>JAKSXM010000263.1:110000-2510000 GCA_022575985.1 Anagrus nilaparvatae
GCAGTTAAGCACTCTCTTTTATTTTTTTTTAATCTCTTTCGCGTCGTAACGCGAGCCTCGTCAAGAGATCTCGTTTTATCGTACACTTTTTTTTTGTTTATTCTTTCGTACACTTGTGCTAACTTTGCTTTTTTTTCTCCCTCTGTTTTTCTTTTTTAAGTATTTTTACAATCGATTTTGTGGCCAGCCCGAGATTATTTCATAATCTTCTGAGCTTCATTGGCCTCTTTTCAAACAGACTCCAAAATATATTGGAACTACTCGACGCTAGACCAACGGTCATTTTTCGTCTTGGTTTAAAAAAAGTAGAGCCTAAGCTCTATCTTTTTTTTTTTTCATTTTTTATTTATTTAATTATTCTCGCTCGGAATCGAGTGAGTCGATGCACAGTAAGACCGCGCGCTCAACAGAAGCACGCGGCTTGGTAACGCCGTAGCGCGCGCCGCATAAGGGCCATTCGGTCAAAGACACCGACCCGCGGCAATGAAGTGGATTATAAAAAACATAAAAAATAAGATCTTCGTCGACTACTGCTAGCCGACTAGACCTCTCATATAGTAACCAAAGGTCCGAATCAACCTTTGGCGGCAATCCGTTATCTACCCTACCTCTAACCGCGAATTGCTCCTACTTCGAGTACCTTCGCGACCTCTGCTTTGCAGTCTTGTTCGAAATTTTTTTCAACTTTTTTTTCCTTCTCGAACCGAAGGCTCAGCCGTTGCCTGGCGGCTCCTCTTCGACTCTGAGTCCGGTCGCCGCACTTTTTTAATTTCATCAATAGGACAGCCGACATCTAATTTCCTCCTAATTTCATCAATAGGACAGCCGACATCTAATTTCGTCTAATTTCATACATAGGACAGCCGACGTCCAATTACAATTTAAAGTACAAATCTACGAAGTCAACTTACAATTGTCCTAGGTTGATGCCTTCCAAGATAACCAAACTCCAAATAAATGCCTATTTTTAGTAGAACGCAATTTTGTTTTTTTTTCAATCCATATCTGGGACAGCCGACATCTAATAATGTCAGAAAAAGAATATATATATATTTTTTTTTTTTAAGTACTTTAAAGAATTATATCGAATTTTGATATTTTCTAACAAATCAAATGCTCATTAAAATTAAAAGAAAACAATTTGCAAACAATTAAAAAGCCCGCCGTTCAATAAAACAAATAATAAATTACGTGCTGTTTCTTCACTTTTACAAGGGACACTGATACTTAAGTTAGTTTTTCAGTTACTTATAGACTTAAATTTCTTTTATAACTTCTTATGAACTTCTTATGTACTCTTTTTAATTATAGTTGTAATAAACTACCATTCTTTCTATAAAATTGTGCAATCATCTAGACATAAATATATTTTTATTCGTCTCCAGATAATTTTTTTCATTCCATACCTGGGACCGCCGACATCTAATGTTGACAAAAAAAAAAAATATATTTTTTTTTTTTAAGTCCATAAGAGCCCGCCGTATTTAAAAAAAATTTAACGGTATGACTTGTTTCCAAGAAAATGATGTTTAATTTATTTAGCTCACTAATCGACTTCAACTTTTTATACAATTCTTATGTACTCTTTGTACTTTTGATATTAATAAACTACCAAGATCTCTGTAATCTAAAATTGCACAACGATCGTTTAATAAACATCTTTTTATTAGACTGCAAATAATTTTTTTCAGTTTTTTTACTTATTAATTTAAGCAATTAGTTGCGTTTTGGAGAATAAAATAATTATAAGTTCACTTCCATAATCTAGCTATCGACTGTCCTAATTATCTTGTTTATGAACGATAGGTTCTCATAGGTTCGAAACCTTGCATGTTCTGCTGCCAGCCAGGCTATCCAATTAAGAAAATGCATTAGAATATTACATAAGCATCTAGAACAAGAAAATATTTCTTAAGCATATCGTTGAATGCTTTTGGCGCACGGGGCCTTCGGCCCCCTTTGTCCTCTACCCGTAATATAAAATTTATAAGCTTTTTGAATATGTAATTATGGTTACGTTAGGTTAGGTTAGGTTAGATTTGGTTAGGTTAGGTTAGGTTAGGTTAGGTTAGGTTAGGTCAGGTCATCCCTGTTGCCTCTCGAACCGAAGGCTCGGCCGTTGCCTGGCGACTCCTCCGCGACTCTGAGTCCGGTCGCCGCACTTTTTTAATTTCATCAACAGGACAGCCGACATCTAATTTCGTCCAATTTCATCAACAGGACAGCCGACATCTAATTTCATCTAATATCATACATAGGAGAGCCGACATCCAAATTACAATTTAAAGTACAAATCTACTAAGTAGCTTTTTGAATACGTGCGCCAACGCATTACATACATAAACAAATAAACGAAATGAACAATGTAATTAGATTACCAAAAAATTGATATGAAAATTTATGTTATAATGAAAAAGAATGAAATTAATAATTTTCGAGACGGCAACAGGGGGGCCGAAGGCCCCGTGCGCCAACGTATTTCCTATTAAAATAAAATAGTAATTATGGTAACGTTAGGTTAGGTTAGATTTGTTTAGGTTAGGTTAGGTCAGAACGGGTTAGGATTTTATTTCAAAACCATAAATAAGCTTTTGAAATTGGTCCCACATATGAAAATTCAAATAACTATCTCTGAATTCTATCTGATCGCACGCACTTTTTCAATTCCATCATTGGGACAGCCGACATCTATATTCATACATAGGACATCCGAAATCTAACGAAAATTTTAAGTAAAAATCTAAGTACTCTCATAGTTTTCCTAGGACGATGCGTTTCCAATTTAAGCCAACTGAATTAATAAGCCTATTTTTTGTCGTTTAGACTATCCGTTAAGTTAAGCATGTACAAGTTTTTAAAAAGGCCTTCTATAATATCACCTGCACGGGCAAAACTTTTGATCTTAAAGCCTATAGGTGGTCCCAATTATAAAAATACAATTGAATATATCATATGCATATCGTTAAATGCGTATACGGCGCACGGGGCCTTCGGCCCCCTTTGGCTTCTGCTCCTAATGTTACGTTAGGTTAGGTTAAGTTATATTAGGTTAGGTTGCTTTAGGTTAGGTTAGGTTAGGTCAGCTCAGGTTAGGTTTTTATTTTAAAAACATAAATAAGCTTTTAAAAATGGTCCCAATTATGAAAATTCAAATGACTATCTCTGAATTCCATCTAATCGCACGCACTTTTTCGATTCCATCATTGGGACAGCCGACATCTAATTTCATACCTAGGGCATCCGACAACTAACTAAAATTCCAATTTAAAATCCAAGTACTCTTACAGTTTTCCTAGGACGATGCGTTTATTTTATCCGTTTCAAGTTATGCCATTTGAATTAATAAGCCTAATTTTAGTCGTTTAAGCTATACGATAAGCATGTACAAGTTTTTAAAAAGGCCTTGTATTTATAACATCTGCAGGGGAAAAATTTTAAATATTAAAGCCTATCAATGAATTTAGAGCAATCGATATTCTTTGCTGTAAAGTTATGCGTACAAAGAATAAAAACAAAATTTAAGGAAAGAAGAGTAAAAAAAAAAAAGAACTAGGGACAGTGGGAACTTTTATAATTAATAATTTACGTACTGGAATAGTCTCGTACACTGTTTCTAGCAATAAAGAAAGTCACAGTTACTCCCGCCGTTTACCCTTACTTCAATTTTAAAAATCAGCATTTAGAGAATTAAAAATAGCGAAGCTTGATAATTAGACAAAAAATTATGAGTTAAACAATCCGAAATAAGCTAAATTCTATCTAATCGCACGCACCATTTAAATTTCATCATTGGGACGGCCGACATCTAATTTAATACCTAGGACAGCCGACATCTAACTAAAATTCTAAGTAAAAATCTAAGTACTCTTAAAGTTTTTCTATAAGCATGTACAAGTTTTCAAAAAGGCCTTGTATTATAACACCTGCACGGGCAAAATTTTTAATCTTAAAGAAAAATACAATTGAATATATCATATGCATATCGTTAAATGCGTACGGCGCACACGGGGCCTTCGGCCCCCTTTGGCTTCTACACGTAATGTTAAGTTAGGTTAGGTTATGTTAGATTAGGTTAGGTTGGGTCAGCTTAGGTTAGGTTTTTATTTTATAAATATGAATAAGCTTTTGAAAATGGTCCCAAAGATGAAAATTCAAATGACAATCTAAATTCTATCTGTTCGCAGGCACTTTTTAAATTCCATCATTGGGACAGCCGACATCTAATTTCATAAATAGGTTAGCCGACATCTAACTAAAATTCTAAGCAAAAATCTAAGTACTCTTAAAGTTTTCCTATAAGCATGTACAAGTTTTTCAAAAGGCCTTGTATTATAACAACTGCACGGGAAAAAATTAAATTATTAATACAAATGCCTATAGGTGCTACCATTTATTTATGAAAATTCAAAAGATAATCTAAATTCTATCTAATCGCATCTAATTCCATACCTAGGACAGCCGACATCTAATTGGGTAACTTAAAAAAAACAAAAAAAAACAATATTGATAACTTTCACGAAAGCAACAGGGGGGCCGAAGGCCCCGTGCGCCAACGCATTACATACATAAACAAATAAACGAAATGAACAATGTAATTAGAATACCAAAAAATTGATATGAAAATTTATGTTAAAATGAAAAAGAATGAAATTAATAATTTTCGAGACGGCAACAGGGGGGCCGAAGGCCCCGTGCGCCAACGTATTTCCTATTAAAATAAAATAGCCGTTTTAAAAATTTGTCCAAATTAATAATTGTCAAAATAATTCTTTGGTGTCGGTTGTCTTAGGAATGAGAAAAAAAAAAGTCTTGGAGCGAATGGAGTGATGGAAAAAAGTTGAAAAAAAAAACAAAATAGGGACCGACACTCTAATGCATCAATTTTCATTGAGAATTGGAATGGCGGTCTCGAATGTTAAAAGTTTTTTATCACTTTTGACGGGAAAAAAAAGAACTGTACTCTCAATTTGTCAAAGTTCAGTCGGTGAAGTGGTCAAAAAATTTTGAAAAAAAAAGGGGACCGCAATCTCGAAGCTTCGAAATTACGGTCCCAAAGAAGAGCAAAAGTCAACGAAAGAGCCTAAAAAATGCGTATTATTTTTAAAAAGGACTTTGAAGACGTTTAAAAAGTTTGAAAAACGGAGGAAAATTGAAAAAATAATATGAATTGCTAGTTGCTTCCCTCTAGGTCTCCCGGTATCATCACCTGATGCAAACTCCGTGAAAAGTAAAAATCACAGTACACTGTGTCCTGCAACATGACCCCGTTGCCCGTTGTGTGTGTGATTTGTTAACCCTTACCCCAATATATCGTATTTTACGCGTGGGTGGAGAGATGACGGTTAAATCTTGAACCATGTAGAGCCGACCCTTGCAAATATGTTAAAGTGTAGTATAACTGCGCTGTAAAATCACATATGGCCTAAGCTAAGTAAAAATTTAATTTCAGTAAAATTACATTTCAAAATACTTATACTGATTAAATTAATGTTTTTAAAATTTTAATAAATTAAAGTATAATTAAAACTAAGTTAAGTCTTGTTGTTTCCTAATCACAAGTTACATTTTAAGTTTTGGGCCAAAAATGTTGTGAGATGAAATTACATGGCCTAAGCTAAGTAAATTTTTATTTCAGCAAAAGTATAAATTCCTAATAAATATATTATAACTTTTGGGCAATAAATGTTGTGAGATTAAATTATATGACCTAAGCTAAGTAAATTTTTATTTCAGCAAAAGTTTACAGTAAACAGATAATTTTTCTTATACAGATTTTTCACATTGGGCTCACAGGCTGTACTTTAAATATAATTAGCTTATATTCTAAAAATTTATTACCTTTAGAAACTGCTTAACTTGCCAGGCCCCTAAATAACCAGTTTATCGGTGGGAAATTAAAATAAAATTAAAGAAATCGTTTTTATTTATAGATTAGTGCTTATTTAGATGTGTTCAAAATATTTAATAATTGAATAGAGTTATTTATGGCCCAAAACTTATAATATAACTTGTGATTAGGAAACAACAAGACTTAACTTAGTTTTAATTATACTTTAATTTATTAAAGTTTTAAAAACATTAATTCAATCAGTATCAGTATTTTGAAATGTACTTTTACTGAAATTAAATTTTTACTTAGCTTAGGCCATAAAATTTCATCTCACAACATTTATGACCCAAAAGTTATAATATATTTATTAGGAGTTTCTACTTTTGCTGAAATAAAAATTTACTTAGCTTAGGCCATGCAATTTCATCTCACAACATTTATGGCCCAAAACTTAAAATATAACTTGTTATTAGGAAACAACAATACTTAACTTAGTTTTAATTATACTTTAATTTATTAAAGTTTTAAAAACATTAATTTAATCAGTATCAGTATTTTGAAATGTAATTTTACTGAAATTAAATTTTTACTTAGCTTAGGCCATAAAATTTTATCTCACAACATTTATGACCCAAAAGTTATGACATATTTATTAGGAGTTTATACTTTTGCTTAAGGGGTCTTGCGCTTTCAATTTTTTCCGATAATAAAAATTTTTTTTTCTTCTTATCTTATAAAAAAAATATTCAAAATTATGATAAAAAAGGTTTTATGTCGATATGTTGAATATTAAACGCGTTTATCTCGAAACGTACTTTTTTAAATTTGTCCGACCGATTGAGAGAAAACTACACCTCCGATTTCATTTTTTTTTTTTTAATCTCTTTATTATCTAATTACGATGGCATTAAACTAGGAAAAAGTTAATTGGGCTATTTTTAAAAATTTCACAGGGGGGAGAGTGTCTGAAAACGAGGGTGATTTTGAACACATTTTTTATTTTTTGTGTAACTTTTTTAATTTTCAATATTTTTCCTATTTCCTAGTTTAATGCCAAGTTTAGGGCATGCAGAAAAACATGATTATTTTTTTTTTTTTTTCAAATGAACCTGAGTGGCTGAATCAGTCGGACAACTTTTATTTTTTTTTTTACATCGCTTCACTCAGCGCCATCTTTTAGGTACTTAATGTACATAAAAATTTAAAAAAAAAAATTGGAAGGTTGCTGAAGAATGTACAAAATCAATAAAAAAAAAAATTTTCAAATAGCTTAAGTAGTTTTTTTTTTATGACCACTGAAACTTTCCTCGAAATTGTCGGATTTGAAAGCGCAAGACCCCTTAAGTAAAAATTTACTTAGCTTAGGCCATATAATTTCATCTCACAACATTTAAGGCCCAAAAGTTATAATATATTTATTAGGAGTTTATTAGCCTGGAGCGAAAATTTTAGTTTTGAACGTTTGGGTGTCTAAAGTGATTTTTTTGGTTAAAAAATGACCTGTGCCAAGTTTGGGCAAAATCGGTTAACGTTAACCGTGTACACATCGCACTTTTCGGTCAAAAAACGCTGAAAAATTCGATTAAAACATCGTAACTCAATAGAAGCCTCAAAAAATATATTTTTGGTCAATTATTTCAATCATTTTTGACCAAACTAGATATATTTCGCCTCAAGTGCCTCATATTACAAAAAAGCGATGAACATAACCTCAAAAAAAATGAAAATTATACGTGAATTATCTATTTAAATAAATTTAAGTGGTCTAAAATGCAGGCAATTTTTATATTTTATTATAAGTATGACCTGTACCAATTTTCAGAAAAATCGGTTGAGCCTATAGGTCTCCAGGTTAAGTTTTTCTCGAAAAAGTCGCTTGAGAACGAGTTTAAGGTTTCAAAAGTAAATGTAATATTCTAAAAAAACTTTTCTTTGATTTGACTGGACCTTATAAACTGTGATGTGCCTGAAGCTTTATCATGTTATTATAAAAGCGCTGAACATAACCTCAAAAAAAATGGACAATATTTGTTAATTATAAAATTAAATAAATTTAAGTGGTCAACAGTGGAGGAAATTGTTATATTTGATTACAAATAAGATCTGTGCCAAGTTTCAGTGAAATCCGTGGAGTTTATAGGGGTTCAGGTTGAGTTTTTCTCTTAAAAATTGCTTAAAAACAAGTTTGAGGTTTCGCAAGTAAGTATAATATTTGTAAGAATTTTTTTTTATTTGAATTTAATTTATCAATATGCTTTGCATCAAGCTTATTCCTCATTTTATCATAAGATCGCTGAACATAACCCCAAAAAAATGAACAATATTCGCAAATTATAAAATTAAATAAACTTAATAATTTTTGATACTCGACAGTATTTTTTAAGCAATTGAATTTTTAATGACCTTTTTTCGAGTAAATAATGATATCAAATAAATTTATAAATTCATCACCCCCACTTTTCATATGCGGATGCTAATTGTCATCTCTTTTTTTATTAAAGCATACAAAGCGGTGATATTTGATAAATTTTTAAACTTATTTAAAAATAAAGACATGTTTACATCAGCGTCTGTGGCACATGCACTAACACACACAGCCATACTGATGAGATCTATGTGTTAGTGTTGATCGAAACGCTAGGTACCTTCTGTACCGACATTAAAATCCGCGAAAATTTAAATTTTTAAATAAGTTTAAAAATTTATCAAATATCACCGCTTTGTATGCTTTAATAAAAAAAGAGATGACAATTAGCATCCGCATATGAAAAGTGGGGGTGATGAATTTGTAAATTTATTTGATATCATTATTTACTCGAAAAAAGGTCATTAAAAATTCAATTGTTTAAATAAACTTAAGTTGACAAAAGTGGAGGAAAATTTTTATAATTTACTCTTTGCCTCTTTATTATAACAGGAAAAATATTTGGAGAAATTCATCGGAAGCTTTAATAATAAGAGAATGGATACATTAAAAGCACTGCTATGTTTTTTTTTTATATAATTTTCTTCAGAAAAGCCCACGCCAGTATTTTTGAATAAAATTCATTTTAGGAAAGATCGTAGCAGAACTTACTTTAATTGCGAAACCCTTGAAATGAATGTAAAAATTTTTTGAAATAATAACAGATTATTTTTTAATTATGCGTTTGGCTGTTTACAATTTAATTCTATTTTCTTGGAAAAAATAAAATCTTGTAATTTTTGGCTTCTAATAACAGAAAAAAAATCTATCGGGAGAAATTCATCAGCAATTTTTATAATTTTAGCTTGAGACTTTATATATTAAAAGAACTATCAAGTTTTTTGCATACAAGTTTTTTATAAAAGTCCACAGAGGTACTTTAACAACGAACTTGATCATTTAAAATTATTTTATAAATCTTGAAAGAATACAATATTTTTTTTCATTGAGCAGTGGGCAAGTTAAATTTTAATTCTCATTTCTTTACAACAGTTATATATTATATTTGATTAATTTGAACAAGTTTATTATAAAAAATAAACAATAATTCTTGACCAGTAATAAAATAATAAAAATCTATCCTAAGAAATTCTTCAGCATTTTTAACAATTTTACCAACAGAATAAATAAGTTGAAAGTACAGCCTCGTTTTAGAAAAACTCGTTTTAAAAATGGCGTTAATCTTTAATATTATTTACTAAATGTTGAAAGAATAAAACATTATTTAGTTCTTGTTATTAATTCTTAAAGCTTCTGTCTTTGCAACAATAATAATATCATCGGATTTTTGGATTATAATAACATAAATAAAATTCTACCTAACACATTCATCTGAAATTTTAATAATTTTACCAATAGACTGAAAAAATTTTAAGTACTGATACGTTTTTTTAGTTTAATCTGTTTAATGAAAGTTCATTGCAGAACTTTGCAAATCAGAAATTTTTATAAGTTTATCAAGAAACTGAATAAAGTTAAAGTACTGTCATGTTGATTCAATTTTATTCGTATTAGGAAAGTTCATAGCAGTACTTTCAAATATCATGGGCTCTTCGAAATTTGTTGATTTACTCTTAACAGTGTAAGTCGTTATTTTTTTATTATGCAGTTGGCATATTAAATTTTAAGTATGCTTCACAGAAGCATAATATCTAATAATTTTCGGCTATTAATAACAGAATAAAAATCTATTCAGGAAAGTTCGTCAGAAATTTTAATAAATTTATCAAGAAGCTGCATAAAGTCAAAGTACTGTCATGGTGATTCAATTTAATTCGTTTTAGTAAAGTTCATATTAGTACTTTCAAATATCACAGGCTCTTCGAAAATTATCGACTTACTCTTAACAGTGTAAGTCGTTATTTTTTTATTATGCCCTTGGCATATTAAATTTTAAGTATGCTTCACAGAAGCATAATATCTATTTATTTTCGGCTATTAATAACATAATAAAAATCTATTCAGAAAAATTCATTAGAAATTTTAATAAGTTTATCAAGAAGCTTACTAAAGTCAAAGTACTATCTTGGTAATTCATTTTATTCCTTTTAGGATAGTTCATAGCAGTACTTTCAAATATCATTGGCTCTTTGAAAATTGTTGACTTACTCTTAACAGAATATGTCGTTATTTTTTTATTATTCAGATTGAATATTAAATTTTAAGTATGCTTCGTCAGCAGCATAGAATCTTATAAATTCCGGCTATTAATAACAGAATAAAAATTTATTCAAGAAAGTTCGTCAGAAATTTTAATAAGTTTATCAAAAAACTGAATAAAGTCAAAGTACTGTCATGGTGATTAGATTTTATTCGTTTTAGAAAAGTTCATAGCAATACTTTCAAATGTCACGTTCTCTTCCAAAATTGTTGACTAACTCTAAACAGTATAAGTCGTTATTTTTTAATTATTCGGTTAGAATATTAAATTTTAAGTATGCTTCACAGAAGCTTAATATCTATTTATTTTCGGCTATTAATAACAGAATAAAAATCTATTCAGGAAAGTTCGTCAGAAATTTTAATAAGTTTATCAAGAAGCTGCATAAACTCAAAGTACTGTCATGGTGATTCAATTTAGTTTGTTTTAGTAAAGTTCATAGCAGTACTTTCAAATATCATGGGCTCTTCGAAAATTCTCGACTTACTCTTAACAGTGTAAGTCGTTATCTTTTTATTATGCAGTTGGCATATTAAACTTTAAGTATGCTTCATTTGCAACATAATACCTATTTATTTTCGGCTATTAATAACAGAATTAAAATCTATTCAGGAAAATTAATCAGAAACTTTAATAAGTTTATCAAGAAGCTGCATAAAGTCAAAGTACTGTCATGGTAATTAAATTTTATTCGTTTTAGTAAAGTTCGTAGCAGTTCTTTCAAATATCATTGGCTCTTCGAAAATTGTTTACTTACTCTTAACATTGTAAGTCATTATTTTTTTATTATGCAGTTGGCTTATTAAATTTAAAGTATGCTTCACCAGCAGCATAATATCTAATTATTTTCGACAATTAATTACAGAATAAAAGTCTTTTCAGGGAAATTTATCAGAAATTTTAATAAGTTTATCAACAAACTGAATAAAGTCAAAGTACTGTCAGGTTGAGTCAATTTTATTCCTTTTAGGATAGTTCATAGCATTTCAAATATCATTGACTCTTCGAAAAATTTTGACTTATTCTTAACAGAATAAGTCGTTATTTTTTTATTATGCAGTTGGCATATTAAATTTTAAGTATGCTTCACCAGCAGCATAATATCTAATTATTTTCGACAATTAATAACAGAATCAAAATCTATTCAGGGAAATTCATCAAAAATTTTAATAAGTTTATCAACAAACTAAATAAAGTCAAAGTACTGTCATGGTGATTCAATTTAATTCGTTTTAGGAAAGTTCATAGCAGTACATTCAAATTTCACGGTCTCTTCCAAAATTGTTGACTTACTCTTAACAGAATAAGTCGTTATTTTTTTAATATGTAGTTGGCATATTAAATTTTAAGTTTGCTTCACCAGCAGCATAATATCTAATTATTTTCGGCAATTAATAACATTATAAAAGTCTATCAAGAGAAATTCATAAGAAATTTTAATAAGTTTACCATAAATTCATGCTTATGATTCTTTTGGGATATGGCATAACTTTTTAAAAATACTTATAGTAGTCATAATACATCTTTTAGAGTTTCTTGAAATGATTTCTCTTGATACTCATAGGTTTTCTGTTTTGAATTTGAATGAATTTTTAAGCATTGATTTGACATTTTAAGCAAAATCTAAACATAGTAATCTGACAGATTGCTTCTATTCAAATTTCTATTCGTATGAATACAATAGATATTTCGGTTTAAGCTTAAAAATAAGATATATTCTATTTTAATTTCAAGTATACGTCAATTATTACATCACAATTTGGTCTCTGCGCGAAGCGCAGTTGCATCTATTTTCATAAATCTGGATAAAATAAATGATTACTTTTTTAGTTTTTTTTGCACTTAAAAATTCTAGTATGCGTCATCTTAAAAAATTATATTTTGTAATTTTTTTTTTAATTTTGGCTTTTAATTACAGAATAAAAAACATGTGAAAGAAATTGGTAAGAAATGGTAAGAAATTTCAATAATTTTGCCAATAATGTTAATAAATTGACAATACTATTATGATATATTTACTTTATTTTTCTTTTCATAGAAACCATGATGGTCAACATTGATGGGACAGTATTATTAATTAAGCTTATTATCTTTGTCAGCAATATTTTTTTAAGGGAAATACATATCAGTACTTACTTGAATAGCGTATTTCTTTAATATTATGTAAGGATTATTTTTCTATGCGTGGGTATTTAAATTTAAAGTTTGCTTTTTCAGCTTTTTCTAATTGTGCTTAATTTCCTAATAAATAGGTTCTTGAAGAAAATGATAATAATTTTTAGTAATTTAACAATTCGATTTAAGAAAGTCTATTGCGGTATTGACCTTAATTTTTATCTTAATTTCATTATTTATACAAATTATAGAATTTATCTTAGAAGAATAAAAGATTATAACCTATTCATCCTCTTTTTAAGTTTTCATAAAATAATAGAACTCATTTTTTAATGGGCTTCAAATGTCTGAATTCAAATGTAGCTACAAATATTATTCTAAAATTTGTAAACAATATACCAGGATTTATTGAAAATTTGTTATAAATAATTTATACCGTTTTTTGTTTGCAAATCGGCACAGTACAATAAGTTAATATATCTGAAAATTTTTTTTTGAACAATAATTTTATGATTTGAAGAATCATTTTCGATATAGTATTTTTCTCTACAGTTAATTTGGGAAATAAGAAATACCCAAATTTATATATATCATTTTACCTTCGATACAAATCAATTAATTAGTATATGCAAAATTAATTTTTATGGCCTAAGCTAAGTAAAAATTAAATTCAAGTAAAATTATATTGTGAGATGAAATTTTATGGCCTAAGCTAAGTAAAAATTATATTTAAGTAAAAGTATATTTCAAAATATTGATACTGATTAAATTAATAATTTTTTTAAAACTTTAATAAATTAAAGTATAATTAAAACTAAGTTAAGTCTTGTTGTTTCCTATCACAAGTTATAATATAACTTTATTTTGGGCCATAAATGTTGTGAGATGAAATATATGGCCTAAGCTAAGTAAATTTTTATTTCAGCAAAAGTATAAATTCCTAATAAATATATTTTAACTTTTGGGCCATAAATGTTGTGAGATGAATTTTTATGGCCTAAGCTAAGTAAAAATTTAATTTAAGTAAAAGAATATTTCAAAATATTGATATTGATTAAATTAATAATTTTTTTTAAACTTTAATAAATTAAAGTATAATTAAAACTAAGTTAAGTCTTGTTGTTTCCTATCACAAGTTATAATATAACTTTATTTTGGGCCATAAATGTTGTAAGATGAAATTATATGGCCTAAGCTAAGTAAATTTTTATTTCAGCAAAAGTATGAATTCCTAATAAATATATTATAACTTTTGGGCCATAAATGTTGTGAGATGAAATTTTATGGCCTAAGCTAAGTAAAATTTTAATTTAAGCAAAGTATAAATTCCTAATAATAAATATATTATAACTTTTGGGCCATAAATGTTGTGGGATGAAATTAAATGGCCTAAGATAAGCGAATTTTTATTTCAGCAAAAGTTTACAGTAAACAGATAATTTTTCTTATTCAGCTTTTTCACATTGAGCTCACAGGCTGTACTATAAATATAATTAGCTTATATTATAACAATTTATTATCTTCAGAAACTGCTTAACTTGCCAGGCCCCTAAATAACCAGTAAACGGCGTGAATGCATTGTATCAATAATTATCTATTGTAAAAAAGTTTATGGGCTCTTTATGGAGATCGCCATCTTGTGTCAACAGTTTGTCAACCAATCAAATTGCTTGTTTTCAAATTTGAATTTTTCTATTTTCTTTATAGGTTATCATGGGCCTATATTTATTGTAAACATCTATCTTTGATATTTTTTTTAATGAAGCTAATGGGAAATTTTTTGCTGAAATAAAAATTTACTTAGCTTAGGCCATATAATTTCATCTTACAACATTTATGGCCCAAAATAAAGTTATATTATAACTTGTGATAGGAAACAACAAGACTTAACTTAGTTTTAATTATACTTTAATTTATTAAAGTTTAAAAAAAATTATTAATTTAATCAATATCAATATTTTGAAATATTCTTTTACTTAAATTAAATTTTTACTTAGCTTAGGCCATAAAAATTCATCTCACAACATTTATGGCCCAAAAGTTAAAATATATTTATTAGGAATTTATACTTTTGCTGAAATAAAAATTTACTTAGCTTAGGCCATATATTTCATCTCACAACATTTATGGCCCAAAATAAAGTTATATTATAACTTGTGATAGGAAACAACAAGACTTAACTTAGTTTTAATTATACTTTAATTTATTAAAGTTTTAAAAAAATTATTAATTTAATCAGTATCAATATTTTGAAATATACTTTTACTTAAATATAATTTTTACTTAGCTTAGGCCATAAAATTTCATCTCACAATATAATTTTACTTGAATTTAATTTTTACTTAGCTTAGGCCATAAAAATTAATTTTGCATATACTAATTAATTGATTTGTATCGAAGGTAAAATGATATATATAAATTTGGGTATTTCTTATTTCCCAAATTAACTGTAGAGAAAAATACTATATCGAAAATGATTCTTCAAATCATAAAATTATTGTTCAAAAAAAAATTTTCAGATATATTAACTTATTGTACTGTGCCGATTTGCAAACAAAAAACGGTATAAATCAGAATTTATTTTTGTATCGCATTTACTTCTGTTTCTGTTGCTTAAGAAAATCATGTTTACTTATAATGAATTTTAACCAATACAAATTGTTTTATGCAAATAAAGCCAAAATTTCTAAAAATCCAAAAATTTTCAAGCTCAATTAAATCCATTTTATCAGGTTTTTTGGGCTCTCTGACACAGTGAAGCATATTGATTTAAGTTTTTAATTGTTTCAAACGTCTTTCGGCATCAAACAATGGAAAATTTGAAGAAAAAAAAAATCGGAAATTTTTCCATATACCCCTTTTGATTTTTGCAAAATAAAAATTGTCAAAAAAATCCAGTTCACCCATTTCAATAGCATACTTTTTTTATTAGAAAACTTGGTTTATAATGAATTTTAACCAATTCAAATTGTTTTGTGCAAATAAAGCCAAAATTTCTGAAACTCCAAAACTTTTCAAATTTACTTAAATCCATTTATGCTAGGTTTTTTAAGCTTCTGACCTGATAAACCATATTGATTTAAGTTTTTAACTGTTTCAAACCTTTTTCGGTATCAAACAACGAAAAATTGGAAGAAAAAAAATCTGACAATTTTCCATATATACCCTTTCGATTATTGGAAAAATAAAAATTGTTAAGAAAATCCAGGTCCATCAAAATTATTTTTGTTAGAAAACTTGGTTTATAAAGAATTTTAACTGATTCAAATGGCTTTTTGGAATAAAGCCAAAATTTTTAAAAATCCAATCAAAAACCTACTTAAATCCATTAATATCAGATTATTTTGATTCCACTGACTCAATGAACTATACAATAAATGAAATATTTAGGTTTTTAACTGTTTTAAACCTTTTTCAGTGCAAAAAACCGAAAAAAATGAAAATACTATAGAGTGAAATTTTTCGTTTTTTCATACAATATAGGACAGCCGAGATCCATTTTACTCCATAGTGAAATTTATGATGAGGTTCTTTCATATAGTCAACATGTATTTTACTCTATACCCCTTAGTAACAATTTTTTTTTTTTAAGTTGTTAGCTTTTAACTAAGGGATTCAAAAATATAATTCAGTCCGGCTTTAAGTATATTTTTTGTGTTTATTAATGTTCTGCCGTTTAAAATGGTGTAATAGCTGATTCGAACTCCAGAACATTGATCGTAAGAACAAACACAACACGAGTCATGCTTGATTGATACTTAAGTAATACATGAAACTACAAATATAAAGCTGAGCTGAAATATATTACTGAATGCTTTAATTATAAACTAAAAACTTAGAGACACTCTACTTAAAGACAAAAACTCTCAATTTATTTACTTATTTTCTTTGAATAATGACACAACCATCTCTTTTTTTTTATATGCCTAGGATGCATCTGTCAGTTATAGTTGAAAAATACTCATACAAAAATAAATAAATAAATGAACAATTTTTTTCTTTTAAATTTGAGTTTTTAATTGTGGCTTTCAAACTTATAATTAAGTTTGGCTTTATATTTACATTCTCATGTATTACTTAAGTATCATGAAATCCATTGCTGGAGCAGTGTTTTTTCTTGCGATGAATGTTCTGCAGTTTAAAAACTCATTCATTGCAGGAAACAATTAATCAATATCTGAGACTGACAAGAATCATATGTTGTAATATCTTATAGACAGACAAGAAACATTTGGTGTAATAGCTAATTCCTTTTGAACTCCAGAACATTGATTGTAAGAACAAACACATGGATTTCTTGATACTTAGGTAATACATGAGACTGCGAATATGACGAACTGAATTATATTTTTGAATCCCTTAGTTAAAATTTAAAAACTTATAAGAAAAAATTGTTTATTTATTTATTTTATTTTTTTATGTATTGTTGTCTACTTTAATAGAAAGATGTATGCCAGTCATATGAAAAAAAAAGAGATAGCTTTTTTATTATTTAAAAAAAAAATGAATGAATGCGAATAATATTTTTTATTCAAGTTTTACTTAACTATCAAGAAATCCATTACTGGAGTAGTCGCTTTGTTCTTACGATCAATGTTCTGGTTTCAAAAGGAATCAGCTATTACACCATATGATTCTTGTCAATCTTAGATATTGATTACTTGTTTTCTGCAATTAATGAGTTCTTAAACTGCAGAACATTCATCGTAAGAATGAACACTGCTCCAGCAATGGATTTCTTGAAACTTAAGTAATACATGAGAATGTTAATATAAAGCCGAACTATATTATATGCTTGAAAGCCTGAATTAAAAACTCTAACCTAAAAGAAAAAATTTTTCATTAATTTTTTTATTTTATTTATGCGCTTTTTTCTGCTATAACTGACAGATGCATGCTGGACACATATAAAAAAAAAGAGATGGTTATTTAGCTATTATACACCAAATGTTTATTGTCTGTCTAAGATACTTATTACTTGTTTTGCTGCAATTAATGAGTTTTTAAACTGCAGAACATTCATTGTAAGAACAAACACAACACGAGTCATGGATTTTTTGATACACATGAGACTGTAAATGTAAAGCCGAACTGAATTATATTTTTGAAACCCTTAGTTAAAAGCTAAAAACTTAAAAGAAAAAAATTGTTCATTTAATTATTTACTTTTTTTATTTATTGCTAACTGATTTGCATGCTAGACATATACCTAAAAAAAAGAGATAGTTATTTCATCATTTAAAAAATAAAATTATTACTTAACTATCAAGAAATCCATTACTGGAATAGTCTTTGTTCTTACGATCAATGTTCAAAAGGAATTAGCTATTATACGATATGAGTCTTGTTAACCTTATAGATATTGATTACTTGTTTTCTGCAATTAATGAGTTTTTAAACTTTTTAAACATTCATCATAAGAATAAACCATTATCAATGGAATAAACACTGCTCCAGCAATGGATTTTCATGATACTTAGGTTATATTTTTGAATCCTTTATAGTTGAATTTCTTTTTATTTATACGATAACGATACCAGTGCAGAAGTAAATATAATATATTTTTGAATCCTTTATAGTTGAATTTCTTTTTATTTATACGATAACGATACCAGTGCAGAAGTAAATATAATAATTTTTATATCCATAACATATCCATAACATATCCATAACAATACTCCATTAACCTTTTAATAATAAAAATATTACTCCATAACATTTATTTATGTACGTTACGAGTGCAGAAGTAGTGTATAGTATAAAAAATATGATAATATATTTTATAAATTTATAAAATAAAATAAATAAATAATTAAAATAAAATATATTTATAAAATATCTTGCACCGGGCGAGAGCAGACGCTATACTCTATCAGAGATTAATCTCTATGTTTATTAATTATGTTTATTATATATGGTATAATATACGTCAGGATACATCCTGATATACGTTATGCATACTCTTACTCTATATACACCTTTGTATACTCCTTTTTTTATACCAGTGTTGAAAAACACATATAATCGAAGTTCGATAATCGAACTCGATTGACTTGTAGCTCTTGTCAAAATTAGAGAGAGAAACCTCAATTTCGTGTATATTAGTGCTTCTAAGTTTAGAACTTAACTTAGTCGCGCGCGCTATCGCGCGCCGTAATAAAATGAATCTATTCTGGAACGTTAATTATTTTATTGTTTATTTTCATTTTTGTATTTCATTTTTTTTCTCTTTTCAGGTTCTGATTTATGACAATATTCTTAATTTACAATTTTGTACAATCTTTTTAATTTTATACAAACTTATTCTGCTTTATTTTATAATTATAAAAAAAAATTTTTTTTAATTATGAAGTTTTTGAAACGTAAACATAAAAAAAAAATCTTTGTTCCACAATACATCAATTTAATTATTTATAATGTATTTTAAACAAAGGAATATATTTGTTGCGCTCCCAGGCGTTAAACTCGTGCGTAAACTTTTCGCGAAATTTTCTGCACTCGTTGTACGCCTTGGTAGGCAAAAAATATCTTAAGCACCATGGGCGAAAAACTTTAGATGCTAGTGTTAACACATATCACTCGTGCCCGGCTTCGCCAAGCACTTGTGCTAGTGTTCACATTACACTACAATTTTACGCCCTTGATACTTAATATACTATTTATGTCACGTCTGTATGTGTATGTGTTTCTGTGTGTATACATGTATTCAAATTTTGTTCTGATCCTAGGACGTATTCACAATATATTTTTTTCACATAATAATTTTTACAAACAAATACTAAATTTCTTTTTTTTTTTTACGCGAGTTTCAGGAAAATTTTTATTACTTAAATTTTTTTTTTATACCTGATACTTCATTTTATAAAAATGCTTTTCTTAATAGGTTTTCCGTCTACAAATATTAAAACGCTATTAATTTTGTTACTTTTGGACGTAACACCTATTTTTTTATATAAGAGTGGCCAAATTTTAGTAAAATTTCTACACTGAGAAGAAAAATTTTAAAATTTCCGATGTCTCAAAAAAATTTTGTTTACATTTTTTTTGTCAAAAATTTAAAAAATCTTATTACTTGTTTTATTTTTAAATTTTATATTCAAATGTTTTTCATGGTACTTTTTATTTTAGTTGAAAAAAATATTTTATAATTTTTTAAGAAATCTCAGTTCCAACAGTTTATGCTGTTAACAAATAATGATTTCAACTGACTTTAACTTGCAAATGAAAAAACTCATAATCAGGCTCCTAATGTATTAATGAAAGACTTTTTATAGTAATTTATAAGGTTTCTTAACAAATATTTTATGGACTATTGAAATTTATAGTATTGCTATAATTTTTTTAGACATTTTTTATTCAGATGGGTCCAAACAATTACTTCTTCAGTTCTTCAATTTTCTTGAAATTTTTATAGTAGAAAACTTATAATAGTCATTTAAATACAGGTAAGTAAACTAGGTTTATAATTTTCATTAAAATTAGTATTTATTCTTAAAGTATTTCAGTATGAAGAGTAATTTTTTATTAAGACTTAATAATTTATTAAGATTTAATAATTTAATTTTTTTATTATGATGCAAAGTTTGTGTATAGACAAGATGTATCACTTGATTCACAAAAGCATTTTCTTTTTTTAACTTTTCTCCTGGAGCAGTTATGAATTTCATGCCAAGATTGAAAGCTTACATCAATATTACTCTTGGATTTCTATAATATACAGAATATAATTATACTCATTTGTGTAATATTTCACTCATATATTCTTTTTTTTTCTAACTTACATTAAATGTTTCTATGCGAGAAATATTATTTTCATTAATGGGCGTTTCATTAAAATCATCATTCATATATGTTTCATTTAAGCCCAATGTGTTGTATGATTGCACATCTATCGAGTATTTACAAAAATTTGTTAAAGTTATGAATTCTAAATAATTTTAATTTAAATTATCAATTAAAGTTTAAGTACATTTATACCTAGGTAAAAATAAGATAAAATGTGGTTTAATTTTAGTACTGATTAAAAAATAAGTTTTATTAGCTATCTTTTACGTTCTTTGACAGCCACATTTATCATAATTTATCACTGGCCAAACTATAATTTAATTTAAAATTAAAAATAAAATTGAAAAAAAGTAAGTGGAAAGGTAACCCGGGCTTTTCAAAATGTATTTATTTATTTATTCAACGTTAATTAAAATTAACAAATTCATATATTATCTTTATTTTATTTGATTATTAATAAAAGAACAGTTTCCCCGTCAAATTTGTTACATTTAATTTTCATTTTAATTTTAAATCATCGTGAGTACGGGCTGTATGACAAAAAATTATAATTAAAATTAATATTTAATTCACAAAAGCGGTCGGGGAAACTGTAATTTTATCAATATACGCAATAATTAAAATTATGATAATAATTGAAATAATAAAAATAAGGTCTCCCAAAGGTAATTGAAATAAAAATTATTATTTTTTAAGAACTCGAAATTCTCGACGCTAATTTAGCTTAAAGCATAATTTAGTTTAAATACATATGTTTAATCATACATTTTTGTATAATTTCAGGTTATTTACATGGGTAAATTTAAATGAATTGTGTACGATTTGTATAGTCGGGTCTTTAAAACTGCTCCAAATTTTTTTTTTCTGAAAGTACTATCAAAAATAAGTAACCAGCCCAATTTTTAGCCTCCCAGAGCGAAATCTCGATTTTTGGCAGCCATTTTAGTGTTTTTGACTGTCGTAAAAAATGTAAGAAAAATAAGTCATAATTTTTTTGCTGTAAAAAACTCACATTAGCATGAAAATCTTTTTCCATTTAGGTCCGAATAGGAAATTTCCCTGGCTATCCAATTCCGGGGTCAAAAAATTTTTTTTTAGTAGCGCATGCGCGAGAAATTGTTCAGATAGGCTGTTTTTTTTTCAAAAGTCGATTTCTCAAATGCCTATTAGTGAAAAATCTTGTAACCAGGCTTAAAACTTTCCTTAAACTTTATATTTTTCATCGAAAAAAAAATTTGATAGATCATTGATTTTTGAGAGCTTTAGATAAAAAAATAGCAGTTTTCGAAAGTTCATTTTTTACAAATATCAAATATCCCGCTAAATCACGTGACCAATGAAAAATCTGACCAAAAATTTGGATTCCACGGGAAATTTTACATAAGGATATATCTTTTTATGTTTTTAAGAGCTTTCATGTTACAACAGTAAAATAATAAAGAATTTTTTGATAAATTTTTAATAATTTGGTATAGTTTAAAAAATAAAAAAATTCTTTAAAAAAATGAGATATTTTAATCTTTTAGTTTAAAATTTCGCCGCTTTACCATAAACGCTCTTAAAAATATGAAAAGATATATCCTTATGTAAAATTTCCCGCGGAATCCAAATTTTTGGTCACATTTTTTATTGGTCACGTGACTTGTCGGGAAATTTGAAATTTGTAAAAAATGAGGTTTTGAAAGCTGCTATTTTTTTATCTAGATCTCCCAAAAAGCAGTATCCCATCTAAATTTTTTTTTCGCCAAAAAATATGAGGTTTAAGGAAAATCTTAAGCCTGGCTACAAGATTTTTCACTAATAGGCATTTGAGAAATCAACTTTTGAAAAAAAAACAGCCTATGTTATCGATTCCTCGCGCGTGCGCTACTCAAAAAAAATTTTTTACTCCGGAATAGGATAGCCAGGGAAATTTCCTATCCAGACCTAAAAGGAAAAAATTTTTCATGCTAATGTGAGTTTTTTACAGGATAAAAAAAATTATTACTAATTTTTCTTACATTTTTTACGACAGTCAAAAACACTAAAATGGCTGCCAAAAATCGAGATTTCGCTCTTGGAGGCTAAAAATTGGGCTGGTTAATTATTTTTGATAATACTTTTCGAAAAAAAACACTTTGGAGCAGTTTTGAGGACCCGATCATACAAATCGCACTCACTTCATTTAAATTTACCCACATTGTTTTTTTATGATTATTTAATATTAAAGCCTATAAGGAGGGACAATCAATTTGTTAATATAATCTTTAAACGTTTATTTATCATTTAATGCTAATTTTAATTTCCTGTGTCATCATTTACTATATAAGAGCTTCAATTTTAATTTCTTAATTTAAAAAAAAATTTAATTTAATGAGAAGGGTCAATTAAAGATTATTCATTATGACCCGTCATCGTTTTATTCGCATTAGAGAAACCTTAAGAAGGCCGGATTTCAGAAATTTTTTCAGCTGTCGACCAATCAGAACCTATGTGAAATATTAATTTGGCCACCAAAATACGGCTTTAATTATCAATTAAATTAAATAAGAAAATCGCCAAATTTATCTGCATAAAATAAAAAATGCGGCTCTGCTTTACCTATAGACTTGAGAAAATTTATTTTCTCAGTTAAAAAATGAAAGTAAAGCTTTAGTACATTCTAACAAAAAAAAATGAGTTAAGCAGACGACATTAGGGTTGCAATTTCATTTAAATTTTTTAGAAGGGAAATTTTCTCAAATTTAGGTAAAGTAGAACCACATATTTCATTTTATGTAGATTAATTTGTCAATTTTCCTTTTTAATTTAATTGAAAATTAAAGTCGTATTTTGGTGTCCAAAATTAATATTTTACCTACATTCTGATTGGTTGAGAGCTGAGAAAATGGCTGACATTCATCTCTTACGCACCAAATTAATAAATTTTTAAATTCACCGTTTCCCTCCTAATGGATTATTTTTTTACTTTTTTTTTTAATTCAGTTTTTTCTTATATCGTAGCAGGGCTTTGATTTTTAAATTTAACTTTAGACAATAATAATTTATTTACATGGTGCAATTTATATGCTATTCCTTATCTACAACATTTTTATTTTTAAAAGTGGCTCTTTAGTCTGTAGTGTCACACTCTTTAGTGTCTCTTTAGACCCTAGACCTAGTCTATGTCTTCCAGCGGCAAAAAAAAAACGTTTAACGTTTGGGTTCGCATTTAAATTTTTAGCCATAAGCTTTTAAGAAGGTTTATCCATTAACAAAAATAATGACACAATGTAATAAAACGTCAATAGTATTAAAATTTAAACATTTTTGAGTTCAAATCGACTTACTTTTACCTATGTCGCCGACTTAATTAATTTTTTATGAATAGAATAAAAGTGGTAATTTAATATTGCACTTACGGGAAAATTCGTTTAGGCTTTATAAAAAGTAGGGTGCTAATGACACAGATCGATGAAACTTAATAAATTTGATAAATAATTGCTTAAAGATTACATTCCCAATTAGTTTTACATACTTTATCGACTTTATTTTCGTAAATTTAATAAAAAGCACACAATAACACGTAACATAACCAAAAAGCTCATTATTTTAATTACGTTTTTTTAAATTGTATAATACAATGAGACTTTTTTTGTAATATTCTTGGATTATTAATGGTTTTTTAGAGTTTCCTTTTAATTAATAGCTTCCAAAATAAACTTTAAAAAAATTTTATGTCGGTAATCGTAATTCCTGCGAGAATGTTGAATCAGCAGATAAACCTCCTTAAGTACTATGGGTTGGATACGTGATATTGACGCTATTTAATTAGGACAAAACCAACTCAATAGCTTACACGTTGCAGTTGTCAATATGTTTGAGAAAAAAAATCATCAATATCACATAAACAACCGTATACACTTAATAACACAGGATCAGCTCTTATTTCAAGTACTCGCACCCAACAGTTATAATATTGTATTAAATTGTGATATTTTACGTAGGCTACAATAGTCAAAATTTATAGACTGGTAATCGCATAACTCTTTTTATCTGAAATGAACCTTAAATTTTTAATATTACTAATTACCAATTACCTTCACTTATAATTGCTGTTGCAACTCCTATTTTTTCATTATAATTTTCTACGATTGCTGTCTCATCATTTACAACATTTGATGTATTCGGAATATTTTTGAAACGTAATTCATTCTATAGTAAAAATATTATTTTTGTTATTAAACAATTTTAATCTTTGATTTTTCTGCTTCATTATTATTCTTAACATTTTAAATTAATAAATTTACGTTTTCTAAATGAAATTTAAAAAATCCAAAAAAGTTTACACAAAATGAAAAATATTCAACTTCACTCCAACATTAAACTTTTTCTGTGCCCACAGTATTTCTGGCTTAAATTTATTTTTCACGACAATTTTTACAAGACAAAATCGTCTTAACCCTAAAAACGTTCTCTTATGCTTTTGAGTCCATCATTTTGGAAAATGGTAGAGTCTTTTGGGGTGAAAATTGGAATATTTTCCACAATAAATTAGTACTTTTAGCCCTCCAGATCCTCCCCTTAGAGTACTAGATGCACGCAATTTTTTGTACACCTATTTTTTATTTTTATGAGTTTTGGAAATTTTTTTGGAAGCAGATAAAAGTTTTCCCAATTTCTTGATTTAATTAAGAATATTTTGGCATAAAAATTATTTAAATTTACTAATAAATAATTCCGTATGCTGTTGGACAAAATTTTCGAGTATTTGCAATTTTCTCCAACAACGTACAGCCTTATTTTTTATTAAATTTAATAAGTTTGTATGCAAAAATATTATTAATTAAATAAAGAAAGTGGGAAAACATTCCCGTGATCCCAAAAAAATTTTCAAAATTCATAGAAATAAAAAATAAATAAATTTTTTTGAAAGACATTATGGCGCGCACCTAGTTTACTCTTAAACATACAAAAATCATTTTCTTATGTTTTACGATCGGTTATATTGGAAAATGTGGAAGCATATTAGCGTTAACAATTGAACTTTTCCCACATAAAATTCATATTTCTTACCCTCAAACCCCCTCTAACATAAAAAGTTCATTATCTTATGTTCTTTGGTCTGCCATATTGAAAACTGGTAATACATTTTGGGTCGAAAAATTTGAAAATTATATCCACAAGACCATATTTTTAATTTTAAACTCCTGCGGTTTATTTCTACATCACGAATTTGAGAATTTTAACAAATCTTATTTTGGCTGTAGTTAACCACCTAAATCAGAGACTTAACTTAATTATTAACTGAATTCAGAGAGTATGACTTTCTTAATTTAAGAATCATTACTATACGTCTTTTTTTTATAAATATAGGCACAGCCTATTTTTAATAATTAAACAAAATTAATTAATCTATTCAGGCTATCAATTACAAGAGTTATAAGTATGAGTACATTATTATTATCACTATTTTTATGAAATATTGTGTCATGGATAACTAACTTCTTGTAAATCATAAAGTGTAATTTTTTCATGCCCATTAAAATTTGATCCTTTTTTAGCACATTCTTTTTTATTCTGAAACATTTTTTTGGCAACGAGACTTAATTTTTTAGGTGGATTATTGCCAAAAGATTTCTTGCATATTCTTTCGATATTATCCTTTTTAAAAAGTCCATTTATATTTACATTTTCATCTTTTATCACTTTGTATAATTTAATGAGATTTATTACTTCTAATTTTTTAGATTCTAACATGATTGGTATATTTAATTTGCTTTTCACATTTCTAAAAAATAAATTAAATTTGATTTTACCCTATCAATAAATATAATGTGTTTTATATTTAAATCTAAACAAGCAGTGTTGCGAATTATTTGAAAATACTGAGCCCGATCCTACAATTTTATTATTGTTATAGCAGAATTCCAAATATCCAGAATTGTTGGGACGTAAAAGTTTCTGGATTATTAAATGGTCATTAAACATAGCATTGAACCTAACACATAAACACTATATTACAACCTCTCATTAAATTGTTGATCTAGTTTTTAAAATAATAATTATTTATATAAATTAATTAAGACTTTAAGGATTAATCGAACTGAGAAATTTTTAATTTTTTTAAGTCAACACTGATAGGTGGGCGAATTAATCGTCCCCTTTTTTATTGAAACCTGATGTGTAGTATTTAGTTATAAGATTTTCTCAAATCTCAAAATCGAAATTAATTTTTAAATATATTTTAATTCGCAAGAAATTAAATTTTATAATTTATAGAATGATGTTAGTTTAAACTACTGATCTTAAAAAAGCAGACAAATTTTTTATTTCAGATAAAAAAATGGGCCTTGGGAGAGAATTTAAGCTTGGATGCGTAAATATCAAAAATCTTCCGTGGCAGATCTATTTTCTCAAATTCTGTGACTCAGAAATTCAATAAAAAAATGTTATTACTTTTTTAGAAAAACAGTTTCAATCAACTATGAATTATGCTTTATAAAAAAAGTCACGCTACCTATACTTTCTGTTTTATGTATATTTTATTTTATTTATTACTGCATAAATATTTTATAGAAACATTTTTTTTCAAATACAAATTAATAAAAAAAAAAAACTGTAAAAATACATAACAACCTGGTTGAAAAAAGTTCCGGATTATCAAATGTTCCGGTTTATTGGATGCCGGATATTTGGAATTTTGTTGAAATTAGTGTAAGGCTATTTCGTTGTCACCTTTTTTTTGACAATAGGTCAGTGAAATTGTAACGTTACATATGTTTAGGGGTCATTCAGGAATATAAAATTCGTTTTTACCTAAAATGCTTAGCTTGTCCGTAACTTGCAATTTTAGGTTATATTTTTTGTGGTTTCTTAGACGTTCCCTATTATGGGCAACTGAAGAATTGTAAGAAAAAACGGATGTCATATTTTAGTTGAGGGATACAAAAACGAAAAATCTCCATCCACGCCTAATGATAAAATTTCTTGAAATTACGATATTTATCTAAAAACACTGAATTGAATATTATGCACAACAAATATTTATTTGTTATGATTTTTTATTTTTTTTTTTTTTTTATGCACTGAAACTGCAAAAAAATAATATATTTTTTAATAAAATAAATTTTATTTGAGGTTAATTATTATTTTTTTTAGGCGTGGATCGAGTCAAATTAAATGTTTTTGGCTAAATCCACGCTCAAACAAAAGAGGTTGAGCGTGGATTGAGACCTTTCCATACAAAAAACATAATTTAAAGATAAAAATCTTAAAAATCTCGGAAAACATAACCTGACAATTCCAATTTTGAGCAACTAGAGCATATAAAATGTAAAAACGGATTTCATATTCGTATTCAGCGAATTAATAAATATTAATAATCGTTGGAAAATTTCGCCGACCTATCGGCAGAAAAAGTGACTACAAAAAACGTCTCCTAGCCTACGCTAAATAAAAAAATATAAAAATGAATAATTTATATAATAAAAAGTACTTGATGCTATTTTTTATATCCTCATCGTGTGTTGTAATGAAACTCATTAATTGTTGAACATCTTTATCTAATACATTTGTATCTTTTGAAAATACATTGCGGTAAATAAGTTTACCATTTTCGTAGTTTATCGTCTTGACTGGATAATTATGAATTTGCAATTGAGTAATTAGTTTATTATACTTAGAAATGCTGTCGAAAAGCCTATTTTTGACACTTTTTTTTGCCATCTTTTGTAAACTTTTTTTGTAAATCTAATAACATTAATAAAAAATTCAACAACGTGAATTTGTTTCATTAATATTTTTTTAAATTATTAACAAAAAGAATAAATATTAGGGTAAGAATTCCATTGATAATGGTTTATTCTTATGATGAATGTTTAAAAAGTTTAAAAACTCATTAATTGCAGAAAACAAGTAATCAATATCTATAAGGTTAACAAGACTCATATCGTATAAAAGCTAATTCCTTTTGAACATTGATCGTAAGAACAAAGACTACTCCAGTAATGGATTTCTTGATAGTTAAGTAATATTTTTATTTTTTAAATGATGAAATAACTATCTCTTTTTTTTTAGGTATATGTCTAGCATGCAAATCAGTCAGCAATAAATAAAAAAAGTAAATAATTAAATGAACAATTTTTTTCTTTTAAGTTTTTAGCTTTTAACTAAGGGTTTCAAAAATATAATTCAGTTCGGCTTTACATTTACAGTCTCATGTGTATCAAAAAATCCATGACTCGTGTTGTGTTTGTTCTTACAATGAATGTTCTGCAGTTTAAAAACTCATTAATTGCAGCAAAACAAGTAATAAGTATCTTAGACAGACAAGAAACATTTGGTGTATAATAGCTAAATAACCATCTCTTTTTTTTAAATGTGTCCAGCATGCATCTGTCAGTTATAGCAGAAAAAAGCACATAAATAAAATAAAAAAATAAATGAAAAATTTTTTCTTTTAGGTTAGAGTTTTTAGAGTTTTTATTCAGGCTTTCAAGCATATAATATAGTTCGGCTTTATATTAACATTCTCATGTATTACTTAAGTTTCAAGAAATCCATTACTGGAGCAGTGTTCATTTTTACGATGAATGTTCTGCAGTTTAAGAACTCATTAATTGCAGAAAACAAGTAATCAATATCTAAGATTGACAAGAATCATATGGTGTAATAGCTGATTCCTTTTGAAACCAGAACATTGATCGAATAAAAAATATTATTCGCATTCATTCATTTTTTTTTTTTTTAATATAAAAAAGCTTTAAAAAAATCTCTTTTTTTTTTCATATGTCTGGCATACATCTTTCTATTAAAGTAGACAACAATACATAAAAAAATAAAATAAATAAATAAACAATTTTTTCTTATAAGTTTTTAAATTTTAATTAAGAGATTCAAAAATATAATTCAGTTCGTCATATTCGCAGTCTCATGTATTACCTAAGTATCAAGAAATCCATGTGTTTGTTCTTACAATCAATGTTCTGGAGTTCAAAAGGAATTAGCTATTACACCAAATGTTTCTTGTCTGTCTATAAGATATTACAACATATGATTCTTGTCAGTCTCAGATATTGATTAATTGTTTCCTGCAATGAATGAGTTTTTAAACTGCAGAACATTCATCGCAAGAAAAAACACTGCTCCAGCAATGGATTTCATGATACTTAAGTAATACATGAGAATGTAAATATAAAGCCAAACTTAATTATAAGTTTGAAAGCCACAATTAAAAACTCAAATTTAAAAGAAAAAAATTGTTCATTTATTTATTTATTTTTGTATGAGTATTTTTCAACTATAACTGACAGATGCATCCTAGGCATATAAAAAAAAAGAGATGGTTGTGTCATTATTCAAAGAAAATAAGTAAATAAATTGAGAGTTTTTGTCTTTAAGTAGAGTGTCTCTAAGTTTTTAGTTTATAATTAAAGCATTCAGTAATATATTTCAGCTCAGCTTTATATTTGTAGTTTCATGTATTACTTAAGTATCAATCAAGCATGACTCGTGTTGTGTTTGTTCTTACGATCAATGTTCTGGAGTTCGAATCAGCTATTACACCATTTTAAACGGCAGAACATTAATAAACACAATAAATATACTTAAAGCCGGACTGAATTATATTTTTGAATCCCTTAGTTAAAAGCTAACAACTTGAAAGAAAAAAATTGTTAGTAAGGGGTATAGAGTAAAATACATGTTGACTATATGAAAGAACCTCATCATAAATTTCACTATGGAGTAAAATGGATCTCGGCTGTCCTATATTGTATGAAAAAACGAAAAATTTCTCTCTATAGTATTTTCATTTTTTTCGGTTTTTTGCACTGAAAAAGGTTTAAAACAGTTAAAAACCTAAATATCTCATTTGGTATATAGTTCATTGAGTCAGTGGAATCAAAATAATCTGATATTAATGGATTTAAGTAGGTTTTTGATTGGATTTTTAGAAATTTTGGCTTTATTCCAAAAAGCCATTTGAATCAGTTAAAATTCTTTATAAACCAAGTTTTCTAACAAAAATAATTTTGATGGACCTGGATTTTCTTAACAATTTTTATTTTTCCAAAAATCGAAAGGGTATATATGGAAAATTGTCAGATTTTTTTTCTTCAAATTTTTCGTTGTTTGATACCGAAAAAGGTTTGAAACAGTTAAAAACTTAAATCAATATGGTTTATCAGGTCAGAAGCTCAAAAAACCTAGCATAAATGGATTTAAGTAAGTTTGAAAATTTTTGGAGTTTCAGAAATTTTGGCTTTATTTGCACAAAACAATTTGAATTGTTTAAAATTCATTATAAACCAAGTTTTCTAATAAAAAAAGTATGCTATTGAAATGGGTGAACTGGATTTTTTTGACAATTTTTATTTTGCAAAAATCAAAAGGGGTATATGGAAAAATTTCCGATTTTTTTTTTCTTCAAATTTTCCGTTGTTTGATGCCGAAAAACGTTTGAAACAATTAAAAACTTAAATCAATATGCTTCACTGTGTCAGAGAGCCCAAAAAACCTGATATAAATGGATTTAATTGAGCTTGAAAATTTTTGGATTTTTAGAAATTTTGGCTTTATTTGCATAAAACAATTTGTATTGGTTAAAATTCATTATAAGTAAACATGATTTTCTGAAGCAACAGAAACAGAAGTAAATGCGATACAAAAATAAATTCTGATTTATACCGTTTTTTGTTTGCAAATCGGCACAGTACAATAAGTTAATATATCTGAAAATTTTATTCTGAACAATAATTTTATGATTTGAAGAATCATTTTCAATATAGTATTTTTCTCTACAGTTAATTTGGGAAATAAGAAATACCCAAATTTATATATATCATTTTACCTTATGCAAAATTAATTTTTATGGCCTAAGCTAAGTAAAAATTAAATTCAAGTAAAATTATATTGTGAGATGAAATTTTATGGCCTAAGCTAAGTAAAAATTATATTTAAGTAAAAGTATATTTCAAAATATTGATACTGATTAAATTAATAATTTTTTTAAAACTTTAATAAATTAAAGTAGAATTAAAACTAAGTTAAGTCTTGTTGTTTTCTAATCACAAGTTATAACTTTATTTTGGGCCATAAATGTTGTAAGATGAAATTATATGGCCTAAGCTAAGTAAATTTTTATTTCAGCAAAAGTATAAATTCCTAATAAATATATTTTAACTTTTGGGCCATAAATGTTGTGAGATGAATTTTTATGGCCTAAGCTAAGTAAAAATTTAATTTAAGTAAAAGTATATTTCAAAATATTGATATTGATTAAATTAATAATTTTTTTTAAACTTTAATAAATTAAAGTATAATTAAAACTAAGTTAAGTCTTGTTGTTTTCTATCACAAGTTATAATATAACTTTATTTTGGGCCGTAAATGTTGTAAGATGAAATTATATGGCCCAAGCTAAGTAAATTTTTATTTCAGCAAAAGTATGAATTCCTAATAAATATATTATAACTTTTGGGCCATAAATGTTGTGAGATGAAATTAAATGGCCTAAGCTAAGCGAATTTTTATTTCAGCAAAAGTTTACAGTAAACAGATAATTTTTCTTATTCAGCTTTTTCACATTGAGCTCACAGGCTGTACTATAAATATAATTAGCTTATATTATAACAATAACTGAAAACTAATTTTAAATAGAAGTAAGACTTTAATAAATTAAAGTATAATTACGTCTAAGTTAAGTATGGGTTTTTTGGCATTTACATGCGATCTGAGCCCAGAGACACTAAAAAAGGATAGAACAATAAAACTTTTAAGATTATTGCCTATACACTTTCGGGCCGTAAAGGTTGTGAGATCAATTTTTTTGGCCCTAAGTTAAGTAGCATTCTAGTTAACCTAAAATTTTGATATAAATAAATTTACAAATAATATAATTATCATTTCTGAAACTCTTTAATGAGCACAGTTTTTTTATATAATTTTTTAAATAACTGAAAGCTAATTTTAAATAGATGTAAGACTTTAATAAATTAAAGTATAATTACGTCTAAGTTAAGTACGGGTTTTTTGGCATTTACATGCGATCTGAACCCAGAGACACTAAAAAAGGATAGAACAATAAAACTTTTAAGATTATTGCCTATACACTTTTGGGCCGTAAAGGTTGTGAGATCAATTTTTTTGGCCCTAAGTTAAGTAAGCATTCTAGTTAACCTAAAATTTTGATATAAATAATTAATTTCTTTTAATGGAACCCCTGGGACCTGTTCGTCACCCAGGGTCTTCCATAAATATAATTTGCTTACATAATTATTATAAACATTTATTATTTTCACAAAATGCTTAACTTGCCAGGCCCCTAACCAGTAAGCTTATCGGCGGAAAATACGAACTGTAGTGCTGAAATTTATTTGTATTAATGCTGAGCCAGAGGCGAATTTTGAAAAGAGACTTCAGGAGTAATAAATTTTTGACAAAACTTATAAAAGATTAAAATTTCCAAATTAAGTCATTTGAATTTTCAAAAAATATCCAGTTTACACTACGAAACTTATAAACAAATATTTAAAAAATTTGTTAAATCAAGGCTTCGGGAGGGATGAATGTTTTGATTCCGACAATTTTATTTATTTTTATCATGTAATTTAGGCACCGAGGATGGATGGAATTTTGCAGACAGCACGTCCTAGGTCAAAGTTCTACATAATCCGGGAGTTATAATCTGACACTTCCTTGGGGGGTCTACCTTGTCACCCAGAAGAGTCTCCGGTTAATGTGTGAATGCATTATCGGGATGCGCTTATATGCTCAGAGTTCACCATTCAAAAAAAAAAAAACAAAAAAAAAATTAATAATGTAAAAAAAGTTACAAATTTTGTTTTCTTAAGTGGTAATTTATATATACCTACAGCACAATAAGTATATCATATCAAAGAATACACTTTTTTATTAGAATGTTTACAGTTGGGAGTATTTATAATAAAGACTGTTACCCCCAAAACAGACTAATTTCACTGCATTACATACATAAATAAGAATAATAAAATAAACAAATTATTACAAAAAGATTTGTGCATAAATTATTATATTTAGAGCGCCGTTTGCTGGCTGGTTAGGGGCCTGGCAAGTTAAGCATTTTGTGAAAATAATAAATGTTTATAATAATTATGTAAGCAAATTATATTTATGGAAGACCCTGGGTGACGAACAGGTCCCAGGGGTTCCATTAAAAGAAATTAATTATTTATATCAAAATTTTAGGTTAACTAGAATGCTTACTTAACTTAGGGCCAAAAAAATTGATCTCACAACCTTTACGGCCCAAAAGTGTATAGGCAATAATCTTAAAAGTTTTATTGTTCTATCCTTTTTTAGTGTTTCTGGGTTCAGATCGCATGTAAATGCCAAAAAACCCGTACTTAACTTAGACGTAATTATACTTTAATTTATTAAAGTCTTACATCTATTTAAAATTAGCTTTCAGTTATTTAAAAAATTATATAAAAAAACTGTGCTCATTAAAGAGTTTCAGAAATGATAATTATATTATTTGTAAATTTATTTATATCAAAATTTTAGGTTAACTAGAATGCTACTTAACTTAGGGCCAAAAAAATTGATCTCACAACCTTTACGGCCCGAAAGTGTATAGGCAATAATCTTAAAAGTTTTATTGTTCTATCCTTTTTTAGTGTCTCTGGGCTCAGATCGCATGTAAATGCCAAAAAACCCATACTTAACTTAGACGTAATTATACTTTAATTTATTAAAGTCTTACTTCTATTTAAAATTAGTTTTCAGTTATTGTTATAATATAAGCTAATTATATTTATAGTACAGCCTGTGAGCTCAATGTGAAAAAGCTGAATAAGAAAAATTATCTGTTTACTGTAAACTTTTGCTGAAATAAAAATTCGCTTAGCTTAGGCCTTGTACATACAGTAAGATGTCGATTGCAAACAATTGACTTTTTTCAAAATTTTAATTAAACATTATTATTTTTATTTTCAAAATGTATCTCAAGAGAAAAATATTTACCAAGTTTTTTGAGCTCACTGACCCCGTGAACCATATTGATTTAAGTTTTTCACTGTTTCAGACATTTTTCAGTACAAAATAATGAAAATTTTAAAGAAAAAAAAATCCATTTTTCCATATAAACCCCTTTCGATTTTGGCCAAAATAAAAATTGTCAAAAAAATCTAGTTCCCCTATTTCATCAGCTCTTTTTTTGTTAGAAAACATGGTTTATAAGGAATTTTAACCAATTCAAGTGGTTTTATGTGAATAAAGCCAAAATTTATAAGGATTCAAAAATTTTAAAACTTTTATTATATCCATTCATATCAGATTTTTTCAGCTGTCTGACCCAGTGAACAATATTAATTTAAGTTTTTAAATGTTTGAAGCCATTTTCAGTACATGAGAACGAAAAATTAAAAAAAAATTTTTTTTGACATTTTCCCATATAAATTTTCGCTTTTGATTTTGTCCAAAATAAAAATTGTCAAAAAAATACAGTTCCCCTATTTCATCCGCACTTTTGTACTGGAAAACTTGGTATATAAGGAATTTTAACCAATTCAAATGGTTTTATGCGAATAAAGCCAAAATTTCTAAAGATCCAAAAACAATCAAAGATCCAAAAACATCCAAAAATTTTAAAACTCACTTAAATCCATTTATATTAGATTTTTTGAGCTGTCTAACGCGGCTAACCATATTAATTTAAGTTTTTAATTGTTTCAAGCCTTTTTGAGTACAAAACCAGGAAAACTTTAAAGAAAAAAAAATCTGACCTTTTTCCATAATTATAAACCCCTTTCGATTTTAGGCAAAATAAAAATTTTCAAAAAATCTAGTTTCCCTATTTGATCAGCACTTTTTTTAATTTATATTTTCAAAATTTCTCTTCAGAAAAAATTATTTAATACCCATCTGAATTCAAATAATGATATATATATACTTTTTATATTATTATATACTTAATTCATTTCTTGCAGAAACAAAACAAGCCTTCATCAAATTTTTATGTAATATAAAAAATCAAATAATTATCAAAAAAAACAAGTAATTTATAAATAACTATGTAAAATTTATCTACATAAATTGCAGTTAACACTTTAGCTTAATTTATTAAATAAAATTTTTACTTGAATATTATATTTCCATATAATATTTAACTATGAAAGTGGGCCATAAGTGAAAGTATTAAAAGACAATTATTAAATTATTAAAATTCAAATTCAACTTTATTTTTTCCAGATAATTTTATAATTTGCATGATAAATGAAAAAAAAACTAGCTAGGGTTTTACAATTAAAATATGAAGTACGTTATATTTGTCACAATTAAAGATAAAATTATTAAATTGACACTATATACTGATAATATTTGATATTATTATTTTAATTCATAAATTAATTTGTAGCTGCGAGCTTTTAATTCCTCTTTAATTTTTCCATTGTTATTAAATATTGGTCTGGTTGAAACTCTTTAATCGTTAAATTCAACGCAAATATTTTCTTTAAAAACATAAGACACATAATGCCCTTGAGCCATCGAGTCTCCTCATTAAGTCATACTAATTAAGTTACAGTTAATGGCATATGACTCTCATCGTCATGTATCACACAATAAATACCAGGAACTGCAACCTCTTCCACCATCGCCAAAGTTTTCAGCCCAACCGACACAATAATTTTCACTGCTGTTATAGCCATTACCGTCAGCATGCCAACGACAACCTGGATGCACAAGTTTCACATGATAAGTAACTGGTTGTGGAAAGATTAATCCACAAAGTTCACATATATTTTCTTTTTTTGCTGCATCTCTGTTATTAAGAGGATTTTTTAACGCTAAATGATTCTTTGATTCTTTTTTATCTCGAGATAAATTTTTTTCCCTGTCTTTTCTAGATGGTCTTTCAGCATTATTTTTTTTATTGGCTCTAATTGAAGTTGCTGTTCTATAGCCTGCAAATTTCCTCGACTAAGCTCTTCTCATAAAAAAACAAGACATTTTAAATCTTTTTTTTTTTTGAAGATAAGACTGTAACCGTATTGAATTCAGGAAGAGCTGAAAGTTTACTAGAGATTTCATTTAAAGGAGCTTCAGTTCTTGTCTTTCTAGCTCTTGTTGCATTAGCATTAGCAGCTAACCGAGTTAATGTTTCCAAGGTACTTGGTTGGTTCTTTAAGTAATTTCCTTCGTTATAAGTTGATACTTAAACCGAATGCCTTTGTCTAACTTTTTTGTTCTTTTGTTAATTCATATGCTTGAACCATGTTATCAGAATCAAAAAAATAACTCTCCTTGTTTAGGAAGTCCAGGATGAAATTTTATAAAACCAGCGCATGCCTCAATAAACCAAAAAATAATAAAAACTAATAAAAATAAAAAATAATTTAATTATAGGTTTCAAAAATTACACTAAAATTCCTTTTTGAATAAGACTCTTGCGAGCTAGTTATACTCTCATCATATTTAAAATGAAAACTGGAGCTAGGACTTGGTGAAATCTTTTGTTGTATGATGGACCCCTGGTTAATTGCGGTTGCTACTGAACCAGCAACAATAAAATTGCAACAATAACATTGTAACAAATTAAAATATAAATATTTTCTTTGATTTTAAAATAATAATTACAGCCATTGTTGTTATTGTTGCACTCAGTAGCAGCCGCACTGTATACACTGAAACTTTCTGTCACTGGCGCTAGCGGTTACTAAAATTCAGTAACCGTGAATTGTTGTTACAACCCAAAATATTTTATACAGCAGCAGACGACATTTTAGCAAACATTGTAAATAAGTGATAAAATTTAGCAAAAAGCGTTTTAATTAATAAATTAATTGATTAATTAATGAAATATATTTATTTTATATTAAAATTATTAATATTTTAAACCTATTATAACATAAAACAAGTCATTTTAATATTTACTAAAATTACTTGATTTATGTTATAATAACTTTAAAATATTAATAATTTTAATATAAAATAAATATATTTCATTAATTAATCAATTAATTTATTAATTAAAACGCTTTTTGCTAGGTTTTATTAATTATTTACAATGTTTGCTAAAATGTCGTCTGCTGCTGTATAAAATATTTTGGGTTGTAACAACGATTCACGGTTACTGTATTTTAGTAACCGCTAGCGCCAGTGACAGAAAGTTTCAGTGTAGTATATATTTCTGCCACGGTAATCTGCTCTAGTTAGCGCATGCGCATTCGCGTTCTGCATATTTGCGAAAAAAAGGAATTTTTTATAGTTTATTTTGCAATAACCGATGAATTAGCAAAAAAAAAAGTATAAAATTAGGTAAATTTTATTATTGCGCACTTTTTGGGGTAGGTAAGATAATTGCACGTGACCTAATAAGCGAGTAATATCAATTTCAAAATTGCAAATTTTATTTTGTAAATAATTAAAAAAGGAAAGAACGTGCAATTATTTGCTTTGGATATTTGAAAACGCGCACTTACGAGGAATTATTTGGTACCTGGGTCGACATTCTAGCTCAAAAAATTCTGCTGGGATGGTGAAGGTATACCAGATTTGGTCTACTATAGGTTTTTTCCGAGGTTTTTTCGGTCGCTGAACGCGAAAATCGTGATCTTTTCTATGAGAAATTGGGGCTTGACCCTTAAATTGGCCAAAAGTAGCCCTAAAAAGCGCATTTTTGCTACATTCACTATAGGCCTTTGAAATTGGGTATAAGGGGGGTTTTTTGATCGCTATCTCTAACAAAAAAACCACGTAGTTATACTCCCTGGTTCAGAGAGTTTATAACTCCCTAAATCAGGGAGTTAACTCTCTGAATCAGGGAGTTTACTCCCTGAATTTTCTGTCATCTCCTGGAATACCTTCGGGATAAAAATGAACCGTACAAGGGAAAGCTGCTATCCTGGAGGTGTAATTTTTAATTTTCCTTCAGTTTTCCGATTTTCCAATATGGCGGATCAAAAAACATGAAAATAGAAACTTTCAACATTACCTGGGGGTTTTCGAGGTCGAGAAAAACGTTTTTATTAATGGAATATTTCATTTTTTGACCCCAGCATATTTTCCGGTTTTCCAAGATGGCGGACGAAAAAACATTTCAGAATAAGCTTTTTACATTACCGGGGGGTTTTCGAGGTCGAGAAAAACGTTTTTATTACTGAAAATTTTCATTTTTTGGCCCTAGAATATTTTCCGGTTTTCCAAGATGGCGGATGAAAAAACATTTCAGTAAATATAGTTGTATTGTATTACAAATGCTTTACGGAATAAATTAAATAAAAGATAAGCCAAAAAATGTACATTATACATTACAGCTGGTTATGCATAAATTTTATTTATAAACTTAAAAAACTTTATAATCCTAATGTAAATCCCCATTTATTTGTGTTAACTTTTCCACAGAATTACTCGAAATCTCGGCCCCCTGCATCTTTTCCGCCATCTTGGAAAACCGGAAAATATGCTGGGGCCAAAAAATGAAAATTTTCATTAATAAAAACGTTATTCTCGACCTCGAAAACCCCCAGGTAATGTAAAAAGCTTATTCTGAAATGTTTTTTCGTCCGCTATCTTGGAAAACCGAAAAATATGCTGGGGTCAAAAAATGAAAAATTTCATTAATAAAAACGTTTTTCTCGACCTTGAAAACCCCCAGGTAATGTTGAAACTTTCTATTTTCATGTTTTTTGATCCGCCATATTGGAAAATCGGAAAACTCAGCTTTCCCTCGTACGGTTCATTTTTATCCCGAAGGTATTCCAGGAGATGACAGAAAATTCAGGGAGTAAACTCCCTGATTCAGAGAGTTAACTCCCAGTTTTAGAGGGTTAACTCCCTGTTTTTAGGGAGTTTACTCCCAGATTTAGGGAGTTATAAACTCTCTGAGCCAGGGAGTATAACTACGTGGTTTTTTTTGTTAGAGTAATCGCGAATATTGAGGTACTTTCGATTAAAAATTAGACCTTCACCCTTGAATTAGCCGAAACTACCCCTGAAAAGGTTAAAAATTATTATTAGATTATTAATATTGTTAATAAATTAATCATTAATTTTTATCTACAAAGATTTTTTATTATTATTAAAACATTACAGGCTTTTATACCCAAGCGCGTAGAGTTTAAAGAATTAAAAAAAAAAATAATCTAATTATTTTATTAAAAATAAATTTCTAAAATATTTTTAATTAATTTTATCTTTTATTAATAAATTAATTTAAATAAATTAAAGTAAAAAATTATTTTTAAAATGCTATTTTAATTTATACTAATTTTCAAACTTAAACCGCTTGGGTATAAAGTTACAGCGATCGGCGCTAGAAGTATAAGGAAAACCTGGAAGGCGCACGTACGCGTTCTCGATACTTGTTCTAATATCACATAGGTTCTAATACTCCCCGATCAAAACAGTAGGTGGCTTGTCACCTTTATGTCACGTGGCCCGTTGATTTCCCACCTTCGGGCCACCACCGAGCCATGTCACAAAAGAGGGTGCGCCACCATTCTGTTTTGTTCGGGTCGTCAACAATGAATGACTTCTTTAGTCTGTTCGCGCACGTTATTTACAAAAATAAATAAAGAAATAGGTTAGACGAGCATAAGCAAAACAAATGTTATTGCTAAAATGTTAAATCAAAAAAATTATTAAAATTATTAATTTATTTACTAACTTACAATAAATTAAAAAAAATATGCAATAGTTACTGTGCATATTCTCATTATTAAAGTAAATTTTAATAAAAATTGTTTGAGTAAAGGTTAAGTAAAAGTAAGTTTATTACTTTTCTTTTTGTTAATTTAATGAATTAAAATTATAATAATTTATTAATTTGTTTAGTGTGCACATATATTTATGTCGAAATTTATGTTTAAGAACATCAAAACATTGCAAGTGACGTACCAGTTTCTAATTTGTCTAGTTAATAAAAGTTTACCTCAATTCAACAAAATGTTACATAAATTTAACAATTTGGAATGAGTTACTTAAAATGATGACATGGACCATTTGATGAATAATCTGGACGTAAGCATTAATTTTTAATAAGTTTGTGTTTATAGTTTTCAATTTTTATAATTGTTTTAGATACCTAATTTCTAATTGATTTTGATTGGGAAAGCCATATAATGCTTTATCGCATTGTGGATAAGCATTTTACCTGCATTTCAGCCAATGTTTTATGCGATGATTTGAAAATTTTTGCCTTTGGATCAGCTCCTATTTGTGCATCAGTAAATAAATGTCGTTTGGTCACTGACTTAGTTGATTTAGTTATAGGCATTTAGGTTGTACTCGTATTTAACATCTCCTAATAGTAATTATGGTTGAGGTTTTTAAATAACTTTATTGTCAATTGCAGTTTGCTGGGATTCCTGCTCCGATTTCAATCAAATGTGAAACCAACAAAGCTTCATCACTGGCTTATAAATTTCAAAACGATATTATTTGTATTCTTTTACAAAAAATAGATCTGGTTCAAGAACAGTGTATTTAAATATTATTAAAATAGTGAATGGTCAGTACGAAAGAAAATTTTAATGTTCAGTTTAAGATACTCTTCATATGGGTCAACTGATGAACTTAAATCTTTATTTATTAAACTTAGGACTTGACGTTACAAAACAAAGAGTTGCAGATATTCAGTGCAGAAGCATTGAGCCAACGTTTATTATTTTTTGAATCTGTTACTGTTGTATTAATAATGATTCTAATTCATCACTTGACCCTTATGGTAAGTATCGCATGGCTTACCATCAGAATATTGAAACAGACAGGCCAGTGAAGAAAAATTATATGTTCACTTTATGATACTCTCCATGTGGGTCATCCAATGATCTTGAATCTACATAAAATTCATCTTCGAACTTAACATTACTAAATAGCAAATAGCTGATATTTTTTATAGAAGAATCGATATGTTATTTGGTGTTGCAGTATTGATTATTCGAATTCTTCGTTCGACCCATATGGAAAGTATTTGAAAGTTCTCCTCTAGAATTTAAAAATGTTTAGGTCAAGTGTTTAAAAAAATGTGGGGGTTGGCGTTGAATTGCTCTTTATGTTTGGAGTTTTAGCATTAATGATTATTTTAATTTTCCCATGCAGAAAGTATGTAAAATCTCAATACGGAACATAGTTTCTGTAAATGGATAGTCTAAGTTTATATTGCTTAAGCACAACTGTTAGGTATATAACTCGATACATTATCGTTTATTATAATTGTATAATCAGCAAGAGAAAAAAGCATCGGCATTGTCTGCAGCAGTGCTGTACAATTGCCTTAATCTTTTATCTGTAACTGATGTGCAATAAATTTTGTTGTAGCCTTTGGTTTATTATATCTAACAGTAGTAAATTCAATTTTGACTTATTTTTTATAATAGGAAAAAGATAAATTATTAAAAAGATGAATATATAATTGATATGTTGTAATTCTCTAAAAATTTGTTTATTTAAAAATACAGTTTCAGCCAAAAAGACATTATTTATTTGTATATAGCATATGGATGAGTACCTTATTAAAATTAAATCTTATATATTATGCAAATATTTATGGTTTTGATTTTTAAATAAATTGTAAAACTTAATATTTTTATAAGCTTAAAGTTATATTGTAAAATTAATTTTTTTATTTATATAATATCTTAGGAACAGCTACTTGTCATATTATTATTTTCTAATGGTCTTTTCGTTAAATTAATTTGAAAAATTTTTTTTTAAATAAAAAAAAATTAAAAAATTATCGCCTGACTATCATTTATATTTTTAAATATGCAAACATTTTTCTTCACATAATATCTTATAAATTTTTTTAACAAGTTTTAAGAAGTTGGTATATTTTTGAATTAAAATACTTTTTAAACACTTTAATATAATAAAAGAACGCAAGTTTTGATAACATTTTATAAAAAAAAAAAGAAAAAACTATTTAAGACTCAAATTGCATTTATCAAACAATGTTGGTCCAAAATAAAATAACGAAAATTTCGATAAATGAGAATATTGCGGGATATTGATAAAAAAATTTAAACAATATTTTTAGTAATAAAAAAATCATTTAACATCCATTTATTCTCATCATTGCTAAAGATAGGAAAATTCTGAAAGTTGGATTAATATAGTTTAAAAGTAACCTAAAAAAAACTTTTTATTTAATATACAACGATACAACATATATAAATACTTATAATAATCAACTACATTAAACGGTTTAATATAAATCAATAATCAATAAATTATTTTTTACTTTTTCTTCATTATTGGCACATTATAATATTTTCTTTTAGTATATTTTTAAAATAACTTAACAAAGCGTAAATAATTTTTTGGAACAAATTATTTCAATAAGACTTTTCATTTGGTTATTTTATTTTTTATTATAACATGATTTTTTTTTTGCTGAAACAAATATAATTAGTTTGAATTTTATTATACAAAATTAATTTTCATAATTTAAATAATTTTATATTTTTACCTGTATTTATTATGTATTTATTTTTTATTTTTTATTTTTTGATTTAACGACATGATTTTACATTCTAAATCTTTTATTTTTTGATCTTGATTATTGTTTAACTCAATATGATCAAGTAAGACTTTTTCTACGAAGTTACTATAATTTTTTATTAATTCTATATGCTCTTTATTCATAACTATTATTTTCGATTGAAGAGAAAAATTTTCTCTTTTTAGAGATTGAATTATATCAAAATAGCGCATAATAACTTCTAATTTATGATCTTCCATTTTCAGTACAATAAATTTATGCGACATACACATCCAGAAAAACAGTTACAAAACGACAGAGAAATATTTTTTAAAACAAAAGGATATGCAGTAGTTGTGCAGTTACATGCATAAGCGCCAACTTAAATATAAAAATTGCATACAGATACAAATACACAAAATGGGGATGCGCTGCATGGTGGCGCTAGCTATATCTTTCCCAAAAAATCTAGTAATAATTACTAAACTATAGTAAAAAAACTCTAGTCTGCTCCATGAAATTGCCCCTCTATATTAATATTCAGTAAATTATAAAAAAAAATTAAAATCATCTTATAGATGCATGAAAATTTTTTGTAAGAAAATCATTCATTTTTTATTTTTATTGATAACATGTATAAATTTATGTGTTAATTTCTTACATACAACTGGCAACAATAAAAAATAGATATATAGATAACTACATTGCCCACACACGCGATTCCTATTTATATTTTGCATTCATAGCCGAAAAGTGAGATTTTCAGTGGATTTTATTGACGCAACATAGTAATTAATATTTCATTTAACAGGTAATAATAAAATTAAATTTTACAAATGCTCCATACTCTTTTATTAGCATATAATCATTATTCTTAATTTACTTAGAGTTATTAAAACAGTAGCAAAAACAGGAAGATGTCAAACAATCCTAAGATACAAATGATGATCGCATTAGCTAAAGAAGGTAGTAAACTTATGGAGGAAGAAGAAAAAAAAAAAGTTGAAATTAAAATTTTAATCGAAAAATGTAATATTTTAAAAATTGAATATAATAAGTTAAAGCAATCTGTAAATAAAAACATACATATTTACGATGCCGATCAGCTCAAAGTATTGTTTTCTGAGCTTAAAGATATGTGCAAAATAATTGTAAATATGGATTCAGTAATAGCAAGGTTGAGATCACAGTTGTGAAAGATCAATTAGCCAATTTTAATTTATCAGTTTGTCTTGAATAAAAAGATATTTAGTGAATTAATGAAAACGTCCTTATTAAAATTTATTACATTAAAATTTATTACAATAACAATCGACTGTTTTGTGTATTTATTGGTTTGATGTACAAAATTAATTAATTAAAAAAAAATTAATAATGTGCTGATATTATTATAATTTAATTATCTTCTTTGTAAGAAAAATTTTTTATTAATAAATGTGAAAATTTATTATATAAAAATATATTATTATGTTGTGAATCCAAATTATAGATACATAAAGTTACAGATGAATCACCGTGACTCCAGAATTTTATTATTTATTATATTTATTCTAAATCCAAATACAAAATTTAATTATATGGAGTAATCGAAGATTTAATACAGTTCTAGCAGTTAATCGCTTAGTACTTTTTTCAGTGTTAGTTTCTGCTATCCCAATATTAATGATAAATTTAGTTATCGATAAATAACATTACCCACTCCGCACAATCCAGAGATTTTGGAGCATTAATCCAGAATATAGGGGTCTTTCAGGTTTTGAAACCATACAATACTATATTTTCTTGATTTAAATCCAGAATAATGAATATTTCAGATATGCGGTAATGATTTTCTTGTTTTAAAACTAGAAAAAAGTAAAAATCTGTTTTACAATCCAGAAAAAATCAATATTCTGGATTTAAAACAAGAAGATATAAGCCGGTAAAGAAGAGTGAATTTATTTCTTGATTTAAAACCAGAAAAAAGTAAAAGTCTGTTTTAAAATCCAGAAAAAATCAATATTCCGGATTTAAAACAAGAAGATATAAGCCGGTAAAGAAGAGTGAACTTATTTCTTGATTTAAAACCAGAAAAATGATTTCCTCTGTTTTATAAACCAGAGTTTTGATTATTCCTAGTTTTAAAAAAAGAAAATTGAATTTCAAAAATTATAACGAAATAACTTCTGAATTTAAAAACATTATTTATGGCTTTAAAACCAGAAATGTTCATTGTTAATTACTAAAATTAATTAATATTTATAATTTTCTTGTATCTTTATAAAGTCATAAACGCTGCCGCCGCTGTCGAATGACACTTTTGGGCCAATCTGGTACTTTTAAGCCAATTTGGTACTTTTGGGCCAAACTGGTACTTTTTGGCCAATTTGGTACTATTGGGCCAAACTGAACCTTTTGGGCCAACCTGGTACTTTTGCGCCATACTGGTCCTTTTGGGTCAAAATGGACCATTTGGTATAAAATGTAACATTTGGGCCAAACTAGACCTTTAAGGCCAAACTAAACCTTTTGTGCCAAACTGCGCCTTTGGACTAAACTGAACCTTTTGGGCCATAGTGGCTCTTTTTACCTAAAAACTGTTGCATAAGCTTATTTACCCAAAATGGTCTTTTTCAACCAAAGCGGTCCTTTTCGCCTTAACAATTGATGTTTTATAAGACCCAAAAATGGTCATTTTGGGCTACTAGGAGCTACTACTATCTTTTGCAACTTCTAGGAGAAAAATAAATTTTAAACATAACCAAAATCGATGTTCATGATTACATTATTTAAATAAATTATGTAAATATCACCATGACTAACCTAATATTTGTAAAATTTACAAAATTTGTTTGTTTTTAAAACTAACCCAGTTTTCTAATTTTTCTACGGGGGTTGGCGCGCGAAGCCCCCTAGTAAATATAAAAATATATTAGTTGCTTATTATAATCATTTATGCATTTGATTAGAAAAATTTCAAAATAACAATTATTGCAATAATCTTTAATAAATATAAAAAATAAAATTTTTTTAACATATAATATACATATTGGTATTCAACCTTCCCATTTAGTAAATTACAATTTTGAACCAATCTGCAGAATTAAAACTCAATCAATTTTAAAAAATTTTTTCCTTTAAACATTTTAAAAATATTATATTCAATAATCTCTATTTCCATTCTGTTATCTATACCAATCCTACTTGGCAAAAATTTAAAAATGAATTTAAATTTTTTGTTTAAATTTTCGCCCATAATTTAAAAGCATATAAATAAGAAGCAAAAACAGTTTATTTTGTCAATAAATTTTTCCATATCTAGGTAATTCAAATTCTACCCTCACAACTCAATCCTAAACTTCTTAGGATCTTAACAAGAAAAGAGAATGATTTCTTGATTTAAAACTAGAAAATCTATATCTCTAGTTTATAAAAATGAAATCTACTCTTTACTGGTTTAGAATCCAGAAATTCCAATATTTAAATTACAATTTCAGGATTCAAAACTAAAAATAAATCATTAACTTGTTTATAAAACAGAAATTTACTCATTCCTGGTTTCAAATCCAGGAATTCGTAAGCTCCAATATTAAAAATACAATTTCAGGATTCAAAACTAGATAGATAAAAACAAATTAGCTAACTTGTTTGCAAAAGAGGATTTCCCTTTTTACTAGTTTTAATAGTTTAAGGTTGAATCAGGTGATTAAAAATAGCATTTTTCTTTTTAAGATTTTTGGAAATTGAAACTTCTAAAATGTTTAATTCTTATAGCCATATATAGCCATATATATCAAGTTAAGTCTCTTAGAATTTAAAAAAAAAAATTCGTAAATTTATTGACTACAGACGGAGATACTAGCCCTTAAAATTTCCTTTATTTTTGAGCTACTAAATTAATCAAGACAAAAAAGTATTTTACAACGCTTCTGATTTTAAAAATCTTTGAATACAATATTTAGGATATTATTTAGAATCGATCCCCGAAAAGAATTTCAATTTCTAACAATATTATAAAATATTTTTCACGATTTTAGATTTTTGATTTAACTTATAATTTTCAAAATATCGATTTATTCGGGGAAAAATTAAGAAAATAAAAAACTTTTTTCAGTGAATCCATACTAAATAATGTCCTAAATATTATCTTCGAAGATTTTAAAAATCTGAAACTTTATAGAAAAGTCTTGATTAATGTAGTAACTCAAAAACAATAGAAATTTCCAGCTCTAATAGTTCCGTCTGCAGTCAAAAAATTGTCAATTTTTTTTTTTTTTATTTTTATGTAAATGTAACTTGATTAATGAGTATCAGAATCTTAGTTTCCAGAAGATTCAATATCCAGAAATCTTAAATCGAAAACAACCAAGTAGGCAATAAGCCAGTAGGCTATAATAAAAAAAACGACATGTCAAGCCTTACACAAACATAACCTAAGGAAGTAAGATATAATAAAAAAAACGACACGTCAAGCCTTACACTAACATAACCTAAGGAATTAGGATATAATAAAATAACAACACATCAAGCCTTACACTAGCGTAACCTAAGGAATTAGGTGATATAAAAAATGAAACGTCAAGCCTTACACTAGTGTAAACTGGGCAATAATAACAAAACCACACGTCAAGCCTTACACTAGCGTAACCTAAGAAAGTAGGCTATAATAAAAAAAACGACACGTCAAGCCTTACACTAGCGTAACCTAAGGAAGTAATCTATATTAAAAAAACGACAAGTCAAGCCTTACACTAGCGTAGCCTAAGCAAGTAAGCTATAATAAAAAAAAAGACACGTCAAGCCTTACACTAACATAACCTAAGGAAGTAGGATATAATAAAATAACGACACATCAAGCCTTACACTAGCGTAACCTAAGGAATTAGGCGATATAAAAAATGAAACGTCGAGCCTTACACTAGTGTAAACTAGGCAATAATAACAAAACCACACGTCAAGCCTTACACTAGCGTAACCTAAGAAAGTTGGCTATAATAAAAAAAACGACAAGTCAAGCCTTACACTAGCGTAGCCTAAGCAAGTAGGCTATAATAAAAAAAACGACACGTCAAGCCTTACACTAACATAACCTAAGAAAGTAGGATATAATAAAATAACGACACATCAAGCCTTACACTAGCGTAACCTAAGGAATTAGGCGATATAAAAAATGAAACGTCAAGCCTTACACTAGTGTAAACTAGGCTATAATAACAAAACCACACGTCAAGCCTTACACCAGCGTAACCTAAGGAAGCAGGTTATAATAAAAAAAACGACACGTCAAGCCTTACACTAGCATAACCTAAGGAAGTAGGATATAATAAAATAAAATCACGTCAAGCCTTACACTAGCGTAACCTAATTAAGTAGGCTACAATAATATAACGACACGTCAAGCCTTACACTAGCGTAACCTAAGGAAGTAGGCTATAACAAAATAACGACACGTTAAGCCTTACACTAAACTAACCTAAGGAAGTAGGATATAATAAAATAAAATCACGTCAAGCATGAAACTAACGTAACCTAAGGAAGTGGCCTATAATAAGAAAAAAAACATGTTAAGCCTTACACTAACATAACCTAAGGAAGTAGGATGTAATAAGATAACGTCACGTCAAGCATTACAGTAGACGCTACCGTAACCTCAGAAAGTAGACTATAATAAAAAACGACATGTCAAGCCTTGCACTAACATAACCTAAGGAAGTAGACTATAATAAAAAAGCGACAAAGTCAAGTTTTACACCAACACAACGTAAAATTTGGAAACAAAAATTTTTAAATCATTAGGTATCAGGTATATTTTTTTGTAGTGAAAAAAATTTAAATAAAAAAATTTTCAAGTAATTATTTATCAGATCCAAGAAATCTATTTAAATCGATTTTTTAAAATTATGACTTTTATTCAAAAGAATTAGGTAATGATATATATATACTCAGGCAATGATACATTAGAAAACAAAACTTCGCGGTGTATTCCAGCACATACCCTAAGAAAAAGGTGTATAAAAAGAACAAATTATTATAGACCAATTCATTAGGCTATATTAGTATAATGCTTGATGTGCCGTATTTTATTATAAACCACTTCCTCAGGTTGTGTTGTTTAAGACTTGAGTTGTCATTTTTTTCTTATATAGAATCGTTTTTTTATTTTAGCCTACTTCCTTAGATTAAGCTAGTTTAATGCTTGACGTTACGTTATTTTTTATAGCCCACTTGCTTAGGTTACGCTAGTGTAAGGCTTGACGTGTCGTTTTTTTTTTATAGCCCACTTGCTTAGGTTACGCTAGTTTAATGCTTGACGTTACGTTATTTTTTATAGGCCACTTGCTTAGGTTACGCTAGTGTAACGCTTGACATGTCGTTATTTTATTATATCCTACTTCCTTAGGTTATGTTAGTGTAAGGCTTGACGTGTCGTTATTTTATTATATCCTACTTCCTTAGGTTATGTTAGTGTAAGGCTTGACGTATCGTTATTTTATTATATCCTACTTCCATAGATTACGCTAGTGTAAGGCTTGAAGTGTCATTTCTTTTTTATATGCAACTTCCTTAGTTTATGCAAGTGTAAAACTTGGCTTGTCGTTTTTTTATTATAACCTACTTTCTTAGGTTACGCTAGTGTAAGGCTTGACGTATCGTTTTTTTAATATAGATTACTTCCTCAGGTTACGCTAGTGTAAGGCTTGAAGTGTCGTTTCTTTATTGTATACAACTTCCTTAGTTAATGCTAGTGTAAAACTTGGCTTGTCGTTTTTTATTATATCCTACTTCCTTAGGTTACGCTAGTGTAAGGCTTGACGTTTCATTTTTTATATCGCCTAATTCCTTAGGTTACGCTAGTGTAAGGCTTAGCGTTTCATTTTTTATTCTCGCCTAATTCCTTAGGTTACGCTAGTGTAAGGTTTGGCGTTTCATTATTTATTATCGCCTAATTCCTTAGGTTACGCTAGTGTAAGGCTTGACGTACCGTTTTTTTCGATTTAAGATTTCTGGAAACTATGATTCTGATACTCATTAAGCAAGTTACATGTCCATAAGAATTTAAAAAAAAATTTGAAAATTTATTGACTTCTATTTTTTTTTGAGGTACTAAATTAAATAAGACTTTTTTATAAAATTTCAGATTTTTAAAAATCTTTGAAGATAATTTTTAGGACATTATTTAGTATGGATTCACTGAAAAAAGTTTTTTATTTTCTTAATTTTTCCCCGAATAAATCGATATTTTGAAAATTATAAGTTAAATCAAAAATCAAAAATCTTGAAAAATATTTTATAGTATTGTTAGAAAAATATTAAAAATATTAAAAATATTTAAAAAATATTGGTTAATAATCCAAAACTTTTCTTTTTACGATAAAATGTAAGCGAGTAAAATATGCAGTTTTCAAATTATAATCTCGTCATGGACCAGAAAATTGGAATCAGTATAAACATGGTAATTTGTGACAGTATCTTTACTTGACCATAACTCGGTTATTTTTCATCGAAAAAAGCAAATTTTTTCCCTGGCTATTCGATTCTGAAAGAAAATAGTATATTTTTATCCTAGGCCGCGAAAATAAAGAATGGCCCAGATCGCACGTAAATTGCAATCCGAGGCGAAGCCGAGGATGGCAAACTGCGATCTGGGACATTCTTTTTTTACGGCCGAGGCCAAAACCTAATTTTTCTTCGTCAGTGGCTAGAAAACACGTATTTTCGAATCACGCTACGGCCGGGAAATACGTGTTTTCTGGCTACTGACAAGAAAAAGTCAATTTATGTAACCTCTTATGGTTTATTACATATATATAAGTATTAAGAATGTAAAAACAATTTAAAACAGACTAAAATCGATCCTTAATGGCCGAAATAGAAAATTTTGTATGGCCATATTGATGGGATTTTGGTTAAAAAAATTAAAAAAAAAAAATTTTTTTTTAAAAATGGCGACAAATGAGATATTTCGGTTTTTCCAAAAACACGTTTTCCCATTTTCCGGAATTTTTCCGAAAAACAGAAATGGATTTACTAAAGGTTTCCCAACATATATACTCTTTCAGAATATGTTTTTTTGGTCAGCGGCCAGAAAGCACGTATTTCTCGGCCGCTGCGCGTTCGGCAAAGACGTGTTTTCTCGCCACTGATGTATACGACCCTAATCCCCCAAATCGCAGTTTACCATCCTCGCCTTCTACTCCAGTCAAAACGCGGGGGGGGGGGTGTATTTTCGACTGGCGGCATGAGATTTGCTCTACTATATGTTTTTTGGGTCACTGATCACGAAAATCGGAGTCATTTCCGGGAGATATTGTCGGAACACCCTTAAATTTGCAAAAACTACCCCCAAAAAGGGGTTTTTTTGATATATTAGCAAACTGAGTTTCTAGATTTAGCCAAGAATTGGCCTAAGAGGGTTTTTTGGGTCGCTGAACAAGAATTTGAGGTAATTTTTTATAAATAATCAATATTTCGCCCTTAAATTAGCAAAAACTACCCCTAAAAGGGGGTGTTTTTTCTATTTGCGGACTTTGAGCGACCAAATTATGTCCTTCAGGGTTTTTTGGGTCGCTGATCAAGAATTTGGAGGAATTTTTTAAGAATAATTAATATTTCACCCTTAAATTAGCAAAAACAACCCCTAAAAGGGGTGTTATTGCTATTTCCGCACTTTGAGCGACCAAATTAAGTGGTTCAGGGTTTTTTGGGCCGCTGATCAAGAATTTGGGGGAATTTTTAATGAATAATTAATATTTCACCCTTAAATTAGCAAAAACACCCCTTTTAGGGGTTGTTTTTGCTATTTCCGCACTTTGAGCGACTAAATTAAGTGATTCAGGATTTTTTGGGTCGCTGATCAAGAATTTCGGGGAATTTTTTTGAATAATTATTATTGCACCCTTAAATTAATAGCAAAAACACCCCTTTTAGGGGTTGTTTTTGCTATTTCCGCACTTTGAGCGACCAAATTAAGTCTTTCAGGATTTTTTGGGTCGATGATCAAGGATTTGGGTTATTTTTTAATTAAAAATTAATATTTTATCCTAAAATAAACAAAATCGATCCCTAAAAAGGTGTGAATTTGCAATTTTTGCACTTTGAGTTTCTAAATAAGGAGCTAAAAATACGTAAAATAAGTTTACAAAAAGTAAAAAATGCAAGAATATACAAAAATTCCCATTGTCAGTAATGTAAGTGTGAAATATTAATTTTTATTCAAATAATCCCCAAATAACCCCCAAATCCTTGACCATCGTCCCAAAAAACTCGTAAGGACCTCATTTGGTCGCTCCAAGTACGGAAATAGCAAAAATACCCCTTTTAGGGGTTGTTGTTGCTAATTTAAGGGTGAAATATTAATTATTCATAAAAAATTCCCCCAAATTATTGATCAGCGACCCAAAATACCCTGAACGACTTAATTTGGTTGCTCAAAGTGCAGAAATAGCAAAAACACCCCTTTTAGGGGTTGTTTTTGCTAATTTAAGGGTGAAATATTAATTATTCATAAAAAATTCCCCCAAATTCATGATCAGCGACCCAAAAAACCCGTATGGACGTAATCTGGTCGTTCAAAGTCCGTAAATAGAAAAATTTACCTCCTTTTAGGGGTTGTTTTTGCTAATTTAAGGGTGAAATATTTATTATTTATAAAATATTACCTCAAATTCTTGTTTAGCGATCCAAAAAACCCTCTTAGGCCAATTCTTGGCTAAATCTAGAAACTCAGTTTGCTAATATATCAAAAAAACCCCTTTTTGGGGGTAGTTTTTGCAAATTTAAGGGTGTTCCGACAATATCTCCCGGAAATGACCCCGATTTTCGTGATCAGCGACCCAAAAAACATATAGTAGAGCAAATCTAATGTCGCCAGTCGAAAATACACCCTAAACCGCGTTTTGACTGGAGTATTCGCCTTGGAAGGTAATTTACGTGCAAATCGGGCCATTCTTTATTTTTCTGGACATGGGTCGTAATATACTATTCAAGCTATTATTTATCATTTTTTAGTATTTTCCCAAAAAGCACTACCGCTGGTTGAGAGCCACCCAATGAGTTTGATTTACCATAACTCGAGCTGTTTAAGACCTAGAGGGCTAATAATTTCAGGATTTTCCTATCTTAGTGTTATAAAAATATGGGGAAAATTTTAGGCCGATCCGATGACCAAACCTGCCAACCATTGCTGTTTTGGCTCATATTTATTAAAGATATTATTGCAATAATTGTTATTTTAAAAATTTTTTAATTAAATGCATAAATGATTAAAAAAAGCAACTAATATATTTATATATTTACTAGGGACTCCACCCCCTGCGCGCTTCGCGCGCCAACCCCCGTAGAAAAATTAGAAAACTATGGGTTAGTTTTAAAAACAAAAAAATTTGTAAATTTTACAAACATGAGGTTAGTCATGGTGATATTTACATAATTTATTTAAATAATGTAATCATGAACATCGATTTTGGTTATGTTTAAAAGTTATTTTTCTCCTAGTAGTTGCAAAAGATAGTAGTAGCCCAAAATGACCATTTTAGTTAGGCGAAAAGGACCACTTTGGTTCAAAAAGACCATTTTGGGTAAATAAGTTTATACAACAATTTTTAGGTAAAAAGAGCCACTATGGCCCAAAGGTTTAGTTTGGCCTTAAAGGTTAGTTTAGGTTAGGATCTAGTTTGGCCTTAAAGGTTAGTTTAGGTTAGGTTCTAGTTTGGCCCTAGTTTGGTTACATTTTATCAAAAAAGGTCCATTTTGACCCAAAAGGACCAGTACGGCGAAAAAGTACCAGTTTGTCCCAAAAGGTTCAGTTTGGCCTAAAAGTACTAGATTGGCCAAAAGGTTCAGTTTGTTCAAAAAGTACCAGATTTTCTCAAAAGTACCAGTTTAGCCCAAAAGTACCATATTGGCCTAAGAGTGCCAGATTGGCCAAAAGGTTCAGTTTGTTCCAAAAGTACCAGATTTTCCCAAAAGTACAAGTTTGGCCCAAAAGTACCATATTAGCCTAAGAGTACCGCTTTGGCCCAAAAAGACTATTTTGGGTAAATAAACTTATGCAACAGTTTTTATGTAATCAGAGCCACTGTGGCATAAAAGGTCTAGTTTTGCCCAAAAGGTTCAGTTTGGCCCGAATGTTACATTTTATCCCAAAAGGTCCATTTTGACCCAAAAGGACCAATATGGCCCAAAAGTACCAAATTGGCCCAAAAGTACCAGGTTAGTCCAAAAGTTTCATTCGACAGCGGCAGCAGCGTTTAAGACTTTATAGAGTTACAAGAAAATTATAAATATTAATTAATTTTAGTAAATAATATTGAAAATTTCTGGTTTTAAAGCCATAAAACATATTGATTCTATTTTGTAAACCGGAATTTCATTAATTTTTGTTTTTAAATTCAGAAGTTATTTCGTTATAATTTTTGAAATTCAATTTTCTTTTTTTAAAACTAGAAATAATCAAAACTCTGGTTTATAAAACAGAGGAAATCATTTTTCTGGTTTTAAATCAAGAAATAAGTTCACTCTTCTTTACCGGCTTATATCTTCTTGTTTTAAATCCGGAATATTGATTTTTTCTGGATTGTAAAACAGACTTTTACTTTTTTCTGGTTTTAAATCAAGAAATAAATTCACTCATCTTTACCGGCTTATATCTTCTTGTTTCAAATCCAGAATATTGATTTTTTCTGGATTATAAAACAGAATTTTGCTTATTTCTAGTTTCAATTCAGTAAAATTACGTAAATCTGGTTTTCAAACACGAAGTATACCTATGTTCTGGATTAATGCTCCAAAATCTCTGGATTGATGCGGAGTGGGTACTCAAGTAGTATATACAACTTTATACATTTACTTAATTTTTAAAATTTAAAATCTAAATAGAGGATAAGCAAAGTACTTGATTATTATCTATAACTCCTGAAATTTAATGCTCAGTACTGTTAGCCAGTATCTGCGATTCCAAGTGTACTATTTATTGAGCAAACAGAAGAGCTAGAGCTGTGATAATAATTCATCGCTTGGTACTTTCATTCATTATTTAACATAGAACATGTTCGTTAGATAGGGTATTTGAAAAATTTTGGCTACGCAGGGGTGGTTAAACCAGTTTTGGTTTAAAAGTCAACGAATTGGGTGAATAATCAACCAATTGATTGAATTTCGCAAGTTTTGGTTTAATATTCCACCAATTGGTTGAAAATTCAACCAAAACTTGCGAAATTCAAACGATTGGTTGAATATTTACCCAAAGCAGCTCTTCTGTGTACAATAGGTAGAAAACGTTTATTATATAAAATGGCAAGTAATCTAAAACAACATTTCTTTAAAAACATTGAAAAACGGAAGATTCTTGGGGTACGCAGTCTCCCTTGGTAGATCTTGAAGCAAATGAATAGAGCCAAAATAACATTTTCGATTTAGGTAACAATGATTTTTTTGAACCCTATACGTGAGTTCTTATGCCTTACGTACCATCAATTATTATTTTTATACAAATAATTCAATTGATTATTTATTTATTTAAATATTGCAGAAAAATTTTAAACTTTCTTTCTTTGTAATCACTTTCAATCACATATTATATTTACTTACTTGCGGATCATCAGACTTAAGGTTCTTAGTTAAGGAACTACTGTAAAGTATTCAGAGTACTAGGTAGGCATCATGCTGTTTTTACTTATTTTTATTTTAGCAACTTTTTAAATTTATAAAAAATAAGACCGTATTTTTGAGTATTTGCAATTTTGTCAAAAACTATACGGCCTTCTTTTTATTACGTTTAAAAGTTTCTATGCCAAAATATTTCACAATAAATAAAGCAAGCGGAGAAATTCTCCCTTGATCCAAATAAAATTTTCAAATTAAAAAATTTTTTATCTTGTATAATGATAAAAAATAAATAAATTTTTTTTAAAAACAATATAGCGCACACCCGTTACTCTTAATTACAATCTTTAAGAACACGGAGTATTCCTTTTTTTAATTTGAAAGTTTATTAAATATATAAAGTCAAAATTTAGAAATAATTCACTTTCACGCGTACATTGCAAGATATCAGTATCATTATTGTAATCAACATATAATCTAAGGTATAAGACTGCAATTAATAATTAATAAAATTTCTTAAAGTTTCTAAATTGGCATTTATTTCAAATAAAACCAGATTTTGAGAAAGAAATTTTCTTATTTTTAGATATTTTATATTTCTAAATACCTAATAGTTAATTTGCAGCACCCAAAGTGTTTTCTACGCTTGTTTTTGTTTTATTAAATGAGACTTCTGATATATCGGCCATTTCTCAGCTGTGGCTTTATTCTAAAAATTCAAAATAAATATTGGTTACCAAACTATAGCAATCTGAGATTAGCTGAGAAAATTTTTCGCATAATTCTGAAACGAACCTCGTATTCAAAATTATTTGAAAATAGATATCAAGCCTTATGTACTTCAATAGCAATGTAAATGCCCTTCTGGATTGAAAAACCACGAACACAATAGTAAATCCGGCCGCCCTTCGAAATTCATAATTGACGGAATTCATAATTGCGAAAAATCATAATTTTAAACAATAAAAAAGACACTTCTGTGTTTTATAGTTAAAATTTGAATAAAGCTCATAGTTACAAATAAATTTTTTCATAAGCCTCAGGTAATTCAAATAATCAAATATCAGAATATTTAATTCAGCGTATTATTTTAAACCAAAAGTATTAACATATAAAATATTTTAAAGTAGTCAAATAGTATAAACTAATTGCCCAAAAATATTAAAATATCAAATTTGAAAGGCACTAAAGGAGTATTTCATATTTGCGTGATCTCAGAAATAAATTATTAATAATGACTATAATGTCAAAAACAGTCAAGATCTATAAAATATGAAGAATAATTTATTTGGTGAATCATAGATGGCAGTATAAGTCCATTGTGATGGTATATATGAGTATAATTTTTACTATTTAAAATAATTTCATGAGAATTTTTTTTTCTTGTCAGCGGCCAGAAACCACGCATTTTCTCGCCACTGACAAAGAAAAATACTATACGACCCTTGCCCACAAATAAAGAATGACCCAAATCGCAGTTTATCAACCTCGGCTTCGCCTCGGATGGTAATTTACGTGCGATTTGAGCCATTCTTTACTTTTCTGGACACGAGCTCGTAATATACTATTTCTATCAAATGACCAGAAAGCTACAGTATTCTTCAGCTACTGCGCGCCACTGATGCAGAAAAATTTTATGCGGCCCTTGCCCAAAAAAAGGAATGCCCTATTTACGTGTGACCAGGGCCATTCTTTTTTTAATTTAATTTCTAATTTTATAGGGAGGGGTACTCTGCAGTTCTAAAAACAAAGGGGGTCAAATGGAACTTGTAATAATTTGGGTTATAGGTCTAAGCGGTTTTAGGGAATCAGAATAATTTGGATTTAGAATCTAAACATGTATAGTAAAGGTGATAATAACAAATTATGAAAATAGGGAATTGTATTTTATTGTTGCGTTACATTGATGCATTATACGTAGCCCTTAACTGTAATTAACATGTTCCATGCATTTAGGTGGTATTTACACAAACCTGTTATAAGAGAATTTTTATTTGCTGATTTTCAAGCACAGAAAACGGTTTTAAGAAAAAGCACATTTAACCCAAGAAAACATTTTTTTTCAATCTAATAATAATAATAATAAGTTTGGAAAAGTTAGGTAAGTTTATTTTAAGAAAGAACCTTGTTTAAAAATTGCAAATTTTTATGCATGAATTAAAAAATTTTAACGAAGAATAGTTTTTTATTAGAAAAAAGTGTTTTACTTATTCATTATTTAAATGTAATAATACAGAATTACAAAAAAATAATTTTCTTATTAAATAGTACAAAATTGAAACTTATTATCTATTTTACCTACACTGTAAAAAGTAACTTTCTTAAATTTACAAAAAAAATAGAATTTTATCGAAAAATTAGTATATTTTCAAAAAATTTTGTAAATATTCGATAAAAATCGTAAATTTACTAAATTTAGTATATTCTCGAAAAATTCGAGAATTCTTGATTTTTTTTTGTGAATTTTCGAAAAAAGTTGTAAATTCTCAATTATTTTTCGTAAATTTACAAATATTTTTTGAAAATTTTCGAAAAAAAATTGTAAATTATCAATTTTTCTTGCGAATTCACAAAAAAAAATCGAGAATACTCGAATTTTTTGTTAATATACTAAATTTAGTAATTATACGATTTTTTTCGAATATTCACAAATTTTTTCAAAAATTTACGAATTTTTCGAAAATGTTCTAATTTTTTTGTTAATATATGAAAGTTACTTTTTACAGTGTACATTTAATGTTATATATAAAGTTAAAAAATATATAAAAAATTTAATTTAACATGTTTGAAAAACAGAAATTATACAAAATAAAGTTGCATAAAACATTGATTATCTACTTAATAAAAAAATTTAATAATCCTTTCTTGTTGTAAAGAAAAAAAATCTATCTTAAGTGATTATTTAGTTTTAGTTATAGTTTGTATAATATATTTAGAGTTGAGCAAATATGACAGATACAGATTTTTTTTTCATATCCATATTCAATATTTTTTCATCCATATCATATTAATATGAAATCCAAATATGATCATTTTTTTCCATATTTATATGACTGCCCTAATATGGATTCCATATTTATTTGGAAAAAAAGTTAATTATATATGTATTCCACATATGAAAAATATGAAATATGGATATGGGAAAAAAATCCATATCTGTCATATTTGCCCAACTCTGAATATATTGCCCTCATTATTTCGAAGTATATTGTTTTATATATTGACCAGAACCGCGAATTTTTTAATCATTTTTGAATGAATTTAAATAAGTTATTATTCCTATGCTTATACATAGAATATATGCCGTTCTTCTTATTTACCACAGATTTAATGATGCTACTAAAAATGTCTGAATAAAAATGGGATATAATATGCATTAACATATCGAGTTACGGCAATTATAATTTAATATGATTTATTTAAAAATTATTATGCCCAGTGTAGGTCGATATATAAAACAATATATTATTAATTTTATTTTTTTTTAATTATGAAACTGAATAAAAAGAAATGCCTTTTTCAAGTACGTTGTTCAGTTCATCTTATAAAAGAGAAAATGAGCAACAGTACTTTCTAAAGTAAGCAGTGGACAAAGTGGACATTTTTGATTAGCTTGATACGTTGATTTTGCTCGCTGTAGGAAATTCATGCTGGCAGGGCTGAAAATTCCAGAAATTTTCAGTCTTTATCCAACGAATGCTGTAGTTCACATTTATATATTCTCTGAAACTAAAAATAAATATTTTAAAAATTTTTAAATACAAATTTTATTGATTTACTTTTTTTACTAAAAAAAAATATTAATTTAGATTCAAAAAAAGATTTTTTTTTTAATTGTATATATTTTTTATAATTGACTATCAAAGTTGAACAATTTAAAATTGTGAGTACTTTGTACAACATCTTTTTATCTTATGTTAAAATTATTATATGTTAATCCTTATCAAAAGCTTTTTTATTTATCATATAAACTATGACAATATAAAAAAATGAAGTGTAAACTTTCAACATAGTCTGCAGACCTATATTAATAAATTTATATTTCATGTTTATACAGAGAATACTTTGAATTAACTAAAAAATTAATTTATAATTTAAAAGGAATCAGAGATCCTCAACAGCAAGGAAAAGTTTATTTATCTTCTCAAGTAACTGGAGAATTTCTTCAAAAGATAAAAAAAGCAGATAAATAACCTTCAGATAAATATTGCTAAGTAGTTCCTCAACGGCAGGAGAAGGCTTGGCTATCACAATCAGCGAAGAAACAATACTTTACAATAATTATCTTACGGAGGTACCGGGGTTGAAAAATAAGATGAGAGAATATACAAAACGTGAATAATATTAAAGTTTAAATATTTGAATGCTAAAATAAACTTTTTTTTACCTTCGTCGCCTTTGATTAATTTTTAATGAACAAAATATAACTGGTAATGTAACATTGCTCTTATGAGAAAATTGGCTTAGGCTTTAAAAAAATAGGGTGCTGTTGACACAGAGCAATGAAATTGTTAAAAATACTGATAAATAATTACTTAAAGATTACATTCCCAAATAGTTTCACATACTTTATCGACTTCATTTTCAAAAATTAAAAGTTAAAATACCAAAAAACAAGAAATAATTCAGCATTTACTACTTTTGACTGTAAAATTTTATGATTTTCGTGTTCAGTACTTCAAAGAACATAAATACTTGATTACAAATATCGACCTACAATTTGAACAAATTGTCTATATAAGAACTTTATATTTACTTTTTTATGACATTTTAGGAATTAACATTGCAACTAGGACATAAAAAATATAAAGATTAAAAAATTAATTATATTCAATAACTACTGAATCCTTTACATATTGATAATGTAGTGTGGCATTCTTTATGCATATTCATTATTATTTATTTATGCTATTTTTTGCAGTATGTTGAAGTTTAGGTGACAAAACGATCGCGTACCAATTTTCAGCTCATTTGAGAACAATTTAGGGGTCGCACAAACCCAGGGTAGCTCTCAAGTGGTTGCCTAATACCGACAATTAGTGCGAACCACAAAAATTTTTTTCAAAATACGTTTTCTATGCTTCCTAATATGTTTTCGGTGTCGCTAAACTCGAAAATGAGGTCCTCAGAGTCCGAAAATACCTTAATCACCCTTAAACACCCCTTTTTTTACCAAAAACTTTTGGATTTTATAGTGAAAATCGTATATATTCAAAACATCTGGATTATAAATTACAATTGATGACTTAAAAATGTGTTTATTTACATAATAGTAATTAATTAAATGTATATTCAAAATAATAACTTTAGTTAATTAATTTTTGATTATATATGATTTGTTTTTGAAAAATATTTTAATCGATATTTTATTCTTTAATTGATTTATTAATTTTGTTTAATGATTGCATGAAAGCTTGTTTCACTTTAAAAGATGTTGAAAGTCGTATTGAGTCAAAACGATATTTGTTGTAATCTTTTATTAAAATTATATCATTAATTGATTTAAATCGACTCAAACCGACGTATGTAATTCCCAATTGTCTTTCCGTGTCTCCTATGTATAAGAAAATTTTATTTAACGTCTGCCCTTGAGACTTGTGGATGGTTAGAGCATATGACAACATTACTGGAAATTGCGTGCGACTGCATAAAATATTATTATGTTTCCAAGTTCTTTCCACGGGAATAATTAGGAAATAATTTTTATACAAAAATGGTCCTTTGTAATTGTCAAATTCAACCATTAATACTTGAGGTAATTGTGGTGGTGATTCATTATCAGCATATATTATTTCCCGTATGTATCCTAAGCTTCCATTTGTTAATCCACCTGCTACCCATAAATTCTTACGTAACATTATTCTGCAGTCTTTTGACAAGTATAATATATTCTGTAATCCTGTTGCTTTTTCGTCCAAGCAAAGTATGGCAATATTGGGTGTGTTAATTGAAACTATGCGTGCAACTGGATGTCCCGTATTTTTCAAAAATGTTTCATTATGTGTTTTAACTTGTGCACACGTTGGATATAAATAAATTGCGTTTTTAAAATTGTTTAATTCTTCTTTGGGGATAACGGTTTCTCTTCGGTTATATAATAAGTTATAATTTTGTTGTGACAGTTCTGCATTTTCTATTTCATCTAGCAATTGTCACTAAGGGGTATGATTACCCTTTTGTCTGTGTGCGTTTTGGAGACAATAATACTTTTGGAATTGTTTAAAAATTATTCTTCCTTGTGTTTGTAAATTGTCTGTTAGTTTTTTATCACTAAATACTGCTGTGTCTCCAACCGGTGTCAATTGATTGTAATCTCCAAGTAAGTAAATTATGATTCCGCCAAAAGGTTCGTCAATTTCATTAGCATGTATTTCTCGACATTGTGATTCTATCTGAAATAAAGTTCTTAAACCGATCAAAGACATTTCATCTATTATTAAAAATTTCAAATCTTTCAAATCCGTTTGAAATTTTTTTGCATTTTGATTTTCTAATTTAGAAAATAACTTATAATTTAAAGGTAATCGTAGCAAATAATGTAATGTTAGTCCATCTATTTTAACTGATGCCATACCTGTTGATGCCGCTACTTTAACCGAATCTTCTCTGAAAATTGATGTAATCCTCTTAACCATTTCTTTGATTATTGTGCTTCTACCAGAACCAGCTTTGCCTTGTATTATAACTCTTTTTATACTATTTGCTGTCATAGTACCGTTTTGAATACTGGTTATTTGAGTATCTAACAAGTTTAATATTTGTTGTTGGTCATCTGTAAACGATATTTTAGATTCTGTATTTTGTTTATATATTTTCTTTTCTTGTTGAGATTTGTAGGTATTCAGAAAAGAATTTATTTCTAATTCAGTTGGTTTGTTTTCAATAGGCATATTCCAGTTATAACAAAAATCTATCGCCATTTTTCCTAAATCTCTTTCTAAATTGTCATTTTGGAATCCCGATAAAAACTCAAATGCATTTTTTATGTTGTTATCATTTATTTCTTCTGGATTTTCATCATTCTCAGTGAATTCGTTTAAATCTATGTTTTCATTGTTATTTATATTTAATGTTTCGTAAATTTGCTTCCATTTATTTATATTTTCATATGATTGAAGAATATCATTATAATCATTTTTAAATGGTATGTTTAAAATACATTGTTGTTTATAAAATTTTTCATTTTCAATTTCATTATTAGTTATTTTAAATTTCGGAAAAATTCTAACAATGTTTTCTTTCCGCCGTTTTGTAAATTTGTTCTTGACAATTGTATAATTTTTAGCGAAATTGAATAACGTTAAGTTATTTAGTTCTTTTGGTATGATCTTATATTTTTCTATTAAAGTATAAGTTTTTGTATCAATATTTTCATCATTTGATTCATTTGTCTGAAATCAAAAAATTATTTATATATTGTTTAATAGTCTGTTGAAAAGTGCGTAAAATTGTTTCTCGATTTACGAATTATTTGAAATCGAAAATTCGAGTGAAAAAATTCTAGTTGAGTTGTATGTACATTATTGATATTATAAGTAAAATTAAATATCATGGTACTAATTGAATTTAAATTTATAAAAATGAATACTTATTGATAAGTTTGTTATAAAAATCCTTTGAATTGCATTAAAATAAAAATAAAAAATAATTAAGTAAAAAATTAAACCTAGAGTAAAAATATAAAGTCGTATATGGGTAAATTTAAATGTAGTGAGTGCGATTTGTATGGTCGTGTCTTCAAAACTGCCCCAAAGTGTTTTTTTCTGAAAGTACTACCAAAAATAAGTTACCAGTCCAATTTTTAGCCTCCGAGAGCAAAATCTCGATTTTTAACATCTATTTTAGTGTTTTTGACTGTTGTAAAAAATGTAAGAAAAATGAGTCATAATTTTTTTTATTATTGCTCCGGATAGGAAATTTCTCTGGCTATCCGATTTTGGGGTCAAAAAATTTTTTTTGAGTATCGCATGCGCGAGGAATCGCTAAGATAGGCTGTTTTTTTCAAAAGTCGATTTCTCAAATGCCTATTAGTTAAAAATCTTCTAACCATGTTTAAAATTTTTCTTAAACTTTATATTTTTGGCAAAAAAAAAATTTTTATGGGACACTGCTTTTTGGGAGCTCTAGATAAAAAAATAGCAGCTTTCAAAAAATCCTTTTTTACGAATTTCAAATTTAAGTCACGTGAGCAATTAAAAATCAGACCAAAAATTTGGATTCCGCGGGAAATTTCACATAAGGATATATCTTCATATTTTTAAGAGCGTTTATGTTAAAGCAGCAAAATTTTAAATTGAAAGATTAAAATATATCATTTTTTAATGAATTTTTTTATTTTTAAATTATACAAATTATTCAAAATTAATCAGAAAATTCTTTATTATTTCATTGTTTTTCGCTGTTTTAACATAAACGCTCTTAAAAACATGAAAAGATATATCCTTTAAATTTTTCTTGCTAATGTGAGTTTTTACAGCAATAATAAAAAAAATTATGACTCATTTTTCTTATATTTTTTACGACAGTTAAAAATATTTTGGGGCAGTTGTGAAAACCCGACCATACAAATTGCACTCACTATATTTAAATTTATCCATATAGAAAATTAAAGATTTATAAATTTAATTGATTTTAATAAATTTTCTTATTAAATTTAAACAAATAATATTAATTTAAAAAAATATTATTTTTTATTTTATTTCATACATACATTAGTTGAGATTAAGAATAAGTTGTATAGTATAAATAGCTTTGTCTTATTGAAAATATTATTTAAAATAAATAAAAAAGAAGAGATTATAAAAAAATTTTATGTTCTAAATTCAAGTTTTTAACTTTGAAGTTACATGATTCGATGATTTGTAAATCGTTAAATTACTGTATATAAGTTATTTAAAATAATTAAAATGAATTTATTATGTCTAAATTGAAAATATAATTATAAGCGTTACAGTTCCATCAAAAAAGTATTGTTTAATTACGTAGGTTCATTTTATTTTAAAGATGTTTAAATAATTAGTAAAATTGTTATTTATATTATTGGGAAGGAATTAAATTGGGAAGGAATTAAAAAAAGCAATATAATAATAATTAGATTCTTCTGATGCAATCGGCGAAAAATCAGTATTTGCCCTCCAAATAGATTTTATGATTGGATTCTATCTTTGTATGAGTGGATCATTACGTTTATCGTAAATATCCGTCTGAATCATCAATAAAACTTTCTTTTCTTTCTTGTTGAGGGAAATTAAAACGGCATGTTAAAATTGTGCTTTTATATTTGTGTCTCATACAGTGTTTATCATGCATCGTATGACGTTGTAATCTATTTAATAAATAAATTAAATCATTTTCCAAATTATCTGTTGGAATGTTAGAAAAATTTTGACGTGCAGGATGATTAATTCCTACATCATGTTTAGTATTTATTGCAAAACAAAATTCATCGAAGTAACGGCAAAGTTTTTCTCTTTCTTCTGTTGTTAGAATTTTATTATTAAATAATGGCGCGTTTGATAACCATAAAATTCCATGAATATGTGGTGATCCTCTAAATTGCCATTCCCAACGATACCAGAAGTCGGATACTTCAATTAATGGTTTTATTACATATTTCATAAAATTATTAACTCTTTCTTTAAAAAAATAGCTGACAATTAATGGATTTTCTTGAATTAATTTTTTACGTTGTTGATCATCAATAGTATTTGGATCTGTATCGGGACATAATTAATTATTAATTATGGACCCACTTAATTACAAACACCATAATAAAGCACGACGCTAGCGGTCTCTAATGGTAAACTTTCGGAATTATATAGACTTTTCATTATTTTATAATTCATAAAATTAAACAGAATATGATATTTTGTTATTTGATATTTTGTATGATATAATATGATAATTTGATATTTTCTACCGAATATTTGTTTTTCTTGCCCTAAAAAACCCCTATGTAAAGTTAAAAGTTCATTTTTTTAAATTTTTTGGTTCGTTATCTTGGAAAATCGAAAAATTTTTTAGGTTAAAAAATTGAATATTTTCCATCGAATATTTGTTTTTTTTTGTTCTAAAAATCTCCTTTGTAAAGTTTAAAGTTCATTTTTTCAATTTTTTTGGTCCGCTATATTGGAAAATCGGAAAATTTTTTTGGTTAAAAAACTGGATATTTTCTGTCGAATATTCGTTTTATTTGCCCTAAAAAATTCTTTTGTAAAGTTAAAATGGTATTTTAGTTTATTTTTCAAGTTTTTTGGTCCGCCATCTTGAAAAATCGGGAAATATTTATGGTTGAAAAATTGGATATTTGCTACTGAATATTTGTTTTTCTTGATCTAAAAAATCCCCTTGTAAAGTTAAAAGTTCATTTTTTCAAACTTATCGGGCCGCCATATTGGAAAATTGGAAAGTATACTTGTGTGGAAAATGAAAAATTTTACCCCCAGGGTATCTGCTTCTATCTTGATTGATTATTTTCATAATAAAAGTCCTTATTTTATCATGTTCTATGTTTTATGTTCGATATTTTGTGTTTTTAACGCCCTTGTAATGTCAAAAATTCATTTTTTTGAGTTTTTCGGTTCGTTATATTGACAAAACGGAAAATTTTTTAGGTCAAAAAAATTTGATATTTTCCACCTCATATTTGTTTTTCTTGATCTAAAAAAACCCCTATGTAAAGTTAAAAGTTCATTTTTTCAAGTTTTTTGGTCCGTTATCTTGGAAAATCGGAAAATTTTTTAGGTTAAAAAACTGGATATTTTCTGTCGAATATTCATTTTTTTTGCCCTAGAAAAGCCCCTTGTAAAGTTAAAAAAGTTTATTTTTCAAGTTTTTTGGTTCGCTATCTTGGAAAATCGGAAAATTTTTTAGGTTAAAAAACTGGATATTTTCTGTCGAATATTCATTTTTTTTGCCCTAGAAAAGCCCCTTGTAAAGTTAAAAAAGTTCATTTTTTCAAGTTGTTTGGTCCGCCATCTTGGAAAATCGGGAAATATTTAGGGTTGAAAAATTGGATATTTTCCAGCGAATATTTGTTCTTCTTCCCTAAAAAACCCCCTTGTAAAATTAAAAGTTCATTTTTTCAAATTTATCGGGCCGCCATCTTCGAAAATCGGAAAATATATTTGTGCGGAAAATGAAAAATTATACCTCCAGGGTATCCGCTACAACCTGGAATGATTATTTTCATCCTGAAAGTGCTTATTTTATCATGTTTTATGTCTTATAATCGAAATTTTGTGTTTTTAACGCTGTTATTTCCGTAAATTGATAATAATTTCGGTAATATATTTTCGATTTGGCTCAAAATCAATACAGTTCATGTTGGTCTTATATATAAATCTTGAACCTAATTGGAGATCACTGTGACCTTAACGAGTGCGCACAAGAGCGACATTTTGTCGCGGGTATAGACTGTGCTTCGCACAGTCTAATAATGTTATCACTAAAATTACAAAACAGTAGAAGTTTAGTTCTATTATCAATTTCAGTAATGTTCTATATTGTTACGTATCCTGAGGTTTTATCCGAGGATACGTAATAATAAATAATTAATAAAATATAAATATACCGGGGATGTTGAGTGCCCCAGGTATTTTATACTTATGTTGATATAGATGTTGAGTTGTTGATGTAGAGTTGAGTTCGAGTTGATGTTGACCTCGAGTTCTGAAGCTGGAGGAACTTAACTAAGTTAAGTTCACGATTATAGAAGGAATTGTCACTTATTAAACTATTATTAAATAAATATACTAAACACTTTTGGTTAAGTTAAATGACTTTATTATAAGTTGATATAAAAAACTGTCTAAGTCAATAAGTCAAATGTTAATCACAAGTCTCCTAAACTAGACCTGATGTTAATAGGCCAGTTATCATGGGAGGACTTGGAGGACTCGGAGTAACTGAATTTAGGGCAGTTACGGGTATATTATATAAACTAATTAGTAACTGCCCAGGTATTTGAATTTAGGTGGGATCGCCCAATACGCGGAAGCGTCGGTCAAGTCACGTCCAATTAACGAAAGCGTCCCTGATTAATTTGGGGGAAATCGAGAAGGGGATTTATGCAACTAAAATATTTGGCAATGCGTCATTAATGACCTTCGATTATACATTTTATGCCAATTGTCGCGGGCCGGATCTGACTTGGTGAAATATTATATTAAGGAATTTATAAAAAGTGTCTAATATACGCTGACTATGTTGAGTGCAGGAAATGCAAGCATGTTAGCTCGATTTACGAGCTAACATAAGCAATAATAAATTAAATATATAAATATTAAAGAATGCGGGTATGATAGATCGAATTATGATCTATCATACGTAACAATATGCTTCTGTTTATATTTCAAAAGTTGTTTAAAAAACTACTTGAAAAAAAAAAATCTCTACAAAAAATAAAATATTATTATTTGAGTTTGAGATTTTGTTTTAACAAATTAAAGTTAAAAAAAAAAATTTCTATTTTAAATATATGATTTTTTACCAACAAAAATTTATTTTTTTGATTAAATTTAAAACAGACATTGATACTTTATATTAATCTTTTTTTAACCCAACTTTTTTAAGTAAAAATTTTATTTATTTTTTTTAATTATTTAAAACGACTTCTTTATGATTAAATTATATTTTTATAGAGCATTAATGCAAATCAATAAAATATATTTCAAAAATTTTCACAGTAATAATTATATTATTACCTTCAGCTATTGTCGTTGATAATTTCTGAGCCTTAAAATCATCTTTATCTTTTGCCTGGTTAACTGCAATTACTGCTTTTTCAATATTCACCTTTCCTACTTTTTGCAAATGCAAATTGCATTTTGGTATGTTAATGTTACACGCATCATTTTCAATAGTTTCTGAGGTCCATGATATGAATGTTGCGCCTTAATATTTAAAAAAAAGTTGCTATTTAAAGTCGATTAAGTAGTCAAAAATAAAATATTTGGTGAACTAAACATTACGTCAAACATATTGAAAACTGAATGACTGTTTATTTTTTACTCAAATTTTAAAAAAATTTAATGAACTCACTTGATAAGTTTATAATTTAGGAATAGTCGTAAATGTGCAATCAATGAACACTTGATTACTTGTGAACATATTTATTCTTGAAGATTGTAAAACATTCGTCATACATTGAAAGAGTCCAATGTCATTTGATGGTCGCTTTATAAGTAGCTTTAAGCAGTTTGGGTTTGGTGAATATTTGACATTCCACCAATTGGCCATTAATGAAATGAAGAAATTTGCAGGTATGGCTACTCCCTGATAGCTAATTGAAGATAACAATATTAGACATATTATTAAACATGTTATTTCTAGCATAAAATATATTTAACATATATTTAAATAAAATTGTAGTTGGTTTTGTAACTCAAATTTGTTATATACAATTGAAATCAAAATTTTTTTCTTCAAAGGACAGTTAAATATTTTATAATCATTAAAACTCCATATCGTCCTTCTTAATCAAGAGATTTAAATTGCTTTTACGATTATTTAATATAATTTTTAATAAATAATTCTTGACTGAAGCCGTTATATTATCAATTGAAATCACAATAAATCTAATTAAAATTTACTCTTAGTAATATTTTGATATTAAAACAAATAAATTTTTTAAGTAGCATATATCAGTTACAAAATAAAAGATTTTTTTTTGTTATTCTTTAAGGAATAAAAGAATTATTTTAATATATTTTAAAAAAACTTCATCCGACATTTGAACGCGGTCTTATCTAATGAATTATTCATTATTTTATTTTTATTTACTTACATGATAAAATTAAACCTCCTGTCACGTTTCTTTTCTATTAAACTAACTGAATTCTCCTTATTTTCCATATTTTTCCTTCTTTCTTGAAGCACGCGTGTTAACACTTAACACAAATGATGATGAAATCTTAGAGTTTATGAAACCATGATGCGCATTAATAGTTACCACGTGATAAAATTTTATTTCAATAATTAGGCGGGAAATTTTAAATTCTCTTATGTAATTTTTTAGTGATGTGTTTATTCAAAATCATTTTTTTAATTTTCAATCTGATAAATTATTTTTTTCTCAAATTTTTGCAATATTATAAGCAGAAATCAATGATATATTTTCTTTACGTATGTAACATATACTTATGTAAGGCTTTTAATTTAAATTTTTTTAATTAAGTTATACCTGAAAAATTATACCTATTAAATTATATTATACCTATAAAAATTAATTTTTTTTGTTATTTAATTTCCTACTAAAAAAACAAAATTCTTGCTGCTTTATTTATTTTTATCTTTCTTTATATATGAGATTTTGTGACAGAGCAAATATAAACGACTATTTATACATTTATATTTTTTGATTTGAGCATATGAGCAATTATTTTAAAAGTGCTACTTAATTTGAGCCTGGTATCGTAAATTTTTTTTTTTAAGGGCATATCGATATGACCCAAGTTTTCAGGTAGTTTGAACCTGCAGAAAACCGTAAAAAATCGTGAACAAGAAATCAGCGATAGGTACCAAACAGATTTTTTCACTTTTATGTCAAAAACCATGTTTTTCGTATCTGAGCTACCCCAAATTTTTAAAATAACTTTTTAGGTAAATAAAATTTAAAAAAAAGATAAGAAAATCTGATTGACAGGGAAAAACCACTCCAGAAGAAAAAAAAAATTATCTTTTTACGATGAAATTTAGCCAAGTTATCGACAATTTAAGATTTTGTTCAAATTCGTCTTAAAAAAGATTGAAATTTTTTTAAAAAAGCCTGTTTCTGAACTTTAAACATGCATTACTCGCTTGATTTTCATCGTAAAATTATAAATTTTTTTTAAAAATAAATTAATTTTTCCCCGAGTATTCATTTCTTTAAGAAAGAAATCATTTTTATTGACCAAATTTTAATTTTTAGGTCAAAAACAGTGTTAAGTAAATTTTGCTACTTACAGTTTTCAAAGGCTTTTGACCTAAAAATTGAAATTTGCTCAATAAAAATGATTTTTTTCTTAAAAAAATGAATTTGTAAGGAAAAATTAATCGATTTAAAAAAGGGTAATTCTGATACAAATTTTGACCCATTTTTTAATTAATTAATTAATTAATACCCAAAGATTGCTAAATCCGAAACTACTCGATCAAATCCCCTTGGCACACTTATTATGTATCAAAAGAGTACCATTTTGCATTAAAACTTTTTTATTTTGGATATGTAGGTTCAGAGATATCATCGGTCAAAGTAGTCGTTTTTTACCCATTTTTAAAATTACATAGCACCCACAAAATTTCTTAAGAAATCAACCAATTACCACGAAAGTGATCTCAATTTCTTTGTTTTCATAAATTACAACTTTTAAGAGAAAAAAATTTTTTAAAACTTACCGTTCATTTACTTTTATTTCAATTTTTCTGTTTTTAAAATGTCGAACTGCCACTGCTTAAATGGGCCCAGTAGATTTACAGAGTTGAAATGGCCAATGAGAATAAAAAAGTAGACCCTTTTCCAGTCAATTTGAGAAAACCAAAATCTTTTTAAGTTGCCACCATTTTTGGACAGAGGGGGGTGGCCGGGTTGAGAAATAATTGCCCATATATATTATACTAGCTGCCTCCGGCTCGCTTTGCTCGCCCCGGCAGCCACCAGGAAGGCTGCGCCCCCCTGGACCGCTGCAACTTGATTTTTCCAAAGATATTTAGTTTTAGGTTACTCAAAATTTTGTATAAAAACCTTTATTTACTCGAAGTATTATCTAAAATTTACTGAATCATAAAAATTACGGGCATAGGAACCCAGGCGGTAAGAATTAAAAATATGTATAATATTAGTCCTAAACTTTTATAATTTTCGAAAAATTATTGTAACTTTTGACTGATCGAGCCAATCACCTTGAAAATTTAGGTGGATAGGTAAAAAATATATCCAAATCGAATGAAATTCTATTTGATACAAAAATTTTTCCTCGGTTTTCAGTTTTTTAGGTTTTTTTTAAAAATTTGATAAAAATTTTGTCCTTGGAAATCCAGTTTTTTCAGCATAAAAAATTTTTGTCGTTATCAATTGAACGAAACTTAGCCTTTGTTTTGACCGGTAATTTTTGCCATCTTTTGCCGTAAACCCCGCGTCTCTAACCTTTATCGCGTACTAGTTTACCCATTTCGGACAAACAAACATATAAAATTAAAGATTTCTCTATATATTATAAAGTTATAAACGCCGCCGCCGCTGCCGCCGCTGTCGCATGAGCCCTTTGTGCCAATGGACCTTTTGTGCCACTGGACCTTTTGTGCCAAAATGGACCTTTTGTGCCAATGGACCTTTTGTGCCAAAATGGACCTTTTGTGCCAATGGACCTTTTGTGCCAAAATGGACCTTTTGTGCCAATGGACCTTTTGTGCCAATGGACCTTTTGTGCCAATGGACCTTTTGTGCCAAAATGGATTTTTTGTCGCATGAGCCCTTTGTGCCAATGGACCTTTTGTGCCAATGGACCTTTTGTGCCAAAATGGACCTTTTGTGCCAATGGACCTTTTGTGCCAAAATGGTCCTTTTGGGCCAAAATGAACCTATTGGGCCAAAGTGGTCCTTTTGGGCCAATGTGGTCCTTTTGGGCCAATGCGGTTTTTTCTATATTTAACCAATTATTATAAAGTTGTTTTTTTTTAATGTTTTTATATAATCTATATTTTTTATACTTTGTTTAAGTTTAAAATATAAGTAAAAATAGAAAAATCAAATTTTTCATTTTTTGACTAAATTGCAAATGTTGACTAACACCTCTTTATACTACATACAACCATCTAAAATTATACTAATACACTTTTTTTAGGTTTATTTATCATTTATGTGCATATTTTAAAACCGATTTTTGAAGCCGATTTTTGGCCACTTTTTTTTTTTACTACACTGTGGTACGCCTTACAAGTGATTATAAAAATATACTATCGCAATACTTCAATCACTCTGCGGGGGTTGGCGCGCGTAGCGCGCAGGGGGCGGAGCCCCCTAGTATATATATATATATAGGATACGTATAATGTATATTATATGAATACATATAGAATGGTCAAAAACCGTAATTATACGAAACGTGAATTGGAAACTAAATTTTAGATGCAAAAGTTGATCTCTTGAGAGTTGAGAAAAATATACTCGGAGATTTTAAAAAATTTTCTGGAAGAGAAAAACCGTCTCGCTAGATTACAACTACAGTGGAACCTCCCATAACCAGATCAATTAAAATCACTAGTAGTCCGGATATTAGAATTATCCGGATACGGAAGCAACTTCAATTTTTTAATAAATGATTAGAATAAAAATTTTTTTTTCATAAAATTTTAATTTTTATAAATTTAAAATTAAAAAAAAAAAAATATCCTGAACACCGATCCGGATATCGGAAGGTCCGGTTACAGGAGGGTCGGTTATGGGAGGTTCCACTGTACTCTATAAGGCTCGAATGACTTCTTTTTTTGTTAAGACTTCGGTCACATCACGTTTTTGCGGTCATTTTTGGCAACCGAAACTAGACAATAACAAACCTTGATTTTCGGGGTCATCTAAAAACCAAAAAACCCTTATAAAAGAACTTCCCTCATCTTGATTGTGAAAAACCATCCCCTATTCCGTAATTTGACCAATTTATTCCTTAAAGACGCAATAGGGTTTATTATTTGAAAAAAATTTTTGAAATTCTATTTGGTTGGTTGCTTAGCTACGCAATTTCCCCTTTGCGTTGTTTTGTAATTACTATAATAATAACTCTGTTGTTTTTAATTATTAATGAAAAATAAAAATACCCTGCCAACTAGCTGACACTAAGGTTCCGCAAACAATGAGCTAAATACTTCAATACGTCACAGATATCACCGATTACAACCATGCAATAATACACTCATTTCTATTAACTTTTAAAAGTTAAAAGAAAATTTATGTATTGAATTTAACTAAATCTATTGTTTTCAAATAAAATCTAACGTAATTCATTGGATAATAATTAATCAAGATAGTACTTTCATGGAATTAAATGAAGTATTACACCAAAAAAAAATATTGCAGTTTAAAAAAACTTTTTTAATTTTGAGAAATAAATTTTGGAAAAATTCGGTATAGATCCAAAAAAATACTATAAACGAACTGTCTAAAACTATTACTCTCATAAATTAGGTACTACGTCCGAAAAGAAAAAAAAATTTGGGGTTTTTTGTATTTTTTTGTGAACAAAAATTTAGGAAAAAAATTTTTAAAAAATTAAGTATTAGATTCGAGATATCGAGTAAAAACTAAACTTTCAATTATAAGTACTTCTGTGGAAATAAATGAGGTATTACATCCAAATTAAAAAAAAAAAAGTACCTCGAGCTTTTTTGATAAAAAAATTTTTGAAAAAAAAAATTAGGTCTTAATTTCATAACGGTTGTGAAATATCGCCGGTCGCAATATTTTCAGATATTAGTACTTTCATGGAATTAAATTAGGTATTACACCCAAAAAAAAAAATATTGCAGATTTTTAATTTTTTGTTTTTTTAATTTTGAGGAAAAATATTTAAAAAAATTCGGTATCGGTTCCAAAAAATGACTATAAACAAACTTTCTAAAACTAGTACTCTCATAGAAATAAATTAGGTACTACGTCCAAAAAGAAAAAAAAATTGGTGTTTTTTGTATTTTTTCGTGAAAAAAATTTTAGGAAAAAAATTTTCAAAAAATTAAGTTTCAGTTTCAAGATATAGAGTAAAAACTATACTTTCAAATATAAGTACTTATGTGGAAATAAATGAGGTATTACATCTAAATTAAAAAAAAAAAAGTACCTCGAGCTTTTTTGATAAAAAAATTTTTGAAAAAAAAAATTAGGTCATAACTCCATAATGTTTGTGAAATATTACCAATTACATACATACACACACACACACACACACACACACACACATACTTTTTTTAAAACCCGGTTTTTTAGCTTCCTGGGGTCTCAAAACGTGCTTATATGCCAAAAAATCAAAAATCGAAATTCTACCTATCACAGGAATGAGATGAGAATAAGATATATATGAGATATATATATCACAAGAATGAGATATCATTCTTTGTGGAACCAAAAATACTCATATCAATTTTATTCAAATATATATTTAGAATTTTAAATAATCTTAATATCGTGCAAAAACCAACCCAATTGTCACCAATAAAAAATAATTTTCTTACCCAATGTATTTCAAATTTCAGCTTCACTAATTTGCTACTTTTATCCTTGAGAAGCGATTTTTTTTTCAAACGGGTAACGTGTACCCAAGAAGTAAGTATTTTTTTCCTTGAACCCATTTTCACATATCTAATTTATTAACATTCACCAAAATATAATTTTTGTTTCATTTTGCTAGTTTTGCCTTTACGGTCCAATATATTTAAAGTAGTTTATTCCCGGGATCTATTTTCAACCTCAAAAAGCAAATTTATTACATACTTTACTCTTAGCCCCAAGAAACACCCATTTCCATCTAATAGGGAGTAATTTTTATATCACGATACTGTTTTTATCTTCCAGGTTATTTTTTTCACCCCCAGTCAACGTTTAGACAATAAATTTATTTTTTTTTCGAAACGCCCACTTTAATGAGCATTGCAAGCAATTTTCAAAGTTCCAGATTATATTTCTGCATTAAGATGCTTTTAGGTATTTTTATTAACCACCATCTTGGATAATCTCAAAATTATTTCAAAACGAAACATTTTTATTTCTCTATCTCATATCCGTTTTTATCAATCTCAAAAACCTCATGATACAAAGAAAGACAATGTTCTATTGGGTTTTTCCATTATCTTGAAAAATTGGAATAAATCAATGATATACGCAGTAAAATTGTATACGACCCATGGCCTTAAAAAAATATTTCCCTAAAATCCTCGTCTTCACCTTGGAAGGTAATTTCCGTTCTATTTGGGACATTATTTATTTTTCTGTCCTTGGGTCATAAAATACTATTTTTAGATAATTAAAATTAAAAAAATTCTGTTTATTTAAAATTATAATTAAAAATATTAAAAAATACGGAATTCATATGCAATATTTAATATTTTTTTCTTGAGATAAATTTTGAAAATAAAAATAATATTGTTTTATTGAAATTTATGAAAAAAATTGGATATTTGCATTAAGCATGAAACATGATTTTGAGGGGGTTGGCGGGCTGTAGCACGCAGGAGGTTTATTATAATATTAATAAACTTTTAATAAAATAATATTTTTTTTAAATCAATAATTTTTAAAAATTCAATAAATTTAACTAATATTATATTTTTAGGTTGATTTCAATTTTGAGTTTTCATGCGGTTACAATTTTATTTTAAAATTTCATTTAACATTTACTTAAAAAAAAATTAACTTTAAAAAAAATGAAAATTAATAATTTTCATACTTTTGGGTGAAACTGAACGTATAATCTGTCAACTTTGTTTTTCTTTTGTTTATTTTATTGAATGTGTACGAATTTTGAGATGCAAAAATAAAATAAAAATTTTTTCATCATATCATATCAAAAATTCAATTTTTTGATTTACTTATTGCGCCGCGATAAAGACAGAAGAAGCTAAACTTTTTTTTATTGGTTTATGAAATGAAAAGGATAGATAAAAACTGTTTTTTATTGGTGGCGCTATCAGCACTGGATTCGAGATGAACCACAACTCCAAAATTTATTTGATCGACATAAAGATCGATGCATGATCAAGCATGTTTGTATAATAAGTTTTTTTTTAAATATTTATTTACAAATTACAAGTGAATTGCAATATCCGATATGAATACTCTATTAATAATGCATCTTATTTTTACAGTTATTGTTAAGTATACTTAATATTTTTTTAAAAACGAGTTTAATCAACTTTGATAAAGAGTATCATTTCAATATATTCAGTGATTATTAGTGAAAATTGCTATAATTTTAAAGAAATTTAAAAATGTTAAAAATTTTAACATTATTTGATAGTAAAAAAATTATTTGATAAAAAATGTTTTAAGATAAATAATTGATTATTCTTTTGCAGTTACTGCGTTTCTTTTTAGCCTTGCTGCATTTATATTTGGCAGGTAAGTTTTTAATGTTACCATATATTTTTCAAATTTTAGTAATTAATTTTTTTATTTAAATTACAGCTTTTTATGGAGGATTTTTTTTTAGTATTTTGTATTTGGTTGGATTAATATGAACAGAAATAATTTTTAATATGAAGAGTAATTTTGATAAAGGAAATATCGATTTAAAGAATAATTTGTTAGAACCATGTAAAGTTTGCAGTGATGATAAAAAATGTTAACCCTACCGTCAATTACCTTTTTTGAATCCTGTAGTAAAAATTCCAAAAAGTTTTGACTTAGCTCTAGAACAAGTATATATTATTATAACTTTTAAATTGTCTACTTCATTGATTATTAAGCTTTTCAAAATTATATATTTAAAATTTCAGCTTTCGGAAAAATTATTGCAAACTTATATTTGTAATTGGTACTCTGATTCATCATCCAATGAAGCTTTTGTCCATTAGTTGAGATTAGCTATCACTTTTGTAGCATTTAATATAACAAATAGATTATTCAAGGCTGATTTTTCTGCTATTATTTTTAACAATCTTATCCCAATAGGGATTCAATATGTCAAGATTTGCAAGAATTAAAGAAACTTTTGAGTAAATTAGGAGGTTGTTCAACAGAATATACTATTCTGCAGAACTATTTAAGATTAAAAATTCATGCAGCTGCATATTCCAAAGAATCAGAGCTAAATTATCTTAGGACTCTTGTTACTACCTTATTACCACATTTTTTTATCAGCAACTCATGTTTCTACTTATAATAGGGTCAGTTTAAATTTAAAATGTAAAAAATTTTTTGAAAATTATCAAATTTTGCAAGTTTATTTAATATTAGATGATATTGAGAGAAGTTCTTGCCGATTGAGAGTATATTTCTAAGTATGCTTCTTCCAGTGTGATAGGCGCTCTTTGTAATCCAGATAATTTAAATATCTTAATAAGTCTTTGTGAACATCACGAAGGAAAGTTTTATTATTATTCAGAGTAATTGCACGTTCTTTTATTACAATCTTGGATTTCTAGTCATCCAAGAACCCTAAAAGTCATGTCCCTCACATTAAAACCTAGTTTAAAAGAAATTTTAAATGATCCAGAATTATTGTATATGTTCATGCAACATATTAAAGATACAGGATTAGTAAATCTAATTAAATTTCGACTAGATATCGGTGAGTAAATTTTGAATAGAAGTTTTTATTTGTTGATATTTTTTCTAAATAATGTAGATAATAATAAATATAATATAAATATTGTGTTAGATGATCTCAGTAAACGAATGTTAAATCCAAAAATTACAATAGCAATCGAAGAAACTTTATACACTGATGCTTTAAATTATATTCAACGTATCTTGATCCTCAAAGTACTCATAACTTAAATTTACCAATTTACATTTCCAAAGAAATGAAACAAAGTAATTATTTAAAATTAATACATTAATGCTTTAAACAAAATTGAATAATCGAAAACTTTTAGTTTTAGATGGAGGTGCACAAAAAATTCAAGAACCTTGTATCAAGCTTACAAGAAAGCTCACATGTTATTAGAAAGTACTTGGTTACCTTATTTTCATCATACATATCATAAGTTAGTATAAATTGGTTATACGCATGGATTATTTTAAATATGCATGAAAAACAGCATTTTCTAAAATATTTGTTTTCATTGCAGCTGTATAAAGAATGCACTACAAAATACAAGTGCTTCAGAAAAAACAAAGCATTCAAGTTAGGTAAATAAAAATTATTTAAAGTAATGTGTACATTAAAAAAAAGGTTATGGTTATAGTATAATATCATGAACATATATGGCTGCAGCTGACTTGCGCTGTATATCATCTATATAATTGTACAGCTTGGAGTAATCATATATTATAAAGCGGTGATTAATTATGATTGTCAATATCAACAAGATTTAGAAAGAGCACAAGCTTTAAGTTTGGAAAGTCTTGCGTTAGAAGAATTTAGATTAAAAAAATTACAAACTAATTATAAACAAGAATCTAAACAAGAACCAGAACAGAGTTCGAGTAAAAAACAAAATAACAACACTAAGACTTATGGAGAAGCAGTTAATGATATGTAATGATAATTTAAATTATATAGTTACTCTATTTTAATGCTGTTTTTTAATAAGAAATTTTTTTTAGTAAACTTCAATTAAGAAGTAGACCTGGTAGCAACAGCAATCAAAATAGAAATGCAATTATCATTCCTCCTCCTCCAATTCCTTGTCGTAAAAGTAATTCCATTGCAAATCAGAGTTCTTAGGATTCAATAGTTCTGAAAAACAAGATAATTTAACGTATTATTGTTCTTTACCACCAGTTTTTTTTTTTTTTTTTTTTTTTTGCGTAGGAAGTGGAGAAATGCAATACGCATACTGATCAGCATCCGAACTGACAGTTATGTGGGACTCGACCTACCTTGCCTATACCCACTAAAACTCCACTCCCTTCCTACCTTAAGCAAGCCTATCCCGGGACCGTTTTTACATTACTTCAGGACATCTTTTGACTTGCATCCACTGACTCGCCAGTCTGGTTAAGGACTCCGTGATTCCATCTGGTTGAAATTTCGTCTTTATGTACTGTCATCTTTAATAAAATATATGTTAGCTAAAAATATACGTTAATTCTCATTACCACCAAAAAGAAGGTTAATAAATAAATAAATAAATAAATATATATAAATAAATAAATAAATATATATAAATAAATAAATAAATATTATCCTACCATCTACTATTGCTAGCGGTATCAAGAGTAACTGCAGGGATGATAGTATGTTAGTACAACAGCTGCAGTCATCAGGATAACCGCAATACGTCTTAATATTAGCCTATACCTTGGACTTCAGGTTTTTTGGTGCGGAGTATGTACTCCACATACTGGCCAATTTCGGACCATACTTCTTCATTTCGAAGCATCAGGGTAACCACATTCTCAGGTGTGATTTGACCGATGTTAGCTTCTAATTGAAACTTTTTAGCAGCCCACCTATCGCATTTGAAGAATGTGTGTTCCGGCGTGTCTTCTTTGCCAGGACAGTATTACATTCAGCACTATTCATCTTCTGGATCCAAAAGAGGTAGGAGAAAAAAAGTCCATGTCTACTTAGGAATTGGGTCAAAAAATAATTAATGCCCCCATGCCCTCTATTTATCCAAGGTGATATCTCTCCTATCAATCTCTTGGTCCATTTGCTCTCCGTGTAGTCGGTCCAGCGTTTCTGCCAATCGCTTAGGCTGATCTGGCGCGAAGTAGCCTTCGCGCGGTCAATACCTTCCCTCTCTTTTTTCAGATAGATATACTGTCTCTCAAGAGCCAGCAGATCTATCGGGATTACCCCAGCAATGACTAGAGCTGCCTCCAACGACACTGTTCGATAGGCACAGGAGATTCGCAGGGCTCCTTGCCTCTGCACGCTCGTAAGCTTAGACGCATAAGTGACCTTCTTTATGCAGTCGGCCCATACTTCTACACCATACAGTAGTATGGAGTGGGTTACCGACATAAGAAGCCTGCGCTTTCCAGTCTTAGGTCCGCACGTGTTTCTCATGAGCCTGCTTAACGCAGTAGTAGACCTGGCAGCCTTCTCCGTGCTTCTCAGAATCTGTGCCTTAAACGTCAGCTTCGTGTCCAGCAGCACTCCCAAATACTCTAAGTGTTCCTTCGTTTCTATCCTATCCTCCCCAATACATGTTGGGATAATAGTCTCAATATGCTTACGGGTGAATAGGACAATCTCAGTCTTCGCAGTTGCAAGCTTTAGGCCGTGGTCTCCCATCCAGTAATTTACCCCATGCATTGCCTGATTCAGTTTCTCCTCGGCGATTTATTCATTTTTTGCCGTAATAACTAGGACCAGGTCGTCCGCGTAGCCTACAGTAAAAGTGTCAGCTGGCATCGGTAGCCTTAGTACCAGATCGTACATGATGTTCCATAGATCCGGTCCAAGGACCGATCCTTGAACTGCACCTGCAGTTACTTTCCTCACTTTTGTTCCTTGTGCAGTTTCAAAGATTATTTCCCGATCACTCAGGTAGCTGCTGATTATTCTTTGCAGGTATATTGGCACCTGGAAGTTCCTGAGTCCCTCCATGAAGTCGCTCCACCTTGCTAAGTTAAAGGCATTTTTAAAATCGACGGTCACTAATAGCGTGATCTTTCTCGAATAGTGATTACCAGTCTGTGCGTTGTCGATGGCCCGAACAATACTGCTTATTGCATCGATTGTTGACTTCCCTCGGCGAAATCCGTATTGTCTAGGAGAGAGATCTCCCGCAGTTTCTACGGCCCTCAGTATCCTTGGCTGTAGCATCTTCTCGTAATTTTTGCCGGCTGTATCGAGTAATCCTAGAGGGCGCCAAGAGTTTGGCAGTCTAGGGTCCCCTTTGCCCTTACTGATAAGGACCAGTCTTGCTCTTTTCCAGAGTTTACTGAAGATGCCCGCACGTGCACAAGTATTGTACATACATAAGATGAGTTTTGGGCATTCGTGCGCAGCTATCTTCAGTATCTCCGTAGGTATCCCATCAGGACCTGGTGCCTTACCGTTCTTGAGAGAGTCTACCGCTGTGAAGAGTTCCTCCTCCGTAAATTTGGGGAAAGCCTCATCATTTTCACCCAAGTCATTTTCCTCCTCCCTCTCCGGGTGGGCAGGGAAAAGTCCGTCAACTATAAGCCTAACCTCGTCTTCGTTCATAACACCACTTGCGGAAAGAGCACCGATTCTCTTGGTGGCTATCTTGTACCCAAGACCCCATGGGTCATTATCAACCTCGTTACACAAAGCTATCTCGCATGCTCTTTTGCTTCTCCTAACAGCAATTCTCAGCTTTTTCTTGACCTGCTTATGCTCTGCCATCAGCTCAGCATTGTCTGTTCTGTTCCTTGCACGTGTTGCTCTTCTTCTTGTAGTTAAGCTTTCACTCCTTAGACGATCTATTTCAGCATTCCACCAGCAGGCTGGTGGTCTTCCATCACGGGTCCGTTTTTTTGGCATGGCTTTGTTACATGCTTTTTCCAGCAGCGTCATGATTCCCTTAACTATATCCTTAGCATCGTCAGTATTTCCTGGTCTAATTGCTTTCCCTAGGATAGCAGTCTCTCCTCTTCTAAGCGTGTTCACCAAAAATTCGCGGTTTAACCGCTTGATGTTCCATCCGCAGCATTTCTGAGCTTCGTCTCTTCGTGTCAGCCGCCGCTCATCATGCACCTCAAAAGAAATATATTGGTGGTCGCTCGCTGAGAAGTCTTCTAGGACTTGCCAATCAGTAATCCTGGCAGCCAAATTTTCTGTTGCAAACGATATATCTGGGATGGTCTGTCCGTAGCCTGGCCTTCTGAAAGTAGTAGTGTTACCTACGTTTAGCACAGCCAAATTGAGCCTGGCAGATAGGTCAAGTATGTCCTCTCCTCTTGCATCCGTTTCTGACATACCCCACTCTGGAGCTCTCGCGTTGAAATCGCCTGCCATTACAATTTCACCAGTCATATCCCTTATGGCATCTTCCAAACTATTCATTTTCCTCAGAGTGTCCTGCCTAAGCTCATTTGGCGTTAAGTACACGCTTATGTAGGTAACACCATTTGTTTTAATCCAGACAAAGCCTCTGCCAGCGCCTTTTTCCTGTACTAGAACCTTTCTTGGATTCACTACCCAGATTGCCGCAGTACCCAACTCATCCGTAAACCAGTTCAGAGAGCTTGGTCAGACCCCTTGCTTACTTATGATGAGAAGGTCTGCCGACTTTTCTCTAGCAAGTTGATATATAATGTCTCTTGCTAGGGGGCTTCGCCGCACATTACCTTGAAGCACATTTAACATTATTTGACTTGCTAGCGTCTGCGCCGCTTCTTAATTTCAACAAAGCCCTCCGTAGCGCTTCACGCTTTGCTTTCCCAAGGTCGCGCTTCAACTCCTTGCCTTTTAGCCCAAGGTCCAAGCATAGCATGCACCTTGCCTTCGCTGTGCAGTCAGTTACCTTATGTCCTTCTTCTCCGCATTTGTAGCACTTCGCTTTCCTGTCTGGTCCATTGCATTTTGTAGCAAAATGGCCATAACGTAGACATTTAAAACAACGGGTTAATGGGGTTTTTAGCCTTACCCTACAGTTCATCCATCATATTTTGATACGTTCCATGCGGGCCAATTTAAAGGCGGTTCTTTCATCAAGGTCAACGTAAGCAGCTCTCTGTTCTCTTGCGTTGCTCTTAGAAATAGTCACCCTTGCTATCTCCGCATGTTCTTCTTTGCTTTTAATGGCATTTAGAACGTCTATTGACTGGGTGAGACAGTCCAAGTCAAGTATTTGTATAACTCGTTTAGGAGCAAGATCCCTAACCCTGGCCTCCTCACCCAATACTTTTCTTACTTCATGTGAGAAGGAACCTATTTTATCACTAGGTTCCTTCAGCTCAACCAGGACATCACCCGTCTTCGTCTTTCGCACCGATCTTATTTTCGCGCCAAGTTCTTCAGGTTGCACCTGAGACCTTAAAGTTCTTAAGACGTCAGCATATGTTCTACCCGTAGGCAGTTTAATAGCTACAGCTCGCTCCCGTTTTCTTGGGATTGTCTTCTTTTGCGTAGCTACTGGCCACTTTTTGTTTCCGTCCTGACCTCTCTTACCTTCTTGTTTCCTCTTTTTCCTCTTCTTCCTTTTGTTTACAGCCGTTTGAAAGGGTACGTTATTACGGTCCGTATCATGCGTTGTATTATTTTCACCCGGGGTGCTCTACTGTGTTTCAGGCTGTATCTGCAACTGAGTATAGGTATTGTTCTCATGGGTCGCTATATCCACCATCATTACTGAGCAGCTACGAATCTTTTGAGGTGATTTTCCCGCAGCAGTTCTCTTAGCATGTTCACTTCCTAGCCCTGCAGTCTCAGCGTTTTCATTTCGCTTTCTTTTCTTTAGCACTGAGCCTGTTATATGTTTTTTAAATAACTGCTCGATTCCATTTTTCTCCTTAACTTGCTGATCTCTTATTGCTTTGAGAGCAGTGACTTTGTCCTTCATATCATTTATACCATTCTTTACAACAGCGGCTATGTTTTGCTGCTTGAAAGTCATGTGATGTGTCATCTCGCCTATCTTTTCTTCCATTAGATCAAGGATACTCTTGACGGCATTATGGTTTTCATCCATGCGTTGTAGACGTCTAGCAAGTTCAGTGTTCTCATATAGCACTTGGACTGTCTCAGCATCGCCATCCTTACCTTCTAGGTTCACTTCATTGCTTTTATATACATTTATGTTAGACATTTTGAATGTAATAAAATTCGTCACTCCATGTGCAACGGCCTCCTTCGACCCCTCACATTCTGGGCAGCTGACATGCAGACTGGTTGCATCACAGAGGATATAGCTGACGGCATGAACTTGCACTACCTTGCTCCTCTCATTCCGCCACGAATAAAAGCATAATTCGCTTTGGAAATTTAGAGTCCTCCAGCAGCTTGGGTACATACCGGCAACATCTCCAAGCCGTTAATGATGGGCTTCGGCTGCAGAGAACCCCACCTCCCGCCTTGCGTCAGCAGAGGCCAAAGATGGTTCAGGTTGCTCGAAACGCGACCAGACAGCTCGCTTCCCCATCCAGGATCCTCTTTTGGCACTTACGGGTCGCGCCGCACGGCATACTGTCCATACTGTGCATGTGTGTAGACACACACATTAAACATGTGTATGTAAACATACATGTCCAGCACGGGCAGACACACGGCGGAGGATTTTAGAGTTTACTCAAACGCAGCTAGAGTTCCTTGGGTTTGCCACACCCATCCAGGAAGGCCGAAGTCTTCCTGGCCCCGAGGCTTACCTTCACACATTACTAAACCAGAAAATATTAACCTCCAGTCATAGTTTAGCGGGACCCGCAACTAACCATTAATCGGCTGCGTCGCTGTGCTCAAGGTGGAAATCCCCCATGCTAAGAGCCACATACATAAGGCCTAAGGTGACCCCGCATATGGCTTAAATCGCACTTAAATTTGGAGAAGACCTTGGGGCCCCTTTTGGTATGCCGATTCCTCAGAGATACTAATGGATAGCAAGCTGCAGTAGCACATTCATTAAGGATGCACAGGGGAAAAGCAAGGCATAGACCCGATTTATAGGGCAGCCTCGGTTATTCCAGAGAGCTATAAGCTATCTGCGGCATACTCAATGAAAGTGCATTGGGTTAGTAATGTGCGTATCCCACAGAGAAAAGCAAGGCATAGGACCCGTTTATAGGGCAGCCTCAGTTATTCCAGAAAGCTATGTCCAGTATCTCTGATTCTAGTTCAACCTGAATAAGGCGGCCTGGACTACCTTCCTCCTTCCTCAACCTTATGAGGCTCCGGGCTTAGGACCGGTATAGCGGAGTTAAAATGGTAATAGTAATAATAATAATAATAATAAATTAAATTGTAATAAAACTAGTGCTGAAGATGACATTACATATGTGGCTCCTCCCTCCTCTGTAATAAGAGCATCACACCACCATACCTCTACTCCCTTGCCTCTGCCATACAATGTACCGGTTGAGAAAAGGGAAGTTTTTATTCTGGGTTTTATGGTAATTAATAATGATTCCAATTTGCGCTGCATTTCTTATGCAATTCTCAAAGCGCTACTTCCCTCTCTCATCAGTACTGATATTTGTGAGGTACGTGTTGCTCGTCGCAAATCAGATACCCCTCAGGAAATTAATAGTAATTCAAGATTCACATCCATAATAGTACGCCTTCAGATACCTGAGCTAGCTCAGAGGATACTTTATGCCAGAAAATCCTATAACCATAATTACTTTTCATCAAAAAATCTTAATTTAAGTTTGCTTAACTCCGAAATTGTCAGTTCTTTGCCAGACAGTAGAATATTTATAAATGAGGTTCTTTCATCCTCATATCGTGCTCATTATGCATCAATTAAAGATACAGCCGTAAAATTAGGCTTGAAATATGTATGGCATAGTGCTGGCAAAATCCTAGTTAGATGGAAAGATAATGAGCGTGCACATATGATACGCACTATATCAGATTTAAAAGTAATCACAGAGTCTGTAGGCATCCCATCAGTCAATCGTAATAACCTATTAAATATACCTACTTCTAGCATTACTCTCTCACACAATTTGCAAACCTCATCTTGACTAACTGAAAAGCAAATCCCTACAACACGCAGTACATGTGGTTTGAAGATTGGCTTCCTCAATGCGACTTCTCTTAAAAAATATTTATTGGAAGTTCGTCAATATCTTGCAAAAGATAATTCTTTTGACATTTTTGCGGTAGCTGAAACAAAACTGGGTCTTAAAGTGCATGATAACATCATAGATATACAAGGTTACAGTGTTTTACGTCAGGATAAAAACACAGGGGGTGGTGGTGTACTCTTATACATTAAAGAAAATTTAAAGGCCAAAGTTTTATTAACATCAAATACAGAATGCCCTGGAAAGCCTCTTAAACCCGAATACATTTTCTGCTCAGTATGGGAAGGTAATTCTACTCCCACTTTAATAGTATTAGTATACCGCCCCCCTGACGTCTCTATTAGATCTGACATGCAATTAATTGAGTCGTTTAGATCCATATCTTCAGAATACAGTCATAAGGTTGTTGTAGGTTATTGGAATGCCAACATGTTGAAACCTACTAACTCAGATACGCGTTTTCTTAATAATTTAATGAATGAGCTTTCTCTCAAATTGGTCAATACTGGTGCTTCTCACCATACTGATACTAACACTTGGATTGATACAATATTCGTTGATGAATGTGATACCATACTTAAGTATGATCGTTTTCTACCACTTTTTCCAAGCAGACATGATATCATTACTGCCACGATATTATCCAGTTATCCAGTGGAGTCAAACAACAGTTATACATACAAATGCATAAATAAAATTACTCTTCATGTTATTAATTCATATCTGCAAACCCAAGATTGGTCTATTTTTAAATCGTTAAATCATGATTTTGACATTGACCAGGGTCTTGCAAAATTAACATCCAACTTACAATCCTCAATAAATATACTAGCCCCTGATAAAACAATTAACCCCAAGAAACTATCTTGCCCCTGGTTAAACACGGAATTAAAACTACTTATATCACATCGTAATGCAACCAGCAGGCGCTATCAAAGAACTGGGTCTCCTCAACTTCTAAATGAGTTTTTAGCCTTGGCCTTGTAACGAAGCATTTTCGCTACAAATGCACATATATATATTGCATTAATATGTATATATATATATATGCATAAGCACGAAATAAGCCATCCGTATACACACACAACCGACGGCAACTTATACTTTTTTTTTTAAATTGGCCCAGGGGGCAGTAACCGGCGGTTAAGAAAAAGAAGATTCCTACGGCGCAAGTATGTTGCGCCGGAAGAACGAGGGAAGAAGAGAAAAAAAGATCAGAGTGCGTTCAGCTAGCAACAAGTACACGCACGTATATTATATCATTACGAGTGACTCCGAATTAATAAAAATTGCTAAAATTTTGGAACAAAAGTCACGTAAAGCCCTTCCGGTTCGTAGTTAATTACGTTTAATTAAATTGTTATAAAATAGTCGCGACTTAAAAGTAAAGTTTCATTAAATCATAAAGTGACTTATAAAAATTAGAAAAACATAATCAACGGCAGTCTTTCTTGAAGAAGCTTTTAGCAGCCGCCGAAGAGGTACAGAGTTGACTCCCTCGAGCGTAACCTGCAAAAATAAATAATTCTACGAGAAGCCACAAGTCGTTGTCATCAGCTGCAGCCGCCATCTCCGAGAGTTCTTCAAGAGTTCATCGAACCGGTAAAATATTATATGTGGTTTCTTTAATAGTGTATAAAAATATTTTAAAAAGTTTATTATAAAAATATTAAGCCTAAAGGCTATTTTTCATATAAATTAAATAAAATTATTAAGTTTTTCATTATATTAAAATATTGGAGTTTAAGCTTTATTAGTACATGAACATGTGTCACCCATTAATTGTTTAACCCTTTATTTAGAACTCCCCCTACTTTCCGAGGAGATCGTTTCTTATGCAAGAGCTAGCCCGGTAACAAGGTAAGAGGTCAATCCCCCGCATTATCATTGTTATTATACAACAATATTACCGGCGCGTGTCAGTTAAAAGGCGCTCTTATAAAAATTTATTAACTGACACCCGCGTGCCAAAAATAATATATATATTTAAAATAATTAAACTGACCCCAAAATACCCTCGTTATAAGTGGCGTCTCAACGTTTTGAGCAAAATATGGTAAATTTTTATTAAAAAAAAAACAAATTAAGTAATAAAATTTTTTTTTCTCAAATAAATAAAATTTTTTTTAGCAAATAACGGCCTTGTTTAAAATTTTTTTTGCAGACATTCCCACAATTTTGTTAGCGCATGCGTAATAAATTTAATTTTTTTTAGCATAGAAGCTTATAAAAATATTAATTGAAATTAGTATATAAAAAGTAAAAATATATCTGATTAATTGAATAATAAAAATTTATAATTATTATTCAGTATTGCACATAAAATAATATAAAAATTATAAAAAGTTTTTTTTTATATTTGCAGAGATATATAATTCTTATGCTAGAAGAGAGCGCATGCGCCAGCAAAAGAAGAAGAAATTCACACGTGAGCGCATCTTTTTTTTTCTGCTCAGACTCTACTACAGAGGTCTTTATATAAAGAAAAAGAAGGAGTGCACGCGTGCACGTTTTTTTTTCTGACTCTCTTACAAAATTTTTTTTATATAAATTTTTAAAAATATTAAGTGTATTTAGAAAAGAAATTATTGAAAAAAACTTTTCTGTATGATCTGATAGGAACTATTTTATTTATTTAAAATTTTTTTATATTACATCGACGTTTCGAGAGTTGTACTCTCCTTATCAAGATCTTATTAATTAAATACTTATGATATTACAAGTTAATGTAAAAATTGTATAACTTTTTAATACTTGTTCAGGCAGATACCTTAATTTCCTCTGTCACCATCCTCTTAAACAAAAAATTGCAATAGTCTACAATTTAACAGATAATTGCATTCTTTTGTCTGATAAGAAATTTCATAATTCGAATATCACAACCATAAAAAAATTATTATTATCTAACAATTATCCGTTAAAATTTATAAACAAATATGTTAAAAAGAGATTAATATTTTTACGTAATAAAAGAGACAACAATCTTACAAACCAAAATAACAGCCAAATTCTGAAAAACAAATTAATTTTACCATATTATAAGTACCTTAATCATAATATAATAAATAGCCTCAAAAATCTTAATATCTCTATTATTAATAAAACTACTAATAGGTTCAATTATTTAATCAGACTAGGTAAAGATAAGCTTAATAATTTTGAAAAAAGTCATATTGTCTATCAGATAAAATGTCAAAATTGTGAATATGTTTACATAGGTCAATCTAAACGAAAATTAAAAAAGCGTGTAAAAGAACATGAAAAAGCTCATAATAAAAAAGATAAAAACTCCGTTTTATATACTCATACTAAAAACACCAATCATACTTTTGATTTTAATAAAGTCAAAATTTTAGATATTGAAAAAAGGACTTTTAAAAGATTTTTCTCAGAAATGATACATATTCACAGTTTTAAAAAAACACTAAACCGCATGTATGATACTCATAATTTAAAATATTTCTATAAAAATATCATCAATTTAATCATGAACAGATTTTCCGCATTAAGATAATTTTTAACTTTCCCCACTATTTTAAGCTATTTATTTAAAGTTTTCCCCTGTCTCTTTTTTTCTATCTCGATAAGCTGTAAAATTTCATCAGTTACGAGACACACGTTCTGTCATAAACTTATCATATCAATTTAATTGTGTAAAACTCAAAACAAATATTTTTTGTAAATTTTATTTTTGACATGAGATCCATTTCTCAAGCAATAACCTCTTTAAACAAATTTGTAAGTTTTTCTTAAAAAATACTGATACACAGTGAAACAAATTATTAAATTTTTAAATTTTTCTTACAGAAGTTTAGTTACCTAATTAAAAAGTTATACAATTTTTACATTAACTTGTAATATCATAAGTATTTAATTAATAAGATCTTGATAAGGAGAGAACAACTCTCGAAACGTCGATGTAATATAAAAAAATTTTAAATAAATAAAATAGTTCCTATCAGATCATACAGAAAAGTTTTTTTCAATAATTTCTTTTCTAAATACACTTAATATTTTTAAAGATATTGGGAACATAAAAAGTATTATATACTTTTTTATAAATTTTTAAATATATAAATTTTTTTTTAATTTTTGTAAATTTTTTTTTATAATTTAAAAAAAAAAATTTTTTATTAAATAAATTCAAAAATTTCCTTTTTTTATTACGGCACCCAGAACCGATTTAATAAAAAAAAAATTACATGAACATAGCACACAAAAAATTTTCTTTTAATGAATTAAAGTTAATTAAATTAATTAAATAATAGAAAAATTATTAATTTGTATAACGCCAAATTAATATATATAACATATTGTTACGTATCCTGAGGTTTTATCCAAGGGATACGTAAATATAAATAATTATGAATATATGAAATATAAGTTTATCCTGGGGATATTGACTGCCCCAGGTATTTTAATAATAGTAAGTTGGTATGGTTATTATTTGGTTGGTTTATAGTTGATATATTTGTAGATGAGTTCGGGTTCGATCTAAGCTGGATGAACCTAACCTGAGGTTAAGTTCTTAATTACAGAAGGAACTGTCACTTACACAATAATAACTGATAACTGATTTGATATATAACTTTCACTTTATTGATTATAAGTAAATATAATAAAACTGTCTAAGTCTTTAAGTCAAACGAATTATAAAAGATACTTAATAACAGGAGTCAGTACTCTAATTAATGATGGTTATGATTCTAAAGAATGCAATTTGGGCGCCTGAAGGGCAATATATAATCTAAAATGAATCTGCCCATATTGCGAGATTTTGGGGGAAACGTCCAATACAAAAAAGCGTCGGTCTCGTCACGTCCAATTAGCGAAAGCGTCCATAACTATTACTAAGAATCGCGAGGTGGGATTTATGCATTTTATAACGCCTACTAATTTATGTCACAGTTGACTTTTGTCCCGCGCTATTGTGCTAGGTCAGCATCAGCGGAAATGCATCTGCGGGTTCCTATATCGTCTGGGAACGTTAATATGAATATCGGATGTAGGTTTATTATTTATATATATATCGGATGTTAGGCATATCAATTTTGACCTACCATACGTAACATCTCCCTCCGTTCATTCCAATCGTCCCGATTGGGTCAGGTGGGGGAGATGGGGCTGAAGGCAGGGTTTCAAGGGGGTGGTAATTATAATTTTAAAATTTTCTGTCCATTGTCTTTGTCAATACATAAGATTATACAATATAAGTTCATAAAATTAACTTTTGATTATAATTATTGATTCTATATAATTTTAAGGTATATGCTTTATGATTATACATAATATATAAATTGTAAAATATTAAAAAATTTAAAATTAAAAATAATAAGAAATAAAAAGATTTTTAAAATGTTTAAAATTATTTGGATTTATATAAGAATTCTAGAGATTATTTGTTAAAATATATATGATAAGCAAAATAATAAATTTTTGGATTCTTCAAAACGAAATCTTATGGAAGGTGCCAGTTAGTTACTTGGATGAATCTTCTTTGATGATCAAGTTGTTTATATTGGTGCTGTATTTTTCTAAGTTGGAGTTATCTGAAATCAATCTAGAGAAATTAATTTAAAAACCCCCGAGACATTATATACCCAAAACTTCGAATGCATAGGGATAGGTGGGATATTCGAAATAGTATAAAATAAAAATTTAAGATTTAAAAATTTTTATGATTTTTTTTTTTTTTGGTTAAAATTTTGCTTTTACAAGGTTAGTTTTGATTTAAAAAAATATAGAAATTAATTTTGGTTTGCTTTTCATTATATATAAAAAAAGCCGATTGGAATTTAAAATTTTAAAACTACATAATTTCTAGATTTTTGGCCTAGAATTTTGTCTTTAAAAGGTCAATTTTCGTAAAAATTAAATAGGGTAAAAGACTAACAATATTTTTGGGTTATTGGTTTAATATAGCTTTTATATAATGGAAGTATCAGTTGATAGGAAAAAAAAGAATAAATTAATTTTTAAATTATAAAAATTCAGCAATTTTTAATTTATAGGGTTAAAAAAGACAATTTTTTTTTTTTTTTTTTTTTTTTTTTTATTGGTGTAATATAGTTTATAAAATATGAATGTATCAATTAATAAGAAAAATTATTGAATTGGTTTTAAAAATCATACAATTTCAGCAAATTTTATGATTTTTGAATAAAATATTATAATTTAAAGGGTTAAAAATGAAAAAATTTTATAAAATTTTTATGTAATTTATTAAGATTTTGATAAAAATATTGAAAAATCATACGATTTTCGTAAATAAATTGAAATAATGTACTGTTACGTGACTATTAGTTGAAAATTTACCAATTTATTGGTTAAATTAATAAAAATATCACATAAATTAAATAGTTAAAATTGAAAAAAGTTTTATGAAATTTTGATGTAATTTATTAACAGTTTATTAAAATATGGAAAAAATCCTACAATTTCGGTAAATTTTATGATTTTTGGATGAATTAATATAATTTAAAGGGTTAAAAATGATAAATTTTTTAAAATTTTAGTATAATTCAATTTATAAAACAAGAATTTATTGGAAATATTGGAAAAAATCATACAATTTCGGTAAATTTTATGATTTTTGAATGATTTTATAATATTTTAAAGGGTTAAAGTTATAAATTTTATAAAATTTTAGTGTAATTTAATTTATAAAACAAGAATTTATTGAAAATATTGGAAAAAATCACGCAATTTCGGTAAATTTTTCGATTTTTGAATGAGTTAGTATAATTTAAAGGATTAAAAGTGATAAATTTTTTTAAAATTTTAGTATAATTTAGTTTATAAAACAAGAATTTATTGAAAATATTGGAAAAAAATCATACAATTTCGGTAAATTTTATGATTTTTGGATGAATTATAATAATTTAAAGGGTTAAAAATGATAATTTTTATTAAATTTTGATACGTCGATATAATTTAATTTATAAAACAAGAAATTTATTGAAAATATTGGAAAAAATCATACAATTTCGGTAAATTTTATGATTTTTGAATGAATAATTATAATTTAAAGAGTTAAAAGTTGATGTGTGTGTTATATTTAAGTTGTTAAAGTGTTTTAATTATAAATTATGGAAAAACAGGTAAGATTTTGTTATTATTTTATTTTTATCAATTAGTTTCAGTTCAATTTATTGTTTTAATATAAAAATTTATAATTATTTTGTGTCGGAGCGATAGTTAGGTTATGTTTTTGTTATCTTTGTTTTGTTTGTGTATGTGTGTTTGAATGGGAAGATGTATATGTTGTAGAAAAAATTTTTAATTTCTGTATTTGACGAATTCAGGGTTTGATATATATGTTGTTGGATATTTAATTTATATATTTTTTTGAATTTGGGTTTAGGATTTGATATTTAATTTATATATATTTTTGAATTTGGGTTTAGGATTTGATATTTAATTTATATATTTTTTTTTTTGAATTTGGGTTTAGGATTTGATATTTAATTTATATATATTTTTGAATTTGGGTTTAGGATTGGATATTTAATTAATATATATTTTTTTTGAATTTGGGTTTAGGATTAGATTTTTAATTTATATATTTTTTTTGAATTTGGGTTTAGGATTGTATATTTAATTTATATATTTTTTTTGAATTTGTGTTTATGATTGGATTTTTATTTTATATATATTTTTTTTGAATTTGGGTTTAGGATTTGATCTTTAATTTATATATTTTTTTGAATTTGGGTTTAGGATTTATATATTTTTGAATTTGGGTTTAGGATTTGATCTTTAATTTATATATATTTTTGGATTTGGGATTAGGATTGGATATTTAATTTGTATATTTTTTGAATTTGGGTTTAGGATTGGATTTTTAATTTATATATTTTTTTTGAATTTGGGTTTAGGATTGGACTTTTAATTTATATATTTTTTTTGAATTTGGGTTTAGGATTTGGGTTTAGGATTTTTAATTTATATATATTTTTGAATTTGGGTTTAGGATTGGATATTTAATTTATATATTTTTTTAAATTTGGGTTTAGGATTTGATTTTTTAATTTATATATTTTTTTTTGAATTTGGGTTTAGGATTTGATCTTTAATTTATATATATTTTTGAATTTGGGTTTAGGATTGGATATTTAATTTATATATTTTTTGAATTTGGGTTTAGGATTTATATATTTTTTTTGAATTTGGGTTTAGGATTTGATCTTTAATTTATATATATTTTTGAATTTGGGTTTAGGATTGGATATTTAATTTATATATTTTTTTGAATTTGGGTTTAGGACCGGATTTTTAATTTATATATTTTTTTTTGAATTTGGGTTTAGGATTTGATCTTTATATTGGGTTATGTGATTAAAGCAAATAAAATAAACACTCTTCTTTTTATTAATCAGCACAGTTTATTTAATAATACTCGTCTTCTCTAATCTTTATTTATAACTCGTCATTTACACGTTTAATTAACAATAATTAATAAGTGATTTTATTATAAGCAATCAATACGCGTCTGCGATATGTACTGAGCGACGATCAGCAAGGAACTGAACAGTTAGCTTCTCCTCCTTCTTCACCACATAGTATAAAAAGGAAGTGCGCGGAGGCGCCACAGTCCAACACTCCCTCCCGTCTCAAGCACTTTCTATTTATCTGAAACAAATCAAATCAATTATTAGTTCATCTCATCGAATACACATCATATACAATTTAACTCGTCTAACTCTCCAAGTTTAAGATTGAATTAGTCAATTGTCTGTGCAAATCAAAAGCCAATGGTTTAGTAAAAATATCGGCTATTTGTTCTTTAGAAGGTACCCATCTAACTTCGATATAACTCTTTTTGAGACACTCTTTAAAATAGTCAACCTTAGAATCTATTATGTGTCTTAATCTATTACTACCTCTCGTCTTAGTATTCTTATCCGCAGCTGAATTATCACACCAAAGGGTCAAGGGCATTAAAGGAATGTTCAACATTAATTTCAGTGAATTAAAGATTGAAATCATTTCTTGGGTCGCATTACTTATCGCAACGTATTCAGCCTCACAAGTAGACAAATTTACGTAAGACAGTTTACGTGTCTTCCAGGCTATTGAATCGCCAAACAATCTAACAACATATCCACTAGTTGTTAATGATTTCTTACAATCAGAATAACTAGAGTCAGAATAGCCTTCTAGTTTATTATTTAGACCCGTGTATGTCAATTTCAAATCTATGGTTCCTTTAAGATATCGAAATACCCTTTCAATCATAGACCACTCATTTTCAGTCGGTTCAACCTGATGTCTACTCAATATATTTACGGTATATGCAATATCAGGTCTAGTAACGTTTGCCAAATATGCTAAAGAACCAACAGCTTCCCTATAAGGTGTATCAGCCTTAAGTAAATTTTTATTCAATTTCTCATCATCATCAGACTCTTCTCGTTCTTTTCTTTTTCGATTTGCCACCTGATGCGTTACCATAGGCGTTCTTTGAGGATGTTTTTCTTTAAAACCAAATCTTTCTAACATTTTTTCTATATAATCTTCTTGTGATAAACTTAAAATTCTCTCCGATCGATTTCGTTCTAAGTTAATCCCAAGAAAACTTTTAGGCTCTCCTAGATCTGTCATTTCAAACTCATCTTTCAACCTCAGTTTTATTTGCTCCAATTTGACTAAATCATTACTAGCGATTAACATATCGTCTACGTATAGTAATAATATGAGAAATTTATCCCCATCTCTCCAAGTAAATAGACATGGTTCATCATAATGTGAAGTTAACCCAATTTTTGAAGCTACTTCACTAAAACGTTCATTCCATCTTTTAGGGCTAATTTTTAAACCATATAATGCTCTTTCTATTTTGCAAACATTTTCTCGTCTAAATTTTTCTGAGACATTCACCCCTTCTGGTATTTCCATGTATATCTCGTCTTCGATTTTACCATTTAGGAAGGCAGTTTTCACGTCCATTTGACACACATCTAAGTCATATTTATTTATGATTGCAAGTACTGCTCTAATTAATACAAGTCTAGAAACAGGAGCATAAGTGTCTTTCAGATCGTATGTATTTTTGTCTTTAAACCCTCTTATTACTAATCTCGCCTTATGTTTGATTTTGCCATTAGGCTCAATCTTTTTCTTTAAAACCCATCGAGAATCAATTATATTTGGTTTAGTACCATATTCATCTACAAGAGGTCTTTTAACAAAATTCCATACTTTATTTTTATTCATTGAATTTAGCTCGTCTTTTACTGCAAGATCCCACTTATTTTTCTCGTCTGATTTCATGGCTTCTTTATAAGAACCTGGATCTTTATTAATTTTAGTGAGCAATGCATGATAATATTCATCATCTAAAATTTCAGTCTCTTCTTCAGACTCTTCTAAAGGTACATTAATAGAGTTTACTAGAATATTTTTACTGGGTCTACCTCTTTTTCTTTTTAACGCTCCCTCCGTTCTTTGTATGTTATCAACATTTTCTTTTGGTTTCTCTTCAAATTTAACAAACCAATTTTCTTTGTCTATCTCATCAAAGACATTTTCCCAATCTGTTATGCTATTCTTTCTATATTTGTCACCAAAAACCAATTTTTCGTTAAATCTAACATTTCGGCTTTCATAAAATTTTCCTTCTTCAGGTTTAAGAAAAATAAAGCCAGTTGATTTATATCCTACTAATACAACTCTCATCGCTATTCTCCTAAATTTAGGACCTATCCTTCTATGTATTTTAATATATGACAAACAACCAAAACGTTTTAATTGGCTTAATTTTGGTTCAAATCTGGGATTTAGTTTGCATAACGGTATATTCATGTCTACAGACTTATGTGGTGTGCGATTATACGCATAGACAGCCGCACCTAAAGCTAAGTCCCACATATTTTCAGGAAGTTTCGCATCATACATTAAAGAACGGATTTTCTTTTGAATGGTTTGATTAAATCTCTCCGAAACACCATTATGTTCTGGAGTATCAGGAGTTGCGAGTTCTAACTCAGCTCCTAATTTCTCCAATACTTCTTTAGTTTTCCCACCAGTAAATTCAGTACCTTGGTCAGTTCTTAGGTAACAAACTTTAGCATCTCGTCCAATAAAGTTTCTAGTGCTTTTAACAAACAGTTCAAGGCATGTTCCAGTCTCATCTTTTGTTTTCATGCCAAAAGCCATTGCCGCCCTAGAATAGTCATCTATGAATACAGAAATGTATCTATACCTTTTTGGGTAAGTCATAGGACTAATAGGACCCATTATATCGGAGTGAATTATTTGTAACGGTTCATTTGCTCTAAATCTTACATTATTGAACGGCAATTTATTTAGTTTAGAAATCAAGCATATTTCACAATCTAAAATTTTCTCATCAAATTTCGCATCTTTTAAATCTTTTATTTCTGGATATAATTTTTGAAGCCTTTTTAAATATCCCAACGACGCATGGCCCATTCTGACATGCCATAACATTTCTCTGTTATTTTTAACAAACACATTGTTGTGTTTATCAAAATTTAATTCGTTTTTCTCTTCCAATTCATCATCAATAAAAAGCGATTCATCGGGATTATTTAAAATTCTGTCTCTTAAGCTATTTTCAAAAATCGCATCATTTAAATCAACTTCTACTACAGTCTCATTATCAAATAAATTATTGTCACAGAAATTTTCAATAATCACATCTAATTTCTCATCTAAATGACTTTTACTATTTTTATCAGATTTATCTTTTAATTCATAATTTCGGTTACTTCTCGTCGTTAAGTATGCAATAATTTTATTATTTAAAGGACTTTGTTCTGAGTTTATGTTCTCATCTAAATTATTCACTTCAAATTCTATTTTCCAGTAAGGTTTATCATATATACCAGAGATAAATGATTTCTTAGAAAAAGGGTCAAAAATATTAATTTTTTCATTATCTAAATAAATAGCTAAACCTTTATCAGCAAATTTTCTCAGGGAAAGCAAGTTTTCCGATAAGCCTTCAGCGCAAATTACATTTCTTAAAGAAATATTATTATCCGAATTTATCAAATCTACAACTCCTACTCCCTCCGATTTAAAATTCGCTGACTCATCTTTATTTGCGCATTTTATAATATTATTATAATTCTCATCTAACGTCTTAAATATTAATTTAGAATTTGTAAGATGCTCTGTAGCTCCGGAATCGGCCAAAAATTCGGCTAGTAATTTATTATTGTTTAATCCGGTAAAGCTAACTTGAGTTATATTATCTCGTCTATTTAAATCAGTATTAAAAATATTTAAACAATCAAGGTTACCTTTACTGTCAGAGCTCTTCTTTTCTTGCTGCCCATTGTTTTGCTGTTTTCCGCCTCGACCCCTGTTTTTATAATTTCCTCTACCCCTATTATTAAACTTTGTTCTTTTTGAGTTAGACTCGTCATTATTACTTTCTATCTTTCTTTTAAAACCACGACCACCACCATTGTTTTTATAATCGCGTCTATTGTTATTATCATACCTTCTATCTCGTCGATTTGATCCTCTATTTAAAGGACAATTTGCTGCTATATGTTCAGTAGTGTATTCCTTACAGGAATAGCATAGCTTTCCTTCCAAATTTTTACGAGGGCAATTTCTACCAATATGCCCTAAGCCATCACAGTGAAAACACCGCTGTTGGCTTCCAGAAGGCCATGCGACCATAGCTTGTACACTTTGTGAAGTGCCAGAACCACCTTGACCACCTCGTCTACTTGCTTCATGCTGTATGATAAAACGTTTTAAGTCCTCGTAAGAGAGACTTTTACCCGTCAAATTTACATTTACAAATTCTAGATGGTGTACCTGAGGTATATTCTTTTCTATTGCTTGATAAAACGCGTCTCTAATTTCTTGTTCAGAAAGGGCAGGAGCATTTGGGATGTTATTGTAATTTCTCGTCAACTCGTCAAATCTATCCCAAAATTCTGCTGCCTTTTCTTTGTTAGGATTATATTGTATATTATACAACCGTTTTCTAAGATCCACGGAAGTTAAATTATTTTCACATCTTTTTATTTCTTGTATCTTTTCTAACATTTTAATAGGATTTGACTCATCTAAAATTTTATTATGATAATTTTGATCTATTCTATTTATCAATATATCACGGACTCTAAATTTATTACTTTCTATAGTACGCTCATCTAAATTATCATTTACTTTAATTTTTGTATCAATAACATATAACAAATCCTTTGTTCTTAATTCTGACGTAAAAAAGTCCATAAAATGTTCAAAACGCATTTTATTAGTTAACTTGTAATCTCTTCTAGAACCTGTATCTCGAGATGATAAACCGGTCTTTAATACATCTTTCAATTCATTTACAATCGACTCGTCTTTATTTGAATAATTTTTATTCGAAAACGTACTAATTCCTAACTTTTTAATCTCGTCTCGAATTATTAATGTGATATCATTTTTATTAGAAATATTTATACTTTCAGGCACCATCGTAGAATTAAATAAATTAGAATTATTATGGTCTCTTACCTCTCTATTTTGTATCTCGTCATTATTTGTCCCATCTACCCTATCTAAGACTCTCTTCAAAGTGCCAGCAATCTCATCTAAATTTTTAACTCCAGAAAGAGTATTTTCTATTCTTGTCACTCTCCTATCTAGCCTACTTTCCACTTCATTCATCACACCTTGAGTATGCTTGGCAATAATATCATTTTTAGCTGCCATCACATCTTAATTCTTTTTGTGCTGTTCCTTCACTTCTTTCAAGTACGCATCAAATTTTCTCTGCATCTCATCATAAAAATTCTGCCCATCTAAAACTTCAGAATCATTTAATTTAGTTTCAAAACTTACATTTTGATTTTTGCTGTAACCCTTCTGCAGATTTAGGTTACATTTTCAACATTTTTAATCAATGGCTTTTGTTTCTTACCAAAAGGTGGGGTCTGAGTAGACGCATCAGTCACGATCACATCATCCTCATCATTCATGCCATGGCCTCCTCTATTCACATCATCTAATTCATTTTTCTCGTCATTTTTCTTTTCATTTTCAGACTCATCATTTCGCGTATCTACAAACTCAAAACCCCCTTCATTAAGTTCTGTTTGCTGGATTTCTATGGGAATGAGCAGCTTATTTCCCAATGATTCTTCCCTTTTTACAGCTTCAGATATCAAATCCCACTCCTTTTCTTCGATGGTATTTTTATCTGAAAAGATTTTAACTTAGTCTAATCATGCACAAGTAATAAAAGGGTAAGAATTTAACTCCGTAATTTATCGACTGAACACAAGCACGAAAAACTACAAAGTGAATGACCTTTCACATATCTGAACACAAGATATTATTCAAGATCACCCTTGTAAATATTTAACATATTATGAACACAATAATAATTTATACTATTCACAAACCAGCTAATGTTGAAAAAAAATTTATTTATTTTAAAATTCATGAATTTTTAAATTTTAGTTTTAATTTTAGGTACCTAATTTTATTAATTTGACGTCAAAAAAAATTTATTTAAAAATTTTATCTTTTCTAAAAAAAAATTACACACCTATGTAAACAGTTGAGCCACTTTCGGTTACAAGTCGAATCACGTTCTCATCTAACCTGACTACAACGTTTTCACCTCCATATTTCTCTCTCATCCCTTGCTTCATACATTGTCATGAGACTGATGTATAGATCTTTATTTTCTAAAAGTAATATATTGCTTAAATTTAAGTCTTATTCTAAAGAGAATTATTTAAAAAATTTAATAAAAATTCACATCTTTATTTTATATGCATATAATAAATTCACATCTACAACTTTTCGTTTCGTTCTCTTATAATTTTTAAAAAATAAGGTTAAAATTCATGTAATCTTACACGTAGAACACATACATGCAAAGACACATACACATAACTTTTAAAAAAAATTCATTTTATTTTCTTCATTTCTTAAAAAAAGGTTATGTTCGTGCGTATATTTCCGGGTGCAGGACACATACACGCGCAAAAACACACACACGAATTTCATTTCCCGCTAAAATAATAATAATAAAAATTTCACGTCTTATTTATGCGCATCTAATTAATTTCATTTTCGTACGAACAAAATCTATTCACTTTTCTTTTTATATTTAATTATTGAAAAGAAAGAAAATTAAAAATTATTTCTCTCGTCATCGATCGTTTTTATTTTAACAATAAAAAAAATTTCGAGCGCCATCTTTGTAAAACACAATTTCTGCCCGGCGTGTACATCACCATCGAGAAAAACTTGGCGTCGGTTTCGGCCATTTTGTGTAAAACACACACATACACATACACGTTAAATAAAAATTTAATTTTTAATTCCTTTACTCATCCACTTTTCAATAATTAATTTAGCAATAAAAAAAATTCAATTTAATTAATTAATTACCAGTAATTTTTCTCTCTCATCCATTTCACACCAATAATAAAAAAAAATCCTACCTTTTACTTTCTGCTCGGTCTCCATTTTCTCTTCTATATATATATGTATATAAATATATAAATGGAAACACACAAAAATAATTAATTTTATTTTTTAAAAAATAATTTTCCACATACTTCTTTAATTTCTCTCACCAAAATTTAATTAATTTTTATACACACTTCTTAAAGTAATTTCTCTCACCAAAAATTATTTGCTTTTTTATTTTAATCAACACACGAAAAAAAAAGGCACACGCGCCGTGGAAGCGATGGCGGGCCGATAACCTATTGGGTTATGTGATTAAAGCAAATAAAATAAACACTCTTCTTTTTATTAATCAGCACAGTTTATTTAATAATACTCGTCTTCTCTAATCTTTATTTATAACTCGTCATTTACACGTTTAATTAACAATAATTAATAAGTGATTTTATTATAAGCAATCAATACGCGTCTGCGATATGTACTGAGCGACGATCAGCATGGAACTGAACAGTTAGCTTCTCCTCCTTCTTCACCACATAGTATAAAAAGGAAGTGCGCGGAGGCGCCACAGTCCAACACTTTAATTTATATATATTTTTGAATTTGGGTTTAGGATTGGATATTTAATTTATATATTTTTTTGAATTTGGGTTTAGGATTTATATATTTTTTTGAATTTGGGTTTAGGATTTGATCTTTAATTTATATATATTTTTGAATTTGGGTTTAGGATTGGATATTTAATTTATATATTTTTTGAATTTGGGTTTAGGATTGGATATTTAATTTATATATTTTTTTTGAATTTGGGTTTAGGATTTGATCTTTAATTTATATATATTTTTGAATTTTAGGGAGAAAAGTTGTACATTTTTATATGAGTGAAGGAGCAAATGTATATGTTATAGAAAAATTTTATTTTGTAAGTAAATAAGCATGAGAAAAAAAAATTCAAATTTTACGTCACTAATTGTATTTAAGTCGAGATTTTATTCATGAATATAAAGTATTTTTACAATGTTGCCATATAATGAAAGCGTGAGTGAGAAAAAAAAATGAATCTAATATTTTTATTATTCGTTATGTGTGTGCATGCTTTCCTTCCCTTTCTCCTTTCTCTCTTTATTTTTTTTTTGTACGTAAATATTTATTTTTAAATTTATTCATTTATAAAAATTTTGTATTGAGAAATTCAAATGGAGCAAGAAAAACAGAGATATGAAATTGTTAAGACAATAAAAAATAAAAAATTTTTAAACAATAGTTTTCATAATATTTATAAACAGGTGTATGCCTGATACCGGAATGACAAAAAGGTTGTTTGGAAAAAATTTTGCAAAACTTTATGATATTTACAAATCGTAGGAGAAAGAGAGAGGCCAATTTAATAAAATTTGATTAATTTGTTATAGAAAAAAAACTTTCCTGCAATTTTCATATACCCAAGTTGAGTGTCGATGTGATATACGCAAATATGTGGCTTGTCTCAGATTAAGGAACGCTATACAGCGTTGGTGAGTTAGTTAATAACAGCACCAGTTTAGAAAAGCTTTGTTTTCTTTTGATATCGGCTTCAGGAAACTAGGATAGAGTTAATTGGTGTTACAATTAGTCGGTTATACAGCTTCTCGTCTGGTTTATAAGCTCTCAGAAGCATTTTTTTTTGTTCATACATTCTGGATTGCCAATTTTTTTGCATGTATATTATTATTTAATAATATTTCCATTAATCATTCTTAGAGTACAAGCGATTTTCATAGTTGAGAACATTGCTCGTCTATGAGAATTATGTATTAATTTATACAGTAATGCACATTTAATTTTGCGTTTCTTTGAAGCTGAAGTGAGATCTTGGTTGGGCAAAAAAAAAAAAAAAATGAATGTTGCAGTAGTATTGTAATAAAAATTGTATATGTGTTAATAAGTTGGTTATCCCCTCTTTCACTCCATGTGATTTAGTATAATTTATAAAGTGCAATTAAGCAGTCTTTAAGATCAGCTGTTTTGATAATATTATGTCATTTCAGTCTCAAGGCCAAAACCGTATACAAACAAAGATTATAAAAATTTTATCTCTATAATTATGAATGTGATTCACGTCTCTGGTTGTCCGGCAAAATTTCTCTCTCTCAATTTTTCATTAGTTAGTTATTTATATTTTTTTTTTTTTATTGGAAAATTTTGTTATTAATTTTTGTGTTAAGGAGAAAAGAGAAAAAAAATACACACAAATGTATATGTATGATGGTAATTTAGTAGTAGTCTTATTTTTTTATATCGTTGTTTTTTAATTTAACTTCATAATCTAAGAATTCCAAGGATTGTATAAGGATATTTGTGCAAACTTAATTTATATAAATAAATATATAAAGAAAAACTCTATAAAATACTTATTTAATCCAGTTGTCAGGGGTGGTCTTTTTTTTTTTTGTAAATTTTTTTATAAAGGCACGATAAAAGATTACGTATTTGTTAAATCCAAAGTAATTTATGATAGGATATATTTAGATTATGTTTATGATTAGTTAATTAAGTGATAATTGTAAGCTAATAATAGTTATGTATTAGGTATGTATATAGTAGATTTATAGTAAATATGAATATATTGGTTAGTATAAGAAATTACAATTATATATATGGGTAAAAATAATTATCAAAGATCATAATCTGAATATAGTTGTGAACCTAAAATTTTTTTTTTTTATATTTAAAAGATTTTTATAGAATTTGCATGTGAAAAAAAATTATTTAAATCTGTCAACCTGTGTTTTTCACTGGGTTTTCACAGATATTTAAGAAGTCTTAGAGAAATTTGAATTAACCTACTAACATCGTAATAAACGTTTTGAAACTAACTCATGTAAAATTTTCTGGGAATACGTAAAACTTTGAGATAAAAAAAAATATAATAAAATATTGTAAATCATTAATACTTATTCATATGTATTATATTTACCAGAACTTTAAATTTATCAACTATAAAATTAATCACTTCATGGTTAAAAAACACTTTAATTTTAAAATCTTTATACTTTAATTTTAAGTTATTTCTATCTTTATATAATTTTCGTCATTTTTGTTCTTTATACTTATATACTATTATTTACTTATATATTACGTACTTATAATCTATTTATTTCAAAGATTTATTTCATTTTTATTTCAATATATTTTTATTGTTATAGGTTGTCTATTATCGAGGAAGAAAATTATATAGAGACTTTTCATGTTTTTCTTTTGTAAAAAAAAATTTTCTTTGAGTTGGTAAAAATTATTATTTATTTCAAAAAATTTTTAAATAAATTTTCGTTTATCGTATCTCTATTATCATTCAAAAAAAGAACAAATAAAAAAGATAATATTTTGACATAAAAAAAAATTGTATGCTAATTGTCTTTCAAAAAAATTTTTATTCATTAGTTTAAGTAAAGGTTTGATAAGATGGAAAATTATAATTAAGGTGTATCTTAAATATGTGTATTTGATTGAATATGTATGCTGTGAAAAAAAAATACTTAGTAGTTATATTTTAGATATGAATACGATGTTTTCGGTTAATTATGGTTGTAGGTGTATTGTTAGTAAATGAGTTTCTAATCCAATTAGGTTCAAATCCGGACGATAGATTAATAATTTAAAGTATTAGGTAAAAAATATGGCTAGTTATATAAAAAAAATTTTTTTTTTGTTTTTTTTTTTGTTTTTTTTTTGTTTGTAAATTTTTTTTAAAAAGAATTATAACTATTAAGATTAATTAAATTAATTAAATCTATTAAGAAATGTTATTAATTTACTACTTTGTCCAGTAGATAGTAAAATGGGTCGATCCTATAAAATCTTTGGCCAAGGTGGGGCCCTAGGTGGGCGTACTGCAACAACAGAACTGGGATAGTAGAACTCGGGCGGTTTAGGTAACCAATCAATTGTACCCTGACTGATAAGCCCTGTCCAATTTTTCATATTAAATTTTATTAAGTCCAGTGTTAAGTCCCATTTTTTGGAAACAAAATTTGCTAAGGATATGTGATACAAAAAAACAAACAACATTCTGAAAAATTTCTGAAAATCTGATTTATCTTGATAGGTTTGCGAATCGTCTAGTGAGGATTTTGGAGCCACTTTTTGTTTTTGGATGATGTTTTTCAGCGTATATTTGGTTTCAGTCTGTTGTACATCATCTATTTTGGATTTGAATTCTTCAGGTGGCAGTGGTTTAGGTTCTACTGTCGCTTTTTCCAATATATACGTGGTTTTGGTTTGAAGTACATCACATGTAAGGTTTGTTTCGTTTTGTTGTACCAAGATGCCAACCTTTTTAGAGAGAGGTGTTTCAGTTATTTTGAGTTCAGCGATTTCTATTATTTCTTCTTGAAGTGAAATTTCATTTGTATTAGCATAATTTATATTTTTTTCTTTTTGAATGGCATGGAACAAAGACATGGAGTTTTCGTTCAAAGGTGATATAAATGTATTGATTTGTTTAATTTTAGTAGGATCTGCGTTCAACGCTTTTAAAGAGAGCACCTGAAAAGCTTTATCCCACGTTTTTGGGATATATAATTTGTCGGAGTTAAAAATTCGTATTAAAATATTCATTTTATATTCTTTGGCAAAAATGTGTACGCAATCGCTATCTTCCCATTTTTTTTTCTTGTTTAAAATGTGAAAGATCCCGTCAGGATTTTGGCAATGTTTTAGGGGTTTACTTATTTTTAAATTATTGTTATATTCATTGATACTCATATTATTATTTAATAAAATTCTAAGACTGAAAAATAAACAGTCACTATAGTAACTTACATCTAGATACCTAAAAAATTGTTCGTAACTTTCACTACATTTATCTATTTTGTCATAGCGATTGAATACGTTTGTATCGATTATAATTTGTTTATAAGTATCTTTTTTGCTTTTGTTAGGTGCAAATATCAAGGCAATATTAGTTTTATTATTTTCATTGTCAACTTTCATGATTTCAGTGTCGTTATTTTCTAATTGTTCAATAATTTTATCTATACTTAAGCTTTTTTTGTTCTCAGAATTTATACAGATTCTTTTTTTGTGAATTATGGTTTCTGGATCTTTGTCTGTAAATTTTAAGTCGAGCGATGCTTTAAATAAAATTTTTCCTTTGATGGAGTCAACAGTAGCTGGGTAATTTTCTGTAATCGTTTCCTTATTTGTTTCGGGTTGTGATTTGCTAATTTTTGTTTTACATTTTTTTGAATCAATTTCGATGTTCTTATGGGAAATAGAGTTTGTTAATGGACTGAATTTATTCATTTTATTATTAAATATATTTTTCGTTATTATTTTGTTATTATAATCGGATAAATTTTTATTTCTTGTATTTCTTTTTCTTTTTGCCATAAATAAAGGAGATTTTGAATAATTTTCTAGAGGGGGGCTATCATTTTCAGAATCAGATTTGTTTTTAAGATTAAATGTAACTATTCTTTGTATAGGGTTAGGTTGTGATTTTAGTGAAATAATTTCATTAGTTTTTAAAGGTTTTTGAGTTAATTTTGATTTTTCCAAGTTTAAAATAGGGATTTTATTATTTGTTAAAAAGGGGTGGGAAATTTTTGGTATAGGGGTTTCTCTTGATTTTTCGATAGTTGAGCTTAAATTTTTATCTGTTTCAGGGATTGAAGTAATTTCTGTTATTTTTAAGGGTTCAAGTGTTTGTTTTACTGTTTTAGGGTTTAAAAAAAAATTTTTGGTTCTAAATTTTTAAAGTTAGTTGAAAAAGGAAAAGAATCTTTTAGTTTAAAAGTTAATTTTGATTTCTCAATGGTTAAACTAGGGGTTTTATTAATTGCTGGAAAATCAATAATTTCTTTAGGTTTTTCAATACTTAAGTCTAAATCAGATTCGGTCTGAGGGATTATTTTTAATTTTTCAGAATTTGTAGTGGATTTTATTTTTGGCTTAAGAATTGATTTCGGTTTTTCAAAACTAAAATTTATTTCTGGTTCAGTGGTTAATTTTTCATTATTTGAAGTAAAGTCTTTTTCTAGGGTAGTATTTGAAAAAGGACTAAAATTTTTTGTATTATTTGGGATTTCAAAAGGTATTGTGTTTAAAACGTTTATTTTATCATGATTAAGGTTTAAATTCGAAGGTAATGTTCTATTATAAAAGGTTTTCTGAATTGCATTTTTATAAAAAGTGTCAGAATCATAACTTAATTTTGGCCCAAACTCACTCGAGAATGGGCAGGTAACTAGTTTAAATGTTTTTCTGATTTGTTTTCAGCAGTTTGGAAATTTTTTGCATTGTTAGAAGGGTTATTGGGTTGTTGAATTGGATTATTCATATTAGGAGGAAAATTCTGATTATTTCCATTTTGGAAGTAATTTGGAGCAACATTTTGGCTTTGGTCATAATTTTGGCCTTGGTTAGAATAATTAAAATTTTGGGGAGGGAAATTTTGGTTTTCCATCATATTTTGATTTGAATAATTTTGATAAAAGTTATTAGGATAAGAATTATTTGAAAAATTTTCTCTGTTAAAATTACGATTTCTATTATTACCGCGAAATTGACCGCGATTATTGTTATAGTTTTGGGGGTTATTTGGGTTAAAATTTTGATTATTAGGGTATCCATTAAAATTTTGTTGATTATTTGGGTATTGATTAAAATTTTGATTAAATGGGTTATTTTTATAGTTTCGACCTCCTGTATTATAACTCTGATTATTATAATTATAACGATTATAATTGTTTCCTCTATTCGGTTGCCACCAATGTGGTAGATAATTTTGGGGGTGATTTTCAAAAACAGGAGTTAAAGTTGTAATTGCAATATCGGGTTCTTGGGTTTCGGTAGGAAGTTTAATTTTTCCTTGCTCAACAGATTTAAATAAATCTTTACATTGGGATATATCGTGACTATTACTTTTACAGAAAATACATTGCTTTTTTGAAGTTTCAGCGGCAGTAGCGCGTATACCCGCTGCATTACCCATTTCATTATGTAATCTTTGTATTTCTAAAATTTGATTCATTAAATTGAATATTTCAGAACTTGTGGCTGTGGTGAAACTAGATTTGTCGTCCGTCGCAAAGTTGTTTGGTTCGGCTGGAGTAACTGGTGCGTGTCTTAATGTACAGAATTCATGTCTTTGTACCGAGCGACGTCTACCTTCAAGGTTAACTGCAATATTAGCAGCTTCTCGCAAAGTTTTTGGTTGTTTTGAGGCTACTCTATATTCCGGAGGATTTCTCAATCCAAAAAGAAAGCATTCAAGGGCTTCAATACTAGTTCGCTATTTCCATTGTTCTTTTTCGTTTGCGGTTAAGCTAACCGATGAATCATAAATTGCATGTAAAGCTTGTTCTAAATTTTGTACGCGTAGGGCGTAATCGGCGACTGGTTCGCCAGGATTTTGTTCAGCCTGTCTCATATCTAATTTAATAGTATCTGCGTCAGTGATACCTCCAAAACTTAATTTTAAATCTTGTAAAAAATTTTCTAAACTGGTGTAATTAGGAGCAATTCCTGCGTAAGCGTCGTATGCTCGGCCTTTAAGGCGACGAGGGATTGAATTTAACAAAAATTGTTCACATCCTGTTCCATATGTTTTAACAATGTCTTTCAAAACTTTGGAAAAAGCTTGTAGGGTTTGTGGTTGACCAGAAAAATCGGGTAAATTTGCAATAGCAGTTATAAGTGGGACGGTATTATTTAATCTATGTCCATTATTATTGTTGTTTGGTGGGTTTAGTACTGTATTATTACGATTTTGATCATTATTTTCAATATCGTTCAGAATTTCGTTTGTTATTTCTAAATTTAGTGCTCTTTCAGCGTTAATTATATTTGTAATTTGTTCGCGTTGTCGTAGCATTTCTAAATTGAGGCGTTCAAGTTCTTGGGCTAAATTGGCTACATCTATATTATTGGGCGGGTTAGTTTGAGGGCCGTCCATGGTTCGGTTTACTTCACTATTAATTGATTCAGTATCAGAAAATGTATCTCGCGGTTGTCGCCAAGAATTATTTGGCATAATAGTTTTACGAAAAAATTTACGAGATTGTTTATTTGTTTATAAGAAGGATTTTAAAAAAAAAATTTTTTTTTGTAAAAATTTTGAAATGTCTCGGAGATTTAAAAATAAAAAAAATATTTTTAAGGTACTTACATTAAGATTGTAGTTATAATAACGGTCCTGAATTCCATTATATTTTCCCATGATTTGTTGGATAGGTCCTAAAACTGCTTGGCAATGATAAAAAAAATGAACAGCTTGGCTACGGCTTGGCAATATACAGCTTAGCTACAGCTTGGCAATATTCAGCTTGGCTACAGCTTGGCAATATACAGCTTGGCTACAGCTTGGCAAAAAAATTTTTCCAGAAACTGCTTGGCGAAGATGTAGATAAATTTCTTTAGATGGTATTGTGTGGTATAACGGCTTTAAATAATTTCAATGATCTTGAGATTTTGATTGATTAGAGTTGATTTCTTCGTTGAGTTCGATAGTATAATTTACAGTCACTATTACTTTACTATTTGACTTGTTTGTTGATAGTATTTCGTGTTTTGAAATTTTAAATTTTTCTTTTACTTTTCCTTTACAATTTTGACAATTTGGATATTTGCAGGTATAATAGCGTTGGCCTTTCTTTGCCATATACTTTAAATGTTATCTTGATAGGAAATAAGCTTTTGTTCCTTCTTACCAGCTTTCCTTTCGGGGAGCCAATTTATGTTACGTATCCTGAGGTTTTATCCAAGGGATACGTAAATATAAATAATTATGAATATATGAAATATAAGTTTATCCTGGGGATATTGACTGCCCCAGGTATTTTAATAATAGTAAGTTGGTATGGTTATTATTTGGTTGGTTTATAGTTGATATATTTGTAGATGAGTTCGGGTTCGATCTAAGCTGGATGAACCTAACCTGAGGTTAAGTTCTTAATTACAGAAGGAACTGTCACTTACACAATAATAACTGATAACTGATTTGATATATAACTTTCACTTTATTGATTATAAGTAAATATAATAAAACTGTCTAAGTCTTTAAGTCAAACGAATTATAAAAGATACTTAATAACAGGAGTTAGTACTCTAATTAATGATGGTTATGATTCTAAAGAATGCAATTTGGGCGCCTGAAGGGCAATATATAATCTAAAATGAATCTGCCCATATTGCGAGATTTTGGGGGAAACGTCCAATACAAAAAAGCGTCGGTCTCGTCACGTCCAATTAGCGAAAGCGTCCATAACTATTACTAAGAATCGCGAGGTGGGATTTATGCATTTTATAACGCCTATAAATCCCTACTAATTTATGTCACAGTTGACTTTTGTCCTACGCTATTGTGCTAGGTCAGCATCAGCGGAAATGCATCTGCGGGTTCCTATATCGTCTGGGAACGTTAATATGAATATCGGATGTAGGTTTAATATTTATATATATATCGGATGTTAGGCATATCAATTTTGACCTACCATACGTAACAATATACAAGCGAAATTCGAGAGTGAATGTTGTATGCCGTGTGAGAGAGAATTATTTTCAGGAAATATAATATTTTTTTTTTTTAAAAATATAAAAAAAAATAAATCGAAAAATTTTTTTTATTAACCTTAAAATAAATTAATTAACAATATTGTTAACATTTTTGTGAAATCTTAAGAGATTGCTTTTATTTTAACGCGTTACAAAATTTTTTCTTTTTTTTTCTTGCGTTTTGAAAACGAATATTTACGTTACAAGGGCATAAAATTTTAGTTGTGCGAAACGCATTAAAAAAAAATTTATTTTCTTTTGAATATTGCTATATTTTATTATCTTTTTATTTTTAATATTTAAATATACAAATAACAATTATTATTTCTTATTTATTATTATTATTTTTATATATGCTCTCCAATTTATTTCAAAATCCATTTTCCTAATATACCAGTATTTAATATACAGCCTCAAAGCTTTAACCCAAAGCTTTGTGCCGACAAACTGACAAATTCTCGCTTAATACGGTAAATTCCTTTTGCCAAGGAATTTCCACGCCAATAATAAAAAATAAAATACATATACCCATTTAAATAAAATCAACCCTTTATAATCAAGATTATAACAAGGTTTTATTCAAGAATACCCAAGAATAAGTCAAGATTTTTTTTTTAATCAAGATACATAAATTTTGCAAGGCATTTTTTTTAATTATTTTTATAGCTACTCAAGAATTGTAAAATTTTTTTTTTTATTCAAGATTACTCAAGACCCATAAAGTTTTCAAGATCACTCAAGACTTTAAAATTCTCAAGAAAATACTTTTTAACGAAAATAGTCCCTTGCGCCGCGTTTTCGATAGAAAATCCGCAGTAAAATATACAAAAGAGTGAACCTTCGCGAAGTCAGCGGGAGAAATAAACAAAATATTTTGACCTGCTTCGAATTTTTCTTATGAAAATTTTTTTTTATTTTTTTTAATTTCTTTCCTTCTTTTTTTTCTCATATATACACGGGGAGAAAATATACCTTCTCTTTAATAAAAATTTTTTTTTTCTCTTTTTAATTCTGCACAGGTCCCTTTAATTAATTTTAATCTTAAACTCTTTTGTATCGCTGTCGCTTTTTCTCTAAGGGAAGGGCGAGCATTTTAGGAACCCTAAAATATAATAATTTTTCTTTTCCTTTTAAAATAAATTAAAATAGGCAACAAAAATAAAAATAAAACGCTACCGCCACCCCGTTTGTCAACAAGAAGACAGAAATACGAACAGAGGCCGGAAGTTCAAGAATTATTAAACACCATAGACCATATGGAATTTACTGACATAATAAGAAGATTAGACCAGTATGGGCTGTCTTATAGCGGTAATGTGGACCAAATCAAAGACAGGCTTTTCAGGTACCAGATTAAAATCATGGACGAAAAAGCCCCGTACAACTGGAGCCATAGTGAAGACAAAAGGCCGAGCGATTTTTTGCCACTGACTCTACAACATGCTCTTGATATTCCATCAATGGATGAACAGGTTAGAAGTTCAACATTAAACAGCGACGTCAATAGACATGTTTCGGAGTTAACAGGTGTAAGGCTTAAAAATCCAGCCTATAGCGCGCCCGTAGTTACGACAGCTCATTACACACAAAATCGACCGACTTATGCCAAAGCCTTAACTCGCAATGCGAGCAGTGACCAAGCAGTTCTTACGACAGCAACGGCAGCCCCGGGCGTTAACGTAAGCAACCCAATTACGTCAACTACGGCTAGCTGTGGCCTCGTAATGAATACTGGTTACGAGAGGCAAATAAACTCGAACGATCTTATTTCTGAAACGCCTCAAAACGGCTGTAGAAGTCAAGAAAAGTTACTGCCAAGCAGTAAAACGCCAAGGACTTGCTCGTCGCTGCCAATCACTAGGTTCGCGGAATCCAGCGCGCGTAGTAATTATGAACGCGGCAAGCCTGGAAACAACAGGCAGCAGTGGTTGCAGACTCCGCAAGGCGAGACGGAGAGTCTAATGTGGGATAATTACCCGATTGATTTTCGACTACACAGTAACGTTTTGGCTCAGCCTCCAGCTCCAGGAAGCGCAAGAGGGTCTCAGAATAAGCAAAACCAAAAAAAAAATTCAGAAAATAAACAACACGTACAAAATTCGGAAATCGACGACGACAACGGTGACTTGGCTGATATTGAAGAGAACGCATATAGTAGCTCGGAAATTTCGTTAGCTGAAACTCCGTCAGCCGCCCAGCGAGAACTAGCCCTTTTGCGGAAGCAAAGAGCAGCCTTACGAAAAGAGGTAGCGTAAGCGAAGGAGGTAATGGAAGAACTCCGTAACGAGAGAACCATAAGCCAACGGGGCTGCTCAGCGGGCTCTTTGAGATCACATGCGTCAATTTCCAGCAAAAGCTCCCGAGAAAGGGAACATACAAAAGCAGAAAACGAAAAACTGCAAAAAGAACAAGAATTCATAGAACAACAAAGATTAGAAATTGAAAAATATAATAACCTCAAGCAGAAAGAAAACCAAAAGAAAAGTAATACTAGCAAAAATGGCAGCAATAAAAGCAAAATCTCACAAAGCTACAAATAACGAAAAACGGGAGAAAAATATTTTTATGAGCTCAGCCTAAGAAGATACGGAAGAATCCGAAATTGAGGTTATGTCCAGCACGAAGAAGTCCCTTAACTTGAGCCTATCTAAGCGCACAGAAGCCGGAAAAGTGCTCAAGATGTGGAACCTAAAATTCAATGGCGACACCAAGAAAGCCGAAGAATTTTTGTTCAAGCTAAAGGACTGCTACGAAACATCAGGCCTCTCGTTTATACAAACGAAATACGGCCTAACGTCAATGTTCGAAGACCACGCCATCTTATGGTACAGAACGGATCGAGATAGCCTCGATACGTGGGAAGATTTTGAACTAGCCTTCCGTAACCGCTTTGTCCCGTATATGGAAGACGAGGATTATCTCGAGGAACTTCGAACTAGGACTCAAGGAAAGGGCGAAAACATGGCTGCATTTTTATGTGCTTTCAGGGCAATAGCTGATAAGTTGTCGCAACGCCCTAGTGAGAAAAAGTTGGTGGAAATGGCTCTCAGGGTACTTCACCCAGAGTACCAACGAAGTCTAGAAGCCTATAGGCTAACCAACACCATCACAAGTTTTACCAAATTATTGGACTTGGGCCAGAAGCACGAAAAGCTAGCCGAAGTTAGAAACAAGTATTCAGCCCCAAAAACCAAAGAGAAGTCAAAGGTACCAGATTTAGCTTATGACGACAAAACCGTGAAAGCTAAAATAGCGGCCGTCACCGAAACTGTCAATGCTTCAGTGAATACGCCCCAAACCGAAGACGTACTAAAAAATACAACTAACAATGGGAAACGCAAGCCCAAAGGGCGTGGTAAACCGGTACAAACGGATGAACTGGCTGCATTAACGACTCCTGGTGATAATAATCATCAAACTCAGTAAAGGCAGCAACAAGGTGCTCAGCAGCAGCGTCAGACCCAGCAACAGCGCGCGGGTCAACAGCAGCCTAGATCACAGCCTCAACAGCAATTACAGCCGGTAATGCAGCCTATGGTTTCACCACCTTACCCCTGGTTTCCTTACACATTTGCGGACCCAAATTATTTAGCACAAATGATGCAACAATGGAATCAAGGTTCGATTCCAAGCATGCAATTCTCAAGATCGCAAAATAATAACAATAATGTGAATAACTCACAAAATTCACAAAATAACGCACGCCGGCCCAAAATTAATAAGCCGCGATTCCCCGCCCATTGCGTTCTGTGCCAAGACACAAACCACAGAACTCTGCAATGCCCACAGTTAAATAAGCGGGACATTTGTTTGCTATGTGGCAAATTAGGAGTTAGATACACCAACTGCTTCTGCCCTGTGGCTACACAATATAAAGCGGAAAACGCTCAGCTGGGGACGAGACAGGCTCCAACGACCACCAGCTAAATAATGGAGTCGCAAGCGTAACTACACAAACAGAAATGAATGACAAGAGACGTGCGTTAGCAGAAAACGTCGACGAAAATAAGGTCAACCTTGCCCAAGGACGCGAACCTGCCGAGGCGTCTGCTACAAGCAACTCAAGAAGCAACAAAAATGATAAAAATGAAAACTCAAACGAAAATCAAAAAAATTCACAAGAAATTTCTCAATTAGCCGAAAATGTTCAAGAAGAACCGGAAAATTGCGACGCTTCTCACGTCGATAACCGACTTTTCTTCGATATAAATATAGCCGGCATAAGTATGAAAGCTCTTTGTGATTCAGGTTCTATAACTTCCTACTTAGGTACTAAATACGCAGAAAAATTCAAAGACAGGTTAAAGCCAATTGGGTCAGCATTAATTGACGCCACGGGAAATATCTCCCCAGTTAACCAAGTCTTGAAAGTTTGGTATAAACCTGAAAGTTTCTGAAAACATACAATACGACATGGTATTGGGCGTAGATTTTGAAAAAGCTTTTGGCCTAGAAATTTGTGCAAGTGCAGGCGAATGGAGGCGAAGGTACGGCAGCGAACAATGGCATAAATTTAACGCGCATAAAAGTAAAAATGATCCGCAGCTCTACGGAGAATGCGCCGGAATCGAGGAAATTTCAGCCTCGCAAAAGGACATTATTATGCAAGTAGTAAAAGAATGCCTGCCCCCACAGCCACAGCCCCATGGAAGAACACATCTAATTAAGCACAAAATCAGAGTCAGACCAGATGCCATACCAGTTAGACATAAATTAAGAAGAATGTCGCCCAAAGTCTTGAATCTCGCCATAGAAGAAGCTAAAAAGTGGCTTAAGTTAGGGATAATTGAGTATTCAAAAAGCTCGTGGTGTAGCGCTCCAGTTATGGTGCCACGCAACGACACCTATCGTTTATGCGTGGACTATCGTGACGTCAACAAAGTCACTGAAAAAGACGCCTACCCCCTCCCTAATCTCGACTCGGCCTTAGATAAGCTCAGAAGAGCGAAATATTTATCAAAAATCGACCTTAGTAAAGCTTTTTTACAAGTCCCGTTAGAAGACGATTCTAAGCCGTACACGGCGTTCGCACTGCCAGAACTTGGCCTAATGCAATTCACAAGAATACCTTTTGGAGTCACAGATGGGCCAAAAACCTTTCAAAGGCTGATGGATAAGATAATAACGCCGGATCTCGAGCCCTTCGTCTGAACGTATCAAGACGATATAATAATAGCCACTGAAGATTTTCAAGATCATCTGAAATATTTAAGAATAGTCTTCAAAAAGCTAATCGACGCAGGCTTATCAATAAATCCAGATAAATGTGATTTCGGATGCTCAGAAGTCGTATATTTAGGATTTATTCTAGACGCCGAGGGTTTGCGCCCTGATAAAGAGAAAATCAGGCCAGTCTTAGATCGGCCTTAGAAGAATTATCAGACCCATGGTACACAGGAAGAATGCATGATGTCACTCAAACCCCATGGAAACTGCCAAATTACAAAATAGAAGAAAATAGACTATATATACACGAAAAGGACCAGTTATTAGATCCTATAAGTGGCAACAAGTATAATTGGCGTTTAGTACTGCCCCAAGGGCAAAGATTACAAGCACTACAAGAAATGCATAATACGCCGTTGTCAGGACATTTTGGAGTAGCAAAAACGTACCAACGCCTAGCTACGGATTATTATTGGCCAGGAATGTACCACGACACGGAAAAATACGTCACTACATGCTTAGATTGCCAAAGACATAAAGCAGTCCAAACAGCCCCGCAAGGCTTAATGGGAAAACGCATAGTCGAACAACCGTGGACTGTAGTTGCAGGCGATTGTATGGAATTCCCGCGAAGTAAAAACGGTTTCAAATACTTAATCGTTTTTCAAGACTTGTTCACGCGAATGATTGAACTAAAGCCTTTAAGGAAAGGCAACGAAAAAACCGTCGCTAACGCCTTCGAATAGCTCATACTCTTCCGCTGGAAAACTCCAAATTATTTTTTTACTGACAACGGTTCGGAATTCGACAATGAACACATCCGCAAGGTTATGAGCGAATATGGAGTGAGGGTAATCACTACCCCCCCATACCACCCAAAAGCGAACGCTACGGAACGCTCGAATCGTAACCTCAAACAGATGATCAGAATGTTCATTGGAGAAGACCACAGGGACTGGGATAAGCATCTGCACGAATTCCGGTACGCAGTAAATACAGCCATACAACAAACGCTAAAAACATCGCCAGCATACCTGAATTATGGTCGTCAGCCAAAAATGGTAAAGAGCCTCAGACGACAACTCGAACAGCCCACAGAAGGCGAAATCACACCCGTGCAAGAAATAGACCCAGAAGTTTGGAAAGACAGACTCAAAAGACTAGACGTACTACGTGACTTAGTAGCAAAGCACATAGACGAAGAACGAGACAAGCAAAAGCAGCGCTATGATAAGGGTCGACTTGACGTCTCCTTTAAGGAGGGGGATAGGGTCCTCAGAAGGACTCAGCCTCAATCGTCAGCCGAAAACCACTTCTCTGCAAAGCTCGCTCCCAAACGAGAAAAACCCGATGTTATAGCCAAAGTCCTATCGCCAACAGTGTATTTACTAAAAAATTCTCCGGGAAGAATACCCAAAGTACACGCGGAAGACTTAATAAGACTGAAAACTCTCCCTTCTAATGATCCCACTTTCCAACCAAATAACACAGAAAACTCACAAACAAATATTTTTTCCAGCAAAAATGACAATGAGGGGAAGCTTCAGAGGCCGACGGCAAATCAGCCTAAAACTATTAAAATTAGAGGGCGACCAAGAAGAAAGCCAGGAAGCCCAAGCCGAAGAGGCGGCAATAATGCCAGTGACTCCAGCAATTCCAACAACAACGACAGAAGAGGCCCCTACAACCTCCGCCGTCGAAAGTAGAACAATTAGGTACATCAATGGGGTGTACGCTCCAGCTCCAGCCGATGGACCACCGCCATCGACCGGAGCCACGAGAAAATCGGTAGCGGCTCGAAACGCAACACCAGCAGCCAATGAGACCCCGTTACTACCTAGACGAGCTGAGCCCCTTCGTCGTCCTGACGTCCCACTCGCCCCTTCGCCGGATCCTCCTTCGCTTATGGCCCAAATAGTCGAACCGCCCGTGGACGTGAAACCCCGAAAACCCTACGTCCCGTATAGGGTTGCGGAATTGGCTTCGAGGCAATGGGAAGGTTTCCCATTGCTTTCCTTCCAATACAAAACGACCGGGGTCAGATATAGTCAATTGGAACCGGTGGAATTCGACCCAAGCGTAGATGCACCCCCGGGCCAATGCTTCAACTGCCAACGCATAGGGCACTCGCGAAGTAATTGCAAGGCAAAGCCGCAGTCAGCACTAGTATGTGCTAACTGCGGCAGGAAGGGCGTTCACATCTCAGAATGTCCAAGGTGCCGAAAGGCCCATTGTAGGTTCCTACACCGACAAGCCTCTGTGAAAGAGCAAAAAGATGAGGAATGGCGTGAAATGACCTCGCAAAATCACGCCCCTCACCATCCAATCCAATTATGGAAGCGGTATCCAGCCTTCTTCACAGCCCCGGTACAGGAGAACGACCAATGGTTCCCGCGCACCTTTTGGCCTAGAGAAGAAATTGAGCCGCTGCCAGAAGACATCATCAGCGCGATTAGAGAAGCTCAGTCGCTAGTAAGGATGAATCAGGATAAAATCATAAGATTCCTTCTTGCTTACTTCGATTTGATAGAAAAGCGTAACGCCGAAAGGCAGCCATGCAGTTAGCATAAAATTATATTTTTTTTTATTATACTCTAGTTTTTTTTTATACTTTTAGTTTTTTTTATGATTTAAACATCGCCCACAAGGCTTAATAGTTTTTTTTTCTCTTGATTCGCCCAAAAGGCTCGATTACAAGTAATCTTTTGGTTTTCGCCCATAAGGCTAGAGGAAAACAACCAAATTAAATTCTATTTTTTTTTCTTCCTCCTTATTAGTTAATCGCCCAAAAGGCTAGAAAAATACTATATTTTATTATATATATATTCATATATAATTTTTTTTGTCCATTATTAGCCCTGGTGGCTCAGATAATTAATGATATTTTTAATTTCAAGTATTATTATTATTACAAATGTAACTGTATTATATTTTTATTTTATGTAAATATTATATTTTTTTTTTGTTATAATCACCAAAGAGGGAAAATCACCCTCGGCTAGTCAAATAGACTATAATAATTTAATAAAATTAATAATAATAATTACTCAAAATATTGCCTAACGATTAAATTCTACCTTGACCCAATTCCCAATTCCTAATACCTATACTTAGAAAATAAATTGGAGCAGTCACAGGAAGTAAGTAATGTTTGTTGGTAATATTCAGTAGAGTTAAAACTCACATTTTTTTTTATTATTATAATGAATTACATTTTTTTTTTACGCGTGAAGCACATAAACTATATTCAAATGTTATTCCCTAGAAAGCCGGAAGTAAATGTATATAAATTTAATTAATTAATACTATTATATTTTTTTTTTGATTAGATCTCTTAGGATTCTCTTTTTTTTTCTAGTCATTTTTATTGCGTAAATTGTATATATATATTGTAAATATGTAAATAGCTAGCAACAAGTACACGCACGTATATTATATCATTACGAGTGACTCTGGATTAATAAAAATTGCTAAAATTTTGGAACAAAAGTCACGTAAAGCCCTTCCGGTTCGTAATTAATTACGTTTAATTAAATTGTTATAAAATAGTCGCGACTTAAAAGTAAAGTGTCATTAAATCATAAAGTGACTTATAAAAATTAGAAAAACACAATCAACGGCAGTCTTTCTTGAAGAAGCTTTTAGCAGCCGCCGAAGAGGTACAGAGTTGACTCCCTCGAGCGTAACCTGCAAAAATAAATAATTCTACGAAAAGCCACAAGTCGTTGTCAAAGCATCAGCTGCAGCCGCCATCTCCGAGAGTTCTTCAAGAGTTCATCGAACCGGTAAAATATTACATGTGCTTCGGGTTCAATGTGTGTGTGTGCGCGGTTCGGTTTCTTTATTAGTGTATAAAAATATTGTAAAAAGTTTATTATAAAAATATTAAGCCTAAAGGCTATTTTTCATATAAATTAAATAAAATTATTAAGTTTTTCATTATATTAAAATATTGGAGTTTAAGCTTTATTAGTGCATGTTCATGTGTCACCCATTAATTAGTTTAACCCTTTATTTAGAACTCCCCCTACTTTCCGAGGAAATTGTTTCTTATGCAAGAGCTAGCCCGGTAACAAGGTAAGAGGTCAATCCCCCGCATTATCATTGTTATTATACAACAATATTACCGGCGCGTGTCAGTTAAAAGGCGCTCTTATAAAAATTTATTAACTGACACCCGCGTGCCAAAAATAATATATATACTTAAAATAATTAAACTGACCCCAAAATACCCTCGTTATAGCCTCTGAAAATAGAAGAAAAGACTGAAATTGCTCGCAATGCATATATGCATAATATAATCTGTAACTCTCTTGATACAAATAAAAATTTCTGGTCAGAAATGAGAAAACTTGGCTTACTGCCTAAAGGAAGTGATGCCCTACATGGATTTCTTCCTGAAGAACTGAGCTTACATTATTCTAATATCTCTTTTTCTCCTTTGGAAGACAAAGCTTCTTCTCTGCATATCATCTCAGAAGCCACACCAGAAGGCTTTACTTTTAAAGAGATTACAGTCAATGATGTGATCTTGGCAGTTTCTCATTTTAGTTCCCAGGCCATGGGTGAAGATAATATACCTCAAAGTATAGTTGCAAAAGCTTTACCATCAATTGCTTCTTACCTCGCCATAATTTTCAATGCTTCCCTTAAAGATGGAGTTTTTCCATCAGCATGGAAGAGATCTCGTATATTGGCACTTAAGAAAGTTTCAATTCTATCTTCTCCTAGTGACTTTCGCCCAATTTCACTTTTATGCTTTCTGTCAAAGGTCTTGGAGAAGTTGGCTCATGACCAGATAGTCAGCTTCTTATGTAAATTTAACATTCTTGACAAGTTTCAAACTGGATTTAGAAAACATCACAGTACACAAGAGGCTTTGATTAAGCTCGTTGATGATATTTGTATGGCTAAAGATAAGAGGTTGGCTACTCTGCTACTTCAGTTCGATTTTTCTAAAGCGTTTGACAATGTATCCCCTTCCAGGCTGTTGGGTAAACTCCTTGACATAGGTTTCTCTAAATCTGCTCTTCAATGGATATCGTCATATCTCAGTGATCGTTCGCTGTGTGTTTATTCCAAATTAGCAACATCAGCCCCTCGTGATATCAACATAGGTGTTCCTCAGGGCTCTGTTCTTGGGCCACTTTCGTTTTATATCTATATGAACGATATAGGAAAGCATCTAAACAATAATCAAGTCCTACGAATGCTTTATGCAGACGATTTACAGATATATGTTCAGTTTCCATTGGATCAAATTGAGAACGGCATTTAATTATTATCTGAATCGGCGCAAAAAGTATCTGAATGGTCTGAGCTCAACCGTCTATCTCTCAATGCTAAAAAGACCAAAGCAATAATCTTTGGGTCTTTACATACAGTTAGAAAATTCAAAAAATTAAACATCACGAAGATACAAATAAATGATAAAGGCGAAACTGTCCCTTTTGTTAATGATGTACTCAGTCTTGGTGTTGTACTTGATAGTACACTATCATGGAAACAACAAATTCAACATGTCTCCAAGAAAGTTAACAAAACTTTATATGGTTTAAAATACATCAAGTCATGTACATCACAATCATTGAGAAGGAGATTGGTTGAGTCTCTTGTAATACCACATCTTGATTACTGTTCAGTGGTATACGCTGATGCTTTTTTGGGTCTTCGCATGCAACTTCAACGGCTTGTTAATGCTAGTATAAGATACATCTTTGGTTTAAAATGGAATGACCATATCACCAATCATAGGAAACAGCTAAAATGGCTTCTCACTGATTTTCGACGTGACTATTTTGCCATGCTTATAATGTATAGGGTAGTTCGTATGAAAGAACCATCTTTCATTCTTCCTTTTCTTAAACCCTATCAACCAGACAAACCAAAACGTGGTCCTCGCCAAGACTTGGAAATACCAACAGTAAACACAAACTTTGGTTTACAATCATTCCAGGTTAAGTATGCTAATCTATGGAATGCAATTCCACCCTGTATCCAATATGTATCTTCTTACTCTCAATTCAAAAAAAGCATTAAAATATACTTTTCTAAATTAGAAAACCAATAACATAACCCCATGTACTGTCATACTCAGCATTACTTTATTATAATTAAAATTTCTACCAAAAATAAGCAATATCTTTTATACTACACAGTATTATAATCACTATTAAAACCAAATTATTCATAAATTTATATATACCATATCATATGGACTAACAAAACTTAAAAAATTTACTATATTTATTATATTTACTATATTTACTGTGTTTCTATATTTACTATGTTTACTATATTTACTATGTTTACTATATTTACAACTGTTGACTGATTAAATTGACTTATTAATTGATCAAATATATATTATATTTACTTAAATATTGTTTTATTTTATAATTTTATTGTATTTTGAAACAAATTGACCACGTATATATATATATTATAAAAAGAGTGTACTTTATTTTGTGATAAACAAATAAATAATAATAATAATAATAATAATAAACTCTTATTTAAAATCATAATAAATAAATATTTTATTAAAGCTAATTTAAGTTAAATAAGTATTCTTGAGTATCTTTATAAATTTATGTTTATCTTGACATGTCATTTTTCTAAATATTTAAACAATTTTTTTTAATTTTTATACTTCCATGTTAATATTAAATATTTGTGAATCACTTGTTCTTGTCAAATTGTTTTGGACAAGTAGTAATATTGGTTTTGTAAAAGAACTTAAATTCTTTTGTTAAAAGAATTGTATGCTTGAAATTTAAATATTATATAAAAAAAGCCAAATGGCTCAAGCATTATATAAAATAAGTAATTAAAAATAGATGTCTTTAAATTTAAGGTTTTTTTAAATATTAAGTGTACTTTATAATTAAAAATGTGTATTCGTATAATCGTAATAAAGTAAAAAAAAATCCATTAAATAATCTAAGTTTTTCTCTTGTTACCTCTTGAAAATATTTAAGAGTATGGGCCAAAAGGATTTAAATAAGTTATATTTCAGGCAGGTTAAGAACATGTTATTTTTACCTAAATATGAGTGCTATATTAAAATTCTGGTCTCATCAACGTCTAGAAAAATCATTTTTCTTTAAATTAAAAAAAAAAAATAATTTTGTATTTATTATATTTTGATAAGAAGTTGTGAGGTCGCAAATTTTTGAAACTAAGGCAAAAAGTCTAAAGTTTTAATTTTGCGACCTCACAACTTTTTATCAAAATATAATACAAAATTATTTTTTTTTTTTAATTTAAAGAAAAATTATTTTTCTAGACGTCGGATGGGATTATTTTATTTTTAAGCCTTTTTTTTTAATAAGGCTTTAATAAAAGTGTCAACAAATTATTTTAAACATTTTTTGAAATATTGTGTAGATGGTTATCGTATGGATTATTTTATTACATAGCATTGTTGTGCTAAATACCCAGGAAAGAGACAATGTTGCGCGCACAAATTTAAATTAAAAAAAATAAATAAATTAATAGATTTATCGAAAATAATAAATGCAATTTGTTAATTGTCAATGTTTATTTATGTTCCTTGAAAATAAATTCTATGTTTCTTGGTAAATACGTTACAAATTTTTGACTGTTATATGACTAAAAGCAGAGATTAGGTTTACAGATATATATCATCCAATTTTAAATAATAAGGTGATTATTAAATACATAAAAATTCTGCTATAAAGTAGATTTATCTGTAAGGCTGAGACATATGTACATTTTATAACAGAAACAAGAGAATCTTCCTTTTCTATTTTTTATTTTGATTTCCAATGGTATTAGTGAAATAAAATCTATTAAAATTATATTCAAGCAAAATCTTAACAGTTACTTTATCAGTATTGTTTTGGTAATAATAAACTATAAAGCTATTTTAAAGAATTTTTAAAATTATTTCTCAACAATATAAAAATATTTGCAGTCAATAAAATAGATACTTAAAAAATAAAGTAAACATTATATTAATTATTGGATTTAAAAAAAAATAGTAACGGTAAGAGAAATCTTGTTAAAGTGTAAATACAGCAGCAACCTCCAATTAACTGTAGTCCTTGAGTTTCTTTTAACAGTTTATTGTTAACTGTCTGATCAGTGTAATGGGATGTTATCCCTAGAGCCTTTTCTTTTTCTGTGATGCATAGTTTTTCCACATCACCATCCATTTCTACAAGAAATTTTTTTATGGCACCTTAAACACAATGATTAAAAATTGTATGATAAAAAAGATAAATATTCTTTTACCGATTATTAGCGTAAATCATAAGAAAATATGTACCAGATTTTGAAGAATTTGGATTTCTTGTTATAGTATCAATTTTTGCTACTAAACTTTTTCTATTTTCACATGGTATCAAGCTATAACATTTGTTGCCATACAGTGGTCCATGTTATAAATTGATTTCAAGTATACTTTCTCGCAAGGGAAATGAAGCCGGGAGAGTATATAAAAAATCAAAGACAACTCAAGCTGAGTTTTAGCATATAAGAAAAATACATTGAGTTTCTTACTGATGATCTCGCTCAATGTATTCGAGTGAAATACCATTTATGTACTATGTAGGAAATAAGAAATTTTATTTCTTAATAATTTTATATTCTTATGAATCTAGTACATGGAATCAAAATCTAATATATATTTATATATATTTTGTTTTATTTTAATTTGCTTTACGGGCATTCTTGATTAGTTATTACATTCATATTCACATCTAATGCCATGAATTTGGTGCTTTGAATGTAATACATTTTACTCAGCTATAACATTTGTTGCCATACAAGGGTCCATGTTATAAATTGATTTCAAGTATACTTTCTCGCAAGGGAAATGAAGTCGGGAGAGTATATAAGAAATCAAAGACAACTCAAGCTGAGTTTTGGTATATAAGAAAAATACATTGAGTTTCTTACTGATGATCTCGCTCAATGTATTCGAGTGAAATACCATTTATGTACTATGTAGGAAATAAGAAATTTTATTTCTTAATAATTTTATATTCTTATGAATCTAGTACATGGAATCAAAATCTAATATATATTTATATACATTTTGTTTTATGGTATCAAAATATTATTCATTTTAAATCTTCTTTTAAATCATATAAAATTTTCATGAAATTTGACCAAAACAAACCATTTCTTCTACTTGTGCCAATTTTAATTGCATCATCCACTTGTGGTTCTACTCCAATGTCCCTATAAAAAACCATTTATTTCTATCAAAATAATTTGAAACTAAATTGTTTAATAAATTATATAATTTATGCTAAGTTACTCTGTTGTAATTTTTTTGTGATCATCATTCATTATAACGTTTTCTATAACCCAAAAAAAAAAGTAATGTTTCTGCAGTATTTTTATTATGTCTATACAATTTTTAAGTAAAACTCCAGTTCTGTCTGGATCTACAAACAAAAGAGAATATAACAAATTTCAAATAAATATAAGTTAAATTAAAAATAAATACCTTCAGGGCCCCTTCTTCTCCAATTAGCTTTGCTAAGCTCATTGCAAGGGGGTGTAGCAAAGACTAAATCAAATGGTCCACATGACAATAATTTTTCTTCGGTCAATAAAGCAATATCACCAATTTGCTGAATTTTCTGAGCCGGGTGATTAACAGTTGCTACTCTTATGGCTGAAGTTGGTGTTTCACTGGAAACATTGTAACAACTTATTTATTATTAATTAATTATAATCAATAAAAATTATATGAGTGATTTAATATGAGCCACGGATGTCGACCTCCGTGGACTCCACACGCATACATTCACACACTTAAATCTAACGTGATTCTAATTTTAACAACTTTTAATAAGAAATAATATGAACGCGATGAGCTCAAGTAAATCTTTAAGTGCACTATACCTTTAAGTTATTTCTTGGAAGTATTGAATTTACGTGGTCCAAGTCCTGGAGTGATCTTCTTGGATCTTCTCTGGTACCAACGCGATTGAATTGAAAGTTGATTATTAGCGAATATTTTCTTATTATAATTACAGAAAATATATTCGATGATACTATATAAATCTATCAATTAAGTGATCACAAAACTTTATTTTTTTATAATTTTATGTAGTTATTATAAGTTTACAATAAAAACATATGAAATTTAACGATTCAAAAAAAATAATTTCTCTCGCGAGATGAATCGTGTCACAGGTAGCAGAAGAAGGAAGCGTGTTCTCTTGTCTCTTGATTTCCCGCTCGTTCCGTGTTTACATTGTTTTAATAGATAAAACAGATTTACCTACAGAACGCAGCGGGATATTTAAAATCCAAAAATATAAAATAAAATTATATTTTATTAAGAAAAACACCGCATTACACCCCCCTGCTTAAACTTCGGTTAATCCTTTCAATTGGAATGTAACACTTCTATAAATTAAAAAAAAATTTTTTTGTGGATTTACTTAGTTAAAATCATGATTCAAAATATGATGCTTCGTCTTGAATAAGATGAGGAGCCACTTGTCTTAAAAAATTTAAACGTGCACGTTGCAAAATTATTGGTTAACCTAAATACTTTGAGATGAAACCATGCTGTACTGTGTTTCAGAAATTTTAAACGACTGCAGCTCTCAGAAAATTACTTCGACCGAGATATAGAACTAAGGTGATCAGTCAGAGTCCTATGGTTCTCATGGTTCTATAATTAACTTACTTTGTGAGCGTACTCCTAAAATTTATACAACAATTAGGTTTCCAAAAGTACTCAGATGTTTTGAATAATCCTCTTCGTGTGCGTACTTCTAAAATCTTGTAACCAATCCTTTTAAAAGTTGAAACTTTTAATTAATGTTGCATACAAAGCATTTCAATCAATAAGATTTTTATATGCCCATTGTTTAATCAGTTTTAATACCTAATAGATACAGTTAATAAACTATTAGATTTGATACTTTTTTACATGAAAGTATTAAACCTGTTGAGATTATAACTACGAATCTCAATGTAAACGAGAGTAACAGATCCAAAATACTTTGGAACCGTGACTTCTGGAAACTATGTAACGTTTGCTCCATATAGGGGAGGGGGTAAGCATCCCCATTTGACACTTTGTTAATCTGACAATAGTCTGTGTGCACTAAGACTATTAGACTAGCCCACTCATTATTTGAGGGTGCAATTGCACTTTTTGATCCTATGGGGACCAATTTTCCAAACAACTTATTCACTTCTTGTATTTGTTCAGCGAAGGAAAATGACAGGCCTGTTTGCCCCTCCTGAACTTCTATGCTGCCTACATCTATTGGTAATACTTGAATGTAGTTTTTATGAAAGTACAAGACAATCTTGAACTCTTTCGTTAGATCGCCTCTCAAAATATGTATTTTGGTGAGGGTAGGCATTATTAAAAAAGTTACCTTTTTGGTACACGTGCCCAGTATGAGATTATGTTCTGCTACTTTCAGTGGAATTTTATTTTCTTCTGCTAAGCTGTAAGCCACTGAACGCATGATAGTTCTTCCTGAGGCACTGTCCAAAAAGCAACTAAATTTTCGGCCCTGAATGTCCATTTTTACCCACCACCTAGAGGAGTTCCGAGTATTTTGATTGGACGTCTCCGCACAATCGGTAACTTCACTCTGGGAAGTATTGGAATCCATGGTCCGTTTATTATTTTCTTAGAAAATATGGACCTCTACTTCCTCCATTTTTAGTTTTTTTGTGAATGCTGGTTTTGAATTGACCTATTGCAGTCTGGGCACTGATGTTTGGTTACCCACGCCCGACCACAATCGTCACATTTCACCACAATAGGATTAGGACATTCGGGCTTCAAGATAGTCACGAAAAAGCTAAGGGGATTTGCTGCTAGCTCACTAATGGACGAAGAGGAAGCAAGGACAGTAGTTGATGCTCTGTTTCCGATGCACCCGACGAGAATAGACCAAGAGGAGGACATTAGGGTAACCGAAATCCCGGACTTCACGCAAGAAGAGCTGTTCGCTGCCGTGTACTCTCTCAGAAATAAAAAAGCCCCCGGCCCAGACGGCATACCAGCCGAAATTATAAGAATCGCTGCGCACAAGTGTCCGTCATTGATGTTAATGATGCACAACTCGTGCCTACGAGCTGGAGTATTCAGTAGGCGATGGAAAAAGGCACTGTTGGTCCTTATCAGTAAAGGAAAGGGAGATCCCACACTCCCGTCCTACTGGCGACCACAAGAACTGCTGGATACAGCTGGAAAGGGCTTCGAAAAAATGCTACAACCGCGTATCTTAAACGCAGTAGAAGCAGCAGGGGATTTATCTCCTCGGCAATACGGATTTAGACGGGGGAGGTCCACGATCGGGGCTGTGAAGGAGGTCGTTGACGCGATAACCAGGGCCCAAACGGGTAATCATTACTCACGTAAAATTACTCTTTTGGTCACCCTGGACGTCAAGAACGCATTCAATTCTGCAAAGTGGACAAAGTTCCTTCAAGGACTAAATGACTTTGCAGTACCAAATTATTTGATGCGGGTAATGAAGAGTTACCTAAGTGACAGAGTACTATTGTACGAGACTCTTCAAGGGAAGAGAAGTTGGAAAGTGACAGCTGGTGCAGCTCAGGGCTCCATATTGGGACCGGACCTATGGAACATCTCTTATGATGGTATCCTGAGGATGAAGCTAGCGGATGGCTGCTTTATGATAGGCTATGCGGATGATATTGCCCTCGTGATCATAGCAAGGAACGTGCAACAAGCACAGGATAGCTTGAGCGTCTGCATGTTAAAGACAAACGCATGGATGGAAGAGCACGGATTAAGTCTGGCAGTCGCTAAGACCGAGATCGTGATGTTCACGGGGAAGCAAATCAATACCCTTATTCCAATACGGGTTGACGAGGATACCATTATAGAGACGAAAAGGTTCGCCAAATATCTTGGAATAGTTTTGGATACGAAGCGGACCTATTTTGAACATATTTCTCAAAGGGTCAAGAAGGCAGGTACCACGACGTTAGCCCTGAGCAGGCTGATGTCGAACATGAGTGGACCAAAGTCCAGCAGGAGAAAGCTGCTAATGTCCGTAACTCACTCCATCCTATTGTACGGAGCGGAGATTTGGAGTGAGGCACTGGATAAGGATATATATTCGAAAGGTATGAAAAGAGTGCAGAGGCAGGGTGCTCTGAGGGTTTCTTGCGCATACAGGACTGTTTCGGAAGCGGCAGTTCTTGTTATGGCAGGAATTATTCCTAATCAGCTACTTGCCAAAGAGCCCAAGCTTACATACGAAAGGAAAAATGAGAGAGACCTAGAATATATTAAAGCGGATGTTAGGAGAGCTACAATGTTGGCGTGGCAAACAGTCTGGGAGAACCGCGTGGACATCGCATGGACCAGGCGCCTCATAAAAGAGGTCGCGCCCTGGACTCAGAGAGGGCACGGAGAGGTAAACTACTTCTTGACACAGTTCCTCAGTGGCCATGAGCTTTTCCAATCTTATATCTTCAGGATGGGAAAGGTCGTGAGCCCTGAATGTGTATTTTGTCCCAAAAAACGAGATGACGCGCGTCACACGTTTTTCGAGTGTGACCGCTGGATAACTAAAAGGAGAGCGCTGGAAGCAGAGGTTGAAGAAGTCACACCCAATAACATAGTCGGAAAAATGCTCCAGAACGAGGAATCATGGAGCGTCGTGGCAAGGTACGTGGAGGAGATTCTGCGTACAAAAAAGTTATTGACAACACCCTAACTAGGAGCCGCGTGTAGGAGCAGTCAAAATAGACGGTTCTTGCACACGGCACCAATCGGGGGATAATGGAGGACGTACAAGGATATTAATTTATTTATTTATTTATATATTTATATATTTATTAATTTATAAACCTATGTATATATCTATTTGACGACATGGCGAAATAACAAGAAGGAGAAATAAGGAACCTCCAGGATGAGAGGACAAAAGAAAGAAAGGATCTTCATTAAAGAGGATACATGGCCTAAGTCAACCCGATGTAATGTGATAAACGGTTCCGGGTGTGACTTATATAAGGCAGAGAATGGGGGGTGAGTTTTGTCGGTATGCTTTGGGCAAGGCATCTGTCTTTTGCAGAGTGCCTTGCCCCTTGGAGTCCGACACTGTTCAGATACCGGTTCTGTTCGGGCGTAAGTGCCTTCTCACCCCCCTGCCCCGAGTGCAAAAAAAAAAAAAAAAAAAAAAAAAAAATTAGTCTTATTTGATTCAGAAGGTTTTGCTTTGCTTTGGTAAATTCTCTTCTTGTATTTCTTCTTTCGGCTGGAATTGCTTGTAGTAGAACGTTCTGAATCCGATGAATTTCTGCTTCTTTAAGCATCTTTACTTGTCCTGATTTCTCGCATACTCAAAATATTCTCTTGCATTATTGCCGAAACTTGTGTAGCAATATGCTTAATTTCATCTACGCTAACCTTACTTATAGTCTTAGATGATTTACTCGCATATTCTGGCAATAAAGATTTATCTGCAGACGGGGGTTCCCTGTACATTTCCACAGCATGGAGAAGCGCCTCTGCTTCAGTAGCTTGTTCAATCAAGTCCTCCATACTAAAAAATTTATTTGTGCGCATTCTCTGCTTAATATCGGGCCTAAAATTTCTATACAGGTACTCCATCTTTTTATTTTCAGGCATTGGGGGAGAGAATTTTTCTGCTATAGCTAACATATTCCATATGTATTCTTTCACAGGCTCCTTAGCACCTTGAGTACGGCTTAGGATCTCGAATTCCAATTTTTGCTGGAAATCCGAACCTGCTCCAAAATGTCTTCTTGCTAAAGCACAAAATTCTCCCCATGTCGTGCTGGTTGAAGCTAAGGCAGTATACCATGTTTTGGCTACTCCTTTTAATGCTTCTGGAATAGCTAATAATAATTCTGATGGCGTTAAGAGAGCTCATCGTGCTCTTCTTTCGATATCGACCAAAAAATCTTCCACGCTTGCCGTTTTGTCCCCACAAAATGTAACCCCCCATCTCCAAACAATCTCACATAAGTCCCTTGTCCTACTTGTGTTAAAACTATACTGATTGTTCGCAAGAGTGTGAGGCTGTAGACATGAATATTGCGCATACCCTGGGTGTTGAAAATGGCTAATGTTTGGGTAAGGTAGGCCTGCTCCAAAGCAAAGAGCCGCTCTTGAATAATCTTGAGGACCTGTGGTCCAACCTGCCTGCATATTTGGCTGTAGATATGGTTGTTGCATTGGCCAAGCTTCTTGAATCCTGTAAGCAGGGTTACCCCCTCCCCAAGCCATCGCTGCTTGATTTGCCATATAATTATAATTATTTATATCGCCAGGGTGCGAATTAATGTTATAAGGGTTAATATTTGGATAAATATTTGGCAAGTGTGGTGTATAAGGCCTGTCGCATGTAAATGTGTTCTGAAATTGAACCGATTTCTGACGGAGATGTGTGCTGGATGGTAGGTGAGGCCTATCCATATGTGACATAATATTGCTAGCCAATGACGTAATTGTTGTGGTAGTAGTAGTGGTTAATGGAGTCCCTAGGCTATTTAAAAAATTACATTTATAATATTTTATAAATGTTTATCAATAAATAATTATTTTATTAAAAATACTCACTCATACTGTTTGAAAGAGTTTAAACAATTTTGAGTAATTTTTATTAATATTTATTATAATTGTTTAAACAATTTCATTATTTATTGTATTATTATTTAAATAATACTATTATGGGTCTAAAATATGCTAATTTACAGTTAAAGTATCAAAAAAGATTTATAAAGTATGAATTTTGTAACAAGAGAAAAGGTTTACATTTGTATGGTTTTTCACTAGTGTTAAAAAAATTTTTTTTTTTTTAATTTTATGTTTTAACTTTGTAAGGTTCTTCACTAGTGTGCAAAGAAGCTAATTCTCAAACAACATTTGTATGGTCTTTCACCAGTCTTGAGAAAAACAAAATCGTAATTTACCGATATAGGGCTTTTCACCTCTGTGACTAACTTTTTTAAAATGAGTTAAAATTGATATATTTTTAACTAAGTATGTTTTATTTAGTTGTCAATTGATTAATTATATATTAACCTATCAATTGTAAATTTTTCCTCTTGTTAATTTAAAAAAAAGATTTAATTATAAATTTTTCAAAAAAAGGCTTAAGTTTGTTATAAATTTTCTAAAAAAAAAGACCTAAATCCGTATGCATGCGTATGTAAAAAAGATGGATACCTAGAAAATATTTTTAAAAAATGTTTAAAAAAATTCATAAAATATCATCAGTGCAACTATTTTTTTTACTCAGTGTACCGAGTATTAAATAAGCACTGTATATATATATGTACTAGCTGCCTCCGGCTCGCTTCGCTCGCCCCGGCAGCCACCATGGGGGCTGCGCCCCCCTGGACCCCTGCGGCTTTATTTTTCCAATAATATGTTATGTTAGGTTACTCAATATTTTGTAAAACTACCTTTTTTTACCCGAAGTATTATCTAAAATTTACTGAATCATAAAAATTACGGGCTTATGAACCCAGACAGATAATTAGTGATCAGCAATACAAAGCTTAGCTACCCTTCCATAGGATCCACAAGTAGTCGTTGTTTCCCTCCAATTCTAGGGTTCTGTCTGATAATAGCTGTTCAAGCTTTCTTTAGTTACTATATTCAGTTACTACATCAGTGGCTGATAAAAATTAGAAATATATATAATATAAGTCCTAAACTTTTATAATTATCGAAAAAATATTGTAACTTTTGAAAGATCGAACCGATTATCTTGAAAATTTAGATGGATACGTAAAAAATATACCTGAATCGAATGAAATTCTTTTTGATAAAAAAATTTTTCCTCCGTTTACAGTTTTTTTGGTTTTTTTTTTTAAATTTAATAAAAATTTTTTTTTTGGAAATCCAGTTTTTTCAAAATAAAATTTTTTTGCCGTAATCAATCGAAATAAAACCTAGCCTATGTTTTGACCCGTAATTTTTGCCGTCTTTTTCCGTAAACTATATTTCTATAGATTTTATTGTGTTCTCGTTTATCACGTTCCGACATACAAACATACATAAATAAAGATTTATATATATAGGATGTAAATTTGAAATCCAAATTTTATGCTAAAAAATATATGTAACTCTGGAAACATCTAACTGATTTGCTTGAAACTTTAGGTGGACACGTAAAAAACAATTCTAAATCATATAAAAACTTTTCTGATCACAAAAAAATCCCAAGTTTTTAAGTTAATTACGATTTTTTTGAAAATTTACGAAAACATCGAAAATGATCACTTTTTTGAAAAAACGTTTTTTTGGCGACAAAAATTTTCTTTCGCATCAATCTAAATCCTGTATAGCCTATGACACTCCTGCAATTTTTCCGCGTTTTTTGCCGCAAACCACGCCTTTCTAGCTACTGTCGTCTAGGCGTGATTATCAAACTAAAAAAATTCTCTATCGGCATATATATGGGCGATTATTTCTCAACCCGGCCACCCCCCTCTGTCCAAAAATGGTGGCAACTTAAAAAGATTTTGGTTTTCTCAAATTGACTGGAAAAGGGTCTAGTTTTTTATTCTCATTGGCCTTTTCAACTCTGTAAATCTACTGTGCCCATTTTAGGCACTGACCGGCGGCAGGTCGACATTTTAAAAACAGAAAAATTGAAATAAAAGTAGATTAACGGTAAGTTTTTTGAAATTTTTTTCTCTTAAAAGTTGTTATTTATTAAAACAAAGAAAATGAGACCACTTGCGTGGTAATTGGTTGATTTCTTAAAAAGTTTTGTGGGTGCTATGTAGTTTTTAAAAATAGATTAAAAATGGCTACTTTGACTGATGATATCTCTGAACCTACATGTCCAAAATAAAAAAGTTTTAGTGCAAAATAGTATTCTTTTGATACATAATAAATGTACCAAATATCAGGAGATTTGATTGAATAGTATCGGATTTAGCAATTTTAAGAGTAATTCTGAGACAAATTTTGACCCATTTTTTTAAGAGAATTATTACCCGAAAATTGCTAAATCCGAAACTATTCAATCAAATCCCCTGATATTTGGCACACTTATTATGTATCAAAAGAATACTATTTTGCACTAAAACTTTTTTATTTTGGACATGTAGGTTCAGAGATATCATCAGTCAAAGTAGCCATTTTTAATCTATTTTTAAAAACTACATAGCACCCACAAAACTTTTTAAGAAATCAACCAATTACCACGCAAGTGGTCTCATTTTCTTTGTTTTAATAAATAACAACTTTTAAGAGAAAAAAATTTCAAAAAACTTACCGTTAATCTACTTTTATTTTAATTTTTCTGTTTTTAAAATGTCGACCTGCCGCCGCTCAGTGCCTAAAATGGGCACAGTAGATTTACAGAGTTGAAAAGGCCAATGAGAATAAAAAACTAGACCCTTTTTCAGTCAATTTGAGAAAACCAAAATCTTTTTAAGTTGCCACCATTTTTGGACAGAGGGGGGTGGCCGGGTTGAGAAATAATCGCCCATATATATATAGATATAGATATAGATATAGATATAGATATAGATTTCTAATCCTTTTTTTAAATTTTAAGGTCGTTTTTCGAACTTTAGGGGATGCCACGTTTGTAACAACTTGTTTATTATTAATTAATTAAAATCAATAAAAATTATATGCAATTAATAAACAAATTGTTACATAAAAGTTTAATAATAAATATAATACGAGGGGATTTACCTGTATTAGAATATGTGTGTGTACATTAACTCACATATATACGAGGGCGACATGCAGATGGATAAGGACCTTTGATTTCTTCTACTTGTGCCAATTTTAATTGCATCAACCACTTGTGGTTCTACTCCAATGTCCCTATAAAAAACCATTTATTTCTATCAAAATAATTTGAAACTAAATTGTTTAATAAATTATATAATTTATGCTAAGTTACTCTGTTATAATTTTTTTGTGATCATCATTCATTATAACGTTTTCTATAACCCAAAAAAAAAAGTAATGTTTCTGCAGTATTTTTATTATGTCTATACAATTTTTAACTAAAACTCCAGTTCCGTCTGGATCTACAAACAAAAGACAATATAACAAATTTCAAATAAATATAAGTTAAATTAAAAATAAATACCTTCAGGGCCCCATCTTCTCCAATTAGCTTTGCTAAGCTCATTACAAAGGGGTGTAGCAAAGACTAAATCAAATGGTCCACATGACAATAATTTTTCTTCGGTCAATAAAGTAATATCACCAATTTGCTGAATTTTCTGAGCCGGGTGATTAACAGTTGCTACTCTTATGGCTGAAGTTGGTGTTTCACTGGAAACATTGTAACAACTTATTTATTATTAATTAATTATAATCAATAAAAATTATATGCAATTAATAAACAAATTGTTACATAAAAGTTTAATAATAAATATAATACGAGGGGATTTACCTGTATTAGAATATGTGTGTGCACATTAACTCACATATATAAGAGGGCGACATGCAGATAGATAAAGACCTTTGAATAATTTAATGTTTATTTATTTAATTGACAATATAAATTTATTAATAACAAAAAGAAAATGATTCTATATAAAAGAAATAATATATATATGTATATATACTGGGGTTTAATATGAGCCACGGATGTCGACCTCCGTGGACTCCACACGCATACATTCACACACTTAAATCTAACCTGATTCTAATTTTAACAACTTTTAATAAGAAATAATATGAACGCGATGAGCTCAAGTAAATCTTTAAGTGCACTATACCTTTAAGTCATTTCTTGGATGTATTGAATTTACGTGGTCCAAGTCCTGGAGTGATCTTCTTGGATCTTCTCTGGTACCAAAGCGATTGAATTGAAAGTTGATTATTAGCGAATATTTTTTCATTATAATTACAGAAAATATATCCGATGATACTATATAAATCTATCAATTAACTGATCACAAAACTTTATTTTTTTATAATTTTATGTAGTTATTATAAGTTTACAATAAAAACATATGAAATTTAACGATTCAAAAAAAATAATTTCTCTCGCGAGATGAATCGTGTCACAGCTAGCAGAAGAAGGAAGCGTGTTCTCTTGTCTCTTGATTTCCCACTCGTTCCGTGTTTACATTATTTTAATAGATAAAACAGATTTACCTACAGAACGCAGCGGGATATTTAAAATCCAAAAATATAAAATAAAATTATATTTTATTAAGAAAAACACCGCATTACAACATATGTATCGACACCTAATCCTAGATTCTTTAAAGCTATTAACACTGAAAAAAAAATTAAAATTTTTTTAAATTTTATTATTTTATTTAATTTTTACTTTATTTTAGGATTATATATCTTACAAGTTGCTATACCATCGCAAAGTGATAAAACTTTAATTTTTTTTTTTTAAAACAACAATTTATTAATTGAATCCCTACAATATAGAATATTATACCAATTCATAATATTTGTTTTCCAATTTTCAAAAAATTGGTCAAAACAAAAGCAGTTCGTGGGTTTATTTCTAAAAAACTTAGTAAATATATTTTTGCAGTCATAACAGTAAGATCTAAATAGAAAAAAATTATTTATATTGCTTTTTAAAGTTTTTTTATGAATTAAACAAAAAAATGTATTTATATACTTAAAGCATATTTTGTTTGTGCATTTCAAAAATATGTCTTTTTACCACATGAAATACAATAAACCTTAAAAAAATTTTATAAAAAATAATTATATAATTATAATTCAGAATTTTCAAATTTATAATATAACTCACTCTATAAGAATCTTCAAACAGAATAAGCAATTTTGGTATTACTGTTGCCTAGAATAAACACAGTATTCAAAAATAATATAATAATAAAAAATTAATTAAACAAAAATTTGTTACCATGCAATCTTTACAATAACTTGCAGGAATTAAAGGGTGCATAAACAATTCCAGATTAGATCGGTCGCATAAGAAATAATTTACTCCTATTGTATAACTAATCTGATCTATACGATAAATTAAATTTAAAAACAACATTTTAAATTTAATTAAATTTAAAATTTAATTACATTTATTATTATGAAAAGATTTATAAAAATGAAAGTTAAAAAAAGAAGTATTAATTCATTTGTTTAAAAATTTTACTATCCATTGTAAAAAAAACTCTTTAATTATACCTATTTTTGAATTTAAATATTCAGCTGCTGTCTGAATCACATTTATTTTTATAGGCATGCCTTTTTTTTTCTTTTTCATTTTATAATTATACAAAGAATCTTGCATTGCAGTTGGATAATCGCTAAAAATAATTGATTTTTCTGAAAAAAGTATGGAATTATTTAAAAGAATTTAAAAATATGACAGTTCTAAAAAAATTGTTATGTAATTTAAAGAAGATTATTTAAGAACCTGCATTTATAATTGGCAAAATATTATTTCTTATACAAATGAAATCCATTTTGTCTGTCGATTTGAATGCAAACTTTAATTTAATGAGCTGAAAAATTATATTTTATTAAATCAATAAAAATATATGTATCCTTTATCAAAAAATAATTTACATTCATAATTTCAACAATTATGTCTCTTTTCTGTTTCATAAGATTTTTTTTAGTTTTTCCTGCTACAAAAAAACTTTTCAACCTTTTATCAAGTTTTATTTGAAAATCTTGGATGCTTTTTGCAGATATCTAAAACATTTTATTGTATAAATTCCTGCATTCGTTTAGAAAGCTATAGGTAATATTGGGTTAGAGAATGTGATATTTCCACACCCTGTCTTATATATTTTTAAATAGTAGTAAAAAGTATTGAAATCATATATACATATATCTTGATAATATGTTAAATAAAAATACCTTATTTGTTTGATATTTCCCAATCCAGCACACCCAAATTTGGTCTTCTTCTTGTATTTCATTGATTTCATATGAATCAATAATTATAGCTATTTAAAATAAATCAAATTTCATCGATTAATTAATAAAAATTGTTTAAACATTTAGAGTTTGTTTTTTTTTTTGCTTTATTATTCTCTGACAAAAATTACTACATGGTTTCACCTTATGATCTTACTAACTAAATTAGTTGTCCTTATTTGTGCAAATTATCAACTTAATCACCCCTGAATAAGAAAAAAGTACCCCTAAAAGGGGTAGATATTAATTCAAGAAATATACCCAAAAAACCTATTTGAACCAAATCTTTACCGTTTTAAGCAGCTATTAAAATAAATAAAAATTATTTTATAGCATTTTTTTAGCTTAAATTGTATTAAAAACTATATTAATTTCACGGATTGGAATAACTGAAAATTGCATCCCGGGATGGTTTTACGGCCTCTGCTCTTTTTTATTAGTAACTTGATAATTAGCCCAAATAAGCATATATAATTAATGTAGGTGGTAAAACTATGTAATAATTTTTATCAGAGTTATTTACCTGGCCAATAGCCCTTTAGAGAGGCCAAAACTAGCTTTCCTTTACAAAAACTATTACTTTTTGGTGCACTATTTAATTCAACAGTAGTTGAATACAATAAAGATTCATAGTAAATCTTTTTCATTTTTTACAACAACAAAATTATAATTTGAACTATCAATAGGATTTTCTACAAAAACATCACTAAACCAGTTCACTAATCGAGTCATCTTTTTCAAAATTATTCTTATTCCAAGGAAAAATGGACGGAACAGCATTAGTCAGCAACCTGTATCTTATGTCCATATAGGGCACTGAAAATATTTTTTTTAAACGTATTAATTATCAATCCACAATATTATAAAAATTATAGTTAATAAATCACTCTAAAGAAAGATCTATATTCTTGTAAAATATCCTCGTTATTGTTGTTTGCTGAATTAATTGTGAGTTCAGTTTTGTTTTCATTCACTGATACAAAAACATCACTAATCGAGTCATCTTTTTCAAAACTATTCTTAGCTCCTTCTTGTATATTATTCCAAGGAAAAATGGACGGAACAGCATTAGTCAGCAACCTGTATCTTATGTCCATATAGGGCACTGAAAATATTTTTTTAAACGTATTAATTATCAATCCACAATATTATAAAAATTATTTTAAATTAATAATTTTTTAACATATAAAAATAACATTAAAAAAAACAGAAATGATGATCATAACAATACTTTATTATTAATATACAGTCGAGTATCAATTTAATAAAGTATAATTTGTTTATTGAGGTTATAAACTATTACTTACTATCTGCAGCTGTTCTAGTAAAATCTGAATCCAGAAAATGACTTCTGCACAAGCTACTTCTAGAACTTAAAATAGTATTTTCATTTAATTTAACTAATTGTAACCACTTTAGTCTTATATCCATTTTAGACGGAAATTGGAACCTTGATTGGTTTTTACACTCAGAGACTTTACACTTCATTTCTTGATGCTTAAAACAAAAACTTATGATAACGAAAATCAACTGTAAATAATAAATCACTCTAAAGAAAGATCTATATTTTGTTTTGATGCATCAGTAACCATATTGCTATGCTACCTCGGGCACCATATTGCTATGCTACCTCGGGCACCATATTGCTATGCAACCTCGGGTGCCATATTGCAAAACATGTGTTATCTTCTCTTAGTGGGGGTATATATAGCAGACAAAAAGAAATATCCCCACATGAATTCAAAGAAAAATATTTTTAACAACAAAAAGTTTTGCAAATAATAAAATGTAATTATTATATTATTTATAAGTCTATCCCAGTGTGTATCTTTTAGTGGTTTTAAAATTTAAAAGTGATACTTAGCTTAAAAAAAATTGCTTTTCTTTAATATTTTTTGTTTATATATGTTGAATGACATTACAAACGTTTAAAAAATTTATTTCTGCGTTTGAACTCAGTTTAATTGGAGCATGTGCAACAACGGATCTTGCATGGTTAGCAATTTTAAGAATAATTTGTAAGTAGAAGTGTTTTTTATATTTAGTAACTATAATATACAAGACGTGTACTTGATTGAAATTTAAAAAAAAATGTTACATTATACTATTATTATTGATATAAATGTTTTCAGGACATGAAATATTTGTAAATAATATTTCAGATTTTCAGTGTTATATAATTTTAGATGTAAAATATTTAAAGGATTTAATATTTTATTTTTCTTTGCAAGTAATTAAATTACTTGGATTTTTAGTAGTTTATTCGGTTATAATGAAACATTTTCTCAAATTTGAAAATTACATATCTTAAAAAAATATTCTTGACTGAATTCAAAACATATTATTGATTGCAGGTTGAAATAAAATGAGCTCAACCACGTGATGCATACAGTAAAATGAACAAGTCTCATCAAGGCATTAATGTTCCACAACAGGTCCACCAATGGGATTGGCTGGTAATATGGATTCAATGGCTAGACCAAATGGGCCCATCGGGAAACATTATGCAACAATAGGAACAAATCCTCAAACAGGTGGTTATGCTGGTTATAGTACTCAATACAATGCCTAAGGATTGGGAGCTCCTACATGACCGCCTCAACACCAACAAATACCTCCTCCTTCACACCAGTGCGGTAGTAGCTATAAAGTTCAGACAGCAGCTGCTACAATCAAGCTTACGGTAGTTATAGTGAATTCTTTTAATTAAGTTTTTAGCAAAAATATACAAATAACAAATATTTTTATTGTAAAAATAAGCTTGCATATTTTTTAAGTGGTTTATCAAAATTTATTCAGCATTTTAAAACAATTAATAATGCTTGTTTTCTTTGGGATAGTTAAATAAATGTCACCTAAGATTGCAAACCTACTTACTACGATAAAATAAAATGTTTTATTTTAAAAAGCATATCTTAGTTGATATTTAGGTTCAAACAAACAAATTTTCAGAAATTTTTTTCTTAGCTTAATAAAGGTGTGAATTTTATAAATTCTCTTAAGGGTCCTTTGTGCTAAATGTGTTTCTGAAAATTAATTTTTTCTTTTTTTGCATAAATAACTTCACATATGTCTCAAGAACATGTAAACAAAAAAAAATTTTTTTTGTTAAATTTAATACTTGTATAAAATAATTAACAAACATTTACTCAAAAATCTGTAACCGTCTTTTCACAATCCTTACTTAAAAAATCGTCATATTTAGCACAAAGGACCCTTAATAATCCACTAGTCAAACTTTAAAGAGTGCTTTTTTAAAATCATAAGTTAAAATTCTATGTATATAATTATTGTTAGACATTTACATTGATGGCTTTTCTAACAGGCTTTATGGAGAAAAGGACGTATGTCAGGGTTGGTGCATCAGGGCTAGAGTATGAGAAGCTTCAAGTGAGGTGGGAGTCAATCCTGGAAAAGAAAGCGATGAATTTGAAATAGAGTTTAATACTGACTGAAAAAAAATATATGCAAAAAAATGGTGATGAATAAAGGTTATATAGTATTCTGTAGATTATCCAATAAGTTTGACATTCAGTGGATTAGAAATACGAAGTTATAAAACTCAAGTATGGGATGTATCTTCGATACCAGATATATCAAATCGTAAGTGAAAGTTCAATAATAAATTATAACTTTGATAACAAAACAAGTCATCTTAACTTATTTTTGCATCTGCAAAAACTTCTAATGCATAATTGAATTTTGTAGCTGAAAAAATGTTCTACTTTAAGAATGTAAAATTCACAATGACGCAAGTTTAAATACAGGGTCATTCTGGTGAAATGCTTAGGTCATAAATCTCTATTTTCTATTATATTTTTTCGTCAAATATTATTTTTAAATTTCTATGCACCAAAACCTGTTTTTTTTAATAATTTATTCGAAATATGTAAATAAAGACCCAATCTACGATAGAGAAGATGATGAAGGGAGACAATAGGATTAAAATAAATAAACTTTTTTTTTAGTTTTGTTTTATTTTTTGTTTTTAATTTTTTTTACTTTTATAAAATAATTTTTTAAATAAATTAAACAAAATTACTTTAATAAATAATTTTTTGTGTATAAAAAATTTTTAAAATAAATTACTTATTACATCAAATTAATTAAATTCTTGCTAACTATTTAAAATAAATATTTCAGAAAATTTGTAATACTAAATTATAATAATATTATAATAATATTATAATAATATTATATCTTAATTAATTAAAATTGACATTAATTTTTCTGGTCAGCGGCCAGAAACAACGTATTTCCGAAAAATTTCCACTAACGCAGAAAAATTTTGTATGGCCCTTGTTCATAAGTATAAAATGTCCTTTTTTGAAAACAAACTGTAAATATACTATTAATTATCTTCTTATAATAAGTACTCAATATCAATCTCATCAAAATTTTCTGGCCTGCCAAAATTTTTCTCAAATTGAGCTCCATATCTTGCCAAACAATAGCCTAACCTATGCTGATACTCTTCCTCCACTTTTTCAATTGTATCACGAGTTATTCTTTCACTAATTTCAGAAATTCTTATTTGCAATTCTGGTATATTGGCTGCAAGTGGCATATTATAAAGCTCAGTTTTTAAGTGACCCCAATAGAAAAAATCAAGTGGATTTAGGTCGGGTGATCTAGCAGGCCATTTAACCCATAAGCGCCTAATCGACATTTCTTGGACACTTAAATATTTTGATATAAAAAAATGAATATTTTAGGCTCAAAATCTCACCTAGTAGGTATTTTTTATCGCTCTTTCCATTTCCGGAGTCCGTTTTTACCTACGACCCTTGTGTAATGAAATATCAACCCCTAAAGTAGGGTAAAATCACTAAAATTGTAAAATTTAAAAAAAAACGTTACTGCGCGCAAAACAAAAGTTTCTTTATGTTGGAAATTATATTTTTTACTTTCCAAAAGGTAAAAAATGAAAATTTATGTATTCTCAGCAAATTTACCCTCTCTAGGGGGTAAATATTAGGGGTAAGGGGGTGGATTTTACAGATGTATAAAAATTTAATATTTCTAGCTGAAAACATCACCTAGTAGGTATTTTTGGTCGCTCTTTCCATTTCCGAAGTCTGTTACAACCCTAAAATTCACCCCCTTACCCCAAATATTTGCCCCCTCGAGAGGGTGAATGTGCTTAGAATACATAAATTTTCATCTCTTACCTTTTGGAAAGCAAAAAATATAATTTCAAACATAAAGAAACTTTTTTTTTTGAGTGCAGTAACTTTTTTTTTTAATTTTACAATTTTAATGATTTTACCCTGTTTTAGGGGTTGATATTTCACTACCCAAGGGTTGTAAAGGAAAACAGACTTCGGAAATGGAAGGAGCGACCAAAAATACTTGTTAGATGATGTTTTCAGCTAGAAATATTCAATTTTTATACATCTGTAAAATCCACCCCCTTACCCCTAATATTTACCCCCTAGAGAGGGTAAATTTGCTGAGAATACATAAATTTTCATTTTTTACCTTTTGGAAAGTAAAAAATATAATTTCCAACATAAAGAAACTTTTTTTTTGCGCGCAGTAACATTTTTTTTTAAATTTTACAATTTTAGTGATTTTACCCTACTTTAGGGGTTGATATTTCATTACCCAAGGGTCGTAGGTAAAAACGGACTCCGGAAATGGAAAGAGCGATAAAAAATACCTAGTAGGTGAGATTTTTAGCCTAAAATATTCATTTTTTCATATCAAAATATTGCATTAAAACGGTTGCCAAAAATTTGATTCATATAGCCAGTCACTCCGTTGTGGATGGATGCTCCATCCATTTGGAACCATGTGTTTTCCTAAAAGAAAATTATTTAAAAAAAAAATTTTTATTTAAATAGGACACGTGAAAACCAGTGAGTAATTGCAAATATTGGAAGAAACTGCGGTTGCTGCAACCAAAAAAATCGGAATCTGGTTATCAGGGCCGGATTTTTGGTTTAGTTACTGAGATTCTGGTTGTGGCAGCTGGAATTTTTTTTCCTTTAAATGGTTGCGAATGATATAAAACCGAAATGAAAGTTAAAAACAATTTTTTTCTCTTTGACCCAAAAACTTTCTTAAAATCCAACCATATTGAGATGAATGATGACAAGTTATTTTTTTTAAATTTTCTTTACGTTTCAAGCCATTTGTAACCAATTACAAAATAAAAATTTCGGTTTTCACAATCAGAAATGTTTTTCAGTGTAGGTAAATACATATTGCCAAAAGATTAGTAACAATTTTTTTTTGATTCCTTGCAATTTTTTAGAAAAACAGGCACTATCGGTCTAGAAAAAAAAATTTTGAAATATGCTCATCATTATTTGAGCATTTCTACCAGAAAATTCGTTTTGATAGCATCTAAGATAAATAGTATATTTACGGCTCGTGTCCAGAAAATTAAAGAATGGCCCAAATTGTACGGAAAGTACCTTCCGAGGCGAAGCCGAGGATGGCAAACTGCAATTTGGAAAATTTTTTATTTATGGGGCTGTATAAAATTTTTCTGCGACAGTAGCAAGAAATTTTGATTTGAAAATCGTACTTTCGTGGCTCACAGAAAAAAATTTTTTGACGGGGCCACGCCTATCACCCTGATTTACTGGTAGTTCTGAAAATTATTAATAAAAAAAAACTATTGCTAAACTTTTTAAAAATTTTGTTATAGTAATAATTTTTAGAAAAAAAAACGTTGTCCTGGTTATCAACTGCGGTTAATTAAAAAAATAAAAAACAAATTTAATTAATCTAAATTTCAAGAATTTCTGGTATTACATAATAATAGTATTGTCTTATTTTTGACGGTAAAAATTGTGATACAGAAATATAAAATCCGTAAAATTCTGCAATAAAGATGTTTCTAAAACTAATACTTCCAAGTAAAAAAGTGAGATCTTACGTCAAATATAAAAATAATAATTAGGTTACTCAAGTAATGTATGGTTAATGACAAATAAAATTTTTACAAATTTAGGTATCATTGGGTAACATTATTAAATGAATTGATGAGCCTTCTTAAAAAAAAATTTTTGATCTTTTAAATATTCTCAAAAAATGTTTAACAATAAATAACCTACAATGACTTAATAGAAAGCTATGACCTACAAAAACAGCTGAAAAGAAAATTTTGAACTTAACTAGACCGACAGCGCCTGTTTTCTAAAAAATTGCAAGAAAACCAAAAAAAAAATTGCGATAGTTAAGTCAAGCAGGTACTGCGGGTCAAAAAATAAAGTTTCAAAATTTTTTTTTCGCTGCTTCATTAGGCCATCGCTTTTTATAATGATTTTGTAGGCTATTTATTGAGTAAAACTTTTTTAGAATATTCAAAATACCTTTTATTTTGCGATATATCCATCTGAGATATGGAGGTTGCTAATCTTTAGGGCAACATGTATTTACCTACACTGAAAAAAAATTTTTGATTGCGGAAACTGGATTTTTTTTTTATTGATTGCAAGTGGCTTAAAACGCAATAAAAATTTTAATAAAATGGCTTGTAAACATTTAAAATGCGAGTAACGCAATATAAGTAAAAAAAAGTAATTTTTAATATTTGGGGTAGTTCAGAGATAAAAAACTCGGTTTTTGACATAACAGGGGAAAAATCTTTTTGGCTTTCATCGCCGATTTCGGGTTCACGTTTTTTTTTTTGCTTTTTTGTTTGACTACCAGAAAATGATGACCGTAGGTGTGGCGCTGTCAAAAAAATTTTTATCATCTGTGATTTTCATCTGGTAGAAATGCTCATTTACCTACACTGAAAAAAATTTGCTTGCGGGAACCGGATTTTTTATTTTTTTTTTAATTGTTTGCAAATGGCTTGAAACGTAAAGAAAATTTTAAAAAAATCACTTGTAATCATTTAAAATGCAAGCAAGGCAACATGGTAAACTAAAAAAAAAAAAAATTATGGCTTTAAAAAAAAAAAATTTTTTTTTAATTTTCGTTTAGGTTTTGATAAAAAAGTAATTCGTAAAAAAATATAAGTTAATATAGGTTTTAAAAAAAAATAAATCTCTTTTTATTCACTGATTTACCACGAATCTATTCATAAAATTTTCTAATAAAAATTGCTAAATACTTTAAATAACTTAATAAAATAAAATTAAATCTAGAATACTTACATCTACACCTAACCGCCGTAATTCTGGCATAACTGTTTCCTCTATAAGTCTTCGAAACCCAGCACTATTTAAATTTCCTTGTAAAAAATATGGACCAACAATTTGTCCGTTATACAGTCCTGCCCAAACGTTTACCTTTTGCTGGTATTGTGTATTGCAGTCGATGATAGGATGGTGGTTATTTTGCGACCATTCGCTGCAGTTTTGTCTATTTGGTTGCACTTTTAAGTAGAAGGTGCATTCATCCGTGAAAACTAGATTATGCGGACTGATAGTACCTTCAATAATTGAATTCATAACTGTTTCGCAATAAGTCATACGCCTTAATGGATCACCATCCTTTAGTTCTTGTACTGGTTGTGGTTTGAAAGGTTTGTAACGGTTCGATTTTAAAGTCCGATAAGCACTGGATTGAGAAACTCCGGCCAATCGCCCACAAATAGTTGTGCTGGTACGTTTATTAACCTCTACCGTAGCACAGATTGCTATTTTTGCTTCTTCACTCAATTGACGTGAAGGATATTCAATTTTTCTGTGTTGTATATCCAAACATGCCACATTTTTGAATTTTCTGTATGCTCTTTTTATAGTTTCAGGCGACGGAATATTTGGAGAATTTGGAAAATCAACAACAAAATTTCTAATTACAGCATGGGTATTACGACCTGTTTCAATATATTTTTCCACCATATAAATACGCTCTTGCGTATTAAATTTGTCGTTAGGCATTTTTAATAATTGAAAAAATTATAAAAAATAAAAGGTAAGTATAATTTGAAACAATAAAGTAAATAATATTATAACTGCATCTTAACCAAAACTTTCAATCAAAATGAAATAAATTTTTTTAAATAATAGTAAAAAAAGAAAATTTTTTTTAACCCTTCCACTATCATATGATAAGATAAATACATATCCAAATTGAAAGTGGTAAAAAATCTTTGATACATAAAACTTCCTAATTCCGAGGATTTTCCCATTGTCTAGACAAATTTCTCAATTTATTTATTTTTTCTTAAAGTTTATCAATAAAAAAAGTATCTAAAATTTTTTATCAATAGCGATAATTGAATATTAAAAAAAAAAAATTTTTATTTTAATATTTATTTTTTTAAAAATTCCTATAAAAAAATAATCTCTAATAAATACAAATTGTTTATGTAAGTTTTATCTTAAAATAACAAAATTTTCTAAAATTCATAAAAATGTATGGAAATTTGCATTTATCAATTATCTAACAGATTGTTTGATTTTTTCCTGATATTGATCTTGATAATAAATAAGTGTATGGATAACATTTTTACAGCGAAAATATCCGTCAACAAAAAAAACCCGAAAATTTTCAAATGACCTAAAATGCACTAAATATTTTTCCTGAAGGTGAAAATTTAATTTAGTATACAAAAAATAATTTGAAATGGATCGTGTTCAAGTAAAATTTTAAAAAAATTCACACGTATCAATGCACTCGTAAAAATTCCCTATTTGACGCTTCTGGAAAAATTCTAGTTACTGAAACCGGAAATCCGGTTGCTACCACCAAAATTTTTTTGGTTTTAAATGATTGCTAATGTCTTGAAATGTAAAGAAAATAAAAAAAAAAACGAGCTTTACTTATTTTAATTGCAAAAACCGTGGCATGGTGGGCCTTTCAAAAAATTTTTTTGGAACAAAAAAAAATTTTTTCTTAAACTGTTCAGGTGTTTTTGTCATTTGCAAAAAAAGAAAAGATTTTATCATGTATCAAGGGCGCCAAAGTTTTGGAGATAGTGTGATAACTAGCTAAAGTTTTGCGCCCATAGTAGAAATTAAGAATTAAAAAATGTTACGTACGAGTTTTACGTCCGCGAGGGCAAAAAATAATAAGGCTAGTTTCACAAATCTCCGTAAACGCAAAATTGCAGCCGCAACACAATGTGCACAAACCAAAATCGTGTTTTGCACATGCGTGTTGTGTTATGCGCATTGCATTGCGGTTAAGTTTTTGCGTTTACGAAGCTTTGTGGAACGAGCCTAAAAAACTTTTTTTTACTTTTCGGGTGATTTGCGATTATTTGATCATGAAAAAATACTCTGCTTGCCAAAAGCGGTGTTCCGTTTGCTGCAAAAAGATTTCTTTTTTTGTGTAAGGGACAAATTTCTGCTTAAATTTTATTGTAAAACGAGCAAACTACTTCAAAACGCAAGATAATTTTAATTTATATTTAATTGTATTCAAGCAAATGCTTAAAAATTAAAGTAAAACTCGATTTAATTTTAATATTATCCATTTTTTACCAAACAAAATTTGATGAACTTTGTTTATTGATATTTTTTTAATCAATGAACTAAAATATTTAAATTTAATAAATAAATAATTTATTTAACAAAATTTTTTATTTAAATAAAAAATACACTAAAAATAATTTTTTTTTATTTTTAATGTCTTTCTCTTTTTTTATCTTTCTCTCTTATCTTCTTTCATCTGTGGACCTTATTAACATTTTTGAATAAATTAAAATAAATACAATAAAATTAGAAAAAATGAACAAGTTATATTTTAAAGCGAAGAAAATTATAAAATTAAAATATTATTTACTTAGGATATAATAAAACAATAGAAATTGACAGCTAAGCATTTCACCAGAATAACGCTGTATATATTTTTAACATGCAAAATATAAGTTATGAACGTAGGATTTTTAAAATACTAAATAATGTAGCAACGCAACTTTCATTAGGAAATATTTCTTCCCCAAACGTTTTTTCTTTTAGGCAGGTGAAATTCACCATAAGCTTCATGTATGAAAAACTGTATTATTGATACCAGGATATCATTATGTATTTTATTCTGCTATTATTTTTCTTGTTCTTTTTTTCTTTTTGATTGTTTAAGAGAAACTTAAAAAAAGTATTTTACTCAGTTATAATGTAAGCAAGATAAAAATATTATTAGAAGCTAACTATTATCATTTCTCATACAATTTATTCATAATGCATAATTGAATTTCAACTGCTGTAAAAAAAATAATTAAAATTTCTTTTTTAGATCAGCATGCGAGATGATGAAAAAAATTTTCGTAGAGAGTATTAAAATTTTTATTGACAGAATTGGAGCAGAATATCAAATTCAGTAAGTTAATGATCTACTGATCCAAGTAAGTTGATAATGATAATTATTTTTTATTTTTAATATTTGTAAATAACTATTCATAATATAATTGTCTAAATTATATTTCAAAAATTTCTTATGTAAAATGATTTTATTTTAATTGTACTATTTATTGGAATATCATGGAAAAAAAAAATTTTAAAAGAATTATTTTTATCTAAATAAATAGTTTCTACTATAAAGATAAAAAATAATTCTATTGCTGTTATAAATAAAATGTATAACATTTATTATATCTTGTAAATTTAACATTAAAATTATCTTTGCATATATACATTTAAAAATAGGTAACAGTATCATGTAAAAAGTTTTTGCTGCTTTCAGATGTCAAGATTTATGTGAAAGTATAATAAATTTTAATTTGTAAATTAGTAAAGAATTTATATTATTAGAAACATAATCTATTCATTGCCAGAAATAATTTGTTTACAGTACATTTGTAAATATGAATTTTGTTTTTAAAAAAACTAAAAAATTTTAATTTTACTCAAGTATAAAAAATAATAATAATTAATAAATTATTACATTCCGTACCATTCTGTAAAATGTATGTTACTAACTTATGTTAAAACATAAGATGTGTTTTAACACATGTTAATGTTTGCCAGCGCAATAATAATATTCGATTAAATTCTTAAATTGGTCAATTAACGAAAAAGCAGTAAGAGGTTTCTAAGTTTAAAAATATGTATGGGTATAATTTTAAATTTTTTAATTTTTAAACAGCAAATTATATTAATGATGTTTGCATAAGAAATTATTTGGAAGAAAATTATTCAATCATTTTTAAAATGCTAATAAAACATTGCAAAAGTTTACATAAATTCAGCAACAATCTTTATTACATTATTTACAAAAATCTTTAAATACTGCTTAAGGAAAACAAAAAACTTTCAAATGTTTCTTTTCTAAAATGATTAATTTAAAAAAACTTCGTGTTAGCATAAATCCTTATAATGATAACTCAAAAATATTATTTTTGCACTAAATCAAAATAATTATCAAGGCTTAAACGATTTAGGTTTTTCAAGTTGGACCTATGGATATAGTAAAGAGTTTTTGCATAATTAATTAAATTTTATTCTTAATTAATCAAGGAGACAAAATTGTCTTAAAAATACTTATTAGTAAATATTAACATTTTACAAAAAACTTGATTGAGAATCAAGGAGAATTAAAGAACTTAAAATTAATATCATTCGGCTATTATGATTATGTAATCGAATAAAGTTTTTATTGATAAATAAAAGTTCTGAAGTAAAATAAAAAAATTAATATATGTTATTTAATGTTATTTTTAATTTTTTTTAATTTAATGTTTTTTTATTGTAAAAATATGAAATTTTTATTTTTATTAAAAAAAAAAAAAATTATATAATGTATAAGAAAAATTACTTAGGTATTCTTTTAAAAAATATAAATTGAAATAAGAATATGTTTTTGAACAAAGCTGCCATATAAATAAAATTGAATATATTAAATTAAGTTATTTTTTCTGTTAGATATGTGTTCATAGAATAAATAATTTTTTGTAAAAAGATCATAATTTTAATATTTAATTATATTAAACTAAATATTTTTATTATATGATTTTTTTGTTATTTCCTTTTTTTTGAAATTGTAAATATAATTCTGATTTTTTTAAACTTTAGAAAAAAAGAAAATAAAATCAAATTGTGATTATTATGTTCTAAAATTTTTTATATAACAGATTTATCAGATAAAAATAGCGTTGGATGCAGGTGTTGGTTCTGCATCTTTTGTATGAAGACATTAATAGCAGATAAAAGTAATAAGAAGACGACAAATTCAAATGCCCCAAATGTAGGGTGATAGTGAATGGACTTGATATAAGAGAAGTACCGAAAAATCATTCAAAAATGGAAAAATATCAAAAAATGTCCTATATATATTAAAATGAAATAATTTAAAAAATTTAATATTTTTGATTTTCTTACAAGTCAATTTCTAAAATTTTGAATGGACGAAAACACCTGAAAGTGGTTTTAAAGTAATCTTTAAATACATATCTACACGATTCTTCTTATATTTTTAAAAAATATTCAATAGATTTCAAAATATTAAGCTCCGAAGTTATTGGTTGAAAACGTAAAAAATATTTTTATTTTTTCACAAAAACTGATTTTTCTCAGGATCTAAGAGGTCTTTTAAGACGTGCTTTAGTTCAAATTTTTCCTTGTCAAAAATTCTATCGATTTGACGTTTTTTTTTTTTAATCCGAGCTCATGATTCAGAGTTATAACTGTTTGAAGCCAAAATTTAAACACTAAAAAAGTTGTCACTCTAATCACTTCGTAACTCAAAATCTATATCACCAAAACGATCAAACTAAAGTGCTATGTATTTGTTAATGCGTTATCTAAAACAAGTTTTTTTGGTTTTTAATTTAACCCTATCATTAAAGAGAAATCTCTAGAAAACCAATTTCCAATAAATTACAAAAAAATTTATCATTTAAATATTTTTTTTAATACCTGAGACAAAATATATATATATTATTATATTATTTTATATAACAAGAAATATATATTGAAAATTTTTTGAAATTTATCAAGTTGTGAACAATCAATATGACTTTTGCAATAAAAGATTTTTTTTGGAAATTTTTATTTTCTCATGTTTAAGACAGACGAATGAAATTTTATGAACTTTTCATATATAAAACGAATTAAAATATACATTGGAAATTTATAAAGTTTTGGACAATCCATATGACTTTTGCAATAAAATATTTTTTTTGAAAATTTTTATTATTTCATATTTAAAACAAACGAATAAAATTTTATGATATTTTCATAGAAAAAACTAAATAAAATAAACAATTACAATTTATAAAGTTATGAACAATCAATGTGACTTTTACAATAAAATATTTTTTTAGTAAATTTCTTTATTTCGTGTTTAAAACAGACAGATAAAATTTTATGAAATTTTCATTAATTTTTGGACAATCAGTATGACTTTTGCAATAAAATATTTTTTTTGAAAATTTTTATTATTTCCTATTGAAAACAAAAGAATGAAATGTTAAGATATTTTCATAAAATTTTTGACAATCAATATTACTTTTGCAATAAAACATTTTATTTAAAAATTTTTATTATTTTATATTTAAAACAAACGAATGAAATTTTATGAAATTTTCATATATAAAACTTTCATAAGTTTTGGACAATCAATATGACTTTTGCAATAAAATATTTTTTTTGAAAATTTTTATTGTTTCAAAATTAAAACAAACAAATGAAATTTTATGAAATTTTCATATATAAAACGAAGTAAAATATAAATTAGAAATTTTCAAAGTTTTCAACAATCAATATGAGTTTTGCAATAAAATTTTTTTTTGAAAATTTTTATTAACCTATATATAATAAGATGAAAAATTGCTGAAAATTGAAAAATTTTGATTTTTTTGTAGATGACATTATGAAGTATTGAATGGATGAAAATCCATAAAAGTGGTTTTAAAGTAATCTTTAAATAAATATCTCCAGGGATTTTTTTATTTTTAAAAAATATTTAACAGATTCCAAAATATTAATCTCAGAAGTTAGTAGTTGAAAACGTAAAAATTTTTTTTATTTTGTCCGTAAACTGATTTTTCTCAGGATCTAAGAGGTCTTTCAAGACGTGCTTTAGTGCAAATTTTTTTTAATCTGAGCTCATGATTCAGAGTTACAACTGTTTAAAGCCAAAAAAATCAAAATTTAAAAACTCTAAAAGTTGTCATTTTCATCACTTCGTAACTCAAAATCTATATCACCAAAACGATCAAACTAAAGTGCTATGTATTTGTTAAAGCGTTACCTTAAACAAATTTTTTTGGTTTTTAATTTAACCCTTTCATTAAAGAAAAATTAAATTACAAAAAAATTTATTGTATAAAAAATTTTTTTAATATCTGAAACAAAATATATATATTATTATATTATTACTGCGCCATTTATGGCGCCGTTTCTAAGTTAAGTTAGAAACACACTAATATACAGGAAAATACTCTTTCTCTCTCATTGATAATCGCAATTTGATCGAAAATTACTCGAAAGTCGAAATTCTCTCGAAAGTCGGAATTCTCTCGAATAGTCGAAATTCTCTCGAATATATATCGAAAGAATAAGTCAAAGTGCGAGTGTTATTATTTTTATTAATTTAAAATAAAAATAGAGCAAATAGCGTCTGCTCTCCAATATTCTATATTAATGAAAAAAAAAAATGAATTATAATTAAATATAATTAAGTGTATGTGGGTATTTATATAATATACTTTTTATAGTAAATACTATATCGTATAAATAAAAAGAAATTCAACTATAAAGGATTCAAAAATATAACCTAAGTATCATGAAAATCCATTGCTGGAGCAGTGTTTATTCCATTGATAATGGTTTATTCTTATGATGAATGTTTAAAAAGTTTAAAAACTCATTAATTGCAGAAAACAAGTAATCAATATCTATAAGGTTAACAAGACTCATATCGTATAATAGCTAATTCCTTTTGAACATTGATCGTAAGAACAAAGACTACTCCAGTAATGGATTTCTTGATAGTTAAGTAATATTTTTATTTTTTAAATGATGAAATAACTATCTCTTTTTTTTTAGGTATATGTCTAGCATGCAAATCAGTCAGCAATAAATAAAAAAAGTAAATAATTAAATGAACAATTTTTTTCTTTTAAGTTTTTAGCTTTTAACTAAGGGTTTCAAAAATATAATTCAGTTCGGCTTTACATTTATAGTCTCATGTGTATCAAAAAATCCATGACTCGTGTTGTGTTTGTTCTTACAATGAATGTTCTGCAGTTTAAAAACTCATTAATTGCAGCAAAACAAGTAATAATTATCTTAGACAGACAAGAAACATTTGGTGTGTAATAGCTAAATAACCATCTCTTTTTTTTATATGTGTCCAGCATGCATCTGTCAGTTATAGCAGAAAAAAGCACATAAATAAAATAAAAAAATAAATGAAAAATTTTTTCTTTTAGGTTAGAGTTTTTAATTCAGGCTTTCAAGCATATAATATAGTTCGGCTTTATATTAACATTCTCATGTATTACTTAAGTTTCAAGAAATCCATTGCTGGAGCAGTGTTCATTCTTACGATGAATGTTCTGCAGTTTAAGAACTCGTTAATTGCAGAAAACAAGTAATCAATATCTAAGATTGACAAGAATCATATGGTGTAATAGCTGATTCCTTTTGAAACCAGAACATTGATCGTAAGAACAAAGCAACTACTCCAGTAATGGATTTCTTGATAGTTAAGTAAAACTTGAATAAAAAATATTATTCGCATTCATTCATTTTTTTTTTTAAATAATAAAAAAGCTATCTATTTTTTTTTCATATGTCTGGCATACATCTTTCTATTAAAGTAGACAACAATACATAAAAAAATAAAATAAATAAATAAACAATTTTTTCTTATAAGTTTTTAAATTTTAACTAAGGGATTCAAAAATATAATTCAGTTCGTCATATTCGCAGTCTCATGTATTACCTAAGTATCAAGAAATCCATGTGTTTGTTCTTACAATCAATGTTCTGGAGTTCAAAAGGAATTAGCTATTACACCAAATGTTTCTTGTCTGTCTATAAGATAAGATATTACAACATATGATTCTTGTCAGTCTTAGATATTGATTAATTGTTTCCTGCAATTAATGAGTTTTTAAACTGCAGAACATTCATCGCAAGAAAAAACACTGCTCCAGCAATGGATTTCATGATACTTAAGTAGTACATGAGAATGTAAATATAAAGTCAAACTTAATTATAAGTTTGAAAGCCACAATTAAAAACTCAAATTTAAAAGAAAAAAATTGTTTATTTATTTATTTATATTTGTATGTGTCTTTTTCAACTATAACTGACAGATGCATCCTAGGCATATAAAAAAAAAAGAGATGGTTGTGTCATTATTTAAAGAAAATAAATAAATAAATTAAGAGTTTTTGTCTTTAAGTAGAGTGTCTCTAAGTTTTTAGTTTATAATTAAAGCATTCAAAAATATATTGCAGCTCAGCTTTATATTTGTAGTTTCATGTATTACTTAAGTATCAAGCATGACTCGTGTTGTGTTTGTTCTTACGATCAATGTTCTGGAGTTCGAATCAGCTATTACACCATTTTAAACGGCAGAACATTAATAAACACAATAAATATACTTAAAGCCGGACTGAATTATATTTTTGAATCCCTTAGTTAAAAGCTAACAACTTAAAAGAAAAAAATTGTTAGTAAGGGGTATAGAGTAAAATACATGTTGACTATATGAAAGAACCTCATCATAAATTTCACTATGGAGTAAAATGGATCTCGGGTGTCCTATATTGTATGAAAAAACGAAAAATTTCACTCTATAGTATTTTCATTTTTTTCGGTTTTTTGCACTGAAAAAGGTTTAAAACAGTTAAAAACCTAAATATTTCATTTGGTATATAGTTCATTGAGTCAGTGGAATCAAAATAATCTGATATTAATGGATTTAAGTAGGTTTTTGATTGGATTTTTAGAAATTTTGGCTTTATTCCAAAAAGCCATTTGAATCAGTTAAAATTCTTTATAAACCAAGTTTCCTAACAAAAATAATTTTGATGGACCTGGATTTTCTTAACAATTTTTATTTTTCCAAAAATCGAAAGGGTATATATGGAAAATTGTCAGATTTTTTTTCTTCAAATTTTTCATTGTTTGATACCGAAAAAGGTTTGAAACAGTTAAAAACTTAAATCAATATGGTTTATCAGGTCAGAAGCTCAAAAAACCTAGCATAAATGGATTTAAGTAAGTTTGAAAATTTTTGGAGTTTCAGAAATTTTGGCTTTATTTGCACAAAACAATTTGAATTGGTTAAAATTCATTATAAACCAAGTTTTCTAATAAAAAAAGTATGCTATTGAAATGGGTGAACTGGATTTTTTTGACAATTTTTATTTTGCAAAAATCAAAAGGGGTATATGGAAAAATTTCCGATTTTTTTTTTCTTCAAATTTTCCGTTGTTTGATGCCGAAAAACGTTTGAAAAAATTAAAATCTTAAATCAATATGCTTCACTGTGTCAGAGAGCCCAAAAAACCTGACATAAATGGATTTAATTGAGCTTGAAAATTTTTGGATTTTTAGAAATTTTGGCTTTATTTGCATAAAACAATTTGTATTGGTTAAAATTCATTATAAGTAAACATGATTTTCTTAAGCAACAGAAACAGAAGTAAATGCGATACAAAAATAAATTCTGATTTATTTTTGTTTGCAAATCGGCACAGTACAATAAGTTAATATATCTGAAAATTTTTTTGTTGAACAATAATTTTATGATTTGAAGAATCATTTTCGATATAGTATTTTTCTCTACAGTTAATTTGGGAAATAAGAAATACCCAAATTTATATATATCATTTTACCTTCGATACAAATCAATTAATTAGTATATGCAAAATTAATTTTTATGGCCTAAGCTAAGTAAAAATTAAATTCAAGTAAAATTATATTGTGAGATGAAATTTTATGGCCTAAGCTAAGTAAAAATTATATTTAAGTAAAAGTATATTTCAAAATATTGATACTGATTAAATTAATAATTTTTTTAAAACTTTAATAAATTAAAGTAGAATTAAAACTAAGTTAAGTCTTGTTGTTTCCTATTACGCGTTATAATATAACTTTATTTTGGGCCATAAATGTTGTGAGATGAAATATATGGCCTAAGCTAAGTAAATTTTTATTTCAGCAAAAGTATAAATTCCTAATAAATATATTTTAACTTTTGGGCCATAAATGTTGTGAGATGAATTTTTATGACCTAAGCTAAGTAAAAATTTAATTTAAGTAAAAGTATATTTCAAAATATTGATATTGATTAAATTAATCATTTTTTTTAAACTTTAATAAATTAAAGTATAATTAAAAATAAGTTAAGTCTTGTTGTTTCTTTGTTGTTGTTCTTGTCGTTTTAAGTTGTTCTTGTTTTTTTACTTTCTTGTTGTTCTTGTTGTTTTAAGCTAAGTAAAAATTTAATTTATGTAAAAATATATGCTACACGTGTAATTATGCCCGAAAAAATTAAGAACACCATGTGACCTACTAAACCACGCCCTCGCAGGGAACGAATACTAAAAAAAAAAAAATGTTGCAGTTTTTTTAATTTTTTTGTTTTTTTAATTTTAGAAAAAAATTTTTTAAAAATTTGGTATCAGATCCAAAAAATTACTATATACAAACTTTCTAATACTAGTACTCTCATCGAAATAAATTAGGTACTACGTCCAAAAAAAAAAAAATTTGGTGTTTTTTTTATTTTTTTGTAACGAAGATTTTGGTAAAAAAATTTTTTTTAAATTAATTATCAGATTCGAGATATTGAGTAAAAATCATACTTTCAAATATAAGTACTTTCATGGAAATAAATGAGGTATTACATCAAAATTAAAAATTAAGGCCCATAAATGTTGTGAGATGAAATTTTATGGCCTAAGCTAAGTAAACATTTAATTTAAGCAAAAGTATAAATTCCTAATAAATATTTATTATAACTTTTGGGCCATTAATGTTGCGAGATGAAATTATATGGCCTAAGCTAAGTAAACATTTAATTTAAGCAAAAGTATAAATTCCTAATAAATATATTATAACTTTTGGGCCATTAATGTTGTGAGATGAAATTATATGGCCTAAGCTAAGAAAAAATTTAATTTAAACAAAAGTATAGAGACACACTAAAAGAGGATAGAATAATAAAACTTTTGAGAGTATTGCCTACACTTTCGGGCCATAAAGGTTGTGAGATCAATTTTTTTGGCCCTAAGTTAAGTAAGCATTCTAGTAAACCTAAAATTTTTATATAAATAATTTACAAATAATAAATTATCAATTCTGAAATACTTTTATGAGCACAGTTTTTTTGATAAGTTTTTTAATAACTGAAAACTAATTTTCATAGATAAGATATAAGATATAAGACTTTAATAAATTAAAGTATAATAACGTCTAAGTTAAGTATGGCTTTTTTATTCAGTGGCATTTACATGCGATCTGGGCCCAGAGTCACTAAAAGAGGATTGAACAATAAAACTTTTGAGAGTATTGCCTACATTTTCGGGCCGTAAAGGTTGTGAGATCAATTTTTTTGGCCCTAAGTTAAGTAAGCATTCTAGTTAACTTGAAATTTTGATATAAATAATTAATTTCTTTTAATGGAACCCCTGGGACCTGTTCGTTACCTAGGGTCTTCCATAAATATAATTTGCTTACATAATTATTATAAACATTTATTATTTTACAAAATGCTTAACTTGCCAGGCCCCTAACCAGTCTGCTTATCGGCGGAAAATACGAATTGTAGAGCTGAAATTTATTTGTATTAATGGTGAGCCAGAGGCCAATTTTGAATTGTGACTTCAGAAGTAATAATTTTTTGACAAAACTTATAATAGATAAAAATTTCAAAATCGTGTCATTTGAATTTTCAAAAAAAATCCAGTTTATACCACGAAATATTAAAAACAAATATCTAAAAAATTTGTAAAATCAAGGTTTTGGGAGGGATGAATGTATTGATTCCGACAATTTTATTTATTGTTATCATGTAATTTAGGCACCGAGGGTGGATGGAATTCTGCAGACAGCACGTCCTAGGTCAAAGTTCTACATAATCCGGGAGTTCGAATCAGACACTTCCTCGGGGGGTCTACCTTGTCAACCAGAGGGGTCTCCTGTGAATGTCTGAATGCATCATCGAGATGCGCTTATATGCTCAGAGTTCACCATTAAAAAAACAAAAAAACAAAACAAAAACTTAATAATGTAATAAAAGTTACAAATTTTGTTTTCTTAAGTGGTAATTTATATATACCTACAGCACAATCAAGTATATCATATCAGAGAATACACTTTCTTTAATTACAATTTTTACAATTGGGAGTATTTATAATAAAGACTGTTACCCCCAAAACAGACTAATGTCGCTGCATTACATACATAAATAAGAATAATAAAATAAACAAATTATTACAATAAGTTTTGTGCATTAATTATTATATTTAGAGCGCCGTTTGCTGGCTGGTTAGGGGCCTGGCAAGTTAAGCATTTTGTGAAAATAATAAATGTTTATAATAATTATGTAAGCAAATTATATTTATGGAAGACCCTAGGTGACGAACAGGTCCCAGGGGTTCCATTAAAAGAAATTAATTATTTATATCAAAATTTCAAGTTAACTAGAATGCTTACTTAACTTAGGGCCAAAAAAATTGATCTCACAACCTTTACGGCCCGAAAATGTAGGCAATACTCTCAAAAGTTTTATTGTTCAATCCTCTTTTAGTGACTCTGGGCCCAGATCGCATGTAAATGCCACTGAATAAAAAAGCCATACTTAACTTAGACGTTATTATACTTTAATTTATTAAAGTCTTATATCTTATATCTTATCTATGAAAATTAGTTTTCAGTTATTAAAAAACTTATCAAAAAAACTGTGCTCATAAAAGTATTTCAGAATTGATAATTTATTATTTGTAAATTATTTATATAAAAATTTTAGGTTTACTAGAATGCTTACTTAACTTAGGGCCAAAAAAATTGATTTTTATATTACAAGAAATATATATTGAAAATTTTCGACTTTTATCAAGTTGTTAACAATCAATACGACTTTGGCAATAAAAAATTTTTTTTGGAAAGTTTTATTACTTCATGTTAAAGACAGGCGAATGAAATTTTATGATATTTTCATAGAAAAAACAAAATAAAATATTTAAATTAACCAAAAGTTGCCTATTGCGGGCAACTGGACCATTTTCGGTAAAAACTGATATCATATTCGTGTTCAACAACCCGAAAAACATAAGTAACCCCTGCAAAATAAGAAAATCTCCGAAAATTAACCGAAAGTTGCCTATTGCGGGCAACTGCACCATTTTAGGTAAAAACTGATACCATATTCGGGTTCAGCGACCCAAAAAATATAAATACCCGTTGGAAAATTCCATCGACCTATCAAGGATAAAATTTGTCTACGAAATGGGGCTCCACGTCAGGTCTAATAAAAGAAGTCAATATTTGAAAACATTTAAGTAGGGAATATTCTGCTAAATTCAATACTAATATTTCTATGCTATCATTGCTTAAAAATAATTGAAATTGCAACTTTTCTATAAAACAGGAAAGTTTTCGAGAACATTTAAGTGGGGAATATTCTGCTAAATTGAATACTAATATTTCAATGCTACGATTGCATAAAAATATTTGAAATTACAAAATTTCTACAAAAGAGGACCGTATTCGAAAACATTTAAGTGGGGTATATTTTACTAAATTCAATACTAAAAATTCAATGCTATCATTGCATAAAAACCATTAAAATTACAAAATTTCTATAAAACAGGACAGTATTAGAAAACATTTAAGTGGGGTACCTATATTTTGCTATATACAATACTAATATTTCAATGCTATCATTGCATAAAAATATTTTACATTACAAAATTTCTATAAAAGAGGTCAATATTTGAAAACATTTAAGCGGGGTATATTTTGAAAAATTCAATACTAATAATTCAATGGTATTATTGCATAAAAACCATTAAAATTACAACATTTCTATAAAACAGGACAGTATTCGAAAACATTTAAGTGGGTCATATTCTGCTAAATTGAATACTAATAATTCAATGCTATTAATGCATAAAAACAATTGAAATTCTGTAAAAGAGGAGAATATTCATAAACATTTAAGTAAGAATATATTTTGCTAAATTCAATAGTAATAATTCAATGATATTGTTGCATAAAAACAATTGAAATTACAACATTTCTATAAAACAGGTCAGTATTCGAGAACATTTAAGTGGGGAATAATCTGCTAAATTCAATACTAATATTTCAATGCTATCATTGCATAAAAATAAATGAAATTATAACTTTTCTATAAAACAGGACAATATTTGAAAAAATTTAAGTGCGGTATTGAGTATTGAATTTAGCAGTATATATACTTATAAATTCAATACTAATATGTCAATGCTATCATTGCTTAAAAACATTAAAATTCAACTTTTCTATAAAACAGGGAAAAAAAATTTAAAGTGGGTTATATTTTGCTAAATTGCATACTAATAATTCAATGCTATTATTGCATAAAAACAAGTGAAATTACAACATTTCTATAAAAGAGGACAATATTCGAAAACATTTAAGTGGGGTATATTTTGCTAAATTCAATACTAATAAATCAATGTTATAAAACAGGACAGTATTCGCAAACATTTAAGTGGGGCAAATTTGCTAAATTCAATACTAAAATTTCTATGCTATCAATGCTTAAAAACATTGAAATTACAAGTTTACTATAAAACAGGGAAAAAAATTTAAACTGGTGTTTATTTTGCTAAATTCAATACTAATATTTCAATGCTATCATTGCATAAAAATATATTAAATTAAAAAATTTCTATAAAATAGGTCAATATTTAAAACATTTAAGTGGGGTATATTATACTAAATTCAATACTAATGATTCAATGCCATTATTGCATAAAAACAATTGAAATTACAACATTTCTATAAAAAAGGACAGTATTCGAGAACATTTAAGTGGGGAATATTCAGCTAAATTCAATACTAATATTTCAATGCTATGATTGCATAAAAGTAATTGAAATTACAACTTTTCTATAAAACAGGAAAGTATTCGAGAACATTTAAGTGGGGAATATTCTGCTAAATTGAATACTATTATTTCAATGCTACGGTTGCATAAAAATATTTGAAATTACAAAATTTCTATAAAAGAGGACCGTATTCGAAAACATTTGAGTGGGGTATATTTTACTGAATTCAATACTTATAATTTAATGCTATTATTGCATAAAAACAATTGAAATTACAACATTTCTATAAAACAGGTCAGTATTCAAGAACATTTAAGTGGGGAATATTCTGCTAAATTCAATGCTAATATTTCAATTCTAGCATAGCATAAAAATAATTGAAATTACTACTTTTCTATAAAACAGGACAATATTTGAAAACATTTAAGTGGGGCAAATTTGCTAAATACAATACTAAAATTTCAATGCTATAATTGCATAAAAATAATTGAAATTACAACATTTCTATAAAACAGCACAGTATTCGAAAACATTTAAGTGGGGTATATTTTGCTAAATTCAATATTAATAATTCAATGCTATTACTGCATAAAAACAATTGAAATTACAACATTCCTATAAAACAGGTCAGTATTCGAGAAAATTTAAGTGGGGAATAATCTGCTAATTTCAATACTAATATTTCAATAAATTATTGCATAAAAATAATTGAAATTACAACATTTCATGTCTACAACATGAAAATATTTCAAATATTTCAATCTATATTGTCGGTTGTTTTATATATGAAAAAATTCGAAAAATTTTATCGAATAAGAAATTGGATATCGGCTGTCTTAAACATGAAAAACCCGATAATTCAAAAAGTTTGTCTTTAAGTCGTTTTTTTGCTATTTCTTTTTATTGTATGCATTAAATAAAAAACAAAAAAAAATGGTTTTAGAAAAGTGCTTAATAAATACAAAGCAATTTGGTTTTTACATTTTGATACAAACCATTTTAAGTTATTAATTGGCAAAAATGACAACTTTTTGAGTTTTTAAATTTAAACTTCTTAGCTTCAAACAGTTGTAACTCTGGACCGAGAGCTTAAATTAAAAAAAACAAACGGACATTGATAGCATTTTTTCCAAGGATTAATCTGAACTTAAGTTCGTCTCAAAAGACCTCTTAGATCTTGAGAAAAATCAGTTTTACTGAAAAAAAACGAAATTTTTTTATGTTTTCGACCACTAACTTCTGATTTTGGTATCTGAAAATCTTTTGAATATTTTTTAAAATTTAAAAAAACGGCTGGGGATATTTCTTTAAAAATTAATTTAAAACAACTTTCATGTATTTTCGTCCATACAGCTCTTTACAAATTAGTGCTGAATAATATTAAAAATAATCAATTTTTTCGATTATTTCATTTTAATATATATATATATAGGATAGGATTTTATGATTAAAATATTTTTTAAAACAATTTTTTAATGAAAAACAAAAATTATTTTAATTTCGCGCAGCAATATTTTTTATTTTTAGACATCAACGGATAGTGTGATAGTTAAATGTTCAAAATTACTGTCACATTCTGCCGAGCGTAGCGAGGCCAATCAGCTAGTATAATTTAAACTTAAAAGATGATTTAAATATGATTGAGTTTATTAAAAAAAATTTTTAACAGCAGAAATTATAATAAAAGTTTAAAATTGCTTTATAATAAATGGGTTTTATTGTTCAACAAAAGAATTTTCAAAAAAAAATAAAATGTTTTTTTTTATTTATCTGGACGTTTCAGTAGTATAAATTACTATATTTTTCAACAGAATCAACAAAAAGATTGAATGACAAACTTTAAAAATTTTAAAGTAATATACTAAAGAAAGACATAAAAGGAAATTTTTTTTTTTTTTTAATAATGTAAAATAACTTTTCGTTGATTCTGTTAAAAAAGGTAGTAATTTAGACTATTGAAACGTACAGATAAATAAAAAAAAAATTTTATTTATTTTTGAAAAATATGTTCTTTTATTGATCAATAAAACCCATTTATTATGATTAGAATTAAAGCCAATTATTTATATAATTTCAAATTACTTAAACTTAATGTTTATATTACTCGTTTGCTCTTTTATTTTGAAAAATGGAACAGTATTTTAAAATTACAAAAATTTTGCATTTGTATTAGCTCTGCTGCATTAGTTTTTCTCATTAGAAAAAAAAAATTTCTATTAGAGAAAAAATTAGGTAATTTTTTGGTATTTGGTATTTGATTGATTCAAGGGCTTTACTCCATTTATTTTACGGGTTTGGGTCAGTAAATCCAAAAAAATAACAAAGAAATTGATACTATTTTAAAAACCTAGCGAGTTCATTTAATTTTTGAATTTGAAGGATCGTTACTGGGCGTTAAAGCTGCCCTTTAAAATAATAATTAATAATATTAAAAAAATAATGTAGCTTTTTTTTAACTTATAGTATTAAATTTGATTATTTATCAACATTTTTAAAAGAAATTTTTTTTTACCCTTTTGGTGGTTGAAACACACGATTGTATCATAAGTTTACCAGAGCACTCTTTTAAGCAGAGCTGGAAAAGTGGACCGCGCATATAAATAGTACATTTAAAAACTCATAGTGCGGTACGAAAGTAGTATTTGCCTAACTCTGCTTTTTAAGGAGTGGTTTTGCTAATTTAAGAGTGAACCACGCAATTTCGATAAAAAATGACCTGAAATGTGGATTTAGCGACCAAAAATAACTATAATATGTAATAATTAAGGTACATAGTAAGAATATATCAAAAACACCACATTAAGGAGTCTTGTTTGCTAATTTAAGGGCGATGCGCTCATTTCATGGACGCTTTCCTGAAATTCGGATTTAGTGACCCAAATTTAAAAAAGTAAAAATCAACCTCATGTACATTTTCTTGAAAAGGAACTGACACTGCCATCTATGATGCACAAACAAAAACTCTCTAGCAACTGTTTATACTTTTTGACCAATCTGAATTACTAATTTGCAATCAAGTATTCTATATTTTATTAGTTTATAAGTTAAATCCTTTTTTAAAAATTAAATTTTATATTTTAAATATTATGAATTGAAATAATTTTGATAATTTAAATAATTTTGCACTTTTTAAAAAATTATAAAAAATCCGTTTAGGCCGAAACTTTTTCGTTGTTTTGAAAGAGTTTTTATTTTTAGGAAAATTAAATTTCTACACGACGTATATTATGCAATTTTAAAGTATTTTTTTATTAAACAAATGTAAATTAATATAATTTTTATTTTAAAAGACAATTTTTGGATCTTTACTCCTTCTGTTTATAGAGATTTTTGACAATTAAACGTTCGGTCCATCGAGACTGACGTTTTTTTTGTTTTTTATTTGCTAATTTGATACTTATGAATTTCGACAATTATGAATTTCGAAGGGCGGCCGTAAATCCCTCCAAAAGTCGATCGTACATCCGCATTGTACCAAAATACATTCAGCAAGTTATCTTATCCATTCATGTATTTTTACATGTACAGATAAATAATTTTAGAAAATACACTGTACCACAGTTTTATTTCTAAAATTATGCCGATATTTTTGTGATTCATTAATGCAATATTTCTAAAAAAATATTTCTATGATTGTATAAATTCTTAGTTTTAATCAATATTTAATATTTTCTAATTCAAAATTTTTCTGAAATTGCATTAATATCACAAATTGCCACTTATTCTATTTATTTTTAGTTCCTTTCTATTTATATACCGGTTTTATATCTTATTCTATAATAATTTTGATTTTTATCAATATCTAATAAAACTTTCTTTTTCTTTTATTTTTGTGTCTTTTGAAATTTATAGGAAAGTCTTGTGTTGACTGGGTACAAAAACTAAAAATAGATTTGTACTCTAGTCTCTTGACACCCGTGTGCTAACTGGGTAAGAAATTTTAAATTTTGGCGGCAAGGACATCTAACGGCTGAGTTAATATACTTTTTATAGTAACGCTATCTATCTAATTTTACTAGCAATTAACTCTGTGTGTTTATTTTCTAAATATGAGTCAATGACTTTTGGCGGCAAAGATATCTAACTTGTCTCAACCAGTTACTATAAACTGCGTGTTCATTTATTTTTATTTTATTCTATTTTTTTCTTCTTATTTAAAATAAATAACTACAGATTACTCTGCTTTAATATATTTTTTTAAATATTAAAATTTTTCCTTTTTCTAAGGAAAAAAAAATTTCGTCCTTTTTCCAAAAAAATTGTCTTGTATTTTCTTGTTGAATACTTGAAAACACCAAAAAAAAATTTCATTTCTAAATTGTTTATAACTTTATAAAAATATAATACACTGAACTATTATTTTTCACTTTTATTTGTGTGGAAGCGTAGCTTGGCATATAACCTAATGGATTTGGATGGTTAAATAATAATATTATGTAGGATGTTTAAGATATTAAATAAATAAATTATTTATATTCTGAGAATCTGAGTATATTCTAAAAGTATATATTCTGAGATACACGCGATACGTATATATTAAACACTCTAAAAGTAGTACTTCCTCTCCTCCGGGCCTACACCATAGTCGTTGAAGGCGCCACTCACTCTATATGTCAAATTGCTCCAACAGATCAAAGGCAAGAAACTGAATGTAACCTGGCACAATTTTTTCCTTAGTTTCCTGCTTAAATTTATCCTGTAGTTGAACTAAAAATTTTGGAACATCTTGAGGAGAAGGTTTTTTTTTTTTATTACTTCCGCTTGCTATGTGAGATAGCACGTCTAAGGTTGGCACATCGGTGTAATTTCCAGCTTCCTTAACTTTCAATGGGACTTTTAAACTTAATTTTTTTTTGGCATAATAAAGTACCCCATTTTTTAACTTTATAACATACGTTTTTTCTGCTTTTTTATTTGCAGCGGCGCCTGTTTTCTTGATATTATGATTTATATTTTTATCCTGCCAAACCTGAAGCTCATCTTCTGTATATGGTTTGCTAACATTTTTGGTTAAATAAAACCTGAATTTTGTACATTCTGTATTTTTACATGCCGCTTTAATTATTAAAGTTTTAGAGTTCTTTCTCTTTGGGCTTAAATTTACTCTATTACTGTTAACACGAATAACACACTAATTACTAATTTGTTGACTAATATAATAATTAAATTCATCTGTCCATTCTGCGGTATTAAATTTTCGTAATGAGTGACCTAAAGATGGCCAGTATTTTTCAAAAAATGCGGCTGGCAAAACTAAATTTTCTTTCATACGTGAAAAATTGGTTATATCAACTTTTCGTCGTTTCTTTGGTAATTTTTTTGTTATTGGTATGGTTAATTGTTCATGTGAAGGTTCAAACTCTCTCCCTATTTCAGTTTTTTCTGTTTGGGTATTTAAATGATTATTATCAGTATTTGGCAAATTATCAAAGTCGTCGTCTATTTTTTCATAAACCAATAAGTAAGGTATTTCAGCTGACATATCTTTTAAGAGCGTGACAGTCGAATCATTAAATTTATAATAAGTATCTTTAGCTATTCTTACAACTACATAATAATGTCCATTTTCTACAGACATACTGTTAACGATCATTGATTTTAACTGATAATATACTTTTTTAGTATCATTTTCATCTCCTGAATGAGAATAATCACTTAAATCTAATTTTTCTTCAAATTTAATGTGATTATTTATTTTTTTAATAGTTTTATTATCAATATATTTGAACCTTTTCAACTGAACAATTAGTACATTAGGGGCCTGACTAATGCCAAATTGTTTGGTACTTGCAACTTCTTTTCCAAGTGGAGCGCAAGAATAACATCTCCATAAATTTTTCGGGTCATCTAAAATTTCTGTTTTAAAAAAATTTTGTAATGCCTCGTTTATTGAGGATACAATTCTTGTTACATTATTGTGCCATTGAACTTCAATTTCTAGACAAATTTCTTCCATTTTATTCTTGACATAAGATGTATGTGAGTTTGTACATTTTAGGATTGAAATAGTTTCGCTTTCAAAAATATCCTGAACTTTTGTGCGAAATATTTCTTTATCACCTATCTCAATTGAATATTCAGTCCCTACATTAAACTCATTAAGATAATATCTTAGAAACTCGTGCGCATCTTGCGTAGCTCCTTTTTTAAATCTTTCGCAAATTTTATCAATGTTTTCAACAATTTCAACTGGATTAACGGCAAAAACTCTGTCTCTATTGATAAAAATTTGATCAAAAATGTGTTTTGTTTTGCAAACAAAACATGCGCAATATCCTGTTTCAAACCCATCTTCAACGGCATGCAAGTTTAATAATAATAGGTATTGAAACGCTGGTAAATAAAATAAAGCTTGTAAGACACTGTTTAGATAACAAGTATTTCCTAAATTGGCCAATCCAATACCAACTATGTCTGGTGGTTGCGTATTATTATTAAAAACATTTTCATCATAAATGTCTTCAAAACTTTTGAAATTTCTAGGTATTTTGTTATACTCAGAGTAATATGTGCAAGTACTATTATTTTCTGGATATTCAGATTCATAATACTCCGAGACAAATTCTTCATTTGACAAATTACGTAAATCATTCTTTTTAAACTGTTTTAAAATATTTGTATTATTCCCATCTTTTGAATAACTTTCAAAATCATTATTTTTTGGTTCGATATTATTGCTTGAAGAATTTTGATCATTAGTATCATAAAAACTTTTTAAATCGGAACCATTATTAAGTATACCGTTGGGTCGGCTTAGTTATTTGTTAATCTTTGTATCATCATGTGCTGCATATTTATCTTCTAAATCATTATCAGTTTTGGCATTGCATTCGATATTTGTTGCAGGTAAAATATTTTCATTATCACATAAACTTTCTTTGTTATCATCATTTTGATTATGACTAGTTTCTCCATCAAATTCATAATTTATTAATTTAATTAAGTCACAATCAAGTTTTTTCGTGTCATTTTTTAATGTGGTTACAATTTTTTTATAAGTGCCAGCTACCTTTGAAGATACTGTGCATTCTTTACTAGAATCGTATAATTTGGCACAAAATTCAAACCATACCGAACCTGATTTCTTTGAAACTTTTTGATTTTTCAAATTCTCCAGAAACCTTAAAGTTTCTTCTTTACTTATAAATTTACTCTTCACATATGCTGCGATTTCTTCTCGATTCTTACAGGTCATCTTTTTCAAGAGAATTTCTATTTGTAACCTGTTATTGTAAAAAAAAGGATGATGTTTATTGTAAATAAAATATATTAATTAAAAAAAAAGGAAGGAAAAGGAAGAGGAATTCAGGGTTATTTTATTAAATTAAAAACTTTATTAAAAAAAGCAAAGACTTGACTGAATGTTTTCTGAGCAGACGTTCTTACGCAGTATTCAATTGTGCCTGCCCTGAAAAGGGCAGGGCCTATGAGGTTTGCTGTCGCTGCTCAGAATGAATATAAATATTAAGAAAAAATCACTTTCACACATACACACACAATCACACAAATAAATCAAAAGATACCTGGATTTAAAACACTGACTGGACCACGTCCAGTAACGGCTTACCAGCCCTCTGTTTGCACGCCGCAGGTGCGTTGTCCCTTGGCCAAGTACAATTTCAAACACAATTCTCACCAGGTATCCACTCCTATTTTCAATCACCAGACACACTCAAACGAAGATGAACTCCGAAAAATGAACAGCTCTAGCAGTAGCTTCCTCAGGAAAAATTCTCTAGGTGGACCAGCAAAATTATATGCGCACAGCACAACCTCTGAATAGAGAATGAGACGCTTGGGAGCAACCGAAGTCTAAAGGGACGCCACCTCTCTCTATCTATTTCCACGTGCGCGTTGATTGGCCGAAATAAGTTACTATTATAGGGACTTTATTTTATACTTAAAAATTTTTAGTTACATAGAACGCGAATTTGTTGTTAATAAAAATCGACACGAATATTAAAATAATACGCAAAATTTAAGAAATTATACTATGATCAATTGTAATTATTACAATTCATGTTATTTTTATTATTATGATTTGGTATATTTCTTATGGCATTACCGGTCGGTGACGCCATCTTCATGATCCAACGAGAAGTCGTCTTTCGCGCCCACCTGTCGTGAAATCGAAATACGTCTCCTAGAGGATCATGGAAATATCGAACGAAAATCAGCAAGAATAATTAACAATTCTCCACTTGGTGCGAGAATTCGAAATTGGAGCACCTAATTACGAGACGTCTGAAGCTAAGTCTAATTTTATTATTTTGGCAACTGAACGTTCTAATTCACCTAACTTAGTTTTAAGAATCACACGTCTTATTCTACCATCAGAACCTGGTATCAATTTGTGAACTATCCCTTTTTTCCACTGATTATGAGGAGCTAAATTGTCACATATAAGTACTACATCGCCAACTTTAACAGGGGGACTCTCGGAGGTCCATTTCATTCTAGGGAGCAAAAAAGGTAGAAATTCTGTAATCCAGCGTGTCTAAAATTCATCATCTAATTGTTGAGCATAAACCCATTGTTTCCGATAACTACCACTTATCATTTCATATCTACGAGGATTTGAAAATTTTGAAGAAGCCCCAAAGAGTAAATGATTGGGAGTTAAAGCTTCTTGATCGTCTAATTCAGGAGATACAAAGGTAATAGGCCGTGAATTTACAGTATGTTCTGCTTCAGCAAAAAGGGTTCGAAGAACTTCTTCGCGAGGAGTTTTAGTTAATAAGGTTGCAGTTATAGCACGTTTCACGCTTTTAATTAATGATTCCCAGACTCCACCCATATGGGGTGTAGCCGGAGGGATAAAATACCACTTTGAACCCATACTAGTGCCATAGTCAGTCAATTTTTGAAAATTTAAATTAGCCAAAGCTCGTTTTAGCTCTTCATGAGCTCCACGTAGATTCTTGCCATTATCCGAATAGAAGACTGACGGTTGACCACGCCTTGCCGTCATCCTCTGTATCGCCATAATGCACGAATCAGCAGATAAAGTATCTGCTATTTCAAGATGAATTGTCCTCATAGTTAGGCAAGTAAACAAAACACCCCAACGCTTTTCTCTTCTTCTATCTATGGCTACTGTAAAAGATCCAAAGTAGTCAATTCCACAATGAAAAAATGGATTAGAACCGTGAGCCAATCTTCCGATAGGAAGATCACTCATTCTGCGTATCGCAGGTTTATTAAATCTTAGCTGACATTCTGCACAATGAGTAGTTATACTTCGCAACGCCCCCCGCAATCTTGTTATCCAGTATTTTTGTCTTAATTTATTTACGACCGTTTGAGTATTTGCGTGATTAAATATAACATGATAATGAGCAATAAGCAAGCGAACAACTGGATGATTTCCTTTCAAAATTACGGGGTCATTACGAAATTCAACCGCATTTTGAATTTTAGAAGCACGACCTTGAACTCTCAAAAGTCCGCCGTTGTCCAAATAAGGTGTAAGTTTTAAGATGTGACTATTAAGGGGTAATGGCTTATTTGATATTAAAACTTTGGATTCCATGCCAAAATCGTGGGCTTGAGCTTCTATCAACCAAAGATTTTCAGCTTCTATTAAATCCTCCACTTCAACATCGATACGATTCCAACCTCTAAATTTATCCATAGCAACTGAAACTCGAGCTGTTGATCCAAGTAAACGAGACCATTTACTGAATCATAAGGGGTCTGGTAAACGAGAATTACGTTCATAAACTACCATAACAGATGCTTTTGCTTCTAAACGCGATTTTCGCTTATATTCTTCCTTTGAAATAGGAGGTTGGACGGGCCATAATTGCTCACTTTTGCTTAAGAATTCAAGACCTCTTTGACAAAACCCATTAGGACCCAAATCTAAATTCTTTGACTTAGTTGCAAGATCAGCAGGATTATCAGAAGAAGAAATCCAACGCCACGAATTTACATCACTTAATTCATCAATTTCTAGTAATCTATTAGCTACATACATTTGATAATTACGAGGATCTGATTTAATCCAACACAATACTGTCCGAGAATCAGACCAAAATATTTTTCGATTAAATTTAATTTGAGAATCTTTAACAATTGAATCTGCAAGTGTAGCGCCAACTAGAGCAGCCTGTAATTCTAATCTTGGTATAGAATGTGCTTTTAAAGGAGTGACGTAACTTTTACTAGCTATTATTCGCGTACTGATTTTACCGTTATTATATAAGGCGCGAGAATAAGCTACTGCGGCATAAGCCTTTTCTCTAGAGTTACAAAACGTGTGTAACTCTATAGAAATGGGCTTGTAATCAAATTCAAACAAACAACGCGGTATTTTACAATCGTTAGTTTTTGGAAGATCAGAAATCCAAGCCTGCCACTCGTTAGCGCTATCCTCGCTTATGGGTTCGTCCCAATCCGTACCACGTCTCCAAACATCTTGTAATATAATTTTAGCACGTATAGTAAAAGGATTTAAAAAACCGAGATGATCATATAAGGACATCACTGATCTCAAAATTTCACGCTTAGTAGGAACTTTATGAGATTTTTCATTAACGCGAGCCACTTTTTCCATACGAAGTGCGAAATTCAAAGTATCAGTAAATGTGTCCCATTGCATTCCTAAAGCTTTATCGACCCCTGAACCCTCTAAATTTATTTGATTAGAGTTTTTTCCTATTTCTTTAGCATTGCTGACCCATTCATGCATTTGAAAATTAGCATAAGAATTTATAAAAGTGACTTCTTTAATACGTTTTTTAGCTTCTTCAACCGAATCTAAAGACTCTAAATAGTCATCCATATAAGTACAATTAATCAAAGCATTTGCCGAATAATAAAATTCCAAACAGAGATTTTAGTAAATCCGGACCAGCTAATAAAGAATTATTATAGCTAACACCAGCGTATTCATAAGCGGCATCAAGAACTACTCGTACCTTATCTAAATTCTCAGATTTTTGAACTCCGAAATGAGGAAGAAACCATGAATCGCGAGGAACTGAATCACTTAAAACAGCATAACCTTCGGAAATAAGCCTATTTATTTCCTTTTAATACAAAGCTGCATAAGCCGGGTCTCGATCTAACTTGCGTTCCACTGCTTTTAAACGGGATAAAGCTCCCTCAAAATTATTGGGTAAACGCAAATCATCTTGAGCCCATAATAAACCTGTCTCCCAATATCCATTACAATAGCAAGTCATTTTTTCAAGAATACTTAAGGCTCGTTCATCTGATTTAGATTTTCGAGCAACCTTTCCTACACCTAAGCTCTCTAAAGCAAAGTATTGTTTCACTAACTCATGCAAATTTTCATAGGAGTTACTACCCGTCTTCTCAGTCACAGAAAAAGAAGAAGCTTTTGATATGTGAAATAAACTACGTTTTGCCGGTTGAATTGATTTCATATTTCCATGAACCACCCACCCCAAATGAGTAAGTGAGGCAACTGGTTCATTTTTGTTCCCTTCGCGCAATTTACGAGAAACTATCAAATCCCAATTATCTTGCCCTAATAATATTCGAGGCCTTTCATATTCAAAGGTACTCAATTCTAAATCGCGTAAATGACTATAACTTTCTATAGTTTCCTTATTTAAAGAGCGAGGCGGTAATTTAAGACTTTCAATAACATAAATCCCGTTTAAATCATGAAATTCAGAATTGAGCACGTTTGAGACAGAAAAATTTACGCTAGCAGTAATTCTTGTACCTAGAGGAGTTTCATTTAAACCATCTAAATGAAGAGTCACGCGGGCTCCTTTTAGGCCTATGGATGAAGTTGTATCACGATCAATTAGAGAAACTAAAGAACCTTCATCAAGAAACGCTAAAATTTTTGTTTTTTCACGAGGGCCTTTTAAATTAACCGGCAAGACTTTGAGAAGCGGGTATGATTCTAGTCAAGTTGATTTTGCATTACCTTGAGTGGTATTTACTGAAGAAATGGGATGTTTAGAGGATTTCTCTTTACTAGAATGCAATAAAAAGTGATGAGGGCGACCACATGGTTTTCCTGATTCACCTAATCTTTTGCACGATGTAGCTTTACAGTCTCTAACATGATGTTCAAGAAATTCACCTAAGCACTTATAACAACGCTTAGCATTAGGAGTTTTCGCTCAACGCCATCTATCATCAATTGATAGTTTTAAAAATTGTTTACAATTTCTAATTATATGATCTTTATCATTACAGTAATAATACGAGGAATTTCGAAGTTTAGAAGAACTGCTTTCACCAACTAAGAATACTCGCCTGCTCAAATTATGATTATTACCACGATTATCATGTCGTTTATTTGAGTGATTTGCATCAGATTTATTTGAATCTCGATTAGCATTACCAAACATGGAAACAGTACCAGCAAAGCTAGCTAAGGTAGCTTCCCTATCTAAAAATTCACCTAAAGTTTCTAAAGACGGGGTCTCACGTATACCTGCTAAAAATTCATTGTATTTTGAAACCATAACTAAGGGTAATTTACCTATTGTTTCCCTAATTAGATCTATATTATAAAGATAACCTCTATTACCTAAATTAATCATTACTGCGACATTGTTTTTGACAGTGGCAGCAAAGGGTACGATGTTCATCTTATTAGAAGTCAGTCTAGGTGTTTAATCTAAAGTAAAATTTAAAATTGTATTTTTGCCGCATTTTCGTTTTCTTATTTTGTTGCTTGTAATTATTTATTAATTTGTATATATATTTAAAAATAATAATAATTTTATATTTTTCATTTATATTAATTAATTAATTATAAATAATTTAAATTACATAATTTCATTTTTTAAATATTTTCAAATTACTGTAAATATGTGTGAATGTTATGCGTAAACGAACGGTAAGAGACGCGCATGCTCCTTTTTCAAGGTTTCGCTTCCTTTCTTATTCTCTTTTTTCAGTCGTTTCCTGCACGCGGTATTAGCTACATCGCTTGCAGGTTTAGACATTTTTTATCGGTATTTTTTGACATTATTTAAAGTAAAAAATCTATTTATATTTCGCAATCATCAATTTAAGTGATCTTAGTAAATTTTATTTCTATTTTGATTCTGTGAATAAACTAATTAAATTATATTTTTCAAACTCCGAAAAAGTACATGCGTTTTTCTCGTCGTTCGTTACTCAAATTTTTGTATATAATTGTGTGTGTGAGAAAAAGAGATCTTTTTTTTAAATAAACTGTGCACAGTGAAACAATATAAAAAAGTGTTAATTAACTATTTTCCTATAATAATAAACTCATATCCATAAAATTTAACAAACTTTAATTAAAATAATTTTTCAATTACAAAAAGGGAAAGGAATCAAACAAGTTTTTTTGTGTGTTCAAGAATCTACTTTTTTCTCTCATTTTCTAGTTTTCCTATTTCAACATTTGGTAGCAGAGCGTGGTTAATTTTCGCATTTTCCGCGTATAAAAAGTGATTTTTCAGTGAAAATTCATGTGCAAAAATATAAGTGAAAGATAAAAAAAAATAAATATAAAGAAAATTTGTGCGCGGGGAACATACATAAAATTCCAATATGGACGCTTCCTCATGCAGAAAGAAGCACATGGGTATTTTTTGAATCGTCCATTTTGAGTTCTTCTATTACCACGACGTCATGTAAGTAGGGGGGTGTCGTATCTTCTACGAGGACTGTGGGAGCGCTGGGCATCTCCCACGCTTTATGCGTCGCTTGGTAACGTATAAACTTTCATTATTATTACATTTATACTTATTTGTTTCTATGTATATATTCAAATGAAAAATATATTTAATAATTTTTTTTTTATTTTATATATTTCAAATTTAAAAATATATTTTTATTTTCTCTTTTCTCACATTGTCGTTGAAAGTAATAAAATATTATTACATAATATTTAAATATAAATTCAATGTTAAAAATTCTTCTTGAATGAAAACTTTTTTTATGATTATTTTTTCATCTCTTTTTATGTCAATTTATTTTTCCCAATTACTAAAATGGAGTTTGATTTCGATGATATAATCTTGATACAATTAAATGTATTTAATAAAATTAAAAATTCTTTTGAAAATTATAACAAAAAATCCGATAAAAGCATAGGCGGTATTGAAGCCAGATTAGCTCAGTTAGATATTTGGTGGGCTCAATACCAAGAAAATGATACAAAAATATTAAATCTAAAAACTGTTTCAAATAAAGAGCATGAATACTTCATCAACCCTAATTGTAGTCTTAATCATGTTGAAGACATTTATATTGATCAAAAGGGATCTTTCATGCAATTAAAAATTGAATTAACTTCTTCTTCTTCTCAAGTTCACACTTCCTCAAATTCTAAAGATACTATTATCATAAATAATAATTCTAATTTACAAGTACCTACTTTTTCTGGTGACATTAGAGAGTGGATTTCCTTTAGAGATTTATTCTATCAATTGATTGTAAAATCAAATAAATCAGCTGCTGAAAAACTCACAATACTAAAATCTTCTCTCAAAGGTCAACCTTCATATCTAATTAAAAATTTATCAGTATCTGAAAATAAATTTGAGGAAGAGATATGGAAAAAACTGACTGATAAATATGATAATAATAAATTAATCATATATTCTCATGTTAATTCGTTACTCAATCTTAAAGGTATGACTGCTGAGTCTGATTTTCAACTGCGCAAACTACTGAATGAAACAATGGATTGTTTGGATTCTCTTAAACGTCTTGGTGCTCCAACTGAACATTGGGACTACTTCTTGGTGCCTTTTACTGTTAGCAGACTCGACAATCAAACCAAACGAGATTGGGAAGATTCAGATGGCGATTTTGATACTCCATCAACCTTCTCTGAGCTCAAAACCTTTTTGGAAAAAAGGATTAGGACATTATCTATGATGCAAAATTCTTCAGGGGCTCTTCGAAAAAATCATGTTAAAGATGGATCTCAAGGTCGTAGTAATTCATTTATTAATAATAATAATAATCAAAAATCGAATGCAATTAAAGCACATAATGCTATTAAAAATGATAATTCAAATTTAAATTCAAGTTCAAGTTCAAGTTCAAATTCTCAAAGACTTTTAAAATGTTATCTTTGTAATGATAATCATTTCATTTCATATTGTAATTTATTTAAAGAAAAGACTCCTTCTGAACGTTTTGACTTTGTGCAATCTTCTAAATTATGTACTAATTGCCTAGGTAAACATCTGCTGAAGGACTGTAAGATCAAAAAGACCTGCTCCAAGTGTAATCAACGTCATCACACATTCATACATGAGGTCATGTGTCAGGATTTTCAACAACAACAGGTTACTACTCCTGCAACTTCATCGCTTCAAGATTCATCTCATTCAGCCTCAATGCTACAAGGATTCTCAGCATGCCCTGCTAATCCTCGAGCTCCTTCGTCTACAACTGTACTTCTGGGAACTGCTATCATTTTTGTCGCTTCGGATAATGGCTTAAGAATGCGCATACGTGCTCTCATTGATCCTGGTTCAGAAGTCACATTCATCACTGAAAGCGTGGTACAAAGATTGAGGATGCAACGAGTTCATTCAAGAATTCCTATTTCTGGAGTGGGTCACGCTTTAGCTTTTACCAGAGGAACAGCTACAGTTCAACTAAGGTCCAGGTTTGATCATAATGTGGCATTCAGTGTAGATGCCTTCATTTTAAATAATTTGACCACATATTCTCCTAGATTTGAAAATGTAACTAATGACTGGTCTGTTTTCTTTTCTTTACCTTTAGCAGATCCAGAATTTTCTTCAAATCAAGTCATTGATATGATTCTTGGGGCTGATCTATACCCATTAATTCTTCAAGAAGGTCTGGTAAAAGGACCTGACAATTCTATTGCTCAAAAAACTGCCTTTGGTTGGATTCTAACCTGTTCTTCATCTTCTTCCAATTCTGATCTCGTTAGAAATTCGCTACACATTGCTACAGTTCATGAGCAAAATACTATTCTTACATCTCTTATTAAAAAATTTTGGGAACTAGAATCAGTCCCACCTCCTCCATTCATATTATTACTTTCTGCTGATGATCGTGAATGTCATCAACACTTTCTTGATACTTATTCTCGTGACAACACAGGTAGATTTATAGTTAGATTACCCTTTAAGTCTACTCCACCAGTTTTTAATGGTATTTTCAACAAAGCTAAACTTCAATTTATAAGAATGTCAAATAGACTTTCTAAAAATCAGTTCTTAAAAAATGAATATTTTGATTTCATGTTAACATATGAGGAATTATCCCATATGAGAAAACTTAATACTGATATAGTTCTATCTCACTTAAATCGACATTATTTTATTCCCCATCATGGTGTATTACATCCAGGTAAAAAGCTCAGAGTAGTTTTTAACGGTTCCTTTCCAGATAATAATGGAATATCTCTTAATAATTCTTTACATGCAGGTCCTCCTCTTCAAACTGATCTTACTTATGTCTTAATGCGTTGGAGATCTTATCGATATGCTTATAAAGCAGATATTCAAAAAATGTACCGTCAGATTTTAATACACCCTGATGATAGGAAATATCAATGCATTATATGGGGTACAGATCCTAATAATTATCATATATACGAACTATCTACAGTAACTTATGGTATTGTACCTTCTGCTTATCAAGCAATAGCTTGTCTTCATCAATTGGCTCTTTTAGAAGGTCACAAGTATCCTCTTGCTGCACCACTCATTAAAAATAATATGTACGTGGATGATGCTCACTTCGGCGCTGATAATCTTTCTGATGCTATTAAAATCTCTGATCAGTTCGTCCAGCTCCTCAATGCGGGCGGTTTCCCGCTAAGAAAGTGGGCAGCCAACGATAAATCTTTATTAAATCGCTTTCCTGAAGATTGGTTAGATGAAGTTACTGACTCAAATGTTTCTTGTCTAGGAATGTTATGGAATAATTCCAAAGACACTCTTTCTTATTCAAATGTATATAAAAGTCAAATTTCTTCTTTCACAAGACGTACTATATTATCTCTTATCGCAATGCTATATGACCCATTGGGCTTTCTATCTCCCATTGTAATAAAAGGAAAAATTTTTATTCAAACGTTATGGGAAGAAAAACTTCAATGGGATGAAAAAATTTCTGAAACTCTTATAAATCAATGGTTAAATATATATGAAGATTTTAAGTTAGCACATACTGTATCTATACCTAGATGGTTAAATTATTATTCTAATTGCTCTTTCGAAATCCATGGTTTTGCAGACGCTTCTATAAAGGCTATGGCTGCAGTTGTATATTTCAGAATCTTATCAGATGGTTACTCTGTTGTAAATATAGTTATAGCTAAATCTAAAGTCGCTCCGCTTAAAACTTTATCAGTTTCTAGGTTAGAACTATGCGCTGCTGTTTTATTAAGTAATCTAATTTCGAGGGTTGTTAAGTGTTTTAGTTTCAAAGACATTAAAATTCATTTATGGTCAGATTCCAGAAATTCTCTCGCTTGGATTTTATCTCCTCCTCATTTATGGCAAACTTTCGTTTCACATAGAGTCGCAGAGATTCAAAGTTTGGTTCCTAATGCATATTGGCATCACATCGATGGAGAATTAAATCCAGCTGATCTAGCCACTCGTGGGATTACAATTCCCGAATTAATCAAATTAAGTTTATGGTGGGCTGGTCCTGATTTTCTTTCAAATAATTCTGAACCTTACCTACTAGAAAGTGAGCAAATATCCAATTCCACTTGTTCTGAGCGACGTAAAACCGCTCATTTAGTTAATGCTAGGTTAAACGAGGAATGGGATCTAATTCATAAATATTCTTCTTTATCTAAACTTACGAAAATCACTGCATGGTGTTTTAGGTTTGTAAATAATTGCAAATCCAGAAAAGTTCAATCTCCTCAGTTTTTACCAAAATATTTATTCGCATTCGAAGTTAAAAATGCCGAAACATTTTGGGCTAGACAAACTCAAATGCACTACTTTTCCAAAGATTATCACCGTTTAATAAATAAAAGAGAAATTTCCAATCAAAGTCCTCTCTTTAACTTAAACATTTATTTCGACATACATACTCAATGCATTCATATTAATGGTAGACTTAAATATGCTGATTTGCACTTTGGCCAAAAATTTCCTATAATACTTCCTTACAAAAGTAGGTTTACTAATCTATTAATAGAAGATCGCCATGAAAAATCAAAGCATGGGGGCATAAAACTTACTCTATCATTCATTAACTTATCGTATAAAATCATTCATGGCAAGAGGGCAGTTGGTTTTTTCATTAAAAAATGTATTCCATGCATTCGTTTTAGAGTTTCATCAATGACTCAAAAAATGTCTGATTTGCCATTCGCACGCGTTAATCCTTCCCCTCCGTTTTCTCACGTTGGAGTGGATTACGCTGGACCCATTCTTATGCGCACAGCACCTGGTCGTGGGCATAAATCTTATAAAGGTTACATTGCTGTTTTCATCTGCTTTTCCACTAAAGCCATTCATCTCGAAGCAGTCTCTAGTTACGACACTAAGCATTTTATGCTTGCGTTTAAAAGATTTATCGCCAGGCGCGGTCTCTGCAGCGACATCTATTCAGATTGTGGTACAAACTTCGTTGGTGCAAACAATGAGATAAAACAAATGTTTTCGGAAAACTCTAAATTTTCAAAAGATGCTCTTTGCCAAATAGCTCAATATAATGTTCAATGGCACTTCAATCCTCCAGCAAGTCCTCATTTCGGAGGCTTGTGGGAAGCCGCTGTTAAGTCAACTAAATTTCATATAAAGCGTGTTATTGGTGAGAACACTCTTACTTATGAGGAAATGTCTTCTCTTCTAGCGTCAATCGAACTTTGTCTTAATTCAAGGCCATTATGCCCATTAAATGACGACCCTAATGATATAAATTTTCTAACTCCATCTCATTTTTTAACAGGACGCAGTCTAGTAGCATTGCCTGATCATACAACAATAATCGAATCAATGCATCTCGAGAAAAGATATAAAATGCTCAGCCAGATGAGAGACGACTTCTGGACTCGTTGGCATCGTGAATACCTGCAATATATGGGTCAACGTACCAAGTGGAATAAAGAACAACCTAACATCGAAGTTGGCTCTATGGTTTTAATTAAGTCTGAAAATTCTCCACCTTCACGATGGCCTATAGCCAGAGTCATCGCAATACATCCTGGCAAAGACAATTTAGTTAGAGTAGCAACTCTCAAAACTGCAAGTTCCACTTATGTGAGACCTATTGTAAAATTAATCTTGTTATTTTAAAAAAAAAATTTTTTTTGTTGTAAACTAAAATTGTATTTAAAATGTTAGTTTCGTTTTTACAAACGAAAGCGGGCGGTATGTTTAATCTAAAGTAAAATTTAAAATTGTATTTTTGCCGCATTTTCGTTTTCTTATTTCGTTGCTTGTAATTATTTATTAATTTGTATATATATTTAAAAATAATAATAATTCTATATTTTTCATTTATATTAATTAATTAATTATAAATAATTTAAATTACATAATTTCATTTTTTAAATATTTTCAAATTACTGTAAATATGTGTGAATGTTATGCGTAAACGAACGGTAAGAGACGCGCATGCTCCTTTTTCAAGGTTTCGCTTCCTTTCTTATTCTCTTTTTTCAGTCGTTTCCTGCACGCGGTATTAGCTACATCGCTTGCAGGTTTAGACATTTTTTATCGGTATTTTTTGACATTATTTAAAGTAAAAAATCTATTTATATTTCGCAATCATCAATTTAAGTGATCTTAGTAAATTTTATTTCTATTTTGATTCTGTGAATAAACTAATTAAATTATATTTTTCAAACTCCGAAAAAGTACATGCGTTTTTCTCGTCGTTCGTTACTCAAATTTTTGTATATAATTGTGTGTGTGAGAAAAAGAGATCTTTTTTTTAAATAAACTGTGCACAGTGAAACAATATAAAAAAGTGTTAATTAACTATTTTCCTATAATAATAAACTCATATCCATAAAATTTAACAAACTTTAATTAAAATAATTTTTCAATTACAAAAAGGGAAAGGAATCAAACAAGTTTTTTTGTGTGTTCAAGAATCTACTTTTTTCTCTCATTTTCTAGTTTTCCTATTTCAACACTAGGCAATTCTCTAATAGCGGCAACCAATCTAAGGATGACTTCTTCCGTATTACCAAATTGCCGTTCAAGGGCATTCATAATTTCGCGACCACTAGTACTTGTCATCATTAGACTTTCTACCGCTTGTAGAGCTTTGCCCTTAAGGCACCTATGAAGGCGAATAGCATTATCAGAATCGCTGTAAGATCCAGCTTTTGTTGTTTAATCAAAGCTATTTTTGAAATGCAACCAATTAAAAATATCTCCATCGAAGGTTAAGTCTCGTTTTTCAATAGCTAATCTATTTAAGAGAGCGTGGTTATTATCAGAAGAAGCAGAAGAAGTAGTAGGGTTTGAAGAATTGAAAGCCTGAATAACGGCTCTAGAGATAGTAGTGGACAAATCATTATTAATAAGTGAAGAGGGACACAAATCATTATTAATAAGGGACCTCATTGAAAACTGTTCGAGTTGTGGTGGCCATAGCCAATTGCAATTCGATTTGCTGTTTTTCAGCTGCTATATAATACAAAGATTAGCTTGATTTTCTTCAATGTCAAGTTGCGCTTTGCGCTTGCGCAAGTTGACTTCGTCAATAAGGACAGGCTGGGCATCAACATTGACTAAGGCAGGCTCGTTTAGAAGATCCCTATTATTAAATTCCTCTCCTTGATTTAAATTTAAAGGCTCGATATCATTGAATACAAGACCCTCACCTACGGCGTCGTGCTTTCGTGGAGGAGGTTGATAACGGCCTCTACCTTAGGCGGCATCGCCACGCCCTCGGTTGAGTCCGCGAACCATTCCACGACCACGATTAAAATCTTGATTTGCGGGCATTAAAACATCAATTTCAGGAATTGAACTATTAGGAGAATCGGGGCGAGGAACGACTGGCAATCGTCTCAAATTATAATTATTATTTCTTGCATTGGGTACAAGATCAAACTCCTGTGCCCGTTGCAAGCCGCCACGACCGGGTGCGCCGCGTGGTGGTCTACCAGCTCTATGACCGCCGGAGGCACCCTGATTTCCGTCACGAGCTTCTACTCCTCCTCGTGCACCACGTCCTCTACCACGACCTCGTTGTCTTCCAGCACATCTGTGACGAGCCATTTAATTAATTGAAATCAAAAAAAAATATATAAATTCGTAACCTAAATTTTGTAGAATAATTTAAACTAAGAAAAAACGACAAAAGACCTTATTTTATTCTGATTCGATAATTAAATAAATTTTAAAAATGAATAAATATAAAAAGAAAATATTGCTGTACTACCTTAATTTGTGCTATTTTTAAAATTTCGGAGTCGATTAAAATTAATTAAAATTAAACAGAGAAAAAATTTTATTATGAGGGCCAACTTCCTAAATTTTTGTTTCAAATAAATTCTAAATCTAATTCTGATTATAATCCTAAATTAAATTTGAAAATAAATAAGTACAAAAAATTATTTATTACTATTATAATTTTATGTGGGTCAACTTTCTAATTTTTAATATATTCAGTCAAATTCTAATAACAATTTAAAATTTAAAGATAATGACAAAAAATTTTAAAATATTAATTTAATATTAAAGTAAAGAATGATAAGACAATTAATTAATACTAATACTAATAACTCAATTTATTTAAAAATTTCAATCTAAAAATTGTTGTTTTATTAAGCTAAAATTTTCAAGAAAATCTAAATTATTAAAATTCACTGAAAAAATATTAATTACTAACTAATTAAATCGCTATAATATAATTAAAAGATATAAGAAATTATTAAATTAACGGGCGCTCAAAAAACGCAACTTATGTTTTAAAAGAAATGTGCACAAAATGTACGCCGCGTTGCACGCCTGGAAAGAGATCGAGGTATAGCTGTAAAGGGAAAAATTAGAAAGAGACGGAGAATGTAGTTTATAACTCTTTAAAATAATAATTATATTTTATATTTTCAAAAATTCAAAAAATCAATTTTATATTTAAAGGATAAATATATATTTATTTTGTATCTATATTTATTAAATTAAAAAATTAAAACTAAAAATTTAAGTAAGATTAAAATTCAAATTAAAATTAACGAGTACGAGGGACGCCGTCGTCGCGCGCTCGAGCAAAAGATAAGAGTATAGCTGAAACGGAAAAAATTAAAAAAGGACAGACGATGAAATTTATAAATTATGTATGTGATAAAATTTAAACCAATTTAATCAATTTTTATATTTTCGCCATTATAAAAAAATATTTAAACAAATTATTAAAATTAATGGTTACACACACATACATATACGCCTATATATACGTATGTGTACCAAATTTTAAAATCAAAGTTCATACACATATATGTATGTACGTCTACCTACATATATGTATATAAAATAAAATATAAAAAAAATAGAAACTAAAGAAAAATTAAAAATCACGAACACGAGGGACGCCCGCCGTCGTCGCGCGCCCGCCCAGAAACACACTCAAAGTCAAGTCTTTACCGGTAATAATTTCCCGGGTTTTACGGCAAAATTAAATAAGACATTAAAGAAAATACAAAATATAAATAAGTATTTATAGAGAAATGGCCACCATTCCCTGGTCATAACTGTCGATTTTTCATCCGGGTTAATTCTCAGAACCTTTAAATCTAGATTTTTTAAAAGCAGACCCAGAAATAAATTTTGCAAAAAAACTCAATTCCGAATTTGTAAAATCAGAATACATTAAAGTATAAAATAGGATGAATCCCGAAATTAATTTTGTAAAACCTTGTAATTCATGTAGATTTTTGCTATTTTATAAATAATTATTTCTTTTATTAAACTTGCACTGGTATTTAGGAATTTTTATGTTTCTGTTTTTCAGACCCCTAGTTTTTATTATTCTACATCAAAAAATTCTTATACTTAATTTTCGGGATTCGGAAAACTGCCTTGGATGGACAACAACAGTAATGACCAGTGAATGGCGGTCATAGAAATATTATCTCTAAATGAATAATGTATTTCAAAAAAATTTTAAATCTCTAAGACAAGAAGGAAATATTCATGAAATTCCAAATGATGTCGAAGAACTAGAAGAAATTTCTATTGGATATTATTTCTTATTTCAGATACCAAAACTGTCACATTATTTCTTACATCATGATAAGTCTCTTTTTATCAAAATGGTTCTAAATCCCTCAAGTCTTTTTGATTTCTATGTCTCCAAAGCAAAATTATTCAAGTACATTTTACTCACTTCCCCCTTATATCGGACAGTTTTTGAGCCTACCTTCTTAATTCAGAGATTTTTCAAGTACACCTCTCTATAAACATGTTCCATGTTAAGGCACATTTTATTCTATGAATCCAAATAATTATGAAATGTTAAAGACGTTTAATTCTATTATAATAATGGACCAAGTTGCAATCATAATGATGAGATTCACAAAAAATAGGTTTATTTGTATTTATAGTGCCTGGTTGATTAATTAACCTTTAAACACTTAAAATAAATGTTTTGAATTTCGAAATTAGAATTGTTCTGATTCAGAACATCTCAAAACCCCGAAGAATAGGCTTAGAAACTTTTTCTCTCTTTTTAAAATTTTGTTTTTTTTTTGAAATTGGCCAATTTCGAGGCCGCCATTTCGAATTTTGAAATTTGGTTATCAGATTCGGACTCAATGCACCCAAAAACCCCCAGATATACATTTAAAATCTTTGTTTTTGAATTTAAAATTTGGTTATTTTTTTCAAAATTAGCCAATTTCGAAGCCGCCATTTTGAATTTGGAAATTTGGTTGTCAGATTCGGACTCAGCGCACCCAAAAAACCCCCAGATATACATTTAAAATCTTTGTTTTTTAATTTAAAATTTGGTTATTTTTTTCAAAATTGCCCGATTTTGAGGCTGTCATTTTGAATATGGAAATTTAGTTGTTAGATTCGGACTCAGCGCACCTAAAAACCCCTAGTTATACATTTAAAATATTTTTTTTAATTTAAAATTTGGTCTTTTTTTTTCAAAATTGGCCAATTGTGAGCCGCCATTTCGAATTTTGGAATGTGGTTTCCAGATTCGGACTCAGCACCCAGATGTATATTTAAAAACTTTTTTTTTATTTTTAAAGACTTCGGTAAAAGTGCATAGAAGTCTTAGAAGTGCAGTGAACTTCTGAGTTGTCAACCCCTCGATATTAATGCATGTAAATTTACTAAAATTATTTTAATATAAAATCCATTCAAGTTTACTAAATTTACAGATTTTTATAAGTAGAAATTTTATATTATATCTTAATACTGTATGTATTTAAAAATTTATTTGTCTGACTATTTGTTTGTTTGTACCCTAATGACTCAAGAACCACCGAACCAATTGACATGAAACCAGTGTCAAAATAAAGAAAAAAAGTCTGCGGGTGACATAGGCCATAGAGTTTCTTCTTAGCTATCGTAGTTTTTGAGATATTTAATTTTAAGTGTTTTTGAACTTGATAAAATTTAAATTAATTTTTAACAAAATTGAATATCTCGAGACTATTGAAAAATTTTACTGTTGCACTTTATAGTATTCGATTCTGCACCAATTCTTACGTACACTTACTTACATAAATAATAAAATTTTTTTAAAATTTGTTTAAAAACTTAAATATCTAAAAAATATAACAAAATTTTACTGCCGCTATTGTTATTTATCTATTCAGCCCTAGTTTATACGTACACAGTTAAATTTTTATTAAAAACCGACGCATCTTTAAAAATTAAAAATTTTTTTTTTGTTTTTTTGATATAGTTGAGAAAATTTTTGATTTTAAAAAATAATTTTTTAGATAATTTTCGGTAAAATTAAGAACCCTGGAGACAAATTCAAGAATATTTAGTATTCATAAAACGAAATGAATTAATAAATTATTAAATTTGTAGGTTAAAAAAAATTTTTTTACGGTACTACGATATTTTAACCTTTTTTAAATTAAAATAATAAATACTACTATTCACTAAAAATTCAAAATTATTTTTAATTAACAAATTTGGTTAACCTCAACCAGAAGCAGAAGTAAATGAGACCCCCCCCCCTCCAACTTTTGCGACGCGGCAAATTTTGAGCACGAAAAAAATGAACATTGGTTTTTTGAGCACAGCAAAATAATCATAAGAAAATTAAACACCCAAAAAAAATATTAATATCTGAAACTAGTTTTTTAGACACGGATTTTTAAACACAAAAAAACAAAAAAAAATTAATTTTTAATATTTAAAAAACCGTGTCTAAAAAACTAGTTTCAGATATTGGTTTTTTTTTTTGGTTATTTAATTTTCTTATGTTTATTTTGCTGTTATCAAAAAACCAATTTTCATTTTTTTTCGTGTACAAAATTTGCTGCGTCACTTTTGCTAGTATATACACCGTTATCCAGAGCGGGACGTAAAGGGGGAAGTGAATATTCGGCGAAATCTGCTCTGGATAGGAGCGACTTGAGATTCTCAGGAAGTGATGCTTTTTTGGTAACCAAAATCCTCCCGAAGTCGGTTTTTAATTTTTAGTACCAGTTTTGACGTTATTGGCCAAAATGTGCTCCATTTAAATAACATTGGAAAAGTGGTTTTTCGAAAATAGCACGAAAAAATGGGGGGGGGGGGTGTTCAATAACTCTATTGTGGACTGTATATTTGCGTGATAAACTAGGATTTTGGTGATGATAAAATAAAAATAACTCACAAAAAATATATTAATTAAGTAGCAAAATAATTATGAAACTTTATTGTATAAAAATGTGTGTTGCTACTTGGACTATTGTCCTAAGACTGCCGGCACTGTGCGCCGTTTCTAAAGGCACGCGCTTACACTCTGTGCTCTCTCTGTGCACACACGCACGCATACTTATAAACTTATATTAATATTTGTATTATTATACAGTGTAATATTTAACATTCTCCCCCCTTTTAATTTATTTGCAGAGAAAATAAATTAATAATTAAAAATTTACTAGTTTATGTACATATTTAAAAAAAAGATTATCCCATATATTTTTTTTAAAACAAAATAAATTATTATACACATTTTTTTTTTACAAAAAATAAATAAATAAAATATTATATACACTTTTTTTATAACAGTTTTTACGTAAAATATATTTTAAATTTCACACATACATTCATTCATTCAAAGAAAATAGATTATTTACATTTTTACATTGAACTTACATAAAAATATTTTTTATATATTAACAAAATATTTTATATTTTTAGTAAGTAATTAGCTTATTTATGGGTCCAGTTAAGTAGTAGTTTTTTTATTGATGGCCCAAAATAAACTGTTAATCCCTGGGTAAATTTTCAGAATCTAGGCATAAAGCCATTTACCCAGAGGTAAGCTATTGTCAGGAATTAGAAAAAGGACGATTTTCTACGTCATTATTAGAAAATTGTAAATTTCCCTCTGCATTCCTATTCTCAGTAGATGTATGTATATTTTTAATTAAATTAGAGTCAAAATTTTGACTGATGCTATAATCATCTGACTGATTAGAAAAATGCAAAGTAAAATGATGATTTTTTTGACAAAACTTACATCTTTTTTGTGATTTACATTCGGGCAACATATGTAACCCTAAACAATTAAAACATCTATGTTTACTAGCCACGAATTCTTTTCTTTCAAGTATAGTTTTGTTCAAAAAAATATCACAAAAGGAAAAGAAATGATCCTTATTACAAATAATACAATTGATTTGATTATCTTTGTTATGTTTCGAATCATTACTTGTAGGATTTATTGATGACTTATCAAAAATATTCTTAGTATTGTCTTCGATCGATTCTAAGACAATAACATGATTTTCCATAAATCTAAGTAAATCTGAAAATAAAGGAGGTTCTTTTGAGTTTTTTAAACTTCCAACAAATTTTTCCCACTGTTTTCGCGTATCCAAATCAAAAAGAGAAATAGAATGAAAAACTAACATATCATCCCAATATTTAGTATTTCTTTTTAAAGCTTCTAAAGCCTGTATAGGAGCTGTAATACCATTCAAAATTCGCTTTAATTCTGAAGAGGATTCTTTTTTCATAGCTTTTAAATTGAAAAAGGAAGCTAAATGTGAATTAACTAATCTCCTCTTATTTTCAAATTTATCAACTAATTTTTCCCAAACGAAAGGAAAATTATTATTCGTAGTGCTATATGAATTAACTAACTGAAGGGCTTCACCCTGTAAACTGGATCTCAAATAATATAACTTAAAAACATCAGAATAACTTTTATCAATAACTAGAGATTTAAACATATCTCGGAAATTTTCCCATTCCGTAAAACTACCGTTAAATTTTGGGATAGGGATTCTTTCCAATTTTTCCAAATTATTTTCAGTGGCAAAACGTGAAGATCTATGTGAGTTATCATTTTGAGGGTTATGGGTTGCAATAAATTCATTAAACTGACATTTATTTTTTAAATAACTTTGTTCAACAGAATCAAAAGTATTTGTTTTATATAATTTGCTTTATCAGAATTAGCTATATTTAAAATTTTATAATGATTTTCCTCAAAGTGAAACCACATGTCATTCAAATTTTCCAAACGGGTAGAAGCATTGTATATGCTTTCATTCCCATCCTGAATAAAATTGGTATACGAATTTATAATACGTTGCGAAATAGAATTTTGCTCTAAAATTAAACTTTTTGCCATTTTAACTAAGGTATATTAATATGCAAAAATAACTGAGGGAAAGATAAGAAAGAACTTTATAATAAGTAACTATGCAATATTTCAAAGAAAAAAAATCAATGAAAAAATGTTGCACAAACTGAACTAGTCATCTTTCCCCGGAATTATTAAAAAACTGTGCTACATATCAATGTGCAAAAGTTCCCATGAGAACAATCCCAAAAAAAGATTTTCTCATTGAGTCCCTTCTGAAAAGAGTAAACTAACTATAATTAACTAAAAAAAGTAAAACTAGTAAATAACTTTTTCTTCAGAAAGAAAGCTCAATGGGACCTCCAAATTTATGCAACAAATCTCACCAATTATTAATTTCTTATAAAGGTAAAATTTAAATTGCATAAATGAAAACTTGTTTTAAATAAATCATCAATATTTCCTAAAACTGAATAACTGACACAGGTTCTCTCACACAAAAAAGAGAAAAACAAAAAATAACTGAAAAAACTTTAGAAAACTGTATAATAACTGAAACTAAAATATTTCTCTTCTTTTTTGTTGAAAGAATCCTGTAAAAACTGAAAAAAACTAAATTTTTACAACTAAACTAATAAACTGATCATCACATAGGATAATAAAAACTTGCATCTAATTATATATAAATATAATAAACGCATAAATAAACTAATCACTAACTTTTTTATACACATAATAAATCATTATTAATAAAAATAAATTACATAAAATAATCGTATCACTCATACCGCGGTGCCTTGAACTATACAAAAAAAATAATAATTTAATTTTAATAAGATATAATTTTTATACATAAAAATATGACTTTTTCTTTATTGTAATACATATAAAATCTTTTTTTTTTTTTAATACATAATATAACTCTTTTTGAAACTATTATTATTGAATAAAAGAATTTTAATTTTAAATTTAAAAGGATAATAAAAAAAATTATATTTATTTAGAAAAAATGAATTTAAAAAAATATAATTATTACAAAAGAGAAAAAAAAATATAAATATTATAAGAGAAACCTTGAGATGAAATCTTATGGACTCCCCCATATAGCAGAAAAACTCCAAAAAATTAGAAGAGGCAGAAGAGTAGGGAACTGGAATGTTGCGCGCGCAGTACCTTTTGAACTTGAAAAATTTTTTAAACACATGTAAACATATGATTTTTTGACTGCGCAGGCCCTTCCGGTTATTTCTTGGATTTCTTCTTCTTGATGACGTCACAATCTAACTGAATAATGGAGTCCCTCTTTTATTCTATGATTTTTCTTTAAACTTTTTTTTTGATTATTTATTAAAAAAATTTTTCAATATCTACGTTTAACTGATTTTTTAATCAACTCTATTTTTTAACTAACTTTTTTTTATAACTTTAATTTTTTATGAAAATAAAAATATTTATTAACTTTTGTGTCTTGGACAACTTTAAAACTGTACATCACCAAAAATTAATGACAAACTGATAATTAATAAAAATTAATTAAACCTTTCACTGAAATTTATTAATTAAAAACTTTCACTGAAAAACTTGCAATGGCGGCCGTAAAACACGATGCCGGTAAAACCGCGCACATGTTTTTATTAGAGATTTCACCAACTTGATTTTTAACTTCAAAAAAATTTTGTGATTTTTTGTTTTTTTATAAAGATTTATCTTGATTATATTTCTTTTAACTTTTAAACATTTTTGTAACTTCCGATTGCCAAAAAAAAGGTAAAAATCCAAAATAAATAACTTTGCGGCCATGCGGTTCTTAAAAATTTGGTCTTTCTTGTCCTTTTTTTTAAATTAAAACGGCGATGACGGACCATAATGTTCAATAGCCCTATTGTGGACTGTATATTTGCGTGATAAACTAGGATTTTGGTGATGATAAAATAAAAATAACTCACAAAAAATATATTAATTAAGTAGCAAAATAATTATGAAACTTTATTGTATAAAAATGTGTGTTGCTACTTGGACTATTGTCCTAAGACTGCCGGCACTGTGCGCCGTTTCTAAAGGCACGCGATTACACTCTGTGCTTTCTCTGTGCACACACGCACGCATACTTATAAACTTATATTAATATTTGTATTATTATACACGGAAAAAAATTATCAAACAATATGCCTCATTTTTTAATTTTTAGCTTGGTGCTGTTTTATGCATAAGCTATAAGGCAATAAAAACATCAGCGCAGTGTCTATAGACTTAGCGCGGGCTCAGTGTCTCGACGCTATAGACTTGGAGTCTCGAAAGTCGAGGCTTGATTCTTCGATTGTCTATACTATAGCATATGGAATTCAAGCGTATCACTGAGCCTCGATTTCCATGGCATAGAGGTCTTTATATTATAATATAAAGTATATTTTTTGAATAATCCGCGCATACATAATAATAATTTTTTTTATAATAATTATTAATATTAATTAAAATAAAAATTTAAATAATAAAGAATATTATATTTTATTATAATAACCGCGTTACTATAATATTATATGTTATATAAAAAATATTACATATAATATATATAATATATATAATATATTTATTTAATATTATCCGGCGCATGTATATAAAATAAAAAGTATATTCATTTTTTTATTTATAATAATTATTATAAAATTAAATTTAAAATTTAAATGATAATAAAAAATACCCTGTCAACTAGCTGGCACTAAGGTTCCTCAAACAATGAGCTTAATACTTCAATATGCCACAGATATAACCGATTACAACCATGCAATCATACATACATTTCTATTAACTTTTAAAAGTTTTTTTTATTCATCAAAAATTTTGGAACAAATTTTCAAAAAATTAATTATCAGATTCGAGATATCGAGTAAAAACCATATTTTCAAATTTAAGTACTTTCATTGAAGTAAATAAAAATTACAACAACAAAAAAATATTGCAGTTTAAAAATTTTTTTTGTTTTTTTAATTTTGACAAAAAAAATTTCAAAAAATTAATTATCAGATTTGAGATATTGAGTAAAAATCATACTTTCAAATATAAGTACTTTCATGGAAAGAAATGAGGTATTACATCCAAATTAAAAAAAAAAAATAGTTTGAAATTTTTTTATGAAAAAATTTTTGAAAAAAGAATTAGATCTTAATTCCAAAATGATTGTGAAATATCACCGGTTACAATATTTTTAGATATTAGTACTTTAATGGAATTAAATGTGGTATTGCACTAAAAAAAAAAATATTGCAGTTTTTTTAATTTTGAGAAAAAAATTTTGATAAAATTCGGTATCAGATCCAAAAAATTACTATGAACGAACTTTCTAAAACTAGTACTCTCATAGAAATAAATTAGGTACTATGTCCAAAAAGAAAAAAATATTTAGTGTTTTTTTGTATTTTTTTGTGACGAAAATTTTGGGGGAAAAATTTTCATAAAATTAATTATCAGATTCGAGATATCGAGTTTTTTACAAAGTTTTTTTCAAAATGACTTACTTTTTAATTTTCGAAGGGTCTAATAGGTTTTTGTAGGCGCTGATCTCATTAATTATGTCGTAAATTATATTCAACGGGATCAAAAGTGTGAATTTGGCCATTTTTCACACCAAATGCCCCAAAATTTACATAAACCTATAAAAGACTATTTTTAAATTAAATAAAATGAATAGGTTTTTTAGGTCGCAGATTTCAAAAATAATGTAAAAAATTACATTCAACAGGTTCTGACGGGTGAAATTGGCCATTTTTCACCCTTGCCAACCCTTAGACAAACCTTTTTCCAAATGAACTTGTTTTTTTATTTTCAAAGGGTCTAGTAGGTTTTTATGAGCACTGATGTCATTAATTATGTCGTAAATTATATTCAACAGCTTCAAAAGTGTGAAATTGGCCATTTTTTACCCCAATTACCCCAAAATTTACATAAACCCATAAAAGATATTATTTTTTAATTAAATTAAATAAATAGGTTTTTTAGGTCGCAGATTTCAAAAATAATGTAAAAAATTACATTCAACAGGTTCTGACGGGTGAAATTGGCCATTTTTCACCCTTGCCAACCCTTAGACAAACCTTTTTCCAAATAAACTTGTTTTTTTATTTTCAAAGGGTCTAGTAGGTTTTCTTGGGCGCTGATCTGAAAAATGATGTTACAAATTACATACGGAAGGTTTTAAGGGGCGAATTTGGCCATTTTTCACCCTTTTCACCCTTTAGACATTCATTTTTCCAACACGTAAATCCTTACACTAGTGTAACCTAAGGAAGTAGGCTATAATGAAAAACGACGCGTCAAGCCTTACAGTAGCGTAACCTAAGGAAATAGACTATAATAAAATAACGACGCGACAAGCCTTACACTAATATACCCTAAGGAAGTAGACTATAATAAAATAACGGCACGACAAGCCTTACACTAACATAACCTAAGGAAGTATATTATAATAAAATAACGACACGACAAGCCTTACACTAACATAACCTAAGGAAGTAGCCCATAATAAAATAACGACACGATAAGCCTTAAACTAGCGTAACCTAAGGAAGTATGCTATAATATAAAACGAAACGTCAAGCCTTACAGTAGCGTAACCTAAGGAAATAGGCTATAATAAAAAACAACACGTCAAGCCTTACAGTAGCGTAACCTAAGGAAATAAACTATAATAAAATAACGACGCGACAAGCTTTACACTAACATACCCTAAGAAAGTAGACTGTAATAAAATAACGACACGACAAGCCTTACACTAACATAACCTAAGGAATTATATTATAATAAAATAACGACACGACAAGCCTTACACTAACATAACCTAAGGAAGTAGCCCATAATAAAATAACGACACGATAAGCCTTAAACTAGCGTAACCTAAGGAAGTATGCTATAATATCAAACGACACGTCAAGCCTTGCAGTAGCGTAACCTAAGGAAATAGGCTATAATAAAAAACAACACGTCAAGCCTTACAGTAGCGTAACCTAAGGAAATAAACTATAATAAAATAACGACGCAACAAGCCTCACACTAACATACCCTAAGGAAGTAGACTATAATAAAATAACGACACGACAAGCCTTACACTAACATAACCTAAGGAATTATATTATAATAAAACAACGACACGACAAGCCTTACACTAACATAACCTAAGGAAGTAGCCCATAATAAAATAACGACACGATAAGCCTTAAACTAGCGTAACCTAAGGCAGTATGCTATAATCTAAAACGACACGTCAAGCCTTACAGTAGCGTAACCTAAGGAAATAAACTATAATAAAATAACGACGCAACAAGCCTCACACTAACATACCCTAAGGAAGTAGACTATAATAAAATAACGACACGACAAGCCTTACACTAACATAACCTAAGGAATTATATTATAATAAAATAACGACACGACAAGCCTTACACTAACATAACCTAAGGAAGTAGCCCATAATAAAATAACGACACGATAAGCCTTAAACTAGCGTAACCTAAGGAAGTATGCTATAATATAAAACGAAACGTCAAGCCTTACAGTAGCGTAACCTAAGGAAATAGGCTACAATAAAAAACAACACGTCAAGCCTTACAGTAGCGTAACCTAAGGAAATAAACTATAATAAAATAACGACGCGACAAGCTTTACACTAACATACCCTAAGAAAGTAGACTGTATTAAAATAACGACACGACAAGCCTTACACTAACATAACCTAAGGAATTATATTATAATAAAATAACGACACGACAAGCCTTACACTAACATAACCTAAGGAAGTAGCCCATAATAAAATAACGACACGATAAGCCTTAAACTAGCGTAACCTAAGGAAGTATGCTATAATATAAAACGACACGTCAAGCCTTACAGTAGCGTAACCTAAGGAAATAGGCTAAAATAAAAAACGACACGTCAAGCCTTACAGTAGCGTAACCTAAGGAAATAGGCTATAATAAAATAACGACACGAAAAGCCTTACACTAACATACCCTAAGGAAGTTGCCTATAATAAAAAACGACACGTCAAGCCTTACTTAGCGAAAGCTAAAGAAGTAGGCTATAATAAAAAAAAGATACGTCAAGCATTACACTGGCGAAACCTAAGGAAGTAGGCTATAATAAAAAAATGACACGTCAAACCTTACACTAGCGTAACTTAAGGAAGTAGGCTATAATAAAATAACGACACGATAAGCCTTACACTAACATAACCTAAGCAAGTATACTATAATAAAATAACGTCACGACAAGCCTTACACTAACATAACCTAAGGAAGTATATTATAATAAAATAACGACACGACAAGCCTTACACTAACATAACCTAAGGAAGTAGCCCATAATAAAATAACGACACGATAAGCCCTAAACTAGCGTAACCTAAGGAAGTATGCTATAATATAAAACGACACGTCAAGCCTTACAGTAGCATAACCTAAGGATGTGAACTACAATAAAAAACGACACGTCAAGCCTTACACGGGTTATGTTATTTTAAGGCTGTGTCGTTATTTTCTTATTGCCTACTTGCTTAGGCTACGCTAGTTTAAAGCTTGACGTATCGTTTTTTATTATAGTCTACTTCCTTAGGTTATGTTAGTGTAAGACTTAACGTGTTGGTTTTTTTATTATAGACCACTTCCTTAGGTTTCGCCAGTGTGATGCTTGACGTGCCTTTTTTTTATTATAGCCTACTTCCTTAGGTTTCGTCGGTGTAAGGTTTGACGTGTCGTTTTTTTATTATAGCCTACTTCCTTAGGTTACGCTACTGTAAGGCTTGACGTGTCTTTTTTTATTATAGCCTACTTCCTTAGGTTATGCTACTGTAAGGCTTGACACGTCGTTTATTTATTATAGCCTACTTCCTTAGGTCTCGTCGGTGTAAGGTTTGACGTGTCGTTTTTTTATTATAGCCTACTTTCTTAGGTTACGTTACTGTAAGGCTTGACGTGTCGTTTTTTATTATAGCCTATTTCCTTAGGTTACGCTACTGTAAGGCTTGACACGTCGTTTATTTATTATAGCCTACTTCCTTAGGTCTCGTCGGTGTAAGGTTTGACGTGTCGTTTTTTTATTATAGCCTACTTCCTTAGGTTACGCTAGTGTAAGGATTGATGTGTTGGAAAAATGAATGTCTAAAGGGTGAAAAGGGTGAAAAATGTCAAAATTTGCCCCTTAAAATCTCCCGTATGTAATTTGTAACATCATTTTTGAGATCAGCGCCCAAGAAAACCTACTAGACCCTTTGAAAATAAAAAAACAAGTTCTTTTGGAAAAAGGTTTGTCTAAGTGTTGGCAAGGGTGAAAAATGGCCAATTTCACCCGTCAGAACCTGTTGAATGTAATTTTTTACATTATTTTTGAAATCTGCGACCTAAAAAACCTATTTACTTAATTTAATTAAAAAATAATATCTTTTATGGGTTTGTGTAAATTTTGGGGTATTTTTTTTTTTTTTTTTTTTTTTTTTTTTTAAATTAGAGAAAAATCCTATACGACCCTTGTCCATAAATAAAGAAACCCAAATCGCAGTTTACCAACCTTGGCTTCGCCTCGGATGGTAATTTACGTGTGATTTGGTCCATTCTTTACTTTTCTTGACACGGGATCGTCCTATCTAAGACTTAAAATTTTTTTTCTCGCACTGTGCGGCCGAAAAAGGCATTTTTCCTGACGCAGAAAAATTTTATACGGCCCTTGTTAATAAATAAAGAATGCCCCAAATTGCAGTTTACCAACCTCGGCTTTGTCTAAGAAAGTTATTTACGTGTGATTTGGGCTATTCTTTACTTTTCTGGACATAAGCCGTAAATCTACTATTCATAAAGAAGAGAAACCGATTGGATTCTGCATACTTGAAAACCCAAAGTTATTTGTAACAGTATTTTATTCTATAAGATGAAATAGATATATAATCATCTGTTAAATAAAATATTTATTTTATATTAATACTTTATGCATCTCTATATACATACAAACCCTTAAAATTAGGGGTATAAAAATTTCTTTTTTGAAACCCTAAAACCAACCTGGTAAAGTTTTTATATGTAAAAAAACTTTGGTTGAAAGCTAAAATTTAAAATTGATTTAACTGGAAATAATTTTTTTAAGTTTAAAATTCCGGTATTATTAGGGTCAAGATACGGTTTTGAACAACTATAGCGTTCTTTTTTACTAAATAACTAAGATATAAATAAGTGAAAAGAAAAATATTCTTTAAACGGTTACTTTCTTTGCTATCTAGTTTGCTTGGAATCATTAATTATTTATAATAATAAAACCTTCAATCAAAATAGACTACTTGATATGGTATAGTTATTTTTAAGAAAAATAAATAAATTTTATCAAATCCAAAAGCAAATATTAAAAAGTTTTACATATTTAATTTAGAAAATTTTTTTAAATTATTCGTATGGCAATCGATAATGCAGTGATACCGGTTGAAACTAGAAGAACGTTTCACTATTCTGACCAGATTTATTTTCTCTTGCTCCCTTTTTTTGTTTATTTACAATTAATTACAATAAATAAAAAATTTTTATTAAAAAACTTTCTTATTTAAACCTACACTCGATGATTCGTTAGTAACATGAACTTTTACAACTGATTTAAAATTGCTAATTTAAAAATTTTTATTTAAAAAAATGTTTTATGTAGTTAGCTTTTAGAATGGTGTCTAAAACTCCATACATTTTATTTTCATTTATAGGTTTTCTCTATTAAAGCTCTATTTAAAATTAAAATATTTATGATGGTAACTGGCAAATAACCTTTTATTGCTAAAGAATTATGTTCATTACTGCTATTTACAAAATTATTACATTAGAAAATACTATATTTTTATTTATTCTTTAGAAAGGTCACGAATTTCCTTAAAGTGTCTACCACTCCATCCTTGACACTATTATTATTATTTATTACCCTCAAAATATATATTATATACTTTTCTGAAACTGGTCACTGTATTATTGAAAAGCCAACATTTTAAATGTTGCAGTTCTGGTGCAAATTTTGCACCGAGTATACTCAATAACCAATTTTGGCGAAAAAATGAGGACTATCCATTAGACGCTTGAGGCGCCCGCCTATAGGCCCCCACCAAAAAATGCCCCCACAAATTAATAATAATTTTTTTTAAGTAAAAAAATAATACATTTAATACTAACCGTAAACCAACCGTAGATTAATTTTGAGATAAAACTACACCCACAAGCCTTACACCCACATAACCTAAGGAAATGGTGTATACAAAATAAATATGCCTCAAGCCTTAAGCCCACAAAACCTAAGAAATCGGTACATATTGTTAAAAAAACGTACTACAACCGATGCACTTACGGGGAAACCGGAACAATTGGGACGCTAAATTACAATCTATAGATATGGTTCACTTTAATATCTTATTGAAACAACACTCAAGATACCATTTATTACAATGTGCTTTCTAGGCCTAGAAACGCAGGACTCAATGTTACTATTAATTACTTATAAAATAGGGTTTTTAAGCAATTTTCCAAATTGCACGATAACAGCCATATATGATGGCAGCGTTATTCGGAAATTTATCTAAAAATCCTATTTTTAACATGGAACATGTTTATAGGCAGGGGGGTACTTCAAACATGTCATTTTGGGAGATGGGTCAAATGTGCCATATGGGGGGGGGGGGGGTCAAAAGGACTTGGAATAATTTCGTTTTAGGAATTTAGAATAATTTAGATTTATGGATTTAGAATAATTTAGATATAAGGACTTAGAATAATTTTAACAAAATAGTATAGAATTATAATGATTTTGGGAGCTAAAAATTATTTTATTTTTTTCTTAAAAAACAAAGAATTCAAGATTCAAAATATGTAATAATTTTAACATGTTCCATGTTCGTTGATTGTGATTTTACAAACCAGTTATAAGTTTTTAACATTGTCATAACATGAAGCCCTGCGTTTTTAGGCCCAGAAGGCGCGTTGGAATAAACAGAGGGTATCTTGGGTGTTTTTTCAACATATTAAAGTTATCCATAACTATAAAATGTAATTTGGTGACCCAAATGTTCCGACCTTCCCTTGTCAGTGTAGGAAGTAGATCAATGTTCAGCGTATAATTAAAAATACTTACTGGGGAAACCAAATTCTAGCAAATTATAATTGACTTTTGTATGTTAACTCTGGTGCAAAAGATAGCGCAAAATAGGAATTCGCGGACCCGAAATTATCCATTTTTTTTCGAAAATTTTTTTTTCTGCTATTATTATTTCCATTTTAAAATTTTGGCATTTTTTCAAAAAAAATAGGCCAATTTCAGATCCGTAATTTTGAATTATAAAATTCGGGTATTTAATTATATCTCAGTACACCTGACAACCCCCCCCCAAATTGTCTTCAAGTATTATTTTATCTATTTCAAAAAATCTTTTCTTAAAATATATCTTTTATCTTTTAGAAAAAAATTGGCAAATTTTGGGTCCACCATTTAGAATTTATAAATTTGGTTATTGGATTCAGACTTACCATACTAATATATCCCTAGGTATAGACATTATATAATTTTTTTTGTGATTTTAATTATTTGTTGATTTTTGAAGGAATAAAATTTCCCAATTTCGGGTCTACAAATTTGAATTATAAAATTAAAGTATAAAAGCCTTTAGCTGATTTTTTTTTTTAATTTTAAGAATTGTGAATTTTTTCGAAAAAGATTGGCCTATTTTGTTTAATCGGTTTAAGCTATTTTTTTTAACTTTAAATCGACTTTAAATGTAAAATTTATTAATGCACAAATTTTATGAAATATGAAATTATAATAATTTTATTTAAAAAAAAAAAATTCTTTTTATTTTCCGTCGCCTTAATAGGCCTCCATCATATTTCCAAGCCTCTACCAGTCTTAAGGGTAACTTCTCTGAGTTTTGAAATAAAAAATCAATTTTTTTTTTTTAATTGATTTGTGTTCAGAATGTATTCAAGAATATGGAAAAAAAATTGCAAATGAACGCCGCAAATAATAAAGAAATGACAGCGCCTAAAAGTGAAATTTTTACTATACAAGAATACAAGATCCGAAACTTTAAACGCGTTTTTCTCAAAACGAACTCTTTGAAAATGGCCCATATGATAATAAAAAAACTATTGGTCAGATTTCATTTTTTTTTTTTAATCGAGATTTATTATGAAATTCTACAGGTACTACTCTAGGATAACTCTGATCGGAAGATTATTTTGGTCTGTAGGCTCCGTTTTGAGGCTTAAAATTCGGTCAAATTTCGACTTTTTTCCATTTACCTTCAGGCTGATTCCATGTAAAACGTACGTTGACCTCCAGATGGGGTCTTCCGATTGGGCTGTAACTTTGCACAGGTGATTGTATATATAAAATGTCCTCAATCCCCAAATTTTACATCGTAAAATCGTTTCTAGCCGTCTCTATGAATTTTTGAAAATTGGGACCGATTTTAAAGCTCTCAGCCACCAACTTTTGCTTCGTTATATACAAGCATGAAGAAATGTTAAAAATATTATTAGAAAAATGGTTTCGATCGGAAATTTCCCTGGCTGTCCGAATTTCTAAACCGTTTTTTTAAATTTTTATGTGGAAACCCGGAAAATTGGAAAATGTGAGCCGTACCGGCTGTAGCTCATAACTCAAAACCCGTCACTTCAAATAACTTCAAACTGGGAGTGGAGACAGGGTATTCCATATACTTTCACCTGGCATTAATATGGGTATGGGTATTTTCACATACGGAAAAATTATAACGATAATTAGTGAAATTTTCCGATTTTGAAAATGCAAATTTAGCGAAAAAAGCAATATTTATATGCAAATTTAGGCAGAACCGATTTCATATGTAAAATTTATCATAAAATAAATTTTTTTTTAAACCTTTTCTATTGATATACGTAGTCAATTCCATGAAATTAGACTTTTTATAAGAAATTTTAGTGAAAATGACCTAATAGGAAAACAAATGTTTGGAATTTTGAAAAATCAAATTTGGCTGGATTTAGTATGTTAAAATATGACACCTTATCAATTTTTATGGTTCTGGATTAAAAACTTTTGAAATTGTAGCTGTTTTTTCAATTAAAAATATTTTCAAATTTTTAAAGAAAATCTGAGTAAATTTTCCATTTTAATTTTTTCACACTCTGAACAGAGCTCAAAAACTATTTTCAACCATAGGAAATAGCTGAAACTTCTTACTGAGAGTCATTTCGGCTGTAAGTTTTTGGAAAAACATCGAGAAAGCTGAATAAAACTAAAATTCTAAAGAAAATTTTTTTTTTTTAATGTGGATTTTTTAAACACTGCGAAATTCTTTTCTTTTTTTTTATTTCAAAGAAATATTTGGCAAATTTGCTCGAAAATTGGCCTATTTTTTGGTCAAGAATAAGCGTAGGGATCAAACTGGGGTTAAATCCAATTAAAATTTCAATCTTGTTGACCTCACGAGATACCTCATATATATATACCTCATACCTCATATACCTCACCCCTAGATACCATTTTGATGCCAAAAAATTAAATTTAAACTGTAAAAAGGAACTTTCTTAAATTCACAAAAAAAATAGAATATTTTCAAAAAATTAGTAATTTTTCGAAAAAAATCGTAAATTTACTAAATTTAGTATGTTGACTAAAAATTTGAGTATTTCCGATTTTTTTTTTTGTAAATTCACGAGAAAAATTGATATTTGCTAATTTATAAATTTTTTCGTAAATTCACAAGAAAAAATCGAGAATTTTGTTTGTTTATACACTCGATAAAAATATAATTGATAAAAAAGAAGAAAATGATTTTTTGCGAGTGAATGTATTTATTATTTTTCAAAATTTAGACGTTTCGAAGCACATAGCTTCCTTTTCAATACTAAAAATAATAGTGTCATATAGCAACATATGTATACAAAAAGTATAAAATAAGTAATTGCAAACTTAAAATTAATATAAAAATACAAAAAATGTATTAGTCAAAGAACATGTAATATAACCTAAAAATTTAAATTATATAAATAAATTAAAAATATATGATAACAATTTTAAAACATAATAATTTTTTAACATACGAATAAATTACTATTTATAAAAATAATATCCATTGAGAAAAAATAGTAAAAAATTTAGAAAAAACTATGAAAAAAATGAAAAAAATATATATGTATTTATACATGTTGAAATTATTGTTATTTGTGTAAACAACAGCAGAAGTAAAAACGCTCTGATTTGAAAAAATGTAAATTTATGTAAATTAGATACTATTTATGCCCTCTGTTAATGAAAAATGTATATAATCTAAATTTTAATTTATGTAGATAAAACAGATGACTGTCACTATGGTATGTAAATAAACAAAAACATAAACACTGATACATTATTTTAAAAGAATGAATTTTAACATTAATGCATGATAAATTATCACATATATTTTTTCATTTTATGTAAAGTAAACAGATAGGGTTTAAATAGTTTATGAGAGTCCTCCTGTTTATTTATAGAATTAGATTGCATGTTGATATGTAATCTTTCACTAATTCTTCTTTTATGATAAGATGGTTCATGATCTAGTATCTTGAAATTTTGCCAATCAAAGTTGTGTTTAGTGCTTTTATGATGTTTTATAATTACTGGGTCATCCTCATTTATAGTATATAATGAAACGTCATTGGATGCATTGTTGTCAGGGGCTTTGGATTTGGATCTAGTCAACATGTTGTGTGAATTGCCTTGTTTGCGTTTTATATCCAATTCTATCAATTTTTTTTTTTTTTTTTTTTTTTTTTTTTTTTTTTTCGTTTTTTAAATTTTAATTCCAGCCATACAAAATACCACAAAATTGGTATGGTCTACACTTTAATTGATAAGGCCATTTTATTATCTGACCCTATCCATCATCAAGAGAATGTTAACATTGTCAAACAGTATTTAGCACAAAACAACTATCCCATAAAGTTTATAAATTATTATGTCAAAAAAAGATTGGATCATATTAAGTATAGAATTGATAATAGTATCAGCAATAACAATGTTATTGATATTGAAAGGAATGTTTTATTAAAAAAACTAAAAGTCAGCATTCCATTTGCTCCTGGTTTTTTTCAAAGTATTCAAAGAATTCTAAAAATACACAACATCATCGCTATACCTAGAATTCCAAACAATTTAAATAACGTTGTGGTCAAAGCCAAAGACAAATTAAACAAAGGTGATCATCCTAAAGTTGTATATAAAATAGAATGTAATGATTGCACTGCGTCGTATGTTGGTGAAACCAAAAGACAATGCCTTGTAAGAATTGATGAACATCAAAGTGGGGTTGAAAAATTGATAGAATTGGATATAAAACGCAAACAAGGCAATTCACACAACATGTTGACTAGATCCAAATCCAAAGCCCCTGACAACAATGCATCCAATGACGTTTCATTATATACTATAAATGAGGATGACCCAGTAATTATAAAACATCATAAAAGCACTAAACACAACTTTGATTGGCAAAATTTCAAGATACTAGATCATGAACCATCTTATCATAAAAGAAGAATTAGTGAAAGATTACATATCAACATGCAATCTAATTCTATAAATAAACAGGAGGACTCTCATAAACTATTTAAACCCTATCTGTTTACTTTACATAAAATGAAAAAATATATGTGATAATTTATCATGCATTAATGTTAAAATTCAGTCTTTTAAAATAATGTATCAGTGTTTATGTTTTTGTTTATTTACATACCATAGTGACAGTCATCTGTTTTATCTACATAAATTAAAATTTAGATTATATACATTTTTCATTAACAGAGGGCATAAATAGTATCTAATTTACATAAATTTACATTTTTTCAAATCAGAGCGTTTTTACTTCTGCTGTTGTTTACACAAATAACAATAATTTCAACATGTATAAATACATATATATTTTTTTCATTTTTTTCATAGTTTTTTCTAAATTTTTTACTATTTTTTCTCAATGGATATTATTTTTATAAATAGTAATTTATTCGTATGTTAAAAAATTATTATGTTTTAAAATTGTTATCATATATTTTTAATTTATTTATATAATTTAAATTTTTAGGTTATATTACATGTTCTTTGACTAATACATTTTTTGTATTTTTATGTATCAAATATTAATTATTTTGTAAGTATTAATTTTAAGTTTGCAATTACTTATTTTATACTTTTTGTATACATATGTTGCTATATGACACTATTATTTTTAGTATTGAAAAGGAAGCTATGTGCTTCAAAACGTCTAAATTTTGAAAAATAATAAATACATTCACTCGCAAAAAATCGTTTTCTTCTTTTTTATCAATTAAAATCGAGAATTCTTGAATTTGTTGTTAATATACTAAAATTAGTAAATTTACGATTATTTTCGAAAATTTACTAATTTTTCGAAAATATTCTATTTTTTTTGTAAATCTAAGAAAGTTACTTTTTACAGTGCGGTTATTATTTAAATTTTATTTAATTAATTTAATTAATATTAATAATTATTATAAAAAAAATTATTATTATGTATGCGCGGATTATTCAAAAAATATATATTATAATGGAGGACCTTATATTATATAAAGACCAAGCCAATGAAATCGAGGCTCAGTGACTACGCTTGGATTCCATATGCTATAGTATAGACAATCGAAGAGTCAAGCCTCGACTCTCGAGGCTCCAAGTCTATAGCGTCGAGACACTGAGCCCGCGCTAAGATTAATTTGACTCTTTGCTGGTATTCTTATCGCCTTAGTGCTTATTTTAACGGCAGCACCTAGCTGAAAAATAAAGAAATGGCTTGGTGCTACTAAATTAAGGTACTTGGAGTTTCAAAATTTTTTTCCGTGTACAGTGTAATATTTAACAGGGGAGTTACACTTTTCTAACCTATACTAATTGACTCGAATATCGATCACCTTCAATCTCCGTATGATAAATTGAGGGGCAATTCGTGTGATCATACTTATTAAAGCTGTTTTTTCAGCGGAATTTTTAATTTTTAATTTTTAAAAATTCACCGCGCCAAATAGAAAAAACCGATTTGGACGTGCAAAGTCTCAAAAATTTTGTCAAAGGGTCTACTTTTTTGTGGTTTTTTTATTTTTCACTCAGCTCTGCATAAAGTAACCTAAAATTGCAAAAAACGGCGAAACACTTTTAAAAAAAGCAGTGTTACCATTAAAATTTTTTTAATAACAGCAGATATTGAATTTTCGTAAAAACAGGAAAAAACTGCATGCAAAAACTTAATTTTTTAAAAAAAGTTTTTTTTATTTTTTGTTAAAAATTACTGCTTTATCAAAAGCGCAAAGTAAAAAGTCTTCCGTCTGCTAACTTTGGGATAGCGCAGCTAAAAATTTTTAAATGGAACCCCCCAATTTTGTACTTTAACGTGAAAAAAGTTTTTTTTTTATTTGGGACATCCTAACTTCCAAAACTTTAAATTTCGTTAAAAATAAATGTTTTTTTTTTTCGAGTTTTACTCCAGCCAAAATACGGGTTTGGTTGTATTTTTACTGGCGAACACGAGATTAGCTCTATTATAGGTTTTTTAGGTCGCTGAGGACCAAAATCGGGGTCATTTTGTAAACAAAATGGAGGCTTCACCCTTAAATTTGCAAAAACTACACCCAAAAAGGAGATTTTTCAAACATATTTGTATTTTGTGCGCTCTGATTTACACCAGTAGGTGTTGTGTGTCAATGTTCAAGAATTTAGACTTCTTTTTCGAAAATAAACAATATTTTACCCTTAAAAGAGCTAAAACTACCCCTAAAAAATGTGAAATTTATACTATTTTTGTATTTTGAGCGTCCAAGATATGCCCATATATCCATATATAATAAATTATGTTTAATTTTTGTATATAACTATATATATTATATACATTAGAGTGGACCTATTTTTGGACTTTCTGGAAAAACTTTGCTCCACGGGTTTTTTAGTGAAGTTTTGGTCATAAAAAGTTCCCAGTTCCAAGGATTTTGCTTTCTCCTTGCAAAAATACGTGCCTGTAACCACCTCAATATTCCCATTTAAATAACATGGGAATTTGGAGTTTTTAGCTATACAAATTTTCACAAAAGCCAAAAAGCGTTTTAAAATGCTAATTTTTACTGGAAAACATACTTTTATATGTTGTAAAGACATGCAAACAGCCCTGCATTCATTTCAAGGGGAATTTTGGGGCTAGATGCGCAAATTTACGTGTTGGCTCAATGTTATAAAATAGGTTTTTCGTTAATTTTCAATAAAACGCTACAACCTCAAAAATCAACCAAAATACTTCTAGTTATACTACTTTTTTTGGTGTAAGAGTCACCTTTCAAACGACGTAAGCCGTATATTTTTATCACTGTTTCTCTCAGCGCTATATTCATTTAATCTACTGGTAATTTTTGACCCGAAATGACCAATTTTTAAATTTATTTAAATTGCTGCCAAAATTATAGTTTTTGACGAAATTGAGTTTCTAAAAATTTTTTACTCACTGCTTTCAAATAATTTATTAACCAGAGATGATAATTTAAAGTCAGAGTCCCAATTTCAGGGTTTTAAAAAAAAGTCAATATTTATCATTATCTTTGAAAAGCAATATCTTAAAAACTAATTAAAGAAAACAGACAAGTAAAAAATTTTTGAAAACTTGAAGCTTGTGAAAAATTTAAAAGGCCTATAAAACTTAATTTCGTCAAAAATTACAATTTTGGCAGCAATTTAAGTAAATTTAAAAATTGGTCATTTCGGGTCAAAAATTACCAGTAGATTAATTGACTATAGCGCTGAGAAAAACAGTGATAAAAATATACAGCTTACGTCGTTTGAAAGGTGACTCTTACACCAAAAAAAGTAGTATAACTAGAATTATGATGGCTAATTTTTGAGGTTGTAGCGTTTTATTGAAAATTATCGAAAAACCTATTTTATAACGTTGAGCCAACACGTAAATTTGCGTATCTAGCCCCAAAATTCCACTTGGAATGAATGCAGGGCTGTTTGCATGTCTTTACAGCATATAAAAGTATGTTTTCCAGTAAAAATTAGCATTTTAAAACGCTTTTTGGCTTTTGTGAAAATTTGTATAGCTAAAAACTCAAAATTCCCATGTTATTTAAATGGGGAAATTGAGGTGGTTACAGGCACGTGTTTCTGCAAGACGAAAACAAAATCCTTGGAACTGGGAACTTTTTATGACCAAAAGTTCACAAAAAAATCCGGGGAGCAAAGTTTTTCCACAAAGTCCAAAAATAGGTCCACTCTAATACACATATAAATAATGTAATATACGCAATTTTTAAAAAACGTTTTTCTTCAATTTTAAACGCGATTTTTCAGACATAGAGGCGTTTCGCCATATTGGCCAAAGACCAATCCTCTATATAATTAAGCAGAAATGTGTATTAATGTTAAAAAAAACTTTTCTCATTGGTTTCGTGCTTAGTCAAACTAAAATTGTGAAGCAAAATCAGAAAAACCGCTACAAAATGGCTTTTCCCGTGTATTTTAAATGGGAGACATATTGATAAATATCTCGAAGAGGATGAATGATTTTCAAAAACGGGTTTCAAAGTGTTTCTGGGGACCAAAAAAGCAACCTTTCCTGAATATTTCAGCCCGATCCGAGCAGATAAAATTTTTGCTCATTTTCAGCTCCTCCGAGAGACACGTTTTATCAAATAACTCGCCAAAATATAAATTTAACATTTAAACCTAAAAAAGGATTATTTCCTTATAGGTTAAACATTCATTTTTCGCTATAAAATCCCAAGTGCCCGACCTTTTCTTAATCTGATCTTTCAAGCTAGCCGTGTATTATTTGTGAATTACTAAAAATTTTTACTCTAAATTCAGCTAATAACGAACTGTGAGCAATAAGGATTTGACCTCTGTTAAGAAAATTATATTTTTGTTCTAGGAGGATATTCCAGTTTATGAAGATTGTCCTATTACTGTTGCAGAAGGAAAATTGCTGCTTATAACTGCTTCTTTAATAGAACATTTATCCAATAAAGGATTTCATAATATATTACAAGTCTTGAATTGTTTTTTACCGGGCTTCGCTCAACAAAATAAAACAAACTTACTAAAAGACATTGAAATCAATGCTTTTAAAATGTATTCCTGTTGCAACAAATGCTTTGAAAATTTTGAAATTCCACCTCACAAAAAAACTGTTTACTGTTCTTTTTGTAAAATAGAATATAATGTAAAGACTTTGCATGAAGAGAAAAAGATTTTCTATAACATTCCTTTCAAAGATAAGTTAAAGCAGTTAGTGCAAAGTCCTTTATTCAATGAATTTCGAAAAGAAACCAATGAATCTGACATTATTAATGGAACTGTTTATAAAAGTTTAAGAGCCAATAAAGTAATTGGTGATAATGATATTACAATCCAATGGAATACTGACGGAGTTTCCGTTACTGAAAATTCTAAAGCAAGTCTGTACCCTATACTGGTTGCCGTGAACGAGTTGCCATACAGATTGAGAAGAAATAATATTTTTCTTTGTGGATTATGGTATAGAAGTGATACTAAAATTCCAAGGAACTAGTTCTTGAAACCCTTCATAAATGAGATGATGTCCTTGCATAGGGATGGTTTTGAATGTAGCACATACACAAATAAAAATACTATCAAGATTAAAGTTCATACTTTAGTTGCTCCTGTAGATGCGCCGATAAAGGCAAAGATAATGAATTGTCATCAATATAATGGAGAGTATGGATGCCCATTTTGCTTACATGAAGGAGAACCAATATTAGTAGGCAAAGGTAAGGCAAGAGTATACTGCGGTGATATTGGTCAATTAAGAAATTTGAAAAATCATTTAGGACATATTCAGAAAGCAAAAAATACAGGAAAAATAACATTTGGTGTGAAAGGACCGGCCATTGCAAACAGATTACCATGTTTCAATATTATTCATTCTTTGCCTCCGGAATATATGCATTGTACATTATTAGGGGTAACCAATATGTTCATTGATCTGTGGTTTAATCCTGTTAATTGTGAGGAAGAATGAAGTATCTCAATCCATCAAAAAGAAGGATTTTTAATTCAAGATTAATGAAAATTAAGCCATGTAGAGAAATGACAAAAACGCCTATTTCTATGGATGATTTATCTTTTTACACGGCCAATGATTTGTTATAGTTTTGTTTATATTATTCCTTACCGTGTTTAAAAGGCTTAATACCGCATAAATATTTTGAACATTGGTTTCTATTTACTTATAGTATGTATATATTTTTAAAAACAGAAATAAGTCCTCAAGAAAGGGAAAATGCTACATGGGCCATACCCCAATTTGTATTAAATGTTGAAAATTTGTACAAAAAAGAATGTATGAGGTATAATGTCCATTGCTTACTTCATATTCCTACTTATGTAAAAATGTTTGGTGCAGTTTGGGCTTGGTCTAGCTTTCCTTTTGAGTCCTTTAATGGCGTCATTGGCAAACTATTTTATGGTGCTCAATGTAGCAACCCAAATATGTAAGCAGTATAAAAGGTTGTTATATGTAAAAAATAATTTCAAAATTTTCGATAAACAAAACTGTAACAAAAAAGCTAAAGAAACATTTATTACCTTAAGAGAATGTCGGACCACGTGACTTTTTTAAAAGTGACTTTTGCGCCACTGTGTGCTGCGGTAAAAAAAAAAATATTTTTTTTAAAATAAAAACTAAGAGTTTTCCCATCATGATATTAAGTAATTTGTGCATTTATGAAAAATTTGTAATATATAAAAATATTTCAGTAAATTGAATTTGATTTCGATAAAAGAACTTATAAACTTTGATAATAGCTTTATTGATGCACATGAATAAATAATTTATATTTTGTGCAATATTAATTTTGAATGCAAATTATGTAGGCGAAATACATGAACAAAAATTTCGTCTTATAAGATTTTTAACATTATTAGCATGCCAAAGTTTTTCAATGAATTCCCTGGGTTTCCAGGGTTTTCCAGGGTGAAATTAAATTCCCTGCGTTTTCAGGGTTTTCCCTATTTTTCCAGGTAGTAGACACCCTGTATAAATAATTTTTTTGGTCTTACAGCAATGTTATTTAATCAGCATTTTATTGCATATAACGTTGCTTTTGGACTTATACAAGATAAAATGATGCCAAAAATTTAAAGCTAAAATACTAATTTGACTAATTAAAAAGCCAAATTTATTCTAGTAAATGGCAAAAAAATAATTTTTGCTTACTACTTTATTTCCAATTTTTGGCCAATATATCTAAATACCATACTGTTTTCACAGAAATATTATACTTTATATGCATATAAAAATATCTCAATTTAATAATTGACCAAGGTATCTGAGTAAAATATTGGTCTTACAGAAATTTTATAAATATATTTTATGTAGCAATTAAATTATATGAAAGCTAGTTTCAAACTTATGAAGTGATTATGAAGCAATCATTTTATTAAATACATATTATCATGGCCTTTATATCTAAACAGATCTTTTTTCGTTTTTTAGGTTGATTTTAGGTAATACTACAGTAAATAAAAATTAAAAATTTAAGTCAGTCTGGTTAATAAAAAATTAAGTTTTTGCTGAAAGTATTATTCGAGTACAAAGCCACACTTGGGAAAGAAGTTGTAATCAACAGTTCGTATAGAATACTTATCAGACTGATTTAAAATTTATAATTCGTTTTAGTATATTATCTGAAATACAATATAATTAAATTACAAATTTATGCACTATATTTATATTACTGATAGGAAAACGCTATTTTTCTTCAAAATTTAATAGAATACGATCAAAATTATTATGTCAATAGTCTAAGCAACTTACAAATTTTTTATAATATATTATGTTATATTTTATTTTATATTTAAACAAAAATTAAAATTTTAAACCAATTAATAAATATTGAATTTACAATTTTGATTCAAGTCTTGCTGAAAGTTTGATCGGAGCACAAAACCATGCTTATAAAAAAGTTATCAACACTAAAAGTAGAATACATGTCAAAAGCATTAAAAAATTATAATTCATGTTTGTTTTGGTCAAATAAGGCGTAATAATATTAAAAATTTGTAGGCTGCCTATAATATTGACATGATAATATTAAATTTTTTATTGCACAACAGAATTAATAAAATCAAAATTGTTATTAAGATTATTTTGAGGCATTATCATGTATCGCTTGGTATAACTGGTATCGAAAATTGCCCAGAAGTTACAGGTGCACCAGCAATCGCCAACTAAAATTAAAAAAAAATACATACACATAAACAGTGCAAATTCATTGTATATCAATTTATTTTTTTACATACTTTGAACACATATGGGTATTGAAAAATTCCTATGAAACAGAAGTAACCACCATAAGACAAACCATGTATAGCCATCTGATTTGAATTGACATAACCAGTTACATCTGTAAACCATCTGAGTGACCGTGTTCCATTTTGGGCTTACGTCAGGCCTGTCCTGTTTGTTTCCCTAAAAGTTTCCACTCATTTGAATGTGATGACGTTAATACTTAATCCAGCACTTGTTTGTATAAATGAAATTAAAATTTATATATAATTACAAACAAAATTTAAGATAAATGAAATAAATTTATTTTATAAATGTTTTGCACTTACTCTTAACTGTTTTGTAAAAATAACATCCATGTATGCTATTTTCCTTTAATTATTGGCCAATAATTCAATAAGAAGGTATACAAGGAATGTCTTAACATTATCTATATTTGAGTACAAAACGCTGATGCGATACCAACCAATTTCCTCATTGCAGTATTTAAATCTGACATACTTCCTTTTAGAATGGAGTATCCAGAATAAATTCATGATATAATAAACCTCGAGGGCCAGCAAATCTGAAAAACAAGTTTGCTTTTGATTTTAATCAGATAATTAATTTTTTAAAATTTTATTCAACTTACTTATGCACTTAAATTTTTCCAATTCATCAAAAATTTCTCCTTCAAATGATTCTAAAAAAGAAAAATCTTTTTTTCCAGGTGACATTTTCATTATATTTTTCTCTATAACCCATTGCGATGTATCATATTCATGATATTTCTAAATTTGTGAAATGTTAAACCCTTATTATTATCTCTTTTTAATAAATAATTAAAGGTTTTTAACTTACATTTAAATTATCCCACATTCTTTCCTTCACCACAGTTTTTATATATTATACATTAATATTAATAACATAAAAATCAGCTTCAGTCTCCATTTTCTCTCAAAATAGTTTATTTTATTTTTATAAAAATAAATTTTAATTTATATATTTGATTCAACTTTAAAAATTCAATCCTATATTATATTAATAAACAAAAATTCTAATTTAGGTTACGTTGCGATACATTACTCAAACTAACTCAACTATAATATGTACTGGATTATAATCACACTATAATAGTCACCAAAACACATATTCTGATAATGTTTGTTAAATTAATTAAACACTTTAATATTTATTAATTAAACAATGTAAATTTTTTTTTGTTATGAACAAAAAAAAAGTGGATGGTTCACTTTTTATATATAACAGAACACGTGGTCGGTCACTACGACGTTGAAAGCGTTGACTTGAACGGTGCTCGGTGCCCGGAAACGAGGATATAAAACTCACTGTAGAGGGCATAGTCTTCATGTATAGAGGGCGAATTGGTATTTAGTAAAAACAAAGTAAAAATGATCGAAAAAATACCGGTGCGTCACAAGACAAGGGCTATGTCTTGGCTATGTCACGCATAAAAAATGCATCTTAGAGCATGCTATAAGATCCATGAAGACTTCATGCGACTGTGCAATTTGGAGTTTTATGTATAAAAGTTTAGATGTCAATTTAAAATTGACTCTAAAATTAAAAAATTACTGTAACTTGTAACTGCTTGTAATTATAGATATTTATTTATTATATGAAAAAATTAGATTAAACAACAAAAAAATATAATATTTAATTAAAATTATCCTGTTTGCTGTAAAACACGTCAGACTCAGACAGAATACATTTGCATTAATTACCCCCAGTGTCTGATACAGCTGGTATGGGGAATGTTCAAAAACAATTTAAAAAAAAAAATATGGTTTACCATTACATAAAATTATTATTTTTATCATCTAAAATAAAATTTTGCACTATTTTTATTTTTATACTAAAAGCGTACTCCGGTACCAACAGGGGTTTCTGTGCCCATGAGAGGTTACTGGAATTTTAGGGGTATGAATTTTTTGTGACTGTTTTCCGAAATATCATACTTGAATTATATAAGGTTGGTAGGAGAATGTCGGTAAGGTAGAACACATTATAGAGGTAACATTCGGAGTAACTTTTGTTCCGAATCTCACTCACCTGGTAAATCAAACAACTGCTCGAGGCTTGTTGTTGTTGTTCTTCTTTCTCGAGCAAGCAAATATTTAAATATTCAAAAAGTAATTTGTTTTTCATTTTTGATAATGATTATTTAATTGGGGTTAATTAATTATTAATCAATTAATTGTATGGTGCAAAATAAAATTCGAATGCGCTGAAAGATTTTGGCTAAAAATTATATTATGGGTAAAGTATAAAAAGTTTTTTAATTAATTTTTTGAGCATATGCAGTGATTATTTTTTTGTAATATAGATTATTATTTATGTTTAAGTTTAGAAGCAGAAGGTTACTTATTCAAATTAGTGTTAATTGAGACTTGAAAAAGTAGATGATTGTTATTTTAAAGTTGTTTCATTAAGCTATTGAAGAGAAAATTATAAGCAAACAACAACTTGAAGAGAACAAATTAAAGAATCAGGTCCTATTCCAATGTCATGTATAAATATAGCCATAATCAAGAAACACGAATCCAAAATAAGGTCTTCATAATAGTAATTTAAAGCATAAGTAGCATGGAAGACGCCAAAATGGCATTGCAAACTTTATTTGATACTGCTACAGCCACTGAAAAAAGATATAATTTTTTAAAGCATCATAACAAAGAACTTACGGAAAGACAATAAAAATTAAAATTAAAATCACATTAATAAAAATATAAAATTAAAAATTATCGATAATACATTTAATAATAATTCCCAAAACGATGAATGTACAAAAGAAAATAAAAGAGTGAAAAAAAAAGTTATCTTGAAGAGCAAGTTAAGTTTTACAAACAATGATGCAAATAAGATTTACAAAGTAAACTTATTACAGAAAAATATGGCAAACATTTTAAGAGACAAGAAAAAATCCTATCAGATTCATTCAACTTCTCAGATGAAAGCTTTTGTGCCGAAGACGATGAAAATAAAGATCCAGATTGAAGAAATACTCCTTTATTTGTTACAATTAAAAAATGTATGGTTAAACCAGAGGTAAGATTATTAAAATTTGTACCTTATAGAAAAGCTTGGAATAAAAAAAATTTTGTTATTTAGAATAATAAACCTGGAACAAAAATATTATCTAATGTAGATGTAAAATGTAATTGCAAGCTAACTAAACGTGCATCCAGACTTTGTTCGTTTGAGAAAAATAATATGGCTTGTGAAAACTGTAATTGCGATCCAGAACATTGTCAAAATAAAGCTGGAGAAATGGTAAGCAAATATTTATATAATTAATCTAGTGAGAAAACTTATTAATTTCTAATTTTTAGATACGTTGAATGTTGTTTAATAAGACAAAAGAAATGCTGAATCCTTCTGAAAATAAAAAACTCAAGTAACTCAATTTTTTTCACACTTTATTATCCAATTCAGTATTGAGTTATAAATGATCGATGGAAATAGGATTGGGGAGACATTTTTCAGTTTTCTGTTAACCCTGATTCGCTTCCTTAAACACAGGTTAGAGATGCTGAAAAGCAGCCATTAAATAAACTTTATGGCAAATTTAAATTCTAAGAGCAATACGAATTAATGCTTTTACAGATGTATAAAAATGTTATTCAAATTCATATTTTTTGCCTTAGGACATCAAAAGATGATTATTTCAACCCTGATGGACATTAATGTCAGTAACTGAGTCTCATTTTGAATGGGTAATTTAAGAGTTAGCGAGTTGTGATCTCTGTAATATTTGTGTATATCAAGCATGTTACGGTATAACATCAACACTAAATGGTTCGTGTTGTGTAAAATTCGCACATGAATTCAGCGAACAGATTGTGTTATTTGTCCAAATAAAGGTGGAACGTAATAGACAAAACTTGGCTCATGTGTCTTGTGAACTTTTGATTCCAGAAGTCAGTGTAGGTTCCGTTGAAAAAATGATAAAAATGATATTTTCTAAATAAATAAGAATATAAAAAGTATATCTTATAATACCATATGTGTAAATTGTTTTAAAAAATACTTGGGCTCTTGTAGAAATATATATAATTTTTTTTTCAGTTTCTTTTTGATAAATAAAATGCATTTTTATGGACAAACGTTTACTGGCAGATAAAAATTCTTAAATATTACTTTTGACTTTTTATGTATGTGTAAATTTAATTTTTACAACGTAAAGATATAATTATCATGTAAATTTATTTAATTTTTGTAATGTAAACATTCAGAATCTTTTAAAAAAGTTTGTAATAACAATTTTCATATGCACGACATTATAATATTCTAATTAAAAAAAAAAATTTGAAAATATTTTATAAACAATGACGAAGGATTTTAATAATTGAATATAAAAAATAAATAATGCTTAATATACGTAGAACGTTAAACAAAATTGTATTTATTTGTTTTTATTTCACGTTAATAATTACAGTTTAATTATTTTCTGTGAAAGTAAGTTTACTTAATATTTATCAAAGAAATCATAGCAGTATTTTTATTTTATATGATATCTCCATAAATAAATTCACTAATAGCATCTCGTATTCGCCTACCACGACGTCTATCAGCTCCTCTTGGTACATTAGGTCCCAAATACACTGGTGGTTCTGGTATATTAATATTATATTCTAAATCATCATCCTTTTTTAGGCAAATGTTGTGTAGTATGCAACAAGCCGTTACATAATAAGGTATTAGTTTCATTTTTCGTAGACTAAATTTATCAAGTATCCACCTCCATCTACCTTTTAACAATCCTATGCAGCATTCTACCATACAACGAGTCTGAGAATGCTTTTTGTTGAAGTTATTGTCTTCAAAGTCGAGCAATCCATTATCTTTGTAAGGCGTTATAACATATTCTTGGAGGGTGTAAGCAGAATCACCCAAAAGATGATACCCTCCCAAATTTTCTCGGTTACAAAGATCCTGTACTCCTGAATATTTAAATATCCTCATATCATGAACTGATCCAGGAAAACCGCAGAAAGAATGGATTATTTCTAGTTTTTCATTGCAAACTACCTATATGAGCAATATAATTTTTCGATATTATGCTTATATATACCTATGAACTAAAAAAAGTAATTTGAGTGTATACAAATAAATATTACTTGTAATTTAATTGATGCAATTTTCTTTCGACTCATAAAGTCCGCTCTTATTCTTTTTGGAGGGCAAATCTCAATTTCAGTACCATCCACTGCTCCTGCAGCTAATGGGTATCCAAATTTTCTCTGCATTGTATTTGCAGTTCTTCTCATTCTATCCAATGTAGGCCATGTTATAAAGTAGTTTCTATAAGCATATAATGTAGAAACAGTTCTTCGAAGAGATCTCCAAGCAGTTGCTAATCCTACATCAAATTTTGTTGTGACTGAGCTAGAAATATTAATATAATTTTTAATTTATTTCAGTCATTTACTAAAAATTTACGGTGCTTACCGATAGGAATCTGGAGTCCCTAACATCCATAAACTTATCAAAAGCTGCTTCTCAGCTGTAATGCGTTTTCTTCCAAAATGTTGCAAATCTCCAGAAAGCTGTGGGCCAATGAGGCACAATAAGTACTCAAACGTTGTTCGCCTTAATCTAGGCATAAATAATAAATATTCAAAACAATTTTAAGCAAAAAAAATGAAATATTTACACTGTAAAATATTTTATAATATTATTAATTTAAATATACAAAAAGAAGTAGAGGCGCATCAAAAAACCAATAAAAAGAAAGAGCATCAGTTGACCAATAAGAAGAGGGAATTTTTTTCGCGCGAACAAAGTCAAATCACGAGATAAAGGAGGGGTTGTATAATTACTGGCAATCAGCAGATTTGGTCTACTTTAGGTTTTGTGGGTTGCTGATCACGAATTTCTGGATCATTTATGTAGGGGATGTGCGCTTCGCCCTTAAATCAGCAAAAACTACCCCCAAAAATGTAAGCATTTTTTATGTATTCGCACTTTCAACATTCATATTTAGTTAATGTAGGTTCTTTGGGTCACCGATAACAAATTTCGGGGGCCTGCCTACAAAAAATTGGTGAATTACCCCTCAATTAGCAAAAACTAAGTCCAAAAGGAGCATTTTAGCATTTTTATTTGATGTAAATTGTTAGGGTAAACTATACCAGTGATGGCTAGAGTATAAAATATTAGTACATGCATAGAAATTGAATACTTTATTAAAAACAATTTACCTAAAGTTTTCTTGAAATTCAACTGCATTATAACGATGCACGGTTCTTTCAATATAATTGGGTATTCTAGGTTTTTTCCTTAAATTACACCTATGATCGTCTAAAATAAACATAAGTTCATCATTAGCATCGTTATCTTCTTCATCATCCATTGCATCTCCATTTATGATAAACTCATGAAATATGATAGCTAAAGCATGACCATCCATTTTATTAATTAATTTAAATAAGCGCAAACAATTTTTTGTTGAAAAATTAATCTCTATAGTAAACACAATAAGCGAAAATCTTTGTATTATATTAATATATGCATCAAGGAAGACGACTAAGAGGGCAGTACCCGGGCGAGAATGTTTCACGTAGTTTTTTCATTGTAGTTTTTTTTTAACGTTTAAGCTTTGCGGTGTTTTGTGTGACAAGAACTTAGGGGTTTTTAAAAGTTTCTATGTTCAACTGCTTTGCCGCTCAAAATTTGCATATACGCAGTGTTGTAAATAACTAGTATATAATAGTGAAAAGGCAGAAAATTATATATGACAGCAGCTTTGAAAAAACACCCCGTACATTAATATATATGTATTTTTCTTGCAAGTTCTTGCAAGTTTTTTATTGCGACGCTAAAACCACAGATAAATAGAAACAGTTTTCGTTTCTTTCTTCGATTAAAGTGTATAATTATTGTTTTAACTATAATTAAAATAATATAATAATTAATCAATCAATTTAAATTTGTTTTTATCAATTAAAATATACAAATTTCCACACATTTTCAATAGTTACACAAGTTAGTATAAATAAACTGTATTTTCAATAACAAGCTTTATAAATTAATTAAATAATTTTTTTTTTCATAAATATAAATATTAAAAATAGAAATGGCAGATGTAAATATTATAAAATTTGATTTGTACGATAAGGATACTGATTCCACCATTTCGGTTGTAGGAACAAAAATTCAAGAAGCAAATTGTAATGAAGGTATATATAATATCCAAAGACTGATATGGATATGTTTTACTACGTTAATTAATATGTTGAAGTTTATTATATTTTTATTTATTTATTTATTTTGCAATTAGACCCATTATATGCACAATGTTTCCTGATGCTGATCAAGCAAAAAAGAGGTTTTGTAATAAATTTAGATAATGTTCAAATAAGCATTCGACATTTAAAGTCTGGGAAAGTTTATGAGCTGATGATTACCCCAAAACAATATTGCATGTATATTAATGGTAAATTTTTGAAATACATTTATTGTTTTATATGACAGCTTTGTTGTAAATAATTAAAAAAATTTCGATATAGATGAATCATTTGGACAAAGGCTTATAGACAATTTATTGTTACCTCATAAACAGGAAATAAAGAGCCCTCTGCAAACTTCAAAACCTTTAGATAATAATAAAACTAATGAAAAACAAGTAAGTGCTAGCTCTTCACATGCAGCATCATCAGAAATAAATAGTTTCGTAGGAAAAAATGTTGGTGCGAATTCAACAAGTAAGGGGGAAAATGAATATTATACAAAAGGATCAGAATTCGAACTTGACTGCATGAACAATTTTTTTACAAAGAATCCACTAGTTGAAGATATTAATGAATCATCAGAACATGAATCTCTTTCATCGTCAAGTAGTGAATCAGATTATGATGATAAGAAAAAAAGGCCATCCAAGAAAGTTAAAACAGTAGCTAATAAGAAAAAAAAGAGTCGTATGTTTTGTTTACATTTATATATATATTAATTGTTTCCTATACTATTTTCTAAAACGTGTTCTATTATTAAACACATAAGAACAATATCTTCTAATTAAAATCCAAAATCCAAATATGATCAATTTTTTGTCTATATGAATGCATATACACTATAATATGGATTCCATAAAAAAATTGATCATATATGGATTCTGTATATGAAAAAATATGGATAGGAATGGAAATAATCCATATCTGTCATATTTGCCCAACTCTGATTATAAGCATAATTAGTTTTTAAAATTTTTTACAGGAAAAACAGATTGGCAAGTAGACGAGACCAAATTTCTTTTAAGTTTATGTGAAAAATTTAAAAAAATTGAAAAGAAGTCAAAATATAAAATTTTTGAAATACACATGAGCAGCAAAAACTTTGAAAGAACTAAGGAGCAAATTAAAAGAAAGCTTGACAATATGAAAATTAGTTATAAACGTGTTAAAGTACACAATGGCAAGACAGGAAATGATCCTATAACTTGTGACTTTTATGAGGTAAATAAATTAATCAATAATTATAAATTAATTAATTAATAAATTAATCCATATATATGAATTTAAAAATAAATGCATTGTAAATTTATTGCGTTTTAGGAAATGGAGGATTTGTGGAAAAACAGAAAGTGGGCTAATCCTGATTCCTTGGCTGGTCCATCTCAAGAAATGACTGATGATTCTGATGATGAAAAAAAGAAATCATGCAGTAAAAAAAAATTTATTATGCATATTTACCTTAAAATAAAACCATTTAAAATTTTTATTATTATTTTTCTTTTTTAAGACCGCACAAGTATGGTAAACAAAATCTTTCAAAACCAAGAAACTCGAATGCAACAAACAGAACAATACAGAGCAAAAACTTTGCTCTTTTACGAAAAATTGATTGATAAAATGTAAGGCAATTTAGGATTGCGATAGATGATTTTTTTATGTGCTAGTATATATGTTATTCATTTTATTATCTTTTCAAATAAGACAAATAAGATTCAAAATAAGTATTATTAGTATAAACTTATAAATTTTAGTAGACTAAGTTTAAAAAGCAGTGAATAAAGATTTTAGAAAAAGCATTGTGGCTAAGTTAAAAAAAAATATATTTATACACATTTTTTTTCATTGTCATTTATTGTGATGAGTGATTATTTATATTTAAATTAATTTTATTTATTTCTTTTCAAAATTAACAGGTATTTCTCTACCTTTAATACAGTATTAAATTTCATCATTCAACTTATTTATTAAACTATGTTTCAAATTGTACATTTGTTTATTTAGCTCCATTCATTTTCACTAATGTTTTTTAAATTGAGTCTACTAAAATTACAATAATACTCAAAAATATTGTGTTACATGTAATATTATAAAGATTTTTACATGTTTATCAAAAAAAGAATTAAAGTTTATGCTTATTAAAAATCATTAACATTTACGTATAGACAAATATATATGCTAAATACACTGTAAAAAAAAATCCTGTGATTTCTTATTAGCTGTCACAGAAAAAATGCAAATATATTTGATCAATAATATATTGCGAATTTAATGTTTTCTGCAAAATTTCATTTTACTTTTTTAAAATTTTATATATAAATGTTTTTAATTTAAACTATTACTATGTGTAACTACGATATTAAAAAAAAGTTCCATACATACATTTTAAAAAGCAGAATGAAAAAAAAATATATACATATATAAATTATGAGGGATCAAAAACAATTTTTGGTAAATAAAATCGAGTTTTGATTGTATTTTATTTTATTTTCTTATTAACATTTTTTATTTTTTAAGATTATCACATAATATTTTAATTTCTTTTAATTTTATTTTTAATTTAGTTTTGCCCTCTTCAATAATTTTACAAAAAAAATTATGCCTGTATGTTATATATGAGTTAAAATATATAAAATAAAAAAATGTATTTCTTTTACTGTTTTTTTTTTTTTTTTCAATAAAAAATGATAAATAAACATATAAATAAATATTTGTAATTTTAATTAAGAAAAAAAAACAGCCTATCTCACACGGCCGCTTTTCAAAAACTATTCCATGTCAAAATAGTAGTAGGCTATAAAATACAATTTCATTTCATGTATTTCAAAAAGCTTTTACAAATGTACAACAAAATTTATATGTCTTAACATATCTTCTCTATGTCTAATCAAAATTTTATTTCAAACTCGACAGGCTAAGGCAATAAATTAATTTCATACAATGAAAAGTATGATCAGCAATGACTTATTCAGATACTTTGTTTGAAGAATTTGGCATTATAACTAGAAAACCTAAGACTACGCATTGATACTCTCTAAGTCTTTACTGCTTCTCAAATGACATATCCCTAAAAGTCAAAATAATATACTGGTATAAGAATTGCTGCTTTACTATCTCCAAAATTTATTTACTGTAGCTCTCGGATCATTTCTTTTGCTTCGTTTAAACCATATTTAGGAACAAAAGAACCTCTAAAAAATTAAAACATTATGTGATTTAAATTTAAAAAGGTTTTATAAATTATATAATTTAATTTTAAAAATGATTAAAAATTTAAAAATTTTTTACTTATAATTTTCTTTTGTTATTAAACAATTTTCTATAAATTCTATTTCAAAGGATTCTGTAATACGATCTAAATTCTCTTAAGTTATGGTATTTGAACTCATTAATATCTGACTCATTCTATCACAAAAAAAACCTTGGGCACGAACACAAGTTTTAAAGCTTATTAAAACTTTATCTAGAAAAAAAGAAATTTGTTTAAATATTTTTATTGTATTATAATTTTTATCCATATTAAAATGTTTATTACTTAAATTTTTAACTGCTGCTTGTAAAGTATCGCTTTTCATTGATAAATGCTTTATTTCCATCACAGCACCCAAAACTCCTTTGCACTTAGTTCCTAATTAAAAAAATAAATTAATTCAAAAAAAATTTTAATAAAAACTTATTTTTTTAAAACAATACAATACTTACAGCATATTTAAACTATATAGTTGCTTTTGCATAATAATTGATAAATCATCTTGAAGAATATTTGAAACTGCTTCTGATGCAGTACGTACACAATCCATGTAACAAATGATACAACGTAGTAACTTCTTCAAAAAGTAAATTATCAATTTTTTCTAATAAACTCCTTAAATAACCAGCGTGCTGTTCAAGATAACGTTTTTCTTTATTATCTTGTGCCATTCTGCACAAAACTTGAAATACATTTTTTACCGTTTGGTCTTTATAATATTCCATATTAGTATTAAGAGTTTTTCTAAAAATCTAAATTGTTCGAGCATTAGTTGAGCCCATGGTGCATCATCTATTTTTTTCCTTTTATTTTGTTCAGTTAGTTTTTTACCATCAACACTTATATATCTTGACAATAATTCTTCTCTAACGGAATCACTAAAATTATTATTTGATAATGCAGAAGTTGAATAAAAAGCTTGTTTATTTACAAGAGAATTACGTAATTTTAATAGTTAACAATATAGAATATGATTCTTGTATGCTAGATCTAGGACATTTGTGAATGCAATAAACAACCCTATCAACACACGATGAAGACTAGCAAGCTTTTACTTTAAAGGTCCTTTTGTAGAGGAAAGTTATTTTGCGGAATTTTCCAACTCTCTATTTTTCACAGGAGCTCATAATGACAGTTAAGATTGCAGCTTCTGTATTCAGTTATTGGATCACCCAATAATTTGGAATCCATGTGTTATTGTTAAGTTAACTGTCATTTAAAGCGATCTGTATAAATTTTTTTACATGACCCTATAACAGGAACTCCAATGTCGTCTAATGCTTTTTAATGGTATTAATAGCTTGAGACTTGATCGTCTAGATCCAACTAAGGTAGAAAATTTTTCATTGCAACTTGCAGTTAATAAAATTGGAGTGCACTTAGTATTGGGTTATCAGCTGAAGTTGGAGTTACCTCATTTACATTGTATAAAAATATGCAAAATTTGGCCCAATTTTTGTGAACTCTTGGTTTTCACAAATTGATTTTAATTTTCAGTATTAAAAATGGCACTATAGATTTGACTGATTTATAATAACCTTATTTTAAAGTCAAATTTTGGTTTACGTCATTGGGGTATGGCCTAACTCGCTTTCAACATGTCATTTCTAAGATGTTGTAATGAGACGAAACAAACTAAATTACCATTAGATAAGTCAGCAGTTACAATGACCTTACTTTGGAGTCATATACTTGTTTATATCTTTGGAATAAGACCTAACACTTATAATTGTTATATCTAATATTAGTCAGCTGTTATAAAAGAACATTATTTTAGAGTTGTATTATTGATTAAGGCTTTGGAATAGGGCCCGTTTCTTCAATTTGTTGTCTCCAAGTTGTTGTCATGAGGCAGCGGAAAGAAGTCACCAAAAAATAAATCAAGTGATTGACTTCTTTTAATTTTCTGATCTTCAATAGCTTAATGAAACAACTTTAAAAGAACAATCTTCTAGTTATTCAAGTCTCAATTAAAACTAATTTGTATAAATAACCTTCTGCTTCTAAATTTAAACATAAATATATTACAAAAAAATGATCACTGCATATGCTAAAAAAATTAATTAAAAAACTTCTTATACGTTACCCATAATATAATTTTTAGCTAAAATCTTTCAGCGAATTCGAATTTCATTTTGCACCATTTAATTAGTTGATAATAGTTAATTAATTAACCACAATTAAATAATCATTAATAAAAATGAATGAAAAACAATTTACTTTTTTGAATATTCAAATATTTGCTTGCTCGAGAAAGAAGAGCAACAACAACAAGCCTCGAGCAGTTGTTTGATTTACCAGGTGAGTGAGATTCGGAACAAAAGTTACTCCGAATGTTACCTCTAATGTGTTCTACCTTACCGACATTCTCCTACCAACCTTATATAATTCAAGTATGATATTTCGGAAAACAGTCTGTATTATTTCGATATGCTGAATTCGAATCTGGAGGTCTTTTTTGCGAATTTACAAAGATGTAAGCAAAAATTTGGTGAATTGGCATTTTCTTCATTTTTTTGCCTGTATCGGCTATGTAATTAATTAATTTTAGAGAAAAAATATGTGAAATATTTTTTGCTTAAAATTTCCGAAAAAAATGTCACGATAATCTTGTATCTTTTAGTGGTCAAAATTTAAACGCCGCTGAAGTTTTTGATTAGTCGGACGCGCGTCACATACCGCGCGATCTACGCTTTAAACGCGATTTTTCAAAATTTCTGAAAAACCGTTATATGTACTCATGGTAAAATCTTATATCACTAAATTTGTAAACCATAAAATTTCCTATAAAAATGATACAGATATTTTGATGTCTTCATTCTTACAAAATTATATAACTTCCAAAAATATATAGAAGCAGTACATACTAATTGTTTGGTTTTTTATTCAAAAACACGAAATTTTTGTTATTATTTCAAAATAACCCAGGGGGGGGGGTAGATCGGATTCAATGAAAATGTATTTTGATTAAACTGATAAAGTAAACTAAATTAATTTGAGCGAAAAAAAATATAGTCCTGTCGCCAGCAATGCTATTTAATGCCATAAAATCCTAAAATAGCATAAAAGTTCCATGGAAAAAAATGGGTGGTATTTATGTTTTTTTACCCGCTAAACACGAATCCGAGGTCTATTTTGCAAAATTCGTGGTCAATTTTTTTTTATTAACAAATTATTGGCCAATTTTGCAATAATTTGTTAATAACAAAAAATTGACCACAAATTTCGCAAAATAGACCCCGGATTCGTGTTTAGCGGGTCAAAAAACATAAATACCACCCATTTTTTTCCATGGAACTTTTATGCTATTTTATGGCATTAAATAGCATTGCTGGCGACAGGACTAATACTCGCAGAACATAGATTGCAGGGCAAGCCGGCCAGGCCTGGCTCATTTTGGGGTTAATCCTATCCTAAAAAGTACATGTCTTCGATACAGTAACTATGTACATTGTTATAGCTAAAAACCTCTCCTGATTGGTTAATAAAAATGTATTGCTCAAATGTTTTTATTTTAAATTTGAAAATTTATTTATAATTTTATGGAATTAGGTTATAGCATGAATATTGTGATAAAAACAAAATTTTAAATATAAAACCTCAAAATTTTTAGTCATATTTGTTTTAGTATAAATACCAAAAATTATTTTTGAATGTTTTAAAAAATGTGCGGTTAATTAAAAAAAGCGAAAAAATCAGATCCTTCTAAATTTATTATACCTACCAAATAAAATAGTTTGTTTAAAATATAAAAATTAAATTAGGTACTTATGTTTATTTATAGGGCACTTTAAAAAACCGTTTTTAAATAGAATTAATAAGTCACCAAGTTACTGGTACTATAGGTTATGATACTCGAAAGATAAATAATTAATTAATTATTTATCTTTCAATAATTAATTAATTATTTATCTTTCAATAGCTTAATTGGTTTAAAATGTATTCCACGAACAAAAAGAAAAAATAAGTAATTTTTTAACCTTAACTTCTATGGTTTTAACAAATTTCCTAAAATTAGAACTCTCGTAGAAAAAGAAAGGGATATTATTTTTGTATTTTTTGACTATAAAAAAGATAAGTCTAAAATTTTCAAAATTTTAGGTATCGGATAAGAAAAACCGAGTAATAATAAAATTTTTGGAATCTAAAGCTTTAATAAAAAAAATTAGGAATAAAAAAAGGGTAGCTTTCGTACTTTTTATAAGGCTAAAATTTTGTTTTAATTGTAACAAGGTCCCCAAAAATACACACAATACGGACTTTTTTAAAAATCGGTTTTTTAGCATCTGAGCATCTCAAAATGCACTTACATATAAACAAATCATTAATAAAAATTTGTTTACTCTTTCCAGGAACCAGTAAATTATTTCGCGGTTTAGAATATTTTTTACTTGAGCATGTTTGAGTTATTTTTATTCAAAAATTTTTGGGGGTCAACCTCTAAAATTTGATAAGATAGATTATACCTACAAAAATGTAGATAAATTGTGGAAAGAAAAAAGACCTAAATAGATATCCGGTTGTAAAATTAGATGTTTTTTACGGCTCATATCCAGAAAAGTAAAGGATGGCCCAAAGCGCACGTAAATTACCTTCCGAGGCGAAGCCGAGGATGGTAAGCTGCGATTTGAGTCATTCTTTATTTATGACAATGGCTGTATAAATTTTTTCTGCGTCAGCAGCAAGAAATTTACTTTCGTGGCTACTGTACAGAAAAAATTATTTTTGTTGGATAGAAATTCTGAAAAAGCCAAAAATGTCTATTTATTAAACGCGTAAAAAAATATAGGTCTATTTAACTTTCCATGGCGGTGTGAAACAAGCATCGAATAATTGAACCCTGTGTTTTATACCGAAAATAATGGGCAATGCGCATGTTAGGCAATGGAAAAAAATAGGTGATTGTTTAAGAGATTCATGAAAGCTAAATGAATAAAAATTGATTTTTAAACTAAGACTAAAATTTGGTGGTTCATAAACACCTGTAGGGTAAAAGCAGAAAGGCAGTTTCATGAATGATAAAACAAGTAAATGTAGCTTTTTAAAGATACATATAACTAGCTAAAATTAATAATCAGTACCAAAGAGTGAAAATGACTATTTTTTTGTGATAATATTAAAATTCTTAGAATAAAAATTAATTATCTTTAATAGACTTTTCTGATCACTGTGAAGTAGCTCTTTTACTGATCAAATAAATTTTATTTACTGGAGAAAGCTATTTTTTCTGAATATACTAATTTCGTTTAACTACTCTTATACACTTTTATCACAACAATTTATTAGCATGGAACATGTTCATTGGATGAAGTATTAGAAAAAGTCCGGCTCGGCAGGAGGGGTCGAAATATTGATGTTTTTAGGGAGAGGGGTGAAATGGACTTAGAAAATTTTCGATTTAGGGACTTAGAATAATTTGAAGTGGGAGTCAGAGCCTGATCAGGCTCTTATAAGAACAAGGCCTTAGAATACTTTAGGTTTATGGATTAAGGCTAATTTATATTTCGGGATTTATTGTAATTTTTGTTTTAGGACTTATAATAATTAGGGAGTATACGTTAAAACTGTTGTAAGAGAACATGTTCCATGATCGTTGGTAGTGTGAGAACACAAACCAGTTGTAAGTTTTTAAATATAAATAGCAAAAAAATAAATTAAAAACAACTATATGAGAGATTCCACGCCAATTGGGCCCAAGTTGAATTGAAGGGTCTCAGAAATGGGTTTAAACTATTTTTTCTCAAAAGTACAACTAATGATAAGTTTCTATACCAATTTTTAGTTCAAATGGTTTAAACGATTAAATTTGTTTTTTTGTGCAAAAGTTCATTTAAAAGAATCCAATTTCAAACAATTATAACTTATTTTTCGGACAAAAATTAATTATAATACAGGCGCCAGCCATACTAATCACGCCCAAAAATTAAATTTCTTTTTCCGAGGATAAAAATAGGTGGGATTTATGTTTTTCAACCCGCTGAACACGAATTCGGGGTCCGTTTTGCGAATTTCGTTGTCAATTTTTTGTTATTAACAAATTAATGGCCAATTTTGCAATAATTTGTTAATAACGAAAAATTGACCACGAAATTCGCAAAACGGACCCCGGATTCGTATTCAGCGGGTCGAAAAACATAAATACCACCTATTTTTATCTTCAGAAAAAGAAATTTAATTTCTTAATTTTTGGGCGTGATTAGTATGGCTGGCGCATAGACTATTAGTTTTATAATTTTTACTAGGTAAATAAAATTATTAAACATAATAATTAAATGTCACCGCAAAAATTAGGGTCATTTATTAAATTAGAATTTATCATTTACAATATTTTATCTGTTTTCAAATAATAATTTAAAATATTTTTAATAAATAATTGTTTGATAATGAATAAAAAGCAGTCATTCTCTGCGCGAAGCGCAGTTGTTTCTAGTATAATAAAATATAACAGTATATAATTATGTATAGATATATTCTTTGATAATAGTGTTTCCCATTATGCTAATATAATGGAACTACGCTTATATTTTGTTTATATTCCGAAAAAAATAATGTATGCATTATAAACCGGTTTTAAAGAAACAATAGAACTAGTGTATATATAACCATCAGAGATAAACTTAATTTTTGATATTGGTAGAGAACTGATAACACCGGGTAAAATAAGAAACTTTCTATTATTTCCATATTTTTGATTTTTACCTTAATTCATGATGCTTTAATGCCAGAAAAAAGGAATGCCCCCATAATTCCCCAAATCGCTGTCTCTTTTTTTTTCTTGTCACGAGCCATATTAATTACTATTCCGGGTATTGCTTCCAAAATGAAAATAATTAATTCTTGTTTTTTTTAATTTTTTGATACAAAAAATGTTGGGAAAAAAATTTTCATAAAATTAGGTATCAAATCCATAAAATCCAGCTATAACAAATTTTCTGGAACTAGGACTCCCATTGAAAATTTTGGGAGAAAAATTTTCATAAAATTGGGCATCAAATCCTTAAAATCCAGTTATAACAAATTTTCTGAAACAGGACTCCCATTTAAAAAAATGAGGTGTTATACGTCCAAAAAGAAATAAAATTTTTGGTGATTTATTTATTTTATAGTGCAAAAAATTTTGAGAAAAAAAATTAGGTACCAAATCCAGAAAATCGAGTAAAAGCGATATTTATTTGTATTAGAACTATTCTATTTTTTTCTTGTGTAAATGAAAAAAATTTAAACCTAATTCTAATTAAAATTAGTAAAATCTTGAGCAAAAGGAATAACAAAACTATATTAAAAATAAAATAAATATTTACTTTTTCTGCTTAACTAGGCGTTTAAACATTCAGTCTAACACTTTGTTAACCTGGTTAGTTGACAAGTTTACAGACACAGTCTCAAATCTCTGGGAAGGTCCGGAGCTCAAATCCACAAGAATTTTTTTTTGGTCTACATTTATTTAAAGTATTTTTTATTTATTAATGTTAACGCAGAGGTTATTTTAATTATATCAATAAAATATTAATAAAATATCCATTTTGCAACAATTAACTAAAGTTCTTTTTAATTAAATAAAAATTACGTAATAAGTGTTTTTACTTAAAAAAGTCTATACAACTTTTTACTTTTTATTTTACCATGGAATTGAGCAAATTGAATGTTAAATTATCCAGACATTGTTTAAAGTGATTTTAAAATTTTGATGATTTTTTTTATAAAAGAATATATATATTCTTTTGCATGAGACTAATAGGGTTGTCTAATGCTATCGAGATTTTTTGATATTCTGAAAATATATAAAAAAATATTCAACACGTATTTTTTTATTTTTCATAAAAATTAAAAATGACGGAGTAATTATTAATTAAAGTAGCTAAAATACTAGTAGTGGGGGAACCATGACGTCACAGTTCATAAAACGCAATGTTAAAAGTATAGGAAATCTGGATTGTGACGTCACGCGTAATTTATTTAACTCTTTATTTTACCGGTTAAAAATTGTTTAAATAAAAAATAAAAAAATACGTGTCTAATATTTTTTTATAAACTAAAAAACCAACAAAATAGAATTTAGTACATGACTCTTGTCCATAAATAAAGAATGACCCAAATCGCAGTTTACCATTCTCCGCTTCGCCTTGGATGGTAATTATACTACAAATAATACAGCAAAGGAGGTAAAATCACAAAATACTAATTTGGGGCAAATAGCGGATACTTGAAGTAACTTGTATTTTGCTAATTGTATTTTTGGGGGGAGGTGAAAAAACTTATCCAATCGATTAATTATTGTTTTTTATGATAAAAACATAAAATAAAAATTTTTATATAAATGAACCCCTTCGGAGTATTAGTGCAAGGAAATTTTTGCCAAAAAATGTTACCTTTACACATACGTAAAGTCAGAACAGCCCCTAAATATGTCCAGTCATTTTTAGCCCTATCGGATAATTATTTTTTATGTTTTGGACTGATAAATTTAGGATAAATTTTGTTTTTTGTAAGACACTTTCAGTTTTTGTCCAGTAGCGTGGGCAGTATTTATTTTAAATAACCAAACTTTTTAGCCATTATTTCGAGTTTTTTGTATTTTAATTTATTTCTATGAGAGTACTAGTTTTAGAAAATTTGATTATAGTAATTTTTGGGATCTAAAACCGAATTTTTTCAAAAATTATTTTCTCAAACTTAAAAAAACAAAAAAATTAAAAAAACTGTAATATTTTTTTGGTTCCTCAAAGAGGAACCATTGTGATAGGTCAAATTTCGATTTTTGATTTTTTGGCATATAAGCACGTTTTGAGACCCCAGGAAGCTAAAAAACCGGTTTTTAAAAAAAGTATGTATGTGTGTGTGTATGTGTGTGTGTGTGTGTGTGTATGTGTGTGTGTATGTATGTAATTGGTGATATTTCACAAACATTATGGAGTTAAGACCTAATTTTTTTTTCAAAAATTTTTTCACCAAAAAAGCTCGAGGTACTTTTTTTTTTTTTTAATTTGGATTTAATACCTCAATTATTTCCACGAAAGTACTTATATTTGAAAGTATGGTTTTTACTCTATATCACGAATCTGATACTTAATTTTTTGAAAATTTTTTTCCCAAAATTTTTTTCACGAAAAAATACAAAAAAAAATAATTTTTTTTTTCTTTTTGGACGTAGTACCTAATTTATTTCTATGAAAGTACTAGTTTTAGAAAGTTTTTTTATAGTCATTTTTTGGATTTGATACCGAATTTTTTAAAAATTTTTTTCGTAAAATTAAAAAAACAAAAAAATTAAAAAACCTGTAATTTTTTTTTTTTTTGGGTGTAATACCTAATTTTATTTCATGAAAGTACTAATATCTGAAAATATTGTGACCAGCGATATTTCACAACCGTTACGAAATTAAGACCTAATTTTTTTTTCCAAAAATTTTTTTATTAAAAAAATCTCAAAATACTTTTTTTTTTTTTTAATTTGGATGTAATACCTCATTCATTTCCACGAAAGTACTTATATTTGAAAGTATGGTTTTTACTCTATATCACGAATCTGATACTTAATTTTTTGAAAATTTTTTTCCCAAAATTTTTTTCACGAAAAAATACAAAAAAAAATAATTTTTTTTTTCTTTTTGGACGTAGTACCTAATTTATTTCTATGAAAGTACTAGTTTTAGAAAGTTTGTTTATAGTCATTTTTTGGATTGAAAACCGAATTTTTTTAAAATTTTTTTCTCAAAATTAAAAAAACAAAAAAATTAAAAAACCTGCAATATTTTTTTTTTTGGGTGTAATACCTAATTTAATTTCATGAAAGTACTAATATCTGAAAATATTGCGACCGGCGATATTTTACAACTGTTATGAAATTAAGACCTAATTTTTTTTTCCAAAAATTTTTTTATTAAAAAAATCTCAAAATACTATTTTTTTTTTTTTAATTTGGATGTAATACCTCATTCATTTCCATGAAATTACTTATATTTGAAATTATGATTTTTACTCGATATCTTGAATCTGATAATTAATTTTTTGAAAATCTTTTTCTCCAAAATCTTCGTCACAAAAAAATACATAAAACACCAAACTTATTTTTCGTTTTGGACATATCTAATTTATTTTAATGAGTGTACAAGTTTTAGAAATTTAGTTTATAGTAATTTTTTGTATCCGATCACAATTTTTTTTTTATTTTGATATAAATTATAACACACAAGAAAGAGTGATGGAAATCTTGCCTCTTTTTGACTTCCTTGGATTATTTTGCTCGTTGCTATGTTTATTTATGTATGCAGTTTAATGAAATTATAAACAATAATAAACAGCCTAAAAATATTAAATGGTTATGTTTGCATTTTAAAATTAAGATTTAAGAGTTATATTGGCATTTTTTAAAGAATCAAACAATTTAAAAATCTTGAAGCAATTAATATGGTTATTTTTTTTATTACAAAATATTATTATTATTATTATTATTATTATTATTATCATTGTTGCGGAAGATTGGTCAAATGCAAGAAGTACACTGAGAAAATAAATTATAAGAAATTATTATAAATTCTGGTAAAAACTCTTTTATAATAATTGAGCGAATATTTGTAATTTTCGCATCGTTACCAACCATTTCTTTGACAAAACAAAAAAATCATGTTACCCAATATTTTAATTATTAATTGATAATTATATATTCTAATAAAATAAAATTTTATAAAAAAAATAAAATTAGCTTTTTTTATATTTGTCTCTTTTTAATTATGCAAAAATGATTTAAAATCCATTAACGCCGGCGCGACCAATCCATGGACGCTAGAATTTTCACTTTAATAACAAAATGATCTTAACAATCTACTTTACCAGATACTAAAAACGAAAAATGTATGTATAATTGCATGGTTGTAATCAATAATATTTGTTGTAAATTAAAATAACAGCCCATTGTTTGAGGAACCTCAGTGCCAGCTAGTTGGCAGGGTATTTTTTTGTGTAATACCTCATTTAATTCCATGAAAGTACTAATAACAGAAAATATTGTAACCGGTGATATTTTTTTTTCAAAAATTTTTATCAGACCTAATTTTTTTTTCAAAAATTTTTTCATTAAAAAATCTCAACTACTTTTTTTCTTTTTTTTTTTTTTGTAATACCTCATTTATTTCCATAAAAGTACTTATATTTGAAAGAATGATTTTCACTCAATATTTCATATCTGATAATTCATTTTTTGAAAATTTTTTTCACAAAATTTTCGTCACAAAAAAATGCAAAAAATACCAAATTTTATTTTATTTTTGGACGTAGTACCTAATTTATTTCTATGAGAGTACTAGTTTTAGAAAGTTCGTTTATAGTAATTTTTTGGATCTGATACCGAATTTTTTCAAAAATTTTTTCTCTAAATTAAAAAAATTAAAAAATTAAAAGATTGTAATACCTCATTTAATTCCATGAAAGTACTAATATCTGAAAATATTGTAACCGGTGATATTTCACAACTATTATGGAATTAGGAGAGAAATGTATTTATGATTGCATTGTTGTAATCGGTGATATTAGTGGCATATTGATGTATTAAGCTCATTGTTTGAGGAACCTTAGTGCCAGCTAGTTGGCAGCGTATTTTTATATCTTTTTGCAATTATAAGGTCTGTTCTTTTTTACCCAAAAAAGTAGAACTGGAGTTAAACAGAGAAAAAAAACGCGCTCATTTCAAACATTTTGTAGGTTAGATTGTATTTTATTTAAATTTTTATTATTTTATTTATTTTAAATAATAGATTATTTACTGTTATCGATAAAAAGTTATATTAAACATGTTTTGACATTTAATTTTTAGTAAAAGAATTTTATCCCAAAAAAATGTTTTGCTTTTTGAATTACCGCCATGAAAAAGAACGCGCGTTCTGTTTAGTTTTACCCCAGTTTTGCTCCAGGTTAACTTTTTTGGGAAAAAAAGAACAGACCTATAATATGAGACTAATTTTTGAATTTAAAAAAAGGAGGCCAAATTCGAAAATCACTTACATAAAATTGGTGTAACTTTTTATTTGTACTTTTGGAAACTTTTTGAAACCTATTTGAAAGACTTGGCTATTAGATTCAGTCGTGTTTAATTTGGAAAGATTCATATTATAATGAGAACGATTTCATAGGAATACAAACAAAGGAACTGATTCTAAATAAGGATAAAAATTTTTGATTTGACATTCTATTAAATTAATACATATGTCAATTTCTCACAAAATAAAGTCCTTTTAAATAAGCCCGTATAAATTAAAATTCAAGGTACTCCAGCCACACATGATTTTAATTGTTTTTTATACTATTTTAAGCGATAATTTATACGTAAAATTATTAAAAGTAAATTATATGATTACTGATATTTGCTAAACAATCGTTTTTATAGTTTAAAAGCTATAATAAAAATAAAAAAAAATTGTAATTTTACCTTTCAAAAAAATTTTTAAAGTTTTGCCGAAATTGAAATAAAAAAAATGTGGCTTTTGACTGGAAAACGGCAACCACGACTTAAATTTTAAATTATACTGAAATTTGACAGGAGGTTATATTTACTTTATATTTATTTTATATAGCCCTTTTTGGTGCTTTATTTTTTGAGAAAAGTACATAAATACATAATATAAACAAAAATTTTATTTTTTTTCTCATTTACATATTGACAAATTTTTGGTTATCATTATTTACAATCCCAAATAACAATAAATAAATTTTATTTTTTATGAAATTTATTAAATAAGTAAAACGTTATGACAATATAACAATTATTATAATACTTAATGACTTTGATTAACAAAGAAAATTCATAATTAACATATTTAATTACAGAACCATAATTTTTTATAGCCTTACTGAGTTATCTCTGGAAATGGGATTAAATATTCAGTATCCAAAATTATTTGAAAGTGTCTTCTCAAAGTAGCTACATTTGAATATGTAATATTTGATGGATCTCTATGTTGAAGTAGTGAGATTAAAAATGCTGTTGAATAAACACCGCAGCTATGATTATCAGGCTGTTTCTGCCTCATTTGTATAAAAGTTACAGTATTAATGTTAACTTTTGGATACTTTTTTCTTATGTAATTTTTCTCAAAGTCCGATAGTTCTTTATTTTTTACATTTAACGGAGTATCACAATTTAGACTGTCATAAATAAATATTTCAGGCACGTCATTAACAACATTGTAGTGTAATGTCCGCCAAATGCCAGTGGCTATCCCTCCAATAATTTGTACACTTTCTGTACATGATTCAGGGACTGGGTTGGTTAGATTTGCATTTTGACAATAAAAGACATACTCACAATGCAACTGGGGGTATTCTCGAATTACAATTCTTATTATAAAATCTAGCATTTTGTCATTAATATCAAAGTCGTTTTCGAGAACACGGTTTGTTGGGTTTACTTCCAAATCTCGGGTTTCGTAAAACTGCTTAGTATTAGAAATGTAATCAATATCTAAGTGATGATCCCCTGTGTAGGTACCTGTCACTACATTATCATCATTATTATCTTGGTTATTATTTTCGCTATTGTCCTCATTTTGCTTCTTTTTTGTTCTTTTCTTTTTCTTATTTGTAGAACTTTGATTTTTTTTATTTTCGTTTTCAATCTTCCTTTTTTTAGCAGCTTCTATAGCTACGTTTACGTATTCTGGATTTTCAATTGGCAAGTCATGCCAATAATTTCTTTTTGATAACTCAATAAGTAATGTGTCCTTCCAAAATTTTTCTAAAGTATTTATCATTTGTGATATAAAGTGATCATCCCTTTCAACAATTATGTACCTTAAATCAACAAACGTCCAAACACAAAAAACGCAGAAATTTGTATTCGTTGCTCTCATCTGCGTTTGGATTTGATAATAATATTTGTGATCCTTCTTTATCTCATTAAGCTCCTTTAAAACAAATATTTTTTTTAACTCAGTTGCACCGGCACTGTATGCATCTGATAATATATTATCTTTTACTGAATACAAACATTTTATTTCAACGCATCCTTTTTGACCGTTGACACCTGTTCTTTGACTTATACAGCTTGTAGGATCTTTTAAAATTCCATCAGGAGAAGCACCTAACCAATAGTACTCTTCATCAATATGTAGCCCACTGAGCTGAATATCAATATCGTCACAGTTAAAGTCTTGACGTAGTTTTGATAATAATGCACGTCTTGCTTCTGGTTCATAACGAATACCGTGTTTCATTGCATCATTAGGTTCCACTGAACCATACAACATTGATGTTACGATTCTTTTACGAGACGTACTATTTCTTAATTTGCAAATTTCACCAGCGTTGCCAGCAGTTATCATATTGCTTCTCAGTACCCTCCAATTACCTGATTCAAATTGAGTTCTTGTTATTTCTTCATTGTGTTCACGGGCCAATTGCTCTTTCAGCAAATTTCGTATTACTTGGCTCTTGTTATATTCGATTTCCTCTGGCGTCAATTCCAGAACCTCACAATTCGCTCCATAATTCTTGTCTGCTTTAGCAGCATAACTTTTACGGCATGGCTTATCTGTTTGTTCCCTGCGGTTTCTATTGTTTGCAACCTTTGCTTGTCTGGTCTTTTCAAATTTTCGGGCTGCATTAGGAATATTTTCATTTAAAGCTTTATAAAAGCATCCTATAACTTCTTGTGTATTATGCTGAATGGCACCGCACATACCTTTAAGGTGAACTAGACCATGACCACCAAGGAATGTTCTTTTGCTATCTAACATCATACACATTATATTATTAGCCGACTCTGTCATATTGGTTGTTAATTTTTTCAGAAGGCTTTCAGATTTGTGACCAAGTTCCTTTAAAAGTCTCTCGACTCTTTGAAACAAACCAAAAAAATGTAATCTTTCTTTATCATGAAGGCATTCACTACTTACAACTAAACTGAAACACTCATATTGATGAATCTCTTGCTCATTAAATTCATATTTACATTGAGTGTGATCCCCTAATTGATGGAGAAATAAAATTTCTATTCTACTCTGTAGTGCTCTTTTTTTTATAAAATCTGATTTATCGACTCCTTGCCAATAACTGACAGACTCTTCGATTAAGCGACGAATATGTAAAACATTTTTTTCAATTAAGTTTCGATATTGTTTAAATTCTGAATCGTACAAAAATTTATAATCTGTTTGAGCTGCTATTAAATACATACTTCGACATATATTTCGAAGCATATGATTATAGCATTCAATTTTTTTAGGTACGATTTTATATTCTGAATAAGGATTCTTTTTTATCAGAGTTGGATAAAAATTACTGTCACCGTCGCCAACAAATATCTCATATATAAGATTCTGATAAACGCTATCTATAAATCCTTCAAGAAGTCCGAATGCTTCCATTAGTGTCGATGGCTTATCTTCATCAAAATTTTTAAAGCAAAAGTGCTCTCTTACTTTTACGCCTGCATTTCGTGCTCTGGAGCATATCGTACAATACTTATTGAAAATTCCAACAAAAAGTATTTTTTTCGTCACAAAACCAAGAATTAAAATGATTCCATATTTTGAATTATAATTAGTCCCATAACTTCTTTTTCCCCAAAAACCGTCTACTTCAACTGTTATTCTTGCTTTTCCATCTTTTACTTTACCAGCTTCTTGAGCAATTGCAAATTCTTCTTCGGCAGCTTCTTTGATGCATTTGTCAAGTGCTATTAAAAAAGGATCCAGCAATTTTATCCCGTTGTCAGTGAATACTTTATCAGTTGGAAAATGGACGCCTACAGCTCCAAATACTTTTGCTAGCTGTTCACGCCCTACTCCTGAACATGCTGCCCCAGCAACAACTGCTTTGTTAGAATCAATTTTACTTTTAGGGTCTTCTGACCAAATAGTATATACTCCGTGGCACATCAAGCATTTAAATGTCATTTGAATTTTTAAACCTTGTATTAACTGCTTAGTTAGTTTGAAATTTTCAATTCCACATTCAAAAGTACCATTATGATTGTTGTAAGTTGAAATCAATGCTTTCATGAAATAATGAATGTCTATTAACATTTTTCCATCATAGAGGTTTTTATTGTCTATTTCTCCTAAACAAGCATCATCTTCTAGTCCTTTTGACATAAGATTATTTTGAATTTTTTCTTGGTTAGTACAGTTGGTGTTGGTAATATCTGTTAAGGCACAAGAGACAGATTTCTTGTTGTTGTTAGTTTTATGTGAATTAAATTTTGGAGCGTAGGTTTTTGTAACTTGTTGCATATGCAAATTCTCTGCTGTTTCAAAATTATCTGTTAGCAATGGCAAATTATGAATTTCTGAAGTATTAGATTCACGTGTAGCCTGGTCGCAGCAGTCATCGTTCTGAAAAATAATAATAATGCTTTATGTTTATAATTTTTAATTTTTATAATGAGAGCTATAAAAAGAGCTGCAATCACTGTTAACACTCAGCATATTTTCATGTCATAGGATTCCTAGGATATGGATTATTATAACATAAGAGTTTTTTTAAGTTTGAAAATAAAAAGTCTCGAATTTAAGTTTTTAAAATCTATTTCACTATACAACCCATTAGTTGTTTTGTATAAGGATTCAGAGGAATTAAAAACGATGTTAAGGCAGGAAAACGAATTAGATTCTATAGAAATCGAATTTTTATTATTTTATTTTTTTTACTTATTATACCATCAAAAATTCTCTCTCAAAATATTTTTTCAGAAGTTTGTGTTACAACGATGTAACACGACTTTAACCTTTTTTCAACTGCCTGACACTCCGGATTGGCTAGAGAGATTTTGAAAAACCTTAACGCGTTATTTTTATTAAAAATTGAAAAAAGATTAATTTAAATATTCTAATATTTAGATGTAACAGGGTAAAAAACAACGTCTATTTTAAAAAATTTTTTTCAGGCTGGTCCATTTTTTTATTTTTTGACTTTTTTGGGCTTTTTTTCTACGTTAGGTGAAAAATGTAAAGTGATAAGTAATAAAGAAAATAAGAAAATAAATTTAAAAAAATATCTTTAAAAATGCCTTTCTAATTCGTTCTCCTACCTTAAAAAAAAAAATTATTATTAATGAATTCTTAAATAAAATACAAAGTTACAACAAGTATCAAAAATAAAATTAATATACATTTTATATCAATATGCAGAAATTATTGTTTACCCTTTTATTATTAGAAAAATATTGCGCAAAAATAAATTTACAAACATTTAAAAATTAAATTATTTTTATTTTTTTAATAATACCTACCGGACTAATTGCTTCAGGATGTTTTTTATTTGCTCTCTTTGCGGCCTTAGCTTTTCTTCTGCAAATTTTATTTAAACAAATTATTCTTTATTCAAATAGATTAGATACATTTTACTTTAGTAAAATAAATAAATGTTTGCATGTTTGTATATATTTTTCAATTTTATCAATAAGTTTAATTTAAATATTAACGAATCAGTACTACACTGAAAAATTTTTCCGTTTGTCGTAAGCGGATTCCTTTTGTGGCTAGAGGATGGTTTTTTTATTGTAACTATTGTATAAATTGATAAAGAGTTAAATCACAAAAAAATTGTATTTTTCAGTTACATTTGTGATTTTACAAGCGCTTTGTATTTTTACAAAACTTATACTATGTATAAAAAATTTTTACAATGTAGCTATATTTAATTTTATTCTTTGATCTATAACGATTTTTCTAGTATTGAACGTAGAGTTGTATACTGAAAATTGAAACTTCTAGAATCTTTGATTTTTATAGCCGTTCAAGTTATATGTCCCTTAGAATATAAAAAAAATGTTGTATTTGTTGACTACAGGCGTAGATATTAGCTCTTGAAATTGCTTAAAATTAATCAAGACTTTTTTATAAAGATTTTGATATTGAAAATCTTTGAGTATCATAATTAGGACATTATTTACTACCGATTTACTAAAAAAAATTTTTATTTTCTAAATTTTTTCCCGAAAAATCGATATTTTGAAAATTATATGTTTCGTCGAAAATCAAAAATCTTGAAACAATTATTATTAGAAGTTGAAATTTTTGGTTCCTCAATTTTTGGTTTCAAAATTTTTGGTTCATTCATTGAATAAAATTCGGATTAAAAAATAAATAATAAAAAACGCAAAGAATTATAAAAAAGCTAAAGCTTTTTTTATTTTAAACACGATCACATATTTGTTGTGTATACTTTCTCTTTAATAACTTTGATGGGATCCACACCCTAATAAACTATTATTTATTATCACAGACCAAGGTAATATAAGCATGTAGAGGCATCGGAATGACCTGGGGACCAAATCCCTTCAAGAATTGGACAATTTAAGATTTTTTTGTTTTTTAACCTAATAAACTTTTAAGGCACGATTTCATCTATGCATTGCATAAATAGGGGGATCGTGCCTAAAAAATAAATTTCAATTAATTTAGTTATTTTCTGGTTATTTTAGATCATTAACCACATTTTGGATGTATTAAATTCAAAACGAATTCATTTTTAACCATTTTTATCATTTTTTCATAATTTTTTTAAATATCTAAAATCAGTTTTTTGAACATTTCTTTGCAAGGACTTGATGAAATCACTTGAAATTGAAAACCCTGCAACTAGATCTGATTTCAAAAAAATTGGTGTAAGGGATTTTTAATTCATCGAGTAGTAGGTTCTAAGATCTTAAGGATAAACTTTCTCGAACATACATCCCTACACACACCAAGGCAATATAAGCATTTACAGGCATCTAAATGACTTGGGGACCAAATTTCTCCACGAATTGGACAATTTAGAAACTTTTCCATTTTTTGATCTGAAAAACTGATAAGGCACGATTTCATCCATGTATTGGATACATAGGGTGATCGCGCCTAAAAATATAAGTATCTTGTGTTATTTTGCATTTCTATGATATTTCATCGATGCAAAGTTTATACAAAAGCTATGATATTTTTTGCGCAGTTGACATTTATAAGGTTTTTCACCTCTGTGAAGCAAAAATACAAGAATAAACATGCTTTTAAAAATAGCGGATTGGGCCCAAAAACCATTGGTTCCATCAACTCGATAAAAGAAACCCAGTTTTAAAAAATGAAAGTAATCCCATAGATCGTTGTTGAGATATCATGCCCACAAGGTGTCGATTTTTGCATGCATTAAGCTTCGCTCTATAATAATATTTAAAATTTTATTATTACCATTTGCATCGAACATAAACAAATTTTTCATATGTAAGACAATGATAAACGCATAGGTGCAAGACACGCGTAAGTTCTTAAAAAGAAATCAGTCGAGTACTTAAAAATTATTGAAACAAATAAAAAAAAGATATAAAACACAATAGGTTCGTGCAATAGGTTTTAAAAATCTGTCCTTTTTTATCTCGTGTCCAACACCTGTGTGTTCTTCTTTGTCTTACAAATACGAAAACTTTGAATGTATATTTGATGAATCACCTGTGATTTGGTGAAGTAAGGTCTAAAAAATAAACAATTTATTTTTTTTTCCAATAAAGCAACTTAAAAATAGATAATTCCGTGTATCTGAAGGTTTTTTATAAATTTTTAAGGGTATTATACTGTTTTAAAGTTTTTTGATGAAAATGCTCTCTTCAGCCACCATTTTTGAAATATTTGTAAAAACTCTAGAACACGTTTAAAAAAGTTTTCGAAACTAAAATTTTATTAGCAATTCGAATTTTCAGTGAGATTTTTCCAACTGTTTTTCGATTCGCAGGAAAATTCAAATTTGTGCCCTAAGAGAAATTTGTCTTTAGAGAAAATAGCCGAAAAGTTTTCCACTAAAAGAAAAAATTTTTTCTTGAAATTTCCCAAAATTACATTCAGATACAATAGTTTATAAAAAAAAAAAAATAGATTATTAAAATATTAAAAAAATTAAAATGGATGAAATTTTGATGGAAAATTAACTCTAATCTAAAAAAAACCTTATAAATGATTAACACAATTTTTGTTTTACCAAAATATAAGTAATTTTTTTTAAAGCTTATCTATGCTTGTAAGGCTCTCATGTAATATTTACCACAGAATTCAAATTGTTGGTCAGATTTAGTCACGTGGCTAAGCCGTAAATCAGCAAATTAGCTAGCAAGCCAAAATTTGAAAAACTATAAAATTCAAAAAAGTTGGTATTAGTCGTGCATACCGACACACAGTGGAAAAAAACTGATTTATTAGAATATTAAATTATTAAACATTAAATTATAAATATTATTCCAATTTAACAAGTTTTAAAAATAAAAAAACGTTCCCAAATTAGTGGCACTGTGTTTCATGAAGCAATGACAAATATTGGAAATGTCTTCATTTTATGAATCATGTTTGAGAAATAGATATGATAGTAATTACGCAGGCAAGAATTTTCTTGCAATTTTAGACTAAATACGAGAGAATTTGAATAGCTAAAATACAACAACTTTTATAGGACTCAAACCTTGATGGGTTTTTAAACCAAATTTCAACGTTAAAATCAAAATGAGATTTATAGGTCTCAAAAATTTTGTTCAAACTCTGAATTTTCAAAAATTCTTTAGTAGGTTCGATCATTTTTTTGCGAGATATTAAATTTTAAATTAAGAATACCGCTTTATTATTGGTTCCTCATAGAGGAACCATTGTGATCGATCAAAATTTATGTTTTGATTTTTTGGCATACAAGCACGTTTTGAGACCTCAGGAAGATGAAAAATCGGTTTTTCGAAGCTTGAAAAGATCATTCTTATAGTTTTTCTTATGACATTATACTTTATCAGGTAAAATAGACCATTAAGAACATTTTGTTATTGCTAATGAGGAACCATATTGTCAACCAAATTGCCAATTATTTGGCGGCGTTTTTTTTAATTATATCGCTAATTTTAAGCACCATTTTTATATAGAGCCATATACAATAAAAACTACTGAACCAACAGGAGCGAGTAAAAAATTTTTAAAAATTAAGAGAAATGTACAATTTTTGAGAGCTATATACCCATTTCCGAGGGGCTATCGTCTTGGAAATCATGAATTTGATTTTAAAAAATTGTTTTTGATTTTTTTCTGATTTTGGCTTTTTTGTACCTCAATCATGAAGCGTTACTAGTTGAGATGGTTTATTTTCGTCTTGTAATGATTTTTCGTGATTTTTCGCGATTTTTTGCGTTTTTTAGCCTTATAACTCACCCTAGACCTAAAAAATCTAGTTTTTTCTATTCAATATAATATTTAGCGGATTTTACCAAAAAAAATCACAAAAAATCACGAAAAATGAAAAAAAATCAAATTTGTGATTTCCAAGACGATAGGACGATGGCAGCAATTTAAAAATTTATATTTTTAAATATAGTCATTTGGTTTACTGACTAAATGCAAGAGAATTACTGATAAGGATTGCGGGGATTAAAAACTGACATTTGCACGAAAAAAATAAAACTTAATGGAAGGTATTTAGTAGAGTTAAAAGGTGCCAGCGTCACCTAGAAGATATAATATAATCCAAAAACCCCAAATTTTTTTTAATTAAAATTTTTTGTTTTCTTTATTACCAATCAAATTTAATGTTCTCTAATTTTAAATTTTTTATGAGTAATAATTGTAAAGAGGCGAAATATCCAAACAATTGTTAGCTCAATTTATCAAATAAATTATTCAGATTTAAAATTTTTTTTAATTTTGAAATGAAGGTTAAAATATTGCTATTTTTTCAAAAATTTTTAATCTCGGGAGGGGCTATGATCCCCTTGGCCCCCCTCTGGATACCTGTTTGCTAATCTTACCTTCCGCTAGCAGTTAAGATTTTACTGCGTTTTAAATGTGGGGGGGGTCTGAGATGAGGAACTGGATTTAAAAAAGTTCTACTATTGGTTTTTCGGGTCACTGAAACTACCCATTGTTAAAAATAGATTAGTTATTTTTTTTGTAAGTTTAACTTCGCTCATCCCGTATTTGACAAATCCTGCAAACATTTAATAATTCCACCAAAAAGCAAGTATCCAAAAAATTAAAAATTTTATAAATTATGTAGAAACTAAGTTCAAACTAAAATATATATACATATACTTACGCTTTCGCACATGCTGCCTTTGTGGATTTTGGACGAGAAGGTCGACTTTTATTTTTATACAAATATCTACGACCCATCTTACACAACAATTAACTTATAAAAGTATTGAAATAACTGTTTTATAATTGGATTATTAGCACTAGCACCAAAAAAAAAAAAATTTATCACTTATGCATAAATTTAATCACAGTTATATGTAATAAAGCAAAGCTTTATTGAAATTTAAGATTTTTGGATGTAACCTTTGAATGAAAAAGTATACGCAATGGATTATTAATTGAAGTCACTCTTAGCATGAACATAAAATAACTAAGAAAATCAAATATTGTTCAATATTACATCCGAAAAATCCCCTCTTCATTGTTTAGATAATTTCCAGGTATAAGGCAATAATTTGTTTTTAATTTTAAAAAAATAAAAAAACTTTGTTAGATAAAAATATCTTAATATCAAACCTGATACACCAAAAACAATTAAATTTTTTATCTTGTTATCTTTTTTTATTTGCTCTTTAGATAAATAAAATTTTTTCCAATTTTTAAAAAAAAAGCATTTTTTTTACTTTTTCCATCTGTCGCGACAGATATAGATTAAGATCTATAAACAAACATAAAAATCTATATTATATTGATTTTATCTTCAATTTTAATTCTCCAAAATATTTTTAAAATAAAAATAAATTTTCAAAATTAAAAATAAATTTTTTAGTTGTTATGCAATAATGTGCCATTAAAAAATAAGTTAATTCCGGTTTTTTTTATTTTTTATTTTTTAATGTAAAAACTAAATTTTTTATATACAAGTACTATACTCCAGTCAATACGGGGGTGGGGGGGGGATGGAACACGAAAATCGGGGTCATTTGGCGAAGACAATGGGACCTCACCCTTAAATTTGCAAAAACTACCCCCAAAAGGGGGTATTTTTTATGTATTCGCCTTTTGGGGGTAGTTTTAGCTAATTATAAGGGTGAAATATTACATTTTTATTAAAAAATCCATAAAATTCGTTTTCAGCGACCCAAAAAAGCCTTGTGGACCTAATCTTGACGCAAAGAGTGCAGAAACAGCAATAACACCCCTTTTAATAAAAAAGCAATTGTTTTTTTTTTAAATTTCAGCATGAAGCGGTATAACCCGTATCAAAAAATCCTGTGCAAGCGTTGTACACAACGTTGTGCACAAGATGCACATAAGTTTGTACACAAGCTTGTGCACAAAATCGCGAAATTTTGTGCATAAAATAGAAAAAAACTTAATTTTAATAAATATGGACGGAAAACGGAAATATAGTCCTCCAGAAGTCCAGGTAATACACAGGAAGGTATTCTAAAAGTTTTCCAATATGTCGTATCCGAAGGGATTTGAAAAACCAAAAAATATTTTCAAGGTCATAATCAGAATGAAAATTTGCATTTTAAATTCGTTTTCATTTATCTTAAAAACCCAAATCTAATGCAGAAAATTGATGTTCGGGCGTATTTGAAGTTTTCCGGCCCACCATATTGGAAGACCGAATAGTATTTGCAAGGTAAAACTATGAAAAATTGCATCTCAAATTCGTCTTTACTGAGCTTTAAAACCCAATTCTACTGCAGAAAATTGATTTTTAGTTATTTATAAAATTATCGGGTCCGCCATATTGGAAAACCGAAATAAATTTGCACGGTCAAATTATGAAAATTTACATCTCAAATTCTTTTTCATTGATCTTAAAAACCTAAATCTAATTCCGAATATTTATTTTCGGGTGTTTTTTAATTTTACGTTACATAATTAACGAGAAATACCAGTTTGACCCCCCCAAAAAAATTTTAAGGATCTTTTTTAGCAAAATTTTTGTAATTTGATTCAAATGAACCCCACAAAAAATTTTCTAGATCCGCCTCTGTATTATATAATATTAAAAATTTTAATATATACCACATGCATCAAACATTAAAATATTTTTGATGATATTTTTTACCTAAAATATTTTTCATTTACAAGACAAAGATAAACGCATAGGTTCAAGACAGGCAAGTTTTTAAAAAAAAGTCAGTGGAGTATTTAAAAATTATTAAGACAAAGAAAAATAAAGATAAAACACAGTAGGTGTTCTAGGCGTATAAAACCGTGATAGATTTTAGAAATCTGTCCTTTTTTATCTCGTCTCCAAAACCAAAGTGTTCTTTGTCTTACAAATAGGAAAACTTTTATTGTACTATATTCGAGATGAATCAGCTGTGATTCGATGTGTAAGTTAAAAGTATTAAAATTTTTAAATATTTTTTTCTATATAGGTATATTTTTAGTAGTTTTCGTTTAACAAACAAAGGGCATCGTCTGCTACATATTTAGTGCGTACGTCTCTATCAGGTATGTATGATAAAAGAGTAAAATAATTTATTAAAGATACTGTTTATTTAAAAAACCCAAAATAAGTTCTTTGATTGCGTTATCATGATATGTATACTTTAAATTTTTTTAAACGTCGTTCACTCAGTGAGGATTTCAAATTGGAAAGTAATTAAAACTTTCTTTTGATATAGGTAAGTGAAGGAAATTTTTTAAAATAAATAAGGTGGATTCCACGAGCATTGTACGTTGACTTGCAAATAGGATCTCTAGTTGATCATGTATATACTTATATAGTGCCCTCTCCGCCCCATGTTCACGCTTTAAAATCTTTTATGCCGTTTTTGTAAATTTTTAAAATTTTGGACTGACAGCTCTCAGCCACCGATTTTCGCTTTACTGTATATTCAGAAAATTACCTAAACATAGATATCGATCGAAAAGTTCCCTGGCTATCCGAAATTCGTAACCGTTTCTTTAAATTTTCACTTAGAAAACCGGTAAATTGGAAAATGTTATCTGTTTCGTCTGTAGCTCGTAACAAAATACCCGTTACTCTTAAAGTTAACTGAATAGTTTTATTCTTCGATACTTTTTTTACATGTTATAATTATTTTTTCTGTACTGCGGCCCGAAAGTACGTCTTTGCCAGACGCGCAACGGTTGTTGTTTTCTCGCAACAGTCACAGAAAAATTTTGTACAATCCTCGGCCATAAACAAAGAATGGCCCAAATCGCAGTTTAGCATCCTCGGCTTCGCCTCGGAAGGTAATTTACGTGCGCTTTGGGCCATTCTTTTGTTTCTGGCCTAGGACCGTAATATACTATTTCTGGTCTGTGGTCCGAAAGCACGTATTTTCCGGCAAAGACATGTTTTCTCGCCACATACGCAGAAAAATTTTATACGGTTCTGTCTATAAATATTGGGGCATTCTTTAGTTTTCTGGACGCGAGCCGTAAATGTACTATTCTTGTCAGTGACTAGAAAGCGCGTATTTCCCGGTCGCGGCGCGATTAAAAAATATGCGTTTTCTTGCCACTTAGGCTAGTTCCACAAACCTCCGTAAGCGCAGAAACGGAACCGCAACGCAATGCGCACAGCTCGATTTTCGTTTGTGCACATGCGTATTGTGCTGTGCGCATTGCGTTGCGGCTCCGTTTCTGCGCTTACGGAGGTTTGTGGAACTAGCCTTACAAAGAAATATAATGTGCTCACCTCGGCCATAAAATAAGAATGCCCAGATCACAGTTTGCCATCCTCGGCTTTCCCTCAAATTGCCATATACTGAATATATTGCAATATACTGAATATATTAATAGAAAAGGTTGTAGGGCATAAAAATTTTTTTTTTTAAATTTGACATATGAAATCGGTTCTGAATAAATTAGCATCAAAATATACATTTTTTCGCTAAATAAATCGGAAAATTTCCTTAATTAAATTTTAAAACTTGGATAGCCAAGGAAATTTCCAATCAAAATCTATTTTCAGGTAATTTTCCAAAAGTTTTTTCATGCTTTTATATAATAAAACAAAAGTTGGTGGCTGAGAGCTTTAAAATCGATCCAAAAATTTAAAAATTCAGAATGGCGGTTAGAGAATTTTAAGATATAAAAATTGGGCAGTGAAGACATTTTTTTTAATATGATCACCTGTGATCCCACCTGCAAATCAACGTAAATTTCACATGGAATCAGCCTGTATCTAAAAGTATGAAAATAAAAAAATTAAATAATTATTTATTGCTTCTTCAAGATTAAGGTTAATTTAAGAACTGGATGTATATATATGTTATTGTCTAAAAAATAAAATACAGAATAATTGTTCCTAAAAGAAAGTCAATAAATTCTAAAATAATTCGATCAAAGGATGAAGAATACTTAGCTTCCTCCCTGGCAAATGTACAGAAATCCAAGTAAGACAATATTTTTATAAATCATTTAAAACTTTTTTTTGTAAACAATTAGCTATAATTTTTTACTTAATTTAGCAAGAGAACAAATTGTTTTAATAGAAACAAATTTAAATATTTTTATAAAATATCAAATCATATTTTGGTATCTTTACTTCTTTTTTTTATTTAAATTTCTAATATTCGTTGGGCTTTCTCACGGTATTCAGGAAGATATAATTCATTTTGGATATTCTAAAAATATTCAAAAAAATATTCAATAAGTATTAAATCGATAAGAAATAGCAATTTTAAAACGTTACAAACTGGTAGTGGGGGGTAGTGACGCCATATTACTAAAAGCGCTCCATATAATTCTGTATAAATTTCTGACGTCACTTAGCTAATTCAAAAATTAAATTTATTATTTTCTCGGGTTAAACTTTGTTTAAATTAAAAATAAAAAATTACGTATCTAATATTTTAAAGTCAGATACAATACCAACTAAATAGAATAATTTAAAAATTTTTTCATGATAAAGCCCAATTGCTTTAAAAAAAGAATCATAACTACATGAAACCACGAGACATAATATAGAATTCAATCTTTGCATGTTATTTGCATACGCTGCGAAGCTATATTTTATCCCGTGGTTATGAATAATAGCTATTTTGAAAAAGTAGCTACTATGAATATTAATAATTATAAATTTTCAAAGACTGCAGATCAAACAATTTTAATTATTTAATATTTGTATATTAATTATATTTTTATTATTTATAAATTCAAATTTTTTTTTATAAGTTAGAAGCTGGCCTTTATGTTTAAGAATGGCACCAAAAAAAGATAATCGAAACATTGAACAAGAGCCAAAAAAGGATGACCTCAGTCTTAATCAGGAACCAAAATTGAGCAATATCAATGTACAAAGGGCAGGAAAAAAGGATAAGTCCAAAATTAATCGTGTAAAAGTGAGTCTTCTCTTAAGTAGTATATGTATATGTTACACCCCATCCGTGAAATTGATCAGTTATGAAGTGGCCAAAATTAAAAATTATTTTATAAACGTGTCAAAAGGATTTTTCATTACTTTTATCGAACGTTTTTACAATAAGTAAATAAATTTGACAACTATTAACATGAATTTTTTTAATACATCAAATAAATATTTTTGCAAACACATTTATTAGGATTATATACACAGCTACGCTGCTTTGCTTGAAATTTATTTGCTGAAAAATTAAAGCAATTTGCTTGAATTGCTTGAATTTTTAAGCAAAGCAGCCTGGTCGTATAATTAATAAATTGAATAACAAACAAGTATGGTTGGATATTTTGAACGTGTATGAGTTGCATCTTCAAGTTTTCTAATCGGTTACCTCGTCGGTTACAAAATATTTCTTGTCGAATGCATGAATAAAAAAATATTGTTCTCAATTTTTCGCCTTTCAGATCTCATTTCATTTTGGTTTTAATTTTTAAACATTAATTTAAAAAAATTTATAACCGCTTTGTGTAACTACACAACCAACGAGCATGGAACTTGTTATTTTATAACATTGATAATAAAAAGATATTGTTGAATCAATCGACCAGTACTAAGTTGAATTGCTGGTCAATTGATGCAACAATATCTTTTTAAAATTAAACTAAATATGGGTGATATATTGAATACTATTCATGATAATTGATAATAAAGTATCTATTGTGTACACAAAATGAATATTTATATCCAAAAATTTATATTTAGATTTTTATTATAGAAATTATGCTGCTTAGACCTCAAAGTGAACAAAATTAATTAAATTTTCAAATTTTTATTGTTTTTTAAATAATATGAATTTATTTTTTATTAATTAATACAATAAATTCTTAAAAATTCTGCACCAAAGTTTCCTAGGTACTTCTGCACCGTAGGTACTTCTTCACCAAAGGTCCCTAAATCGAAAATACGAAAGTCCATTTTACCCCACCCCCTAAAAACGTCAATTTTCACCCCCCCCCCTGTCGCGCCGGACTTTTTCAAATACCCCATCCAATGATCATGTTCCATGTTAATATTGAAAAATTTAAATTAATACCAATAGTCATCAAAATTATTAAAATTTTCGTTTTCGTTGCCCAGTTAATGAACTAGGTAGCTAATTTTGTTCATCAACTGGTGAGGTTTACGGATCGGGTGAAACGCATATACCACCCCTGGCCAGAAAAGTTAAGAATGACCCAAATAATATTTTTTGTTTAATTAGGGTGATGGTGAAAACCCACAAAAAAGAAAAACAAGGAAAAGTGGCCTGATCAATAATGAAGTAAAAGTAAGTCTTTGCTATATAAAATTGTAACTCTAATTTTAGATTTTGTCAACCATTATTTTTATCTGTTTAGGTTATTGAAATAAAAAAAATTAAAAAGTGTAATAATAATGCTAACATGGAAAAAGTAAGTTTTAATTTAAGGAAAATTTGGCATTTTTAATATAATATTTTAATAAAAGATATTTTCACTACTAGGATAATGATAGTAGTCAAAAAAATAAAAAAATGATTTCCGCATCCTTTCCTCCACTGACAAGAAATCGTACACGAAATTTCAATAATGGTAAAAATAAAAAAAAAGTTAATAATCATAAGTTTATGTTCAGAAAAAACACGTTTACTTTTTGTTTAGATGAAGGCAAGGCTGAAAAGTTTACTGATCAAGGTACAAATTTTCCTCAAAGAGATGATAATGCAGATAAATCTGATATGTACGGTAAGGAATTCTCGAATAATGGAAAAATGGAGGGAGTATGGAAATATAAAAAAAAAAAAAAAAAATAAACATAATTATTTATTATAAATTTTCAAAAACTTTCTGCTCAAAAAAAATATGTAGCTTGTTCTAGCTACCAGCCAAATTTCGTTCAAATATATTAAAAAATAAAGCCACAATCAAGGATCCCATTTAACATGTAAAAGGGTATTAGGTCACGTGATCCGACAAGCTCTTAATGCGTCAACAAAGAGTTAGAAACTGTATTGAATATGACGATAAATTAAAAATTTTCAATAGAGGTAAACCAATAAAATTTTCTTTGATTCAAAAAATGGAAATTGAAAGACTTATTGAAGAAGAGATTGGGGAATAAAGATTAAGATTCGAAAGGTTTTTGAATAAAAAAGTTACGTACAATTCACGTAATTACAAAAGAATGTTTAAAAGAAAAAATAGTGTAGTAACGTTAACAGATGATAGAATAATATCAATAACTGAAATCGTACAAGTCACTATATCTAGTAATCAAAATAAAGTATATGTTATTTTAGGTAATGAATACCGTATATTAAATAATGAATATTTATGTAAATACCGAACTCTGACATCTAATGAAATTTGCCAAGTGACTGAACGTACACAAAATGTAATAGCTTGTTGGCCTTCTGAATTACAACATAAATGTGTACTTGTACCCAAAAATGAAGACATTTATTATTTATACAGACTACCTAACATCTATGAAAGAGATTAATCGACTTTAATAAAACACATCTTTAATCCTGAGAGAATCTCTAGTAAAATTGAAACCGCTGCTATTAATAATTAAAAAAATTCAGCTATTTATATTATCAATTATTTTTCATTTACATTGTGTAAATAAAATTGAAAAATTTGCAGCAAGTCTTAAACCTTATTACTTAATTATTTTGAAAAATTAATTCAATTTTATAATACTGTATATATTATTCACTGTAAAAAGGTAAGCTTTTAAGAAAATATTTTAATAAATAATTAGTTAAAACAAATGTATATTTATCAAACACTTATTTTCATAAAGACAAAAAAAAATTTGAAAAAAATGTATGAATTTAATTATTACAGGTAAAGTAATAAGTTGTCATAAAATTATTTAAACCGAACCTTACATACTATTTTTACGCGTGATACAAAAATTTTCTTGCATCAAAATCTACTTGAAATCTTCAAACTAAATTTTTATTATCTAAAACCAACGTAAGAATCAAAGTTTTATTTTACCCCAAATGCTACACTTTACGATTTTACCAGCAAAGGCAGATTTTACATCGGAGTATTTATTCTATGATGCTAACCCCATTTTTTACCCATACAGTGCATTTTAATCCCTGGGCATCAATTTAAAAATCAGAATTTTATTTTTCCCCGATTGGGCCCAATGTGCCCCTGGATGTCTGATTTTATCAGTAGGTATTTATTTAATCATGCTAGATTAATTTTTTACCTCTATAGTCCCATTTCGTCCCTAGGAATCAATTTATACATCAGCATTTAATTTTTACCCGGTTGGGCCCAATGGGCCCCTGAACGTCTGATTTTATTCGTTGGGAATTTATTTAATCATGCTAGATCCATTTTTTACCACTACAGTCCACTATTATCCCTGGAGACCAATTTTAACATCAATAATCTCATTTTTTCCAATTGGGCCTAACGGGCCGCTGGGTAGCCGAATTCATCTGGTAGTAATTGTCCTATCATGTTGGATCCATTTATTACCTCTATAGTCCCATTTCATCCCTAGGAATCAATTTATACATCAGGATTTAATTTTTACCCAGTTGGGCCCAATGGGCCCCTGAATGTCTGATTTTATTTGTTGGGAATTTATTTAATAAAATTTTTATAAATCGCAATTTTCTCATTTAAAATACATTATAAATAAAAAACAATGTATTTTAAATGGGAAGATTGCGATTTTAAAAAATGCTATTTTTATAAAACAAAGTGTTCCGGGATTTCTACAACTTTAGGGATCAGTTTTTATATGTTTAAACATCATTTTCTATCTGTTTGGTAGTGTTTAAAAAAATTTTTTCAGCACGTTAAAAAATTACAAAACTGAAAAGTCAAAATTCCCATGTTATTTAAATGGGAAAATTGAGGTGCTTACATCACGTGTTTTTGCAAAGCAAAATCAAAATCCTTGGAACTGGGGACTTTTTATGACCAAAACTTCACAAAAAAACCCGGGGAGCAAAGTTTTTCTCAAAACTCTAATTTTAGGTCCACTCTAATATACATGTAAGTTAGTATTCATATGTATTAAAAATTTTTTTTGTAAATAAAATTAATAGTATAAAACTAATTGTGTTTTTGAAAATATATTTGAGTCAAATTGAATTACTTATTAATCAGACATGATTAAATTTATTAGAATTAATAACATCTGATAAAAAGATTAAAAATTAATGCAAATGATAAAAAAAAAAAAATTAGAATAATATGAAATTTAAGATTTTAATTTATTATTGACTAAAAATTCATCATTTATTAGCCACATTTTGATAAATAAACAAAAAATTTAATTCTATAGAAAAATTCATTTTGATTGTCTGCAATATCAGTTGTGATGTACATGGAAATAGAAAATATTCAGATATTAATTGTCTACAATATGAAAATATTAAATTGCTTTATAATCGCGTGTAATTAAATTTATTGTAATTAACCTGATATTGATATTATTAAAATATAAAAAAATTAATGCACAAGATGTTTTACTTGGCCGAGCTTCGCGAGGCCAATCAGCTAGTTGATATAATAATGTTACTAAATAGTTTTTAAAAAAATATACTAATTCAGACAGGCTATTTTTATAAGTATACTTTAAAAATAAAATACAAAAGGTTTTGAAGCGATCTTGCCATGGTGGAGCTTTCAAGCTCCGTAGCCGACAAAGTTGAGATTTTGATTCATAATGATAAAGTCTAGAACATATCCGAAATTCGACCGAAAGGCAAAATCCTATACTTTTGTGCGTGTTCTGGGTCCTTTCATTTATCTATAGCTTATTTTTGTATAAGCGTATTTTTTATCACTAAAAACCATCTTGAAGGCTTCAACCTAGTAGAAACAAATTTTAGTATACCTCCTTGAGGTTTTTAGAATTGCTGAGCACGATTTTTGAAATTAATTGCTAATTTATTTAAATGATTAAATAAATATTTTTTAATCTCTTTAATTATCTGGATCCGTCTAATAATTTCAGTTCGTTTTTTTGTAAAAATAATTAAATTGGCAAAAAAACGAAGTCACTTGACGGATCCAAGTAATTCAATAGATTGAAAAATATTTATTTAATCATTTAAATTTTTTAATCAGTGACTAGGATACCGTAACTCTCTTAATTTTAATTAAATAATTAGCCTTAAAATCCGAAATTCCGCAGATTTTTATCCGGATTCCGCTGATACTTAAGCTGATCATCCGATTTTTTTTAAGGGATTATTTTGGATAAATATCTTAATCCTCAGGCATATCAAGTTCCGCAAAAAATGAAAAGTACCATTCAAGGTACCAATAAGAAAAAAAATAATATTCCCTTACTCTTTAAAACAGTTTGGGGACCTTGTTCAGTGTCAAGTATTAGTGGTTTAAAAATTGTTATTTTTCTTATTTTTTAGGCGTCTCCTTATAGTATAATATTATTATGGAAACATTTTTGACAAAATCATAATACCTTATTATAAAATGGTGGTCGTCATAAAATTTATTTGTAAATGAATAGCTGCTAGTTTATTAAAATGCCTTTGGTCAGTTATTTTTCATATGGAAAATCATAAACATTTCTTCTTGCCATTCTGCAATAGTATATCTCTACTACGTCATAAATATTAGGACTACCTACTGGATCCAAAATATAAATCATACTTCGATTGAAATAATTCACGCGCCTAAGTTGTCCGATATCTATAGAGATCTTCCCAATTTATAGATTTATGAAGATCTCTAGATAATTCGTCGGAATTGGAGCAGAAGACAAAAAGCATCTTTTGTAGGACTCATCACAGGTAACCCAAAAAACTAACGCAGCCATTTTACTATCACACTGTTTCTATTTTTATATTAATCTACTGTAAGGCTAAGTTTTTGGATTTTTCTTATGAAATCTGCATCCAGCTATTACAAAAAATACCCCACTTATTCTGACCTCAGGACTTTTTTTTCTTTTTTTTGTTTATTTGGATGCGATACCTCATTTTTTTCCTTGAAAGAACTAATATCTACAAGTAACGTTTTTACTCGATTTCTTGGACCTGATACTCAACTTTTTGAAAATTTTTTTCTCAATATTTTTACCACCAAAAAATACAAAAAACAACAAATTTTTTTCTCTTTTTGTACGTGGTACCTTGTTATATTTTCTATAGGATTACTAATGTTAGAAATATCGTTTATAGTTGATTTTTTGGATCTGATACCTTCGTTTTGTATTAAAAAGTAAAAAAACTGCACATTTTTTCTTTTTGTATTTAAAAACCTAATTATTTTCTATGAAAATAGGAACTGATATTCCAGTCAGAATGCGGGAATTCGTTAGAAACCGATAACCGGGTTTAAAAAAGGTCTACTGTAGGTTTTTTGAGTCGCTAAATCTGAATCCGGGGTCAAAAATGGTGGAATACCATTTAAATGTGCAAAAATTACCCCTTATTAAGGATTTTTTATATAATACTTTGGAACCAGCGGTATAATAATCAAATGAATATAAGAGGGGCTAAAGACGACCCCCAAAATAAGAAAAAATTGAAGAAGTAAGTTTTTTTCTTAATTTTTTTTTTAAATCAAGTAGTTGATATATACTGTATCATTTTTTGAGGAATTGAAAATAACCGAATACTACCCCAAAACATTTAAAAATGAAAAAGATGTTTTTTTAGATATTTCATTGTACTTTTTAGAGTAACAATTTATGTTGCTACAAAAATTTTTTAAATCCCCCCTCCCACCTCAAGGAGGAAAACTACCCTTACATTAACAAAAATGTTTAAAATCATAACCTAATGTCGTTTTTAAAGATTTTTCTTTCGCTATCGTCAAAGCATTAACGCATATGTTACATACGTTATACAAAATGTCATTGTATATTAAAAGATTTTCGTTTTCTTTCCCCACTGAGGGATGAAATAATTTTATTTATTATAAGTTTCAGGTACAAAACGAAAATCTTCAAAATTAATATGCAATGAAATTTTTTAAAAATCCTTAAAAATTAGGGGTGGTTTTAACCTCAGAGGAGCAGTGGGTAACAAAATTTCGGTACAACATATGTTGCTACTGTACATATGTTGTTGCTCTGATAATTGCAAAACGAAAAGTTGAAGACAAAATTGTTTCCATTTTATTTACTTTTTTTTTAATGTTTTGGGGTAGTTTTAAACCCCTTGGGGGATGGTTAAATTACATTTTTATTTCTTTTTGGACGCAGTACTTAACTTTTTTCTGTGTAAGTATTAACTTTAGTATCATTGCTTTCAGTCGAATTCTTGGATCTGATTTTTTGGAAATTTGCATAATATTTTTTTCACTTAAAAGTAAAAAAGACACGATTATTTTTTTTTTTCTTTTTGGTCTTAGTACCTCATTCTTTCTATGAAAGTGCCTACATCTCGAATCTGATTAATTAATTTATTTTTTACTTTTGCCTCCAAAAAATACATAAAACACCAAGTTTTAAATGCCTAATTTTTTTCTATGAAAGTACTAGACTTAGGAATATGTTTTAACTCATTTTCTCGGATCTTATATTTTTCAAAAATTTTCGAATGTTAAAAAGAATGCATAATAAAATAAAAACTGGGATCCTGTAATACTGGAGTATTAAAGTTTGTTTTCCCTAGTTCTATTTACTTATTAAAACTAATAGATACAAACTTTATGATTCGTTTTTAATTTTAAACAGAAATTTTTAAGCTAAAAGTAACATCTTGTTTTGGTTATTGATAATATAATATAATATATAAGAGCAAATACTCCAGAACCGAAACAAGAAAAACATCTAATATTAAAAATAACTAATCTTCGGATAGCTTGCATAAGACTTTATAATCAGTTTTAATAATTCTGAACCAGATATAGGCCAAAATTATTTCTTTGCAGGTTTCAATGAATTAATAGAACTACAAAAAAGCAACACAATCAGTCTAAATGTTGCAGTTCTTTTTTTGTTTCTGAAACATTTTTTCTTGTAATTTTAATTATTATCGATAACCGAACAAAGGTATTACTTTTAGTTTAAGTTTCTGTATCAAACTGGGAACTTGAAATGCTGAAGTCTTGAAGTTTGTTTTCCCTAGTTCTATTTACTTATAAAAACTAAAAGATACAAACTTTATGATTCATACTATTCAGGTTTCCAATTTTATCCAGAAATCTTTAAGTTAAAAGTAACATCTCGTTTCATTTATTTATAATAACTATAATTATAAGAGTAAATGTTCCAGAACTAAAATAAGAACTTCATTAATTAAATTATATGTTGCTTTATGAAGTTTTATTTATTCATTAGAACCTATTGATTTATTGAATTATTTCTTTGCAGGTCCCAATGAATTAATACAACTACACAAAAGCAACACAATTAATCTAAATTTTGTAGTTCTTATTTTGTCTGAAATATTTGTTCTTATTACTTTTAGCCTAATTTTTTGTCAAATTTTTTTCACCCAAAAATTTTGTGGTACATTTTTTTTTTAATTTAAATGTAATTCGCTCCCTGCATCGAGGTAGAGGGGAGAATTGAGATTCGATTGATGCGCCCTCGGTGCAGGTTAAACAATTATTTTTCGGGCATATTTGTTTATAATAACATACAAATTTTATAAAAAGTATTAATTATTTTAATATTAAAAAATTTGTGATAGATTATTGTATTGTAAATTGTAAAAATAAATTTAATAAAAACTCCGGAATAAAATAAATTTATTTTCCTAACACAAAGAAGAGAGAAAATCAAATAAAATTTAATAAATGAAAAAAAATGATACAAATGACAAAAAATTAATGAAAAAAATATATTTAAATGAAAAAAAGTAAAATTTTTAATTTTTCTATCAAATATGAAAAATTGTTATTTTAAATTAAATGTACATATACACAACAAAACACATAACCTTATTAAAATAAAAAAAAGCTTACTATATACAAAAAATTAAATACATATTTTTCTTTAATTGCTTCCACAATTTACTTAATATATTTAACAGGTTTTTCAATGATTAAATTGTGAAAAAAACTTCATTAAATTGAATAATTAATGTTTTTCCTGAACATTCCTATGCTAAACGTATAATTATGCCCGAAAAAATTAAGAACACCACGTGACCTACTAAACCACGCCTCTCACAGGCAACGAATACCTCATTTTTTCCATGAAAGTACAAGTAGCGTTTTTCTCTTTAATTTTATAATTAATTTTTTGAAAATTTTTTCTTAACTAATTACCTTTTTTATTAATTATTTTTAAAAGAAAATTAAAACTATTATCTTTAATATTTGTGTTATTAATAATTCTTAAAGTTTTGGGCCATAAATGTTGTGAGATGAAATTTAGACTTTGGGCTGACGCAGCTAAAAATTTTTAAAAGGGACCCCCCATTTTTTTTTCTAGAAGTTACAAATTTTTCATGCACTTTCACGTGAAAAAAGTTTTTTTTTGATTTGGCACATCCTTACCTCCAAAACTTTAATTTTCGTTAAAAATAAATGTTTTTTTTCGAGTTTTACCCCAGCCAAAATACGGGTTTGGTTGTATTTTCACTGGCAAACACGAGATTTGCTCTATTATAGGTTTTTTGGGTCACTGAAGACCAAAATCGGGGTCATTTCGTAAACAAAGTGGGTGCTTAACCTTTAAATTTGCAAAAACTATCCCCAAAAAGGGGTTTTTTTAAACATATTTGCATTTTGATGACTCAGATTTGCACTATACGGTTTTTGTGAGTCACTGATAAGAATTTCGACTTCTTTTTCATAAATAATTAATATTTCACTCTTAAAGTAGCTGAAACTACCCCTAAAATAGTTAAAACTACCCCTAAAATGGGTGTTTTTGCTATTTTTGTAATTTTAGCATCCAGGATATGCCCATATGGATTATTTGAGTCACAAATCAAGAAATTTGACTTCTTTTTCATAAATTATCAATATTTAATTACAAAAAAGGAGTCAAAATTCTTGATTAGCGACCCAAACAACCTATATGGGCATATCCTGAATGGTAAAAGTACGAAAATAGAAAAAAAACACCCCTTTTAAAGATAGTTTTAGCTATTTTAGGGGTAGTTTTAGCTCTTTTATGGGTGAAATATTGATTATATATAAAAAAGAAGTCGAAATTCTTGATCAGTGACTCACAAAAACCGTATGGTGCAAATCTGAGTGCTCAAAATGCAAATATGTTTAAAAAAACCCCTTTTTGGGGGTAGTTTTTGCAAACTTAAAGGTTAAGCCCCCACTTTGTTTACGAAATGACCCAATTTTGGTCTTCAGCGGCCCAAAAAACCTATAATTGAGCAAATCTCGTGTTCGCCAGTGAAAATACAACCAAACCCGTATTTTGGCTGGAGTAAAACTCGAAAAAAAACATTTATTTTTAACGAAAATTAAAGTTTTGGAGGTTAGAATGTCCCAAATCAAAAAAAAACTTTTTTCACGTGAAAGTACATGAAAAATGTGTAACTTCTAGAAAAAAAAAATTGGGGGGTCCTATTTAAAAATTTTTTGCTGCGCCAGCCCAAAGTTAGAAAAAGGAAAATTTTTTACTTTGCGCTGTCGATAAAGCAGTGATTTTTAGCAAAAAATAGGAAAATCTTTTTCTAAAAATTGTGATTTTGCATGTATTTTTTTCCTGTTTTTTCAAAAAATTTATATCTACTGTTCATAAAAAAATTTTAATGGCAAAACTGCCATTTTTTAGGGTTTTTCGTCGTTTTTTGCAAGTTTAGGTTATGTTATGCAGAGGTGAGTCAAAAATAAACAAACCACAAAAAAGTAGACCCTTTGACAAATTTTTGAGACTTTGCACGTCCTAATCGGTTATTTCTATTTGGCGTGATGAATTTTTAAAAATTAAAAACTAAAAATTCCGCTAGGAAAACAGTTTTAAAAAGTATGAGCACACGAATTGCCCCTAAATTTATCATATGGAGATTGAAGGTAATTGATATTCGAGTCGATTAGTATATGTTAGAAAAGTGTAGCCCCCCCCCCCAAATTTTTGCGCTATTTTCAGAAAACCACGTTTCCAATGTTATTTAAATAAGGCACATTTTGGCCAATATCGTTAAAACCGGTTATCAAAAAAGCACCATTTCCTGAGAATCTCAAGTCACTCCTCTCCAGAGAAGATTTCGCCGAATATTCACCCCCCCCCCTTTCAAACTAATATTTCTATGCTGTCATTGCATAAAAACAATTGAAATTACAAGTTTTATAAAAAGTAGGACTTTCCTCTGAAAATATTTAAAGCAGGGTATATTCTACTAATTTGAATACTAATATCTGAATGCTACAATTGCATATAAATAATTGAAATTAAAACTTTTCTATAAAACAAGACACTATTCGAATAAAAATTTAAATTGAGGTATATTCTACAAATTTAAATACAACTATTTCATATATAATAATATATTAAATATTATATATTGAATATTATATATTTAGTATTATATATGTAATTTTATATATTTAACGACCTAATAAAATTTTTATAATTTTTTTCTTTTTCATACTTGGGACAGCGGACATTTAATTTTACTACAAAGTGAAGTTTTTTGAATTTTAATTTAAAACCACCGATATTATAAATTGTAATATTTACAGTGTATTCATTACAGTGTATTCACTACCTGAATGGATGCAAAAATCGACACCTTGTGGGCACGATACAACAAAAACGATCAATTGGATTGCTTTAGATTTTTAAAACTGAGTTTTTTTCATCGAGTTGATGGAACCTATAGTTTTTGGAGCCAATCCGGTATTTCATAAGGCGTGTTTATTCTTGTATTTTTGCTTCACACAGGTGAAAAACCTTATAAATGTCTACGTGTCGTTTTGCTTTCGCACACTAAATTAATTTTAAGACCAAAATTTATATTTCAAAAATGTATCCCTACATAAAAAAGTCTTAATTTTAAGAATCTGATGTCAAACTTAATATAAAATCTACCGGAGAATCAATATTTAGTATTATATTAAAGTTGGCTACTGAAAAAAATCAAAGCATTGCTTATTCAGCAGTATAAATAAGATAGAAAAAGATATATTTCATGAAAAATTATTAAACCATCTCTTGTGTGTTTAAAGATATATATTTTTACATGAATTTTTTTTTAATTTTAGAATGGCGGATGAAAAATTGCAAAAAATTGTTAAATACAAGTAGCATTAGATTATTAGTTTTAACATGGAACATATTTATAGGTAGGGAATACCATAGAACTTGAAAATTAAGGAGAGGGGGAGTTAAATGCATAGATATAAAAGGTATAGATACAGCCATCAATAAGTGAATGCGTAAAGAAAATCTGAAGGACAGATAGAAGCGAAAATACAAGCGTGTGCTCTTTTCTCTTTGTCGCACTCTGCGCGAAATATGTGCGTGTTGAAATCGTTTGATACTATTTGAAATCGTACGCGCATATATTTCGCGAAGTGTGCGACAAAGAGAAAAGAGCACACGATTGTATTTTCGCATCTATCTACCCTTCAGATTTTCTTTACGCATTCACTTATTGATGGCTGTATCTATACCTTTTATATCTATGGTTAAATGAGACTTAGAATTATTTCAATTTTGGCACTTTGAAAAACCTAGGCTTAGGTACTTAGAATAATACAGGTTTAGGGACTTAAAATAATTTTGATTTAGGGACCTAGCAAAATACGCGTTTAAGGAATCAAAATAGTTTGGGCTTAGCATCTAAAAAGGTGATAATCCTATATATATTAAAATGAAATAATTTAAAAAATTGACTATTTTTGATTTTATTGGACACGCATTTATGAAGAATTGTACGGACGAAAATACATGAAAGTTGTTTTAAAGTAATCTTTAAAGAAATATCTCCAGACCTTTTTTGAATTTTAAAAAAATATTTAAATGATTTCGATAAATCAATATCAGAAGTTAGTGGTCGAAAACACAAATTAATTTCATTTTTTTTTCACTAAACTGATTTTTCTCAGGATCTAAGAGGTTTTTTGAGACGAGGTTTAGTGCAAATTATTCCTAGGAAAAAATGCTATCAATTTTAAGTTTTTTTTTTTAATTTGAGCTCACGGTTCTGAGTTACAACTGTTTGAAGCTAAGAACTACATAATTAAAAAAATCAAAACGTGGACATTTTCATCACTTCATATCTCGGAATGGATTGTATCAAAATGTAACCAAGTTTCTTTGTATTTATTAAACACTTTTCTAATGCCACTTTTATTTTTTTTTAATTTCATTCATTCATTAAAGAGAAATATCAAAAAAACGACTTAGAGTCTAATTTTTTGAATTTTTTATTTTTTTATATATAGGACAGCTGATATCCATTTTTTATATGAATTTATATATTTTATATTTTATTTCTTTAAAAAAAATTTAAATGCTACCATTGCATAAAAATATATAAAATTAAAAAAATATTTAAATGCAATCATTCTATAAAAATATTTAAAATTACAACTGTTCTATTAAACAAGAGACTGTTAGAAAAAAATTTATAGTAGCGTATAGTTTCTGGTAATGTCAATAAAAAAATACAATTTTCTTATAAAACAAGACGAATATAATGAAAATTATAATGCAATCATTGCATAAAAATATTCTCAATGCAATTATTGCATACAAATATTTAAAATTCCAACTTTTCTATAAAACAGGAGAATGTTAGAAAAAAATTTATTTATAAATTATATAAATTTATAATAGCATATAGTTTCTACTAAATTAAATAAAAATATTTCAATGCAATTATTGCATAAAAATTTTTGAAATTAAAAAAATATTTTAATTGTTATTATTATTATTATTTCCTTTATTTATATTGTACAAAACTAGTTACACTCTTACATAGTTATTATTATTATAGCTCTAATTAACATATATTGTTTAATTTAAATAAATAATTTATATATAAATAAAATTGAGGTAAAATTAGTTAATAAAAATCGCAAAGAATTATAAAAAAGCTAAGGCTTTTTTATTTCAGGCACGATCAAATTTATTGAGTATTTTCTCTTTAATAACATTGATGGGATCCACATTCTCATAAATTAAAAACTATTATTTATTATTTACAGTATTCATAAATAATTATTTAAATAAAAGTTTTTATCTGCATTAATAAAAATAATAGGGTTTAGATTATTTTAATTTCTTTTTCACCATAGCAAGATCGTTTGCTAAAGATTCTTATATAATAATTTACTAAAGTATGCTGAGAAAATATAAAATTTAAGTTTCTAAATTTGATTAAAATATCTGAATCTTCAAATATATATTAATCTTTCTTAATTCTGAAAACAATCAAAGTATAATTTTAATTTCCCATATTCTTTAAAAAGAATATATTAACATTTTTTTAATTACCAAAATCAAATTCTACCTGCGTGCCTTAATATATTAATTTTTATCTGAGAAAAGATAATAACAAATTTGTTAACAGCAATGTATGCTTATTGTAAGGTAATTAAAAGTCAATACTGCTGAAAAACAAGTATTAGTTTAAATTTGAGTACTTAATTTAATAGAACTTACTGTATCATCTTTTTAAAAATTTTGCATAAAAATAATAATTAAAAATAATATAAATTTACAAATTTATATAAGATTATTTATTATTTTTATCCACGTTTTTAAAAAAATAGTAAAAAAAGTTTAAAAAGTTGTTTTAAATTACGCGCTTAAATTTAAACTAGAAGACTTTAAGTAGTATAGTTAGGTTAGTCCAGGGTTAGTCTGCTAGTAGACTGCGCTAGGTTAATGGCTATGTGTTTATAAATTCGTTATTATTTTTTTCAGATATGTTTTTAATTCTTTGGGTTGATATAGTTAAATAAACAAAAGTTTGATTCAGATAAGTATAAAAAGTTTTAATATTTTTTTTTAATTTATGTAAAGAACGTAATTTCTTTGTTTTTATTTTTCAGCATTAGAATTGTGTTTATGGCAATACATATTATACAAGTGATGATTAAAATGATGTTTCCAAATACATTTGTTAAGTTATCCTTTCAAGTAATATTTTAAGTGTGTATATGTACTAAATTTTATTTTTATTTCTCTAGTTATTACTGATATTTGCTTTTTTTTTAGGGTTTTTAAGTTCATTTTTTGGCATTAGGAATCAGTATTTTTGTGATTAGCTGACAACAACAGAATGAAGCTTAGTTGAATTGAAGAAAGCACAACTAGATGCTGTAAAATAAGCTTTGAACCAAGCTTCTTTTTTATTCAACGAGTTGTTCTAGAAAATTACCTAGTTTAGTTAATTTTTAGGTATTATCGGAAATTAGTTTTTTGGACATTTATCTACAAGGACTTGATGAAATCACTTGAAATTAGAAACCATGAAACTAGATCTGATTTAAAAAAATTTGGTCTAAGGGATTTTTTATTCATCGAGTTGTTCCAGAAGTTTACTATTTTTAGGTCATTTTTAGGTAACGGAAATCAGTTTTTGGACATTTATCTGCAAGTACTCGATGAAATCACTTGAAATTGGAAACCATGAAACTAGATCTGATTTAAAAAAATTTGGTCTAAGGGATTTTTTATTCATCGAGTTGTTCCAGAAGTTTACTATTTTTAGGTCATTTTTAGGTAACGGAAATTAGTTTTTTGGACATTTCTCTGCAAGGACTCGATGAAATCACTTGAAATTGGAAACCATGAAACTAGATCTGATTTAAAAAAATTTGGTCTAAGGGATTTTTTATTCATCGAGTTGTTCCAGAAGTTTACTATTTTTAGGTCATTTTTAGGTAACGGAAATTAGTTTTTTGGACATTTCTCTGCAAGGACTCGATGAAATCACTTGAAATTGGAAACCATGAAACTAGATCTGATTTAAAAAAATTTGGTCTAAGGGATTTTTTATTCATCGAGTTGTTCCAAAAATCTACTATTTTTACTTCATTTTTAGGTATTTTAAACCAGTTTTTTGAACATTTCTCTGCAAGGACTTGATGAAATCACTTGAAATTGAAAACCCTGCAACTAGATCTGGTTTCAAAAAATGTGGTCTAAGGGATTTTTGATTCATCGAGTAGGTTCTGAGATCTTGAGGATACACTTTCTCGAACATACATCCCTACACACACCAAGGCAATATAAGCATTTAGAGGCATCGGAATGACGTGGGGACCAAATTTCTCCACGAATTAGACAATTTAGAAACTTTTCCGTTTTTTGACCTGACAAACTTATAAGGCACGATTTCATCTATGTATTACATACATAGGGTGATCGTGCCTAAAAATATAAGTAATATGATATAATTATATTAATACTGTTTCAAAAACTAAATAAAATAAATAAGTTAACCATAGCAACAATCTGTCAAAAGTCAATCAGTCAATAGTCAATTAGTATGTATTAAAATTTGTCAATAGAATTTTATTAATTAGTCAACAAATAAATAAATAGGTTAAAATTTGTAAATAAATAATTAAATAACAAAATTAATTAATATTAATTTAGTCAAGCTGTTGTTAAACAGTGTTAGGCATCTAATTTATAAAGATACTGCCTTATTGCTTTTTTAAATAAATTAAATGAGTGCAGGTCACGAATGCAGGGAGGAATTTTGTTCCAAAAGTTTGAGTACTTTACCTGAAATGAATTTACGCCCCAATCAGTTGTAACTGTGGTAGGATCTAAGTCTTTACGGGGACCACGAACTGGCCTATCAGGCTTATAAGGCTTGAATAGTTGGTAAGAGACGTGAAGAACATTGAATACTACCACAGTTGTCAACAAAAATGGAGTCTATCCATGTATCACTGTCAGAGTTATGATGAGTTGGACCTGTGTTTACTAGTTTTAATGACAAATCACTCAGAAGATCATTTAAGTAACGAGTGTCAGATTAATGAGGAGCGAGTACGTTGGCGTTCCAGTCACCCATTACTATCTTATGGCTGAAATCAGAGCAGTGAGAATGTAAAAGTTTCTCTAGGTTATCATCAGGCCTGATGGAGACATCAGGAGGACGATAAACAAGGGCAATTAGAGTAGGAGTAGAATTGCCTTCCCATACCGAACAGAAAAGGTACTCAATCTTAAGTGGCTTACCAAGTTGCGTGGTATTTGAGGAACAGAGAATTTTCGCTTTTAGATTATCACAAATATATAATAGGATACTACCACTTTGAGTGTTCCTATCTTTTCTTATTACACTATAGCCCGGTACATTAATGATGTTATCATCGATTTCAGGACCAAATCTTGTTTCTGCTATACCAAAAACATGATAAGAGTTATGAGTGCTGAGGTAATCACGTAATTCCCACATATGCTTTTTTAATGATGTTGCATTAAGAAAAGCTACTTTTAAACCAAGGGTTTTAGAGTTAGCAGGTCCATGATCTATTTGTCAATTTGTATGAGAGATATTATGAGATAATGTAGAATGAGAGGGGATTGAGGTAAATTGACCGTAAGATTGATTTATAACATGAAGGTCACAAATCAGAAATTATTTAATGCAATCATTGAATAAAAATTTTCTCAATGCAATTATTGCATACAAATATTTGAAATTCCAACTTTTCTAAAAAACAGGAGACTGTAAGAAAAAAATTTATAATGGCATATAGTTTCTGGTGAAGTCAATAAAAAAATACAATTTTCTTATAAAACAAGACAAATACAAAAAAAATTTTAATGCAATCATTGCATCAAAATTTTTGAAATTCCAACTTTTCTATAAAACAGGAGACTGTTAGAAAAAAATTTATTTATAATTTATATAAATTTATAATAGCATATAGTTTCTGCTAAAGTAAATAAAAAAATTTTAATGCAATCATTGCATAAAAATTTTCTCAATGCAATTATTGCATACAAATATTTGAAATTCCAACTTTTCTATAAAATCAGGAGACTATTAAAAAAAAATTTATAATGGCGTATAGTTTCTGCTAAAATCAATAAAAAAATTTCAATGTTATCATTGCATAAAAAAATTTTAAAATACAATTTTCATATAAAACAAGACACTATTATAAAAAAATTTTAAATGAAATATAGTTTCTGCTAAAGTCAATAAAATATTTCAATGCTATCATTGCATAAAAATATTTGAAATTCCAACTTTTAAATAAAACAGGATACTATTAGAAAAAAATTTTAAATGATGTACAGTTTCAACTAAAATTAAAAAAAAAATTTAAATTCTATCATTGCAAAAAATATTTGAAATTACAAAAATATTTCAATCCAATCATTGCATAAAAATGTATAAGTATTAAAAAAAAATTTAGAATGGCGTATAGTTTCTGCAAAAGTGAATAAAAAAATTTCAATGCTATCATTGCATGAAAATATTTGGAAATACAAATTTTCTATAAACTAGAAGTGTTTGCGTGCGCAAGCGCGCGCTATTTTATGTGTTTTTTTAATTCAAACTTTTAATAATTATTGTCAAATAATTAAATTTTAGAAAATATAATTATTACTATAAAAATTACTATAAAAATTTTATGGTCGTCGAACTGATTCTTCCTCTTCTTGCTCACCACGCGCTTTATTCCTTTTACTCCTATCAAAATCCGGTAGAGGGGGGGGGCGAAACCTGTCGAAACGCTAAGATTTGCTCTATTATATGTTTTTTGGGTCGCTGAATTCGAATTCTGTGTCCAAATATGGCTGGGGATCACCCTTAAATAATACAATAGGATAACACCCTTAAATCAGCAAAAACTACCCCATTTTGGGGTTTTTTTTTGCAAAATTTCGATAGTAAAGCTAATATGGTAAAATATATTTTATTTTTTGATGATAGATTAAGAAGATATTGCGATTTTTTTATAGTTGACCAAAATTAGGATATATGGGCTAATTATAGATGGTGAAAACTACCCCCAAAATTTCAAAAAATAGGAAAAACTTGATAAAAGATTATTTTTTTACTTTTTTTCGTGGGTCTACTCGGAACCTACACATTTCAATTTTTGTGGAATAAAAAATAAACTTTTATCATGTTTTTTCTATTTTTTTTAATTTTTGGAGTAGTTTTAACCCTCTATAATTAGCCCATACATCCTAATTTTAGTCAATTATGAAAAAATAGCAATATCTTCTTAATCTATCATCAAAAAATAAAATATATTTGACCATATTAGCTTTACTTTCGAAATTTTGCAAAAACCCCCTAAAAAGGGGTAGTTTTTGCTGATTTAAGGCTGTTCTCCCATTTTCCAGCTCTATTGGACACCGGATTCGGATTCTGCGACCCAACAAAAATATAGTAAAGCAAATCTCATCCTGGCAACAGATTTCTACCCCAAACCTGCATTTTGACTGGAGTATCAATTTTCTCTCGCTCCTTTTTGAACTACCATTAACCCACTCCAAAATAAAACATGTGGTGCCGGGCACGGTATTTTCCGAAAATTTTTGATAATTTTTAAACGAAGCATTGTTGAAAAATTATCCAAAATAAATTTTTTAGCAATGCTTTGTAAAATTTGTAGATTTAATAATAATAATAATTAAGCTTTTTACGAAAATGATTTTATTATAACAAATTCTTTTAATTCAATTTTTTTTTATTTCTATATATATAAAATTTAAAAATTGTAAAAATTTCTGTCATTGTATTGCTAGCATATATTATTATTATTATTATTATATCATATACAAATAAATAATACGTGTGTCATTTGTTTGTATAACAATTTTTTACAACTAATAACCTAATTTAATTTTTTTTTATTTTACATATTCTTATTTATTTTTTTTTTATTGTTAAAATTAATTTAAAATTCGATTCTTTCAATTATTACTTACAACTTTTAATTAATATTTTACTTATAATTCATGATGTATATTTTTTCAATTTTAACTTTTATTTTTCTTTTTAATTCAAAATTTTGGCGCCATTTAAGTGGACCAATCAGGTTGCGAATAAACGCGGTCGTAATGGCGATTTGTTTTTTATTGAAATAGAACAGGAGACTATTAGAAAAAAATTTTAAATGGCGTATAGTTTTTGCTAAAGTCAATGAAAATATTTCAATGAAATCATTGCAAAAAAATATTTGAAATTACAACTTTTATATAAAACAGGAAACTAATCGAAAAAAATTTTAAATGGCGTATAGTTTCTGCTAAAGTCAATAAAAATATTTCAATGCAATCATTGCACAAAAATATTTTAAGTTGCAACTTTTATATAAAACAGGAGACAATTAGAAAAAAATTTATAATGGCGTATAGTTTCTGCTAAAGTCAATAAAAATATTTCAATGCAATCATTGCACAAAAATATTTTAAGTTGCAACTTTTATATAAAACAGGAGACAATTAGAAAAAAATTTATAATGGCGTATAGTTTCTGCTAAAGTCAATAAAAATATTTCAATGCAATCATTGCATAAAAATATTTGAAATTCCAACTTTTATATAAAACAGGACGACAAATCGAAAAAAATTTAGAATAGCGTATAGTCTCTGCTAAAGTCAATAAAAATATTTCAATGCAATCTTTGCACAAAAATATTTTAAGTTGCAACTTTTATATAAAACAGGATACTATTAGAAAAAAATTTAGAATGACGTATAGTTTCTGCTAAAGTCAATAAAAATATTTTAATGCAATAATAGCATAAAAATATTTGAAATTCCAACTTTCATTTAAAAAAGGACACTAATCGAAAAAAATATAGAATAGCGTATAGTGTCTGCTAAAGTCAATAAAAATATTTCAATGCAATCATTGCATAAAAATATTTGAAATTACAACTTTTATATAAAACAGGACAACCAATCGAAAAAAATTAAGAATGGCGTATAGTTTCTGCTAAAGTCAATATAAATTTTTCAATGCTATCATTTCAAAAAAATATTTTAAGTTGCAACTTTAATATAAAAGAGGACACTATTAGAAAAAAATGTAGAATGACGTATAGTTTCTGCTAAAGTCAATAAAAATATTTCAATGCAATTATTGCATAAAAATATTTGAAATTCCAACTTTCATATAAAAGAGGACACTATTCGAAAAAAATATAGAATAGCGTATAATTTCTGCTATAATACACCCGACAATATATATTAAAATTTTTGAAGTTTTTTAAATTGTGGACTATCAATTTAAATTTATCTATCCGATATATGTTATCAAAATTTTTATTTTTTCATGTTTAATACGCGCGATATCCATTTTCTTATATAATGAAATTATTTAAGCTCTTTCATATATAAAATACCCGACAATATATATTAAAATTTTTGGATGTTTTTCAAATTGTGGACCATTAATATGAGTTAATCTTTTTAAGTTCTTAACGAAAAATGTATTAAAGAGGGGTATAATTTCTGTTAAATTCAATACTAATATTTCAAAGCTATCATTGCAGAAAAATATTTGAAATTACAAGATTTCTATAAAACAGGACAATTTTCGAAAACATTTAAGTCAAGTTGCTAAATTCAATACTGATATTTTTAATGGATTTTAATAGGTTTTTTTAAAGGAAAGTAATAGACTGAATTATGAAATAAAAAGGCGATGATTTGTGTGAATTCCACTTAAAATTTTAAGATTTATTTGAATTATATTATTAAAAACGGTTTACATGATTGAACTGCAAAAGGAGCACGTTTTCTAAAATAAAAGTCTTAACAAAGAATACGATCTCTTTTGTACGAGAGTTAGAGAGCAAGAAGAACGAGCGCGCGTCGTGTAGAAAGAAGAGACCGGCAACTTCGCTGCTGTTGGCGTCGCGCGTGCAGAAAACGTGGTCCTTTAGCGCATATGTGATACACGCATACTAACATGAACGTATCTTTATCTCTCTTTGCAGTATAACGGTAATTATTTAAATACAATTATTGATATTAAAATACTACAAAGAGAAATCAAGATATATTAGAAATATTCCTGTTTTCGCACAAACATACCCGCGCCCGTCGCAAATGCGACTATAAAAGAATTTAACAAAGTTCAAAATTATTTAAAAAATGATTATTTACAATATTAGAAATATGAACGAGAAAATAATTAAGTAACATGACATCTAGATTTTGAACTTTAATATAACGCGTGGTTTATGATAAAAGAAATTAAATTTAATAAATTTGGTTATCGATCATTCATTCGTGCATTCTGAACATATTTTAAAATTTTTTTATAATCATTTAAGTGGAATCTTTAAAATGATAATTTAACAATTTTTTTTTAAATTAAATTAAGTGAAAACTAACATTTTTTTGTTGCTAATTTTAAATTAAAAATTATAAATGATTCAAGTTTTAAAATTCATGCTAAGTTACATTAAAGAATTATCATTCCGCTTAAAATTAACAATTATCAAACATAAATAAATAAATTAAAGATTAATATTTTTTTTTTACAACTACTATTTACAATTTGTATTTATATTTCTTTCTTAGTATAAAATTTGTCATATAATTTTTTTAAGTTGATTGTTGAATTGATTGGACTGGTAGTGGGACCAATTTGACTATCGGACGTTGATAAGTTCCAGTTGCTGTTTTGATGGTGGCAACCCTTATTAGATTATCAGAACCTGAGACCACATCGATTACTCTTGCTAATGGCCATTTGGTAGCTGGTAATTGGTTGTCCTTGAGCAAAACTAAAGTACCTATTTTTATATTTTCTGATGGATTTCGCCAGTGATGGAACTGTTGTAAATGATTGATGTATTCTTTGGACCACCTATTCCAAAAATGATCACGCATATTTGTAATTAACTTGTATTTATTAGAAAGAGTTAATTTAGAATTTGGATTTGGAGCTTCAGGATAAGCATTAAGTGGTTCTCCCATTAGAACATGTGCAGGAGTTAGAGGTAACAGGTCAGATGGATCATTACTGGCTGCATATAATGGTCTCGAGTTGAGACAGGCTTATACCTAGCATAAGAAAGTTGACATCTCTTCAAAAGTTAATTTTTGCTCACCTAAAATTTTACGTATATGAGATTTTACCGATTTAATTCCAGCTTCCCATAAGCCTCCAAAATAAGGAGCTGATGGTGGAATGAACGACCATGATGTGCCCTTTGAAACGATGGCATGATTTACATCCTTGTAGAACTCTGATGCTTTCGAAAAAATTTTAGAAAGCTCAGCTTCAGCGCCCTTAAAGTTGGTTCCATTGTCACTGAAGAGTTTGGAGCATTGACCTCTTCTTAAGATAAAGCGTTCAAATGCCGCTAAAAAACCTTGAGTTGACAGCGATGATACCACTTCTAAATGAACTGCTTTTGTTACTAAACATACAAAAAGACAAATATAACCTTTTGTAGTTTTTATACCTCTTCCTGAGGAAGCTTTTAACAAAAATGGACCCGCGTAGTCCAGACCTGTCATTAGAAAAGTTTTTCAGGTTTTAATCTCACACTTAGGATTTGTCCCATTAATTGTTGAGCTGGTCTTGCATGATATTTCGCACATATAACGCAATTTATCAGTATGGATCTAATGAAACTTTTACCATGTAAAATCCAAAAACGTTGTAAGAGATTATATCTTGTTGACTCTTGACCCGCATGTAAGGACTTAAAATGAGCATGGCGTACTAGTAATTTCGAAAACATCGTATTTTTTGCAATGATAAATGGATGTTTTTCATTGAAAGATAAAAGAGATTTTCTAACACGACCTCCTACCCTAATACAACCTTTCTCATCCATGAATGGCTTAAATGATATTAAAGGAGAGGAATTTGGAATATGTTTACCTTTTTTTAATATTTCATATTCAACTGGAAAAGAAGTTTTTTGAGAACACTTGGTTAAGAAACATAATGATTTTTCTAGTTCTTCTGGAATTAAAAGATCTGATTTTACTTTTTCTTTGAATTTAATTAATCTTAAACAGTAAGCAGTTACTTTTAAAAGCGTATTCAAATTAGAGAATTTACTAAATATAAAGGATTCTTCTAAAGTATTTGAAACATTAATGATTACTTTTTTAGTTTTTTCTTCATTTTTGATTTTTTCTTCATCAGCTTTTTTTTCCATAGGCCAATTATTTGAAGATTGTTCTAACCATGATGGTCCCTTCCACCACAAAGAAAATTTTTTTAATTCTGAAGCTAAAATACCGCGAGATGTTATATCTGCAGGATTATTTTTTGTAGGAACATAACGCCAATTTATTTCAATTTTTGCATTTTAAATCTCGGCTACTTTATGAGCTACAAACGGCTTCCATTTAGATGGATGTGAGTTTAGCCAAGTTAGAGCTACAGAAGAATCTGACCAAGCGAAGACTTTTATATCTTTATTTTTAAGTTTTAATTGAGGTATTAGTTTATTTACTAATTTAACTAAAAGTTCAGCAGCACAGAGTTCTAATCAAGGAATTGACAATTTTTTAATGGATGCTACTTTTGTTTTTGATACAAGTAACGATTAAACCCTTTTTTGACCAGTCATAGAAACTACATAGATAGCAGCTGCATAAGCCCTTTCTGAGGCATCTGAGAAGCAATGAAATTCCAAAGATGAATTTTCAGTGCTTTCTACCCATCTAGGAATTGAAATTTGAGATAAAGAAGGTAAGGCCTTTCGAAATACAGACCACTGATATGATATAGTTTCAGGTAATTCATCATCCCAATCTAAGTTTAGCAACCACATATCCTGAATTAGAATTTTAGCTACAATGACAACTTGTGAAAACCAACCTAAAGGATCGAATAGCTTGGCTATTTCAGATAGAAGCATTCGTTTTGTTTTTACATTATTTAATTTTAAAGAAAAGTCTAAGTTTAAATTAAATATATCTAAAGAAGGCGACCAGACTACACCTAAAGTGCTAACGCTATCAGAGTCTTTTATATGTAACTCATTTGAATTTTCAGCTAATTCTTTACAATTAGAGGACCATTTTGACAATGGAAAACCACCTAAGGCTAATAATGCAATTAACTCTTGTTTAATTTTTTGAGCGTCTTCTATTGAATCTGCTCCTTCAAAAATATCATCAACGTAAGTCCTGTCTGTTAAAGAAATAGACGCTAGAGGATATTTTTGACCCTCATCTTCTACCAACTGATCTTTACATCTTAAAGCTAAATAAGGTGCACATGCTTGACGAAACATAACTACAGTTATCCAGTAATCTTCAATTATACCAGTTTCCTTATTACGCCACAAAACTCGTTGTAAATCCCAATCCTCTGGATGGACTTCTATTTGTCGAAACATTTTAATGATATCTGCTGTAAAAACAATTTTGAAAAATCTCCATCTAGTTAAGATTACCCAAAGATCAGCTTGTAATTTAGGACCTGTTAGAAGTTTAGAATTCAACGAATATCCGGTTGATGTTATGTGAGAAGCATGAAAAACTACTCTAAGTTTGCCTAATGGATCATGTGTTTTAAAAACACCGTGATGCGATATATATATTGCTAAAGGATTATTTAGTTTATTTTGAGGTATTTTCCTCATATGACCCATTTGAATTAAATCAAGAATATTGTTTTCATATTTTTCTTCAAAAATTTTGTCTGATGCCATTCTTTTTTCCATTGACATTAACATTTTAACTGCAAAAGGTCTTGTGGGGCCCAATTGTATTGCTGGGTTGCTTGTGATAGGAAGTCTTACTACGTAACGACCTGAGGAATCCCGAGAATGTGTTTTTTCGAAATGATTTTCACATTCTAATTCCTCCGGCGAAAGCAAATAATTTTGGCCTACATCTTCAATTTCCCAGAATTTTTTAAGATCAAAATTTAAATCAGGTATATTTCGTAATGAATTTAATGAGCACGAGATTTTTAAAGAAGAAGAGGTATTAAGATCAATTGGCCCCATAAGAACAAAGCCAAAAGGAGTAGGATGAGCAAAGGGGGTTCCTGGAGGACCTCGTACTGTTTCACCACCTAAGAACCAGCCACAAACATCAGAACCTAGAAGTAAGTCAATTTGAGAAGACTTATAGAACTCCGGATCCGCAAATTCCAAATCCTTTATGTGAGGCCATTTATCTAAAGAAAAAGAGATGGATTTGGACGGGATAACTGATGTAACTTTGCTTAATATTAAAGCTTCAACTTTTAAAGATACTCCTTGATCATATAATGAACCGATGCTAAATTCAGTTGTACTATTTGATAACCCTGAGCTACATAATACACCTGTGATTAAAGTATTTGTCGGTTTTCTTTTTAAACCTAATGATTGAAATAACCATTCTGATACAGCTGATGCGTCTGAACCTGTATCAATTAAAGCTTTAACTAACAAAACTTTTCCATTTTGAGATTTAACGTAAATTTTTGCCGTTGCTAAAAGGACAATTTTATCTGTAGTTAAAGAAGACGCTACATTTATTGTGCTTTCAGAGACTAAATTGGCAGTTTGAGGAATGCTTGAACTTGAAAGTGAATGATTGCAAGAGCATTGAGGAGTTATCGCACTTGTACTAGCGACTGAAGAAAGATTATTTACATTTGAAGTTTCTCTATTTAGGTTTAAGTTTTTTACTGGAGGAAAGCAACCATGAAGTAATGAATGATGTTTTTCAGAACACGACCTACAAGTAAACTTGCTAGGACACGGAGTAGGGAAATGATCTTTTAAACAGTTGTAGCAAACTCTTAATTTTTTAGCTTGAAAAAATCTATCAGTTCCCTGAAGGTTTTTAAATTTAGGACAGTAATTTAAAGAATGTTCGTTTGATTTACACATATTACAATAGAATTGTTTGATTTTACCTTTTTTTTTGAGTGGTACTAACGTTTACTTGCTTTTTGTTTTGCTTGGCTGCCTCCGCTTTGTTAGAAAATTTCTCAGATGGTTTGGAAGTTTCTGTCGCTTTCAATGATCCTTTGTCAAGTGCTTGTGCCCAATTCTCCAAAAATTGACAAAGTACTGCAAAATCTGGAAACTCCGATGCATTGGTCTGCGAGGTTTCCCATTTTAATCTTGACTCTGAGTCTAGTTTTTTCGACAGAAGTAGTACTAGCCAATGATTCCAGTTAGCCGTCACTATTCCTAACGCCTCAAATGATCTTACTGTTTGTTTAAAGAAGTCTAAAACTCGTTGGATTTCATGAGCATTTGTTGCTGAACAATGTTGTAAATCCAATAAGCTATTCATGTGGTGAGTAAGCAGCAAGCGCTTATTTCCATACCTTTTAGCAAGATCGTCCCATGCACCTTGAAAACTTGCCTCCGTTACTTGAGTGTTTTTTAGCATTTCAGCTGCATCTCCCTTTAAATGTTGTTGCAATAAAAGGAGTTTATGAACGTTGCTTAAGTTTGGAGATCTATGTAAAATTACTTGGAATTGATCCCTAAAGCTTTCCCATTCCAAAATATCACCAGAAAAATCAGGAATTGAAAATTTAGGAAGATGAAACTGTGGTGGATGGTCGTTACTTGCAGTAACTGGAGCGGCTGGTTGCACATCTGGGCCAAATGCTTTGATTCTTGTGTCTAAGGCTTCACGAGTTTCCATGTAGCTTAGTTCAACTGCATCGTACAAATTTTCTTTGATGTAGACTGATTTTCCACATTCTGGGTCCCTGTCGATTGCTTTGTGGCCATCATAATAGTTATCGAAATATTTTTCTAGTAGTGATTTCCTAGCCGTCAAAAACTCTAAATTCTGCTTGGATTTTGCCACCTTATCGACATCTGTTAGAAAGCGAGTGATGAGGCCACCCTGATTTATTTGCTCCCTGATGAGCTCCTCCAATGATACTCCAGTATGCGACATTTTTCATGAAAATACGAATGTGTAATCAATAAAAGTCCATAGATTTAAAATTTTAAATGTTCTTAGTTTTTTTTTTTTTTTAATTTTTATACGACAATTTTTTAAAATTTTTATTTTTTAAGTACTTATTTTTTATAAAGATGACAATTAATTTAACACTAAGCTTTCTTACATGTGTCTAAGTGCGTCATTTAAATGAGCAAAGTAGAGCATCATGCATTATTCCCTTAATGCCAAAAAAATTGTAGAAATAAATGAGAATTTATTTCATTTACTTGCTCCATGTACTCTCGATATCGACAAAGAAGATATTAAAATTTTTTTTTTTATTTATAATAATCTGTATTTAACTCTTATTATTTAAAAATTATGATAAATATTTTTAAAAGAGAAGAGAATGAAAATAAAGAACGATACAAAGTTACCAAATCTTCGATGTTGTATTTGTTATACTAGGTCTGAACACCGTGTATATAGTTGGCGCCAAGTAAAATCTCATCTCTTATTGGTCGATCGGTTCTCTGCGATTCTATTGGTCGTTTCTCTGCATTGTGATTGGTTTGCCGGTGCTCCTGGTTTTTATTGGCTATTGATGATCTCACGATTCTTCTTCGTTACCAAAGGTAATTTTTTACAGGAAAATGGCCGAAATTATTCCAATTTTGAAAAAATACACTTTAAGATAAAAAATTTTCTCGACCCTGCAATGCAACTAAAAAATTTTGTTGTTGTTATTTTCTTTAATATTTTTATTAAAAATGATTTAGTTGCGGTCTTTAAAAATTTTTGTAAATTTAAATCACCACGTGATTATCAGATAATTTTTTGCACTACGTAATTTAATGATCGACACTTATTTTTTCACTGTAATTAATAATAAGAACACTAGAAATTCACTGTTTTTTTTTTTATATATTTTGTTGAAGAACTGGTATTAACCGGTATTTCTCCACTGCTTTATAAGCGGGTTTTCCGGCACCAAAATGTTAATGGATTTTAATAGGTTTTTTTAAAGGAAAGTATTAGACTGAATTATGAAATAAAAAGGCGATGATTTGTGTGAATTCCACTTAAAAGTTTAAGATTTATTTGAATTATATTAATAAAAACGGTTTACATGATTGAACTGCAAAAGGAGCACGTTTTCTAAAATAAAAGTCTTAACAAAGAATACGATCTCTTTTGTACGAGAGTTAGAGAGCAAGAAGAACGAGCGCGCGTCGTGTAGAAAGAAGAGACCGGCAACTTCGCTGCTGTCGGCGTCACGTGTGCAGAAAACGTGGTCCTTTAGCGCATATGTGATACACGCATACTAACATGAACGTATCTTTATCTCTCTTTGCAGTATAACGGTAATTATTTAAATACAATTATTGATATTAAAATACTGCAAAGAGAAATCAAGATATATTAGAAATATTCCTGTTTTCGCACAAACAGATATTTCAATGCTATCATTGCATAAAAACATTTGAAATTACAACATTTCTATAAAACACGACGGAATTGTAATTGTAATTGTAATTGTATATTTATTTGCAATTGAACAAAAATTGATACAGTAAATAATTTGTTTATAAATAGTATAACATTAGTAAAAAATTTTGTAATTACATAAAACAAAGTAAAATAAAATAATGATTGATTGTAAATAATGTAACAATAAGTGAGTAACATGAAATAAGTAAATAATGTGTAGATTGATTAGCCTTATCACAGTCATCAATGATTGCACACATGTTAATAAGGATTAAATAAAAATTTAATACATACAATAATAGTATTAAGTGTAATAACCTAAGCAAGTAAATAAGTATGAAATAGCAATGAGTAGTGAATAAGTAAATACGTAAAATTAAAGATTAAAATTAAATATCAGTCTTGCAACATGGTATGTAATTAATTAATATACAAGTAGTATTCAAAGATCCATAGTGAGTAGGTATTTATGTAAAGCTGCTTTAAATCCGTCAAGAGATGGTTTAAACCTAACTTCAGCAGGCAAGGAGTTCCAGAATTCAAAAACATTTAAGTTGGGTATATTTTGATAAATTCAATACTATAATATATCAATACTATTATTGCATAAAATCGATTGAAATTACAACTTTTCTATAAAAAGGGACACTTTTCGAAAAAAAAACTAAAGTGAGGTATAGTTTCTGCTAAATTAATTACCAATATTTCAATGCAATTGATATTACAACTGTATTAAAAAAAAATGTTATTATTCGAAAAAATTGTATTTTGCTAAATTTAATACACATATTTCAATGCTATCATTGCATAAAAATATTTGAAATTACAAGATTTCTATAAAACCGGTCAATATTCGAAAACATTTATATTGGGTATATTTTGCTAAAATCAATACTAATACTTTAGTGCTATTATTGCATAAAAACAATTTAAATTACAACATTTCTATAAAACAGGATTGTTTTAGAAAAAAAAATTAAAGTTAAGTATAGTTTCTGCTAAATTCAATACTATTATTTTAATGAATAAAACCAATAACTCAATAAATCGGACTCTAAGTCTTTTTTTTGCTATTTCTTTTTAATGAATACATTAAATAAAAAACAAAAAAAAAGCGGCTTTAGAAATGCGTTTAATAAAAACAAAGCATTTTGGTTTTTATATTTTAATACAAACTATTTTAAGATATGAAGTGATGAAAATGACCAATTTTTGAGTTTTTAAATTTTTTACTTCTTAGCTTTAAACAGTTGTAACTCTGTGCCGTGAGCTAAAATTAAAAAAAAACGTCAACTCTATAGTTTTTTTTCTAAGGAGTAATTTGCACCGAAGCTCTTTTGTTTTATATATGAAATGACTCAAAAATTTGAATATGAAATAATATACACATCGGCAGTCCTAAGAATAATAGAAAAAAACAAAAATTTTAAGAATTTAACTATATAGTAAAATTCATATTGTCGGCTTACAATATGAAAAAACTACAAAAATTTTAATCTATATTGTCGGCTATTTGATATATAAAAAAATTCAAAAAATTTCACTATGAAATAAGATAGTTATCGGCAGTCTTAAGAATGAAAAAAATAAAAATTTTTTAATTTAGCTGTATAGTAAAATTCATAGTAGCTGTTTATAATATGAAAAAACTACAAAAATTTCAATCTGTATTTCTGGCTATTTTATATATGAAAAATTAAAAAAATTTCACGATGTAATAATATAGATATCGGCAGTCCTAAGAATGAAAAATAAATTAGAAATATTTAACTATATAGTAAAATTCATATAGGCGGTTTACAATATAAAAAAACGAAAAAATTTACCATCTATTATGTCGGCTATTTATATATGTATAAAAAAACTCAAAAATTTCAATATGAAATAAGATAGATATCGGCAGTCCTAAGAATAAAAAAAACAAAAATTTTAAAAATTTAATTGTATAGTAAAGTTCATATTGGCTGTTTACAATATGAAAATACTACAAAAAGTTACTTGCATGGAAAAAAATGAGGTATTACATCAAAATTAAAAAAAAAAAAATACCTGGAGATTTCTTGGTGAAAAAAATTTTATAAAAAAAATAGGTCTTAATGTCATACTGGTTGTGAAATATCACCAGTGAAAGTGATTCATACATACATACATACATACATACACTCACACACACACATTCATAATTTTTTTAAAAACTGGTTTTTTAGAATCCTGAGGTCTCAAAACGTGTATATGTCAAAAAATCAGAAATAAAAATTTCACCTAAAACAATGGGTCCTCTATGAGGAACCAAAATCATAAATATTTCACTCTACAGTAAAATTAATATTGATTCTCTGCAATATAAAAAAAAATCAAAAATTTCAATCTATAATATTAGTCTTTTTATATATGAAAAAACTCAAAAATTTAACCATATATAGAGTATAATGGATATCGGCTGTCCTATTTATGAAAAAATTATAAAAATTATAAAAGTTTATAAAAAATATTATAAAAGTTTCACTCGATAGTAAAATTCATATTGATTTTATATAAGAAAAACCCAAAAAATTTCACTATAGAGTAAAATGGATATCTTCTGTCCTATATAAGAAAAAAAAAATAATAAATATTTTACTTCAGAGTAAAATTCATATTGATTGTCTACAATATAAAAAAACAGCAAAAATTTTAATCTGTATTGTTTTTTTTTTTATATATGGAAAATCCCAAAAATGTCACCACAGAGTGAAATGGACATCGGCTGTACTATTAATTGAAAAATAAAAAATTATAAAAATTTCACTCTATAGTAAAATTTATATTGGCTGTCTACATTATGAAAAAAATTCAAAATTTTCAATCTATATTGCTGGATGTTTTATTTATGAAAGAGCTAAAAAAATTTCACCTGTAGTGCATAAATAATGCAGTAATAATCGTTACTAGTAATAATTCAATGATAAATGCTAATAAAAATGCTAATAATAAATTTGTAACGGTAGTTTCTATTAAAATAATATCTTACTAACATTCTACGGAAATATTCAAAGTTAGATTTTACATTTGTAAGGCTTTTCTCCACTGTGATACCGTTGACCTATATTGTATATTTAACTATTTAGATTTATAATTTTATATAAGTTTTTAGTCTTTTATATTTTTATACAACTTTCTGGCTCCCTTACCTGTTTAAATTTCTCTGCTTCCTTTTCTATAAAATGATATCAAAACAGGAAAAGGGGGGAGGTAATCGAAGTCAATAATAAAATTTATATGAAGTAAAAGTAACAATTTAATTAATAAGAAAAATGAAAGAGTATAAAGAAAATTTACAAACTTATATCTAATTGGCCATTTTGAATTTACTAGTAAAGTTCGGTTTGATAAACCGCATGGCATAAAAGCCGTGTATTTGCAAGTAGCAACGAAAGACGTTCGAGCGACGGCATGACTATATTTACGGGTATTTGAAAATATTAAATAAAATCTCATAAAATTAAAATGAAATGAACTCACCTCGCATGTATATTCATGCCCGCGCTCGAACATAAAAATTATGTGCACATATAAATGATATCATTAATTATTATTTAATAATAAAATCAAATCTCACCCACACATTCACACTTACAATTTTTAGTACTTTAACTTAGCAATTATGAGCTAGCTAGCTGATTAAATTAACTTGATGTTTTTCCAAAATAATAGTAATTTGCTAAGCAGCGTGGTCTCCAAATTATCATGAAATAATTTCAAAAGCAAGATGGCGAGTAACGATTTGCACTGATTTATTTTAGTCTTATTAGAAAATGAATTTATTAATAATACTTGTATGAACTAATTACTTATTAAAATTTGCTGAACTGAAACTTGTACTTAGAAAGATTAACTTTACTTGATAAAATAATTGATAAAAGAAACTGTGTGCGAAGCACATGAAAATAAAACAAAACATTTTATTGATTTTTAATATCGACCGACTTGGTCAAGCCTCGAGACGGGAAGAAGGAGCCGGCCGTCGGCCGGTGATCTCCACGCGCTTGCTTATTGCGCGCGCATTTCTTCTGCTCTTAAGCGCTCTATTTTATCATTTTATGATTTTAGCATAATGCAGGTTTTTGGCCATAAAATCTGCATTACACACCATACAGTGAAATGGATATCGCCTGTCCTATTTATGAACAATAAAAAATTATGAAAATTTCATTCTATAGTCATATTTATATTGATTGTCTACAATATCAGTTGTGATGTATAAATGAAAATTGAAAATATTCAAATATTGATTGTCTACAGTATGAAAAAAAACTGAAAATTTTGTTAAATTAACTGCACATTACTATATTTTATTTTCAATTATTATTTATTATCAATAATTATTTATGTTATAAAATATACCTCATTAATTATAAATATTTATAAATAATCATGTAACTTTTTCTTAATATGAATTATAAAATTTTTTTGTTAATTTTAGAAGTATTAAATTAATTCTGTTCTCATTCATTTTTAAATAAAATTAAATTGCATTTTAATCACGTATGATTAAATTTATTATAATTAACTACATATGATTAAAATATAAAAAAATTAATGCACAAGAGTTTTTATTTGGTTAAGCCGAGCATCGCGAGGCTAATCAGCTAGTTACAAATTATAAAATTAGAAAACTGTGTGGTAACGTTGCATAACATTCGCATTATACCTAGACCTCAGCTGGAATTAAACATGTTCCATTCATTTAAGTTGTGTTTACACAAACCGGTTGTAAGTTTTTTAGTAATTTTTTTCAAATTTTAAAATTAAAAGAAAAATTTATAACCGGTTTGTATAACTACACAAACAACGAGCATGGAACATGTTCGCTTATAACATTGATAATAAAGTCTGTATTGTGTTCATAATATAAATATTTATATGCTAATATTTATATTTAGATTTTTATTATAGAAATCATGATGCTTGGACATCAAAGTGAACGAAGTTAATTAAATTTTCAAATTATTATAGTTTTTTAAATAATATGAATTTATTTTTTATTAATTTTTACAATAAATACTTAAATATTCTGCACCAATGGGCCCTAGCTACTTCTGCACCCAAGGTCTTTAGGGACTTATGCACCAATGCTCCTTAGGTACTTATGCACCAAAGGTCTTTAGGGACTTCTGCACCAATAGTCCCTAGGTACTTCTGCACCAAAGGTCTTTAGGGACTTCTGCACCAATGCTCCCTAGGTACTTCTGCACTAAAGGTCTTTAGAGAATCACGGCATTTTGTCCCTCTGGCAAAAGCGGCAGAACGTCCCGCATGCGATTTTACCGACTTTTATGAAAAAATAATATTACTAGACTACGTGGCGCTACTACCGCGGTACAACGGCGCCCGCGGGAGTAGCTTCGACTCTCTTGTGGATACTAATAAATCGTGACTATCTTTATGGAAATGTCTAAATTAGCACTTCGAAAATTGATAGGAGCGCTTATTTTATTGGTAATTATTAAATAGATGTCGGCAGTCCTAGGTATGGAGTGAATGTCTAGAAACAAACAAATAATTGCTTATTTGTCGGTCGTTTTATACGATTGTAGAATACTTTACGGTTATCAAAAATGAACTGATGGTAAACGGCGGGAGTAATTATGAATCAACATAGCATATTAAAAAAGGCACCGCGGGTAAACGGCAGGAGTAATTACATCTTTCCTAAGGATAATAGAATCTGATGGCGGTTAAATAGGCGGGAAGAGATTCGACTCAATTTGAGATATTAGTATTTGATCGCTGGTGTACAGTGAGAGTAGCTTTGAATCTTCATAGGATTTTAAAAACTGATCGCGGGCAAATGGCGGGAGTAACCATGACTCTCCCAAGTTAATTGTCATCTGATCACGGGTAAATAGCGGGAGTAACTTAGTCCCTCTTATGGATGATAATAAAAATTAACTATGTTTATGAAATTGTCAAAATCAGAACATAGGAAATTTATAGGAACGCATATGATATTCGTAAATAAATAGATGTCGGCTGTCCCAGGTATAAAGTGCAAATGTGGAAATCAATAAAAAGGTTGTAGTAACTACAACTCTCATTAAGAAGTTAATAACAGATCACACCGTGCTTGAACGTACCGGAAAGTTGGCCTAAAATGTCGACAAAATCGGCTTGGGCAGACTTTATTTTAAAATATATATTTTTACGTTGATTCCTTCCTACTAGAAAATCTGAGCTGCTCGTCTGCCCGACTTTCATGGGACCTATAATTGCGTATATTAAATTTTTTAAAATTAATGACTTAAATTGCCGCTTAAATTTTATTTCTTCATAAAAATAACTTTTATAGGTCTCAAAAATTTTTTACAAGCCTCACGCTTCCAACAATTTCTTACTCGTCTCTTTTGATCGATTGGTTTTACAAATATGATAATTTAAAGTCAGAGTCCCAATTTAAGAATTTTTAAAAAAAGTCATTTTTATCATTATCTTTGAAAAACGATATCTCGGAAACTATTTCATGAAAATAGTAAACATTTTTTAAAAAACTTAAGCTTATAGAAAATTTTTGAGATCTATAAAACGAATTTCCACGATCAATAACAATTTTAGCAATAATTTAAAAATTGGTCATTTTGGGCTAAAAATGGGCCTTTAGTTTATTTACTATAACAATGAAAGAATTATTGTTATCAAATTGCGGTTTGCGGGGCTTGAAAAACTACACTTACACCAAAAAAATAAAACTAAGTACCTTCGACTCTCCATGGGATTCTAAAAACTAATCGCCGGTAAACGGCATGAGTATGCGATATCGCGGTATCCGGTTTTTCTCCCGGTTCTCCAGTGGGCCGAGTAACACCTACTCGCTCCGAGAGTCTTTTGCTCCGGTCGAGCGTGTTAAAATTTTTCGAGTTTTCTCCAACGATATTACGTTATCCGGTCGTTTTACGGTCGCCCGAGTAACCACTCGCTCCCGTATTTTCATCAAGGGGACCGCCGACATCTAATATCATACTTAGGACAGTTATCATCTAATTTGGTATCTCCTCGTTTTTGTATTATCAGGACGATTGAGTAATGTAATAATAACTATCTATAGGATTTTGAAAACTGATCGCGGATAAACGGCGGAAGTAACCATGAGCCTCCCTAGGAAATTGTAATATGATCGTGGGTCTACGGCGGGAATAATTTCGACTTTCCTAAGGATAATAAAAACTGATGGAGGTTACATCGGCGGGAAAAAGTTCGAATCTACTTGAGATAGTAATGACTTATCGCGACAGTACCGCGGGAGTAGCTTCGACTCTCTTGTGGATACTAATAAAACGTGACTATCTTTATGGAACTGTCTAAATTAGCACTTCGGAAATTGATAGGAGCGCTTATTTTATTGGTAATTATTGAATAGATGTCGGCAATCCTAGGTATAGAGTCAATATCTAGAAACGAATAAATAATTGCTTATTCGTCGGTCGTTTTAGACGATTGTAGAATACTTTACGGTTATCAAAAATTGTCAAAATCAGGACATAGGAAACTTATAGGAACGCATATGATATTCTTAAATAAATAGATGTCGGCTGTCCAAGGTATGGAGTGCAAATGTGGAATTCAATAAAAAGGTTGTAGTAACTACAACTCTCAATAAGAAGTTAATAAAAGATCGCTGGTATACCGCGGGAGTATCTTTGACTCTCTTATGGATATTAATAACTAATCGTTAGTATTCGGCGGAAGTAGCCTCGACTCTTTAAAGTATTTTAAGAACTGATAGTGGGTAAATGGCGGGAGTAACGATCAGTCTCCCAAGGAAATATAAATCCAATCGCGGGTATACAGCGGGAGTAACTTCGACGCTACTAAGGATAATAAAAACTGATGGCGGTTACATAGGCGGCAAAAAGTTCAACTCTACTTAAGGTATTAATAACTTATCGCGGGTGTACCGTTAGAGTACCTTTGACTCTCTATAGGATTCTAAAAACTAATCGCCGGTAAACGGCGGGAGTATGCGATATCGCGGTATCCGGTTTTTCTACCGGTTCTCCGGTGGGCCGAGTAACACCTACTCGCTACGAGAGTCTTTTGCTCCGGACGAGCGTATTAAAATTTTTCGAGTTTTCTCCAACGATATTACGTTCTCCGGTCGTTTTACGGTCGCCCGAGTAACCGCTCGCTCCCGTATTTTCATCAAGGGGACCGCCGAAATGTAATATCATACATAGGACAGCCGTCATCTAATTTGGTATCTCCTCGTTTTTGTATTATCCGGACGATTGAGTAATGTAATAATAACTATCTATAGGATTTTGAAAACTGATCGCGGATAAACGTCGGAAGTAACCATGAGCCTCCCTAGGAAATTGTAATATGATCGTGGGTCGACGGCGGGAATAATTTCAACTTTCCTAAGGATAATAAAAACTGATGGAGGTTACATCAGCGGGAAAAAGTTCGAATCTACTAGAGATAGTAATGACTTATCGCGACAGTACCGCGGGAGTAGCTTCGACTCTCTTGTGGATACTAATAAAAAGTGACTATCTTTATGGAATTGTCTAAATTAGCACTTCGGAAATTGATAGGAGCGCTTATTTTATTGGTAATTATTAAATAGATGTCGGCAGTCCTAGGTATGGAGTCAATGTCTAGAAACGAATAAATAATTGCTTATTTGTCGGTCGTTTTATACGATTGTAGAATACTTTACGGTTATCAAAAATGAACTGATGGTAAACGGCGGAAGTAATTATGAATCTTCATAGCATATTAAAAAAGGCACCGCGGGTAAACGGCAGGAGTAACTACTACTTTCCTAAGGATAATAGAATCTGATGGCGGTTAAATAGGCGGGAGTAGATTCGACTCAATTTGAGATATTAGTAACTGACCGCTGGTGTACAGTGAGAGCAGCTTCGAATCTCCATAGGATTTTAAAAACTGATCGCGGGCAAATAGCGGAAGTAACTATGACTCTCCCAAGTTAATTGTCATCTGATCACGGGTGAATAGCAGAAGTAACCTAGTCCCTCTTATGGATGATAATAAAAATTAACTATGTTTATGAAATTGTCAAAATCAGGAAATAGGAAACTTATAGGAACGCATATTATATTCTTAAATAAATATATGTCGGCTGTCCCAGGTATGGAGTGCAAATGTGGAATTCAATAAAAAGGTTGTAGTAACTAAAACTCTCATTAAGAAGTTAATAACAGATCGCTGGTATACCGCGGGAGTAGCTTTGACTCTCTTATGGATATTAATCACTAATCGTTGGTATTCGGCGGAAGTAGCCTCGACTCTTTAAAGTATTTTAAGAACTGATAGTGGGTAAATGGCGGGACTAACCATCAGTCTCCCAAGGAAATAAAAATCTAATCGCGGGTATACAGCGGGAGTAACTTCGACTCTACTAAGGATAATAAAAACTGATGGCGGTTACATAGGCGGCAAAAAGTTCAACTCTACTTAAGGTATTAATAACTTATCGCGGGTGTACCGCGGGAGTACCTTCGACTCTCTATAGGATTCTAAAAACTAATCGCCGGTAAACGGCGGGAGTATGCGATATCGCGGTATCCGGTTTTTCTCTCGGTTCTCCGGTGGGCCGAGTAACACCCACTCGCTCCGAGAGTCTTTTTCTCCGGACGAGCGGGTTAAAATTTTTCGAGTTTTCTTCAACGATATTACGGTATCCATTCGTTTTACGTTCGCCCGAGTAACTTGCGCTCGCTCCCGTATTTTCATCAATGGGACCGCCGACATCTAATTTTATACATAGGACAGCCGTCATCTAATTTGGTATCTGCTCGTTTTAACATGGAACATGTTTATAGGGAGGGGGTACTTCAGAACTTGAAAATTAAGGGGGGGGGGGGGGGGTCAAATTTGTCCTATTTAAGGGGGGGGTAAAATTTGTCCTATTTAAGGGGGGGGGTCAAATTTGTCCTTTTTAAGGGGGGGGGGGGTCAAATTTGTCCTATTTAAAGGGGGGGGGTCAAATAAGACTTAGAATAATTAGGTAAGTATATATAAATAAATAAAATACTATTAAAAGACTTTGAAAAATCTGGGCTTAAGGACTTAGAATAATATCGATCTAGGGACTTGGAATAATTCAGGTTCAGGGACTTAAAATAATTCAGGTTTAGGGAATCAAAATAGTTTGGGTTTAGAATCTTAACAACTAGTAAGGTAATAATTACAAATTACAACAATAGAAAATTGTATTGTAATGTTGAGTAACATTTGTATTATATCTAGTCCTCATTTGGAAGGAAACATGTTACACAAACATGTTACACAAACCGGTTATAAGTTTTTTGTATTATCCGGACGATTGAGTAATGTAATAATAACTATCTATAGGATTTTGAAAACTGATCGCGGATAAACGGCGGGAGTAACCATGAGCCTCCCTAGGAAATTGTAATATGATCGTATGTCTACGGCGGGAATAATTTCGACTTTCCTAAGGATAATAAAAACTGATGGAGGTTACATCGGCGGGAAAAAGTTCGACTCTACTTGAGATAGTAATGACTTATCGCGACAATACCGCGGGAGTAGCTTCGACTCTCTTGTGGATACTAATAAAACGTGACTATCTTTATGGAAATATCTAAATTAGCACTTCGGAAATTGAAAGGAGCGCTTATTTTATTGGTAATTATTAAATAGATGTCGGCAGTCCTAGGTATGGAATGAATGTCTAGAAACGAATAAATAATTGCTTATTTGTCGGTCGTTTTATACGATTGTAGAATACTTTACGGTTATCAAAAATGAACTGATGGTAAACGGCGGGAGTAATTATGAAGATTCATAGCATATTAAAAAAGGCACCGCGGGTAAACGGCAGGAGTAACTACTTCTTTCCTAAGGATAATAGAATCTGATGGCGGTTAAATAGGCGGGAGTAGATTCGACTCTATTTGAGATATTAGTAACTGACCGCTGGTGTACAGTGAGAGTAGCTTCGAATCTCCATAGGATTTTAAAAACTGATCGCGGGCAAATGGCGGAAGTAACCATGACTCTCCCAAGTTAATTGTCATCTGATCACGGGTGAATAGCGGGAGTAACTTAGTCCCTCTTATGGATGATAATAAAAATTAACTATGTTTATGAAATTGTCAAAATCAGGACATAGGAAATTTATAGGAACGCATATGATATTCTTAAATAAATATATGTCGGCTGTCCCAGGTATGGAGTGCAAATGTGGAATTCAATAAAAAGGTTGTAGTAACTAAAACTCTTATTAAGAAGTTAATAACAGATCGCTGGTATACCGCGGGAGTAGCTTAGACTCTCTTATGGATATTAATAACTAATCGTTGGTATTCGGCGGAAGTAGCTTCGACTCTTTAAAGTATTTTAAGAACTGATAGTGGGTAAATGGCGGGACTAACCATCAGTCTCCCAAGGAAATAAAAATCTAATCGCGGGTATACAGCGGGAGTAACTTCGACTCTACTAAGGATAATAAAAACTGATGGCGGTTACATAGGCGGCAAAAAGTTCAACTCTACTTAAGGTATTAATAACTTATCGCGGGTGTACCGCGGGAGTACCTTCGACTCTCTATAGGATTCTAAAAACTAATCGCCGGTAAACGGCGGGAGTATGCGATATCGCGGTATCCGGTTTTTCTCTCGGTTCTCCGGTGGGCCGAGTAACACCCACTCGCTCCGAGAGTCTTTTTCTCCGGACGAGCGGGTTAAAATTTTTCGAGTTTTCTTCAACGATATTACGGTATTATCCATTCGTTTTACGTTCGCCCGAGTAACTTGCGCTCGCTCCCGTATTTTCATCAATGGGACCGCCGACATCTAATTTTATACATAGGACAGCCGTCATCTAATTTGGTATCTGCTCGTTTTAACATGGAACATGTTTATAGGGAGGGGGTACTTCAGAACTTGAAAATTAAGGGGGGGGGGGTCAAATTTGTCCTATTTAAGGAGGGGGTAAAATTTGTCCTATTTAAGGGGGGGGGTCAAATTTGTCCTTTTTAAGGGGGGGGGGGTCAAATTTGTCCTATTTAAAGGGGGGGGGTCAAATAAGACTTAGAATAATTAGGTAAGTATATATAAATAAATAAAATACTATTAAAAGACTTTGAAAAATCTGGGCTTAAGGACTTAGAATAATATCGATCTAGGGACTTGGAATAATTCAGGTTCAGGGACTTAAAATAATTCAGGTTTAGGGAATCAAAATAGTTTGGGTTTAGAATCTTAACAACTAGTAAGGTAATAATTACAAATTACAACAATAGAAAATTGTATTGTAATGTTGAGTAACATTTGTATTATATCTAGTCCTCATTTGGAAGGAAACATGTTACACAAACATGTTACACAAACCGGTTATAAGTTTTTTGTATTATCCGGACGATTGAGTAATGTAATAATAACTATCTATAGGATTTTGAAAACTGATCGCGGATAAACGGCGGGAGTAACCATGAGCCTCCCTAGGAAATTGTAATATGATCGTATGTCTACGGCGGGAATAATTTCGACTTTCCTAAGGATAATAAAAACTGATGGAGGTTACATCGGCGGGAAAAAGTTCGACTCTACTTGAGATAGTAATGACTTATCGCGACAATACCGCGGGAGTAGCTTCGACTCTCTTGTGGATACTAATAAAACGTGACTATCTTTATGGAAATATCTAAATTAGCACTTCGGAAATTGAAAGGAGCGCTTATTTTATTGGTAATTATTAAATAGATGTCGGCAGTCCTAGGTATGGAATGAATGTCTAGAAACGAATAAATAATTGCTTATTTGTCGGTCGTTTTATACGATTGTAGAATACTTTACGGTTATCAAAAATGAACTGATGGTAAACGGCGGGAGTAATTATGAAGATTCATAGCATATTAAAAAAGGCACCGCGGGTAAACGGCAGGAGTAACTACTTCTTTCCTAAGGATAATAGAATCTGATGGCGGTTAAATAGGCGGGAGTAGATTCGACTCTATTTGAGATATTAGTAACTGACCGCTGGTGTACAGTGAGAGTAGCTTCGAATCTCCATAGGATTTTAAAAACTGATCGCGGGCAAATGGCGGAAGTAACCATGACTCTCCCAAGTTAATTGTCATCTGATCACGGGTGAATAGCGGGAGTAACTTAGTCCCTCTTATGGATGATAATAAAAATTAACTATGTTTATGAAATTGTCAAAATCAGGACATAGGAAATTTATAGGAACGCATATGATATTCTTAAATAAATATATGTCGGCTGTCCCAGGTATGGAGTGCAAATGTGGAATTCAATAAAAAGGTTGTAGTAACTAAAACTCTTATTAAGAAGTTAATAACAGATCGCTGGTATACCGCGGGAGTAGCTTAGACTCTCTTATGGATATTAATAACTAATCGTTGGTATTCGGCGGAAGTAGCTTCGACTCTTTAAAGTATTTTAAGAACTGATAGTGGGTAAATGGCGGGAGTAACGATCAGTCTCCCAAGGAAATATAAATCCAATCGCGGGTATACAGCGGGAGTAACTTCGACTCTACTAAGGATAATAAAAACTGATGGCGGTTACATAGGCGGCAAAAAGTTCAACTCTACTTAAGGTATTAATAACTTGTCGCGGGTGTACCGCGGGAGTACCTTCGACTCTCCATAGGATTCTAAAAACTAATCGCCGGTAAACGGCGGTAGTATGCGATATCGCGGTACCCGGTTTTTCTCCCGGTTCTCCGGTGGGCCGAGTAACACCTACTCGCTCCGAGAGTCTTTTGCTCCGGACGACCGTGTTAAAATTTTTCGAGTTTTCTTCAACGATATTACGGTATCCGGTCGTTTTACGGTCGCCCGAGTAACTTCCGCTCGCTCCCGTATTTTCATCAATGGGACCGCCGACATCTAATATCATACATAGGACAGTTATCATCTAATTTGGTATCTCCTCGTTTTTGTATTATCCGGACGATTGAGTAATGTAATAATAACTATCTATAGGATTTTGAAAACTGATCGCGGATAAATGGCGGGAGTAACCATTAGCCTCCCTAGGAAATTGTAATATGATCGTATGTCTACGGCGGGAATAAATTCGACTTTCCTAAGGATAATAAAAACTGATGGAGGTTACATCGTCGGGAAAAAGTTCGACTCTACTTGAGATAGTAATGACTTATCGCGACAGTACCGCGGGAGTAGCTTCGACTCTCTTGTGGATACTAATAAAACGTGACTATCTTTATAGAAATATCTAAATTAGCACATCGGAAATTGAAAGGAGCGCTTATTTTATTGGTAATTATTAAATAGATGTCGGCAGTCCTAGGTATGGAGTGAATGTCTAGAAACGAATAAATAATTGCTTATTTGTCGGTCGTTTTATACGATTGTAGAATACTTTACGGTTATCAAAAGTGAACTGATGGTAAACGGCGGGAGTAATTATGAATATTCATAGCATATTAAAAAAGGCACTGCGGGTAAACGGCAGGAGTAACTACTTCTTTCCTAAGGATAATAGAATCTGATGGCGGTTAAATAGGCGGGAGTAGATTCGACTCAATTTGAGATATTAGTAACTGATCGCTGGTGTACAGTGAGAGTAGCTTCGAATCTCCATAGGATTTTAAAAACTGATCGCGGGCAAATGGCGGGAGTAACCATGACTCTCCCAAGTTAATTGTCATCTGATCACGGGTGAATAGCGGGAGTAACTTAGTCCCTCTTATGGATGATAATAAAAATTAACTATGTTTATGAAATTGTCAAAATCAGGACATAGGAAATTTTTAGGAACGCATATGATATTTGTTTTGTATTTTATTAATGATTTTATAGAAAAGGGATATTAGACTGAATAAAGATTTAAAGGAATAAGATTTTAATAAAAGGAAAGATTAGACTGAATAAAAACACTTATTGATTCCACTTTTAAAAAGATAAATGATTTATTGTAAAGATACTTAATTTTTTAAGGAACAATATAAACGTGTACTTTGCATGCCGGCGGTCGCAAGAGAAGAGCGAGTTCTAAAAAAAGGCGCACGCTTCCGGGTCCGTGCGTGCACATACATACACACAAACATAAATTATCAAAATCCCCACTCTTTCTGTATTATAAATTCAAACAACAATGACAAAATAAAATATAAAAATTACTAATATTTTCATATACAGAAAGCGTGGTGAATTCAACAAATATCCCTGTTTTCTCGCAAACATACTCCCCGCCGTCGCAAATGCGACTAACAAAAGCAAAAAAAGAATTAATTTGAATTTATTTTTGAATTGATAAAACGTATGAATTTTTAAAGAAATAATTATTTCGCGGTTTACAAAATTTTCGATGAAGCTAATGAATCTAAATTACAAATTAAATTTATTTTATTTGAAGATTTAAGAAATCAAATTTTTGATTTTAAAGAGTTGTTTTAATTTAAAATTAATTAAATTAATTGTCGAACATTCATTCATGCATTCTGTAATTTTACATTTTTTACAAGTATATATAAGTAGAAAAGTCAGAATGATAATTTAACAAATAATTTTTAATGAAGTTAAAGCTAACATATTTTTAAGATGATGTTTAGTTTAATAAATTAAAAGAACAAAATTCAAGTTTAAAATCTTAAAAGCGAATATGAAATTTTAAAAAAGATTATTTAATTGATTTGAAACTTGAGCTTCTAGATTTTAATTTAAAAAAGTTACGTTTTTTGAAAAAGAATTATCATTCTGTTAAGTTAATTAGTTTATAGAAAACTAATTATATCAATTATTTAAAAAATTGATATTAAACATAATTTGCTTAAAAGCATTTAAATTTTTACAATTTTTAATGACTAGATTTTAAACTAATTTACAATATTTTAAAGTTAATAAAAATGATTTTATATTTTTTGCTTTGATTTTTAAAAAGTTAAATGACTAATTTTTTGTTTAAGATTTAAAGTCTATGTACAATTTTTTTAAAGCATTAAATGATTTTTTTTAGTTAAACATTTATGATTACGAAATACAAATAAATTAAATTACATACATAACGATTACACATATAAAAGAATTAATTTATTAAATAAAAAATTATAAAAGATTTTTTGTTACGAATGTTCAAATGATGCTTAACTTCTTTTTTGCGACTTGATGTGCACGATGATTGATACGAATTGATCGTTGTATTAAACGAGTCCCACATTGATATTCCATTGATTTTGGACCTTTGAAAGTGAACAATAAGCATTGTTTGATCAGGATACGTTCTGATATTGATTTAAACCAGATTTGATAACGAGTCAATCCATTTGTATCAGCTAAGCATAAATGAATTCAAGTTTATTAAATTTATTAAAATTATAAAACATTACACAAAGAATTTGACAAAACAGATTTTGACAAACACGAGTTTTATTTTTCTGCAATTTATTAAACTATTTTATAGATTTTTAGATTTTTAATAAAGAATTTTTCGAATTTTTAAAGAAATAATTTATTTGGTTTAAAATAAATAAGTAATCAGACAAACGATATGATATAAAGAATTTTTAACAATTAGAAGCAACCTTACTCATGGAAGTCCTCCAGAGACAACAAAAAAAAAATGCAAAGATTTTTGACGTAATAAAGCTTTCAATGTATTAATTAAGATTTTTCAAGTTTTTCAGATTTTTCAAAATGTTTTTTTTTTTTAAGAATTTTAAGTTTCAATAAGAAATCAAATTACAAATCTTCAGAACTTTAACTTATTAGAAAGTTTGATCAAAGTTCGTGCTTGAATTGAAATAAGATAAAGTTTATTTCATTAGATGAATTAAAAAAGTAGAAAAATTTCAAGGTTTTTTCAATCCTATTTTGAAATAGAATTGTTATGAAAGCGAGAGACTAAAATTTGAAGAAAATCTTTCAAAGTTTTTTCAATTAAGTTCTAGATGCAGAATTGTCGTGAAAGATAAATTTTAGTTAAGAGCTTTATTTTAAATATAAATTTTTACCTATAAAATTTTACCTATTTTTGACTATCTTTATAGAAATATCTAAATTAGCACTTCGGAAATTGATAGGAGCGCTTATTTTATTGGTAATTATTAAATAGATGTCGGCAGTCCTAGGTATGGAGTGAATGTCTAGAAACGAATAAATAATTGCTTATTTGTCGGTCGTTTTATACGATTGTAGAATACTTTACGGTTATCAAAAATGAACTGATGGTAAACGGCGAGAGTAATTATGAATCATCATAGCATATTAAAAAAGGCACCGCGGGTAAACGGCAGGAGTAACTACTTCTTTCCTAAGGATAATAGAATCTGATGGCGGTTAAATAGGCGGGAGTAGATTTGACTCAATTTGAGATATTAGTAACTGATCGCTGGTGTACAGTGAGAGTAGCTTTGAATCTCCATAGGATTTTAAAAACTGATCGCGGGCAAATGGCGGGAGTAACTTTGTCCCTCTTATGGATGATAATAAAAATTAACTATGTTTATGAAATTGTCAAAATCAGGACATAGGAAATTTATAGGAACGCATATGATATTCGTAAATAAATAGATGTCGTCTGTCCCAGGTATAGAGTGCAAATGTGGAATTCAATAAAAAGGTTGCAGTAACTACAACTCTCATTAGGAAGTTAATAACAGATCGCTGGTATACCGCGGGAGTAGCTTTTACTCTCTTATGGATATTAATAACTAATCGTTGGTATTCGGCGGAAGTAGCCTCGACTCATTAAAGTATTTTAAGAACTGATAGTGGGTAAATGGCGGGATTAACCATCAGTCTCCCAAGGAAATATAAATCTAATCGCGGGTATACAGCGAGAGTAACTTCGACTCTACTAAGGATAATAAAAACTGATAGCGGTTACATAGGCTGCAAAAAGTTCAACTCTACTTAAGGTATTAATAACTTATCGCGGGTGTACCGCGGGAGTACCTTCGACTCTCCATAGGATTCTAAAAACTCATCGCCGGTAACCGGCGGGAGTATACGATATCGCGGTATCCGGTTTTTCTCCCGGTTCTCCGGTGGGCCGAGTAACACCCACTCGCTCCGAGAGTCTTTTGCTCCGGACGAGCGTGTTAAAATTTATCGAGTTTTCTTCAACGATATTACGGTATCCGGTCGTTTTACAGTTTCCCGAGTAACTTGCGCTCGCTCCCGTATTTTCATCAATGGGACCGCCGACATCTTATTTCATACATAGGACAGCCGTCATCTAATTTGGTATCTGCTCGTTTTTGTATTATCCCATCGATTGAGTAATGTAATAATAACTATCTATAGGATTTTGAAAACGAGAGAAAAGAAGTGGGTAAATGGCGGGTGTAAACATCAGTCTCCCAAGGAAATATACATCTAATCGTGGGTATACAGCGGGAGTACCTTCGACTCTCCATAGGATTCTAAAAACTAATCGCCGGTAAACGGCGGGAGTATGCGATATCGCGGTATCCGGTTCGTCTCCGGGTTCTCCGGTGGGCCAAGTAACACCCACTGGCTCCGAGTGTCTTTTGCTGCGGTCGAGAGTGTTAAAATTTTTCGAGTTTTCTTCAACGATATTACGGTATTTGTCGTTTTACGGTCGCCCGAGTAACTTGCGCTCGCTCCCGTATTTTCATCAATGGGACCGCCGACATCTAATTTCATACATAGGACAGCCGTCATCTAATTTGGTATCTGCTCGTTTTTGTATTATCCGGACGATTGAGTAATGTAATAATAACTATCTATAGGATTTTGAAAACTGATCGCGGATAAACGGTGGGAGTAACCATGAGCCTCCCTAGGAAATTGTAATATGATCGTGGGTCTACGGCGGGAATAATTTCGACTTTCCTAAGGATAATAAAAACTAAGGGAGGTTACATCGGCAGGAAAAAGTTCGACTCTACTTGAGATAGTAATGACTTATCGCGACAGTACCGCGGGAGTAGCTTCGATTCTCTTGTGGATACTAATAAAACGTGATTATCTCTATGGAAATGTCTAAATTAGCACTTCGGAAATTGATAGGAGCACTTATTTTATTGGTAATTATTAAATAGATGTCGGCAGTCCTAGGTATGGAGTGAATGTCTAGAAACGAATAAATAATTGCTTATTTGTCGGTCGTTTTATACGATTGTAGAATACTTTACGGTTATCAAAAATGAACTGATGGTAAACGGCGAGAGTAATTATGAATCATCATAGCATATTAAAAAAGGCACCGCGGGTAAACGGCAGGAGTAACTACTTCTTTCCTAAGGATAATAGAATCTGATGGCGGTTAAATAGGCGGGAGTAGATTCGACTCAATTTGAGATATTAGTAACTGATCGCTGGTGTACAGTGAGAGTAGCTTTGAATCTCCATAGGATTTTAAAAACTGATCGCGGGCAAATGGCGGGAGTAACTTTGTCCCTCTTATGGATGATAATAAAAATTAACTATGTTTATGAAATTGTCAAAATCAGGACATAGGAAATTTATAGGAACGCATATGATATTCGTAAATAAATAGATGTCGTCTGTCCCAGGTATAGAGTGCAAATGTGGAATTCAATAAAAAGGTTGCAGTAACTACAACTCTCATTAGGAAGTTAATAACAGATCGCTGGTATACCGCGGGAGTAGCTTTTACTCTCTTATAGATATTAATAACTAATCGTTGGTATTCGGCGGAAGTAGCCTCGACTCATTAAAGTATTTTAAGAACTGATAGTGGGTAAATGGCGGGATTAACCATCAGTCTCCCAAGGAAATATAAATCTAATCGCGGGTATACAGCGAGAGTAACTTCGACTCTACTAAGGATAATAAAAACTGATGGCGGTTACATAGGCTGCAAAAAGTTCAACTCTACTTAAGGTATTAATAACTTATCGCGGGTGTACCGCGGGAGTACCTTCGACTCTCCATAGGATTCTAAAAACTCATCGCCGGTAACCGGCGGGAGTATACGATATCGCGGTATCCGGTTTTTCTCCCGGTTCTCCGGTGGGCCGAGTAACACCCACTCGCTCCGAGAGTCTTTTGCTCCGGACGAGCGTGTTAAAATTTATCGAGTTTTCTTCAACGATATTACGGTATCCGGTCGTTTTACAGTTTCCCGAGTAACTTGCGCTCGCTCCCGTATTTTCATCAATGGGACCGCCGACATCTTATTTCATACATAGGACAGCCGTCATCTAATTTGGTATCTGCTCGTTTTTGTATTATCCCATCGATTGAGTAATGTAATAATAACTATCTATAGGATTTTGAAAACGAGAGAAAAGAAGTGGGTAAATGGCGGGAGTAAACATCAGTCTCCCAAGGAAATATACATCTAATCGTGGGTATACAGCGGGAGTACCTTCGACTCTCCATAGGATTCTAAAAACTAATCGCCGGTAAACGGCGGGAGTATGCGATATCGCGGTATCCGGTTCGTCTCCGGGTTCTCCGGTGGGCCAAGTAACACCCACTGGCTCCGAGTGTCTTTTGCTGCGGTCGAGAGTGTTAAAATTTTTCGAGTTTTCTTCAACGATATTACGGTATTTGTCGTTTTACGGTCGCCCGAGTAACTTGCGCTCGCTCCCGTATTTTCATCAATGGGACCGCCGACATCTAATTTCATACATAGGACAGCCGTCATCTAATTTGGTATCTGCTCGTTTTTGTATTATCCGGACGATTGAGTAATGTAATAATAACTATCTATAGGATTTTGAAAACTGATCGCGGATAAACGGTGGGAGTAACCATGAGCCTCCCTAGGAAATTGTAATATGATCGTGGTTCTACGGCGGGAATAATTTCGACTTTCCTAAGGATAATAAAAACTAAGGGAGGTTACATCGGCAGGAAAAAGTTCGACTCTACTTGAGATAGTAATGACTTATCGCGACAGTACCGCGGGAGTAGCTTCGATTCTCTTGTGGATACTAATAAAACGTGATTATCTCTATGGAAATGTCTAAATTAGCACTTCGGAAATTGATAGGAGCACTTATTTTATTGGTAATTATTAAATAGATGTCGGCAGTCCTAGGTATGGAGTGAATGTCTAGAAACGAATAAATAATTGCTTATTTGTCGGTCGTTTTATACGATTGTAGAATACTTTACGGTTATCAAAAATGAACTGATGGTTAACGGCGAGAGTAATTATGAATCTTCATAGCATATTAAAAAAGGCACCGCGGGTAAACGGCAGGAGTAACTACTTCTTTCCTAAGGATAATAGAATCTGATGGCGGTTAAATAGGCGGGAGTAGATTCGACTCAATTTGAGATATTTGTAACTGATCGCTGGTGTACAGTGAGAGTAGCTTTGAATCTCCATAGGATTTTAAAAACTGATCGCGGGCAAATGGCGGGAGTAACTTTGTCCCTCTTATGGATGATAATAAAAATTAACTATGTTTATGAAATTGTCAAAATCAGGACATAGGAAATTTATAGGAACGCATATGATATTCGTAAATAAATAGATGTCGTCTGTCCCAGGTATAGAGTGCAAATGTGGAATTCAATAAAAAGGTTGCAGTAACTACAACTCTCATTAGGAAGTTAATAACAGATCGCTGGTATACCGCGGGAGTAGCTTTGACTCTCTTATGGATATTAATAACTAATCGTTGGTATTCGGCGGAAGTAGCCTCGACTCATTAAAGTATTTTAAGAACTGATAGTGGGTAAATGGCGGGATTAACCATCAGTCTCCCAAGGAAATATAAATCTAATCGCGGGTATGCAGCGGGAGTAACTTCGACTCTACTAAGGATAATAAAAACTGATGGCGGTTACATAGGCGGCAAAAAGTTCAACTCTACTTAAGGTATTAATAACTTATCGCGGGTGTACCGCGGGAGTACCTTCGACTCTCCATAGGATTCTAAAAACTCATCGCCGGTAACCGGCGGGAGTATACGATATAGCGGTATCCGGTTTTTCTCCCGGTTCTCCGGTGGGCCGAGTAACACCCACTCGCTCCGAGAGTCTTTTGCTCCGGACGAGCGTGTTGAAATTTATCGAGTTTTCTTCAACGATATTACGGTATCCGGTCGTTTTACAGTTTCCCGAGTAACTTGCGCTCGCTCCCGTATTTTCATCAATGGGACCGCCGACATCTTATTTCATACATAGGACAGCCGTCATCTAATTTGGTATCTGCTCGTTTTTGTATTATCCCATCGATTGAGTAATGTAATAATAACTATCTATAGGATTTTGAAAACGAGAGAAAAGAAGTGGGTAAATGGCGGGAGTAAACATCAGTCTCCCAAGGAAATATACATCTAATCGTGGGTATACAGCGGGAGCACCTTCGACTCTCCATAGGATTCTAAAAACTAATCGCCGGTAAACGGCGGGAGTATGCGATATCGCGGTATCCGGTTCGTCTCCGGGTTCTCCGGTGGGCCAAGTAACACCCACTGGCTCCGAGTGTCTTTTGCTCCGGTCGAGAGTGTTAAAATTTTTCGAGTTTTCTTCAACGATATTACGGTATTTGTCGTTTTACGGTCGCCCGAGTAACTTGCGCTCGCTCCCGTATTTTCATCAATGGGACCGCCGACATATAATTTCATACATAGGACAGCCGTCATCTAATTTGGTATCTGCTCGTTTTTGTATTATCCGGACGATTGAGTAATGTAATAATAACTATCTATAGGATTTTGAAAACTGATCGCGGATAAACGGTGGGAGTAACCATGAGCCTCCCTAGGAAATTGTAATATGATCGTGGGTCTACGGCGGGAATAATTTCGACTTTCCTTAGGATAATAAAAACTGATGGAGGTTACATCGGCGGGAAAAAGTTCGACTCTACTTGAGATAGTAATGACTTATCGCGACAGTACCGTGGGAGTAGCTTCGACTCTCTTGTGGATACTAATAAAACGTGACTATCTTTATGGAAATGTCTAAATTAGCACTTCGGAAATTGAAAGGAGCGCTTATGATATTCGTAAATAAATAGATGTCGGCTGTCCCAGGTATAGAGTGCAAATGTGGAATTCAATAAAAAGGTTGCAGTAACTACAACTCTCATTAGGAAGTTAATAACAGAGTCGAGGCTACTTCCGCCGAATTTCAACGATTAGTTATTAATATCCATAAGATAGTCAAAGCTACTCCCGCGGTATACCAGCGATCTGTTATTAACTTCCTAATGAGAGTTGTAGTTACTGCAACCATTTTATTGAATTCCACATTTGCACTCCATACCTGGGACAGCCGACATCTATTTACTCACGAATATCATATGCGTTCCTATAAATTTCCTATGTTCTGATTTTGACAATTTCATAAACATAGTTAATTTTTATTATCATCCATAAGAGGGACTAAGTTACTCCCGCTATTCACCCGTGATCAGATGACAATTATCTTGGGAGAGTCATGGTTACTCCCGCCATTTGCCCGCGATCAGTTTTTAAAATCCTATGGAGATTCGAAGCTACTCTCACTGTACACCAGCGATCAGTTACTAATATCTCAAATTGAGTCGAATCTACTCCCGCTTATTTAACCGCCATCAGATTCTATTATCCTTCGGAAAAAAGTAGTTGCTCCTGCCGTTTACCCGCGGTGCCTTTTTTAATATGCTATGAAGATTCATAATTACCCCCGCCGTTTACCATCAGTTCATTTTTGATAACCGTAAAGTATTCTACAATCGTATAAAACGACCGACAAATAAGCAATTATTTATTCGTTTCTAGACATTCACTCGATACCTAGGACTGCCGACATCTATTTAATAATTACCAATAAAATAAGCGCTCCTATCAATTTCCGAAGTGCTAATTTAGACATTTCCATAGAGATAATCACGTTTTATTAGTATCTACAAGAGAGTCGAAGCTACTCCCACGGTACTGTCGCGATAAGTCATTACTATCTCAAGTAGAGTCGAACTTTTTCCCGCCGATGTAACCTCCATCAGTTTTTATTATCCTTAGGATAGTCGAAATTATTCCCGCTGTAGACCCACGATCATATTACAATTTCCTAGGGAGGCTCATGGTTACTCCCACCGTTTATCCGCGATCAGTTTTCAAAATCCTATAGATAGTTATTATTACATTACTCAATCGTCCGGATAATACAAAAACGAGCAGATACCAAATTAGATGACGGCTGTCCTATGTATGAAATTAGATGTCGGCGGTCCCATTGATGAAAATACGGGAGCGAGCGCAAGTTACTCGGTTGACCGTAAAACGACCGGATACCGTAATATCGTTGAAGGAAACTCGAAAAATTTTAACACTCTCGACCGGAGCAAAAGACACACGGGGCGAGTGGGTGTTACTCGGCCCACCGGAGAACCGGGAGACAAACCGGATACCGCGATATCGCATACTCCCGCCGTTTACCGGCGATTAGTTTTTAGAATCCTATGGAGAGTCGAAGGTACTCCCGCTGAATACCCACGATTAGATGTATATTTCCTTGGGAGACTGATGTTTACTCCCGCCATTTACCCACTTCTTTTCTCTCGTTTTCAAAATCCTATAGATAGTTATTATTACATTACTCAATCGACCGGATAATACAAAAACGAGCAGATACCAAATTAGATAACGGCTGTCCAATGTATGAAATTAGATGTCGGCGGTCCCAATTGATGAAAATACGGGAGCGAGCGCAAGTTACTCGGGCGACCGTGTAACGACCGGATACCGTAATATCGTTGAAGAAAACTCGATAAATTTTAACACGGTCGTCCGGAGCAAAAGACTCTCGGAGCGAGTCGGTGTTACTCGGCCCACCGGAGAACCGGGAGAAAAACCGGATACCGCGATATCGCATACTCCCGCCGGTTACCGGCGATTAGTTTTTAGAATCCTATGGAGAGTCGAAGGTACTCCCGCGGTACACCCGCGATAAGTTATTAATACCTTAAGTAGAGTTGAACATTTTGCCGCCTATGTAACCGCTATCAGTTTTTATTATCCTTAGTAGAGTCGAAGTTACTCCCGCTGTATACCCGCGATTAGATTTATATTTCCTTGGGAGACTAATGGTTAATCCCGCCATTTACCCACTATCAGTTCTTAAAATACTTTAAAGAGTCGAGGCTACTTCCGCCGAATTTCAACGATTAGTTATTAATATCCATAAGATAGTCAAAGCTACTCCCGCGGAATACCAGCGATCTGTTATTAACTTCCTAATGAGAGTTGTAGTTACTGCAACCATTTTATTGAATTCCACATTTGCACTCCATACCTGGGACAGCCGACATCTATTTACTCACGAATATCATATGCGTTCCTATAAATTTCCTATGTTCTGATTTTGACAATTTCATAAACATAGTTAATTTTTATTATCATCCATAAGAGGGACAAAGTTACTCCCGCTATTCACCCGTGATCAGATGACAATTATCTTGGGAGAGTCATGGTTACTCCCGCCATTTGCCCGCGATCAGTTTTTAAAATCCTATGGAGATTCGAAGCTACTCTCACTGTACACCAGCGATCAGTTACTAATATCTCAAATTGAGTCGAATCTACTCCCGCTTATTTAACCGCCATCAGATTCTATTATCCTTCGGAAAAAAGTAGTTGCTCCTGCCGTTTACCCGCGGTGCCTTTTTTAATATGCTATGAAGATTCATAATTACCCCCGCCGTTTACCATCAGTTCATTTTTGATAACCGTAAAGTATTCTACAATCGTATAAAACGACCGACAAATAAGCAATTATTTATTCGTTTCTAGACATTCACTCGATACCTAGGACTGCCGACATCTATTTAATAATTACCAATAAAATAAGCGCTCCTATCAATTTCCAAAGTGCTAATTTAGACATTTCCATAGAGATAATCACGTTTTATTAGTATCTACAAGAGAGTTGAAGCTACTCCCACGGTACTGTCGCGATAAGTCATTACTATCTCAAGTAGAGTCGAACTTTTTCCCGCCGATGTAACCTCCATCAGTTTTTATTATCCTTAGGATAGTCGAAATTATTCCCGCTGTAGACCCACGATCATATTACAATTTCCTAGGGAGGCTCATGGTTACTCCCACCGTTTATCCGCGATCAGTTTTCAAAATCCTATAGATAGTTATTATTACATTACTCAATCGTCCGGATAATACAAAAACGAGCAGATACCAAATTAGATGACGGCTGTCCTATGTATGAAATTAGATGTCGGCGGTCCCATTGATGAAAATACGGGAGCGAGCGCAAGTTACTCGGTTGACCGTAAAACGACCGGATACCGTAATATCGTTGAAGGAAACTCGAAAAATTTTAACACTCTCGACCGGAGCAAAAGACACACGGGGCGAGTGGGTGTTACTCGGCCCACCGGAGAACCGGGAGACAAACCGGATACCGCGATATCGCATACTCCCGCCGTTTACCGGCGATTAGTTTTTAGAATCCTATGGAGAGTCGAAGGTACTCCCGCTGAATACCCACGATTAGATGTATATTTCCTTGGGAGACTGATGATTACTCCCGCCATTTACCCACTTCTTTTCTCTCGTTTTCAAAATCCTATAGATAGTTATTATTACATTACTCAATCGACCGGATAATACAAAAACGAGCAGATACCAAATTAGATAACGGCTGTCCAATGTATGAAATTAGATGTCGGCGGTCCCATTGATGAAAATACGGGAGCGAGCGCAAGTTACTCGGGCGACCGTGTAACGACCGGATACCGTAATATCGTTGAAGAAAACTCGATAAATTTTAACACGGTCGTCCGGAGCAAAAGACTCTCGGAGCGAGTCGGTGTTACTCGGCCCACCGGAGAACCGGGAGAAAAACCGGATACCGCGATATCGCATACTCCCGCCGTTTACCGGCGATTAGTTTTTAGAATCCTATGGAGATTCGAAGGTACTCCCGCGGTACACCCGCGATAAGTTATTAATACCTTAAGTAGAGTTGAACATTTTGCCGCCTATGTAACCGCTATCAGTTTTTATTATCCTTAGTAGAGTCGAAGTTACTCCCGCTGTATACCCGCGATTAGATTTATATTTCCTTGGGAGACTGATGGTTAATCCCGCCATTTACCCACTATCAGTTCTTAAAATACTTTAAAGAGTCGAGGCTACTTCCGCCGAATTTCAACGATTAGTTATTAATATCCATAAGATAGTCAAAGCTACTCCCGCGGAATACCAGCGATCTGTTATTAACTTCCTAATGAGAGTTGTAGTTACTGCAACCATTTTATTGAATTCCACATTTGCACTCCATACCTGGGACAGCCGACATCTATTTACTCACGAATATCATATGCGTTCCTATAAATTTCCTATGTTCTGATTTTGACAATTTCATAAACATAGTTAATTTTTATTATCATCCATAAGAGGGACAAAGTTACTCCCGCTATTCACCCGTGATCAGATGACAATTATCTTGGGAGAGTCATGGTTACTCCCGCCATTTGTCCGCGATCAGTTTTTAAAATCCTATGGAGATTCGAAGCTACTCTCACTGTACACCAGCGATCAGTTACTAATATCTCAAATTGAGTCGAATCTACTCCCGCTTATTTAACCGCCATCAGATTCTATTATCCTTCGGAAAAAAGTAGTTGCTCCTGCCGTTTACCCGCGGTGCCTTTTTTAATATGCTATGAAGATTCATAATTACCCCCGCCGTTTACCATCAGTTCATTTTTGATAACCGTAAAGTATTCTACAATCGTATAAAACGACCGACAAATAAGCAATTATTTATTCGTTTCTAGACATTCACTCGATACCTAGGACTGCCGACATCTATTTAATAATTACCAATAAAATAAGCGCGCCTATCAATTTCCGAAGTGCTAATTTAGACATTTCCATAGAGATAATCACGTTTTATTAGTATCTACAAGAGAGTCGAAGCTACTCCCACGGTACTGTCGCGATAAGTCATTACTATCTCAAGTAGAGTCGAACTTTTTCCCGCCGATGTAACCTCCATCAGTTTTTATTATCCTTAGGATAGTCGAAATTATTCCCGCTGTAGACCCACGATCATATTACAATTTCCTAGGGAGGCTCATGGTTACTCCCACCGTTTATCCGCGATCAGTTTTCAAAATCCTATAGATAGTTATTATTACATTACTCAATCGTCCGGATAATACAAAAACGAGCAGATACCAAATTAGATGACGGCTGTCCTATGTATGAAATTAGATGTCGGCGGTCCCATTGATGAAAATACGGGAGCGAGTGCAAGTTACTCGGTTGACCGTAAAACGACCGGATACCGTAATATCGTTGAAGGAAACTCGAAAAATTTTAACACTCTCGACCGGAGCAAAAGACACACGGGGCGAGTGGGTGTTACTCGGCCCACCGGAGAACCGGGAGACAAACCGGATACCGCGATATCGCATACTCCCGCCGTTTACCGGCGATTAGTTTTTAGAATCCTATGGAGAGTCGAAGGTACTCCCGCTGAATACCCACGATTAGATGTATATTTCCTTGGGAGACTGATGTTTACTCCCGCCATTTACCCACTTCTTTTCTCTCGTTTTCAAAATCCTATAGATAGTTATTATTACATTACTCAATCGACCGGATAATACAAAAACGAGCAGATACCAAATTAGATAACGGCTGTCCAATGTATGAAATTAGATGTCGGCGGTCCCATTGATGAAAATACGGGAGCGAGCGCAAGTTACTCGGGCGACCGTGTAACGACCGGATACCGTAATATCGTTGAAGAAAACTCGATAAATTTTAACACGGTCGTCCGGAGCAAAAGACTCTCGGAGCGAGTCGGTGTTACTCGGCCCACCGGAGAACCGGGAGAAAAACCGGATACCGCGATATCGCATACTCCCGCCGTTTACCGGCGATTAGTTTTTAGAATCCTATGGAGAGTCGAAGGTACTCCCGCGGTACACCCGCGATAAGTTATTAATACCTTAAGTAGAGTTGAACATTTTGCCGCCTATGTAACCGCTATCAGTTTTTATTATCCTTAGTAGAGTCGAAGTTACTCCCGCTGTATACCCGCGATTAGATTTATATTTCCTTGGGAGACTGATGGTTAATCCCGCCATTTACCCACTATCAGTTCTTAAAATACTTTAAAGAGTCGAGGCTACTTCCGCCGAATTTCAACGATTAGTTATTAATATCCATAAGATAGTCAAAGCTACTCCCGCGGTATACCAGCGATCTGTTATTAACTTCCTAATGAGAGTTGTAGTTACTGCAACCATTTTATTGAATTCCACATTTGCACTCCATACCTGGGACAGCCGACATCTATTTACTCACGAATATCATATGCGTTCCTATAAATTTCCTATGTTCTGATTTTGACAATTTCATAAACATAGTTAATTTTTATTATCATCCATAAGAGGGACTAAGTTACTCCCGCTATTCACCCGTGATCAGATGACAATTATCTTGGGAGAGTCATGGTTACTCCCGCCATTTGCCCGCGATCAGTTTTTAAAATCCTATGGAGATTCGAAGCTACTCTCACTGTACACCAGCGATCAGTTACTAATATCTCAAATTGAGTCGAATCTACTCCCGCTTATTTAACCGCCATCAGATTCTATTATCCTTCGGAAAAAAGTAGTTGCTCCTGCCGTTTACCCGCGGTGCCTTTTTTAATATGCTATGAAGATTCATAATTACCCCCGCCGTTTACCATCAGTTCATTTTTGATAACCGTAAAGTATTCTACAATCGTATAAAACGACCGACAAATAAGCAATTATTTATTCGTTTCTAGACATTCACTCGATACCTAGGACTGCCGACATCTATTTAATAATTACCAATAAAATAAGCGCTCCTATCAATTTCCGAAGTGCTAATTTAGACATTTCCATAGAGATAATCACGTTTTATTAGTATCTACAAGAGAGTCGAAGCTACTCCCACGGTACTGTCGCGATAAGTCATTACTATCTCAAGTAGAGTCGAACTTTTTCCCGCCGATGTAACCTCCATCAGTTTTTATTATCCTTAGGATAGTCGAAATTATTCCCGCTGTAGACCCACGATCATATTACAATTTCCTAGGGAGGCTCATGGTTACTCCCACCGTTTATCCGCGATCAGTTTTCAAAATCCTATAGATAGTTATTATTACATTACTCAATCGTCCGGATAATACAAAAACGAGCAGATACCAAATTAGATGACGGCTGTCCTATGTATGAAATTAGATGTCGGCGGTCCCATTGATGAAAATACGGGAGCGAGCGCAAGTTACTCGGTTGACCGTAAAACGACCGGATACCGTAATATCGTTGAAGGAAACTCGAAAAATTTTAACACTCTCGACCGGAGCAAAAGACACACGGGGCGAGTGGGTGTTACTCGGCCCACCGGAGAACCGGGAGACAAACCGGATACCGCGATATCGCATACTCCCGCCGTTTACCGGCGATTAGTTTTTAGAATCCTATGGAGAGTCGAAGGTACTCCCGCTGAATACCCACGATTAGATGTATATTTCCTTGGGAGACTGATGTTTACTCCCGCCATTTACCCACTTCTTTTCTCTCGTTTTCAAAATCCTATAGATAGTTATTATTACATTACTCAATCGACCGGATAATACAAAAACGAGCAGATACCAAATTAGATAACGGCTGTCCAATGTATGAAATTAGATGTCGGCGGTCCCATTGATGAAAATACGGGAGCGAGCGCAAGTTACTCGGGCGACCGTGTAACGACCGGATACCATAATATCGTTGAAGAAAACTCAATAAATTTTAACACGGTCGTCCGGAGCAAAAGACTCTCGGAGCGAGTCGGTGTTACTCGGCCCACCGGAGAACCGGGAGAAAAACCGGATACCGCGATATCGCATACTCCCGCCGGTTACCGGCGATTAGTTTTTAGAATCCTATGGAGAGTCGAAGGTACTCCCGCGGTACACCCGCGATAAGTTATTAATACCTTAAGTAGAGTTGAACATTTTGCCGCCTATGTAACCGCTATCAGTTTTTATTATCCTTAGTAGAGTCGAAGTTACTCCCGCTGTATACCCGTGATTAGATTTATATTTCTTTGGGAGACTGATGGTTAATCCCGCCATTTACCCACTATCAGTTCTTAAAATACTTTAAAGAGTCGAGGCTACTTCCGCCGAATTTCAACGATTAGTTATTAATATCCATAAGATAGTCAAAGCTACTCCCGCGGTATACCAGCGATCTGTTATTAACTTCCTAATGAGAGTTGTAGTTACTGCAACCATTTTATTGAATTCCACATTTGCACTCCATACCTGGGACAGCCGACATCTATTTACTCACGAATATCATATGCGTTCCTATAAATTTCCTATGTTCTGATTTTGACAATTTCATAAACATAGTTAATTTTTATTATCATCCATAAGAGGGACTAAGTTACTCCCGCTATTCACCCGTGATCAGATGACAATTATCTTGGGAGAGTCATGGTTACTCCCGCCATTTGCCCGCGATCAGTTTTTAAAATCCTATGGAGATTCGAAGCTACTCTCACTGTACACCAGCGATCAGTTACTAATATCTCAAATTGAGTCGAATCTACTCCCGCTTATTTAACCGCCATCAGATTCTATTATCCTTCGGAAAAAAGTAGTTGCTCCTGCCGTTTACCCGCGGTGCCTTTTTTAATATGCTATGAAGATTCATAATTACCCCCGCCGTTTACCATCAGTTCATTTTTGATAACCGTAAAGTATTCTACAATCGTATAAAACGACCGACAAATAAGCAATTATTTATTCGTTTCTAGACATTCACTCGATACCTAGGACTGCCGACATCTATTTAATAATTACCAATAAAATAAGCGCTCCTATCAATTTCCGAAGTGCTAATTTAGACATTTCCATAGAGATAATCACGTTTTATTAGTATCTACAAGAGAGTCGAAGCTACTCCCACGGTACTGTCGCGATAAGTCATTACTATCTCAAGTAGAGTCGAACTTTTTCCCGCCGATGTAACCTCCATCAGTTTTTATTATCCTTAGGATAGTCGAAATTATTCCCGCTGTAGACCCACGATCATATTACAATTTCCTAGGGAGGCTCATGGTTACTCCCACCGTTTATCCGCGATCAGTTTTCAAAATCCTATAGATAGTTATTATTACATTACTCAATCGTCCGGATAATACAAAAAAGAGCAGATACCAAATTAGATGACGGCTGTCCTATGTATGAAATTAGATGTCGGCGGTCCCATTGATGAAAATACGGGAGCGAGCGCAAGTTACTCGGTTGACCGTAAAACGACCGGATACCGTAATATCGTTGAAGGAAACTCGAAAAATTTTAACACTCTCGACCGGAGCAAAAGACACACGGGGCGAGTGGGTGTTACTCGGCCCACCGGAGAACCGGGAGACAAACCGGATACCGCGATATCGCATACTCCCGCCGTTTACCGGCGATTAGTTTTTAGAATCCTATGGAGAGTCGAAGGTACTCCCGCTGAATACCCACGATTAGATGTATATTTCCTTGGGAGACTGATGTTTACTCCCGCCATTTACCCACTTCTTTTCTCTCGTTTTCAAAATCCTATAGATAGTTATTATTACATTACTCAATCGACCGGATAATACAAAAACGAGCAGATACCAAATTAGATAACGGCTGTCCAATGTATGAAATTAGATGTCGGCGGTCCCATTGATGAAAATACGGGAGCGAGCGCAAGTTACTCGGGCGACCGTGTAACGACCGGATACCGTAATATCGTTGAAGAAAACTCGATAAATTTTAACACGGTCGTCCGGAGCAAAAGACTCTCGGAGCGAGTCGGTGTTACTCGGCCCACCGGAGAACCGGGAGAAAAACCGGATACCGCGATATCGCATACTCCCGCCGGTTACCGGCGATTAGTTTTTAGAATCCTATGGAGAGTCGAAGGTACTCCCGCGGTACACCCGCGATAAGTTATTAATACCTTAAGTAGAGTTGAACATTTTGCCGCCTATGTAACCGCTATCAGTTTTTATTATCCTTAGTAGAGTCGAAGTTACTCCCGCTGTATACCCGTGATTAGATTTATATTTCCTTGGGAGACTGATGGTTAATCCCGCCATTTACCCACTATCAGTTCTTAAAATACTTTAAAGAGTCGAGGCTACTTCCGCCGAATTTCAACGATTAGTTATTAATATCCATAAGATAGTCAAAGCTACTCCCGCGGTATACCAGCGATCTGTTATTAACTTCCTAATGAGAGTTGTAGTTACTGCAACCATTTTATTGAATTCCACATTTGCACTCCATACCTGGGACAGCCGACATCTATTTACTCACGAATATCATATGCGTTCCTATAAATTTCCTATGTTCTGATTTTGACAATTTCATAAACATAGTTAATTTTTATTATCATCCATAAGAGGGACTAAGTTACTCCCGCTATTCACCCGTGATCAGATGACAATTATCTTGGGAGAGTCATGGTTACTCCCGCCATTTGCCCGCGATCAGATTTTAAAATCCTATGGGATTCGAAGCTACTCTCACTGTACACCAGCGATCAGTTACTAATATCTCAAATTGAGTCGAATCTACTCCCGCTTATTTAACCGCCATCAGATTCTATTATCCTTCGGAAAAAAGTAGTTGCTCCTGCCGTTTACCCGCGGTGCCTTTTTTAATATGCTATGAAGATTCATAATTACCCCCGCCGTTTACCATCAGTTCATTTTTGATAACCGTAAAGTATTCTACAATCGTATAAAACGACCGACAAATAAGCAATTATTTATTCGTTTCTAGACATTCACTCGATACCTAGGACTGCCGACATCTATTTAATAATTACCAATAAAATAAGCGCTCCTATCAATTTCCGAAGTGCTAATTTAGACATTTCCATAGAGATAATCACGTTTTATTAGTATCTACAAGAGAGTCGAAGCTACTCCCACGGTACTGTCGCGATAAGTCATTACTATCTCAAGTAGAGTCGAACTTTTTCCCGCCGATGTAACCTCCATCAGTTTTTATTATCCTTAGGATAGTCGAAATCATTCCCGCTGTAGACCCACGATCATATTACAATTTCCTAGGGAGGCTCATGGTTACTCCCACCGTTTATCCGCGATCAGTTTTCAAAATCCTATAGATAGTTATTATTACATTACTCAATCGTCCGGATAATACAAAAACGAGCAGATACCAAATTAGATGACGGCTGTCCTATGTATGAAATTAGATGTCGGCGGTCCCATTGATGAAAATACGGGAGCGAGCGCAAGTTACTCGGTTGACCGTAAAACGACCGGATACCGTAATATCGTTGAAGGAAACTCGAAAAATTTTAACACTCTCGACCGGAGCAAAAGACACACGGGGCGAGTGGGTGTTACTCGGCCCACCGGAGAACCGGGAGACAAACCGGATACCGCAATATCGCATACTCCCGCCGTTTACCGGCGATTAGTTTTTAGAATCCTATGGAGAGTCGAAGGTACTCCCGCTGAATACCCACGATTAGATGTATATTTCCTTGGGAGACTGATGTTTACTCCCGCCATTTACCCACTTCTTTTCTCTCGTTTTCAAAATCCTATAGATAGTTATTATTACATTACTCAATCGACCGGATAATACAAAAACGAGCAGATACCAAATTAGATAACGGCTGTCCAATGTATGAAATTAGATGTCGGCGGTCCCATTGATGAAAATACGGGAGCGAGCGCAAGTTACTCGGGCGACCGTGTAACGACCGGATACCGTAATATCGTTGAAGAAAACTCGATAAATTTTAACACGGTCGTCCGGAGCAAAAGACTCTCGGAGCGAGTCGGTGTTACTCGGCCCACCGGAGAACCGGGAGAAAAACCGGATACCGCGATATCGCATACTCCCGCCGGTTACCGGCGATTAGTTTTTAGAATCCTATGGAGAGTCGAAGGTACTCCCGCGGTACACCCGCGATAAGTTATTAATACCTTAAGTAGAGTTGAACATTTTGCCGCCTATGTAACCGCTATCAGTTTTTATTATCCTTAGTAGAGTCGAAGTTACTCCCGCTGTATACCCGTGATTAGATTTATATTTCCTTGGGAGACTGATGGTTAATCCCGCCATTTACCCACTATCAGTTCTTAAAATACTTTAAAGAGTCGAGGCTACTTCCGCCGAATTTCAACGATTAGTTATTAATATCCATAAGATAGTCAAAGCTACTCCCGCGGTATACCAGCGATCTGTTATTAACTTCCTAATGAGAGTTGTAGTTACTGCAACCATTTTATTGAATTCCACATTTGCACTCCATACCTGGGACAGCCGACATCTATTTACTCACGAATATCATATGCGTTCCTATAAATTTCCTATGTTCTGATTTTGACAATTTCATAAACATAGTTAATTTTTATTATCATCCATAAGAGGGACAAAGTTACTCCCGCTATTCACCCGTGATCAGATGACAATTATCTTGGGAGAGTCATGGTTACTCCCGCCATTTGCCCGCGATCAGTTTTTAAAATCCTATGGAGATTCGAAGCTACTCTCACTGTACACCAGCGATCAGTTACTAATATCTCAAATTGAGTCGAATCTACTCCCGCTTATTTAACCGCCATCAGATTCTATTATCCTTCGGAAAAAAGTAGTTGCTCCTGCCGTTTACCCGCGGTGCCTTTTTTAATATGCTATGAAGATTCATAATTACCCCCGCCGTTTACCATCAGTTCATTTTTGATAACCGTAAAGTATTCTACAATCGTATAAAACGACCGACAAATAAGCAATTATTTATTCGTTTCTAGACATTCACTCGATACCTAGGACTGCCGACATCTATTTAATAATTACCAATAAAATAAGCGCTCCTATCAATTTCCGAAGTGCTAATTTAGACATTTCCATAGAGATAATCACGTTTTATTAGTATCTACAAGAGAGTCGAAGCTACTCCCACGGTACTGTCGCGATAAGTCATTACTATCTCAAGTAGAGTCGAACTTTTTCCCGCCGATGTAACCTCCATCAGTTTTTATTATCCTTAGGATAGTCGAAATTATTCCCGCTGTAGACCCACGATCATATTACAATTTCCTAGGGAGGCTCATGGTTACTCCCACCGTTTATCCGCGATCAGTTTTCAAAATCCTATAGATAGTTATTATTACATTACTCAATCGTCCGGATAATACAAAAACGAGCAGATACCAAATTAGATGACGGCTGTCCTATGTATGAAATTAGATGTCGGCGGTCCCATTGATGAAAATACGGGAGCGAGCGCAAGTTACTCGGTTGACCGTAAAACGACCGGATACCGTAATATCGTAGAAGGAAACTCGAAAAATTTTAACACTCTCGACCGGAGCAAAAGACACACGGGGTGAGTGGGTGTTACTCGGCCCACCGGAGAACCGGGAGACAAACCGGATACCGCGATATCGCATACTCCCGCCGTTTACCGGCGATTAGTTTTTAGAATCCTATGGAGAGTCGAAGGTACTCCCGCTGAATACCCACGATTAGATGTATATTTCCTTGGGAGACTGATGTTTACTCCCGCCATTTACCCACTTCTTTTCTCTCGTTTTCAAAATCCTATAGATAGTTATTATTACATTACTCAATCGACCGGATAATACAAAAACGAGCAGATACCAAATTAGATAACGGCTGTCCAATGTATGAAATTAGATGTCGGCGGTCCCATTGATGAAAATACGGGAGCGAGCGCAAGTTACTCGGGCGACCGTGTAACGACCGGATACCGTAATATCGTTGAAGAAAACTCGATAAATTTTAACACGGTCGTCCGGAGCAAAAGACTCTCGGAGCGAGTCGGTGTTACTCGGCCCACCGGAGAACCGGGAGAAAAACCGGATACCGCGATATCGCATACTCCCGCCGTTTACCGGCGATTAGTTTTTAGAATCCTATGGAGAGTCGAAGGTACTCCCGCGGTACACCCGCGATAAGTTATTAATACCTTAAGTAGAGTTGAACATTTTGCCGCCTATGTAACCGCTATCAGTTTTTATTATCCTTAGTAGAGTCGAAGTTACTCCCGCTGTATACCCGCGATTAGATTTATATTTCCTTGGGAGACTGATGGTTAATCCCGCCATTTACCCACTATCAGTTCTTAAAATACTTTAAAGAGTCGAGGCTACTTCCGCCGAATTTCAACGATTAGTTATTAATATCCATAAGATAGTCAAAGCTACTCCCGCGGTATACCAGCGATCTGTTATTAACTTCCTAATGAGAGTTGTAGTTACTGCAACCATTTTATTGAATTCCACATTTGCACTCCATACCTGGGACAGCCGACATCTATTTACTCACGAATATCATATGCGTTCCTATAAATTTCCTATGTTCTGATTTTGACAATTTCATAAACATAGTTAATTTTTATTATCATCCATAAGAGGGACTAAGTTACTCCCGCTATTCACCCGTGATCAGATGACAATTATCTTGGGAGAGTCATGGTTACTCCCGCCATTTGCCCGCGATCAGTTTTTAAAATCCTATGGAGATTCGAAGCTACTCTCACTGTACACCAGCGATCAGTTACTAATATCTCAAATTGAGTCGAATCTACTCCCGCTTATTTAACCGCCATCAGATTTTATTATCCTTCGGAAAAAAGTAGTTGCTCCTGCCGTTTACCCGCGGCGCCTTTTTTAATATGCTATGAAGATTCATAATTTCCCCGCCGTTTACCATCAGTTCATTTTTGATAACCGTAAAGTATTCTACAATCGTATAAAACGACCGACAAATAAGCAATTATTTATTCGTTTCTAGACATTCACTCGATACCTAGGACTGCCGACATCTATTTAATAATTACCAATAAAATAAGCGCTCCTATCAATTTCCGAAGTGCTAATTTAGACATTTCCATAGAGATAATCACGTTTTATTAGTATCTACAAGAGAGTCGAAGCTACTCCCACGGTACTGTCGCGATAAGTCATTACTATCTCAAGTAGAGTCGAACTTTTTCCCGCCGATGTAACCTCCATCAGTTTTTATTATCCTTAGGATAGTCGAAATTATTCCCGCTGTAGACCCACGATCATATTACAATTTCCTAGGGAGGCTCATGGTTACTCCCACCGTTTATCCGCGATCAGTTTTCAAAATCCTATAGATAGTTATTATTACATTACTCAATCGTCCGGATAATACAAAAACGAGCAGATACCAAATTAGATGACGGCTGTCCTATGTATGAAATTAGATGTCGGCGGTCCCATTGATGAAAATACGGGAGCGAGCGCAAGTTACTCGGTTGACCGTAAAACGACCGGATACCGTAATATCGTTGAAGGAAACTCGAAAAATTTTAACACTCTCGACCGGAGCAAAAGACACACGGGGCGAGTGGGTGTTACTCGGCCCACCGGAGAACCGGGAGACAAACCGGATACCGCGATATCGCATACTCCCGCCGTTTACCGGCGATTAGTTTTTAGAATCCTATGGAGAGTCGAAGGTACTCCCGCTGAATACCCACGATTAGATGTATATTTCCTTGGGAGACTGATGTTTACTCCCGCCATTTACCCACTTCTTTTCTCTCGTTTTCAAAATCCTATAGATAGTTATTATTACATTACTCAATCGACCGGATAATACAAAAACGAGCAGATACCAAATTAGATAACGGCTGTCCAATGTATGAAATTAGATGTCGGCGGTCCCATTGATGAAAATACGGGAGCGAGCGCAAGTTACTCGGGCGACCGTGTAACGACCGGATACCGTAATATCGTTGAAGAAAACTCGATAAATTTTAACACGGTCGTCCGGAGCAAAAGACTCTCGGAGCGAGTCGGTGTTACTCGGCCCACCGGAGAACCGGGAGAAAAACCGGATACCGCGATATCGCATACTCCCGCCGGTTACCGGCGATTAGTTTTTAGAATCCTATGGAGAGTCGAAGGTACTCCCGCGGTACACCCGCGATAAGTTATTAATACCTTAAGTAGAGTTGAACATTTTGCCGCCTATGTAACCGCTATCAGTTTTTATTATCCTTAGTAGAGTCGAAGTTACTCCCGCTGTATACCCGTGATTAGATTTATATTTCCTTGGGAGACTGATGGTTAATCCCGCCATTTACCCACTATCAGTTCTTAAAATACTTTAAAGAGTCGAGGCTACTTCCGCCGAATTTCAACGATTAGTTATTAATATCCATAAGATAGTCAAAGCTACTCCCGCGGTATACCAGCGATCTGTTATTAACTTCCTAATGAGAGTTGTAGTTACTGCAACCATTTTATTGAATTCCACATTTGCACTCCATACCTGGGACAGCCGACATCTATTTACTCACGAATATCATATGCGTTCCTATAAATTTCCTATGTTCTGATTTTGACAATTTCATAAACATAGTTAATTTTTATTATCATCCATAAGAGGGACTAAGTTACTCCCGCTATTCACCCGTGATCAGATGACAATTATCTTGGGAGAGTCATGGTTACTCCCGCCATTTGCCCGCGATCAGATTTTAAAATCCTATGGGATTCGAAGCTACTCTCACTGTACACCAACGATCAGTTACTAATATCTCAAATTGAGTCGAATCTACTCCCGCTTATTTAACCGCCATCAGATTCTATTATCCTTCGGAAAAAAGTAGTTGCTCCTGCCGTTTACCCGCGGTGCCTTTTTTAATATGCTATGAAGATTCATAATTACCCCCGCCGTTTACCATCAGTTCATTTTTGATAACCGTAAAGTATTCTACAATCGTATAAAACGACCGACAAATAAGCAATTATTTATTCGTTTCTAGACATTCACTCGATACCTAGGACTGCCGACATCTATTTAATAATTACCAATAAAATAAGCGCTCCTATCAATTTCCGAAGTGCTAATTTAGACATTTCCATAGAGATAATCACGTTTTATTAGTATCTACAAGAGAGTCGAAGCTACTCCCACGGTACTGTCGCGATAAGTCATTACTATCTCAAGTAGAGTCGAACTTTTTCCCGCCGATGTAACCTCCATCAGTTTTTATTATCCTTAGGATAGTCGAAATTATTCCCGCTGTAGACCCACGATCATATTACAATTTCCTAGGGAGGCTCATGGTTACTCCCACCGTTTATCCGCGATCAGTTTTCAAAATCCTATAGATAGTTATTATTACATTACTCAATCGTCCGGATAATACAAAAACGAGCAGATACCAAATTAGATGACGGCTGTCCTATGTATGAAATTAGATGTCGGCGGTCCCATTGATGAAAATACGGGAGCGAGCGCAAGTTACTCGGTTGACCGTAAAACGACCGGATACCGTAATATCGTTGAAGGAAACTCGAAAAATTTTAACACTCTCGACCGGAGCAAAAGACACACGGGGCGAGTGGGTGTTACTCGGCCCACCGGAGAACCGGGAGACAAACCGGATACCGCGATATCGCATACTCCCGCCGTTTACCGGCGATTAGTTTTTAGAATCCTATGGAGAGTCGAAGGTACTCCCGCTGAATACCCACGATTAGATGTATATTTCCTTGGGAGACTGATGTTTACTCCCGCCATTTACCCACTTCTTTTCTCTCGTTTTCAAAATCCTATAGATAGTTATTATTACATTACTCAATCGACCGGATAATACAAAAACGAGCAGATACCAAATTAGATTACGGCTGTCCAATGTATGAAATTAGATGTCGGCGGTCCCATTGATGAAAATACGGGAGCGAGCGCAAGTTACTCGGGCGACCGTGTAACGACCGGATACCGTAATATCGTTGAAGAAAACTCGATAAATTTTAACACGGTCGTCCGGAGCAAAAGACTCTCGGAGCGAGTCGGTGTTACTCGGCCCACCGGAGAACCGGGAGAAAAACCGGATACCGCGATATCGCATACTCCCGCCGTTTACCGGCGATTAGTTTTTAGAATCCTATGGAGAGTCGAAGGTACTCCCGCGGTACACCCGCGATAAGTTATTAATACCTTAAGTAGAGTTGAACATTTTGCCGCCTATGTAACCGCTATCAGTTTTTATTATCCTTAGTAGAGTCGAAGTTACTCCCGCTGTATACCCGCGATTAGATTTATATTTCCTTGGGAGACTGATGGTTAATCCCGCCATTTACCCACTATCAGTTCTTAAAATACTTTAAAGAGTCGAGGCTACTTCCGCCGAATTTCAACGATTAGTTATTAATATCCATAAGATAGTCAAAGCTACTCCCGCGGTATACCAGCGATCTGTTATTAACTTCCTAATGAGAGTTGTAGTTACTGCAACCATTTTATTGAATTCCACATTTGCACTCCATACCTGGGACAGCCGACATCTATTTACTCACGAATATCATATGCGTTCCTATAAATTTCCTATGTTCTGATTTTGACAATTTCATAAACATAGTTAATTTTTATTATCATCCATAAGAGGGACTAAGTTACTCCCGCTATTCACCCGTGATCAGATGACAATTATCTTGGGAGAGTCATGGTTACTCCCGCCATTTGCCCGCGATCAGTTTTTAAAATCCTATGGAGATTCGAAGCTACTCTCACTGTACACCAGCGATCAGTTACTAATATCTCAAATTGAGTCGAATCTACTCCCGCTTATTTAACCGCCATCAGATTCTATTATCCTTCGGAAAAAAGTAGTTGCTCCTGCCGTTTACCCGCGGTGCCTTTTTTAATATGCTATGAAGATTCATAATTACCCCCGCCGTTTACCATCAGTTCATTTTTGATAACCGTAAAGTATTCTACAATCGTATAAAACGACCGACAAATAAGCAATTATTTATTCGTTTCTAGACATTCACTCGATACCTAGGACTGCCGACATCTATTTAATAATTACCAATAAAATAAGCGCTCCTATCAATTTCCGAAGTGCTAATTTAGACATTTCCATAGAGATAATCACGTTTTATTAGTATCTACAAGAGAGTCGAAGCTACTCCCACGGTACTGTCGCGATAAGTCATTACTATCTCAAGTAGAGTCGAACTTTTTCCCGCCGATGTAACCTCCATCAGTTTTTATTATCCTTAGGATAGTCGAAATTATTCCCGCTGTAGACCCACGATCATATTACAATTTCCTAGGGAGGCTCATGGTTACTCCCACCGTTTATCCGCGATCAGTTTTCAAAATCCTATAGATAGTTATTATTACATTACTCAATCGTCCGGATAATACAAAAACGAGCAGATACCAAATTAGATGACGGCTGTCCTATGTATGAAATTAGATGTCGGCGGTCCCATTGATGAAAATACGGGAGCGAGCGCAAGTTACTCGGTTGACCGTAAAACGACCGGATACCGTAATATTGTTGAAGGAAACTCGAAAAATTTTAACACTCTCGACCGGAGCAAAAGACACACGGGGCGAGTGGGTGTTACTCGGCCCACCGGAGAACCGGGAGACAAACCGGATACCGCGATATCGCATACTCCCGCCGTTTACCGGCGATTAGTTTTTAGAATCCTATGGAGAGTCGAAGGTACTCCCGCTGAATACCCACGATTAGATGTATATTTCCTTGGGAGACTGATGTTTACTCCCGCCATTTACCCACTTCTTTTCTCTCGTTTTCAAAATCCTATAGATAGTTATTATTACATTACTCAATCGACCGGATAATACAAAAACGAGCAGATACCAAATTAGATAACGGCTGTCCAATGTATGAAATTAGATGTCGGCGGTCCCATTGATGAAAATACGGGAGCGAGCGCAAGTTACTCGGGCGACCGTGTAACGACCGGATACCGTAATATCGTTGAAGAAAACTCGATAAATTTTAACACGGTCGTCCGGAGCAAAAGACTCTCGGAGCGAGTCGGTGTTACTCGGCCCACCGGAGAACCGGGAGAAAAACCGGATACCGCGATATCGCATACTCCCGCCGGTTACCGGCGATTAGTTTTTAGAATCCTATGGAGAGTCGAAGGTACTCCCGCGGTACACCCGCGATAAGTTATTAATACCTTAAGTAGAGTTGAACATTTTGCCGCCTATGTAACCGCTATCAGTTTTTATTATCCTTAGTAGAGTCGAAGTTACTCCCGCTGTATACCCGTGATTAGATTTATATTTCCTTGGGAGACTGATGGTTAATCCCGCCATTTACCCACTATCAGTTCTTAAAATACTTTAAAGAGTCGAGGCTACTTCCGCCGAATTTCAACGATTAGTTATTAATATCCATAAGATAGTCAAAGCTACTCCCGCGGTATACCAGCGATCTGTTATTAACTTCCTAATGAGAGTTGTAGTTACTGCAACCATTTTATTGAATTCCACATTTGCACTCCATACCTGGGACAGCCGACATCTATTTACTCACGAATATCATATGCGTTCCTATAAATTTCCTATGTTCTGATTTTGACAATTTCATAAACATAGTTAATTTTTATTATCATCCATAAGAGGGACTAAGTTACTCCCGCTATTCACCCGTGATCAGATGACAATTATCTTGGGAGAGTCATGGTTACTCCCGCCATTTGCCCGCGATCAGATTTTAAAATCCTATGGGATTCGAAGCTACTCTCACTGTACACCAGCGATCAGTTACTAATATCTCAAATTGAGTCGAATCTACTCCCGCTTATTTAACCGCCATCAGATTCTATTATCCTTCGGAAAAAAGTAGTTGCTCCTGCCGTTTACCCGCGGTGCCTTTTTTAATATGCTATGAAGAGTCATAATTACCCCCGCCGTTTACCATCAGTTCATTTTTGATAACCGTAAAGTATTCTACAATCGTATAAAACGACCGACAAATAAGTAATTATTTATTCGTTTCTAGACATTCACTCGATACCTAGGACTGCCGACATCTATTTAATAATTACCAATAAAATAAGCGCTCCTATCAATTTCCGAAGTGCTAATTTAGACATTTCCATAGAGATAATCACGTTTTATTAGTATCTACAAGAGAGTCGAAGCTACTCCCACGGTACTGTCGCGATAAGTCATTACTATCTCAAGTAGAGTCGAACTTTTTCCCGCCGATGTAACCTCCATCAGTTTTTATTATCCTTAGGATAGTCGAAATTATTCCCGCTGTAGACCCACGATCATATTACAATTTCCTAGGGAGGCTCATGGTTACTCCCACCGTTTATCCGCGATCAGTTTTCAAAATCCTATAGATAGTTATTATTACATTACTCAATCGTCCGGATAATACAAAAACGAGCAGATACCAAATTAGATGACGGCTGTCCTATGTATGAAATTAGATGTCGGCGGTCCCATTGATGAAAATACGGGAGCGAGCGCAAGTTACTCGGTTGACCGTAAAACGACCGGATACCGTAATATCGTTGAAGGAAACTCGAAAAATTTTAACACTCTCGACCGGAGCAAAAGACACACGGGGCGAGTGGGTGTTACTCGGCCCACCGGAGAACCGGGAGACAAACCGGATACCGCGATATCACATACTCCCGCCGTTTACCGGCGATTAGTTTTTAGAATCCTATGGAGAGTCGAAGGTACTCCCGCTGAATACCCACGATTAGATGTATATTTCCTTGGGAGACTGATGTTTACTCCCGCCATTTACCCACTTCTTTTCTCTCGTTTTCAAAATCCTATAGATAGTTATTATTACATTACTCAATCGACCGGATAATACAAAAACGAGCAGATACCAAATTAGATAACGGCTGTCCAATGTATGAAATTAGATGTCGGCGGTCCCAATTGATGAAAATACGGGAGCGAGCGCAAGTTACTCGGGCGACCGTGTAACGACCGGATACCGTAATATCGTTGAAGAAAACTCGATAAATTTTAACACGGTCGTCCGGAGCAAAAGACTCTCGGAGCGAGTCGGTGTTACTCGGCCCACCGGAGAACCGGGAGAAAAACCGGATACCGCGATATCGCATACTCCCGCCGGTTACCGGCGATTAGTTTTTAGAATCCTATGGAGAGTCGAAGGTACTCCCGCGGTACACCCGCGATAAGTTATTAATACCTTAAGTAGAGTTGAACATTTTGCCGCCTATGTAACCGCTATCAGTTTTTATTATCCTTAGTAGAGTCGAAGTTACTCCCGCTGTATACCCGCGATTAGATTTATATTTCCTTGGGAGACTGATGGTTAATCCCGCCATTTACCCACTATCAGTTCTTAAAATACTTTAAAGATTCGAGGCTACTTCCGCCGAATTTCAACGATTAGTTATTAATATCCATAAGATAGTCAAAGCTACTCCCGCGGTATACCAGCGATCTGTTATTAACTTCCTAATGAGAGTTGTAGTTACTGCAACCATTTTATTGAATTCCACATTTGCACTCCATACCTGGGACAGCCGACATCTATTTACTCACGAATATCATATGCGTTCCTATAAATTTCCTATGTTCTGATTTTGACAATTTCATAAACATAGTTAATTTTTATTATCATCCATAAGAGGGACAAAGTTACTCCCGCTATTCACCCGTGATCAGATGACAATTATCTTGGGAGAGTCATGGTTACTCCCGCCATTTGCCCGCGATCAGTTTTTAAAATCCTATGGAGATTCGAAGCTACTCTCACTGTACACCAGCGATCAGTTACTAATATCTCAAATTGAGTCGAATCTACTCCCGCTTATTTAACCGCCATCAGATTCTATTATCCTTCGGAAAAAAGTAGTTGCTCCTGCCGTTTACCCGCGGTGCCTTTTTTAATATGCTATGAAGATTCATAATTACCCCCGCCGTTTACCATCAGTTCATTTTTGATAACCGTAAAGTATTCTACAATCGTATAAAACGACCGACAAATAAGCAATTATTTATTCGTTTCTAGACATTCACTCGATACCTAGGACTGCCGACATCTATTTAATAATTACCAATAAAATAAGCGCTCCTATCAATTTCCGAAGTGCTAATTTAGACATTTCCATAGAGATAATCACGTTTTATTAGTATCTACAAGAGAGTCGAAGCTACTCCCACGGTACTGTCGCGATAAGTCATTACTATCTCAAGTAGAGTCGAACTTTTTCCCGCCGATGTAACCTCCATCAGTTTTTATTATCCTTAGGATAGTCGAAATTATTCCCGCTGTAGACCCACGATCATATTACAATTTCCTAGGGAGGCTCATGGTTACTCCCACCGTTTATCCGCGATCAGTTTTCAAAATCCTATAGATAGTTATTATTACATTACTCAATCGTCCGGATAATACAAAAACGAGCAGATACCAAATTAGATGACGGCTGTCCTATGTATGAAATTAGATGTCGGCGGTCCCATTGATGAAAATACGGGAGCGAGCGCAAGTTACTCGGTTGACCGTAAAACGACCGGATACCGTAATATCGTTGAAGGAAACTCGAAAAATTTTAACACTCTCGACCGGAGCAAAAGACACACGGGGCGAGTGGGTGTTACTCGACCCACCGGAGAACCGGGAGACAAACCGGATACCGCGATATCGCATACTCCCGCCGTTTACCGGCGATTAGTTTTTAGAATCCTATGGAGAGTCGAAGGTACTCCCGCTGAATACCCACGATTAGATGTATATTTCCTTGGGAGACTGATGTTTACTCCCGCCATTTACCCACTTCTTTTCTCTCGTTTTCAAAATCCTATAGATAGTTATTATTACATTACTCAATCGACCGGATAATACAAAAACGAGCAGATACCAAATTAGATAACGGCTGTCCAATGTATGAAATTAGATGTCGGCGGTCCCATTGATGAAAATACGGGAGCGAGCGCAAGTTACTCGGGCGACCGTGTAACGACCGGATACCGTAATATCGTTGAAGAAAACTCGATAAATTTTAACACGGTCGTCCGGAGCAAAAGACTCTCGGAGCGAGTCGGTGTTACTCGGCCCACCGGAGAACCGGGAGAAAAACCGGATACCGCGATATCGCATACTCCCGCCGGTTACCGGCGATTAGTTTTTAGAATCCTATGGAGAGTCGAAGGTACTCCCGCGGTACACCCGCGATAAGTTATTAATACCTTAAGTAGAGTTGAACATTTTGCCACCTATGTAACCGCTATCAGTTTTTATTATCCTTAGTAGAGTCGAAGTTACTCCCGCTGTATACCCGTGATTAGATTTATATTTCCTTGGGAGACTGATGGTTAATCCCGCCATTTACCCACTATCAGTTCTTAAAATACTTTAAAGAGTCGAGGCTACTTCCGCCGAATTTCAACGATTAGTTATTAATATCCATAAGATAGTCAAAGCTACTCCCGCGGTATACCAGCGATCTGTTATTAACTTCCTAATGAGAGTTGTAGTTACTGCAACCATTTTATTGAATTCCACATTTGCACTCCATACCTGGGACAGCCGACATCTATTTACTCACGAATATCATATGCGTTCCTATAAATTTCCTATGTTCTTATTTTGACAATTTCATAAACATAGTTAATTTTTATTATCATCCATAAGAGGGACAAAGTTACTCCCGCTATTCACCCGTGATCAGATGACAATTATCTTGGGAGAGTCATGGTTACTCCCGCCATTTGCCCGCGATCAGTTTTTAAAATCCTATGGAGATTCGAAGCTACTCTCACTGTACACCAGCGATCAGTTACTAATATCTCAAATTGAGTCGAATCTACTCCCGCTTATTTAACCGCCATCAGATTCTATTATCCTTCGGAAAAAAGTAGTTGCTCCTGCCGTTTACCCGCGGTGCCTTTTTTAATATGCTATGAAGATTCATAATTACCCCCGCCGTTTACCATCAGTTCATTTTTGATAACCGTAAAGTATTCTACAATCGTATAAAACGACCGACAAATAAGCAATTATTTATTCGTTTCTAGACATTCACTCGATACCTAGGACTGCCGACATCTATTTAATAATTACCAATAAAATAAGCGCTCCTATCAATTTCCGAAGTGCTAATTTAGACATTTCCATAGAGATAATCACGTTTTATTAGTATCTACAAGAGAGTCGAAGCTACTCCCACGGTACTGTCGCGATAAGTCATTACTATCTCAAGTAGAGTCGAACTTTTTCCCGCCGATGTAACCTCCATCAGTTTTTATTATCCTTAGGATAGTCGAAATTATTCCCGCTGTAGACCCACGATCATATTACAATTTCCTAGGGAGGCTCATGGTTACTCCCACCGTTTATCCGCGATCAGTTTTCAAAATCCTATAGATAGTTATTATTACATTACTCAATCGTCCGGATAATACAAAAACGAGCAGATACCAAATTAGATGACGGCTGTCCTATGTATGAAATTAGATGTCGGCGGTCCCATTGATGAAAATACGGGAGCGAGCGCAAGTTACTCGGTTGACCGTAAAACGACCGGATACCGTAATATCGTTGAAGGAAACTCGAAAAATTTTAACACTCTCGACCGGAGCAAAAGACACACGGGGCGAGTGGGTGTTACTCGGCCCACCGGAGAACCGGGAGACAAACCGGATACCGCGATATCGCATACTCCCGCCGTTTACCGGCGATTAGTTTTTAGAATCCTATGGAGAGTCGAAGGTACTCCCGCTGAATACCCACGATTAGATGTATATTTCCTTGGGAGACTGATGTTTACTCCCGCCATTTACCCACTTCTTTTCTCTCGTTTTCAAAATCCTATAGATAGTTATTATTACATTACTCAATCGACCGGATAATACAAAAACGAGCAGATACCAAATTAGATTACGGCTGTCCAATGTATGAAATTAGATGTCGGCGGTCCCATTGATGAAAATACGGGAGCGAGCGCAAGTTACTCGGGCGACCGTGTAACGACCGGATACCGTAATATCGTTGAAGAAAACTCGATAAATTTTAACACGGTCGTCCGGAGCAAAAGACTCTCGGAGCGAGTCGGTGTTACTCGGCCCACCGGAGAACCGGGAGAAAAACCGGATACCGCGATATCGCATACTCCCGCCGTTTACCGGCGATTAGTTTTTAGAATCCTATGGAGAGTCGAAGGTACTCCCGCGGTACACCCGCGATAAGTTATTAATACCTTAAGTAGAGTTGAACATTTTGCCGCCTATGTAACCGCTATCAGTTTTTATTATCCTTAGTAGAGTCGAAGTTACTCCCGCTGTATACCCGCGATTAGATTTATATTTCCTTGGGAGACTGATGGTTAATCCCGCCATTTACCCACTATCAGTTCTTAAAATACTTTAAAGAGTCGAGGCTACTTCCGCCGAATTTCAACGATTAGTTATTAATATCCATAAGATAGTCAAAGCTACTCCCGCGGTATACCAGCGATCTGTTATTAACTTCCTAATGAGAGTTGTAGTTACTGCAACCATTTTATTGAATTCCACATTTGCACTCCATACCTGGGACAGCCGACATCTATTTACTCACGAATATCATATGCGTTCCTATAAATTTCCTATGTTCTGATTTTGACAATTTCATAAACATAGTTAATTTTTATTATCATCCATAAGAGGGACTAAGTTACTCCCGCTATTCACCCGTGATCAGATGACAATTATCTTGGGAGAGTCATGGTTACTCCCGCCATTTGCCCGCGATCAGTTTTTAAAATCCTATGGAGATTCGAAGCTACTCTCACTGTACACCAGCGATCAGTTACTAATATCTCAAATTGAGTCGAATCTACTCCCGCTTATTTAACCGCCATCAGATTCTATTATCCTTCGGAAAAAAGTAGTTGCTCCTGCCGTTTACCCGCGGTGCCTTTTTTAATATGCTATGAAGATTCATAATTACCCCCGCCGTTTACCATCAGTTCATTTTTGATAACCGTAAAGTATTCTACAATCGTATAAAACGACCGACAAATAAGCAATTATTTATTCGTTTCTAGACATTCACTCGATACCTAGGACTGCCGACATCTATTTAATAATTACCAATAAAATAAGCGCTCCTATCAATTTCCGAAGTGCTAATTTAGACATTTCCATAGAGATAATCACGTTTTATTAGTATCTACAAGAGAGTCGAAGCTACTCCCACGGTACTGTCGCGATAAGTCATTACTATCTCAAGTAGAGTCGAACTTTTTCCCGCCGATGTAACCTCCATCAGTTTTTATTATCCTTAGGATAGTCGAAATTATTCCCGCTGTAGACCCACGATCATATTACAATTTCCTAGGGAGGCTCATGGTTACTCCCACCGTTTATCCGCGATCAGTTTTCAAAATCCTATAGATAGTTATTATTACATTACTCAATCGTCCGGATAATACAAAAACGAGCAGATACCAAATTAGATGACGGCTGTCCTATGTATGAAATTAGATGTCGGCGGTCCCATTGATGAAAATACGGGAGCGAGCGCAAGTTACTCGGTTGACCGTAAAACGACCGGATACCGTAATATTGTTGAAGGAAACTCGAAAAATTTTAACACTCTCGACCGGAGCAAAAGACACACGGGGCGAGTGGGTGTTACTCGGCCCACCGGAGAACCGGGAGACAAACCGGATACCGCGATATCGCATACTCCCGCCGTTTACCGGCGATTAGTTTTTAGAATCCTATGGAGAGTCGAAGGTACTCCCGCTGAATACCCACGATTAGATGTATATTTCCTTGGGAGACTGATGTTTACTCCCGCCATTTACCCACTTCTTTTCTCTCGTTTTCAAAATCCTATAGATAGTTATTATTACATTACTCAATCGACCGGATAATACAAAAACGAGCAGATACCAAATTAGATAACGGCTGTCCAATGTATGAAATTAGATGTCGGCGGTCCCATTGATGAAAATACGGGAGCGAGCGCAAGTTACTCGGGCGACCGTGTAACGACCGGATACCGTAATATCGTTGAAGAAAACTCGATAAATTTTAACACGGTCGTCCGGAGCAAAAGACTCTCGGAGCGAGTCGGTGTTACTCGGCCCACCGGAGAACCGGGAGAAAAACCGGATACCGCGATATCGCATACTCCCGCCGGTTACCGGCGATTAGTTTTTAGAATCCTATGGAGAGTCGAAGGTACTCCCGCGGTACACCCGCGATAAGTTATTAATACCTTAAGTAGAGTTGAACATTTTGCCGCCTATGTAACCGCTATCAGTTTTTATTATCCTTAGTAGAGTCGAAGTTACTCCCGCTGTATACCCGTGATTAGATTTATATTTCCTTGGGAGACTGATGGTTAATCCCGCCATTTACCCACTATCAGTTCTTAAAATACTTTAAAGAGTCGAGGCTACTTCCGCCGAATTTCAACGATTAGTTATTAATATCCATAAGATAGTCAAAGCTACTCCCGCGGTATACCAGCGATCTGTTATTAACTTCCTAATGAGAGTTGTAGTTACTGCAACCATTTTATTGAATTCCACATTTGCACTCCATACCTGGGACAGCCGACATCTATTTACTCACGAATATCATATGCGTTCCTATAAATTTCCTATGTTCTGATTTTGACAATTTCATAAACATAGTTAATTTTTATTATCATCCATAAGAGGGACTAAGTTACTCCCGCTATTCACCCGTGATCAGATGACAATTATCTTGGGAGAGTCATGGTTACTCCCGCCATTTGCCCGCGATCAGATTTTAAAATCCTATGGGATTCGAAGCTACTCTCACTGTACACCAGCGATCAGTTACTAATATCTCAAATTGAGTCGAATCTACTCCCGCTTATTTAACCGCCATCAGATTCTATTATCCTTCGGAAAAAAGTAGTTGCTCCTGCCGTTTACCCGCGGTGCCTTTTTTAATATGCTATGAAGAGTCATAATTACCCCCGCCGTTTACCATCAGTTCATTTTTGATAACCGTAAAGTATTCTACAATCGTATAAAACGACCGACAAATAAGTAATTATTTATTCGTTTCTAGACATTCACTCGATACCTAGGACTGCCGACATCTATTTAATAATTACCAATAAAATAAGCGCTCCTATCAATTTCCGAAGTGCTAATTTAGACATTTCCATAGAGATAATCACGTTTTATTAGTATCTACAAGAGAGTCGAAGCTACTCCCACGGTACTGTCGCGATAAGTCATTACTATCTCAAGTAGAGTCGAACTTTTTCCCGCCGATGTAACCTCCATCAGTTTTTATTATCCTTAGGATAGTCGAAATTATTCCCGCTGTAGACCCACGATCATATTACAATTTCCTAGGGAGGCTCATGGTTACTCCCACCGTTTATCCGCGATCAGTTTTCAAAATCCTATAGATAGTTATTATTACATTACTCAATCGTCCGGATAATACAAAAACGAGCAGATACCAAATTAGATGACGGCTGTCCTATGTATGAAATTAGATGTCGGCGGTCCCATTGATGAAAATACGGGAGCGAGCGCAAGTTACTCGGTTGACCGTAAAACGACCGGATACCGTAATATCGTTGAAGGAAACTCGAAAAATTTTAACACTCTCGACCGGAGCAAAAGACACACGGGGCGAGTGGGTGTTACTCGGCCCACCGGAGAACCGGGAGACAAACCGGATACCGCGATATCACATACTCCCGCCGTTTACCGGCGATTAGTTTTTAGAATCCTATGGAGAGTCGAAGGTACTCCCGCTGAATACCCACGATTAGATGTATATTTCCTTGGGAGACTGATGTTTACTCCCGCCATTTACCCACTTCTTTTCTCTCGTTTTCAAAATCCTATAGATAGTTATTATTACATTACTCAATCGACCGGATAATACAAAAACGAGCAGATACCAAATTAGATAACGGCTGTCCAATGTATGAAATTAGATGTCGGCGGTCCCAATTGATGAAAATACGGGAGCGAGCGCAAGTTACTCGGGCGACCGTGTAACGACCGGATACCGTAATATCGTTGAAGAAAACTCGATAAATTTTAACACGGTCGTCCGGAGCAAAAGACTCTCGGAGCGAGTCGGTGTTACTCGGCCCACCGGAGAACCGGGAGAAAAACCGGATACCGCGATATCGCATACTCCCGCCGGTTACCGGCGATTAGTTTTTAGAATCCTATGGAGAGTCGAAGGTACTCCCGCGGTACACCCGCGATAAGTTATTAATACCTTAAGTAGAGTTGAACATTTTGCCGCCTATGTAACCGCTATCAGTTTTTATTATCCTTAGTAGAGTCGAAGTTACTCCCGCTGTATACCCGCGATTAGATTTATATTTCCTTGGGAGACTGATGGTTAATCCCGCCATTTACCCACTATCAGTTCTTAAAATACTTTAAAGATTCGAGGCTACTTCCGCCGAATTTCAACGATTAGTTATTAATATCCATAAGATAGTCAAAGCTACTCCCGCGGTATACCAGCGATCTGTTATTAACTTCCTAATGAGAGTTGTAGTTACTGCAACCATTTTATTGAATTCCACATTTGCACTCCATACCTGGGACAGCCGACATCTATTTACTCACGAATATCATATGCGTTCCTATAAATTTCCTATGTTCTGATTTTGACAATTTCATAAACATAGTTAATTTTTATTATCATCCATAAGAGGGACAAAGTTACTCCCGCTATTCACCCGTGATCAGATGACAATTATCTTGGGAGAGTCATGGTTACTCCCGCCATTTGCCCGCGATCAGTTTTTAAAATCCTATGGAGATTCGAAGCTACTCTCACTGTACACCAGCGATCAGTTACTAATATCTCAAATTGAGTCGAATCTACTCCCGCTTATTTAACCGCCATCAGATTCTATTATCCTTCGGAAAAAAGTAGTTGCTCCTGCCGTTTACCCGCGGTGCCTTTTTTAATATGCTATGAAGATTCATAATTACCCCCGCCGTTTACCATCAGTTCATTTTTGATAACCGTAAAGTATTCTACAATCGTATAAAACGACCGACAAATAAGCAATTATTTATTCGTTTCTAGACATTCACTCGATACCTAGGACTGCCGACATCTATTTAATAATTACCAATAAAATAAGCGCTCCTATCAATTTCCGAAGTGCTAATTTAGACATTTCCATAGAGATAATCACGTTTTATTAGTATCTACAAGAGAGTCGAAGCTACTCCCACGGTACTGTCGCGATAAGTCATTACTATCTCAAGTAGAGTCGAACTTTTTCCCGCCGATGTAACCTCCATCAGTTTTTATTATCCTTAGGATAGTCGAAATTATTCCCGCTGTAGACCCACGATCATATTACAATTTCCTAGGGAGGCTCATGGTTACTCCCACCGTTTATCCGCGATCAGTTTTCAAAATCCTATAGATAGTTATTATTACATTACTCAATCGTCCGGATAATACAAAAACGAGCAGATACCAAATTAGATGACGGCTGTCCTATGTATGAAATTAGATGTCGGCGGTCCCATTGATGAAAATACGGGAGCGAGCGCAAGTTACTCGGTTGACCGTAAAACGACCGGATACCGTAATATCGTTGAAGGAAACTCGAAAAATTTTAACACTCTCGACCGGAGCAAAAGACACACGGGGCGAGTGGGTGTTACTCGGCCCACCGGAGAACCGGGAGACAAACCGGATACCGCGATATCGCATACTCCCGCCGTTTACCGGCGATTAGTTTTTAGAATCCTATGGAGAGTCGAAGGTACTCCCGCTGAATACCCACGATTAGATGTATATTTCCTTGGGAGACTGATGTTTACTCCCGCCATTTACCCACTTCTTTTCTCTCGTTTTCAAAATCCTATAGATAGTTATTATTACATTACTCAATCGACCGGATAATACAAAAACGAGCAGATACCAAATTAGATAACGGCTGTCCAATGTATGAAATTAGATGTCGGCGGTCCCATTGATGAAAATACGGGAGCGAGCGCAAGTTACTCGGGCGACCGTGTAACGACCGGATACCGTAATATCGTTGAAGAAAACTCGATAAATTTTAACACGGTCGTCCGGAGCAAAAGACTCTCGGAGCGAGTCGGTGTTACTCGGCCCACCGGAGAACCGGGAGAAAAACCGGATACCGCGATATCGCATACTCCCGCCGGTTACCGGCGATTAGTTTTTAGAATCCTATGGAGAGTCGAAGGTACTCCCGCGGTACACCCGCGATAAGTTATTAATACCTTAAGTAGAGTTGAACATTTTGCCGCCTATGTAACCGCTATCAGTTTTTATTATCCTTAGTAGAGTCGAAGTTACTCCCGCTGTATACCCGTGATTAGATTTATATTTCCTTGGGAGACTGATGGTTAATCCCGCCATTTACCCACTATCAGTTCTTAAAATACTTTAAAGAGTCGAGGCTACTTCCGCCGAATTTCAACGATTAGTTATTAATATCCATAAGATAGTCAAAGCTACTCCCGCGGTATACCAGCGATCTGTTATTAACTTCCTAATGAGAGTTGTAGTTACTGCAACCATTTTATTGAATTCCACATTTGCACTCCATACCTGGGACAGCCGACATCTATTTACTCACGAATATCATATGCGTTCCTATAAATTTCCTATGTTCTGATTTTGACAATTTCATAAACATAGTTAATTTTTATTATCATCCATAAGAGGGACTAAGTTACTCCCGCTATTCACCCGTGATCAGATGACAATTATCTTGGGAGAGTCATGGTTACTCCCGCCATTTGCCCGCGATCAGATTTTAAAATCCTATGGGATTCGAAGCTACTCTCACTGTACACCAGCGATCAGTTACTAATATCTCAAATTGAGTCGAATCTACTCCCGCTTATTTAACCGCCATCAGATTCTATTATCCTTCGGAAAAAAGTAGTTGCTCCTGCCGTTTACCCGCGGTGCCTTTTTTAATATGCTATGAAGATTCATAATTACCCCCGCCGTTTACCATCAGTTCATTTTTGATAACCGTAAAGTATTCTACAATCGTATAAAACGACCGACAAATAAGCAATTATTTATTCGTTTCTAGACATTCACTCGATACCTAGGACTCCCGACATCTATTTAATAATTACCAATAAAATAAGCGCTCCTATCAATTTCCGAAGTGCTAATTTAGACATTTCCATAGAGATAATCACGTTTTATTAGTATCTACAAGAGAGTCGAAGCTACTCCCACGGTACTGTCGCGATAAGTCATTACTATCTCAAGTAGAGTCGAACTTTTTCCCGCCGATGTAACCTCCATCAGTTTTTATTATCCTTAGGATAGTCGAAATCATTCCCGCTGTAGACCCACGATCATATTACAATTTCCTAGGGAGGCTCATGGTTACTCCCACCGTTTATCCGCGATCAGTTTTCAAAATCCTATAGATAGTTATTATTACATTACTCAATCGTCCGGATAATACAAAAACGAGCAGATACCAAATTAGATGACGGCTGTCCTATGTATGAAATTAGATGTCGGCGGTCCCATTGATGAAAATACGGGAGCGAGCGCAAGTTACTCGGCCGACCGTGTAACGACCTGATACCGTAATATCGTTGAAGAAAACTCGATAAATTTTAACACGCTCGTCCGGAGCAAAAGACTCTCGGAGCGAGTCGGTGTTACTCGGCCCACCGGAGAACCGGGAGAAAAACCGGATACCGCGATATCGCATACTCCCGCCGGTTACCGGCGATTAGTTTTTAGAATCCTATGGAGAGTCGAAGGTACTCCCGCGGTACACCCGCGATAAGTTATTAATACCTTAAGTAGAGTTGAACATTTTGCCGCCTATGTAACCGCTATCAGTTTTTATTATCCTTAGTAGAGTCGAAGTTACTCCCGCTGTATACCCGTGATTAGATTTATATTTCCTTGGGAGACTGATGGTTAATCCCGCCATTTACCCACTATCAGTTCTTAAAATACTTTAAAGAGTCGAGGCTACTTCCGCCGAATTTCAACGATTAGTTATTAATATCCATAAGATAGTCAAAGCTACTCCCGCGGTATACCAGCGATCTGTTATTAACTTCCTAATGAGAGTTGTAGTTACTGCAACCATTTTATTGAATTCCACATTTGCACTCCATACCTGGGACAGCCGACATCTATTTACTCACGAATATCATATGCGTTCCTATAAATTTCCTATGTTCTGATTTTGACAATTTCATAAACATAGTTAATTTTTATTATCATCCATAAGAGGGACAAAGTTACTCCCGCTATTCACCCGTGATCAGATGACAATTATCTTGGGAGAGTCATGGTTACTCCCGCCATTTGCCCGCGATCAGTTTTTAAAATCCTATGGAGATTCGAAGCTACTCTCACTGTACACCAGCGATCAGTTACTAATATCTCAAATTGAGTCGAATCTACTCCCGCTTATTTAACCGCCATCAGATTCTATTATCCTTCGGAAAAAAGTAGTTGCTCCTGCCGTTTACCCGCGGTGCCTTTTTTAATATGCTATGAAGATTCATAATTACCCCCGCCGTTTACCATCAGTTCATTTTTGATAACCGTAAAGTATTCTACAATCGTATAAAACGACCGACAAATAAGCAATTATTTATTCGTTTCTAGACATTCACTCGATACCTAGGACTGCCGACATCTATTTAATAATTACCAATAAAATAAGCGCTCCTATCAATTTCCGAAGTGCTAATTTAGACATTTCCATAGAGATAATCACGTTTTATTAGTATCTACAAGAGAGTCGAAGCTACTCCCACGGTACTGTCGCGATAAGTCATTACTATCTCAAGTAGAGTCGAACTTTTTCCCGCCGATGTAACCTCCATCAGTTTTTATTATCCTTAGGATAGTCGAAATTATTCCCGCTGTAGACCCACGATCATATTACAATTTCCTAGGGAGGCTCATGGTTACTCCCACCGTTTATCCGCGATCAGTTTTCAAAATCCTATAGATAGTTATTATTACATTACTCAATCGTCCGGATAATACAAAAACGAGCAGATACCAAATTAGATGACGGCTGTCCTATGTATGAAATTAGATGTCGGCGGTCCCATTGATGAAAATACGGGAGCGAGCGCAAGTTACTCGGTTGACCGTAAAACGACCGGATACCGTAATATCGTTGAAGGAAACTCGAAAAATTTTAACACTCTCGACCGGAGCAAAAGACACACGGGGCGAGTGGGTGTTACTCGGCCCACCGGAGAACCGGGAGACAAACCGGATACCGCGATATCGCATACTCCCGCCGTTTACCGGCGATTAGTTTTTAGAATCCTATGGAGAGTCGAAGGTACTCCCGCTGAATACCCACGATTAGATGTATATTTCCTTGGGAGACTGATGTTTACTCCCGCCATTTACCCACTTCTTTTCTCTCGTTTTCAAAATCCTATAGATAGTTATTATTACATTACTCAATCGACCGGATAATACAAAAACGAGCAGATACCAAATTAGATAACGGCTGTCCAATGTATGAAATTAGATGTCGGCGGTCCCATTGATGAAAATACGGGAGCGAGCGCAAGTTACTCGGGCGACCGTGTAACGACCGGATACCGTAATATCGTTGAAGAAAACTCGATAAATTTTAACACGGTCGTCCGGAGCAAAAGACTCTCGGAGCGAGTCGGTGTTACTCGGCCCACCGGAGAACCGGGAGAAAAACCGGATACCGCGATATCGCATACTCCCGCCGGTTACCGGCGATTAGTTTTTAGAATCCTATGGAGAGTCGAAGGTACTCCCGCGGTACACCCGCGATAAGTTATTAATACCTTAAGTAGAGTTGAACATTTTGCCGCCTATGTAACCGCTATCAGTTTTTATTATCCTTAGTAGAGTCGAAGTTACTCCCGCTGTATACCCGTGATTAGATTTATATTTCCTTGGGAGACTGATGGTTAATCCCGCCATTTACCCACTATCAGTTCTTAAAATACTTTAAAGAGTCGAGGCTTCTTCCGCCGAATTTCAACGATTAGTTATTAATATCCATAAGATAGTCAAAGCTACTCCCGCGGTATACCAGCGATCTGTTATTAACTTCCTAATGAGAGTTGTAGTTACTGCAACCATTTTATTGAATTCCACATTTGCACTCCATACCTGGGACAGCCGACATCTATTTACTCACGAATATCATATGCGTTCCTATAAATTTCCTATGTTCTGATTTTGACAATTTCATAAACATAGTTAATTTTTATTATCATCCATAAGAGGGACTAAGTTACTCCCGCTATTCACCCGTGATCAGATGACAATTATCTTGGGAGAGTCATGGTTACTCCCGCCATTTGCCCGCGATCAGTTTTTAAAATCCTATGGAGATTCGAAGCTACTCTCACTGTACACCAGCGATCAGTTACTAATATCTCAAATTGAGTCGAATCTACTCCCGCTTATTTAACCGCCATCAGATTCTATTATCCTTCGGAAAAAAGTAGTTGCTCCTGCCGTTTACCCGCGGTGCCTTTTTTAATATGCTATGAAGATTCATAATTACCCCCGCCGTTTACCATCAGTTCATTTTTGATAACCGTAAAGTATTCTACAATCGTATAAAACGACCGACAAATAAGCAATTATTTATTCGTTTCTAGACATTCACTCGATACCTAGGACTGCCGACATCTATTTAATAATTACCAATAAAATAAGCGCTCCTATCAATTTCCGAAGTGCTAATTTAGACATTTCCATAGAGATAATCACGTTTTATTAGTATCTACAAGAGAGTCGAAGCTACTCCCACGGTACTGTCGCGATAAGTCATTACTATCTCAAGTAGAGTCGAACTTTTTCCCGCCGATGTAACCTCCATCAGTTTTTATTATCCTTAGGATAGTCGAAATTATTCCCGCTGTAGACCCACGATCATATTACAATTTCCTAGGGAGGCTCATGGTTACTCCCACCGTTTATCCGCGATCAGTTTTCAAAATCCTATAGATAGTTATTATTACATTACTCAATCGTCCGGATAATACAAAAACGAGCAGATACCAAATTAGATGACGGCTGTCCTATGTATGAAATTAGATGTCGGCGGTCCCATTGATGAAAATACGGGAGCGAGCGCAAGTTACTCGGTTGACCGTAAAACGACCGGATACCGTAATATCGTTGAAGGAAACTCGAAAAATTTTAACACTCTCGACCGGAGCAAAAGACACACGGGGCGAGTGGGTGTTACTCGGCCCACCGGAGAACCGGGAGACAAACCGGATACCGCGATATCGCATACTCCCGCCGTTTACCGGCGATTAGTTTTTAGAATCCTATGGAGAGTCGAAGGTACTCCCGCTGAATACCCACGATTAGATGTATATTTCCTTGGGAGACTGATGTTTACTCCCGCCATTTACCCACTTCTTTTCTCTCGTTTTCAAAATCCTATAGATAGTTATTATTACATTACTCAATCGACCGGATAATACAAAAACGAGCAGATACCAAATTAGATAACGGCTGTCCAATGTATGAAATTAGATGTCGGCGGTCCCATTGATGAAAATACGGGAGCGAGCGCAAGTTACTCGGGCGACCGTGTAACGACCGGATACCGTAATATCGTTGAAGAAAACTCGATAAATTTTAACACGGTCGTCCGGAGCAAAAGACTCTCGGAGCGAGTCGGTGTTACTCGGCCCACCGGAGAACCGGGAGAAAAACCGGATACCGCGATATCGCATACTCCCGCCGGTTACCGGCGATTAGTTTTTAGAATCCTATGGAGAGTCGAAGGTACTCCCGCGGTACACCCGCGATAAGTTATTAATACCTTAAGTAGAGTTGAACATTTTGCCACCTATGTAACCGCTATCAGTTTTTATTATCCTTAGTAGAGTCGAAGTTACTCCCGCTGTATACCCGTGATTAGATTTATATTTCCTTGGGAGACTGATGGTTAATCCCGCCATTTACCCACTATCAGTTCTTAAAATACTTTAAAGAGTCGAGGCTACTTCCGCCGAATTTCAACGATTAGTTATTAATATCCATAAGATAGTCAAAGCTACTCCCGCGGTATACCAGCGATCTGTTATTAACTTCCTAATGAGAGTTGTAGTTACTGCAACCATTTTATTGAATTCCACATTTGCACTCCATACCTGGGACAGCCGACATCTATTTACTCACGAATATCATATGCGTTCCTATAAATTTCCTATGTTCTGATTTTGACAATTTCATAAACATAGTTAATTTTTATTATCATCCATAAGAGGGACAAAGTTACTCCCGCTATTCACCCGTGATCAGATGACAATTATCTTGGGAGAGTCATGGTTACTCCCGCCATTTGCCCGCGATCAGTTTTTAAAATCCTATGGAGATTCGAAGCTACTCTCACTGTACACCAGCGATCAGTTACTAATATCTCAAATTGAGTCGAATCTACTCCCGCTTATTTAACCGCCATCAGATTCTATTATCCTTCGGAAAAAAGTAGTTGCTCCTGCCGTTTACCCGCGGTGCCTTTTTTAATATGCTATGAAGATTCATAATTACCCCCGCCGTTTACCATCAGTTCATTTTTGATAACCGTAAAGTATTCTACAATCGTATAAAACGACCGACAAATAAGCAATTATTTATTCGTTTCTAGACATTCACTCGATACCTAGGACTGCCGACATCTATTTAATAATTACCAATAAAATAAGCGCTCCTATCAATTTCCGAAGTGCTAATTTAGACATTTCCATAGAGATAATCACGTTTTATTAGTATCTACAAGAGAGTCGAAGCTACTCCCACGGTACTGTCGCGATAAGTCATTACTATCTCAAGTAGAGTCGAACTTTTTCCCGCCGATGTAACCTCCATCAGTTTTTATTATCCTTAGGATAGTCGAAATTATTCCCGCTGTAGACCCACGATCATATTACAATTTCCTAGGGAGGCTCATGGTTACTCCCACCGTTTATCCGCGATCAGTTTTCAAAATCCTATAGATAGTTATTATTACATTACTCAATCGTCCGGATAATACAAAAACGAGCAGATACCAAATTAGATGACGGCTGTCCTATGTATGAAATTAGATGTCGGCGGTCCCATTGATGAAAATACGGGAGCGAGCGCAAGTTACTCGGTTGACCGTAAAACGACCGGATACCGTAATATCGTTGAAGGAAACTCGAAAAATTTTAACACTCTCGACCGGAGAAAAAGACACACGGGGCGAGTGGGTGTTACTCGGCCCACCGGAGAACCGGGAGACAAACCGGATACCGCGATATCGCATACTCCCGCCGTTTACCGGCGATTAGTTTTTAGAATCCTATGGAGAGTCGAAGGTACTCCCGCTGAATACCCACGATTAGATGTATATTTCCTTGGGAGACTGATGTTTACTCCCGCCATTTACCCACTTCTTTTCTCTCGTTTTCAAAATCCTATAGATAGTTATTATTACATTACTCAATCGACCGGATAATACAAAAACGAGCAGATACCAAATTAGATAACGGCTGTCCAATGTATGAAATTAGATGTCGGCGGTCCCATTGATGAAAATACGGGAGCGAGCGCAAGTTACTCGGGCGACCGTGTAACGACCGGATACCGTAATATCGTTGAAGAAAACTCGATAAATTTTAACACGGTCGTCCGGAGCAAAAGACTCTCGGAGCGAGTCGGTGTTACTCGGCCCACCGGAGAACCGGGAGAAAAACCGGATACCGCGATATCGCATACTCCCGCCGTTTACCGGCGATTAGTTTTTAGAATCCTATGGAGAGTCGAAGGTACTCCCGCGGTACACCCGCGATAAGTTATTAATACCTTAAGTAGAGTTGAACATTTTGCCGCCTATGTAACCGCTATCAGTTTTTATTATCCTTAGTAGAGTCGAAGTTACTCCCGCTGTATAACCGCGATTAGATTTATATTTCCTTGGGAGACTGATGGTTAATCCCGCCATTTACCCACTATCAGTTCTTAAAATACTTTAAAGAGTCGAGGCTACTTCCGCCGAATTTCAACGATTAGTTATTAATATCCATAAGATAGTCAAAGCTACTCCCGCGGTATACCAGCGATCTGTTATTAACTTCCTAATGAGAGTTGTAGTTACAGCAACCATTTTATTGAATTCCACATTTGCACTCCATACCTGGGACAGCCGACATCTATTTACTCACGAATATCATATGCGTTCCTATAAATTTCCTATGTTCTGATTTTGACAATTTCATAAACATAGTTAATTTTTATTATCATCCATAAGAGGGACTAAGTTACTCCCGCTATTCACCCGTGATCAGATGACAATTATCTTGGGAGAGTCATGGTTACTCCCGCCATTTGCCCGCGATCAGATTTTAAAATCCTATGGGATTCGAAGCTACTCTCACTGTACACCAGCGATCAGTTACTAATATCTCAAATTGAGTCGAATCTACTCCCGCTTATTTAACCGCCATCAGATTCTATTATCCTTCGGAAAAAAGTAGTTGCTCCTGCCGTTTACCCGCGGTGCCTTTTTTAATATGCTATGAAGATTCATAATTACCCCCGCCGTTTACCATCAGTTCATTTTTGATAACCGTAAAGTATTCTACAATCGTATAAAACGACCGACAAATAAGCAATTATTTATTCGTTTCTAGACATTCACTCGATACCTAGGACTGCCGACATCTATTTAATAATTACCAATAAAATAAGCGCTCCTATCAATTTCCGAAGTGCTAATTTAGACATTTCCATAGAGATAATCACGTTTTATTAGTATCTACAAGAGAGTCGAAGCTACTCCCACGGTACTGTCGCGATAAGTCATTACTATCTCAAGTAGAGTCGAACTTTTTCCCGCCGATGTAACCTCCATCAGTTTTTATTATCCTTAGGATAGTCGAAATTATTCCCGCTGTAGACCCACGATCATATTACAATTTCCTAGGGAGGCTCATGGTTACTCCCACCGTTTATCCGCGATCAGTTTTCAAAATCCTATAGATAGTTATTATTACATTACTCAATCGTCCGGATAATACAAAAACGAGCAGATACCAAATTAGATAACGGCTGTCCAATGTATGAAATTAGATGTCGGCGGTCCCGTTGATGAAAATACGGGAGCGAGCGCAAGTTACTCGGGCGACCGTGTAACGACCGGATACCGTAATATCGTTGAAGAAAACTCGATAAATTTTAACACGGTCGTCCGGAGCAAAAGACTCTCGGAGCGAGTCGGTGTTACTCGGCCCACCGGAGAACCGGGAGAAAAACCGGATACCGCGATATCGCATACTCCCGCCGGTTACCGGCGATTAGTTTTTAGAATCCTATGGAGAGTCGAAGGTACTCCCGCTGAATACCCACGATTAGATGTATATTTCCTTGGGAGACTGATGTTTACTCCCGCCATTTACCCACTTCTTTTCTCTCGTTTTCAAAATCCTATAGATAGTTATTATTACATTACTCAATCGACCGGATAATACAAAAAGGAGCAGATACCAAATTAGATAACGGCTGTCCAATGTATGAAATTAGATGTCGGCGGTCCCATTGATGAAAATACGGGAGCGAGCGCAAGTTACTCGGGCGACCGTGTAACGACCGGATACCGTAATATCGTTGAAGAAAACTCGATAAATTTTAACACGGTCGTCCGGAGCAAAAGACTCTCGGAGCGAGTCGGTGTTACTCGGCCCACCGGAGAACCGGGAGAAAAACCGGATACCGCGATATCGCATACTCCCGCCGTTTACCGGCGATTAGTTTTTAGAATCCTATGGAGAGTCGAAGGTACTCCCGCGGTACACCCGCGATAAGTTATTAATACCTTAAGTAGAGTTGAACATTTTGCCGCCTATGTAACCGCTATCAGTTTTTATTATCCTTAGTAGAGTCGAAGTTACTCCCGCTGTATAACCGCGATTAGATTTATATTTCCTTGGGAGACTGATGGTTAATCCCGCCATTTACCCACTATCAGTTCTTAAAATACTTTAAAGAGTCGAGGCTACTTCCGCCGAATTTCAACGATTAGTTATTAATATCCATAAGATAGTCAAAGCTACTCCCGCGGTATACCAGCGATCTGTTATTAACTTCCTAATGAGAGTTGTAGTTACAGCAACCATTTTATTGAATTCCACATTTGCACTCCATACCTGGGACAGCCGACATCTATTTACTCACAAATATCATATGCGTTCCTATAAATTTCCTATGTTCTGATTTTGACAATTTCATAAACATAGTTAATTTTTATTATCATCCATAAGAGGGACTAAGTTACTCCCGCTATTCACCCGTGATCAGATGACAATTATCTTGGGAGAGTCATGGTTACTCCCGCCATTTGCCCGCGATCAGATTTTAAAATCCTATGGGATTCGAAGCTACTCTCACTGTACACCAGCGATCAGTTACTAATATCTCAAATTGAGTCGAATCTACTCCCGCTTATTTAACCGCCATCAGATTCTATTATCCTTCGGAAAAAAGTAGTTGCTCCTGCCGTTTACCCGCGGTGCCTTTTTTAATATGCTATGAAGATTCATAATTACCCCCGCCGTTTACCATCAGTTCATTTTTGATAACCGTAAAGTATTCTACAATCGTATAAAACGACCGACAAATAAGCAATTATTTATTCGTTTCTAGACATTCACTCGATACCTAGGACTGCCGACATCTATTTAATAATTACCAATAAAATAAGCGCTCCTATCAATTTCCGAAGTGCTAATTTAGACATTTCCATAGAGATAATCACGTTTTATTAGTATCTACAAGAGAGTCGAAGCTACTCCCACGGTACTGTCGCGATAAGTCATTACTATCTCAAGTAGAGTCGAACTTTTTCCCGCCGATGTAACCTCCATCAGTTTTTATTATCCTTAGGATAGTCGAAATTATTCCCGCTGTAGACCCACGATCATATTACAATTTCCTAGGGAGGCTCATGGTTACTCCCACCGTTTATCCGCGATCAGTTTTCAAAATCCTATAGATAGTTATTATTACATTACTCAATCGTCCGGATAATACAAAAACGAGCAGATACCAAATTAGATAACGGCTGTCCAATGTATGAAATTAGATGTCGGCGGTCCCGTTGATGAAAATACGGGAGCGAGCGCAAGTTACTCGGGCGACCGTGTAACGACCGGATACCGTAATATCGTTGAAGAAAACTCGATAAATTTTAACACGGTCGTCCGGAGCAAAAGACTCTCGGAGCGAGTCGGTGTTACTCGGCCCACCGGAGAACCGGGAGAAAAACCGGATACCGCGATATCGCATACTCCCGCCGGTTACCGGCGATTAGTTTTTAGAATCCTATGGAGAGTCGAAGGTACTCCCGTGGTACACCCGCGATAAGTTATTAATACCTTAAGTAGAGTTGAACATTTTGCCGCCTATGTAACCGCTATCAGTTTTTATTATCCTTAGTAGAGTCGAAGTTACTCCCGCTGTATACCCGTGATTAGATTTATATTTCCTTGGGAGACTGATGGTTAATCCCGCCATTTACCCACTATCAGTTCTTAAAATACTTTAAAGAGTCGAGGCTACTTCCGCCGAATTTCAACGATTAGTTATTAATATCCATAAGATAGTCAAAGCTACTCCCGCGGTATACCAGCGATCTGTTATTAACTTCCTAATGAGAGTTGTAGTTACTGCAACCATTTTATTGAATTCCACATTTGCACTCCATACCTGGGACAGCCGACATCTATTTACTCACGAATATCATATGCGTTCCTATAAATTTCCTATGTTCTGATTTTGACAATTTCATAAACATAGTTAATTTTTATTATCATCCATAAGAGGGACTAAGTTACTCCCGCTATTCACCCGTGATCAGATGACAATTATCTTGGGAGAGTCATGGTTACTCCCGCCATTTGCCCGCGATCAGATTTTAAAATCCTATGGGATTCGAAGCTACTCTCACTGTACACCAGCGATCAGTTACTAATATCTCAAATTGAGTCGAATCTACTCCCGCTTATTTAACCGCCATCAGATTTTATTATCCTTCGGAAAAAAGTAGTTGCTCCTGCCGTTTACCCGCGGTGCCTTTTTTAATATGCTATGAAGATTCATAATTACCCCCGCCGTTTACCATCAGTTTATTTTTGATAACCGTAAAGTATTCTACAATCGTATAAAACGACCGACAAATAAGCAATTATTTATTCGTTTCTAGACATTCACTCGATACCTAGGACTGCCGACATCTATTTAATAATTACCAATAAAATAAGCGCTCCTATCAATTTCCGAAGTGCTAATTTAGACATTTCCATAGAGATAATCACGTTTTATTAGTATCTACAAGAGAGTCGAAGCTACTCCCACGGTACTGTCGCGATAAGTCATTACTATCTCAAGTAGAGTCGAACTTTTTCCCGCCGATGTAACCTCCATCAGTTTTTATTATCCTTAGGATAGTCGAAATTATTCCCGCTGTAGACCCACGATCATATTACAATTTCCTAGGGAGGCTCATGGTTACTCCCACCGTTTATCCGCGATCAGTTTTCAAAATCCTATAGATAGTTATTATTACATTACTCAATCGTCCGGATAATACAAAAACGAGCAGATACCAAATTAGATGACGGCTGTCCTATGTATGAAATTAGATGTCGGCGGTCCCATTGATGAAAATACGGGAGCGAGCGCAAGTTACTCGGTTGACCGTAAAACGACCGGATACCGTAATATCGTTGAAGGAAACTCGAAAAATTTTAACACTCTCGACCGGAGCAAAAGACACACGGGGCGAGTGGGTGTTACTCGGCCCACCGGAGAACCGGGAGACAAACCGGATACCGCGATATCGCATACTCCCGCCGTTTACCGGCGATTAGTTTTTAGAATCCTATGGAGAGTCGAAGGTACTCCCGCTGAATACCCACGATTAGATGTATATTTCCTTGGGAGACTGATGTTTACTCCCGCCATTTACCCACTTCTTTTCTCTCGTTTTCAAAATCCTATAGATAGTTATTATTACATTACTCAATCGACCGGATAATACAAAAACGAGCAGATACCAAATTAGATAACGGCTGTCCAATGTATGAAATTAGATGTCGGCGGTCCCATTGATGAAAATACGGGAGCGAGCGCAAGTTACTCGGGCGACCGTGTAACGACCGGATACCGTAATATCGTTGAAGAAAACTCGATAAATTTTAACACGGTCGTCCGGAGCAAAAGACTCTCGGAGCGAGTCGGTGTTACTCGGCCCACCGGAGAACCGGGAGAAAAACCGGATACCGCGATATCGCATACTCCCGCCGGTTACCGGCGATTAGTTTTTAGAATCCTATGGAGAGTCGAAGGTACTCCCGCGGTACACCCGCGATAAGTTATTAATACCTTAAGTAGAGTTGAACATTTTGCCGCCTATGTAACCGCTATCAGTTTTTATTATCCTTAGTAGAGTCGAAGTTACTCCCGCTGTATACCCGTGATTAGATTTATATTTCCTTGGGAGACTGATGGTTAATCCCGCCATTTACCCACTATCAGTTCTTAAAATACTTTAAAGAGTCGAGGCTACTTCCGCCGAATTTCAACGATTAGTTATTAATATCCATAAGATAGTCAAAGCTACTCCCGCGGTATACCAGCGATCTGTTATTAACTTCCTAATGAGAGTTGTAGTTACTGCAACCATTTTATTGAATTCCACATTTGCACTCCATACCTGGGACAGCCGACATCTATTTACTCACGAATATCATATGCGTTCCTATAAATTTCCTATGTTCTGATTTTGACAATTTCATAAACATAGTTAATTTTTATTATCATCCATAAGAGGGACAAAGTTACTCCCGCTATTCACCCGTGATCAGATGACAATTATCTTGGGAGAGTCATGGTTACTCCCGCCATTTGCCCGCGATCAGTTTTTAAAATCCTATGGAGATTCGAAGCTACTCTCACTGTACACCAGCGATCAGTTACTAATATCTCAAATTGAGTCGAATCTACTCCCGCTTATTTAACCGCCATCAGATTCTATTATCCTTCGGAAAAAAGTAGTTGCTCCTGCCGTTTACCCGCGGTGCCTTTTTTAATATGCTATGAAGATTCATAATTACCCCCGCCGTTTACCATCAGTTTATTTTTGATAACCGTAAAGTATTCTACAATCGTATAAAACGACCGACAAATAAGCAATTATTTATTCGTTTCTAGACATTCACTCGATACCTAGGACTGCCGACATCTATTTAATAATTACCAATAAAATAAGCGCTCCTATCAATTTCCGAAGTGCTAATTTAGACATTTCCATAGAGATAATCACGTTTTATTAGTATCTACAAGAGAGTCGAAGCTACTCCCACGGTACTGTCGCGATAAGTCATTACTATCTCAAGTAGAGTCGAACTTTTTCCCGCCGATGTAACCTCCATCAGTTTTTATTATCCTTAGGATAGTCGAAATTATTCCCGCTGTAGACCCACGATCATATTACAATTTCCTAGGGAGGCTCATGGTTACTCCCACCGTTTATCCGCGATCAGTTTTCAAAATCCTATAGATAGTTATTATTACATTACTCAATCGTCCGGATAATACAAAAACGAGCAGATACCAAATTAGATGACGGCTGTCCTATGTATGAAATTAGATGTCGGCGGTCCCATTGATGAAAATACGGGAGCGAGCGCAAGTTACTCGGTTGACCGTAAAACGACCGGATACCGTAATATCGTTGAAGGAAACTCGAAAAATTTTAACACTCTCGACCGGAGCAAAAGACACACGGGGCGAGTGGGTGTTACTCGGCCCACCGGAGAACCGGGAGACAAACCGGATACCGCGATATCGCATACTCCCGCCGTTTACCGGCGATTAGTTTTTAGAATCCTATGGAGAGTCGAAGGTACTCCCGCTGAATACCCACGATTAGATGTATATTTCCTTGGGAGACTGATGTTTACTCCCGCCATTTACCCACTTCTTTTCTCTCGTTTTCAAAATCCTATAGATAGTTATTATTACATTACTCAATCGACCGGATAATACAAAAACGAGCAGATACCAAATTAGATAACGGCTGTCCAATGTATGAAATTAGATGTCGGCGGTCCCGTTGATGAAAATACGGGAGCGAGCGCAAGTTACTCGGGCGACCGTGTAACGACCGGATACCGTAATATCGTTGAAGAAAACTCGATAAATTTTAACACGGTCGTCCGGAGCAAAAGACTCTCGGAGCGAGTCGGTGTTACTCGGCCCACCGGAGAACCGGGAGAAAAACCGGATACCGCGATATCGCATACTCCCGCCGGTTACCGGCGATTAGTTTTTAGAATCCTATGGAGAGTCGAAGGTACTCCCGCGGTACACCCGCGATAAGTTATTAATACCTTAAGTAGAGTTGAACATTTTGCCGCCTATGTAACCGCTATCAGTTTTTATTATCCTTAGTAGAGTCGAAGTTACTCCCGCTGTATACCCGTGATTAGATTTATATTTCCTTGGGAGACTGATGGTTAATCCCGCCATTTACCCACTATCAGTTCTTAAAATACTTTAAAGAGTCGAGGCTACTTCCGCCGAATTTCAACGATTAGTTATTAATATCCATAAGATAGTCAAAGCTACTCCCGCGGTATACCAGCGATCTGTTATTAACTTCCTAATGAGAGTTGTAGTTACTGCAACCATTTTATTGAATTCCACATTTGCACTCCATACCTGGGACAGCCGACATCTATTTACTCACGAATATCATATGCGTTCCTATAAATTTCCTATGTTCTGATTTTGACAATTTCATAAACATAGTTAATTTTTATTATCATCCATAAGAGGGACTAAGTTACTCCCGCTATTCACCCGTGATCAGATGACAATTATCTTGGGAGAGTCATGGTTACTCCCGCCATTTGCCCGCGATCAGATTTTAAAATCCTATGGGATTCGAAGCTACTCTCACTGTACACCAGCGATCAGTTACTAATATCTCAAATTGAGTCGAATCTACTCCCGCTTATTTAACCGCCATCAGATTCTATTATCCTTCGGAAAAAAGTAGTTGCTCCTGCCGTTTACCCGCGGTGCCTTTTTTAATATGCTATGAAGATTCATAATTACCCCCGCCGTTTACCATCAGTTCATTTTTGATAACCGTAAAGTATTCTACAATCGTATAAAACGACCGACAAATAAGCAATTATTTATTCGTTTCTAGACATTCACTCGATACCTAGGACTGCCGACATCTATTTAATAATTACCAATAAAATAAGCGCTCCTATCAATTTCCGAAGTGCTAATTTAGACATTTCCATAGAGATAATCACGTTTTATTAGTATCTACAAGAGAGTCGAAGCTACTCCCACGGTACTGTCGCGATAAGTCATTACTATCTCAAGTAGAGTCGAACTTTTTCCCGCCGATGTAACCTCCATCAGTTTTTATTATCCTTAGGATAGTCGAAATCATTCCCGCTGTAGACCCACGATCATATTACAATTTCCTAGGGAGGCTCATGGTTACTCCCACCGTTTATCCGCGATCAGTTTTCAAAATCCTATAGATAGTTATTATTACATTACTCAATCGTCCGGATAATACAAAAACGAGCAGATACCAAATTAGATGACGGCTGTCCTATGTATGAAATTAGATGTCGGCGGTCCCATTGATGAAAATACGGGAGCGAGCGCAAGTTACTCGGTTGACCGTAAAACGACCGGATACCGTAATATCGTTGAAGGAAACTCGAAAAATTTTAACACTCTCGACCGGAGCAAAAGACACACGGGGCGAGTGGGTGTTACTCGGCCCACCGGAGAACCGGGAGACAAACCGGATACCGCGATATCGCATACTCCCGCCGTTTACCGGCGATTAGTTTTTAGAATCCTATGGAGAGTCGAAGGTACTCCCGCTGAATACCCACGATTAGATGTATATTTCCTTGGGAGACTGATGTTTACTCCCGCCATTTACCCACTTCTTTTCTCTCGTTTTCAAAATCCTATAGATAGTTATTATTACATTACTCAATCGACCAGATAATACAAAAACGAGCAGATACCAAATTAGATAACGGCTGTCCAATGTATGAAATTAGATGTCGGCGGTCCCATTGATGAAAATACGGGAGCGAGCGCAAGTTACTCGGGCGACCGTGTAACGACCGGATACCGTAATATCGTTGAAGAAAACTCGATAAATTTTAACACGGTCGTCCGGAGCAAAAGACTCTCGGAGCGAGTCGGTGTTACTCGGCCCACCGGAGAACCGGGAGAAAAACCGGATACCGCGATATCGCATACTCCCGCCGGTTACCGGCGATTAGTTTTTAGAATCCTATGGAGAGTCGAAGGTACTCCCGCGGTACACCCGCGATAAGTTATTAATACCTTAAGTAGAGTTGAACATTTTGCCGCCTATGTAACCGCTATCAGTTTTTATTATCCTTAGTAGAGTCGAAGTTACTCCCGCTGTATACCCGTGATTAGATTTATATTTCCTTGGGAGACTGATGGTTAATCCCGCCATTTACCCACTATCAGTTCTTAAAATACTTTAAAGAGTCGAGGCTACTTCCGCCGAATTTCAACGATTAGTTATTAATATCCATAAGATAGTCAAAGCTACTCCCGCGGTATACCAGCGATCTGTTATTAACTTCCTAATGAGAGTTGTAGTTACTGCAACCATTTTATTGAATTCCACATTTGCACTCCATACCTGGGACAGCCGACATCTATTTACTCACGAATATCATATGCGTTCCTATAAATTTCCTATGTTCTGATTTTGACAATTTCATAAACATAGTTAATTTTTATTATCATCCATAAGAGGGACTAAGTTACTCCCGCTATTCACCCGTGATCAGATGACAATTATCTTGGGAGAGTCATGGTTACTCCCGCCATTTGCCCGCGATCAGTTTTTAAAATCCTATGGAGATTCGAAGCTACTCTCACTGTACACCAGCGATCAGTTACTAATATCTCAAATTGAGTCGAATCTACTCCCGCTTATTTAACCGCCATCAGATTCTATTATCCTTCGGAAAAAAGTAGTTGCTCCTGCCGTTTACCCGCGGTGCCTTTTTTAATATGCTATGAAGATTCATAATTACCCCCGCCGTTTACCATCAGTTCATTTTTGATAACCGTAAAGTATTCTACAATCGTATAAAACGACCGACAAATAAGCAATTATTTATTCGTTTCTAGACATTCACTCGATACCTAGGACTGCCGACATCTATTTAATAATTACCAATAAAATAAGCGCTCCTATCAATTTCCGAAGTGCTAATTTAGACATTTCCATAGAGATAATCACGTTTTATTAGTATCTACAAGAGAGTCGAAGCTACTCCCACGGTACTGTCGCGATAAGTCATTACTATCTCAAGTAGAGTCGAACTTTTTCCCGCCGATGTAACCTCCATCAGTTTTTATTATCCTTAGGATAGTCGAAATTATTCCCGCTGTAGACCCACGATCATATTACAATTTCCTAGGGAGGCTCATGGTTACTCCCACCGTTTATCCGCGATCAGTTTTCAAAATCCTATAGATAGTTATTATTACATTACTCAATCGTCCGGATAATACAAAAACGAGCAGATACCAAATTAGATGACGGCTGTCCTATGTATGAAATTAGATGTCGGCGGTCCCATTGATGAAAATACGGGAGCGAGCGCAAGTTACTCGGTTGACCGTAAAACGACCGGATACCGTAATATCGTTGAAGGAAACTCGAAAAATTTTAACACTCTCGACCGGAGCAAAAGACACACGGGGCGAGTGGGTGTTACTCGGCCCACCGGAGAACCGGGAGACAAACCGGATACCGCGATATCGCATACTCCCGCCGTTTACCGGCGATTAGTTTTTAGAATCCTATGGAGAGTCGAAGGTACTCCCGCTGAATACCCACGATTAGATGTATATTTCCTTGGGAGACTGATGTTTACTCCCGCCATTTACCCACTTCTTTTCTCTCGTTTTCAAAATCCTATAGATAGTTATTATTACATTACTCAATCGACCGGATAATACAAAAACGAGCAGATACCAAATTAGATAACGGCTGTCCAATGTATGAAATTAGATGTCGGCGGTCCCATTGATGAAAATACGGGAGCGAGCGCAAGTTACTCGGGCGACCGTGTAACGACCGGATACCGTAATATCGTTGAAGAAAACTCGATAAATTTTAACACGGTCGTCCGGAGCAAAAGACTCTCGGAGCGAGTCGGTGTTACTCGGCCCACCGGAGAACCGGGAGAAAAACCGGATACCGCGATATCGCATACTCCCGCCGGTTACCGGCGATTAGTTTTTAGAATCCTATGGAGAGTCGAAGGTACTCCCGCGGTACACCCGCGATAAGTTATTAATACCTTAAGTAGAGTTGAACATTTTGCCACCTATGTAACCGCTATCAGTTTTTATTATCCTTAGTAGAGTCGAAGTTACTCCCGCTGTATACCCGTGATTAGATTTATATTTCCTTGGGAGACTGATGGTTAATCCCGCCATTTACCCACTATCAGTTCTTAAAATACTTTAAAGAGTCGAGGCTACTTCCGCCGAATTTCAACGATTAGTTATTAATATCCATAAGATAGTCAAAGCTACTCCCGCGGTATACCAGCGATCTGTTATTAACTTCCTAATGAGAGTTGTAGTTACTGCAACCATTTTATTGAATTCCACATTTGCACTCCATACCTGGGACAGCCGACATCTATTTACTCACGAATATCATATGCGTTCCTATAAATTTCCTATGTTCTGATTTTGACAATTTCATAAACATAGTTAATTTTTATTATCATCCATAAGAGGGACTAAGTTACTCCCGCTATTCACCCGTGATCAGATGACAATTATCTTGGGAGAGTCATGGTTACTCCCGCCATTTGCCCGCGATCAGATTTTAAAATCCTATGGGATTTGAAGCTACTCTCACTGTACACCAGCGATCAGTTACTAATATCTCAAATTGAGTCGAATCTACTCCCGCTTATTTAACCGCCATCAGATTCTATTATCCTTCGGAAAAAAGTAGTTGCTCCTGCCGTTTACCCGCGGTGCCTTTTTTAATATGCTATGAAGATTCATAATTACCCCCGCCGTTTACCATCAGTTCATTTTTGATAACCGTAAAGTATTCTACAATCGTATAAAACGACCGACAAATAAGCAATTATTTATTCGTTTCTAGACATTCACTCGATACCTAGGACTGCCGACATCTATTTAATAATTACCAATAAAATAAGCGCTCCTATCAATTTCCGAAGTGCTAATTTAGACATTTCCATAGAGATAATCACGTTTTATTAGTATCTACAAGAGAGTCGAAGCTACTCCCACGGTACTGTCGCGATAAGTCATTACTATCTCAAGTAGAGTCGAACTTTTTCCCGCCGATGTAACCTCCATCAGTTTTTATTATCCTTAGGATAGTCGAAATCATTCCCGCTGTAGACCCACGATCATATTACAATTTCCTAGGGAGGCTCATGGTTACTCCCACCGTTTATCCGCGATCAGTTTTCAAAATCCTATAGATAGTTATTATTACATTACTCAATCGTCCGGATAATACAAAAACGAGCAGATACCAAATTAGATGACGGCTGTCCTATGTATGAAATTAGATGTCGGCGGTCCCATTGATGAAAATACGGGAGCGAGCGCAAGTTACTCGGTTGACCGTAAAACGACCGGATACCGTAATATCGTTGAAGGAAACTCGAAAAATTTTAACACTCTCGACCGGAGCAAAAGACACACGGGGCGAGTGGGTGTTACTCGGCCCACCGGAGAACCGGGAGACAAACCGGATACCGCGATATCGCATACTCCCGCCGTTTACCGGCGATTAGTTTTTAGAATCCTATGGAGAGTCGAAGGTACTCCCGCTGAATACCCACGATTAGATGTATATTTCCTTGGGAGACTGATGTTTACTCCCGCCATTTACCCACTTCTTTTCTCTCGTTTTCAAAATCCTATAGATAGTTATTATTACATTACTCAATCGACCGGATAATACAAAAACGAGCAGATACCAAATTAGATAACGGCTGTCCAATGTATGAAATTAGATGTCGGCGGTCCCATTGATGAAAATACGGGAGCGAGCGCAAGTTACTCGGGCGACCGTGTAACGACCGGATACCGTAATATCGTTGAAGAAAACTCGATAAATTTTAACACGGTCGTCCGGAGCAAAAGACTCTCGGAGCGAGTCGGTGTTACTCGGCCCACCGGAGAACCGGGAGAAAAACCGGATACCGCGATATCGCATACTCCCGCCGGTTACCGGCGATTAGTTTTTAGAATCCTATGGAGAGTCGAAGGTACTCCCGCGGTACACCCGCGATAAGTTATTAATACCTTAAGTAGAGTTGAACATTTTGCCGCCTATGTAACCGCTATCAGTTTTTATTATCCTTAGTAGAGTCGAAGTTACTCCCGCTGTATACCCGTGATTAGATTTATATTTCCTTGGGAGACTGATGGTTAATCCCGCCATTTACCCACTATCAGTTCTTAAAATACTTTAAAGAGTCGAGGCTACTTCCGCCGAATTTCAACGATTAGTTATTAATATCCATAAGATAGTCAAAGCTACTCCCGCGGTATACCAGCGATCTGTTATTAACTTCCTAATGAGAGTTGTAGTTACTGCAACCATTTTATTGAATTCCACATTTGCACTCCATACCTGGGACAGCCGACATCTATTTACTCACGAATATCATATGCGTTCCTATAAATTTCCTATGTTCTGATTTTGACAATTTCATAAACATAGTTAATTTTTATTATCATCCATAAGAGGGACTAAGTTACTCCCGCTATTCACCCGTGATCAGATGACAATTATCTTGGGAGAGTCATGGTTACTCCCGCCATTTGCCCGCGATCAGTTTTTAAAATCCTATGGAGATTCGAAGCTACTCTCACTGTACACCAGCGATCAGTTACTAATATCTCAAATTGAGTCGAATCTACTCCCGCTTATTTAACCGCCATCAGATTCTATTATCCTTCGGAAAAAAGTAGTTGCTCCTGCCGTTTACCCGCGGTGCCTTTTTTAATATGCTATGAAGATTCATAATTACCCCCGCCGTTTACCATCAGTTCATTTTTGATAACCGTAAAGTATTCTACAATCGTATAAAACGACCGACAAATAAGCAATTATTTATTCGTTTCTAGACATTCACTCGATACCTAGGACTGCCGACATCTATTTAATAATTACCAATAAAATAAGCGCTCCTATCAATTTCCGAAGTGCTAATTTAGACATTTCCATAGAGATAATCACGTTTTATTAGTATCTACAAGAGAGTCGAAGCTACTCCCACGGTACTGTCGCGATAAGTCATTACTATCTCAAGTAGAGTCGAACTTTTTCCCGCCGATGTAACCTCCATCAGTTTTTATTATCCTTAGGATAGTCGAAATTATTCCCGCTGTAGACCCACGATCATATTACAATTTCCTAGGGAGGCTCATGGTTACTCCCACCGTTTATCCGCGATCAGTTTTCAAAATCCTATAGATAGTTATTATTACATTACTCAATCGTCCGGATAATACAAAAACGAGCAGATACCAAATTAGATGACGGCTGTCCTATGTATGAAATTAGATGTCGGCGGTCCCATTGATGAAAATACGGGAGCGAGCGCAAGTTACTCGGTTGACCGTAAAACGACCGGATACCGTAATATCGTTGAAGGAAACTCGAAAAATTTTAACACTCTCGACCGGAGAAAAAGACACACGGGGCGAGTGGGTGTTACTCGGCCCACCGGAGAACCGGGAGACAAACCGGATACCGCGATATCGCATACTCCCGCCGTTTACCGGCGATTAGTTTTTAGAATCCTATGGAGAGTCGAAGGTACTCCCGCTGAATACCCACGATTAGATGTATATTTCCTTGGGAGACTGATGTTTACTCCCGCCATTTACCCACTTCTTTTCTCTCGTTTTCAAAATCCTATAGATAGTTATTATTACATTACTCAATCGACCGGATAATACAAAAACGAGCAGATACCAAATTAGATAACGGCTGTCCAATGTATGAAATTAGATGTCGGCGGTCCCATTGATGAAAATACGGGAGCGAGCGCAAGTTACTCGGGCGACCGTGTAACGACCGGATACCGTAATATCGTTGAAGAAAACTCGATAAATTTTAACACGGTCGTCCGGAGCAAAAGACTCTCGGAGCGAGTCGGTGTTACTCGGCCCACCGGAGAACCGGGAGAACAACCGGATACCGCGATATCGCATACTCCCGCCGTTTACCGGCGATTAGTTTTTAGAATCCTATGGAGAGTCGAAGGTACTCCCGCGGTACACCCGCGATAAGTTATTAATACCTTAAGTAGAGTTGAACATTTTGCCGCCTATGTAACCGCTATCAGTTTTTATTATCCTTAGTAGAGTCGAAGTTACTCCCGCTGTATAACCGCGATTAGATTTATATTTCCTTGGGAGACTGATGGTTAATCCCGCCATTTACCCACTATCAGTTCTTAAAATACTTTAAAGAGTCGAGGCTACTTCCGCCGAATTTCAACGATTAGTTATTAATATCCATAAGATAGTCAAAGCTACTCCCGCGGTATACCAGCGATCTGTTATTAACTTCCTAATGAGAGTTGTAGTTACAGCAACCATTTTATTGAATTCCACATTTGCACTCCATACCTGGGACAGCCGACATCTATTTACTCACGAATATCATATGCGTTCCTATAAATTTCCTATGTTCTGATTTTGACAATTTCATAAACATAGTTAATTTTTATTATCATCCATAAGAGGGACTAAGTTACTCCCGCTATTCACCCGTGATCAGATGACAATTATCTTGGGAGAGTCATGGTTACTCCCGCCATTTGCCCGCGATCAGATTTTAAAATCCTATGGGATTCGAAGCTACTCTCACTGTACACCAGCGATCAGTTACTAATATCTCAAATTGAGTCGAATCTACTCCCGCTTATTTAACCGCCATCAGATTCTATTATCCTTCGGAAAAAAGTAGTTGCTCCTGCCGTTTACCCGCGGTGCCTTTTTTAATATGCTATGAAGATTCATAATTACCCCCGCCGTTTACCATCAGTTCATTTTTGATAACCGTAAAGTATTCTACAATCGTATAAAACGACCGACAAATAAGCAATTATTTATTCGTTTCTAGACATTCACTCGATACCTAGGACTGCCGACATCTATTTAATAATTACCAATAAAATAAGCGCTCCTATCAATTTCCGAAGTGCTAATTTAGACATTTCCATAGAGATAATCACGTTTTATTAGTATCTACAAGAGAGTCGAAGCTACTCCCACGGTACTGTCGCGATAAGTCATTACTATCTCAAGTAGAGTCGAACTTTTTCCCGCCGATGTAACCTCCATCAGTTTTTATTATCCTTAGGATAGTCGAAATTATTCCCGCTGTAGACCCACGATCATATTACAATTTCCTAGGGAGGCTCATGGTTACTCCCACCGTTTATCCGCGATCAGTTTTCAAAATCCTATAGATAGTTATTATTACATTACTCAATCGTCCGGATAATACAAAAACGAGCAGATACCAAATTAGATAACGGCTGTCCAATGTATGAAATTAGATGTCGGCGGTCCCGTTGATGAAAATACGGGAGCGAGCGCAAGTTACTCGGGCGACCGTGTAACGACCGGATACCGTAATATCGTTGAAGAAAACTCGATAAATTTTAACACGGTCGTCCGGAGCAAAAGACTCTCGGAGCGAGTCGGTGTTACTCGGCCCACCGGAGAACCGGGAGAAAAACCGGATACCGCGATATCGCATACTCCCGCCGGTTACCGGCGATTAGTTTTTAGAATCCTATGGAGAGTCGAAGGTACTCCCGCGGTACACCCGCGATAAGTTATTAATACCTTAAGTAGAGTTGAACATTTTGCCGCCTATGTAACCGCTATCAGTTTTTATTATCCTTAGTAGAGTCGAAGTTACTCCCGCTGTATACCCGTGATTAGATTTATATTTCCTTGGGAGACTGATGGTTAATCCCGCCATTTACCCACTATCAGTTCTTAAAATACTTTAAAGAGTCGAGGCTACTTCCGCCGAATTTCAACGATTAGTTATTAATATCCATAAGATAGTCAAAGCTACTCCCGCGGTATACCAGCGATCTGTTATTAACTTCCTAATGAGAGTTGTAGTTACTGCAACCATTTTATTGAATTCCACATTTGCACTCCATACCTGGGACAGCCGACATCTATTTACTCACGAATATCATATGCGTTCCTATAAATTTCCTATGTTCTGATTTTGACAATTTCATAAACATAGTTAATTTTTATTATCATCCATAAGAGGGACTAAGTTACTCCCGCTATTCACCCGTGATCAGATGACAATTATCTTGGGAGAGTCATGGTTACTCCCGCCATTTGCCCGCGATCAGATTTTAAAATCCTATGGGATTCGAAGCTACTCTCACTGTACACCAGCGATCAGTTACTAATATCTCAAATTGAGTCGAATCTACTCCCGCTTATTTAACCGCCATCAGATTCTATTATCCTTCGGAAAAAAGTAGTTGCTCCTGCCGTTTACCCGCGGTGCCTTTTTTAATATGCTATGAAGATTCATAATTACCCCCGCCGTTTACCATCAGTTCATTTTTGATAACCGTAAAGTATTCTACAATCGTATAAAACGACCGACAAATAAGCAATTATTTATTCGTTTCTAGACATTCACTCGATACCTAGGACTGCCGACATCTATTTAATAATTACCAATAAAATAAGCGCTCCTATCAATTTCCGAAGTGCTAATTTAGACATTTCCATAGAGATAATCACGTTTTATTAGTATCTACAAGAGAGTCGAAGCTACTCCCACGGTACTGTCGCGATAAGTCATTACTATCTCAAGTAGAGTCGAACTTTTTCCCGCCGATGTAACCTCCATCAGTTTTTATTATCCTTAGGATAGTCGAAATCATTCCCGCTGTAGACCCACGATCATATTACAATTTCCTAGGGAGGCTCATGGTTACTCCCACCGTTTATCCGCGATCAGTTTTCAAAATCCTATAGATAGTTATTATTACATTACTCAATCGTCCGGATAATACAAAAACGAGCAGATACCAAATTAGATGACGGCTGTCCTATGTATGAAATTAGATGTCGGCGGTCCCATTGATGAAAATACGGGAGCGAGCGCAAGTTACTCGGTTGACCGTAAAACGACCGGATACCGTAATATCGTTGAAGGAAACTCGAAAAATTTTAACACTCTCGACCGGAGCAAAAGACACACGGGGCGAGTGGGTGTTACTCGGCCCACCGGAGAACCGGGAGACAAACCGGATACCGCGATATCGCATACTCCCGCCGTTTACCGGCGATTAGTTTTTAGAATCCTATGGAGAGTCGAAGGTACTCCCGCTGAATACCCACGATTAGATGTATATTTCCTTGGGAGTCTGATGTTTACTCCCGCCATTTACCCACTTCTTTTCTCTCGTTTTCAAAATCCTATAGATAGTTATTATTACATTACTCAATCGACCGGATAATACAAAAACGAGCAGATACCAAATTAGATAACGGCTGTCCAATGTATGAAATTAGATGTCGGCGGTCCCATTGATGAAAATACGGGAGCGAGCGCAAGTTACTCGGGCGACCGTGTAACGACCGGATACCGTAATATCGTTGAAGAAAACTCGATAAATTTTAACACGGTCGTCCGGAGCAAAAGACTCTCGGAGCGAGTCGGTGTTACTCGGCCCACCGGAGAACCGGGAGAAAAACCGGATACCGCGATATCGCATACTCCCGCCGGTTACCGGCGATTAGTTTTTAGAATCCTATGGAGAGTCGAAGGTACTCCCGCGGTACACCCGCGATAAGTTATTAATACCTTAAGTAGAGTTGAACATTTTGCCGCCTATGTAACCGCTATCAGTTTTTATTATCCTTAGTAGAGTCGAAGTTACTCCCGCTGTATACCCGTGATTAGATTTATATTTCCTTGGGAGACTGATGGTTAATCCCGCCATTTACCCACTATCAGTTCTTAAAATACTTTAAAGAGTCGAGGCTACTTCCGCCGAATTTCAACGATTAGTTATTAATATCCATAAGATAGTCAAAGCTACTCCCGCGGTATACCAGCGATCTGTTATTAACTTCCTAATGAGAGTTGTAGTTACTGCAACCATTTTATTGAATTCCACATTTGCACTCCATACCTGGGACAGCCGACATCTATTTACTCACGAATATCATATGCGTTCCTATAAATTTCCTATGTTCTGATTTTGACAATTTCATAAACATAGTTAATTTTTATTATCATCCATAAGAGGGACAAAGTTACTCCCGCTATTCACCCGTGATCAGATGACAATTATCTTGGGAGAGTCATGGTTACTCCCGCCATTTGCCCGCGATCAGTTTTTAAAATCCTATGGAGATTCGAAGCTACTCTCACTGTACACCAGCGATCAGTTACTAATATCTCAAATTGAGTCGAATCTACTCCCGCTTATTTAACCGCCATCAGATTCTATTATCCTTCGGAAAAAAGTAGTTGCTCCTGCCGTTTACCCGCGGTGCCTTTTTTAATATGCTATGAAGATTCATAATTACCCCCGCCGTTTACCATCAGTTTATTTTTGATAACCGTAAAGTATTCTACAATCGTATAAAACGACCGACAAATAAGCAATTATTTATTCGTTTCTAGACATTCACTCGATACCTAGGACTGCCGACATCTATTTAATAATTACCAATAAAATAAGCGCTCCTATCAATTTCCGAAGTGCTAATTTAGACATTTCCATAGAGATAATCACGTTTTATTAGTATCTACAAGAGAGTCGAAGCTACTCCCACGGTACTGTCGCGATAAGTCATTACTATCTCAAGTAGAGTCGAACTTTTTCCCGCCGATGTAACCTCCATCAGTTTTTATTATCCTTAGGATAGTCGAAATTATTCCCGCTGTAGACCCACGATCATATTACAATTTCCTAGGGAGGCTCATGGTTACTCCCACCGTTTATCCGCGATCAGTTTTCAAAATCCTATAGATAGTTATTATTACATTACTCAATCGTCCGGATAATACAAAAACGAGCAGATACCAAATTAGATAACGGCTGTCCAATGTATGAAATTAGATGTCGGCGGTCCCGTTGATGAAAATACGGGAGCGAGCGCAAGTTACTCGGGCGACCGTGTAACGACCGGATACCGTAATATCGTTGAAGAAAACTCGATAAATTTTAACACGGTCGTCCGGAGCAAAAGACTCTCGGAGCGAGTCGGTGTTACTCGGCCCACCGGAGAACCGGGAGAAAAACCGGATACCGCGATATCGCATACTCCCGCCGGTTACCGGCGATTAGTTTTTAGAATCCTATGGAGAGTCGAAGGTACTCCCGCGGTACACCCGCGATAAGTTATTAATACCTTAAGTAGAGTTGAACATTTTGCCGCCTATGTAACCGCTATCAGTTTTTATTATCCTTAGTAGAGTCGAAGTTACTCCCGCTGTATACCCGTGATTAGATTTATATTTCCTTGGGAGACTGATGGTTAATCCCGCCATTTACCCACTATCAGTTCTTAAAATACTTTAAAGAGTCGAGGCTACTTCCGCCGAATTTCAACGATTAGTTATTAATATCCATAAGATAGTCAAAGCTACTCCCGCGGTATACCAGCGATCTGTTATTAACTTCCTAATGAGAGTTGTAGTTACTGCAACCATTTTATTGAATTCCACATTTGCACTCCATACCTGGGACAGCCGACATCTATTTACTCACGAATATCATATGCGTTCCTATAAATTTCCTATGTTCTGATTTTGACAATTTCATAAACATAGTTAATTTTTATTATCATCCATAAGAGGGACTAAGTTACTCCCGCTATTCACCCGTGATCAGATGACAATTATCTTGGGAGAGTCATGGTTACTCCCGCCATTTGCCCGCGATCAGATTTTAAAATCCTATGGGATTCGAAGCTACTCTCACTGTACACCAGCGATCAGTTACTAATATCTCAAATTGAGTCGAATCTACTCCCGCTTATTTAACCGCCATCAGATTCTATTATCCTTCGGAAAAAAGTAGTTGCTCCTGCCGTTTACCCGCGGTGCCTTTTTTAATATGCTATGAAGATTCATAATTACCCCCGCCGTTTACCATCAGTTCATTTTTGATAACCGTAAAGTATTCTACAATCGTATAAAACGACCGACAAATAAGCAATTATTTATTCGTTTCTAGACATTCACTCGATACCTAGGACTGCCGACATCTATTTAATAATTACCAATAAAATAAGCGCTCCTATCAATTTCCGAAGTGCTAATTTAGACATTTCCATAGAGATAATCACGTTTTATTAGTATCTACAAGAGAGTCGAAGCTACTCCCACGGTACTGTCGCGATAAGTCATTACTATCTCAAGTAGAGTCGAACTTTTTCCCGCCGATGTAACCTCCATCAGTTTTTATTATCCTTAGGATAGTCGAAATCATTCCCGCTGTAGACCCACGATCATATTACAATTTCCTAGGGAGGCTCATGGTTACTCCCACCGTTTATCCGCGATCAGTTTTCAAAATCCTATAGATAGTTATTATTACATTACTCAATCGTCCGGATAATACAAAAACGAGCAGATACCAAATTAGATGACGGCTGTCCTATGTATGAAATTAGATGTCGGCGGTCCCATTGATGAAAATACGGGAGCGAGCGCAAGTTACTCGGTTGACCGTAAAACGACCGGATACCGTAATATCGTTGAAGGAAACTCGAAAAATTTTAACACTCTCGACCGGAGCAAAAGACACACGGGGCGAGTGGGTGTTACTCGGCCCACCGGAGAACCGGGAGACAAACCGGATACCGCGATATCGCATACTCCCGCCGTTTACCGGCGATTAGTTTTTAGAATCCTATGGAGAGTCGAAGGTACTCCCGCTGAATACCCACGATTAGATGTATATTTCCTTGGGAGACTGATGTTTACTCCCGCCATTTACCCACTTCTTTTCTCTCGTTTTCAAAATCCTATAGATAGTTATTATTACATTACTCAATCGACCGGATAATACAAAAACGAGCAGATACCAAATTAGATAACGGCTGTCCAATGTATGAAATTAGATGTCGGCGGTCCCATTGATGAAAATACGGGAGCGAGCGCAAGTTACTCGGGCGACCGTGTAACGACCGGATACCGTAATATCGTTGAAGAAAACTCGATAAATTTTAACACGGTCGTCCGGAGCAAAAGACTCTCGGAGCGAGTCGGTGTTACTCGGCCCACCGGAGAACCGGGAGAAAAACCGGATACCGCGATATCGCATACTCCCGCCGGTTACCGGCGATTAGTTTTTAGAATCCTATGGAGAGTCGAAGGTACTCCCGCGGTACACCCGCGATAAGTTATTAATACCTTAAGTAGAGTTGAACATTTTGCCGCCTATGTAACCGCTATCAGTTTTTATTATCCTTAGTAGAGTCGAAGTTACTCCCGCTGTATACCCGTGATTAGATTTATATTTCCTTGGGAGACTGATGGTTAATCCCGCCATTTACCCACTATCAGTTCTTAAAATACTTTAAAGAGTCGAGGCTACTTCCGCCGAATTTCAACGATTAGTTATTAATATCCATAAGATAGTCAAAGCTACTCCCGCGGTATACCAGCGATCTGTTATTAACTTCCTAATGAGAGTTGTAGTTACTGCAACCATTTTATTGAATTCCACATTTGCACTCCATACCTGGGACAGCCGACATCTATTTACTCACGAATATCATATGCGTTCCTATAAATTTCCTATGTTCTGATTTTGACAATTTCATAAACATAGTTAATTTTTATTATCATCCATAAGAGGGACAAAGTTACTCCCGCTATTCACCCGTGATCAGATGACAATTATCTTGGGAGAGTCATGGTTACTCCCGCCATTTGCCCGCGATCAGTTTTTAAAATCCTATGGAGATTCGAAGCTACTCTCACTGTACACCAGCGATCAGTTACTAATATCTCAAATTGAGTCGAATCTACTCCCGCTTATTTAACCGCCATCAGATTCTATTATCCTTCGGAAAAAAGTAGTTGCTCCTGCCGTTTACCCGCGGTGCCTTTTTTAATATGCTATGAAGATTCATAATTACCCCCGCCGTTTACCATCAGTTTATTTTTGATAACCGTAAAGTATTCTACAATCGTATAAAACGACCGACAAATAAGCAATTATTTATTCGTTTCTAGACATTCACTCGATACCTAGGACTGCCGACATCTATTTAATAATTACCAATAAAATAAGCGCTCCTATCAATTTCCGAAGTGCTAATTTAGACATTTCCATAGAGATAATCACGTTTTATTAGTATCTACAAGAGAGTCGAAGCTACTCCCACGGTACTGTCGCGATAAGTCATTACTATCTCAAGTAGAGTCGAACTTTTTCCCGCCGATGTAACCTCCATCAGTTTTTATTATCCTTAGGATAGTCGAAATTATTCCCGCTGTAGACCCACGATCATATTACAATTTCCTAGGGAGGCTCATGGTTACTCCCACCGTTTATCCGCGATCAGTTTTCAAAATCCTATAGATAGTTATTATTACATTACTCAATCGTCCGGATAATACAAAAACGAGCAGATACCAAATTAGATGACGGCTGTCCTATGTATGAAATTAGATGTCGGCGGTCCCATTGATGAAAATACGGGAGCGAGCGCAAGTTACTCGGTTGACCGTAAAACGACCGGATACCGTAATATCGTTGAAGGAAACTCGAAAAATTTTAACACTCTCGACCGGAGCAAAAGACACACGGGGCGAGTGGGTGTTACTCGGCCCACCGGAGAACCGGGAGACAAACCGGATACCGCGATATCGCATACTCCCGCCGTTTACCGGCGATTAGTTTTTAGAATCCTATGGAGAGTCGAAGGTACTCCCGCTGAATACCCACGATTAGATGTATATTTCCTTGGGAGACTGATGTTTACTCCCGCCATTTACCCACTTCTTTTCTCTCGTTTTCAAAATCCTATAGATAGTTATTATTACATTACTCAATCGACCGGATAATACAAAAACGAGCAGATACCAAATTAGATAACGGCTGTCCAATGTATGAAATTAGATGTCGGCGGTCCCGTTGATGAAAATACGGGAGCGAGCGCAAGTTACTCGGGCGACCGTGTAACGACCGGATACCGTAATATCGTTGAAGAAAACTCGATAAATTTTAACACGGTCGTCCGGAGCAAAAGACTCTCGGAGCGAGTCGGTGTTTCTCGGCCCACCGGAGAACCGGGAGAAAAACCGGATACCGCGATATCGCATACTCCCGCCGGTTACCGGCGATTAGTTTTTAGAATCCTATGGAGAGTCGAAGGTACTCCCGCGGTACACCCGCGATAAGTTATTAATACCTTAAGTAGAGTTGAACATTTTGCCGCCTATGTAACCGCTATCAGTTTTTATTATCCTTAGTAGAGTCGAAGTTACTCCCGCTGTATACCCGTGATTAGATTTATATTTCCTTGGGAGACTGATGGTTAATCCCGCCATTTACCCACTATCAGTTCTTAAAATACTTTAAAGAGTCGAGGCTACTTCCGCCGAATTTCAACGATTAGTTATTAATATCCATAAGATAGTCAAAGCTACTCCCGCGGTATACCAGCGATCTGTTATTAACTTCCTAATGAGAGTTGTAGTTACTACAACCATTTTATTGAATTCCACATTTGCACTCCATACCTGGGACAGCCGACATCTATTTACTCACGAATATCATATGCGTTCCTATAAATTTCCTATGTTCTGATTTTGACAATTTCATAAACATAGTTAATTTTTATTATCATCCATAAGAGGGACTAAGTTACTCCCGCTATTCACCCGTGATCAGATGACAATTATCTTGGGAGAGTCATGGTTACTCCCGCCATTTGCCCGCGATCAGATTTTAAAATCCTATGGGATTCGAAGCTACTCTCACTGTACACCAGCGATCAGTTACTAATATCTCAAATTGAGTCGAATCTACTCCCGCTTATTTAACCGCCATCAGATTCTATTATCCTTCGGAAAAAAGTAGTTGCTCCTGCCGTTTACCCGCGGTGCCTTTTTTAATATGCTATGAAGATTCATAATTACCCCCGCCGTTTACCATCAGTTCATTTTTGATAACCGTAAAGTATTCTACAATCGTATAAAACGACCGACAAATAAGCAATTATTTATTCGTTTCTAGACATTCACTCGATACCTAGGACTGCCGACATCTATTTAATAATTACCAATAAAATAAGCGCTCCTATCAATTTCCGAAGTGCTAATTTAGACATTTCCATAGAGATAATCACGTTTTATTAGTATCTACAAGAGAGTCGAAGCTACTCCCACGGTACTGTCGCGATAAGTCATTACTATCTCAAGTAGAGTCGAACTTTTTCCCGCCGATGTAACCTCCATCAGTTTTTATTATCCTTAGGATAGTCGAAATCATTCCCGCTGTAGACCCACGATCATATTACAATTTCCTAGGGAGGCTCATGGTTACTCCCACCGTTTATCCGCGATCAGTTTTCAAAATCCTATAGATAGTTATTATTACATTACTCAATCGTCCGGATAATACAAAAACGAGCAGATACCAAATTAGATGACGGCTGTCCTATGTATGAAATTAGATGTCGGCGGTCCCATTGATGAAAATACGGGAGCGAGCGCAAGTTACTCGGTTGACCGTAAAACGACCGGATACCGTAATATCGTTGAAGGAAACTCGAAAAATTTTAACACTCTCGACCGGAGCAAAAGACACACGGGGCGAGTGGGTGTTACTCGGCCCATCGGAGAACCGGGAGACAAACCGGATACCGCGATATCGCATACTCCCGCCGTTTACCGGCGATTAGTTTTTAGAATCCTATGGAGAGTCGAAGGTACTCCCGCTGAATACCCACGATTAGATGTATATTTCCTTGGGAGACTGATGTTTACTCCCGCCATTTACCCACTTCTTTTCTCTCGTTTTCAAAATCCTATAGATAGTTATTATTACATTACTCAATCGACCGGATAATACAAAAACGAGCAGATACCAAATTAGATAACGGCTGTCCAATGTATGAAATTAGATGTCGGCGGTCCCATTGATGAAAATACGGGAGCGAGCGCAAGTTACTCGGGCGACCGTGTAACGACCGGATACCGTAATATCGTTGAAGAAAACTCGATAAATTTTAACACGGTCGTCCGGAGCAAAAGACTCTCGGAGCGAGTCGGTGTTACTCGGCCCACCGGAGAACCGGGAGAAAAACCGGATACCGCGATATCGCATACTCCCGCCGGTTACCGGCGATTAGTTTTTAGAATCCTATGGAGAGTCGAAGGTACTCCCGCGGTACACCCGCGATAAGTTATTAATACCTTAAGTAGAGTTGAACATTTTGCCGCCTATGTAACCGCTATCAGTTTTTATTATCCTTAGTAGAGTCGAAGTTACTCCCGCTGTATACCCGTGATTAGATTTATATTTCCTTGGGAGACTGATGGTTAATCCCGCCATTTACCCACTATCAGTTCTTAAAATACTTTAAAGAGTCGAGGCTACTTCCGCCGAATTTCAACGATTAGTTATTAATATCCATAAGATAGTCAAAGCTACTCCCGCGGTATACCAGCGATCTGTTATTAACTTCCTAATGAGAGTTGTAGTTACTGCAACCATTTTATTGAATTCCACATTTGCACTCCATACCTGGGACAGCCGACATCTATTTACTCACGAATATCATATGCGTTCCTATAAATTTCCTATGTTCTGATTTTGACAATTTCATAAACATAGTTAATTTTTATTATCATCCATAAGAGGGACTAAGTTACTCCCGCTATTCACCCGTGATCAGATGACAATTATCTTGGGAGAGTCATGGTTACTCCCGCCATTTGCCCGCGATCAGATTTTAAAATCCTATGGGATTCGAAGCTACTCTCACTGTACACCAGCGATCAGTTACTAATATCTCAAATTGAGTCGAATCTACTCCCGCTTATTTAACCGCCATCAGATTCTATTATCCTTCGGAAAAAAGTAGTTGCTCCTGCCGTTTACCCGCGGTGCCTTTTTTAATATGCTATGAAGATTCATAATTACCCCCGCCGTTTACCATCAGTTCATTTTTGATAACCGTAAAGTATTCTACAATCGTATAAAACGACCGACAAATAAGCAATTATTTATTCGTTTCTAGACATTCACTCGATACCTAGGACTGCCGACATCTATTTAATAATTACCAATAAAATAAGCGCTCCTATCAATTTCCGAAGTGCTAATTTAGACATTTCCATAGAGATAATCACGTTTTATTAGTATCTACAAGAGAGTCGAAGCTACTCCCACGGTACTGTCGCGATAAGTCATTACTATCTCAAGTAGAGTCGAACTTTTTCCCGCCGATGTAACCTCCATCAGTTTTTATTATCCTTAGGATAGTCGAAATTATTCCCGCTGTAGACCCACGATCATATTACAATTTCCTAGGGAGGCTCATGGTTACTCCCACCGTTTATCCGCGATCAGTTTTCAAAATCCTATAGATAGTTATTATTACATTACTCAATCGTCCGGATAATACAAAAACGAGCAGATACCAAATTAGATGACGGCTGTCCTATGTATGAAATTAGATGTCGGCGGTCCCATTGATGAAAATACGGGAGCGAGCGCAAGTTACTCGGTTGACCGTAAAACGACCGGATACCGTAATATCGTTGAAGGAAACTCGAAAAATTTTAACACTCTCGACCGGAGCAAAAGACACACGGGGCGAGTGGGTGTTACTCGGCCCACCGGAGAACCGGGAGACAAACCGGATACCGCGATATCGCATACTCCCGCCGTTTACCGGCGATTAGTTTTTAGAATCCTATGGAGAGTCGAAGGTACTCCCGCTGAATACCCACGATTAGATGTATATTTCCTTGGGAGACTGATGTTTACTCCCGCCATTTACCCACTTCTTTTCTCTCGTTTTCAAAATCCTATAGATAGTTATTATTACATTACTCAATCGACCGGATAATACAAAAACGAGCAGATACCAAATTAGATAACGGCTGTCCAATGTATGAAATTAGATGTCGGCGGTCCCATTGATGAAAATACGGGAGCGAGCGCAAGTTACTCGGGCGACCGTGTAACGACCGGATACCGTAATATCGTTGAAGAAAACTCGATAAATTTTAACACGGTCGTCCGGAGCAAAAGACTCTCGGAGCGAGTCGGTGTTACTCGGCCCACCGGAGAACCGGGAGAAAAACCGGATACCGCGATATCGCATACTCCCGCCGGTTACCGGCGATTAGTTTTTAGAATCCTATGGAGAGTCGAAGGTACTCCCGCGGTACACCCGCGATAAGTTATTAATACCTTAAGTAGAGTTGAACATTTTGCCGCCTATGTAACCGCTATCAGTTTTTATTATCCTTAGTAGAGTCGAAGTTACTCCCGCTGTATACCCGTGATTAGATTTATATTTCCTTGGGAGACTGATGGTTAATCCCGCCATTTACCCACTATCAGTTCTTAAAATACTTTAAAGAGTCGAGGCTACTTCCGCCGAATTTCAACGATTAGTTATTAATATCCATAAGATAGTCAAAGCTACTCCCGCGGTATACCAGCGATCTGTTATTAACTTCCTAATGAGAGTTGTAGTTACTGCAACCATTTTATTGAATTCCACATTTGCACTCCATACCTGGGACAGCCGACATCTATTTACTCACGAATATCATATGCGTTCCTATAAATTTCCTATGTTCTGATTTTGACAATTTCATAAACATAGTTAATTTTTATTATCATCCATAAGAGGGACAAAGTTACTCCCGCTATTCACCCGTGATCAGATGACAATTATCTTGGGAGAGTCATGGTTACTCCCGCCATTTGCCCGCGATCAGTTTTTAAAATCCTATGGAGATTCGAAGCTACTCTCACTGTACACCAGCGATCAGTTACTAATATCTCAAATTGAGTCGAATCTACTCCCGCTTATTTAACCGCCATCAGATTCTATTATCCTTCGGAAAAAAGTAGTTGCTCCTGCCGTTTACCCGCGGTGCCTTTTTTAATATGCTATGAAGATTCATAATTACCCCCGCCGTTTACCATCAGTTCATTTTTGATAACCGTAAAGTATTCTACAATCGTATAAAACGACCGACAAATAAGCAATTATTTATTCGTTTCTAGACATTCACTCGATACCTAGGACTGCCGACATCTATTTAATAATTACCAATAAAATAAGCGCTCCTATCAATTTCCGAAGTGCTAATTTAGACATTTCCATAGAGATAATCACGTTTTATTAGTATCTACAAGAGAGTCGAAGCTACTCCCACGGTACTGTCGCGATAAGTCATTACTATCTCAAGTAGAGTCGAACTTTTTCCCGCCGATGTAACCTCCATCAGTTTTTATTATCCTTAGGATAGTCGAAATTATTCCCGCTGTAGACCCACGATCATATTACAATTTCCTAGGGAGGCTCATGGTTACTCCCACCGTTTATCCGCGATCAGTTTTCAAAATCCTATAGATAGTTATTATTACATTACTCAATCGTCCGGATAATACAAAAACGAGCAGATACCAAATTAGATGACGGCTGTCCTATGTATGAAATTAGATGTCGGCGGTCCCATTGATGAAAATACGGGAGCGAGCGCAAGTTACTCGGTTGACCGTAAAACGACCGGATACCGTAATATCGTTGAAGGAAACTCGAAAAATTTTAACACTCTCGACCGGAGCAAAAGACACACGGGGCGAGTGGGTGTTACTCGGCCCACCGGAGAACCGGGAGACAAACCGGATACCGCGATATCGCATACTCCCGCCGTTTACCGGCGATTAGTTTTTAGAATCCTATGGAGAGTCGAAGGTACTCCCGCTGAATACCCACGATTAGATGTATATTTCCTTGGGAGACTGATGTTTACTCCCGCCATTTACCCACTTCTTTTCTCTCGTTTTCAAAATCCTATAGATAGTTATTATTACATTACTCAATCGACCGGATAATACAAAAACGAGCAGATACCAAATTAGATAACGGCTGTCCAATGTATGAAATTAGTTGTCGGCGGTCCCATTGATGAAAATACGGGAGCGAGCGCAAGTTACTCGGGCGACCGTGTAACGACCGGATACCGTAATATCGTTGAAGAAAACTCGATAAATTTTAACACGGTCGTCCGGAGCAAAAGACTCTCGGAGCGAGTCGGTGTTACTCGGCCCACCGGAGAACCGGGAGAAAAACCGGATACCGCGATATCGCATACTCCCGCCGGTTACCGGCGATTAGTTTTTAGAATCCTATGGAGAGTCGAAGGTACTCCCGCGGTACACCCGCGATAAGTTATTAATACCTTAAGTAGAGTTGAACATTTTGCCGCCTATGTAACCGCTATCAGTTTTTATTATCCTTAGTAGAGTCGAAGTTACTCCCGCTGTATACCCGTGATTAGATTTATATTTCCTTGGGAGACTGATGGTTAATCCCGCCATTTACCCACTATCAGTTCTTAAAATACTTTAAAGAGTCGAGGCTACTTCCGCCGAATTTCAACGATTAGTTATTAATATCCATAAGATAGTCAAAGCTACTCCCGCGGTATACCAGCGATCTGTTATTAACTTCCTAATGAGAGTTGTAGTTACTGCAACCATTTTATTGAATTCCACATTTGCACTCCATACCTGGGACAGCCGACATCTATTTACTCACGAATATCATATGCGTTCCTATAAATTTCCTATGTTCTGATTTTGACAATTTCATAAACATAGTTAATTTTTATTATCATCCATAAGAGGGACTAAGTTACTCCCGCTATTCACCCGTGATCAGATGACAATTATCTTGGGAGAGTCATGGTTACTCCCGCCATTTGCCCGCGATCAGATTTTAAAATCCTATGGGATTCGAAGCTACTCTCACTGTACACCAGCGATCAGTTACTAATATCTCAAATTGAGTCGAATCTACTCCCGCTTATTTAACCGCCATCAGATTCTATTATCCTTCGGAAAAAAGTAGTTGCTCCTGCCGTTTACCCGCGGTGCCATTTTTAATATGCTATGAAGATTCATAATTACCCCCGCCGTTTACCATCAGTTCATTTTTGATAACCGTAAAGTATTCTACAATCGTATAAAACGACCGACAAATAAGCAATTATTTATTCGTTTCTAGACATTCACTCGATACCTAGGACTGCCGACATCTATTTAATAATTACCAATAAAATAAGCGCTCCTATCAATTTCCGAAGTGCTAATTTAGACATTTCCATAGAGATAATCACGTTTTATTAGTATCTACAAGAGAGTCGAAGCTACTCCCACGGTACTGTCGCGATAAGTCATTACTATCTCAAGTAGAGTCGAACTTTTTCCCGCCGATGTAACCTCCATCAGTTTTTATTATCCTTAGGATAGTCGAAAGCATTCCCGCTGTAGACCCACGATCATATTACAATTTCCTAGGGAGGCTCATGGTTACTCCCACCGTTTATCCGCGATCAGTTTTCAAAATCCTATAGATAGTTATTATTACATTACTCAATCGTCCGGATAATACAAAAACGAGCAGATACCAAATTAGATGACGGCTGTCCTATGTATGAAATTAGATGTCGGCGGTCCCATTGATGAAAATACGGGAGCGAGCGCAAGTTACTCGGTTGACCGTAAAACGACCGGATACCGTAATATCGTTGAAGGAAACTCGAAAAATTTTAACACTCTCGACCGGAGCAAAAGACACACGGGGCGAGTGGGTGTTACTCGGCCCACCGGAGAACCGGGAGACAAACCGGATACCGCGATATCGCATACTCCCGCCGTTTACCGGCGATTAGTTTTTAGAATCCTATGGAGAGTCGAAGGTACTCCCGCTGAATACCCACGATTAGATGTATATTTCCTTGGGAGACTGATGTTTACTCCCGCCATTTACCCACTTCTTTTCTCTCGTTTTCAAAATCCTATAGATAGTTATTATTACATTACTCAATCGACCGGATAATACAAAAACGAGCAGATACCAAATTAGATAACGGCTGTCCAATGTATGAAATTAGATGTCGGCGGTCCCATTGATGAAAATACGGGAGCGAGCGCAAGTTACTCGGGCGACCGTGTAACGACCGGATACCGTAATATCGTTGAAGAAAACTCGATAAATTTTAACACGGTCGTCCGGAGCAAAAGACTCTCGGAGCGAGTCGGTGTTACTCGGCCCACCGGAGAACCGGGAGAAAAACCGGATACCGCGATATCGCATACTCCCGCCGTTTACCGGCGATTAGTTTTTAGAATCCTATGGAGAGTCGAAGGTACTCCCGCGGTACACCCGCGATAAGTTATTAATACCTTAAGTAGAGTTGAACATTTTGCCGCCTATGTAACCGCTATCAGTTTTTATTATCCTTAGTAGAGTCGAAGTTACTCCCGCTGTATACCCGCGATTAGATTTATATTTCCTTGGGAGACTGATGGTTAATCCCGCCATTTACCCACTATCAGTTCTTAAAATACTTTAAAGAGTCGAGGCTACTTCCGCCGAATTTCAACGATTAGTTATTAATATCCATAAGATAGTCAAAGCTACTCCCGCGGTATACCAGCGATCTGTTATTAACTTCCTAATGAGAGTTGTAGTTACTGCAACCATTTTATTGAATTCCACATTTGCACTCCATACCTGGGACAGCCGACATCTATTTACTCACGAATATCATATGCGTTCCTATAAATTTCCTATGTTCTGATTTTGACAATTTCATAAACATAGTTAATTTTTATTATCATCCATAAGAGGGACTAAGTTACTCCCGCTATTCACCCGTGATCAGATGACAATTATCTTGGGAGAGTCATGGTTACTCCCGCCATTTGCCCGCGATCAGATTTTAAAATCCTATGGGATTCGAAGCTACTCTCACTGTACACCAGCGATCAGTTACTAATATCTCAAATTGAGTCGAATCTACTCCCGCTTATTTAACCGCCATCAGATTCTATTATCCTTCGGAAAAAAGTAGTTGCTCCTGCCGTTTACCCGCGGTGCCTTTTTTAATATGCTATGAAGATTCATAATTACCCCCGCCGTTTACCATCAGTTCATTTTTGATAACCGTAAAGTATTCTACAATCGTATAAAACGACCGACAAATAAGCAATTATTTATTCGTTTCTAGACATTCACTCGATACCTAGGACTGCCGACATCTATTTAATAATTACCAATAAAATAAGCGCTCCTATCAATTTCCGAAGTGCTAATTTAGACATTTCCATAGAGATAATCACGTTTTATTAGTATCTACAAGAGAGTCGAAGCTACTCCCACGGTACTGTCGCGATAAGTCATTACTATCTCAAGTAGAGTCGAACTTTTTCCCGCCGATGTAACCTCCATCAGTTTTTATTATCCTTAGGATAGTCGAAATCATTCCCGCTGTAGACCCACGATCATATTACAATTTCCTAGGGAGGCTCATGGTTACTCCCACCGTTTATCCGCGATCAGTTTTCAAAATCCTATAGATAGTTATTATTACATTACTCAATCGTCCGGATAATACAAAAACGAGCAGATACCAAATTAGATGACGGCTGTCCTATGTATGAAATTAGATGTCGGCGGTCCCATCGATGAAAATACGGGAGCGAGCGCAAGTTACTCGGTTGACCGTAAAACGACCGGATACCGTAATATCGTTGAAGGAAACTCGAAAAATTTTAACACTCTCGACCGGAGCAAAAGACACACGGGGCGAGTGGGTGTTACTCGGCCCACCGGAGAACCGGGAGACAAACCGGATACCGCGATATCGCATACTCCCGCCGTTTACCGGCGATTAGTTTTTAGAATCCTATGGAGAGTCGAAGGTACTCCCGCTGAATACCCACGATTAGATGTATATTTCCTTGGGAGACTGATGTTTACTCCCGCCATTTACCCACTTCTTTTCTCTCGTTTTCAAAATCCTATAGATAGTTATTATTACATTACTCAATCGACCGGATAATACAAAAACGAGCAGATACCAAATTAGATAACGGCTGTCCAATGTATGAAATTAGATGTCGGCGGTCCCATTGATGAAAATACGGGAGCGAGCGCAAGTTACTCGGGCGACCGTGTAACGACCGGATACCGTAATATCGTTGAAGAAAACTCGATAAATTTTAACACGGTCGTCCGGAGCAAAAGACTCTCGGAGCGAGTCGGTGTTACTCGGCCCACCGGAGAACCGGGAGAAAAACCGGATACCGCGATATCGCATACTCCCGCCGGTTACCGGCGATTAGTTTTTAGAATCCTATGGAGAGTCGAAGGTACTCCCGCGGTACACCCGCGATAAGTTATTAATACCTTAAGTAGAGTTGAACATTTTGCCGCCTATGTAACCGCTATCAGTTTTTATTATCCTTAGTAGAGTCGAAGTTACTCCCGCTGTATACCCGTGATTAGATTTATATTTCCTTGGGAGACTGATGGTTAATCCCGCCATTTACCCACTATCAGTTCTTAAAATACTTTAAAGAGTCGAGGCTACTTCCGCCGAATTTCAACGATTAGTTATTAATATCCATAAGATAGTCAAAGCTACTCCCGCGGTATACCAGCGATCTGTTATTAACTTCCTAATGAGAGTTGTAGTTACTGCAACCATTTTATTGAATTCCACATTTGCACTCCATACCTGGGACAGCCGACATCTATTTACTCACGAATATCATATGCGTTCCTATAAATTTCCTATGTTCTGATTTTGACAATTTCATAAACATAGTTAATTTTTATTATCATCCATAAGAGGGACTAAGTTACTCCCGCTATTCACCCGTGATCAGATGACAATTATCTTGGGAGAGTCATGGTTACTCCCGCCATTTGCCCGCGATCAGATTTTAAAATCCTATGGGATTCGAAGCTACTCTCACTGTACACCAGCGATCAGTTACTAATATCTCAAATTGAGTCGAATCTACTCCCGCTTATTTAACCGCCATCAGATTCTATTATCCTTCGGAAAAAAGTAGTTGCTCCTGCCGTTTACCCGCGGTGCCTTTTTTAATATGCTATGAAGATTCATAATTACCCCCGCCGTTTACCATCAGTTCATTTTTGATAACCGTAAAGTATTCTACAATCGTATAAAACGACCGACAAATAAGCAATTATTTATTCGTTTCTAGACATTCACTCGATACCTAGGACTGCCGACATCTATTTAATAATTACCAATAAAATAAGCGCTCCTATCAATTTCCGAAGTGCTAATTTAGACATTTCCATAGAGATAATCACGTTTTATTAGTATCTACAAGAGAGTCGAAGCTACTCCCACGGTACTGTCGCGATAAGTCATTACTATCTCAAGTAGAGTCGAACTTTTTCCCGCCGATGTAACCTCCATCAGTTTTTATTATCCTTAGGATAGTCGAAATTATTCCCGCTGTAGACCCACGATCATATTACAATTTCCTAGGGAGGCTCATGGTTACTCCCACCGTTTATCCGCGATCAGTTTTCAAAATCCTATAGATAGTTATTATTACATTACTCAATCGTCCGGATAATACAAAAACGAGCAGATACCAAATTAGATGACGGCTGTCCTATGTATGAAATTAGATGTCGGCGGTCCCATTGATGAAAATACGGGAGCGAGCGCAAGTTACTCGGTTGACCGTAAAACGACCGGATACCGTAATATCGTTGAAGGAAACTCGAAAAATTTTAACACTCTCGACCGGAGCAAAAGACACACGGGGCGAGTGGGTGTTACTCGGCCCACCGGAGAACCGGGAGACAAACCGGATACCGCGATATCGCATACTCCCGCCGTTTACCGGCGATTAGTTTTTAGAATCCTATGGAGAGTCGAAGGTACTCCCGCTGAATACCCACGATTAGATGTATATTTCCTTGGGAGACTGATGTTTACTCCCGCCATTTACCCACTTCTTTTCTCTCGTTTTCAAAATCCTATAGATAGTTATTATTACATTACTCAATCGACCGGATAATACAAAAACGAGCAGATACCAAATTAGATAACGGCTGTCCAATGTATGAAATTAGATGTCGGCGGTCCCATTGATGAAAATACGGGAGCGAGCGCAAGTTACTCGGGCGACCGTGTAACGACCGGATACCGTAATATCGTTGAAGAAAACTCGATAAATTTTAACACGGTCGTCCGGAGCAAAAGACTCTCGGAGCGAGTCGGTGTTACTCGGCCCACCGGAGAACCGGGAGAAAAACCGGATACCGCGATATCGCATACTCCCGCCGTTTACCGGCGATTAGTTTTTAGAATCCTATGGAGAGTCGAAGGTACTCCCGCGGTACACCCGCGATAAGTTATTAATACCTTAAGTAGAGTTGAACATTTTGCCGCCTATGTAACCGCTATCAGTTTTTATTATCCTTAGTAGAGTCGAAGTTACTCCCGCTGTATACCCGCGATTAGATTTATATTTCCTTGGGAGACTGATGGTTAATCCCGCCATTTACCCACTATCAGTTCTTAAAATACTTTAAAGAGTCGAGGCTACTTCCGCCGAATTTCAACGATTAGTTATTAATATCCATAAGATAGTCAAAGCTACTCCCGCGGTATACCAGCGATCTGTTATTAACTTCCTAATGAGAGTTGTAGTTACTGCAACCATTTTATTGAATTCCACATTTGCACTCCATACCTGGGACAGCCGACATCTATTTACTCACGAATATCATATGCGTTCCTATAAATTTCCTATGTTCTGATTTTGACAATTTCATAAACATAGTTAATTTTTATTATCATCCATAAGAGGGACTAAGTTACTCCCGCTATTCACCCGTGATCAGATGACAATTATCTTGGGAGAGTCATGGTTACTCCCGCCATTTGCCCGCGATCAGATTTTAAAATCCTATGGGATTCGAAGCTACTCTCACTGTACACCAGCGATCAGTTACTAATATCTCAAATTGAGTCGAATCTACTCCCGCTTATTTAACCGCCATCAGATTCTATTATCCTTCGGAAAAAAGTAGTTGCTCCTGCCGTTTACCCGCGGTGCCTTTTTTAATATGCTATGAAGATTCATAATTACCCCCGCCGTTTACCATCAGTTCATTTTTGATAACCGTAAAGTATTCTACAATCGTATAAAACGACCGACAAATAAGCAATTATTTATTCGTTTCTAGACATTCACTCGATACCTAGGACTGCCGACATCTATTTAATAATTACCAATAAAATAAGCGCTCCTATCAATTTCCGAAGTGCTAATTTAGACATTTCCATAGAGATAATCACGTTTTATTAGTATCTACAAGAGAGTCGAAGCTACTCCCACGGTACTGTCGCGATAAGTCATTACTATCTCAAGTAGAGTCGAACTTTTTCCCGCCGATGTAACCTCCATCAGTTTTTATTATCCTTAGGATAGTCGAAATCATTCCCGCTGTAGACCCACGATCATATTACAATTTCCTAGGGAGGCTCATGGTTACTCCCACCGTTTATCCGCGATCAGTTTTCAAAATCCTATAGATAGTTATTATTACATTACTCAATCGTCCGGATAATACAAAAACGAGCAGATACCAAATTAGATGACGGCTGTCCTATGTATGAAATTAGATGTCGGCGGTCCCATTGATGAAAATACGGGAGCGAGCGCAAGTTACTCGGTTGACCGTAAAACGACCGGATACCGTAATATCGTTGAAGGAAACTCGAAAAATTTTAACACTCTCGACCGGAGCAAAAGACACACGGGGCGAGTGGGTGTTACTCGGCCCACCGGAGAACCGGGAGACAAACCGGATACCGCGATATCGCATACTCCCGCCGTTTACCGGCGATTAGTTTTTAGAATCCTATGGAGAGTCGAAGGTACTCCCGCTGAATACCCACGATTAGATGTATATTTCCTTGGGAGACTGATGTTTACTCCCGCCATTTACCCACTTCTTTTCTCTCGTTTTCAAAATCCTATAGATAGTTATTATTACATTACTCAATCGACCGGATAATACAAAAACGAGCAGATACCAAATTAGATAACGGCTGTCCAATGTATGAAATTAGATGTCGGCGGTCCCGTTGATGAAAATACGGGAGCGAGCGCAAGTTACTCGGGCGACCGTGTAACGACCGGATACCGTAATATCGTTGAAGAAAACTCGATAAATTTTAACACGGTCGTCCGGAGCAAAAGACTCTCGGAGCGAGTCGGTGTTACTCGGCCCACCGGAGAACCGGGAGAAAAACCGGATACCGCGATATCGCATACTCCCGCCGGTTACCGGCGATTAGTTTTTAGAATCCTATGGAGAGTCGAAGGTACTCCCGCGGTACACCCGCGATAAGTTATTAATACCTTAAGTAGAGTTGAACATTTTGCCGCCTATGTAACCGCTATCAGTTTTTATTATCCTTAGTAGAGTCGAAGTTACTCCCGCTGTATACCCGTGATTAGATTTATATTTCCTTGGGAGACTGATGGTTAATCCCGCCATTTACCCACTATCAGTTCTTAAAATACTTTAAAGAGTCGAGGCTACTTCCGCCGAATTTCAACGATTAGTTATTAATATCCATAAGATAGTCAAAGCTACTCCCGCGGTATACCAGCGATCTGTTATTAACTTCCTAATGAGAGTTGTAGTTACTGCAACCATTTTATTGAATTCCACATTTGCACTCCATACCTGGGACAGCCGACATCTATTTACTCACGAATATCATATGCGTTCCTATAAATTTCCTATGTTCTGATTTTGACAATTTCATAAACATAGTTAATTTTTATTATCATCCATAAGAGGGACTAAGTTACTCCCGCTATTCACCCGTGATCAGATGACAATTATCTTGGGAGAGTCATGGTTACTCCCGCCATTTGCCCGCGATCAGATTTTAAAATCCTATGGGATTCGAAGCTACTCTCACTGTACACCAGCGATCAGTTACTAATATCTCAAATTGAGTCGAATCTACTCCCGCTTATTTAACCGCCATCAGATTCTATTATCCTTCGGAAAAAAGTAGTTGCTCCTGCCGTTTACCCGCGGTGCCTTTTTTAATATGCTATGAAGATTCATAATTACCCCCGCCGTTTACCATCAGTTCATTTTTGATAACCGTAAAGTATTCTACAATCGTATAAAACGACCGACAAATAAGCAATTATTTATTCGTTTCTAGACATTCACTCGATACCTAGGACTGCCGACATCTATTTAATAATTACCAATAAAATAAGCGCTCCTATCAATTTCCGAAGTGCTAATTTAGACATTTCCATAGAGATAATCACGTTTTATTAGTATCTACAAGAGAGTCGAAGCTACTCCCACGGTACTGTCGCGATAAGTCATTACTATCTCAAGTAGAGTCGAACTTTTTCCCGCCGATGTAACCTCCATCAGTTTTTATTATCCTTAGGATAGTCGAAATCATTCCCGCTGTAGACCCACGATCATATTACAATTTCCTAGGGAGGCTCATGGTTACTCCCACCGTTTATCCGCGATCAGTTTTCAAAATCCTATAGATAGTTATTATTACATTACTCAATCGTCCGGATAATACAAAAACGAGCAGATACCAAATTAGATGACGGCTGTCCTATGTATGAAATTAGATGTCGGCGGTCCCATTGATGAAAATACGGGAGCGAGCGCAAGTTACTCGGTTGACCGTAAAACGACCGGATACCGTAATATCGTTGAAGGAAACTCGAAAAATTTTAACACTCTCGACCGGAGCAAAAGACACACGGGGCGAGTGGGTGTTACTCGGCCCACCGGAGAACCGGGAGACAAACCGGATACCGCGATATCGCATACTCCCGCCGTTTACCGGCGATTAGTTTTTAGAATCCTATGGAGAGTCGAAGGTACTCCCGCTGAATACCCACGATTAGATGTATATTTCCTTGGGAGACTGATGTTTACTCCCGCCATTTACCCACTTCTTTTCTCTCGTTTTCAAAATCCTATAGATAGTTATTATTACATTACTCAATCGACCGGATAATACAAAAACGAGCAGATACCAAATTAGATAACGGCTGTCCAATGTATGAAATTAGATGTCGGCGGTCCCATTGATGAAAATACGGGAGCGAGCGCAAGTTACTCGGGCGACCGTGTAACGAACGGATACCGTAATATCGTTGAAGAAAACTCGATAAATTTTAACACGGTCGTCCGGAGCAAAAGACTCTCGGAGCGAGTCGGTGTTACTCGGCCCACCGGAGAACCGGGAGAAAAACCGGATACCGCGATATCGCATACTCCCGCCGGTTACCGGCGATTAGTTTTTAGAATCCTATGGAGAGTCGAAGGTACTCCCGCGGTACACCCGCGATAAGTTATTAATACCTTAAGTAGAGTTGAACATTTTGCCGCCTATGTAACCGCTATCAGTTTTTATTATCCTTAGTAGAGTCGAAGTTACTCCCGCTGTATACCCGTGATTAGATTTATATTTCCTTGGGAGACTGATGGTTAATCCCGCCATTTACCCACTATCAGTTCTTAAAATACTTTAAAGAGTCGAGGCTACTTCCGCCGAATTTCAACGATTAGTTATTAATATCCATAAGATAGTCAAAGCTACTCCCGCGGTATACCAGCGATCTGTTATTAACTTCCTAATGAGAGTTGTAGTTACTGCAACCATTTTATTGAATTCCACATTTGCACTCCATACCTGGGACAGCCGACATCTATTTACTCACGAATATCATATGCGTTCCTATAAATTTCCTATGTTCTGATTTTGACAATTTCATAAACATAGTTAATTTTTATTATCATCCATAAGAGGGACAAAGTTACTCCCGCTATTCACCCGTGATCAGATGACAATTATCTTGGGAGAGTCATGGTTACTCCCGCCATTTGCCCGCGATCAGTTTTTAAAATCCTATGGAGATTCGAAGCTACTCTCACTGTACACCAGCGATCAGTTACTAATATCTCAAATTGAGTCGAATCTACTCCCGCTTATTTAACCGCCATCAGATTCTATTATCCTTCGGAAAAAAGTAGTTGCTCCTGCCGTTTACCCGCGGTGCCTTTTTTAATATGCTATGAAGATTCATAATTACCCCCGCCGTTTACCATCAGTTCATTTTTGATAACCGTAAAGTATTCTACAATCGTATAAAACGACCGACAAATAAGCAATTATTTATTCGTTTCTAGACATTCACTCGATACCTAGGACTGCCGACATCTATTTAATAATTACCAATAAAATAAGCGCTCCTATCAATTTCCGAAGTGCTAATTTAGACATTTCCATAGAGATAATCACGTTTTATTAGTATCTACAAGAGAGTCGAAGCTACTCCCACGGTACTGTCGCGATAAGTCATTACTATCTCAAGTAGAGTCGAACTTTTTCCCGCCGATGTAACCTCCATCAGTTTTTATTATCCTTAGGATAGTCGAAATTATTCCCGCTGTAGACCCACGATCATATTACAATTTCCTAGGGAGGCTCATGGTTACTCCCACCGTTTATCCGCGATCAGTTTTCAAAATCCTATAGATAGTTATTATTACATTACTCAATCGTCCGGATAATACAAAAACGAGCAGATACCAAATTAGATGACGGCTGTCCTATGTATGAAATTAGATGTCGGCGGTCCCATTGATGAAAATACGGGAGCGAGCGCAAGTTACTCGGTTGACCGTAAAACGACCGGATACCGTAATATCGTTGAAGGAAACTCGAAAAATTTTAACACTCTCGACCGGAGAAAAAGACACACGGGGCGAGTGGGTGTTACTCGGCCCACCGGAGAACCGGGAGACAAACCGGATACCGCGATATCGCATACTCCCGCCGTTTACCGGCGATTAGTTTTTAGAATCCTATGGAGAGTCGAAGGTACTCCCGCTGAATACCCACGATTAGATGTATATTTCCTTGGGAGACTGATGTTTACTCCCGCCATTTACCCACTTCTTTTCTCTCGTTTTCAAAATCCTATAGATAGTTATTATTACATTACTCAATCGACCGGATAATACAAAAACGAGCAGATACCAAATTAGATAACGGCTGTCCAATGTATGAAATTAGATGTCGGCGGTCCCATTGATGAAAATACGGGAGCGAGCGCAAGTTACTCGGGCGACCGTGTAACGACCGGATACCGTAATATCGTTGAAGAAAACTCGATAAATTTTAACACGGTCGTCCGGAGCAAAAGACTCTCGGAGCGAGTCGGTGTTACTCGGCCCACCGGAGAACCGGGAGAAAAACCGGATACCGCGATATCGCATACTCCCGCCGTTTACCGGCGATTAGTTTTTAGAATCCTATGGAGAGTCGAAGGTACTCCCGCGGTACACCCGCGATAAGTTATTAATACCTTAAGTAGAGTTGAACATTTTGCCGCCTATGTAACCGCTATCAGTTTTTATTATCCTTAGTAGAGTCGAAGTTACTCCCGCTGTATACCCGCGATTAGATTTATATTTCCTTGGGAGACTGATGGTTAATCCCGCCATTTACCCACTATCAGTTCTTAAAATACTTTAAAGAGTCGAGGCTACTTCCGCCGAATTTCAACGATTAGTTATTAATATCCATAAGATAGTCAAAGCTACTCCCGCGGTATACCAGCGATCTGTTATTAACTTCCTAATGAGAGTTGTAGTTACTGCAACCATTTTATTGAATTCCACATTTGCACTCCATACCTGGGACAGCCGACATCTATTTACTCACGAATATCATATGCGTTCCTATAAATTTCCTATGTTCTGATTTTGACAATTTCATAAACATAGTTAATTTTTATTATCATCCATAAGAGGGACTAAGTTACTCCCGCTATTCACCCGTGATCAGATGACAATTATCTTGGGAGAGTCATGGTTACTCCCGCCATTTGCCCGCGATCAGATTTTAAAATCCTATGGGATTCGAAGCTACTCTCACTGTACACCAGCGATCAGTTACTAATATCTCAAATTGAGTCGAATCTACTCCCGCTTATTTAACCGCCATCAGATTCTATTATCCTTCGGAAAAAAGTAGTTGCTCCTGCCGTTTACCCGCGGTGCCTTTTTTAATATGCTATGAAGATTCATAATTACCCCCGCCGTTTACCATCAGTTCATTTTTGATAACCGTAAAGTATTCTACAATCGTATAAAACGACCGACAAATAAGCAATTATTTATTCGTTTCTAGACATTCACTCGATACCTAGGACTGCCGACATCTATTTAATAATTACCAATAAAATAAGCGCTCCTATCAATTTCCGAAGTGCTAATTTAGACATTTCCATAGAGATAATCACGTTTTATTAGTATCTACAAGAGAGTCGAAGCTACTCCCACGGTACTGTCGCGATAAGTCATTACTATCTCAAGTAGAGTCGAACTTTTTCCCGCCGATGTAACCTCCATCAGTTTTTATTATCCTTAGGATAGTCGAAATCATTCCCGCTGTAGACCCACGATCATATTACCATTTCCTAGGGAGGCTCATGGTTACTCCCACCGTTTATCCGCGATCAGTTTTCAAAATCCTATAGATAGTTATTATTACATTACTCAATCGTCCGGATAATACAAAAACGAGCAGATACCAAATTAGATGACGGCTGTCCTATGTATGAAATTAGATGTCGGCGGTCCCATTGATGAAAATACGGGAGCGAGCGCAAGTTACTCGGTTGACCGTAAAACGACCGGATACCGTAATATCGTTGAAGGAAACTCGAAAAATTTTAACACTCTCGACCGGAGCAAAAGACACACGGGGCGAGTGGGTGTTACTCGGCCCACCGGAGAACCGGGAGACAAACCGGATACCGCGATATCGCATACTCCCGCCGTTTACCGGCGATTAGTTTTTAGAATCCTATGGAGAGTCGAAGGTACTCCCGCTGAATACCCACGATTAGATGTATATTTCCTTGGGAGACTGATGTTTACTCCCGCCATTTACCTACTTCTTTTCTCTCGTTTTCAAAATCCTATAGATAGTTATTATTACATTACTCAATCGACCGGATAATACAAAAACGAGCAGATACCAAATTAGATAACGGCTGTCCAATGTATGAAATTAGATGTCGGCGGTCCCATTGATGAAAATACGGGAGCGAGCGCAAGTTACTCGGGCGACCGTGTAACGACCTGATACCGTAATATCGTTGAAGAAAACTCGATAAATTTTAACACGGTCGTCCGGAGCAAAAGACTCTCGGAGCGAGTCGGTGTTACTCGGCCCACCGGAGAACCGGGAGAAAAACCGGATACCGCGATATCGCATACTCCCGCCGGTTACCGGCGATTAGTTTTTAGAATCCTATGGAGAGTCGAAGGTACTCCCGCGGTACACCCGCGATAAGTTATTAATACCTTAAGTAGAGTTGAACATTTTGCCGCCTATGTAACCGCTATCAGTTTTTATTATCCTTAGTAGAGTCGAAGTTACTCCCGCTGTATACCCGTGATTAGATTTATATTTCCTTGGGAGACTGATGGTTAATCCCGCCATTTACCCACTATCAGTTCTTAAAATACTTTAAAGAGTCGAGGCTACTTCCGCCGAATTTCAACGATTAGTTATTAATATCCATAAGATAGTCAAAGCTACTCCCGCGGTATACCAGCGATCTGTTATTAACTTCCTAATGAGAGTTGTAGTTACTGCAACCATTTTATTGAATTCCACATTTGCACTCCATACCTGGGACAGCCGACATCTATTTACTCACGAATATCATATGCGTTCCTATAAATTTCCTATGTTCTGATTTTGACAATTTCATAAACATAGTTAATTTTTATTATCATCCATAAGAGGGACAAAGTTACTCCCGCTATTCACCCGTGATCAGATGACAATTATCTTGGGAGAGTCATGGTTACTCCCGCCATTTGCCCGCGATCAGTTTTTAAAATCCTATGGAGATTCGAAGCTACTCTCACTGTACACCAGCGATCAGTTACTAATATCTCAAATTGAGTCGAATCTACTCCCGCTTATTTAACCGCCATCAGATTCTATTATCCTTCGGAAAAAAGTAGTTGCTCCTGCCGTTTACCCGCGGTGCCTTTTTTAATATGCTATGAAGATTCATAATTACCCCCGCCGTTTACCATCAGTTCATTTTTGATAACCGTAAAGTATTCTACAATCGTATAAAACGACCGACAAATAAGCAATTATTTATTCGTTTCTAGACATTCACTCGATACCTAGGACTGCCGACATCTATTTAATAATTACCAATAAAATAAGCGCTCCTATCAATTTCCGAAGTGCTAATTTAGACATTTCCATAGAGATAATCACGTTTTATTAGTATCTACAAGAGAGTCGAAGCTACTCCCACGGTACTGTCGCGATAAGTCATTACTATCTCAAGTAGAGTCGAACTTTTTCCCGCCGATGTAACCTCCATCAGTTTTTATTATCCTTAGGATAGTCGAAATTATTCCCGCTGTAGACCCACGATCATATTACAATTTCCTAGGGAGGCTCATGGTTACTCCCACCGTTTATCCGCGATCAGTTTTCAAAATCCTATAGATAGTTATTATTACATTACTCAATCGTCCGGATAATACAAAAACGAGCAGATACCAAATTAGATGACGGCTGTCCTATGTATGAAATTAGATGTCGGCGGTCCCATTGATGAAAATACGGGAGCGAGCGCAAGTTACTCGGTTGACCGTAAAACGACCGGATACCGTAATATCGTTGAAGGAAACTCGAAAAATTTTAACACTCTCGACCGGAGCAAAAGACACACGGGGCTAGTGGGTGTTACTCGGCCCACCGGAGAACCGGGAGACAAACCGGATACCGCGATATCGCATACTCCCGCCGTTTACCGGCGATTAGTTTTTAGAATCCTATGGAGAGTCGAAGGTACTCCCGCTGAATACCCACGATTAGATGTATATTTCCTTGGGAGACTGATGTTTACTCCCGCCATTTACCCACTTCTTTTCTCTCGTTTTCAAAATCCTATAGATAGTTATTATTACATTACTCAATCGACCGGATAATACAAAAACGAGCAGATACCAAATTAGATAACGGCTGTCCAATGTATGAAATTAGATGTCGGCGGTCCCATTGATGAAAATACGGGAGCGAGCGCAAGTTACTCGGGCGACCGTGTAACGACCGGATACCGTAATATCGTTGAAGAAAACTCGATAAATTTTAACACGGTCGTCCGGAGCAAAAGACTCTCGGAGCGAGTCGGTGTTACTCGGCCCACCGGAGAACCGGGAGAAAAACCGGATACCGCGATATCGCATACTCCCGCCGTTTACCGGCGATTAGTTTTTAGAATCCTATGGAGAGTCGAAGGTACTCCCGCGGTACACCCGCGATAAGTTATTAATACCTTAAGTAGAGTTGAACATTTTGCCGCCTATGTAACCGCTATCAGTTTTTATTATCCTTAGTAGAGTCGAAGTTACTCCCGCTGTATACCCGCGATTAGATTTATATTTCCTTGGGAGACTGATGGTTAATCCCGCCATTTACCCACTATCAGTTCTTAAAATACTTTAAAGAGTCGAGGCTACTTCCGCCGAATTTCAACGATTAGTTATTAATATCCATAAGATAGTCAAAGCTACTCCCGCGGTATACCAGCGATCTGTTATTAACTTCCTAATGAGAGTTGTAGTTACTGCAACCATTTTATTGAATTCCACATTTGCACTCCATACCTGGGACAGCCGACATCTATTTACTCACGAATATCATATGCGTTCCTATAAATTTCCTATGTTCTGATTTTGACAATTTCATAAACATAGTTAATTCTTATTATCATCCATAAGAGGGACTAAGTTACTCCCGCTATTCACCCGTGATCAGATGACAATTATCTTGGGAGAGTCATGGTTACTCCCGCCATTTGCCCGCGATCAGTTTTTAAAATCCTATGGAGATTCGAAGCTACTCTCACTGTACACCAGCGATCAGTTACTAATATCTCAAATTGAGTCGAATCTACTCCCGCTTATTTAACCGCCATCAGATTCTATTATCCTTCGGAAAAAAGTAGTTGCTCCTGCCGTTTACCCGCGGTGCCTTTTTTAATATGCTATGAAGATTCATAATTACCCCCGCCGTTTACCATCAGTTCATTTTTGATAACCGTAAAGTATTCTACAATCGTATAAAACGACCGACAAATAAGCAATTATTTATTCGTTTCTAGACATTCACTCGATACCTAGGACTGCCGACATCTATTTAATAATTACCAATAAAATAAGCGCTCCTATCAATTTCCGAAGTGCTAATTTAGACATTTCCATAGAGATAATCACGTTTTATTAGTATCTACAAGAGAGTCGAAGCTACTCCCACGGTACTGTCGCGATAAGTCATTACTATCTCAAGTAGAGTCGAACTTTTTCCCGCCGATGTAACCTCCATCAGTTTTTATTATCCTTAGGATAGTCGAAATTATTCCCGCTGTAGACCCACGATCATATTACAATTTCCTAGGGAGGCTCATGGTTACTCCCACCGTTTATCCGCGATCAGTTTTCAAAATCCTATAGATAGTTATTATTACATTACTCAATCGTCCGGATAATACAAAAACGAGCAGATACCAAATTAGATGACGGCTGTCCTATGTATGAAATTAGATGTCGGCGGTCCCATTGATGAAAATACGGGAGCGAGCGCAAGTTACTCGGTTGACCGTAAAACGACCGGATACCGTAATATCGTTGAAGGAAACTCGAAAAATTTTAACACTCTCGACCGGAGCAAAAGACACACGGGGCGAGTGGGTGTTACTCGGCCCACCGGAGAACCGGGAGACAAACCGGATACCGCGATATCGCATACTCCCGCCGTTTACCGGCGATTAGTTTTTAGAATCCTATGGAGAGTCGAAGGTACTCCCGCTGAATACCCACGATTAGATGTATATTTCCTTGGGAGACTGATGTTTACTCCCGCCATTTACCCACTTCTTTTCTCTCGTTTTCAAAATCCTATAGATAGTTATTATTACATTACTCAATCGACCGGATAATACAAAAACGAGCAGATACCAAATTAGATAACGGCTGTCCAATGTATGAAATTAGATGTCGGCGGTCCCATTGATGAAAATACGGGAGCGAGCGCAAGTTACTCGGGCGACCGTGTAACGACCGGATACCGTAATATCGTTGAAGAAAACTCGATAAATTTTAACACGGTCGTCCGGAGCAAAAGACTCTCGGAGCGAGTCGGTGTTACTCGGCCCACCGGAGAACCGGGAGAAAAACCGGATACCGCGATATCGCATACTCCCGCCGTTTACCGGCGATTAGTTTTTAGAATCCTATGGAGAGTCGAAGGTACTCCCGCGGTACACCCGCGATAAGTTATTAATACCTTAAGTAGAGTTGAACATTTTGCCGCCTATGTAACCGCTATCAGTTTTTATTATCCTTAGTAGAGTCGAAGTTACTCCCGCTGTATACCCGCGATTAGATTTATATTTCCTTGGGAGACTGATGGTTAATCCCGCCATTTACCCACTATCAGTTCTTAAAATACTTTAAAGAGTCGAGGCTACTTCCGCCGAATTTCAACGATTAGTTATTAATATCCATAAGATAGTCAAAGCTACTCCCGCGGTATACCAGCGATCTGTTATTAACTTCCTAATGAGAGTTGTAGTTACTGCAACCATTTTATTGAATTCCACATTTGCACTCCATACCTGGGACAGCCGACATCTATTTACTCACGAATATCATATGCGTTCCTATAAATTTCCTATGTTCTGATTTTGACAATTTCATAAACATAGTTAATTTTTATTATCATCCATAAGAGGGACTAAGTTACTCCCGCTATTCACCCGTGATCAGATGACAATTATCTTGGGAGAGTCATGGTTACTCCCGCCATTTGCCCGCGATCAGTTTTTAAAATCCTATGGATATTCGAAGCTACTCTCACTGTACACCAGCGATCAGTTACTAATATCTCAAATTGAGTCGAATCTACTCCCGCTTATTTAACCGCCATCAGATTCTATTATCCTTCGGAAAAAAGTAGTTGCTCCTGCCGTTTACCCGCGGTGCCTTTTTTAATATGCTATGAAGATTCATAATTACCCCCGCCGTTTACCATCAGTTCATTTTTGATAACCGTAAAGTATTCTACAATCGTATAAAACGACCGACAAATAAGCAATTATTTATTCGTTTCTAGACATTCACTCGATACCTAGGACTGCCGACATCTATTTAATAATTACCAATAAAATAAGCGCTCCTATCAATTTCCGAAGTGCTAATTTAGACATTTCCATAGAGATAATCACGTTTTATTAGTATCTACAAGAGAGTCGAAGCTACTCCCACGGTACTGTCGCGATAAGTCATTACTATCTCAAGTAGAGTCGAACTTTTTCCAGCCGATGTAACCTCCATCAGTTTTTATTATCCTTAGGATAGTCGAAATTATTCCCGCTGTAGACCCACGATCATATTACAATTTCCTAGAGAGGCTCATGGTTACTCCCACCGTTTATCCGCGATCAGTTTTCAAAATCCTATAGATAGTTATTATTACATTACTCAATCGTCCGGATAATACAAAAACGAGCAGATACCAAATTAGATGACGGCTGTCCTATGTATGAAATTAGATGTCGGCGGTCCCATTGATGAAAATACGGGAGCGAGCGCAAGTTACTCGGTTGACCGTAAAACGACCGGATACCGTAATATCGTTGAAGGAAACTCGAAAAATTTTAACACTCTCGACCGGAGCAAAAGACACACGGGGCGAGTGGGTGTTACTCGGCCCACCGGAGAACCGGGAGACAAACCGGATACCGCGATATCGCATACTCCCGCCGTTTACCGGCGATTAGTTTTTAGAATCCTATGGAGAGTCGAAGGTACTCCCGCTGAATACCCACGATTAGATGTATATTTCCTTGGGAGACTGATGTTTACTCCCGCCATTTACCCACTTCTTTTCTCTCGTTTTCAAAATCCTATAGATAGTTATTATTACATTACTCAATCGACCGGATAATACAAAAACGAGCAGATACCAAATTAGATAACGGCTGTCCAATGTATGAAATTAGATGTCGGCGGTCCCATTGATGAAAATACGGGAGCGAGCGCAAGTTACTCGGGCGACCGTGTAACGACCGGATACCGTAATATCGTTGAAGAAAACTCGATAAATTTTAACACGGTCGTCCGGAGCAAAAGACTCTCGGAGCGAGTCGGTGTTACTCGGCCCACCGGAGAACCGGGAGAAAAACCGAATACCGCGATATCGCATACTCCCGCCGGTTACCGGCGATTAGTTTTTAGAATCCTATGGAGAGTCGAAGGTACTCCCGCGGTACACCCGCGATAAGTTATTAATACCTTAAGTAGAGTTGAACATTTTGCCGCCTATGTAACCGCTATCAGTTTTTATTATCCTTAGTAGAGTCGAAGTTACTCCCGCTGTATACCCGTGATTAGATTTATATTTCCTTGGGAGACTGATGGTTAATCCCGCCATTTACCCACTATCAGTTCTTAAAATACTTTAAAGAGTCGAGGCTACTTCCGCCGAATGTCAACGATTAGTTATTAATATCCATAAGATAGTCAAAGCTACTCCCGCGGTATACCAGCGATCTGTTATTAACTTCCTAATGAGAGTTGTAGTTACTGCAACCATTTTATTGAATTCCACATTTGCACTCCATACCTGGGACAGCCGACATCTATTTACTCACGAATATCATATGCGTTCCTATAAATTTCCTATGTTCTGATTTTGACAATTTCATAAACATAGTTAATTTTTATTATCATCCATAAGAGGGACTAAGTTACTCCCGCTATTCACCCGTGATCAGATGACAATTATCTTGGGAGAGTCATGGTTACTCCCGCCATTTGCCCGCGATCAGATTTTAAAATCCTATGGGATTCGAAGCTACTCTCACTGTACACCAGCGATCAGTTACTAATATCTCAAATTGAGTCGAATCTACTCCCGCTTATTTAACCGCCATCAGATTCTATTATCCTTCGGAAAAAAGTAGTTGCTCCTGCCGTTTACCCGCGGTGCCTTTTTTAATATGCTATGAAGATTCATAATTACCCCCGCCGTTTACCATCAGTTCATTTTTGATAACCGTAAAGTATTCTACAATCGTATAAAACGACCGACAAATAAGCAATTATTTATTCGTTTCTAGACATTCACTCGATACCTAGGACTGCCGACATCTATTTAATAATTACCAATAAAATAAGCGCTCCTATCAATTTTCGAAGTGCTGATTTAGACATTTCCATAGAGATAATCACGTTTTATTAGTATCTACAAGAGAGTCGAAGCTACTCCCACGGTACTGTCGCGATAAGTCATTACTATCTCAAGTAGAGTCGAACTTTTTCCCGCCGATGTAACCTCCATCAGTTTTTATTATCCTTAGGATAGTCGAAATTATTCCCGCTGTAGACCCACGATCATATTACAATTTCCTAGGGAGGCTCATGGTTACTCCCACCGTTTATCCGCGATCAGTTTTCAAAATCCTATAGATAGTTATTATTACATTACTCAATCGTCCGGATAATACAAAAACGAGCAGATACCAAATTAGATGACGGCTGTCCTATGTATGAAATTAGATGTCGGCGGTCCCATCGATGAAAATACGGGAGCGAGCGCAAGTTACTCGGTTGACCGTAAAACGACCGGATACCGTAATATCGTTGAAGGAAACTCGAAAAATTTTAACACTCTCGACCGGAGCAAAAGACACACGGGGCGAGTGGGTGTTACTCGGCCCACCGGAGAACCGGGAGACAAACCGGATACCGCGATATCGCATACTCCCGCCGTTTACCGGCGATTAGTTTTTAGAATCCTATGGAGAGTCGAAGGTACTCCCGCTGAATACCCACGATTAGATGTATATTTCCTTGGGAGACTGATGTTTACTCCCGCCATTTACCCACTTCTTTTCTCTCGTTTTCAAAATCCTATAGATAGTTATTATTACATTACTCAATCGACCGGATAATACAAAAACGAGCAGATACCAAATTAGATAACGGCTGTCCAATGTATGAAATTAGATGTCGGCGGTCCCATTGATGAAAATACGGGAGCGAGCGCAAGTTACTCGGGCGACCGTGTAACGACCGGATACCGTAATATCGTTGAAGAAAACTCGATAAATTTTAACACGGTCGTCCGGAGCAAAAGACTCTCGGAGCGAGTCGGTGTTACTCGGCCCACCGGAGAACCGGGAGAAAAACCGGATACCGCGATATCGCATACTCCCGCCGTTTACCGGCGATTAGTTTTTAGAATCCTATGGAGAGTCGAAGGTACTCCCGCGGTACACCCGCGATAAGTTATTAATACCTTAAGTAGAGTTGAACATTTTGCCGCCTATGTAACCGCTATCAGTTTTTATTATCCTTAGTAGAGTCGAAGTTACTCCCGCTGTATACCCGCGATTAGATTTATATTTCCTTGGGAGACTGATGGTTAATCCCGCCATTTACCCACTATCAGTTCTTAAAATACTTTAAAGAGTCGAGGCTACTTCCGCCGAATTTCAACGATTAGTTATTAATATCCATAAGATAGTCAAAGCTACTCCCGCGGTATACCAGCGATCTGTTATTAACTTCCTAATGAGAGTTGTAGTTACTGCAACCATTTTATTGAATTCCACATTTGCACTCCATACCTGGGACAGCCGACATCTATTTACTCACGAATATCATATGCGTTCCTATAAATTTCCTATGTTCTGATTTTGACAATTTCATAAACATAGTTAATTTTTATTATCATCCATAAGAGGGACTAAGTTACTCCCGCTATTCACCCGTGATCAGATGACAATTATCTTGGGAGAGTCATGGTTACTCCCGCCATTTGCCCGCGATCAGTTTTTAAAATCCTATGGAGATTCGAAGCTACTCTCACTGTACACCAGCGATCAGTTACTAATATCTCAAATTGAGTCGAATCTACTCCCGCTTATTTAACCGCCATCAGATTCTATTATCCTTCGGAAAAAAGTAGTTGCTCCTGCCGTTTACCCGCGGTGCCTTTTTTAATATGCTATGAAGATTCATAATTACCCCCGCCGTTTACCATCAGTTCATTTTTGATAACCGTAAAGTATTCTACAATCGTATAAAACGACCGACAAATAAGCAATTATTTATTCGTTTCTAGACATTCACTCGATACCTAGGACTGCCGACATCTATTTAATAATTACCAATAAAATAAGCGCTCCTATCAATTTCCGAAGTGCTAATTTAGACATTTCCATAGAGATAATCACGTTTTATTAGTATCTACAAGAGAGTCGAAGCTACTCCCACGGTACTGTCGCGATAAGTCATTACTATCTCAAGTAGAGTCGAACTTTTTCCCGCCGATGTAACCTCCATCAGTTTTTATTATCCTTAGGATAGTCGAAATTATTCCCGCTGTAGACCCACGATCATATTACAATTTCCTAGGGAGGCTCATGGTTACTCCCACCGTTTATCCGCGATCAGTTTTCAAAATCCTATAGATAGTTATTATTACATTACTCAATCGTCCGGATAATACAAAAACGAGCAGATACCAAATTAGATGACGGCTGTCCTATGTATGAAATTAGATGTCGGCGGTCCCATTGATGAAAATACGGGAGCGAGCGCAAGTTACTCGGTTGACCGTAAAACGACCGGATACCGTAATATCGTTGAAGGAAACTCGAAAAATTTTAACACTCTCGACCGGAGCAAAAGACACACGGGGCGAGTGGGTGTTACTCGGCCCACCGGAGAACCGGGAGACAAACCGGATACCGCGATATCGCATACTCCCGCCGTTTACCGGCGATTAGTTTTTAGAATCCTATGGAGAGTCGAAGGTACTCCCGCTGAATACCCACGATTAGATGTATATTTCCTTGGGAGACTGATGTTTACTCCCGCCATTTACCCACTTCTTTTCTCTCGTTTTCAAAATCCTATAGATAGTTATTATTACATTACTCAATCGACCGGATAATACAAAAACGAGCAGATACCAAATTAGATAACGGCTGTCCAATGTATGAAATTAGATGTCGGCGGTCCCATTGATGAAAATACGGGAGCGAGCGCAAGTTACTCGGGCGACCGTGTAACGACCGGATACCGTAATATCGTTGAAGAAAACTCGATAAATTTTAACACGGTCGTCCGGAGCAAAAGACTCTCGGAGCGAGTCGGTGTTACTCGGCCCACCGGAGAACCGGGAGAAAAACCGGATACCGCGATATCGCATACTCCCGCCGGTTACCGGCGATTAGTTTTTAGAATCCTATGGAGAGTCGAAGGTACTCCCGCGGTACACCCGCGATAAGTTATTAATACCTTAAGTAGAGTTGAACATTTTGCCGCCTATGTAACCGCTATCAGTTTTTATTATCCTTAGTAGAGTCGAAGTTACTCCCGCTGTATACCCGTGATTAGATTTATATTTCCTTGGGAGACTGATGGTTAATCCCGCCATTTACCCACTATCAGTTCTTAAAATACTTTAAAGAGTCGAGGCTACTTCCGCCGAATTTCAACGATTAGTTATTAATATCCATAAGATAGTCAAAGCTACTCCCGCGGTATACCAGCGATCTGTTATTAACTTCATAATGAGAGTTGTAGTTACTGCAACCATTTTATTGAATTCCACATTTGCACTCCATACCTGGGACAGCCGACATCTATTTACTCACGAATATCATATGCGTTCCTATAAATTTCCTATGTTCTGATTTTGACAATTTCATAAACATAGTTAATTTTTATTATCATCCATAAGAGGGACAAAGTTACTCCCGCTATTCACCCGTGATCAGATGACAATTATCTTGGGAGAGTCATGGTTACTCCCGCCATTTGCCCGCGATCAGTTTTTAAAATCCTATGGAGATTCGAAGCTACTCTCACTGTACACCAGCGATCAGTTACTAATATCTCAAATTGAGTCGAATCTACTCCCGCCTATTTAACCGCCATCAGATTCTATTATCCTTCGGAAAAAAGAAGTTGCTCCTGCCGTTTTCCCGCGGTGCCTTTTTTAATATGCTATGAAGATTCATAATTACCCCCGCCGTTTACCATCAGTTCATTTTTGATAACCGTAAAGTATTCTACAATCGTATAAAACGACCGACAAATAAGCAATTATTTATTCGTTTCTAGACATTCACTCGATACCTAGGACTGCCGACATCTATTTAATAATTACCAATAAAATAAGCGCTCCTATCAATTTCCGAAGTGCTAATTTAGACATTTCCATAGAGATAATCACGTTTTATTAGTATCTACAAGAGAGTCAAAGCTACTCCCACGGTACTGTCGCGATAAGTCATTACTATCTCAAGTAGAGTCGAACTTTTTCCCGCCGATGTAACCTCCATCAGTTTTTATTATCCTTAGGATAGTCGAAATTATTCCCGCTGTAGACCCACGATCATATTACAATTTCCTAGGGAGGCTCATGGTTACTCCCACCGTTTATCCGCGATCAGTTTTCAAAATCCTATAGATAGTTATTATTACATTACTCAATCGTCCGGATAATACAAAAACGAGCAGATACCAAATTAGATGACGGCTGTCCTATGTATGAAATTAGATGTCGGCGGTCCCATTGATGAAAATACGGGAGCGAGCGCAAGTTACTCGGTTGACCGTAAAACGACCGGATACCGTAATATCGTTGAAGGAAACTCGAAAAATTTTAACACTCTCGACCGGAGCAAAAGACACACGGGGCGAGTGGGTGTTACTCGGCCCACCGGAGAACCGGGAGACAAACCGGATACCGCGATATCGCATACTCCCGCCGTTTACCGGCGATTAGTTTTTAGAATCCTATGGAGAGTCGAAGGTACTCCCGCTGAATACCCACGATTAGATGTATATTTCCTTGGGAGACTGATGTTTACTCCCGCCATTTACCCACTTCTTTTCTCTCGTTTTCAAAATCCTATAGATAGTTATTATTACATTACTCAATCGACCGGATAATACAAAAACGAGCAGATACCAAATTAGATAACGGCTGTCCAATGTATGAAATTAGATGTCGGCGGTCCCATTGATGAAAATACGGGACCGAGCGCAAGTTACTCGGGCGACCGTGTAACGACCGGATACCGTAATATCGTTGAAGAAAACTCGATAAATTTTAACACGGTCGTCCGGAGCAAAAGACTCTCGGAGCGAGTCGGTGTTACTCGGCCCACCGGAGAACCGGGAGAAAAACCGGATACCGCGATATCGCATACTCCCGCCGGTTACCGGCGATTAGTTTTTAGAATCCTATGGAGAGTCGAAGGTACTCCCGCGGTACACCCGCGATAAGTTATTAATACCTTAAGTAGAGTTGAACATTTTGCCGCCTATGTAACCGCTATCAGTTTTTATTATCCTTAGTAGAGTCGAAGTTACTCCCGCTGTATACCCGTGATTAGATTTATATTTCCTTGGGAGACTGATGGTTAATCCCGCCATTTACCCACTATCAGTTCTTAAAATACTTTAAAGAGTCGAGGCTACTTCCGCCGAATTTCAACGATTAGTTATTAATATCCATAAGATAGTCAAAGCTACTCCCGCGGTATACCAGCGATCTGTTATTAACTTCATAATGAGAGTTGTAGTTACTGCAACCATTTTATTGAATTCCACATTTGCACTCCATACCTGGGACAGCCGACATCTATTTACTCACGAATATCATATGCGTTCCTATAAATTTCCTATGTTCTGATTTTGACAATTTCATAAACATAGTTAATTTTTATTATCATCCATAAGAGGGACAAAGTTACTCCCGCTATTCACCCGTGATCAGATGACAATTATCTTGGGAGAGTCATGGTTACTCCCGCCATTTGCCCGCGATCAGTTTTTAAAATCCTATGGAGATTCGAAGCTACTCTCACTGTACACCAGCGATCAGTTACTAATATCTCAAATTGAGTCGAATCTACTCCCGCCTATTTAACCGCCATCAGATTCTATTATCCTTCGGAAAAAAGAAGTTGCTCCTGCCGTTTACCCGCGGTGCCTTTTTTAATATGCTATGAAGATTCATAATTACCCCCGCCGTTTACCATCAGTTCATTTTTGATAACCGTAAAGTATTCTACAATCGTATAAAACGACCGACAAATAAGCAATTATTTATTCGTTTCTAGACATTCACTCGATACCTAGGACTGCCGACATCTATTTAATAATTACCAATAAATAAGCGCTCCTATCAATTTCCGAAGTGCTAATTTAGACATTTCCATAGAGATAATCACGTTTTATTAGTATCTACAAGAGAGTCAAAGCTACTCCCACGGTACTGTCGCGATAAGTCATTACTATCTCAAGTAGAGTCGAACTTTTTCCCGCCGATGTAACCTCCATCAGTTTTTATTATCCTTAGGATAGTCGAAATTATTCCCGCTGTAGACCCACGATCATATTACAATTTCCTAGGGAGGCTCATGGTTACTCCCACCGTTTATCCGCGATCAGTTTTCAAAATCCTATAGATAGTTATTATTACATTACTCAATCGTCCAGATAATACAAAAACGAGCAGATACCAAATTAGATGACGGCTGTCCTATGTATGAAATTAGATGTCGGCGGTCCCATTGATGAAAATACGGGAGCGAGCGCAAGTTACTCGGTTGACCGTAAAACGACCGGATACCGTAATATCGTTGAAGGAAACTCGAAAAATTTTAACACTCTCGACCGGAGCAAAAGACACACGGGGCGAGTGGGTGTTACTCGGCCCACCGGAGAACCGGGAGACAAACCGGATACCGCGATATCGCATACTCCCGCCGTTTACCGGCGATTAGTTTTTAGAATCCTATGGAGAGTCGAAGGTACTCCCGCTGAATACCCACGATTAGATGTATATTTCCTTGGGAGACTGATGTTTACTCCCGCCATTTACCCACTTCTTTTCTCTCGTTTTCAAAATCCTATAGATAGTTATTATTACATTACTCAATCGACCGGATAATACAAAAACGAGCAGATACCAAATTAGATAACGGCTGTCCAATGTATGAAATTAGATGTCGGCGGTCCCATTGATGAAAATACGGGAGCGAGCGCAAGTTACTCGGGCGACCGTGTAACGACCGGATACCGTAATATCGTTGAAGAAAACTCGATAAATTTTAACACGGTCGTCCGGAGCAAAAGACTCTCGGAGCGAGTCGGTGTTACTCGGCCCACCGGAGAACCGGGAGAAAAACCGGATACCGCGATATCGCATACTCCCGCCGGTTACCGGCGATTAGTTTTTAGAATCCTATGGAGAGTCGAAGGTACTCCCGCGGTACACCCGCGATAAGTTATTAATACCTTAAGTAGAGTTGAACATTTTGCCGCCTATGTAACCGCTATCAGTTTTTATTATCCTTAGTAGAGTCGAAGTTACTCCCGCTGTATACCCGTGATTAGATTTATATTTCCTTGGGAGACTGATGGTTAATCCCGCCATTTACCCACTATCAGTTCTTAAAATACTTTAAAGAGTCGAGGCTACTTCCGCCGAATTTCAACGATTAGTTATTAATATCCATAAGATAGTCAAAGCTACTCCCGCGGTATACCAGCGATCTGTTATTAACTTCATAATGAGAGTTGTAGTTACTGCAACCATTTTATTGAATTCCACATTTGCACTCCATACCTGGGACAGCCGACATCTATTTACTCACGAATATCATATGCGTTCCTATAAATTTCCTATGTTCTGATTTTGACAATTTCATAAACATAGTTAATTTTTATTATCATCCATAAGAGGGACAAAGTTACTCCCGCTATTCACCCGTGATCAGATGACAATTATCTTGGGAGAGTCATGGTTACTCCCGCCATTTGCCCGCGATCAGTTTTTAAAATCCTATGGAGATTCGAAGCTACTCTCACTGTACACCAGCGATCAGTTACTAATATCTCAAATTGAGTCGAATCTACTCCCGCCTATTTAACCGCCATGAGATTCTATTATCCTTCGGAAAAAAGAAGTTGCTCCTGCCGTTTACCCGCGGTGCCTTTTTTAATATGCTATGAAGATTCATAATTACCCCCGCCGTTTACCATCAGTTCATTTTTGATAACCGTAAAGTATTCTACAATCGTATAAAACGACCGACAAATAAGCAATTATTTATTCGTTTCTAGACATTCACTCGATACCTAGGACTGCCGACATCTATTTAATAATTACCAATAAAATAAGCGCTCCTATCAATTTCCGAAGTGCTAATTTAGACATTTCCATAGAGATAATCACGTTTTATTAGTATCTACAAGAGAGTCAAAGCTACTCCCACGGTACTGTCGCGATAAGTCATTACTATCTCAAGTAGAGTCGAACTTTTTCCCGCCGATGTAACCTCCATCAGTTTTTATTATCCTTAGGATAGTCCAAATTATTCCCGCTGTAGACCCACGATCATATTACAATTTCCTAGGGAGGCTCATGGTTACTCCCACCGTTTATCCGCGATCAGTTTTCAAAATCCTATAGATAGTTATTATTACATTACTCAATCGTCCAGATAATACAAAAACGAGCAGATACCAAATTAGATGACGGCTGTCCTATGTATGAAATTAGATGTCGGCGGTCCCATTGATGAAAATACGGGAGCGAGCGCAAGTTACTCGGTTGACCGTAAAACGACCGGATACCGTAATATCGTTGAAGGAAACTCGAAAAATTTTAACACTCTCGACCGGAGCAAAAGACACACGGGGCGAGTGGGTGTTACTCGGCCCACCGGAGAACCGGGAGACAAACCGGATACCGCGATATCGCATACTCCCGCCGTTTACCGGCGATTAGTTTTTAGAATCCTATGGAGAGTCGAAGGTACTCCCGCTGAATACCCACGATTAGATGTATATTTCCTTGGGAGACTGATGTTTACTCCCGCCATTTACCCACTTCTTTTCTCTCGTTTTCAAAATCCTATAGATAGTTATTATTACATTACTCAATCGACCGGATAATACAAAAACGAGCAGATACCAAATTAGATAACGGCTGTCCAATGTATGAAATTAGATGTCGGCGGTCCCATTGATGAAAATACGGGAGCGAGCGCAAGTTACTCGGGCGACCGTGTAACGACCGGATACCGTAATATCGTTGAAGAAAACTCGATAAATTTTAACACGGTCGTCCGGAGCAAAAGACTCTCGGAGCGAGTCGGTGTTACTCGGCCCACCGGAGAACCGGGAGTAAAACCGGATACCGCGATATCGTATACTCCCGCCGGTTACCGGCGATTAGTTTTTAGAATCCTATGGAGAGTCGAAGGTACTCCCGCGGTACACCCGCGATAAGTTATTAATACCTTAAGTAGAGTTGAACATTTTGCCGCCTATGTAACCGCTATCAGTTTTTATTATCCTTAGTAGAGTCGAAGTTACTCCCGCTGTATACCCGCGATTAGATTTATATTTCCTTGGGAGACTGATGGTTAATCCCGCCATTTACCCACTATCAGTTCTTAAAATACTTTAAAGAGTCGAGGCTACTTCCGCCGAATTTCAACGATTAGTTATTAATATCCATAAGATAGTCAAAGCTACTCCCGCGGTATACCAGCGATCTGTTATTAACTTCCTAATGAGAGTTGTAGTTACTGCAACCATTTTATTGAATTCCACATTTGCACTCCATACCTGGGACAGCCGACATCTATTTACTCACGAATATCATATGCGTTCCTATAAATTTCCTATGTTCTGATTTTGACAATTTCATAAACATAGTTAATTTTTATTATCATCCATAAGAGGGACAAAGTTACTCCCGCTATTCACCCGTGATCAGATGACAATTATCTTGGGAGAGTCATGGTTACTCCCGCCATTTGCCCGCGATCAGTTTTTAAAATCCTATGGAGATTCGAAGCTACTCTCACTGTACACCAGCGATCAGTTACTAATATCTCAAATTGAGTCGAATCTACTCCCGCCTATTTAACCGCCATGAGATTCTATTATCCTTCGGAAAAAAGAAGTTGCTCCTGCCGTTTACCCGCGGTGCCTTTTTTAATATGCTATGAAGATTCATAATTACCCCCGCCGTTTACCATCAGTTCATTTTTGATAACCGTAAAGTATTCTACAATCGTATAAAACGACCGACAAATAAGCAATTATTTATTCGTTTCTAGACATTCACTCGATACCTAGGACTGCCGACATCTATTTAATAATTACCAATAAAATAAGCGCTCCTATCAATTTCCGAAGTGCTAATTTAGACATTTCCATAGAGATAATCACGTTTTATTAGTATCTACAAGAGAGTCAAAGCTACTCCCACGGTACTGTCGCGATAAGTCATTACTATCTCAAGTAGAGTCGAACTTTTTCCCGCCGATGTAACCTCCATCAGTTTTTATTATCCTTAGGATAGTCCAAATTATTCCCGCTGTAGACCCACGATCATATTACAATTTCCTAGGGAGGCTCATGGTTACTCCCACCGTTTATCCGCGATCAGTTTTCAAAATCCTATAGATAGTTATTATTACATTACTCAATCGTCCAGATAATACAAAAACGAGCAGATACCAAATTAGATGACGGCTGTCCTATGTATGAAATTAGATGTCGGCGGTCCCATTGATGAAAATACGGGAGCGAGCGCAAGTTACTCGGTTGACCGTAAAACGACCGGATACCGTAATATCGTTGAAGGAAACTCGAAAAATTTTAACACTCTCGACCGGAGCAAAAGACACACGGGGCGAGTGGGTGTTACTCGGCCCACCGGAGAACCGGGAGACAAACCGGATACCGCGATATCGCATACTCCCGCCGTTTACCGGCGATTAGTTTTTAGAATCCTATGGAGAGTCGAAGGTACTCCCGCTGAATACCCACGATTAGATGTATATTTCCTTGGGAGACTGATGTTTACTCCCGTCATTTACCCACTTCTTTTCTCTCGTTTTCAAAATCCTATAGATAGTTATTATTACATTACTCAATCGACCGGATAATACAAAAACGAGCAGATACCAAATTAGATAACGGCTGTCCAATGTATGAAATTAGATGTCGGCGGTCCCATTGATGAAAATACGGGAGCGAGCGCAAGTTACTCGGGCGACCGTGTAACGACCGGATACCGTAATATCGTTGAAGAAAACTCGATAAATTTTAACACGGTCGTCCGGAGCAAAAGACTCTCGGAGCGAGTCGGTGTTACTCGGCCCACCGGAGAACCGGGAGAAAAACCGGATACCGCGATATCGCATACTCGCGCCGGTTACCGGCGATTAGTTTTTAGAATCCTATGGAGAGTCGAAGGTACTCCCGCGGTACACCCGCGATAAGTTATTAATACCTTAAGTAGAGTTGAACATTTTGCCGCCTATGTAACCGCTATCAGTTTTTATTATCCTTAGTAGAGTCGAAGTTACTCCCGCTGTATACCCGTGATTAGATTTATATTTCCTTGGGAGACTGATGGTTAATCCCGCCATTTACCCACTATCAGTTCTTAAAATACTTTAAAGAGTCGAGGCTACTTCCGCCGAATTTCAACGATTAGTTATTAATATCCATAAGATAGTCAAAGCTACTCCCGCGGTATACCAGCGATCTGTTATTAACTTCCTAATGAGAGTTGTAGTTACTGCAACCATTTTATTGAATTCCACATTTGCACTCCATACCTGGGACAGCCGACATCTATTTACTCACGAATATCATATGCGTTCCTATAAATTTCCTATGTTCTGATTTTGACAATTTCATAAACATAGTTAATTTTTATTATCATCCATAAGAGGGACAAAGTTACTCCCGCTATTCACCCGTGATCAGATGACAATTATCTTGGGAGAGTCATGGTTACTCCCGCCATTTGCCCGCGATCAGTTTTTAAAATCCTATGGAGATTCGAAGCTACTCTCACTGTACACCAGCGATCAGTTACTAATATCTCAAATTGAGTCGAATCTACTCCCGCCTATTTAACCGCCATCAGATTCTATTATCCTTCGGAAAAAAGAAGTTGCTCCTGCCGTTTACCCGCGGTGCCTTTTTTAATATGCTATGAAGATTCATAATTACCCCCGCCGTTTACCATCAGTTCATTTTTGATAACCGTAAAGTATTCTACAATCGTATAAAACGACCGACAAATAAGCAATTATTTATTCGTTTCTAGACATTCACTCGATACCTAGGACTGCCGACATCTATTTAATAATTACCAATAAAATAAGCGCTCCTATCAATTTCCGAAGTGCTAATTTAGACATTTCCATAGAGATAATCACGTTTTATTAGTATCTACAAGAGAGTCAAAGCTACTCCCACGGTACTGTCGCGATAAGTCATTACTATCTCAAGTAGAGTCAAACTTTTTCCCGCCGATGTAACCTCCATCAGTTTTTATTATCCTTAGGATAGTCGAAATTATTCCCGCTGTAGACCCACGATCATATTACAATTTCCTAGGGAGGCTCATGGTTACTCCCACCGTTTATCCGCGATCAGTTTTCAAAATCCTATAGATAGTTATTATTACATTACTCAATCGTCCAGATAATACAAAAACGAGCAGATACCAAATTAGATGACGGCTGTCCTATGTATGAAATTAGATGTCGGCGGTCCCATTGATGAAAATACGGGAGCGAGCGCAAGTTACTCGGTTGACCGTAAAACGACCGGATACCGTAATATCGTTGAAGGAAACTCGAAAAATTTTAACACTCTCGACCGGAGCAAAAGACACACGGGGCGAGTGGGTGTTACTCGGCCCACCGGAGAACCGGGAGACAAACCGGATACCGCGATATCGCATACTCCCGCCGTTTACCGGCGATTAGTTTTTAGAATCCTATGGAGAGTCGAAGGTACTCCCGCTGAATACCCACGATTAGATGTATATTTCCTTGGGAGACTGATGTTTACTCCCGCCATTTACCCACTTCTTTTCTCTCGTTTTCAAAATCCTATAGATAGTTATTATTACATTACTCAATCGACCGGATAATACAAAAACGAGCAGATACCAAATTAGATAACGGCTGTCCAATGTATGAAATTAGATGTCGGCGGTCCCATTGATGAAAATACGGGAGAGAGCGCAAGTTACTCGGGCGACCGTGTAACGACCGGATACCGTAATATCGTTGAAGAAAACTCGATAAATTTTAACACGGTCGTCCGGAGCAAAAGACTCTCGGAGCGAGTCGGTGTTACTCGGCCCACCGGAGAACCGGGAGTAAAACCGGATACCGCGATATCGCATACTCCCGCCGGTTACCGGCGATTAGTTTTTAGAATCCTATGGAGAGTCGAAGGTACTCCCGCGGTACACCCGCGATAAGTTATTAATACCTTAAGTAGAGTTGAACATTTTGCCGCCTATGTAACCGCTATCAGTTTTTATTATCCTTAGTAGAGTCGAAGTTACTCCCGCTGTATACCCGCGATTAGATTTATATTTCCTTGGGAGACTGATGGTTAATCCCGCCATTTACCCACTATCAGTTCTTAAAATACTTTAAAGAGTCGAGGCTACTTCCGCCGAATTTCAACGATTAGTTATTAATATCCATAAGATAGTCAAAGCTACTCCCGCGGTATACCAGCGATCTGTTATTAACTTCCTAATGAGAGTTGTAGTTACTGCAACCATTTTATTGAATTCCACATTTGCACTCCATACCTGGGACAGCCGACATCTATTTACTCACGAATATCATATGCGTTCCTATAAATTTCCTATGTTCTGATTTTGACAATTTCATAAACATAGTTAATTTTTATTATCATCCATAAGAGGGACAAAGTTACTCCCGCTATTCACCCGTGATCAGATGACAATTATCTTGGGAGAGTCATGGTTACTCCCGCCATTTGCCCGCGATCAGTTTTTAAAATCCTATGGAGATTCGAAGCTACTCTCACTGTACACCAGCGATCAGTTACTAATATCTCAAATTGAGTCGAATCTACTCCCGCCTATTTAACCGCCTTGAGATTCTATTATCCTTCGGAAAAAAGAAGTTGCTCCTGCCGTTTACCCGCGGTGCCTTTTTTAATATGCTATGAAGATTCATAATTACCCCCGCCGTTTACCATCAGTTCATTTTTGATAACCGTAAAGTATTCTACAATCGTATAAAACGACCGACAAATAAGCAATTATTTATTCGTTTCTAGACATTCACTCGATACCTAGGACTGCCGACATCTATTTAATAATTACCAATAAAATAAGCGCTCCTATCAATTTCCGAAGTGCTAATTTAGACATTTCCATAGAGATAATCACGTTTTATTAGTATCTACAAGAGAGTCAAAGCTACTCCCACGGTACTGTCGCGATAAGTCATTACTATCTCAAGTAGAGTCGAACTTTTTCCCGCCGATGTAACCTCCATCAGTTTTTATTATCCTTAGGATAGTCGAAATTATTCCCGCTGTAGACCCACGATCATATTACAATTTCCTAGGGAGGCTCATGGTTACTCCCACCGTTTATCCGCGATCAGTTTTCAAAATCCTATAGATAGTTATTATTACATTACTCAATCGTCCAGATAATACAAAAACGAGCAGATACCAAATTAGATGACGGCTGTCCTATGTATGAAATTAGATGTCGGCGGTCCCATTGATGAAAATACGGGAGCGAGCGCAAGTTACTCGGTTGACCGTAAAACGACCGGATACCGTAATATCGTTGAAGGAAACTCGAAAAATTTTAACACTCTCGACCGGAGCAAAAGACACACGGGGCGAGTGGGTGTTACTCGGCCCACCGGAGAACCGGGAGACAAACCGGATACCGCGATATCGCATACTCCCGCCGTTTACCGGCGATTAGTTTTTAGAATCCTATGGAGAGTCGAAGGTACTCCCGCTGAATACCCACGATTAGATGTATATTTCCTTGGGAGACTGATGTTTACTCCCGCCATTTACCCACTTCTTTTCTCTCGTTTTCAAAATCCTATAGATAGTTATTATTACATTACTCAATCGACCGGATAATACAAAAACGAGCAGATACCAAATTAGATAACGGCTGTCCAATGTATGAAATTAGATGTCGGCGGTCCCATTGATGAAAATACGGGAGCGAGCGCAAGTTACTCGGGCGACCGTGTAACGACCGGATACCGTAATATCGTTGAAGAAAACTCGATAAATTTTAACACGGTCGTCCGGAGCAAAAGACTCTCGGAGCGAGTCGGTGTTACTCGGCCCACCGGAGAACCGGGAGTAAAACCGGATACCGCGATATCGCATACTCCCGCCGGTTACCGGCGATTAGTTTTTAGAATCCTATGGAGAGTCGAAGGTACTCCCGCGGTACACCCGCGATAAGTTATTAATACCTTAAGTAGAGTTGAACATTTTGCCGCCTATGTAACCGCTATCAGTTTTTATTATCCTTAGTAGAGTCGAAGTTACTCCCGCTGTATACCCGCGATTAGATTTATATTTCCTTGGGAGACTGATGGTTAATCCCGCCATTTACCCACTATCAGTTCTTAAAATACTTTAAAGAGTCGAGGCTACTTCCGCCGAATTTCAACGATTAGTTATTAATATCCATAAGATAGTCAAAGCTACTCCCGCGGTATACCAGCGATCTGTTATTAACTTCCTAATGAGAGTTGTAGTTACTGCAACCATTTTATTGAATTCCACATTTGCACTCCATACCTGGGACAGCCGACATCTATTTACTCACGAATATCATATGCGTTCCTATAAATTTCCTATGTTCTGATTTTGACAATTTCATAAACATAGTTAATTTTTATTATCATCCATAAGAGGGACAAAGTTACTCCCGCTATTCACCCGTGATCAGATGACAATTATCTTGGGAGAGTCATGGTTACTCCCGCCATTTGCCCGCGATCAGTTTTTAAAATCCTATGGAGATTCGAAGCTACTCTCACTGTACACCAGCGATCAGTTACTAATATCTCAAATTGAGTCGAATCTACTCCCGCCTATTTAACCGCCTTGAGATTCTATTATCCTTCGGAAAAAAGAAGTTGCTCCTGCCGTTTACCCGCGGTGCCTTTTTTAATATGCTATGAAGATTCATAATTACCCCCGCCGTTTACCATCAGTTCATTTTTGATAACCGTAAAGTATTCTACAATCGTATAAAACGACCGACAAATAAGCAATTATTTATTCGTTTCTAGACATTCACTCGATACCTAGGACTGCCGACATCTATTTAATAATTACCAATAAAATAAGCGCTCCTATCAATTTCCGAAGTGCTAATTTAGACATTTCCATAGAGATAATCACGTTTTATTAGTATCTACAAGAGAGTCAAAGCTACTCCCACGGTACTGTCGCGATAAGTCATTACTATCTCAAGTAGAGTCGAACTTTTTCCCGCCGATGTAACCTCCATCAGTTTTTATTATCCTTAGGATAGTCGAAATTATTCCCGCTGTAGACCCACGATCATATTACAATTTCCTAGGGAGGCTCATGGTTACTCCCACCGTTTATCCGCGATCAGTTTTCAAAATCCTATAGATAGTTATTATTACATTACTCAATCGTCCAGATAATACAAAAACGAGCAGATACCAAATTAGATGACGGCTGTCCTATGTATGAAATTAGATGTCGGCGGTCCCATTGATGAAAATACGGGAGCGAGCGCAAGTTACTTGGTTGACCGTAAAACGACCGGATACCGTAATATCGTTGAAGGAAACTCGAAAAATTTTAACACTCTCGACCGGAGCAAAAGACACACTGGGCGAGTGGGTGTTACTCGGCCCACCGGAGAACCGGGAGACAAACCGGATACCGCGATATCGCATACTCCCGCCGTTTACCGGCGATTAGTTTTTAGAATCCTATGGAGAGTCGAAGGTACTCCCGCTGAATACCCACGATTAGATGTATATTTCCTTGGGAGACTGATGTTTACTCCCGCCAATTACCCACTTCTTTTCTCTCGTTTTCAAAATCCTATAGATAGTTATTATTACATTACTCAATCGACCGGATAATACAAAAACGAGCAGATACCAAATTAGATAACGGCTGTCCAATGTATGAAATTAGATGTCGGCGGTCCCATTGATGAAAATACGGGAGCGAGCGCAAGTTACTCGGGCGACCGTGTAACGACCGGATACCGTAATATCGTTGAAGAAAACTCGATAAATTTTAACACGGTCGTCCGGAGCAAAAGACTCTCGGAGTGAGTCGGTGTTACTCGGCCCACCGGAGAACCGGGAGTAAAACCGGATACCGCGATATCGCATACTCCCGCCGGTTACCGGCGATTAGTTTTTAGAATCCTATGGAGAGTCGAAGGTACTCCCGCGGTACACCCGCGATAAGTTATTAATACCTTAAGTAGAGTTGAACATTTTGCCGCCTATGTAACCGCTATCAGTTTTTATTATCCTTAGTAGAGTCGAAGTTACTCCCGCTGTATACCCGCGATTAGATTTATATTTCCTTGGGAGACTGATGGTTAATCCCGCCATTTACCCACTATCAGTTCTTAAAATACTTTAAAGAGTCGAGGCTACTTCCGCCGAATTTCAACGATTAGTTATTAATATCCATAAGATAGTCAAAGCTACTCCCGCGGTATACCAGCGATCTGTTATTAACTTCCTAATGAGAGTTGTAGTTACTGCAACCATTTTATTGAATTCCACATTTGCACTCCATACCTGGGACAGCCGACATCTATTTACTCACGAATATCATATGCGTTCCTATAAATTTCCTATGTTCTGATTTTGACAATTTCATAAACATAGTTAATTTTTATTATAATCCATAAGAGGGACAAAGTTACTCCCGCTATTCACCCGTGATCAGATGACAATTATCTTGGGAGAGTCATGGTTACTCCCGCCATTTGCCCGCGATCAGTTTTTAAAATCCTATGGAGATTCGAAGCTACTCTCACTGTACACCAGCGATCAGTTACTAATATCTCAAATTGAGTCGAATCTACTCCCGCTTATTTAACCGCCATCAGATTCTATTATCCTTCGGAAAAAAGTAGTTGCTCCTGCCGTTTACCCGCGGTGCCTTTTTTAATATGCTATGAAGATTCATAATTACCCCCGCCGTTTACCATCAGTTCATTTTTGATAACCGTAAAGTATTCTACAATCGTATAAAACGACCGACAAATAAGCAATTATTTATTCGTTTCTAGACATTCACTCGATACCTAGGACTGCCGACATCTATTTAATAATTACCAATAAAATAAGCGCTCCTATCAATTTCCGAAGTGCTAATTTAGACATTTCCATAGAGATAATCACGTTTTATTAGTATCTACAAGAGAGTCGAAGCTACTCCCACGGTACTGTCGCGATAAGTCATTACTATCTCAAGTAGAGTCGAACTTTTTCCCGCCGATGTAACCTCCATCAGTTTTTATTATCCTTAGGATAGTCGAAATTATTCCCGCTGTAGACCCACGATCAAATTACAATTTCCTAGGGAGGCTCATGGTTACTCCCACCGTTTATCCGCGATCAGTTTTCAAAATCCTATAGATAGTTATTATTACATTACTCAATCGTCCGGATAATACAAAAACGAGCAGATACCAAATTAGATGACGGCTGTCCTATGTATGAAATTAGATGTCGGCGGTCCCATTGATGAAAATACGGGAGCGAGCGCAAGTTACTCGGTTGACCGTAAAACGACCGGATACCGTAATATCGTTGAAGGAAACTCGAAAAATTTTAACACTCTCGACCGGAGCAAAAGACACACGGGGCGAGTGGGTGTTACTCGGCCCACCGGAGAACCGGGAGACAAACCGGATACCGCGATATCGCATACTCCCGCCGTTTACCGGCGATTAGTTTTTAGAATCCTATGGAGAGTCGAAGGTACTCCCGCTGAATACCCACGATTAGATGTATATTTCCTTGGGAGACTGATGTTTACTCCCGCCATTTACCCACTTCTTTTCTCTCGTTTTCAAAATCCTATAGATAGTTATTATTACATTACTCAATCGACCGGATAATACAAAAACGAGCAGATACCAAATTAGATAACGGCTGTCCAATGTATGAAATTAGATGTCGGCGGTCCCATTGATGAAAATACGGGAGCGAGCGCAAGTTACTCGGGCGACCGTGTAACGACCGGATACCGTAATATCGTTGAAGAAAACTCGATAAATTTTAACACGGTCGTCCGGAGCAAAAGACTCTCGGAGCGAGTCGGTGTTACTCGGCCCACCGGAAAACCGGGAGAAAAACCGGATACCGCGATATCGCATACTCCCGCCGGTTACCGGCGATTAGTTTTTAGAATCCTATGGAGAGTCGAAGGTACTCCCGCGGTACACCCGCGATAAGTTATTAATACCTTAAGTAGAGTTGAACATTTTGCCGCCTATGTAACCGCTATCAGTTTTTATTATCCTTAGTAGAGTCGAAGTTACTCCCGCTGTATACCCGCGATTAGATTTATATTTCCTTGGGAGACTGATGGTTAATCCCGCCATTTACCCACTATCAGTTCTTAAAATACTTTAAAGAGTCGAGGCTACTTCCGCCGAATTTCAACGATTAGTTATTAATATCCATAAGATAGTCAAAGCTACTCCCGCGGTATACCAGCGATCTGTTATTAACTTCCTAATGAGAGTTGTAGTTACTGCAACCATTTTATTGAATTCCACATTTGCACTCCATACCTGGGACAGCCGACATCTATTTACTCACGAATATCATATGCGTTCCTATAAATTTCCTATGTTCTGATTTTGACAATTTCATAAACATAGTTAATTTTTATTATAATCCATAAGAGGGACAAAGTTACTCCCGCTATTCACCCGTGATCAGATGACAATTATCTTGGGAGAGTCATGGTTACTCCCGCCATTTGCCCGCGATCAGTTTTTAAAATCCTATGGAGATTCGAAGCTACTCTCACTGTACACCAGCGATCAGTTACTAATATCTCAAATTGAGTCGAATCTACTCCCGCTTATTTAACCGCCATCAGATTCTATTATCCTTCGGAAAAAAGTAGTTGCTCCTGCCGTTTACCCGCGGTGCCTTTTTTAATATGCTATGAAGATTCATAATTACCCCCGCCGTTTACCATCAGTTCATTTTTGATAACCGTAAAGTATTCTACAATCGTATAAAACGACCGACAAATAAGCAATTATTTATTCGTTTCTAGACATTCACTCGATACCTAGGACTGCCGACATCTATTTAATAATTACCAATAAAATAAGCGCTCCTATCAATTTCCGAAGTGCTAATTTAGACATTTCCATAGAGATAATCACGTTTTATTAGTATCTACAAGAGAGTCGAAGCTACTCCCACGGTACTGTCGCAATAAGTCATTACTATCTCAAGTAGTGTCGAACATTTTCCCGCCGATGTAACCTCCATCAGTTTTTATTATCCATAGGATAGTCGAAATTATTCCCGCTGTAGACCCACGATCATATTACAATTTCCTAGGGAGGCTCATGGTTACTCCCACCGTTTATCCGCGATCAGTTTTCAAAATCCTATAGATAGTTATTATTACATTACTCAATCGTCCAGATAATACAAAAACGAGCAGATACCAAATTAGATGACGGCTGTCCTATGTATGAAATTAGATGTCGGCGGTCCCATTGATGAAAATACGGGAGCGAGCGCAAGTTACTCGGTTGACCGTAAAACGACCGGATACCGTAATATCGTTGAAGGAAACTCGAAAAATTTTAACACTCTCGACCGGAGCAAAAGACACACGGGGCGAGTGGGTGTTACTCGGCCCACCGGAGAACCGGGAGACAAACCGGATACCGCGATATCGCATACTCCCGCCGTTTACCGGCGATTAGTTTTTAGAATCCTATGGAGAGTCGAAGGTACTCCCGCTGAATACCCACGATTAGATGTATATTTCCTTGGGAGACTGATGTTTACTCCCGCCATTTACCCACTTCTTTTCTCTCGTTTTCAAAATCCTATAGATAGTTATTATTACATTACTCAATCGACCGGATAATACAAAAACGAGCAGATACCAAATTAGATAACGGCTGTCCAATGTATGAAATTAGATGTCGGCGGTCCCATTGATGAAAATACGGGAGCGAGCGCAAGTTACTCGGGCGACCGTGTAACGACCGGATACCGTAATATCGTTGAAGAAAACTCGATAAATTTTAACACGGTCGTCCGGAGCAAAAGACTCTCAGAGCGAGTCGGTGTTACTCGGCCCACCGGAGAACCGGGAGTAAAACCGGATACCGCGATATCGCATACTCCCGCCGGTTACCGGCGATTAGTTTTTAGAATCCTATGGAGAGTCGAAGGTACTCCCGCGGTACACCCGCGATAAGTTATTAATACCTTAAGTAGAGTTGAACATTTTGCCGCCTATGTAACCGCTATCAGTTTTTATTATCCTTAGTAGAGTCGAAGTTACTCCCGCTGTATACCCGCGATTAGATTTATATTTCCTTGGGAGACTGATGGTTAATCCCGCCATTTACCCACTATCAGTTCTTAAAATACTTTAAAGAGTCGAGGCTACTTCCGCCGAATTTCAACGATTAGTTATTAATATCCATAAGATAGTCAAAGCTACTCCCGCGGTATACCAGCGATCTGTTATTAACTTCCTAATGAGAGTTGTAGTTACTGCAACCATTTTATTGAATTCCACATTTGCACTCCATACCTGGGACAGCCGACATCTATTTACTCACGAATATCATATGCGTTCCTATAAATTTCCTATGTTCTGATTTTGACAATTTCATAAACATAGTTAATTTTTATTATCATCCATAAGAGGGACTAAGTTACTCCCGCTATTCACCCGTGATCAGATGACAATTATCTTGGGAGAGTCATGGTTACTCCCGCCATTTGCCCGCGATCAGTTTTTAAAATCCTATGGAGATTCGAAGCTACTCTCACTGTACACCAGCGATCAGTTACTAATATCTCAAATTGAGTCGAATCTACTCCCGCTTATTTAACCGCCATCAGATTCTATTATCCTTCGGAAAAAAGTAGTTGCTCCTGCCGTTTACCCGCGGTGCCTTTTTTAATATGCTATGAAGATTCATAATTACCCCCGCCGTTTACCATCAGTTCATTTTTGATAACCGTAAAGTATTCTACAATCGTATAAAACGACCGACAAATAAGCAATTATTTATTCGTTTCTAGACATTCACTCGATACCTAGGACTGCCGACATCTATTTAATAATTACCAATAAAATAAGCGCTCCTATCAATTTCCGAAGTGCTAATTTAGACATTTCCATAGAGATAATCACGTTTTATTAGTATCTACAAGAGAGTCGAAGCTACTCCCACGGTACTGTCGCGATAAGTCATTACTATCTCAAGTAGTGTCGAACTTTTTCCCGCCGATGTAACCTCCATCAGTTTTTATTATCCTTAGGATAGTCGAAATTATTCCCGCTGTAGACCCACGATCATATTACAATTTCCTAGGGAGGCTCATGGTTACTCCCACCGTTTATCCGCGATCAGTTTTCAAAATCCTATAGATAGTTATTATTACATTACTCAATCGTCCGGATAATACAAAAACGAGCAGATACCAAATTAGATGACGGCTGTCCTATGTATGAAATTAGATGTCGGCGGTCCCATTGATGAAAATACGGGAGCGAGCGCAAGTTACTCGGTTGACCGTAAAACGACCGGATACCGTAATATCGTTGAAGGAAACTCGAAAAATTTTAACACTCTCGACCGGAGCAAAAGACACACGGGGCGAGTGGGTGTTACTCGGCCCACCGGAGAACCGGGAGACAAACCGGATACCGCGATATCGCATACTCCCGCCGTTTACCGGCGATTAGTTTTTAGAATCCTATGGAGAGTCGAAGGTACTCCCGCTGAATACCCACGATTAGATGTATATTTCCTTGGGAGACTGATGTTTACTCCCGCCATTTACCCACTTCTTTTCTCTCGTTTTCAAAATCCTATAGATAGTTATTATTACATTACTCAATCGACCGGATAATACAAAAACGAGCAGATACCAAATTAGATAACGGCTGTCCAATGTATGAAATTAGATGTCGGCGGTCCCATTGATGAAAATACGGGAGCGAGCGCAAGTTACTCGGGCGACCGTGTAACGACCGGATACCGTAATATCGTTGAAGAAAACTCGATAAATTTTAACACGGTCGTCCGGAGCAAAAGACTCTCGGAGGGAGTCGGTGTTACTCGGCCCACCGGAGAACCGGGAGAAAAACCGGATACCGCGATATCGCATACTCCCGCCGGTTACCGGCGATTAGTTTTTAGAATCCTATGGAGAGTCGAAGGTACTCCCGCGGTACACCCGCGATAAGTTATTAATACCTTAAGTAGAGTTGAACATTTTGCCGCCTATGTAACCGCTATCAGTTTTTATTATCCTTAGTAGAGTCGAAGTTACTCCCGCTGTATACCCGCGATTAGATTTATATTTCCTTGGGAGACTGATGGTTAATCCCGCCATTTACCCACTATCAGTTCTTAAATTACTTTAAAGAGTCGAGGCTACTTCCGCCGAATTTCAACGATTAGTTATTAATATCCATAAGATAGTCAAAGCTACTCCCGCGGTATACCAGCGATCTGTTATTAACTTCCTAATGAGAGTTGTAGTTACTGCAACCATTTTATTGAATTCCACATTTGCACTCCATACCTGGGACAGCCGACATCTATTTACTCACGAATATCATATACGTTCCTATAAATTTCCTATGTTCTGATTTTGACAATTTCATAAACATAGTTAATTTTTATTATCATCCATAAGAGGGACTAAGTTACTCCCGCTATTCACCCGTGATCAGATGACAATTATCTTGGGAGAGTCATGGTTACTCCCGCCATTTGCCCGCGATCAGTTTTTAAAATCCTATGGAGATTCGAAGCTACTCTCACTGTACACCAGCGATCAGTTACTAATATCTCAAATTGAGTCGAATCTACTCCCGCTTATTTAACCGCCATCAGATTCTATTATCCTTCGGAAAAAAGTAGTTGCTCCTGCCGTTTACCCGCGGTGCCTTTTTTAATATGCTATGAAGATTCATAATTACCCCCGCCGTTTACCATCAGTTCATTTTTGATAACCGTAAAGTATTCTACAATCGTATAAAACGACCGACAAATAAGCAATTATTTATTCGTTTCTAGACATTCACTCGATACCTAGGACTGCCGACATCTATTTAATAATTACCAATAAAATAAGCGCTCCTATCAATTTCCGAAGTGCTAATTTAGACATTTCCATAGAGATAATCACGTTTTATTAGTATCTACAAGAGAGTCGAAGCTACTCCCACGGTACTGTCGCGATAAGTCATTACTATCTCAAGTAGAGTCGAACTTTTTCCCGCCGATGTAACCTCCATCAGTTTTTATTATCCTTAGGATAGTCGAAATTATTCCCGCTGTAGACCCACGATCATATTACAATTTCCTAGGGAGGCTCATGGTTACTCCCACCGTTTATCCGCGATCAGTTTTCAAAATCCTATAGATAGTTATTATTACATTACTCAATCGTCCGGATAATACAAAAACGAGCAGATACCAAATTAGATGACGGCTGTCCTATGTATGAAATTAGATGTCGGCGGTCCCATTGATGAAAATACGGGAGCGAGCGCAAGTTACTCGGTTGACCGTAAAACGACCGGATACCGTAATATCGTTGAAGGAAACTCGAAAAATTTTAACACTCTCGACCGGAGCAAAAGACACACGGGGCGAGTGGGTGTTACTCGGCCCACCGGAGAACCGGGAGACAAACCGGATACCGCGATATCGCATACTCCCGCCGTTTACCGGCGATTAGTTTTTAGAATCCTATGGAGAGTCGAAGGTACTCCCGCTGAATACCCACGATTAGATGTATATTTCCTTGGGAGACTGATGTTTACTCCCGCCATTTACCCACTTCTTTTCTCTCGTTTTCAAAATCCTATAGATAGTTATTATTACATTACTCAATCGACCGGATAATACAAAAACGAGCAGATACCAAATTAGATAACGGCTGTCCAATGTATGAAATTAGATGTCGGCGGTCCCATTGATGAAAATACGGGAGCGAGCGCAAGTTACTCGGGCGACCGTGTAACGACCGGATACCGTAATATCGTTGAAGAAAACTCGATAAATTTTAACACGGTCGTCCGGAGCAAAAGACTCTCGGAGCGAGTCGGTGTTACTCGGCCCACCGGAAAACCGGGAGAAAAACCGGATACCGCGATATCGCATACTCCCGCCGGTTACCGGCGATTAGTTTTTAGAATCCTATGGAGAGTCGAAGGTACTCCCGCGGTACACCCGCGATAAGTTATTAATACCTTAAGTAGAGTTGAACATTTTGCCGCCTATGTAACCGCTATCAGTTTTTATTATCCTTAGTAGAGTCGAAGTTACTCCCGCTGTATACCCGCGATTAGATTTATATTTCCTTGGGAGACTGATGGTTAATCCCGCCATTTACCCACTATCAGTTCTTAAAATACTTTAAAGAGTCGAGGCTACTTCCGCCGAATTTCAACGATTAGTTATTAATATCCATAAGATAGTCAAAGCTACTCCCGCGGTATACCAGCGATCTGTTATTAACTTCCTAATGAGAGTTGTAGTTACTGCAACCATTTTATTGAATTCCACATTTGCACTCCATACCTGGGACAGCCGACATCTATTTACTCACGAATATCATATGCGTTCCTATAAATTTCCTATGTTCTGATTTTGACAATTTCATAAACATAGTTAATTTTTATTATCATCCATAAGAGGGACAAAGTTACTCCCGCTATTCACCCGTGATCAGATGACAATTATCTTGGGAGAGTCATGGTTACTCCCGCCATTTGCCCGCGATCAGTTTTTAAAATCCTATGGAGATTCGAAGCTACTCTCACTGTACACCAGCGATCAGTTACTAATATCTCAAATTGAGTCGAATCTACTCCCGCTTATTTAACCGCCATCAGATTCTATTATCCTTCGGAAAAAAGTAGTTGCTCCTGCCGTTTACCCGCGGTGCCTTTTTTAATATGCTATGAAGATTCATAATTACCCCCGCCGTTTACCATCAGTTCATTTTTGATAACCGTAAAGTATTCTACAATCGTATAAAACGACCGACAAATAAGCAATTATTTATTCGTTTCTAGACATTCACTCGATACCTAGGACTGCCGACATCTATTTAATAATTACCAATAAAATAAGCGCTCCTATCAATTTCCGAAGTGCTAATTTAGACATTTCCATAGAGATAATCACGTTTTATTAGTATCTACAAGAGAGTCGAAGCTACTCCCACGGTACTGTCGCGATAAGTCATTACTATCTCAAGTAGTGTCGAACATTTTCCCGCCGATGTAACCTCCATCAGTTTTTATTATCCTTAGGATAGTCGAAATTATTCCCGCTGTAGACCCACGATCATATTACAATTTCCTAGGGAGGCTTATGGTTACTCCCACCGTTTATCCGCGATCAGTTTTCAAAATCCTATAGATAGTTATTATTACATTACTCAATCGTCCAGATAATACAAAAACGAGCAGATACCAAATTAGATGACGGCTGTCCTATGTATGAAATTAGATGTCGGCGGTCCCATTGATGAAAATACGGGAGCGAGCGCAAGTTACTCGGTTGACCGTAAAACGACCGGATACCGTAATATCGTTGAAGGAAACTCGAAAAATTTTAACACTCTCGACCGGAGCAAAAGACACACGGGGCGAGTGGGTGTTACTCGGCCCACCGGAGAACCGGGAGACAAACCGGATACCGCGATATCGCATACTCCCGCCGTTTACCGGCGATTAGTTTTTAGAATCCTATGGAGAGTCGAAGGTACTCCCGCTGAATACCCACGATTAGATGTATATTTCCTTGGGAGACTGATGTTTACTCCCGCCATTTACCCACTTCTTTTCTCTCGTTTTCAAAATCCTATAGATAGTTATTATTACATTACTCAATCGACCGGATAATACAAAAACGAGCAGATACCAAATTAGATAACGGCTGTCCAATGTATGAAATTAGATGTCGGCGGTCCCATTGATGAAAATACGGGAGCGAGCGCAAGTTACTCGGGCGACCGTGTAACGACCGGATACCGTAATATCGTTGAAGAAAACTCGATAAATTTTAACACGGTCGTCCGGAGCAAAAGACTCTCGGAGGGAGTCGGTGTTACTCGGCCCACCGGAGAACCGGGAGAAAAACCGGATACCGCGATATCGCATACTCCCGCCGGTTACCGGCGATTAGTTTTTAGAATCCTATGGAGAGTCGAAGGTACTCCCGCGGTACACCCGCGATAAGTTATTAATACCTTAAGTAGAGTTGAACATTTTGCCGCCTATGTAACCGCTATCAGTTTTTATTATCCTTAGTAGAGTCGAAGTTACTCCCGCTGTATACCCGCGATTAGATTTATATTTCCTTGGGAGACTGATGGTTAATCCCGCCATTTACCCACTATCAGTTCTTAAATTACTTTAAAGAGTCGAGGCTACTTCCGCCGAATTTCAACGATTAGTTATTAATATCCATAAGATAGTCAAAGCTACTCCCGCGGTATACCAGCGATCTGTTATTAACTTCCTAATGAGAGTTGTAGTTACTGCAACCATTTTATTGAATTCCACATTTGCACTCCATACCTGGGACAGCCGACATCTATTTACTCACGAATATCATATGCGTTCCTATAAATTTCCTATGTTCTGATTTTGACAATTTCATAAACATAGTTAATTTTTATTATCATCCATAAGAGGGACTAAGTTACTCCCGCTATTCACCCGTGATCAGATGACAATTATCTTGGGAGAGTCATGGTTACTCCCGCCATTTGCCCGCGATCAGTTTTTAAAATCCTATGGAGATTCGAAGCTACTCTCACTGTACACCAGCGATCAGTTACTAATATCTCAAATTGAGTCGAATCTACTCCCGCTTATTTAACCGCCATCAGATTCTATTATCCTTCGGAAAAAAGTAGTTGCTCCTGTCGTTTACCCGCGGTGCCTTTTTTAATATGCTATGAAGATTCATAATTACCCCCGCCGTTTACCATCAGTTCATTTTTGATAACCGTAAAGTATTCTACAATCGTATAAAACGACCGACAAATAAGCAATTATTTATTCGTTTCTAGACATTCACTCGATACCTAGGACTGCCGACATCTATTTAATAATTACCAATAAAATAAGCGCTCCTATCAATTTCCGAAGTGCTAATTTAGACATTTCCATAGAGATAATCACGTTTTATTAGTATCTACAAGAGAGTCGAAGCTACTCCCACGGTACTGTCGCGATAAGTCATTACTATCTCAAGTAGAGTCGAACTTTTTCCCGCCGATCTAACCTCCATCAGTTTTTATTATCCTTAGGATAGTCGAAATTATTCCCGCTGTAGACCCACGATCATATTACAATTTCCTAGGGAGGCTCATGGTTACTCCCACCGTTTATCCGCGATCAGTTTTCAAAATCCTATAGATAGTTATTATTACATTACTCAATCGTCCGGATAATACAAAAACGAGCAGATACCAAATTAGATGACGGCTGTCCTATGTATGAAATTAGATGTCGGCGGTCCCATTGATGAAAATACGGGAGCGAGCGCAAGTTACTCGGTTGACCGTAAAACGACCGGATACCGTAATATCGTTGAAGGAAACTCGAAAAATTTTAACACTCTCGACCGGAGCAAAAGACACACGGGGCGAGTGGGTGTTACTCGGCCCACCGGAGAACCGGGAGACAAACCGGATACCGCGATATCGCATACTCCCGCCGTTTACCGGCGATTAGTTTTTAGAATCCTATGGAGAGTCGAAGGTACTCCCGCTGAATACCCACGATTAGATGTATATTTCCTTGGGATACTGATGTTTACTCCCGCCATTTACCCACTTCTTTTCTCTCGTTTTCAAAATCCTATAGATAGTTATTATTACATTACTCAATCGACCGGATAATACAAAAACGAGCAGATACCAAATTAGATAACGGCTGTCCAATGTATGAAATTAGATGTCGGCGGTCCCATTGATGAAAATACGGGAGCGAGCGCAAGTTACTCGGGCGACCGTGTAACGACCGGATACCGTAATATCGTTGAAGAAAACTCGATAAATTTTAACACGGTCGTCCGGAGCAAAAGACTCTCGGAGCGAGTCGGTGTTACTCGGCCCACCGGAAAACCGGGAGAAAAACCGGATATCGCGATATCGCATACTCCCGCCGGTTACCGGCGATTAGTTTTTAGAATCCTATGGAGAGTCGAAGGTACTCCCGCGGTACACCCGCGATAAGTTATTAATACCTTAAGTAGAGTTGAACATTTTGCCGCCTATGTAACCGCTATCAGTTTTTATTATCCTTAGTAGAGTCGAAGTTACTCCCGCTGTATACCCGCGATTAGATTTATATTTCCTTGGGAGACTGATGGTTAATCCCGCCATTTACCCACTATCAGTTCTTAAAATACTTTAAAGAGTCGAGGCTACTTCCGCCGAATTTCAACGATTAGTTATTAATATCCATAAGATAGTCAAAGCTACTCCCGCGGTATACCAGCGATCTGTTATTAACTTCCTAATGAGAGTTGTAGTTACTGCAACCATTTTATTGAATTCCACATTTGCACTCCATACCTGGGACAGCCGACATCTATTTACTCACGAATATCATATGCGTTCCTATAAATTTCCTATGTTCTGATTTTGACAATTTCATAAACATAGTTAATTTTTATTATCATCCATAAGAGGGACAAAGTTACTCCCGCTATTCACCCGTGATCAGATGACAATTATCTTGGGAGAGTCATGGTTACTCCCGCCATTTGCCCGCGATCAGTTTTTAAAATCCTATGGAGATTCGAAGCTACTCTCACTGTACACCAGCGATCAGTTACTAATATCTCAAATTGAGTCGAATCTACTCCCGCTTATTTAACCGCCATCAGATTCTATTATCCTTCGGAAAAAAGTAGTTGCTCCTGCCGTTTACCCGCGGTGCCTTTTTTAATATGCTATGAAGATTCATAATTACCCCCGCCGTTTACCATCAGTTCATTTTTGATAACCGTAAAGTATTCTACAATCGTATAAAACGACCGACAAATAAGCAATTATTTATTCGTTTCTAGACATTCACTCGATACCTAGGACTGCCGACATCTATTTAATAATTACCAATAAAATAAGCGCTCCTATCAATTTCCGAAGTGCTAATTTAGACATTTCCATAGAGATAATCACGTTTTATTAGTATCTACAAGAGAGTCGAAGCTACTCCCACGGTACTGTCGCGATAAGTCATTACTATCTCAAGTAGTGTCGAACATTTTCCCGCCGATGTAACCTCCATCAGTTTTTATTATCCTTAGGATAGTCGAAATTATTCCCGCTGTAGACCCACGATCATATTACAATTTCCTAGGGAGGCTCATGGTTACTCCCACCGTTTATCCGCGATCAGTTTTCAAAATCCTATAGATAGTTATTATTACATTACTCAATCGTCCAGATAATACAAAAACGAGCAGATAACAAATTAGATGACGGCTGTCCTATGTATGAAATTAGATGTCGGCGGTCCCATTGATGAAAATACGGGAGCGAGCGCAAGTTACTCGGTTGACCGTAAAACGACCGGATACCGTAATATCGTTGAAGGAAACTCGAAAAATTTTAACACTCTCGACCGGAGCAAAAGACACACGGGGCGAGTGGGTGTTACTCGGCCCACCGGAGAACCGGGAGACAAACCGGATACCGCGATATCGCATACTCCCGCCGTTTACCGGCGATTAGTTTTTAGAATCCTATGGAGAGTCGAAGGTACTCCCGCTGAATACCCACGATTAGATGTATATTTCCTTGGGAGACTGATGTTTACTCCCGCCATTTACCCACTTCTTTTCTCTCGTTTTCAAAATCCTATAGATAGTTATTATTACATTACTCAATCGACCGGATAATACAAAAACGAGCAGATACCAAATTAGATAACGGCTGTCCAATGTATGAAATTAGATGTCGGCGGTCCCATTGATGAAAATACGGGAGCGAGCGCAAGTTACTCGGGCGACCGTGTAACGACCGGATACCGTAATATCGTTGAAGAAAACTCGATAAATTTTAACACGGTCGTCCGGAGCAAAAGACTCTCGGAGGGAGTCGGTGTTACTCGGCCCACCGGAGAACCGGGAGAAAAACCGGATACCGCGATATCGCATACTCCCGCCGGTTACCGGCGATTAGTTTTTAGAATCCTATGGAGAGTCGAAGGTACTCCCGCGGTACACCCGCGATAAGTTATTAATACCTTAAGTAGAGTTGAACATTTTGCCGCCTATGTAACCGCTATCAGTTTTTATTATCCTTAGTAGAGTCGAAGTTACTCCCGCTGTATACCCGCGATTAGATTTATATTTCCTTGGGAGACTGATGGTTAATCCCGCCATTTACCCACTATCAGTTCTTAAATTACTTTAAAGAGTCGAGGCTACTTCCGCCGAATTTCAACGATTAGTTATTAATATCCATAAGATAGTCAAAGCTACTCCCGCGGTATACCAGCGATCTGTTATTAACTTCCTAATGAGAGTTGTAGTTACTGCAACCATTTTATTGAATTCCACATTTGCACTCCATACCTGGGACAGCCGACATCTATTTACTCACGAATATCATATGCGTTCCTATAAATTTCCTATGTTCTGATTTTGACAATTTCATAAACATAGTTAATTTTTATTATCATCCATAAGAGGGACTAAGTTACTCCCGCTATTCACCCGTGATCAGATGACAATTATCTTGGGAGAGTCATGGTTACTCCCGCCATTTGCCCGCGATCAGTTTTTAAAATCCTATGGAGATTCGAAGCTACTCTCACTGTACACCAGCGATCAGTTACTAATATCTCAAATTGAGTCGAATCTACTCCCGCTTATTTAACCGCCATCAGATTCTATTATCCTTCGGAAAAAAGTAGTTGCTCCTGCCGTTTACCCGCGGTGCCTTTTTTAATATGCTATGAAGATTCATAATTACCCCCGCCGTTTACCATCAGTTCATTTTTGATAACCGTAAAGTATTCTACAATCGTATAAAACGACCGACAAATAAGCAATTATTTATTCGTTTCTAGACATTCACTCGATACCTAGGACTGCCGACATCTATTTAATAATTACCAATAAAATAAGCGCTCCTATCAATTTCCGAAGTGCTAATTTAGACATTTCCATAGAGATAATCACGTTTTATTAGTATCTACAAGAGAGTCGAAGCTACTCCCACGGTACTGTCGCGATAAGTCATTACTATCTCAAGTAGAGTCGAACTTTTTCCCGCCGATCTAACCTCCATCAGTTTTTATTATCCTTAGGATAGTCGAAATTATTCCCGCTGTAGACCCACGATCATATTACAATTTCCTAGGGAGGCTCATGGTTACTCCCACCGTTTATCCGCGATCAGTTTTCAAAATCCTATAGATAGTTATTATTACATTACTCAATCGTCCGGATAATACAAAAACGAGCAGATACCAAATTAGATGACGGCTGTCCTATGTATGAAATTAGATGTCGGCGGTCCCATTGATGAAAATACGGGAGCGAGCGCAAGTTACTCGGTTGACCGTAAAACGACCGGATACCGTAATATCGTTGAAGGAAACTCGAAAAATTTTAACACTCTCGACCGGAGCAAAAGACACACGGGGCGAGTGGGTGTTACTCGGCCCACCGGAGAACCGGGAGACAAACCGGATACCGCGATATCGCATACTCCCGCCGTTTACCGGCGATTAGTTTTTAGAATCCTATGGAGAGTCGAAGGTACTCCCGCTGAATACCCACGATTAGATGTATATTTCCTTGGGAGACTGATGTTTACTCCCGCCATTTACCCACTTCTTTTCTCTCGTTTTCAAAATCCTATAGATAGTTATTATTACATTACTCAATCGACCGGATAATACAAAAACGAGCAGATACCAAATTAGATAACGGCTGTCCAATGTATGAAATTAGATGTCGGCGGTCCCATTGATGAAAATACGGGAGCGAGCGCAAGTTACTCGGGCGACCGTGTAACGACCGGATACCGTAATATCGTTGAAGAAAACTCGATAAATTTTAACACAGTCGTCCGGAGCAAAAGACTCTCGGAGCGAGTCGGTGTTACTCGGCCCACCGGAAAACCGGGAGAAAAACCGGATATCGCGATATCGCATACTCCCGCCGGTTACCGGCGATTAGTTTTTAGAATCCTATGGAGAGTCGAAGGTACTCCCGCGGTACACCCGCGATAAGTTATTAATACCTTAAGTAGAGTTGAACATTTTGCCGCCTATGTAACCGCTATCAGTTTTTATTATCCTTAGTAGAGTCGAAGTTACTCCCGCTGTATACCCGCGATTAGATTTATATTTCCTTGGGAGACTGATGGTTAATCCCGCCATTTACCCACTATCAGTTCTTAAAATACTTTAAAGAGTCGAGGCTACTTCCGCCGAATTTCAACGATTAGTTATTAATATCCATAAGATAGTCAAAGCTACTCCCGCGGTATACCAGCGATCTGTTATTAACTTCCTAATGAGAGTTGTAGTTACTGCAACCATTTTATTGAATTCCACATTTGCACTCCATACCTGGGACAGCCGACATCTATTTACTCACGAATATCATATGCGTTCCTATAAATTTCCTATGTTCTGATTTTGACAATTTCATAAACATAGTTAATTTTTATTATCATCCATAAGAGGGACAAAGTTACTCCCGCTATTCACCCGTGATCAGATGACAATTATCTTGGGAGAGTCATGGTTACTCCCGCCATTTGCCCGCGATCAGTTTTTAAAATCCTATGGAGATTCGAAGCTACTCTCACTGTACACCAGCGATCAGTTACTAATATCTCAAATTGAGTCGAATCTACTCCCGCTTATTTAACCGCCATCAGATTCTATTATCCTTCGGAAAAAAGTAGTTGCTCCTGCCGTTTACCCGCGGTGCCTTTTTTAATATGCTATGAAGATTCATAATTACCCCCGCCGTTTACCATCAGTTCATTTTTGATAACCGTAAAGTATTCTACAATCGTATAAAACGACCGACAAATAAGCAATTATTTATTCGTTTCTAGACATTCACTCGATACCTAGGACTGCCGACATCTATTTAATAATTACCAATAAAATAAGCGCTCCTATCAATTTCCGAAGTGCTAATTTAGACATTTCCATAGAGATAATCACGTTTTATTAGTATCTACAAGAGAGTCGAAGCTACTCCCACGGTACTGTCGCGATAAGTCATTACTATCTCAAGTAGTGTCGAACATTTTCCCGCCGATGTAACCTCCATCAGTTTTTATTATCCTTAGGATAGTCGAAATTATTCCCGCTGTAGACCCACGATCATATTACAATTTCCTAGGGAGGCTCATGGTTACTCCCACCGTTTTTCGCGATCAGTTTTCAAAATCCTATAGATAGTTATTATTACATTACTCAATCGTCCAGATAATACAAAAACGAGCAGATACCAAATTAGATGACGGCTGTCCTATGTATGAAATTAGATGTCGGCGGTCCCATTGATGAAAATACGGGAGCGAGCGCAAGTTACTCGGTTGACCGTAAAACGACCGGATACCGTAATATCGTTGAAGGAAACTCGAAAAATTTTAACACTCTCGACCGGAGCAAAAGACACACGGGGCGAGTGGGTGTTACTCGGCCCACCGGAGAACCGGGAGACAAACCGGATACCGCGATATCGCATACTCCCGCCGTTTACCGGCGATTAGTTTTTAGAATCCTATGGAGAGTCGAAGGTACTCCCGCTGAATACCCACGATTAGATGTATATTTCCTTGGGAGACTGATGTTTACTCCCGCCATTTACCCACTTCTTTTCTCTCGTTTTCAAAATCCTATAGATAGTTATTATTACATTACTCAATCGACCGGATAATACAAAAACGAGCAGATACCAAATTAGATAACGGCTGTCCAATGTATGAAATTAGATGTCGGCGGTCCCATTGATGAAAATACGGGAGCGAGCGCAAGTTACTCGGGCGACCGTGTAACGACCGGATACCGTAATATCGTTGAAGAAAACTCGATAAATTTTAACACGGTCGTCCGGAGCAAAAGACTCTCAGAGCGAGTCGGTGTTACTCGGCCCACCGGAGAACCGGGAGTAAAACCGGATACCGCGATATCGCATACTCCCGCCGGTTACCGGCGATTAGTTTTTAGAATCCTATGGAGAGTCGAAGGTACTCCCGCGGTACACCCGCGATAAGTTATTAATACCTTAAGTAGAGTTGAACATTTTGCCGCCTATGTAACCGCTATCAGTTTTTATTATCCTTAGTAGAGTCGAAGTTACTCCCGCTGTATACCCGCGATTAGATTTATATTTCCTTGGGAGACTGATGGTTAATCCCGCCATTTACCCACTATCAGTTCTTAAAATACTTTAAAGAGTCGAGGCTACTTCCGCCGAATTTCAACGATTAGTTATTAATATCCATAAGATAGTCAAAGCTACTCCCGCGGTATACCAGCGATCTGTTATTAACTTCCTAATGAGAGTTGTAGTTACTGCAACCATTTTATTGAATTCCACATTTGCACTCCATACCTGGGACAGCCGACATCTATTTACTCACGAATATCATATGCGTTCCTATAAATTTCCTATGTTCTGATTTTGACAATTTCATAAACATAGTTAATTTTTATTATCATCCATAAGAGGGACAAAGTTACTCCCGCTATTCACCCGTGATCAGATGACAATTATCTTGGGAGAGTCATGGTTACTCCCGCCATTTGCCCGCGATCAGTTTTTAAAATCCTATGGAGATTCGAAGCTACTCTCACTGTACACCAGCGATCAGTTACTAATATCTCAAATTGAGTCGAATCTACTCCCGCTTATTTAACCGCCATCAGATTCTATTATCCTTCGGAAAAAAGTAGTTGCTCCTGCCGTTTACCCGCGGTGCCTTTTTTAATATGCTATGAAGATTCATAATTACCCCCGCCGTTTACCATCAGTTCATTTTTGATAACCGTAAAGTATTCTACAATCGTATAAAACGACCGACAAATAAGCAATTATTTATTCGTTTCTAGACATTCACTCGATACCTAGGACTGCCGACATCTATTTAATAATTACCAATAAAATAAGCGCTCCTATCAATTTCCGAAGTGCTAATTTAGACATTTCCATAGAGATAATCACGTTTTTTTAGTATCTACAAGAGAGTCGAAGCTACTCCCACGGTACTGTCGCGATAAGTCATTACTATCTCAAGTAGTGTCGAACTTTTTCCCGCCGATGTAACCTCCATCAGTTTTTATTATCCTTAGGATAGTCGAAATTATTCCCGCTGTAGACCCACGATCATATTACAATTTCCTAGGGAGGCTCATGGTTACTCCCACCGTTTATCCGCGATCAGTTTTCAAAATCCTATAGATAGTTATTATTACATTACTCAATCGTCCGGATAATACAAAAACGAGCAGATACCAAATTAGATGACGGCTGTCCTATGTATGAAATTAGATGTCGGCGGTCCCATTGATGAAAATACGGGAGCGAGCGCAAGTTACTCGGTTGACCGTAAAACGACCGGATACCGTAATATCGTTGAAGGAAACACGAAAAATTTTAACACTCTCGACCGGAGCAAAAGACACACGGGGCGAGTGGGTGTTACTCGGCCCACCGGAGAACCGGGAGACAAACCGGATACCGCGATATCGCATACTCCCGCCGTTTACCGGCGATTAGTTTTTAGAATCCTATGGAGAGTCGAAGGTACTCCCGCTGAATACCCACGATTAGATGTATATTTCCTTGGGAGACTGATGTTTACTCCCGCCATTTACCCACTTCTTTTCTCTCGTTTTCAAAATCCTATAGATAGTTATTATTACATTACTCAATCGACCGGATAATACAAAAACGAGCAGATACCAAATTAGATAACGGCTGTCCAATGTATGAAATTAGATGTCGGCGGTCCCATTGATGAAAATACGGGAGCGAGCGCAAGTTACTCGGGCGACCGTGTAACGACCGGATACCGTAATATCGTTGAAGAAAACTCGATAAATTTTAACACGGTCGTCCGGAGCAAAAGACTCTCGGAGGGAGTCGGTGTTACTCGGCCCACCGGAGAACCGGGAGAAAAACCGGATACCGCGATATCGCATACTCCCGCCGGTTACCGGCGATTAGTTTTTAGAATCCTATGGAGAGTCGAAGGTACTCCCGCGGTACACCCGCGATAAGTTATTAATACCTTAAGTAGAGTTGAACATTTTGCCGCCTATGTAACCGCTATCAGTTTTTATTATCCTTAGTAGAGTCGAATTTACTCCCGCTGTATACCCGCGATTAGATTTATATTTCCTTGGGAGACTGATGGTTAATCCCGCCATTTACCCACTATCAGTTCTTAAATTACTTTAAAGAGTCGAGGCTACTTCCGCCGAATTTCAACGATTAGTTATTAATATCCATAAGATAGTCAAAGCTACTCCCGCGGTATACCAGCGATCTGTTATTAACTTCCTAATGAGAGTTGTAGTTACTGCAACCATTTTATTGAATTCCACATTTGCACTCCATACCTGGGACAGCCGACATCTATTTACTCACGAATATCATATGCGTTCCTATAAATTTCCTATGTTCTGATTTTGACAATTTCATAAACATAGTTAATTTTTATTATCATCCATAAGAGGGACTAAGTTACTCCCGCTATTCACCCGTGATCAGATGACAATTATCTTGGGAGAGTCATGGTTACTCCCGCCATTTGCCCGCGATCAGTTTTTAAAATCCTATGGAGATTCGAAGCTACTCTCACTGTACACCAGCGATCAGTTACTAATATCTCAAATTGAGTCGAATCTACTCCCGCTTATTTAACCGCCATCAGATTCTATTATCCTTCGGAAAAAAGTAGTTGCTCCTGCCGTTTACCCGCGGTGCCTTTTTTAATATGCTATGAAGATTCATAATTACCCCCGCCGTTTACCATCAGTTCATTTTTGATAACCGTAAAGTATTCTACAATCGTATAAAACGACCGACAAATAAGCAATTATTTATTCGTTTCTAGACATTCACTCGATACCTAGGACTGCCGACATCTATTTAATAATTACCAATAAAATAAGCGCTCCTATCAATTTCCGAAGTGCTAATTTAGACATTTCCATAGAGATAATCACGTTTTATTAGTATCTACAAGAGAGTCGAAGCTACTCCCACGGTACTGTCGCGATAAGTCATTACTATCTCAAGTAGAGTCGAACTTTTTCCCGCCGATGTAACCTCCATCAGTTTTTATTATCCTTAGGATAGTCGAAATTATTCCCGCTGTAGACCCACGATCATATTACAATTTCCTAGGGAGGCTCATGGTTACTCCCACCGTTTATCCGCGATCAGTTTTCAAAATCCTATAGATAGTTATTATTACATTACTCAATCGTCCGGATAATACAAAAACGAGCAGATACCAAATTAGATGACGGCTGTCCTATGTATGAAATTAGATGTCGGCGGTCCCATTGATGAAAATACGGGAGCGAGCGCAAGTTACTCGGTTGACCGTAAAACGACCGGATACCGTAATATCGTTGAAGGAAACTCGAAAAATTTTAACACTCTCGACCGGAGCAAGACACACGGGGCGAGTGGGTGTTACTCGGCCCACCGGAGAACCGGGAGACAAACCGGATACCGCGATATCGCATACTCCCGCCGTTTACCGGCGATTAGTTTTTAGAATCCTATGGAGAGTCGAAGGTACTCCCGCTGAATACCCACGATTAGATGTATATTTCCTTGGGAGACTGATGTTTACTCCCGCCATTTACCCACTTCTTTTCTCTCGTTTTCAAAATCCTATAGATAGTTATTATTACATTACTCAATCGACCGGATAATACAAAAACGAGCAGATACCAAATTAGATAACGGCTGTCCAATGTATGAAATTAGATGTCGGCGGTCCCATTGATGAAAATACGGGAGCGAGCGCAAGTTACTCGGGCGACCGTGTAACGACCGGATACCGTAATATCGTTGAAGAAAACTCGATAAATTTTAACACGGTCGTCCGGAGCAAAAGACTCTCGGAGCGAGTCGGTGTTACTCGGCCCACCGGAAAACCGGGAGAAAAACCGGATACCGCGATATCGCATACTCCCGCCGGTTACCGGCGATTAGTTTTTAGAATCCTATGGAGAGTCGAAGGTACTCCCGCGGTACACCCGCGATAAGTTATTAATACCTTAAGTAGAGTTGAACATTTTGCCGCCTATGTAACCGCTATCAGTTTTTATTATCCTTAGTAGAGTCGAAGTTACTCCCGCTGTATACCCGCGATTAGATTTATATTTCCTTGGGAGACTGATGGTTAATCCCGCCATTTACCCACTATCAGTTCTTAAATTACTTTAAAGAGTCGAGGCTACTTCCGCCGAATTTCAACGATTAGTTATTAATATCCATAAGATAGTCAAAGCTACTCCCGCGGTATACCAGCGATCTGTTATTAACTTCCTAATGAGAGTTGTAGTTACTGCAACCATTTTATTGAATTCCACATTTGCACTCCATACCTGGGACAGCCGACATCTATTTACTCACGAATATCATATGCGTTCCTATAAATTTCCTATGTTCTGATTTTGACAATTTCATAAACATAGTTAATTTTTATTATCATCCATAAGAGGGACTAAGTTACTCCCGCTATTCACCCGTGATCAGATGACAATTATCTTGGGAGAGTCATGGTTACTCCCGCCATTTGCCCGCGATCAGTTTTTAAAATCCTATGGAGATTCGAAGCTACTCTCACTGTACACCAGCGATCAGTTACTAATATCTCAAATTGAGTCGAATCTACTCCCGCTTATTTAACCGCCATCAGATTCTATTATCCTTCGGAAAAAAGTAGTTGCTCCTGCCGTTTACCCGCGGTGCCTTTTTTAATATGCTATGAAGATTCATAATTACCCCCGCCGTTTACCATCAGTTCATTTTTGATAACCGTAAAGTATTCTACAATCGTATAAAACGACCGACAAATAAGCAATTATTTATTCGTTTCTAGACATTCACTCGATACCTAGGACTGCCGACATCTATTTAATAATTACCAATAAAATAAGCGCTCCTATCAATTTCCGAAGTGCTAATTTAGACATTTCCATAGAGATAATCACGTTTTATTAGTATCTACAAGAGAGTCGAAGCTACTCCCACGGTACTGTCGCGATAAGTCATTACTATCTCAAGTAGAGTCGAACTTTTTCCCGCCGATGTAACCTCCATCAGTTTTTATTATCCTTAGGATAGTCGAAATTATTCCCGCTGTAGACCCACGATCATATTACAATTTCCTAGGGAGGCTCATGGTTACTCCCACCGTTTATCCGCGATCAGTTTTCAAAATCCTATAGATAGTTATTATTACATTACTCAATCGTCCGGATAATACAAAAACGAGCAGATACCAAATTAGATGACGGCTGTCCTATGTATGAAATTAGATGTCGGCGGTCCCATTGATGAAAATACGGGAGCGAGCGCAAGTTACTCGGTTGACCGTAAAACGACCGGATACCGTAATATCGTTGAAGGAAACTCGAAAAATTTTAACACTCTCGACCGGAGCAAAAGACACACGGGGCGAGTGGGTGTTACTCGGCCCACCGGAGAACCGGGAGACAAACCGGATACCGCGATATCGCATACTCCCGCCGTTTACCGGCGATTAGTTTTTAGAATCCTATGGAGAGTCGAAGGTACTCCCGCTGAATACCCACGATTAGATGTATATTTCCTTGGGAGACTGATGTTTACTCCCGCCATTTACCCACTTCTTTTCTCTCGTTTTCAAAATCCTATAGATAGTTATTATTACATTACTCAATCGACCGGATAATACAAAAACGAGCAGATACCAAATTAGATAACGGCTGTCCAATGTATGAAATTAGATGTCGGCGGTCCCATTGATGAAAATACGGGAGCGAGCGCAAGTTACTCGGGCGACCGTGTAACGACCGGATACCGTAATATCGTTGAAGAAAACTCGATAAATTTTAACACGGTCGTCCGGAGCAAAAGACTCTCGGAGCGAGTCGGTGTTACTCGGCCCACCGGAAAACCGGGAGAAAAACCGGATATCGCGATATCGCATACTCCCGCCGGTTACCGGCGATTAGTTTTTAGAATCCTATGGAGAGTCGAAGGTACTCCCGCGGTACACCCGCGATAAGTTATTAATACCTTAAGTAGAGTTGAACATTTTGCCGCCTATGTAACCGCTATCAGTTTTTATTATCCTTAGTAGAGTCGAAGTTACTCCCGCTGTATACCCGCGATTAGATTTATATTTCCTTGGGAGACTGATGGTTAATCCCGCCATTTACCCACTATCAGTTCTTAAAATACTTTAAAGAGTCGAGGCTACTTCCGCCGAATTTCAACGATTAGTTATTAATATCCATAAGATAGTCAAAGCTACTCCCGCGGTATACCAGCGATCTGTTATTAACTTCCTAATGAGAGTTGTAGTTACTGCAACCATTTTATTGAATTCCACATTTGCACTCCATACCTGGGACAGCCGACATCTATTTACTCACGAATATCATATGCGTTCCTATAAATTTCCTATGTTCTGATTTTGACAATTTCATAAACATAGTTAATTTTTATTATCATCCATAAGAGGGACAAAGTTACTCCCGCTATTCACCCGTGATCAGATGACAATTATCTTGGGAGAGTCATGGTTACTCCCGCCATTTGCCCGCGATCAGTTTTTAAAATCCTATGGAGATTCGAAGCTACTCTCACTGTACACCAGCGATCAGTTACTAATATCTCAAATTGAGTCGAATCTACTCCCGCTTATTTAACCGCCATCAGATTCTATTATCCTTCGGAAAAAAGTAGTTGCTCCTGCCGTTTACCCGCGGTGCCTTTTTTAATATGCTATGAAGATTCATAATTACCCCCGCCGTTTACCATCAGTTCATTTTTGATAACCGTAAAGTATTCTACAATCGTATAAAACGACCGACAAATAAGCAATTATTTATTCGTTTCTAGACATTCACTCGATACCTAGGACTGCCGACATCTATTTAATAATTACCAATAAAATAAGCGCTCCTATCAATTTCCGAAGTGCTAATTTAGACATTTCCATAGAGATAATCACGTTTTATTAGTATCTACAAGAGAGTCGAAGCTACTCCCACGGTACTGTCGCGATAAGTCATTACTATCTCAAGTAGAGTCGAACTTTTTCCCGCCGATCTAACCTCCATCAGTTTTTATTATCCTTAGGATAGTCGAAATTATTCCCGCTGTAGACCCACGATCATATTACAATTTCCTAGGGAGGCTCATGGTTACTCCCACCGTTTATCCGCGATCAGTTTTCAAAATCCTATAGATAGTTATTATTACATTACTCAATCGTCCGGATAATACAAAAACGAGCAGATACCAAATTAGATGACGGCTGTCCTATGTATGAAATTAGATGTCGGCGGTCCCATTGATGAAAATACGGGAGCGAGCGCAAGTTACTCGGTTGACCGTAAAACGACCGGATACCGTAATATCGTTGAAGGAAACTCGAAAAATTTTAACACTCTCGACCGGAGCAAAAGACACACGGGGCGAGTGGGTGTTACTCGGCCCACCGGAGAACCGGGAGACAAACCGGATACCGCGATATCGCATACTCCCGCCGTTTACCGGCGATTAGTTTTTAGAATCCTATGGAGAGTCGAAGGTACTCCCGCTGAATACCCACGATTAGATGTATATTTCCTTGGGATACTGATGTTTACTCCCGCCATTTACCCACTTCTTTTCTCTCGTTTTCAAAATCCTATAGATAGTTATTATTACATTACTCAATCGACCGGATAATACAAAAACGAGCAGATACCAAATTAGATAACGGCTGTCCAATGTATGAAATTAGATGTCGGCGGTCCCATTGATGAAAATACGGGAGCGAGCGCAAGTTACTCGGGCGACCGTGTAACGACCGGATACCGTAATATCGTTGAAGAAAACTCGATAAATTTTAACACGGTCGTCCGGAGCAAAAGACTCTCGGAGCGAGTCGGTGTTACTCGGCCCACCGGAAAACCGGGAGAAAAACCGGATATCGCGATATCGCATACTCCCGCCGGTTACCGGCGATTAGTTTTTAGAATCCTATGGAGAGTCGAAGGTACTCCCGCGGTACACCCGCGATAAGTTATTAATACCTTAAGTAGAGTTGAACATTTTGCCGCCTATGTAACCGCTATCAGTTTTTATTATCCTTAGTAGAGTCGAAGTTACTCCCGCTGTATACCCGCGATTAGATTTATATTTCCTTGGGAGACTGATGGTTAATCCCGCCATTTACCCACTATCAGTTCTTAAAATACTTTAAAGAGTCGAGGCTACTTCCGCCGAATTTCAACGATTAGTTATTAATATCCATAAGATAGTCAAAGCTACTCCCGCGGTATACCAGCGATCTGTTATTAACTTCCTAATGAGAGTTGTAGTTACTGCAACCATTTTATTGAATTCCACATTTGCACTCCATACCTGGGACAGCCGACATCTATTTACTCACGAATATCATATGCGTTCCTATAAATTTCCTATGTTCTGATTTTGACAATTTCATAAACATAGTTAATTTTTATTATCATCCATAAGAGGGACAAAGTTACTCCCGCTATTCACCCGTGATCAGATGACAATTATCTTGGGAGAGTCATGGTTACTCCCGCCATTTGCCCGCGATCAGTTTTTAAAATCCTATGGAGATTCGAAGCTACTCTCACTGTACACCAGCGATCAGTTACTAATATCTCAAATTGAGTCGAATCTACTCCCGCTTATTTAACCGCCATCAGATTCTATTATCCTTCGGAAAAAAGTAGTTGCTCCTGCCGTTTACCCGCGGTGCCTTTTTTAATATGCTATGAAGATTCATAATTACCCCCGCCGTTTACCATCAGTTCATTTTTGATAACCGTAAAGTATTCTACAATCGTATAAAACGACCGACAAATAAGCAATTATTTATTCGTTTCTAGACATTCACTCGATACCTAGGACTGCCGACATCTATTTAATAATTACCAATAAAATAAGCGCTCCTATCAATTTCCGAAGTGCTAATTTAGACATTTCCATAGAGATAATCACGTTTTATTAGTATCTACAAGAGAGTCGAAGCTACTCCCACGGTACTGTCGCGATAAGTCATTACTATCTCAAGTAGTGTCGAACATTTTCCCGCCGATGTAACCTCCATCAGTTTTTATTATCCTTAGGATAGTCGAAATTATTCCCGCTGTAGACCCACGATCATATTACAATTTCCTAGGGAGGCTCATGGTTACTCCCACCGTTTATCCGCGATCAGTTTTCAAAATCCTATAGATAGTTATTATTACATTACTCAATCGTCCAGATAATACAAAAACGAGCAGATACCAAATTAGATGACGGCTGTCCTATGTATGAAATTAGATGTCGGCGGTCCCATTGATGAAAATACGGGAGCGAGCGCAAGTTACTCGGTTGACCGTAAAACGACCGGATACCGTAATATCGTTGAAGGAAACTCGAAAAATTTTAACACTCTCGACCGGAGCAAAAGACACACGGGGCGAGTGGGTGTTACTCGGCCCACCGGAGAACCGGGAGACAAACCGGATACCGCGATATCGCATAGTCCCGCCGTTTACCGGCGATTAGTTTTTAGAATCCTATGGAGAGTCGAAGGTACTCCCGCTGAATACCCACGATTAGATGTATATTTCCTTGGGAGACTGATGTTTACTCCCGCCATTTACCCACTTCTTTTCTCTCGTTTTCAAAATCCTATAGATAGTTATTATTACATTACTCAATCGACCGGATAATACAAAAACGAGCAGATACCAAATTAGATAACGGCTGTCCAATGTATGAAATTAGATGTCGGCGGTCCCATTGATGAAAATACGGGAGCGAGCGCAAGTTACTCGGTTGACCGTAAAACGACCGGATACCGTAATATCGTTGAAGGAAACTCGAAAAATTTTAACACTCTCGACCGGAGCAAAAGACACACGGGGCGAGTGGGTGTTACTCGGCCCACCGGAGAACCGGGAGTAAAACCGGATACCGCGATATCGCATACTCCCGCCGGTTACCGGCGATTAGTTTTTAGAATCCTATGGAGAGTCGAAGGTACTCCCGCGGTACACCCGCGATAAGTTATTAATACCTTAAGTAGAGTTGAACATTTTGCCGCCTATGTAACCGCTATCAGTTTTTATTATCCTTAGTAGAGTCGAAGTTACTCCCGCTGTATACCCGCGATTAGATTTATATTTCCTTGGGAGACTGATGGTTAATCCCGCCATTTACCCACTATCAGTTCTTAAAATACTTTAAAGAGTCGAGGTTACTTCCGCCGAATTTCAACGATTAGTTATTAATATCCATAAGATAGTCAAAGCTACTCCCGCGGTATACCAGCGATCTGTTATTAACTTCCTAATGAGAGTTGTAGTTACTGCAACCATTTTATTGAATTCCACATTTGCACTCCATACCTGGGACAGCCGACATCTATTTACTCACGAATATCATATGCGTTCCTATAAATTTCCTATGTTCTGATTTTGACAATTTCATAAACATAGTTAATTTTTATTATCATCCATAAGAGGGACAAAGTTACTCCCGCTATTCACCCGTGATCAGATGACAATTATCTTGGGAGAGTCATGGTTACTCCCGCCATTTGCCCGCGATCAGTTTTTAAAATCCTATGGAGATTCGAAGCTACTCTCACTGTACACCAGCGATCAGTTACTAATATCTCAAATTGAGTCGAATCTACTCCCGCTTATTTAACCGCCATCAGATTCTATTATCCTTCGGAAAAAAGTAGTTGCTCCTGCCGTTTACCCGCGGTGCCTTTTTTAATATGCTATGAAGATTCATAATTACCCCCGCCGTTTACCATCAGTTCATTTTTGATAACCGTAAAGTATTCTACAATCGTATAAAACGACCGACAAATAAGCAATTATTTATTCGTTTCTAGACATTCACTCGATACCTAGGACTGCCGACATCTATTTAATAATTACCAATAAAATAAGCGTTCCTATCAATTTCCGAAGTGCTAATTTAGACATTTCCATAGAGATAATCACGTTTTATTAGTATCTACAAGAGAGTCGAAGCTACTCCCACGGTACTGTCGCGATAAGTCATTACTATCTCAAGTAGAGTCGAACTTTTTCCCGCCGATGTAACCTCCATCAGTTTTTATTATCCTTAGGATAGTCGAAATTATTCCCGCTGTAGACCCACGATCATATTACAATTTCCTAGGGAGGCTCATGGTTACTCCCACCGTTTATCCGCGATCAGTTTTCAAAATCCTATAGATAGTTATTATTACATTACTCAATCGTCCGGATAATACAAAAACGAGCAGATACCAAATTAGATGACGGCTGTCCTATGTATGAAATTAGATGTCGGCGGTCCCATTGATGAAAATACGGGAGCGAGCGCAAGTTACTCGGTTGACCGTAAAACGACCGGATACCGTAATATCGTTGAAGGAAACTCGAAAAATTTTAACACTCTCGACCGGAGCAAAAGACACACGGGGCGAGTGGGTGTTACTCGGCCCACCGGAGAACCGGGAGACAAACCGGATACCGCGATATCGCATACTCCCGCCGTTTACCGGCGATTAGTTTTTAGAATCCTATGGAGAGTCGAAGGTACTCCCGCTGAATACCCACGATTAGATGTATATTTCCTTGGGAGACTGATGTTTACTCCCGCCATTTACCCACTTCTTTTCTCTCGTTTTCAAAATCCTATAGATAGTTATTATTACATTACTCAATCGACCGGATAATACAAATACGAGCAGATACCAAATTAGATAACGGCTGTCCAATGTATGAAATTAGATGTCGGCGGTCCCATTGATGAAAATACGGGAGCGAGCGCAAGTTACTCTGGCGACCGTGTAACGACCGGATACCGTAATATCGTTGAAGAAAACTCGATAAATTTTAACACTGTCGTCCGGAGCAAAAGACTCTCGGAGCGAGTCGGTGTTACTCGGCCCACCGGAGAACCGGGAGAAAAACCGGATACCGCGATATCGCATACTCCCGCCGGTTACCGGCGATTAGTTTTTAGAATCCTATGGAGAGTCGAAGGTACTCCCGCGGTACACCCGCGATAAGTTATTAATACCTTAAGTAGAGTTGAACATTTTGCCGCCTATGTAACCGCTATCAGTTTTTATTATCCTTAGTAGAGTCGAAGTTACTCCCGCTGTATACCCGCGATTAGATTTATATTTCCTTGGGAGACTGATGGTTAATCCCGCCATTTACCCACTATCAGTTCTTAAAATACTTTAAAGAGTCGAGGCTACTTCCGCCGAATTTCAACGATTAGTTATTAATATCCATAAGATAGTCAAAGCTACTCCCGCGGTATACCAGCGATCTGTTATTAACTTCCTAATGAGAGTTGTAGTTACTGCAACCATTTTATTGAATTCCACATTTGCACTCCATACCTGGGACAGCCGACATCTATTTACTCACGAATATCATATGCGTTCCTATAAATTTCCTATGTTCTGATTTTGACAATTTCATAAACATAGTTAATTTTTATTATCATCCATAAGAGGGACTAAGTTACTCCCGCTATTCACCCGTGATCAGATGACAATTATCTTGGGAGAGTCATGGTTACTCCCGCCATTTGCCCGCGATCAGATTTTAAAATCCTATGGAGATTCGAAGCTACTCTCACTGTACACCAGCGATCAGTTACTAATATCTCAAATTGAGTCGAATCTACTCCCGCCTATTTAACCGCCATCAGATTCTATTATCCTTCGGAAAAAAAAAGTTGCTCCTGCCGTTTACCCGCGGTGCCTTTTTTAATATGCTATGAAGATTCATAATTACCCCCGCCGTTTACCATCAGTTCATTTTTGATAACCGTAAAGTATTCTACAATCGTATAAAACGACCGACAAATAAGCAATTATTTATTCGTTTCTAGACATTCACTCGATACCTAGGACTGCCGACATCTATTTAATAATTACCAATAAAATAAGCGCTCCTATCAATTTCCGAAGTGCTAATTTAGACATTTCCATAGTGATAATCACGTTTTATTAGTATCTACAAGAGAGTCGAAGCTACTCCCACGGTACTGTCGCGATAAGTCATTACTATCTCAAGTAGAGTCGAACTTTTTCCCGCCGATGTAACCTCCATCAGTTTTTATTATCCTTAGGATAGTCGAAATTATTCCCGCTGTAGACCCACGATCATATTACAATTTCCTAGGGAGGCTCATGGTTACTCCCACCGTTTATCCGCGATCAGTTTTCAAAATCCTATAGATAGTTATTATTACATTACTCAATCGTCCGGATAATACAAAAACGAGCAGATACCAAATTAGATGACGGCTGTCCTATGTATGAAATTAGATGTCGGCGGGGACCTCAATGGGACATTGATGAAAATACGGGAGCGAGCGCAAGTTACTCGGTTGACCGTAAAACGACCGGATACCGTAATATCGTCGAAGGAAACTCGAAAAATTTTAACACTCTCGACCGGAGCAAAAGACACACGGGGCGAGTGGGTGTTACTCGGCCCACCGGAGAACCGGGAGACAAACCGGATACCGCGATATCGCATACTCCCGCCGTTTACCGGCGATTAGTTTTTAGAATCCTATGGAGAGTCGAAGGTACTCCCGCTGAATACCCACGATTAGATGTATATTTCCTTGGGAGACTGATGTTTACTCCCGCCATTTACCCACTTCTTTTCTCTCGTTTTCAAAATCCTATAGATAGTTATTATTACATTACTCAATCGACCGGATAATACAAAAACGAGCAGATACCAAATTAGATAACGGCTGTCCAATGTATGAAATTAGATGTCGGCGGTCCCATTGATGAAAATACGAGAGCGAGCGCAAGTTACTCGGGCGACCGTGTAACGACCGGATACCGTAATATCGTTGAAGAAAACTCAATAAATTTTAACACGGTCGTCCGGAGCAAAAGACTCTCGGAGCGAGTGGGTGTTACTCGGCCCACCGGAGAACCGGGAGAAAAACCGGATACCGCGATATCGCATACTCCCGCCGGTTACCGGCGATTAGTTTTTAGAATCCTATGGAGAGTCGAAGGTACTCCCGCGGTACACCCGCGATAAGTTATTAATACCTTAAGTAGAGTTGAACATTTTGCCGCCTATGTAACCGCCATCAGTTTTTATTATCCTTAGTAGTGTCGATGTTACTCCCGCTGTATACCCGCGATTAGATTTATATTTCCTTGGAAGACTGATGGTTAATCCCGCCATTTACCCACTATCAGTTCTTAAAATACTTTAAAGAGTCGAGGCTACTTCCGCCGAATACCAACGATTAGTTATTTATATCCATAAGAGTGTCAACGCTACTCCCGCGGTATACCAGCGATCTGTTATTAACTTCCTAATGAGAGTTGTAGTTACTGCAACCATTTTATTGAATTCCACATTTGCACTCCATACCTGGGACAGCCGACATCTATTTACTTACGAATATCTTATGCGTTCCTATAAATTTCCTATGTCCTGATTTTGACAATTTCATAAACATAGTTAATTTTTATTATCATCCATAAGAGGGACAAAGTTACTCCCGCTATTCACCCGTGATCAGATGACAATTAACTTGGGAGAGTCATGGTTACTCCCACTATTTGCCCGCGATCAGTTTTTAAAATCCTATGGAGATTCGAAGCTACTCTCACTGTACACCAGCGATCAGTTACTAATATCTCAAATTGAGTCGAATCTACTCCCACCTATTTAACCGCCATCAGATTCTATTATCCTTAGGAAAGAAGTAGTAACTCCTGCCGTTTACCCGCGGTGCCTTTTTTAAGATGCTATGAAGATTCATAATTACCCCCGCCGTTTACCATCAGTTCATTTTTGATAACCGTAAAGTATTCTACAATCGTATAAAACGACCGACAAATAAGCAATTATTTATTCGTTTCTTGACATTCACTCGATACCTAGGACTGCTGACATCTATTTAATAATTACCAAGAAAATAAGCGCTCCAATCAATTTCCGAAGTGCTAATTTAGACATTTCCATAGAGATAATCACGTTTTATTAGTATCCACAAGAGAATCGAAGCTACTCCCGCGGTACTGTCGCGATAAGTCATTACTATCTCAAGTAGAGTCGAACTTTTTCCCGCCGATGTAACCTCCATCAGTTTTTATTATCCTTAGGAAAGTCGAAATTATTCCCGCCGTAGACCCACGATCATATTACAATTTCCTAGGGAGGCTCATGGTTACTCCCACCGTTTATCCGCGATCAGTTTTCAAAATCCTATAGATAGTTATTATTACATTACTCAATCGTCCGGATAATACAAAAACGAGCAGATACCAAATTAGATGACGCCTGTGCTATGTATGAAATTAGATGTCGGCGGTCCCATTGATGAAAATACGGGAGCGAGCGCAAGTTACTCGGGCGACCGTGTAACGACCGGATACCGTAATATCGTTGAAGAAAACTCGATAAATTTTAACACGGTCGTCCGGAGCAAAAGACTCTCGGAGCGAGTGGGTGTTACTCGGCCCACCGGAGAACCGGGAGAAAAACCGGATACCGCGATATCGCATACTCCCGCCGGTTACCGGCGATTAGTTTTTAGAATCCTATGGAGAGTCGAAGGTACTCCCGCGGTACACCCGCGATAAGTTATTAATACCTTAAGTAGAGTTGAACATTTTGCCGCCTATGTAACCGCCATCAGTTTTTATTATCCTTAGTAGTGTCGATGTTACTCCCGTTGTATACCCGCGATTAGATTTATATTTCCTTGGAAGACTGATGGTTAATCCCGCCATTTACCCACTATCAGTTCTTAAAATACTTTAAAGAGTCGAGGCTACTTCCGCCGAATACCAACGATTAGTTATTTATATCCATAAGAGAGTCAACGCTACTCCCGCGGTATACCAGCGATCTGTTATTAACTTCCTAATGAGAGTTGTAGTTACTGCAACCATTTTATTGAATTCCACATTTGCACTCCATACCTGGGACAGCCGACATCTATTTACTTACGAATATCTTATGCGTTCCTATAAATTTCCTATGTCCTGATTTTGACAATTTCATAAACATAGTTAATTTTTATTATCATCCATAAGAGGGACAAAGTTACTCCCGCTATTCACCCGTGATCAGATGACAATTAACTTGGGAGAGTCATGGTTACTCCCACTATTTGCCCGCGATCAGTTTTTAAAATCCTATGGAGATTCGAAGCTACTCTCACTGTACACCAGCGATCAGTTACTAATATCTCAAATTGAGTCGAATCTACTCCCACCTATTTAACCGCCATCAGATTCTATTATCCTTAGGAAAGAAGTAGTAACTCCTGCCGTTTACCCGCGGTGCATTTTTTAAGATGCTATGAAGATTCATAATTACCCCCGCCGTTTACCATCAGTTCATTTTTTATAACCGTAAAGTATTCTACAATCGTATAAAACGACCGACAAATAAGCAATTATTTATTCGTTTCTAGACATTCACTCCATACCTAGGACTGCCGACATCTATTTAATAATTACCAATAAAATAAGCGCTCCTTTAATTTCCGAAGTGCTAATTTAGACATTTCCATAAAGATAGTCACGTTTTATTAGTACCCACAAGAGAGTCGAAGCTACTCCCACGGTACTGTCGCGATAAGTCATTACTATCTCAAGTAGAGTCGAACTTTTTCCCGCCGATGTAACCTCCATCAGTTTTTATTATCCTTAGGAAAGTCGAAATTATTCCCGCCGTAGACCCACGATCATATTAAAATTTCCTAGGGAGGCTCATGGTTACTCCCACCGTTTATCCGCGATCAGTTTTCAAAATCCTATAGATAGTTATTATTACATTACTCAATCGTCCGGATAATACAAAAACGACCATATACAAAATTAGATGACGGCTGTCCTATGTATGAAATTAGATGTCGGCGGTCCCATTGATGAAAATACGAGAGCGGGCGCCAGTTACTCGGGCTACCGTAAAACGACCGGATACCGTAATATCGTTGAAGAAATCTCGAAAAATTTTAACACTCTCGACCGGAGCAAAAGACACTCGGAGCGAGTGGGTGTTACTCGGCCCACCGGAGAACCGGGAGAAAAACCGGATACCGCGATATCGCATACTCCCGCCGTTTACCGGCAATTAGTTTTTAGAATCCTATGGAGAGTCGAAGGTACTCCCGCTGTATACCCACGATTAGATGTATATTTCCTTGGGAGACTGATGTTTACTCCCGCCATTTACCCACTTACTTTCTCTCGTTTTCAAAATCCTATAGATAGTTATTATTACATTACTCAATCGACCGGATAATACAAAAACGAGCAAATACAAAATTAGATGACGGCTGTCCTATATATGAAATTAGATGTGGGCGGTCCCATTGATGAAAATACGGGAGCGAGCGCAAGTTACTCGGGCGACCGTAAAACGACCGGATACCGTAATATCGTTGAAAAAATCTCGAAAAATTTTAACACTCTCGACCGGAGCAAAAGACACTCGGAGCGAGCGGGTGTTACTCGGCACACCGGAGAACCGGGAGAAAAACCGGATACCGCGATATCGCATACTCCCGCCGTTTACCGGCGATTAGTTTTTAGAATCCTATGGAGAGTCGAAGGTACTCCCGCTGAATACCCACGATTAGATGTATATTTCCTTGGGAGACTGATGTTTACTCCCGTCATTTACCCACTTCTTTTCTCTCGTTTTCAAAATCCTATAGATAGTTATTATTACATTACTCAATCGACCGGATAATACAAAAACGAGCAGATACCAAATTAGATAACGGCTGTCCAATGTATGAAATTAGATGTCGGCGGTCCCATTGATGAAAATACGGGAGCGTGCGCAAGTTACTCGGGCGACCGTGTAACGACCGGATACCGTAATATCGTTGAAGAAAACTCGATAAATTTTAACACGGTCGTCCGGAGCAAAAGACTCTCGGAGCGAGTGGGTGTTACTCGGCCCACCGGAGAACCGGGAGAAAAACCGGATACCGCGATATCGCATACTCCCGCCGGTTACCGGCGATTAGTTTTTAGAATCCTATGGAGAGTCGAAGGTACTCCCGCGGTACACCCGCGATAAGTTATTAATACCTTAAGTAGAGTTGAACATTTTGCCGCCTATGTAACCGCTATCAGTTTTTATTATCCTTAGTAGAGTCGAAGTTACTCCCGCTGTATACCCGCGATTAGATTTATATTTCCTTGGGAGACTGATGGTTAATCCCACCATTTACCCACTATCAGTTCTTAAAATACTTTAAAGAGTCGATGCTACATCCGCCGAATTTCAACGATTAGTTATTAATATCCATAAGATAGTCAAAGCTACTCCCGCGGTATACCAGCGATCTGTTATTAACTTCCTAATGAGAGTTGTAGTTACTGCAACCATTTTATTGAATTCCACATTTGAACTCCATACCTGGGACAGCCGACATCTATTTACTTACGAATATCATATGCGTTCCTATAAATTTCCTATGTTCTGATTTTGACAATTTCATAAACATAGTTAATTTTTATTATCATCCATAAGAGGGACTAAGTTACTCCCGCTATTCACCCGTGATCAGATGACAATTATCTTGGGAGAGTCATAGTTACTCCCGCCATTTGCCCGCGATCAGTTTTTAAAATCCTATGGAGATTCGAAGCTACTCTCACTGTACACCAGCGATCAGTTACTAATATCTCAAATTGAGTCGAATCTACTCCCGCCTATTTAACCGCCATCAGATTCTATTATCCTTCGGAAAAAAGTAGTTGCTCCTGCCGTTTACCCGCGGTGCCTTTTTTAATATGCTATGAAGATTCATAATTACCCCCGCCGTTTACCATCAGTTCATTTTTGATAACCGTAAAGTATTCTACAATCGTATAAAACGACCGACAAATAAGCAATTATTTATTCGTTTCTAGACATTCACTCGATACCTAGGACTGCCGACATCTATTTAATAATTACCAATAAAATAAGCGCTCCTATCAATTTCCGAAGTGCTAATTTAGACATTTCCATAGAGATAATCACGTTTTATTAGTATCTACAAGAGAGTCGAAGCTACTCCCACGGTACTGTCGCGATAAGTCATTACTATCTCAAGTAGAGTCGAACTTTTTCCCGCCGATGTAACCTCCATCAGTTTTTATTATCCTTAGGATAGTCGAAATTATTCCCGCTGTAGACCCACGATCATATTACAATTTCCTAGGGAGGCTCATGGTTACTCCCACCGTTTATCCGCGATCAGTTTTCAAAATCCTATAGATAGTTATTATTACATTACTCAATCGTCCGGATAATACAAAAACGAGCAGATACCAAAATAGATGACGGCTGTCCTATGTATGAAATTAGATGTCGGCGGTCCCATTGATGAAAATACGGGAGCGAGCGCAAGTTACTCGGTTGACCGTAAAACGACCGGATACCGTAATATCGTCGAAGGAAACTCGAAAAATTTTAACACTCTCGACCGGAGCAAAAGACACACGGGGCGAGTGGGTGTTACTCGGCCCACCGGAGAACCGGGAGACAAACCGGATACCGCGATATCGCATACTCCCGCCGTTTACCGGCGATTAGTTTTTAGAATCCTATGGAGAGTCGAAGGTACTCCCGCTGAATACCCACGATTAGATGTATATTTCCTTGGGAGACTGATGTTTACTCCCGCCATTTACCCACTTCTTTTCTCTCGTTTTCAAAATCCTATAGATAGTTATTATTACAATACTCAATCGACCGGATAATACAAAAACGAGCAGATACCAAATTAGATAACGGCTGTCCAATGTATGAAATTAGATGTCGGCGGTCCCATTGATGAAAATACGGGAGCGAGCGCAAGTTACTCGGGCGACCGTGTAACGACCGGATACCGTAATATCGTTGAAGAAAACTCGATAAATTTTAACACGGTCGTCCGGAGCAAAAGACTCTCGGAGCGAGTGGGTGTTACTCGGCCCACCGGAGAACCGGGAGAAAAACCGGATACCGCGATATCGCATACTCCCGCCGGTTACCGGCGATTAGTTTTTAGAATCCTATGGAGAGTCGAAGGTACTCCCGCGGTACACCCGCGATAAGTTATTAATACCTTAAGTAGAGTTGAACATTTTGCCGCCTATGTAACCGCCATCAGTTTTTATTATCCTTAGTAGTGTCGATGTTACTCCCGTTGTATACCCGCGATTAGATTTATATTTCCTTGGAAGACTGATGGTTAATCCCGCCATTTACCCACTATCAGTTCTTAAAATACTTTAAAGAGTCGAGGCTACTTCCGCCGAATACCAACGATTAGTTATTTATATCCATAAGAGAGTCAACGCTACTCCCGCGGTATACCAGCGATCTGTTATTAACTTCCTAATGAGAGTTGTAGTTACTGCAACCATTTTATTGAATTCCACATTTGCACTCCATACCTGGGACAGCCGACATCTATTTACTTACGAATATCTTATGCGTTCCTATAAATTTCCTATGTCCTGATTTTGACAATTTCATAAACATAGTTAATTTTTATTATCATCCATAAGAGGGACAAAGTTACTCCCGCTATTCACCCGTGATCAGATGACAATTAACTTGGGAGAGTCATGGTTACTCCCACTATTTGCCCACGATCAGTTTTTAAAATCCTATGGAGATTCGAAGCTACTCTCACTGTACACCAGCGATCAGTTACTAATATCTCAAATTGAGTCGAATCTACTCCCACCTATTTAACCGCCATCAGATTCTATTATCCTTAGGAAAGAAGTAGTAACTCCTGCCGTTTACCCGCGGTGCATTTTTTAAGATGCTATGAAGATTCATAATTACCCCCGCCGTTTACCATCAGTTCATTTTTTATAACCGTAAAGTATTCTACAATCGTATAAAACGACCGACAAATAAGCAATTATTTATTCGTTTCTAGACATTCACTCCATACCTAGGACTGCCGACATCTATTTAATAATTACCAATAAAATAAGCGCTCCTTTAATTTCCGAAGTGCTAATTTAGACATTTCCATAAAGATAGTCACGTTTTATTAGTACCCACAAGAGAGTCGAAGCTACTCCCACGGTACTGTCGCGATAAGTCATTACTATCTCAAGTAGAGTCGAACTTTTTCCCGCCGATGTAACCTCCATCAGTTTTTATTATCCTTAGGAAAGTCGAAATTATTCCCGCCGTAGACCCACGATCATATTAAAATTTCCTAGGGAGGCTCATGGTTACTCCCACCGTTTATCCGCAATCAGTTTTCAAAATCCTATAGATAGTTATTATTACATTACTCAATCGTCCGGATAATACAAAAACGACCAGATACAAAATTAGATGACGGCTGTCCTATGTATGAAATTAGATGTCGGCGGTCCCATTGATGAAAATACGAGAGCGGGCGCCAGTTACTCGGGCTACCGTAAAACGACCGGATACCGTAATATCGTTGAAGAAATCTCGAAAAATTTTAACACTCTCGACCGGAGCAAAAGACACTCGGAGCGAGTGGGTGTTACTCGGCCCACCGGAGAACCGGGAGAAAAACCGGATACCGCGATATCGCATACTCCCGCCGTTTACCGGCAATTAGTTTTTAGAATCCTATGGAGAGTCGAAGGTACTCCCGCTGTATACCCACGATTAGATGTATATTTCCTTGGGAGACTGATGTTTACTCCCGCCATTTACCCACTTACTTTCTCTCGTTTTCAAAATCCTATAGATAGTTATTATTACATTACTCAATCGACCAGATAATACAAAAACGAGCAGATACCAAATTAGATGACGGCTGTCCTATGTATGAAATTAGATGTCGGCGGTCCCATTGATGAAAATACGGGAGCAAGCGCAAGTTACTCGGGCGACTGTAAAACGACCGGATACCGTAATATCGTTGAAGAAAACTCGATAAATTTTAACACGCTCGTCCGGAGCAAAAGACTCTCGGAGTGAGTGGGTGTTACTCGGACCACCGGAGAACCGGGAGAAAAACCGGAAACCGCGATATCGCATACTCCCGCCGGTTACCGGCGATTAGTTTTTAGAATCCTATGGAGAGTCGAAGGTACTCCCGCGGTACACCCGCGATAAGTTATTAATACCTTAAGTAGAGTTGAACATTTTGCCGCCTATGTAACCGCTATCAGTTTTTATTATCCTTAGTAGAGTCGATGTTACTCCCGCTGTATACCCGCGATTAGATTTATATTTCCTTGGGAGACTGATGGTTAATCCCGCCATTTACCCACTATCAGTTCTTAAAATACTTTAAAGAGTCGAGGCTACTTCCGCCGAATTTCAACGATTAGTTATTAATATCCATAAGATAGTCAAAGCTACTCCCGCGGTATACCAGCGATCTGTTATTAACTTCCTAATGAGAGTTGTAGTTACTGCAACCATTTTATTGAATTCCACATTTGCACTCCATACCTGGGACAGCCGACATCTATTTACTTACGAATATCATATGCGTTCCTATAAATTTCCTATGTTCTGATTTTGACAATTTCATAAACATAGTTAATTTTTATTATCATCCATAAGAGGGACTAAGTTACTCCCGCTATTCACCCGTGATCAGATGACAATTATCTTGGGAGAGTCATAGTTACTCCCGCCATTTGCCCGCGATCAGTTTTTATAATCCTATTGAGATTCGAAGCTACTCTCACTGTACACCAGCGATCAGTTACTAATATCTCAAATTGAGTCGAATCTACTCCCGCCTATTTAACCGCCATCAGATTCTATTATCCTTCGGAAAAAAGTAGTTGCTCCTGCCGTTTACCCGCGGTGCCTTTTTTAATATGCTATGAAGATTCATAATTACCCCCGCCGTTTACCATCAGTTCATTTTTGATAACCGTAAAGTATTCTACAATCGTATAAAACGACCGACAAATAAGCAATTATTTATTCGTTTCTAGACATTCACTCGATACCTAGGACTGCCGACATCTATTTAATAATTACCAATAAAATAAGCGCTCCTATCAATTTCCGAAGTGCTAATTTAGACATTTCCATAGAGATAATCACGTTTTATCAGTATCCACAAGAGAATCGAAGCTACTCCCGCGGTACTGTCGCGATAAGTCATTACTATCTCAAGTAGAGTCGAACTTTTTCCCGCCGATGTAACCTCCATCAGTTTTTATTATCCTTAGGAAAGTCGAAATTATTCTTGCCGTAGACCCACGATCATATTACAATTTCCTAGGGAGGCTCATGGTTACTCCCACCGTTTATCCGCGATCAGTTTTCAAAATCCTATAGATAGTTATTATTACATTACTCAATCGTCCGGATAATACAAAAACGACCAGATACAAAATTAGATGACGGCTGTCCTATGTATGAAATTAGATGTCGGCGGTCCCATTGATGAAAATACGAGAGCGGGCGCCAGTTACTCGGGCTACCGTAAAACGACCGGATACCGTAATATCGTTGAAGAAATCTCGAAAAATTTTAACACTCTCGATCGGAGCAAAAGACACTCGGAGCGAGTGGGTGTTACTCGGCCCACCGGAGAACCGGGAGAAAAACCGGATACCGCGATATCGCATACTCCCGCCGTTTACCGGCAATTAGTTTTTAGAATCCTATGGAGAGTCGAAGGTACTCCCGCTGTATACCCACGATTAGATGTATATTTCCTTGGGAGACTGATGTTTACTCCCGTCATTTACCCACTTACTTTCTCTCGTTTTCAAAATCCTATAGATAGTTATTATTACATTACTCAATCGACCGGATAATACAAAAACGAGCAAATACAAAATTAGATGACGGCTGTCCTATATATGAAATTAGATGTGGGCGGTCCCATTGATGAAAATACGGGAGCGAGCGCAAGTTACTCGAGCGACCGTAAAACGACCGGATACCGTAATATCGTTGAAAAAATCTCGAAAAATTTTAACACTCTCGACCGGAGCAAAAGACACTCGGAGCGAGCGGGTGTTACTCGGCACACCGGAGAACCGGGAGAAAAACCGGATACCGCGATATCGCATACTCCCGCCGTTTACCGGCGATTAGTTTTTAGAATCCTATGGAGAGTCGAAGGTACTCCCGCGGTACACCCGCGATAAGTTATTAATACCTTAAGTAGAGTTGAACATTTTGCCGCCTATGTAACCGCTATCAGTTTTTATTATCCTTAGTAGAGTCGAAGTTACTCCCGCTGTATACCCGCGATTAGATTTATATTTCCTTGGGAGACTGATGGTTAATCCCGCCATTTACCCACTATCAGTTCTTAAAATACTTTAAAGAGTCGATGCTACATCCGCCGAATTTCAACGATTAGTTATTAATATCCATAAGATAGTCAAAGCTACTCCCGCGGTATACCAGCGATCTGTTATTAACTTCCTAATGAGAGTTGTAGTTACTGCAACCATTTTATTGAATTCCACATTTGAACTCCATACCTGGGACAGCCGACATCTATTTACTTACGAATATCATATGCGTTCCTATAAATTTCCTATGTTCTGATTTTGACAATTTCATAAACATAGTTAATTTTTATTATCATCCATAAGAGGGACTAAGTTACTCCCGCTATTCACCCGTGATCAGATGACAATTATCTTGGGAGAGTCATAGTTACTCCCGCCATTTGCCCGCGATCAGTTTTTAAAATCCTATGGAGATTCGAAGCTACTCTCACTGTACACCAGCGATCAGTTACTAATATCTCAAATTGAGTCGAATCTACTCCCGCCTATTTAACCGCCATCAGATTCTATTATCCTTCGGAAAAAAGTAGTTGCTCCTGCCGTTTACCCGCGGTGCCTTTTTTAATATGCTATGAAGATTCATAATTACCCCCGCCGTTTACCATCAGTTCATTTTTGATAACCGTAAAGTATTCTACAATCGTATAAAACGACCGACAAATAAGCAATTATTTATTCGTTTCTAGACATTCACTCGATACCTAGGACTGCCGACATCTATTTAATAATTACCAATAAAATAAGCGCTCCTATCAATTTCCGAAGTGCTAATTTAGACATTTCCATAGAGATAATCACGTTTTATCAGTATCCACAAGAGAATCGAAGCTACTCCAGCGGTACTGTCGCGATAAGTCATTACTATCTCAAGTAGAGTCGAACTTTTTCCCGCCGATGTAACCTCCATCAGTTTTTATTATCCTTAGGAAAGTCGAAATTATTCTTGCCGTAGACCCACGATCATATTACAATTTCCTAGGGAGGCTCATGGTTACTCCCACCGTTTATCCGCGATCAGTTTTCAAAATCCTATTGATAGTTATTATTACATTACTCAATCGTCCGGATAATACAAAAACGAGCAAATACAAAATTAGATGACGGCTGTCCTATATATGAAATTAGATGTGGGCGGTCCCATTGATGAAAATACGGGAGCGAGCGCAAGTTACTCGGGCGACCGTAAAACGACCGGATACCGTAATATCGTTGAAAAAATCTCGAAAAATTTTAACACTCTCGACCGGAGCAAAAGACACTCGGAGCGAGTGGGTGTTACTCGGCCCACCGGAGAACCGGGAGAAAAACCGGATACCGCGAAATCGCATATTCCCGCCGTTTACCGGCGATTAGTTTTTAGAATCCTATGGAGAGTCGAAGGTAATCCCGCTGTATACCCACGATTAGATGTATATTTCCTTGGGAGACTGATGTTTACTCCCGCCATTTACCCACTTCTTTTCTCTCGTTTTCAAAATCCTATAGATAGTTATTATTACATTACTCAATCGACCGGATAATACAAAAACGAGCAGATACCAAATTAGATGACGGCTGTCCTATGTATGAAATTAAATGTCGGCGATTCCATTGATGAAAATACGGGAGCGAGCGCAAGTTACTCGGGCGACCGTGTAACGACCGGATACCGTAATATCGTTGAAGAAAACTCGATAAATTTTAACACGGTCGTCCGGAGCAAAAGACTCTCGGAGCGAGTGGGTGTTACTCGGCCCACCGGAGAACCGGGAGAAAAACCGGATACCGCGATATCGCATACTCCCGCCGGTTACCGGCGATTAGTTTTTAGAATCCTATGGAGAGTCGAAGGTACTCCCGCTGTATACCCACGATTAGATGTATATTTCCTTGGGAGACTGATGTTTACTCCCGCCATTTACCCACTTCATTCTCTCGTTTTCAAAATCCTATAGATAGTTATTATTACATTACTCAGTCGATGGGATAATACAAAAACGAGCAGATACCAAATTAGATGACGGCTGTCCTATGTATGAAATTAGATGTCGGCGGTCCCATTGATGAAAATACGGGAGCGAGCGCAAGTTACTCGGGCAACTGTAAAACGACCGGATACCGTAATATCGTTGAAGAAAACTCGATAAATTTTAACACGCTCGTCCGGAGCAAAAGACTCTCGGAGCGAGTGTGTGTTACTTGGCCCACCGGAGAACCGGGAGAAAAACCGGATACCGCGATATCGCATACTCCCGCCGGTTACCGGCGATTAGTTTTTAGAATCCTATGGAGAGTCGAAGGTACTCCCGCGGTACACCCGCGATAAGTTATTAATACCTTAAGTAGAGTTGAACTTTTTGCCGCCTATGTAACCGCCATCAGTTTTTATTATCCTTAGTAGAGTCGAAGTTACTCCCGCTGTATACCCGCGATTAGATTTATATTTCCTTGGGAGACTGATAGTTAATCCCGCCATTTACCCACTATCAGTTCTTAAAATACTTTAAAGAGTCGAGGCTACTTCCGCCGAATACCAACGATTAGTTATTAATATCCATAAGAGAGTCAAAGCTACTCCCGCGGTATACCAGCGATCTGTTATTAACTTCCTAATGAGAGTTGTAGTTACTGCAACCATTTTATTGAATTCCATATTTGCACTCCATACCTGGGACAGCCGACATCTATTTACTTACGAATATCTTATGCGTTCCTATAAATTTCCTATGTCCTGATTTTGACAATTGCATAAACATAGTTAATTTTTATTATCATCCATAAGAGGGACAAAGTTACTCCCGCTATTCACCCGTGATCAGATGACAATTAACTTGGGAGAGTCATGGTTACTCCCACCATTTGCCCGCGATCAGTTTTTAAAATCCTATGAAGATTCGAAGCTACTCTCACTGTACACCAGCAATCAGTTACTAATATCTCAAATTGAGTCGAATCTACTCCCGTCTATTTAACCGCCATCAGATTCTATTATCCTTAGGAAAGAAGTAGTAACTCCTGCCGTTTACCCGCGGTGCCTTTTTTAAGATGCTATGACGATTCATAATTACCCCCGCCGTTTACCATCAGTTCATTTTTGATAACCGTAAAGTATTCTACAATCGTATAAAACGACCGACAAATAAGCAATTATTTATTCGTTTCTTGACATTCACTCGATACCTAGGACTGCTGACATCTATTTAATAATTACCAAGAAAATAAGCGCTCCTATCAATTTCCGAAGTGCTAATTTAGACATTTCCATAGAGATAATCACGTTTTATTAGTATCCACAAGAGAATCGAAGCTACTCCCGCGGTACTGTCGCGATAAGTCATTACTATCTCAAGTAGAGTCGAACTTTTTCCCGCCGATGTAACCTTCATCAGTTTTTATTATCCTTAGGAAAGTCGAAATTATTCCCGCCGTAGACCCACGATCATATTACAATTTCCTAGGGAGGCTCATGGTTACTCCCACCGTTTATCCGCGATCAGTTTTCAAAATCCTATAGATAGTTATTATTACATTACTCAATCGTCCGGATAATACAAAAACGAGCAAATACAAAATTAGATAACGGCTGTCCTATGTATGAAATTAAATGTCGGCGATTCCATTGATGAAAATACGGGAGCGAGCGCAAGTTACTCGGGCGACCGTGTAACGACCGGATACCGTAATATCGTTGAAGAAAACTCGATAAATTTTAACACGGTCGTCCGGAGCAAAAGACTCTCGGAGCGAGTGGGTGTTACTCGGCCCACCGGAGAACCGGGAGAAAAACCGGATACCGCGATATCGCATACTCCCGCCGGTTACCGGCGATTAGTTTTTAGAATCCTATGGAGAGTCGAAGGTACTCCCGCTGTATACCCACGATTAGATGTATATTTCCTTGGGAGACTGATGTTTACTCCCGCCATTTACCCACTTCATTCTCTCGTTTTCAAAATCCTATAGATAGTTATTATTACATTACTCAATCGATGGGATAATACAAAAACGAGCAGATACCAAATTAGATGACGGCTGTCCTATGTATGAAATTAGATGTCGGCGGTCCCATTGATGAAAATACGGGAGCGAGCGCAAGTTACTCGGGCAACTGTAAAACGACCGGATACCGTAATATCGTTGAAGAAAACTCGATAAATTTTAACACGCTCGTCCGGAGCAAAAGACTCTCGGAGCGAGTGTGTGTTACTTGGCCCACCGGAGAACCGGGAGAAAAACCGGATACCGCGATATCGCATACTCCCGCCGGTTACCGGCGATTAGTTTTTAGAATCCTATGGAGAGTCGAAGGTACTCCCGCGGTACACCCGCGATAAGTTATTAATACCTTAAGTAGAGTTGAACTTTTTGCCGCCTATGTAACCGCCATCAGTTTTTATTATCCTTAGTAGAGTCGAAGTTACTCCCGCTGTATACCCGCGATTAGATTTATATTTCCTTGGGAGACTGATAGTTAATCCCGCCATTTACCCACTATCAGTTCTTAAAATACTTTAAAGAGTCGAGGCTACTTCCGCCGAATACCAACGATTAGTTATTAATATCCATAAGAGAGTCAAAGCTACTCCCGCGGTATACCAGCGATCTGTTATTAACTTCCTAATGAGAGTTGTAGTTACTGCAACCATTTTATTGAATTCCATATTTGCACTCCATACCTGGGACAGCCGACATCTATTTACTTACGAATATCTTATGCGTTCCTATAAATTTCCTATGTCCTGATTTTGACAATTGCATAAACATAGTTAATTTTTATTATCATCCATAAGAGGGACAAAGTTACTCCCGCTATTCACCCGTGATCAGATGACAATTAACTTGGGAGAGTCATGGTTACTCCCACCATTTGCCCGCGATCAGTTTTTAAAATCCTATGGAGATTCGAAGCTACTCTTACTGTACACCAGCGATCAGTTACTAATATCTCAAATTGAGTTGAATCTACTCCCGCCTATTTAACCGCTATCAGATTCTATTATCCTTAGGAAAGAAGTAGTTACTCCTGCCGTTTACCCGCGGTGCCTTTTTTAAGATGCTATGACGATTCATAATTACCCCCGCCGTTTACCATCAGTTCATTTTTGATAACCGTAAATAAGCAATTATTTATTCGTTTCTTGACATTCACTCGATACCTAGGACTGCTGACATCTATTTAATAATTACCAAGAAAATAAGCGCTCCTATCAATTTCCGAAGTGCTAATTTAGACATTTCCATAGAGATAATCACGTTTTATTAGTATCCACAAGAGAGTCGAAGCTACTCCCACGGTACTGTCGCGATAAGTCATTACTATCTCAAGTAGAGTCGAACTTTTTCCCGCCGATGTAACCTCCATCAGTTTTTATTATCCTTAGGAAAGTCGAAATTATTCCCGCCGTAGACCCACGATCATATTACAATTTCCTAGGGAGGCTCATGGTTACTCCCACCGTTTATCCGCGATCAGTTTTCAAAATCCTATAGATAGTTATTATTACATTACTCAATCGTCCGGATAATACAAAAACGACCAGATACAAAATTAGATGACGGCTGTCCTATGTATGAAATTAGATGTCGGCGGTCCCATTGATGAAAATACGAGAGCGAGCGCCAGTTACTCGGGCTACCGTAAAACGACCGGATACCGTAATATCGTTGAGGAAATCTCGAAAAATTTTAACACTCTCGACCGGAGCAAAAGACACTCGGAGCGAGTGGGTGTTACTCGGCCCACCGGAGAACCGGGAGAAAAACCGGAAACCGCGATATCGCATACTCCCGCCGGTTACCGGCGATTAGTTTTTAGAATCCTATGGAGAGTCGAAGGTACTCCCGCGGTACACCCGCGATAAGTTATTAATACCTTAAGTAGAGTTGAACATTTTGCCGCCTATGTAACCGCTATCAGTTTTTATTATCCTTAGTAGAGTCGATGTTACTCCCGCTGTATACCCGCGATTAGATTTATATTTCCTTGGGAGACTGATGGTTAATCCCGCCATTTACCCACTATCAGTTCTTAAAATACTTTAAAGAGTCGAGGCTACTTCCGACGAATACCAACGATTAGTTATTAATATCCATAAGAGAGTCAAAGCTACTCCCGCGGTATACCAGCGATCTGTTATTAACTTCCTAATGAGATGTGTAGTTACTGCAACCATTTTATTGAATTCCACATTTGCACTCCATACCTGGGACAGCCGACATCTATTTACTTACGAATATCTTATGCGTTCCTATAAATTTCCTATGTCCTGATTTTGACAATTTCATAAACATAGTTAATTTTTATTATCATCCATAAGAGGGACAAAGTTACTCCCGCTATTCACCCGTGATCAGATGACAATTAACTTGGGAGAGTCATGGTTACTCCCACCATTTGCCCGCGATCAGTTTTTAAAATCCTATGGAGATTCGAAGCTACTCTCACTGTGCACCAGCAATCAGTTACTAATATCTCAAATTGAGTCGAATCTACTCCCGTCTATTTAACCGCCATCAGATTCTATTATCCTTAGGAAAGAAGTAGTTACTCACTGCCGTTTACCCGCGATACCTTTTTTAATATGCTATGAAGTTTCATAATTACTCCCGCCGTTTACCATCAGTTCATTTTTGATAACCGTAAAGTATTCTACAATCGTATAAAACGACCGACAAATAAGCAATTATTTATTCGTTTCTAGACATTCACTCCATACCTAGGACTGCCGACATCTATTTAATAATTACCAATAAAATAAGCGCCCCTTTCAATTTCCGAAGTGCTAATTTAGACATTTCCATAAAGATAGTCACGTTTTATTAGTATCTACAAGAGAGTCGAAGCTACTCCCACGTTACTGTCGCGATAAGTCATTACTATCTAAGTAGAGTCGAACTTTTTCCCGCCGATGTAACCTCCATCAGTTTTTATTATCCTTAGGAAAGTCGAGATTATTCCCGCCGTAGACCCACGATCATATTACAATTTCCTAGGGAGGCTCATGGTTACTCCCACCGTTTATCCGCGATCAGTTTTCAAAATCCTATAGATAGTTATTATTACATTACTCAATCGTCCAGATAATACAAAAACGAGCAGATACAAAATTAGATGACGGCTGTCCTATGCATGAAATTAGATGTCGGCGGTCCCATTGATGAAAATACGGGAGCGAGCGCAAAAATTTTAACACTCTCGACCGGAGCAAAAGACACTCGGGGCGAGTGGGTGTTACTCGGCCCACCGGAGAACCGGGAGACAAACCGGATACCGCGATATCGCATACTCCCGCCGTTTACCGGCGATTAGTTTTTAGAATCCTATGGAGAGTCGAAGGTAGTTACTGCAACCATTTTATTGAATTCCACATTTGCACTCCATACCTGGGACAGCCGACATCTATTTACTTACGAATATCTTATGCGTTCCTATAAATTTCCTATGTCCTGATTTTGACAATTTCATAAACATAGTTAATTTTTATTATCATCCATAAGAGGGACAAAGTTACTCCCGCTATTCACCCGTGATCAGATGACAATTAACTTGGGAGAGTCATGGTTACTCCCACCATTTGCCCGCGATCAGTTTTTAAAATCCTATGGAGATTCGAAGCTACTCTCACTGTGCACCAGCAATCAGTTACTAATATCTCAAATTGAGTCGAATCTACTCCCGTCTATTTAACCGCCATCAGATTCTATTATCCTTAGGAAAGAAGTAGTTACTCCTGCCGTTTACCCGCTGTGCCTTTTTTAATATGCTATGAAGATTCATAATTACTCCCGCCGTTTACCATCAGTTCATTTTTGATAACCGTAAAGTATTCTACAATCGTATAAAACGACCGACAAATAAGCAATTATTTATTCGCTTCTAGACATTCACTCCATACCTAGGACTGCCGACATCTATTTAATAATTACCAATAAAATAAGCGCTCCTATCAATTTCCGAAGTGCTAATTTAGACATTTCCATAGAGATAATCACGTTTTATTAGTATCCACAAGAGAATCGAAGCTACTCCCGCGGTACTGTCGCGATAAGTCATTACTATCTCAAGTAGAGTCGAACTTTTTCCTGACGATGTAACCTCCATCAGTTTTTATTATCCTTAGGAAAGTCGAGATTATTCCCGCCGTAGACGCACGATCATATTACAATTTCCTAGGGAGGCTCATGGTTACTCCCACCGTTTATCCGCGATCAGTTTTCAAAATCCTATAGATAGTTATTATTACATTACTCAATCGTCCGGATAATACAAAAACGAGCAAATACAAAATTAGATAACGGCTGTCCTATGTATGAAATTAAATGTCGGCGATTCCATTGATGAAAATACGGGAGCGAGCGCAAGTTACTCGGGCGACCGTGTAACGACCGGATACCGTAATATCGTTGAAGAAAACTCGATAAATTTTAACACGGTCGTCCGGAGCAAAAGACTCTCGGAGCGAGTGGGTGTTACTCGGCCCACCGGAGAACCGGGAGAAAAACCGGATACCGCGATATCGCATACTCCCGCCGGTTACCGGCGATTAGTTTTTAGAATCCTATGGAGAGTCGAAGGTACTCCCGCTGTATACCCACGATTAGATGTATATTTCCTTGGGAGACTGATGTTTACTCCCGCCATTTACCCACTTCATTCTCTCGTTTTCAAAATCCTATAGATAGTTATTATTACATTACTCAATCGATGGGATAATACAAAAACGAGCAGATACCAAATTAGATGACGGCTGTCCTATGTATGAAATTAGATGTCGGCGGTCCCATTGATGAAAATACGGGAGCGAGCGCAAGTTACTCGGGCAACTGTAAAACGACCGGATACCGTAATATCGTTGAAGAAAACTCGATAAATTTTAACACGCTCGTCCGGAGCAAAAGACTCTCGGAGCGAGTGTGTGTTACTTGGCCCACCGGAGAACCGGGAGAAAAACCGGATACCGCGATATCGCATACTCCCGCCGGTTACCGGCGATTAGTTTTTAGAATCCTATGGAGAGTCGAAGGTACTCCCGCGGTACACCCGCGATAAGTTATTAATACCTTAAGTAGAGTTGAACTTTTTGCCGCCTATGTAACCGCCATCAGTTTTTATTATCCTTAGTAGAGTCGAAGTTACTCCCGCTGTATACCCGCGATTAGATTTATATTTCCTTGGGAGACTGATAGTTAATCCCGCCATTTACCCACTATCAGTTCTTAAAATACTTTAAAGAGTCGAGGCTACTTCCGCCGAATACCAACGATTAGTTATTAATATCCATAAGAGAGTCAAAGCTACTCCCGCGGTATACCAGCGATCTGTTATTAACTTCCTAATGAGAGTTGTAGTTACTGCAACCATTTTATTGAATTCCATATTTGCACTCCATACCTGGGACAGCCGACATCTATTTACTTACGAATATCTTATGCGTTCCTATAAATTTCCTATGTCCTGATTTTGACAATTGCATAAACATAGTTAATTTTTATTATCATCCATAAGAGGGACAAAGTTACTCCCGCTATTCACCCGTGATCAGATGACAATTATCTTGGGAGAGTCATGGTTACTCCCGCCATTTGCCCGCGATCAGTTTTTAAAATCCTATGGAGATTCGAAGCTACTCTCACTGTACACCAGCGATCAGTTACTAATATCTCAAATTGAGTCGAATCTACTCCCGCCTATTTAACCGCCATCAGATTCTATTATCCTTCGGAAAAAAGTAGTTGCTCCTGCCGTTTACCCGCGGTGCCTTTTTTAATATGCTATGAAGATTCATAATTACCCCCGCCGTTTACCATCAGTTCATTTTTGATAACCGTAAAGTATTCTACAATCGTATAAAACGACCGACAAATAAGCAATTATTTATTCGTTTCTAGACATTCACTCGATACCTAGGACTGCCGACATCTATTTAATAATTACCAATAAAATAAGCGCTCCTATCAATTTCCGAAGTGCTAATTTAGACATTTCCATATAGATAATCACGTTTTATTAGTATCCACAAGAGAATCGAAGCTACTCCCGCGGTACTGTCGCGATAAGTCATTACTATCTCAAGTAGAGTCGAACTTTTCCCCGCCGATGTAACCTCCATCAGTTTTTATTATCCTTAGGAAAGTCGAAATTATTCTTGCCGTAGACCCACGATCATATTACAATTTCCTAGGGAGGCTCATGGTTACTCCCACCGTTTATCCGCGATCAGTTTTCAAAATCCTATAGATAGTTATTATTACATTACTCAATCGTCCGGATAATACAAAAACGAGCAGATACCAAATTAGATGACGCCTGTGCTATGTATGAAATTAGATGTCGGCGGTCCCATTGATGAAAATACGGGAGCGAGCGCAAGTTACTCGGGCGACCGTAAAACGACCGGATACCGTAATATCGTTGAAGAAAACTCGAAAAATTTTAACATTCTCGACCGGAGCAAAAGACACTTGGAGCGAGTGGGTGTTACTCGGCCCACCGGAGAACCGGGAGAAGAACCGGATACCGCGATATCGCATACTCCCGCCGTTTACCGGCGATTAGTTTTTAAAATCCAATGGAGAGTCGAAGGTAGTTACTGCAACCATTTTATTGAATTCCAAAATTGCACTCCATACCTGGGACAGCCGACATCTATTTACTTACGAATATCTTACGCGTTCCTATAAATTTCCTATGTCCTGATTTTGACAATTTCATAAACATAGTTAATTTTTATTATCATCCATAAGAGGAACATAGTTACTCCCGCTATTCACCCGTTATCAGATGACAATTAACTTGGGAGAGTCATGGTTACTCCCACCATTTTTTGCCCGCGATCAGTTTTTAAAATCCTATGGAGATTCGAAGCTACTCTCACTGTACACCAGCGATCAGTTACTAATATCTCAAATTGAGTCGAATCTACTCCCGCCTATTTAACCACCATCAGATTCTATTATCCTTCGGAAAAAAGTAGTTGCTCCTGCCGTTTACCCGCGGTGCCTTTTTTAATATGCTATGAAGATTCATAATTACCCCCGCCGTTTACCATCAGTTCATTTTTGATAACCGTAAAGTATTCTACAATCGTATAAAACGACCGACAAATAAGCAATTATTTATTCGTTTCTAGACATTCACTCGATACCTAGGACTGCCGACATCTATTTAATAATTACCAATAAAATAAGCGCTCCTATCAATTTCCGAAGTGCTAATTTAGACATTTCCATAGAGATAATCACGTTTTATCAGTATCCACAAGAGAATCGAAGCTACTCCCGCGGTACTGTCGCGATAAGTCATTACTATCTCAAGTAGAGTCGAACTTTTTCCCGCCGATGTAACCTCCATCAGTTTTTATTATCCTTAGGAAAGTCGAAATTATTCTTGCCGTAGACCCACGATCATATTACAATTTCCTAGGGAGGCTCATGGTTACTCCCACCGTTTATCCGCGATCAGTTTTCAAAATCCTATTGATAGTTATTATTACATTACTCAATCGTCCGGATAATACAAAAACGAGCAAATACAAAATTAGATGACGGCTGTCCTATATATGAAATTAGATGTGGGCGGTCCCATTGATGAAAATACGGGAGCGAGCGCAAGTTACTCGGGTGACCGTAAAACGACCGGATACCGTAATATCGTTGAAAAAATCTCGAAAAATTTTAACACTCTCGACCGGAGCAAAAGACACTCGGAGCGAGTGGGTGTTACTCGGCCCACCGGAGAACCGGGAGAAAAACCGGATACCGCGAAATCGCATATTCCCGCCGTTTACCGGCGATTAGTTTTTAGAATCCTATGGAGAGTCGAAGGTAATCCCGCTGTATACCCACGATTAGATGTATATTTCCTTGGGAGACTGATGTTTACTCCCGCCATTTACCCACTTCATTCTCTCGTTTTTAAAATTCTATAGATAGTTATTATTACATTACTCAATCGACCGGATAATACAAAAACGAGCAGATACCAAATTAGATGACGGCTGTCCTATGTATGAAATTAAATGTCGGCGATTCCATTGATGAAAATACGGGAGCGAGCGCAAGTTACTCGGGCGACCGTGTAATGACCGGATACCGTAATATCGTTGAAGAAAACTCGATAAATTTTAACACGGTCGTCCGGAGCAAAAGACTCTCGGAGCGAGTGGGTGTAACTCGGCCCACCGGAGAACCGGGAGAAAAACCGGATTCCGCGATATCGCATACTCCCGCCGGTTACCGGCGATTAGTTTTTAGAATCCTATGGAGAGTCGAAGGTACTCCCGCGGTACACCCGCGATAAGTTATTAATACCTTAAGTAGAGTTGAACTTTTTGCCGCCTGTGTAACCTCCATCAGTTTTTATTATCCTTAGGAAAGTCGAAATTATTCCCGCCGTAGACCCACGATCATATTACAATTTCCTAGGGAGGCTCATGGTTACTCCCACCGTTTATCTGCGATCAGTTTTCAAAATCCTATAGATAGTTATTATTACATTACTCAATCGTCCGGATAATACAAAAACGAGCAGATACCAAATTAGATGACGGCTGTCCTATGTACGAAATTAGATGTCGGCGGTCCCATTGATGAAAATACGGGAGCGAGCGCCAGTTACTCGGGCGACCGTAAAACGACCGGATACCGTAATATCGTTGAGGAAAACTCGAAAAATTTTAACACTCTCGACCGGAGCAAAAGACAGTCGGGGCGAGTGGGTGTTACTCGGCCCACCGGAGAACCGGGAGACAAACCGGATACCGCGATATCGCATACTCCCGCCGTTTACCGGCAATTAGTTTTTAGAATCCTATGGAGAGTCGAAGGTACTCCCGCTGTATACCCACGATTAGATGTATATTTCCTTAGGAGACTGATGTTTACTCCCGCCATTTACCCACTTCATTCTCTCGTTTTTAAAATTCTATAGATAGTTATTATTACATTACTCAATCGACCGGATAATACAAAAACGAGCAGATACCAAATTAGATGACGGCTGTCCTATGTATGAAATTAAATGTCGGCGATTCCATTGATGAAAATACGGGAGCGAGCGCAAGTTACTCGGGCGACCGTGTAACGACCGGATACCGTAATATCGTTGAAGAAAACTCGATAAATTTTAACACGGTCGTCCGGAGCAAAAGACTCTCGGAGCGAGTGGGTGTTACTCGGCCCACCGGAGAACCGGGAGAAAAACCGGATACCGCGATATCGCATACTCCCGCCGGTTACCGGCGATTAGTTTTTAGAATCCTATGGAGAGTCGAAGGTACTCCCGCTGTATACCCACGATTAGATGTATATTTCCTTGGGAGACTGATGTTTACTCCCGCCATTTACCCACTTCATTCTCTCGTTTTCAAAATCCTATAGATAGTTATTATTACATTACTCAATCGATGGGATAATACAAAACGAGCAGATACCAAATTAGATGACGGCTGTCCTATGTATGAAATTAGATGTCGGCGGTCCCATTGATGAAAATACGGGAGCGAGCGCAAGTTACTCGGGCAACTGTAAAACGACCGGATACCGTAATATCGTTGAAGAAAACTCGATAAATTTTAACACGCTCGTCCGGAGCAAAAGACTCTCGGAGCGAGTGTGTGTTACTTGGCCCACCGGAGAACCGGGAGAAAAACCGGATACCGCGATATCGCATACTCCCGCCGGTTACCGGCGATTAGTTTTTAGAATCCTATGGAGAGTCGAAGGTACTCCCGCGGTACACCCGCGATAAGTTATTAATACCTTAAGTAGAGTTGAACTTTTTGCCGCCTATGTAACCGCCATCAGTTTTTATAATCCTTAGTAGAGTCGAAGTTACTCCCGCTGTATACCCGCGATTAGATTTATATTTCCTTGGGAGACTGATAGTTAATCCCGCCATTTACCCACTATCAGTTCTTAAAATACTTTAAAGAGTCGAGGCTACTTCCGCCGAATACCAACGATTAGTTATTAATATCCATAAGAGAGTCAAAGCTACTCCCGCGGTATACCAGCGATCTGTTATTAACTTCCTAATGAGAGTTGTAGTTACTGCAACCATTTTATTGAATTCCATATTTGCACTCCATACCTGGGACAGCCGACATCTATTTACTTACGAATATCTTATGCGTTCCTATAAATTTCCTATGTCCTGATTTTGACAATTGCATAAACATAGTTAATTTTTATTATCATCCATAAGAGGGACAAAGTTACTCCCGCTATTCACCCGTGATCAGATGACAATTAACTTGGGAGAGTCATGGTTACTCCCACCATTTGCCCGCGATCAGTTTTTAAAATCCTATGAAGATTCGAAGCTACTCTCACTGTACACCAGCAATCAGTTACTAATATCTCAAATTGAGTCGAATCTACTCCCGTCTATTTAACCGCCATCAGATTCTATTATCCTTAGGAAAGAAGTAGTAACTCCTGCCGTTTACCCGCGGTGCCTTTTTTAAGATGCTATGACGATTCATAATTACCCCCGCCGTTTACCATCAGTTCATTTTTGATAACCGTAAAGTATTCTACAATCGTATAAAACGACCGACAAATAAGCAATTATTTATTCGTTTCTTGACATTCACTCGATACCTAGGACTGCTGACATCTATTTAATAATTACCAAGAAAATAAGCGCTCCTATCAATTTCCGAAGTGCTAATTTAGACATTTCCATAGAGATAATCACGTTTTATTAGTATCCACAAGAGAATCGAAGCTACTCCCGCGGTACTGTCGCGATAAGTCATTACTATCTCAAGTAGAGTCGAACTTTTTCCCGCCGATGTAACCTTCATCAGTTTTTATTATCCTTAGGAAAGTCGAAGTTACTCCCGCTGTATACCCGCGATTAGATTTATATTTCCTTGGGAGACTGATAGTTAATCCCGCCATTTACCCACTATCAGTTCTTAAAATACTTTAAAGAGTCGAGGCTACTTCCGCCGAATACCAACGATTAGTTATTAATATCCATAAGAGAGTCAAAGCTACTCCCGCGGTATACCAGCGATCTGTTATTAACTTCCTAATGAGAGTTGTAGTTACTGCAACCATTTTATTGAATTCCATATTTGCACTCCATACCTGGGACAGCCGACATCTATTTACTTACGAATATCTTATGCGTTCCTATAAATTTCCTATGTCCTGATTTTGACAATTGCATAAACATAGTTAATTTTTATTATCATCCATAAGAGGGACAAAGTTACTCCCGCTATTCACCCGTGATCAGATGACAATTAACTTGGGAGAGTCATGGTTACTCCCACCATTTGCCCGCGATCAGTTTTTAAAATCCTATGAAGATTCGAAGCTACTCTCACTGTACACCAGCAATCAGTTACTAATATCTCAAATTGAGTCGAATCTACTCCCGTCTATTTAACCGCCATCAGATTCTATTATCCTTAGGAAAGAAGTAGTAACTCCTGCCGTTTACCCGCGGTGCCTTTTTTAAGATGCTATGACGATTCATAATTACCCCCGCCGTTTACCATCAGTTCATTTTTGATAACCGTAAAGTATTCTACAATCGTATAAAACGACCGACAAATAAGCAATTATTTATTCGTTTCTTGACATTCACTCGATACCTAGGACTGCTGACATCTATTTAATAATTACCAAGAAAATAAGCGCTCCTATCAATTTCCGAAGTGCTAATTTAGACATTTCCATAGAGATAATCACGTTTTATTAGTATCCACAAGAGAATCGAAGCTACTCCCGCGGTACTGTCGCGATAAGTCATTACTATCTCAAGTAGAGTCGAACTTTTTCCCGCCGATGTAACCTTCATCAGTTTTTATTATCCTTAGGAAAGTCGAAATTATTCCCGCCGTAGACCCACGATCATATTACAATTTCCTAGGGAGGCTCATGGTTACTCCCACCGTTTATCCGCGATCAGTTTTCAAAATCCTATAGATAGTTATTATTACATTACTCAATCGTCCGGATAATACAAAAACGAGCAGATACCAAATTAGATGACGCCTGTGCTATGTATGAAATTAGATGTCGGCGGTCCCATTGATGAAAATACGGGAGCGAGCGCAAGTTACTCGGGCGACCGTAAAACGACCGGATACCGTAATATCGTTGAAGAAATCTCGATAAATTTTAACACGGTCGTCCGGAGCAAAAGACTCTCGGAGCGAGTGGGTGTTACTCGGCCCACCGGAGAACCGGGAGAAAAACCGGATACCGCGATATCGCATACTCCCGCCGGTTAGCGGCGATTAGTTTTTAGAATCCTTTGGAGAGTGGAAGGTACTCTTGCGGTACACCCGCGATAAGTTATTAATACCTTAAGTAGAGTTGAACTTTTTGCCGCCTATGTAACCGCCATCAGTTTTTATTATCCTTAGTAGAGTCGAAGTTACTCCCGCTGTATACCCGCGATTAGATTTATATTTCCTTGGGAGACTGATGGTTAATCCCGCCCTTTACCCACTATCAGTTCTTAAAATACTTTAAAGAGTCGAGGCTACTTCCGCCGAATACCAACGATTAGTTATTAATATCCATAAGATAGTCAAAGCTACTCCCGCGGTATACCAGCGATCTGTCATTAACTTCCTAATGAGAAATGTACTTACTGCAACCTTTTTATTGAATTCCACATTTGCACTCCATACCTGGGACAGCCGACATCTATTTACTTACGAATATCATAAGCGTTCCTATAAATTTGCTATGTCCTGATTTTGACAATTTCATAAACATAGTTAATTATTATTATCATCTATAAGAGGGACAAAGTTACTCCCGCTATTCACCCATGATCAGATGACAATTAACTTGGGAGAGTCATGGTTACTCCCACCATTTGCCCGCGATCAGTTTTTAAAATCCTATGGAGATTCGAAGCTACTCTTACTGTACACCAGCGATCAGTTACTAATATCTCAAATTGAGTTGAATCTACTCCCGCCTATTTAACCGCTATCAGATTCTATTATCCTTAGGAAAGAAGTAGTTACTCCTGCCGTTTACCCGCGGTGCCTTTTTTAATATGCTATGAAGATTCATAATTACTCCCGCCGTTTACCATCAGTTCATTTTTTATAACCGTAAAGTATTCTACAATCGTATAAAACGACCGACAAATAAGCAATTATTTATTCGTTTCTAGACATTCACTCCATACCTAGGACTGCCGACTTCTATTTAATAATTACCAATAAAATAAGCGCTCCTTTAATTTCCGAAGTGCTAATTTAGACATTTCCATAAAGATAGTCACGTTTTATTAGTACCCACAAGAGAGTCGAAGCTACTCCCACGGTACTGTCGCGATAAGTCATTACTATCTCAAGTAGAGTCGAACTTTTTCCCGCCGATGTAACCTCCATCAGTTTTTATTATCCTTAGGAAAGTCGAAATTATTCCCGCCGTAGACCCACGATCATATTACAATTTCCTAGGGAGGCTCATGGTTACTCCCACCGTTTATCCGCGATCAGTTTTCAAAATCCTATAGATAGTTATTATTACATTACTCAATCGTCCGGATAATACAAAAACGACCAGATACAAAATTAGATGACGGCTGTCCTATGTATGAAATTAGATGTCGGCGGTCCCATTGATGAAAATACGAGAGCGAGCGCCAGTTACTCGGGCTACCGTAAAACGACCGGATACCGTAATATCGTTGAGGAAATCTCGAAAAATTTTAACACTCTCGACCGGAGCAAAAGACACTCGGAGCGAGTGGGTGTTACTCGGCCCACCGGAGAACCGGGAGAAAAACCGGAAACCGCGATATCGCATACTCCCGCCGGTTACCGGCGATTAGTTTTTAGAATCCTATGGAGAGTCGAAGGTACTCCCGCGGTACACCCGCGATAAGTTATTAATACCTTAAGTAGAGTTGAACATTTTGCCGCCTATGTAACCGCTATCAGTTTTTATTATCCTTAGTAGAGTCGATGTTACTCCCGCTGTATACCCGCGATTAGATTTATATTTCCTTGGGAGACTGATGGTTAATCCCGCCATTTACCCACTATCAGTTCTTAAAATACTTTAAAGAGTCGAGGCTACTTCCGACGAATACCAACGATTAGTTATTAATATCCATAAGAGAGTCAAAGCTACTCCCGCGGTATACCAGCGATCTGTTATTAACTTCCTAATGAGATGTGTAGTTACTGCAACCATTTTATTGAATTCCACATTTGCACTCCATACCTGGGACAGCCGACATCTATTTACTTACGAATATCTTATGCGTTCCTATAAATTTCCTATGTCCTGATTTTGACAATTTCATAAACATAGTTAATTTTTATTATCATCCATAAGAGGGACAAAGTTACTCCCGCTATTCACCCGTGATCAGATGACAATTAACTTGGGAGAGTCATGGTTACTCCCACCATTTGCCCGCGATCAGTTTTTAAAATCCTATGGAGATTCGAAGCTACTCTCACTGTGCACCAGCAATCAGTTACTAATATCTCAAATTGAGTCGAATCTACTCCCGTCTATTTAACCGCCATCAGATTCTATTATCCTTAGGAAAGAAGTAGTTACTCACTGCCGTTTACCCGCGATACCTTTTTTAATATGCTATGAAGTTTCATAATTACTCCCGCCGTTTACCATCAGTTCATTTTTGATAACCGTAAAGTATTCTACAATCGTATAAAACGACCGACAAATAAGCAATTATTTATTCGTTTCTAGACATTCACTCCATACCTAGGACTGCCGACATCTATTTAATAATTACCAATAAAATAAGCGCCCCTTTCAATTTCCGAAGTGCTAATTTAGACATTTCCATAAAGATAGTCACGTTTTATTAGTATCTACAAGAGAGTCGAAGCTACTCCCACGGTACTGTCGCGTTAAGTCATTACTATCTAAGTAGAGTCGAACTTTTTCCCGCCGATGTAACCTCCATCAGTTTTTATTATCCTTAGGAAAGTCGAGATTATTCCCGCCGTAGACCCACGATCATATTACAATTTCCTAGGGAGGCTCATGGTTACTCCCACCGTTTATCCGCGATCAGTTTTCAAAATCCTATAGATAGTTATTATTACATTACTCAATCGTCCAGATAATACAAAAACGAGCAGATACAAAATTAGATGACGGCTGTCCTATGCATGAAATTAGATGTCGGCGGTCCCATTGATGAAAATACGGGAGCGAGCGCAAAAATTTTAACACTCTCGACCGGAGCAAAAGACACTCGGGGCGAGTGGGTGTTACTCGGCCCACCGGAGAACCGGGAGACAAACCGGATACCGCGATATCGCATACTCCCGCCGTTTACCGGCGATTAGTTTTTAGAATCCTATGGAGAGTCGAAGGTAGTTACTGCAACCATTTTATTGAATTCCACATTTGCACTCCATACCTGGGACAGCCGACATCTATTTACTTACGAATATCTTATGCGTTCCTATAAATTTCCTATGTCCTGATTTTGACAATTTCATAAACATAGTTAATTTTTATTATCATCCATAAGAGGGACAAAGTTACTCCCGCTATTCACCCGTGATCAGATGACAATTAACTTGGGAGAGTCATGGTTACTCCCACCATTTGCCCGCGATCAGTTTTTAAAATCCTATGGAGATTCGAAGCTACTCTCACTGTGCACCAGCAATCAGTTACTAATATCTCAAATTGAGTCGAATCTACTCCCGTCTATTTAACCGCCATCAGATTCTATTATCCTTAGGAAAGAAGTAGTTACTCCTGCCGTTTACCCGCTGTGCCTTTTTTAATATGCTATGAAGATTCATAATTACTCCCGCCGTTTACCATCAGTTCATTTTTGATAACCGTAAAGTATTCTACAATCGTATAAAACGACCGACAAATAAGCAATTATTTATTTGCTTCTAGACATTCACTCCATACCTAGGACTGCCGACATCTATTTAATAATTACCAATAAAATAAGCGCTCCTATCAATTTCCGAAGTGCTAATTTAGACATTTCCATAGAGATAATCACTTTTTATTAGTATCCACAAGAGAATCGAAGCTACTCCCGCGGTACTGTCGCGATAAGTCATTACTATCTCAAGTAGAGTCGAACTTTTTCCTGACGATGTAACCTCCATCAGTTTTTATTATCCTTAGGAAAGTCGAGATTATTCCCGCCGTAGACGCACGATCATATTACAATTTCCTAGGGAGGCTCATGGTTACTCCCACAGTTTATCCGCGATCAGTTTTCAAAATCCTATAGATAGTTATTATTACATTACTCAATCGTCCGGATAATACAAAAACGAGCAAATACAAAATTAGATAACGGCTGTCCTATGTATGAAATTAGATGTCGGCGGTCCCATTGATGAAAATACGGGAGCGAGCGCAAGTTACTCGGGCGACCGTAAAACGACCGGATACCGTAATATCGTTGAAGAAAACTCGATAATTTTCTGGAACGTTCTACGGTATTTTATACTTTTTCATAGAATATTCCATTACAGTATTTTTTTATATATTACATGAAAGATTGACTTTCTTTTATTATCTTACTTACTATACTTAAATTTAATTGTTTATGATAATTTTTTATAATAATTATACTTACTTAATTATTCTAAGTCTTATTTGACCCCCCCCCTTAAATAGGACAAATTTGACCCCCCCTTAATTTTCAAGTTCTGAAGTACCCCCTCCCTATAAACATGTTCCATGTTAATAAAGGGTTGGCATTAACACACACTAACACTATTATATCGTAGTATAAGTGAACGCAACATACGTAGATGTCTCATTTATACCAAATTATGAATTTAATTTTGTCATATGACTTCAAAAAACTTATAACCGGTTTGCGTAAACGCAACCTAAATACATGGAACATGTTTACTTCCAGATGAGGACTAGGTATAATACAAATGTTACTCAACATTACAACACAATTTTCTAATTTTCTAATTTGTAATTGTCACCTTACTAGCTGTTAAAATTCTAAACCCAAGCTATTTTGATTTCCTAAACCAGAAATATTCTGAGTCCCTTAATCGATATTATTACAAGCCCTAAACCTGAATTATTCCAAGTCTCTGAACCTGAATTATTTAAAGTCCCTAAATCGATATTATTCTAAGTCCATAAACCTGTATTATCCTAAGTCCTTAAGCCCAGATTTTTCAAAGTTTTTTAAAAGTATTTTATTTATTTATATATGCTTACGAAAAATTCAACTTTAGGGACTTAAAGTAATCCGAGTTCAGAGACTTTCAATAATAATTCGAGTAATAATAATTCGAGTTAAAGGACTTAGAATATTTTCGATTTAAGGACTTAGAATAATACAAGTTTACTGAATCAGAATATTTTGGGTTTAGAATCTTAACATCTAGTAAAGGTGATAATTACGAATTATAAAAATAGCAATTGCATTGTAATGTTGTTTAGCATTTATGTATTATAACTATTTCTTTTTAGAGGTTCAGTTTTCACGTCCTATAGTTAGTTTTATAGCCCAATTAGAGCTTGTAATTATTAAATCCCAATATTTTCTTACCCTTTCTTCAAAAAAAGGCAGTTAATTATAATAGGAATAGACTAGATTTTTAGATTGGGTCAAAACATACTTAATTCATGTTTTAAATTTTTGGGTATTTTGGCTCTGGAAGACCATGTCGGATTATTGAAGACCCGCCATTTACTCTTGCTCTTAGGTTATAGTATATATGATTCCCTAAATTTAAATAGTACATTTCAAAATACTGATACTGGTTAAATTAATGTTTTTAAAAATTTAATAAATTAAAGTATAATTAAAGCTAAGTTAAGTCTTGTTGTTCCCTAATCACAAGTTATATTATAAGTTTTGGGCCATAAATGTTGTGAGTTGATATTATATAATCATATGGTCTAAGCTAAGTAAATGTTTATTTCAGCAACAGTTTAAAGTAAATAGATAATTTTTACCCAAGTCTGAGGTCGATGTCTTGGATTTCAAAAATATCAATTGCATTGTGTTTGGTATGTAAAAATATGGCTACTGGCCAATTTTTAAGCTCTAGGTTGGTTTTGTTTTCCAATGTTAATTTTTTTTGAATTTTCAGCCACCCGTTTGCTTTTTATTTTCTGGACGCCCTAAATAAGCCTAAAAAATATTTTATATAAAAAGGTAGATATTAGAAATTCCCGCCCAAACGGAATCTGACCATATTTTTTCGGAAAAACCTCAGGAAAAGCCGGAAAATCTGAAAAACTAAAGGAAACTGAAATATACGAATTTCTCAAAAAGCGTTACTTTTTTTTTTTTTTTTATTTGTTTTACATGTGTTTTCCATACTTTTCATGCTGGTAAACTCTTTTTTTAACACATTTGCCTTTTAAGTACTTAAAAATCAATTTTAGGCTCAAAAAAATGATTTTTAACATTTATTATTTTCTGAATTTTCCAATTTTCTCGCTTTTCCTGATAGAAAATCAAAAATCTGACTTGATTTTCGGATTCCTCGGGAAATTTTACATTGAAAACCTTCCTGGGTAAAATTTCAGAGGCCTCTGTAACGCTGTAAAAAAAAAGTTCCCAGAAACATGATAAAACCAGTTTTTCAAAATCAGTCATTCTCTTCGAGATATTCATCAATATGTCTCCCATTCAAAATACATGGGAAAAGCCATTTAGTAGCGGTTTTTCTTATTTTGCTTCACAATTTTAGTTTGAACAAGCACCAAACCAATGAGAAAAGTTTTTTTTAACATTCATTCAAATGCCTGATTCATTATAAAGAGAATTGGTGTTTGACCAACGTGGCCAAACTGCTCTATGTCTGAAAAATTCGCGTTTAAAATTAAAAAAATTGCGTTTTTAAAAAATTTCGTATGCACTATTTAGTTAAAGTGTAATTCTTTAAAAAATTTTTTGAAAATTGTATAAGTTTATGCTTAAGTGTTATTAGAACATATTAAACTTATTATTTTAAACTTTTATTAACTATTTTTTAATAAAAAATAGCCGGTAATTTACTAGTGCTAATATGGGATAAAATCTAGTGCGTTACCGGCAAGATTAAAGACTAATTAAGAAAATTGTATAATTACCAAGTCGATAATATAGTTTTCATAAAATTTTGGTTTTTATGTTCACAAAATACTAGCATAGTGCTTAAACCTCTCCGGTCTTCGTTATTTTTGGAGCATGTTATTCAGATGGAACTAAAGACGATATCGTCATACGAAGACCAGGGAGGGTTAATATACTTGCGACAACTCTTCAGCAAATTTTTTTATCGAGTAGCTCGCCCAATAGTGGCGAGCACAAGGCTAGGACAAAGCTAGAAAGTAAGGCTTTTACATTTGCCGTGAGCAATTGGTATACTATATACTATATAAATTTTTTTTTCTCTATTATAATTATAGAATCAATCAGAACCTATAATTTTTCATTAATGTTTCACCTACGCTGCTCTGAATAGTTTCGATAAAATGTTATATAATATGTTCGGGTAAAAAAAACTCTGTTGAAAAATTATTCTTCGATCTCTGCAAAAAATTTTATAATTGTAACTTTATTAGGAGGGGAGGGACAGCAAGTAATACTTAAAAAAAGTAAAAAAAAAAAATTTTTATTTTTAGGTCGTTTTTAAACGTTTAATTAGTGCATTAAAAATTATTTTAAATTAACCAAATTTTAGCTTCAGGTTCTTTAACCCTTTAACTTCAGAGGAGCGTTGGAATTTTCAAAAAATATTAACTAATAAATTGTTTATAACAATTTAAGCTGAAATCGCTTCTGCTTATCGTAGAAAAGTAATTCTTTTTTTCAAAGATAGGTAATCATATCTAGATTACAATTTTAGAATTTGTTCAACGTCAGAATATTGGTTTGATAACAGTATTAAAAAGAATGCTAATAAATAAACCCCATTATTCTTTAATAACCTGATGAATAAAAAAATTTATGATCTAAACACCTGCCAATATCTTTATATTTTTTAAAGAAACAAGGTAAGCGATGGCATTATTGAATACATACTACGATCAAGACAAACGCATTTTGAATGTAAATTGAGACCTTAATTATACAAGGAAACTCTGAAAAGCGCATATCGGACTTAAATCTTGTTTAAAAAGAAGTTTTCCTTAGGTTTTTCCTGATGATGTTGCAGGTTCCATATCTGTTGCGCTTACCTTAATTCATAAAAAAACTCTAGGATACCTACGGGTGCTTAGATCATAAATTTTTTTATTCTTCAAGTTACTAATGAACAATGGGGTTTATTTATTAGCATTCTATTCATAAAAATTTACTAGTTTTTTGGATGCTGTTATCGAACCCACATTCTGACGTTGACCAAATTCTAATACTGTAATTCACGTATAATTACCTGCCATTTAAAAAAAGAATTACGTTTCTACGATAAGCAGAAGCGATTTTAGCTTAAATTGTTATAAACAATTTATTTGTTAATATTATTTGAAAATTCCAACGCTCCCCTAAAGTTAAAGGGTTAAAGAACCTGCAGTAAAAATTTGGTTAATTTAAAATAATTTTTAATGCACCAATTAAACGTTTGAAAACTGCCTAAAAAATAAAAAAATTTTTTTCTTACTTTTTTGATGCATTTATTACTCTCCCACCCCTCCTAATAAAGTTACAATCATAAAAATTTTTACAGGGATCGAAGAATAATTTTTCAACAGAGTTTTTTTTACCCGAACGTTCTAAGGCCATTTTTCTGGAAAATATTTCAAAAATTCGAGAGGTCCACATCTTTTTTTTATCGATAGTATGTTGTGTTTAACCCATTAAGTCCGAAGGCCTTTTTTACGTGTCGATTTGTAAACCGCTTCAAAAAATATATTATATACTAGAAATTATAAATAAAATGATGGTCCCTTAAGTAAAAAGAGTTGCTTTTTAGAGTCAGATTTTCAATTTGAACTTCTGGAAAGTCAGTACAGCGGGTCAAAGTTGGCCAAAATTATAAAAAAAAACGTTACATAAAAGACCTGATTATTATGTTACAAAACGCTGTAATTTTACTAAAAACCGGTACATTTCCATTTATTTAATGTTTAGAACTTATATTTTCACCACTAGAAAAAAATTTTATTTTGGAAAATAAAAATATTATTTTTCATTCGCATCCAGAGTCCATATAAAAGTATCTTATACTTACTCGTATATTATCTTTAATTTTAGCATTATCAACTTTTTCCAACAAATTTTCCTCAAAATTTTCCGTCCGCCATTTTGGAAATTTTTTCTGTCTTTGAAAATATAAGTTCCAAACATTAAATAAATAAAAATGTAGCGGTTTTAAGTAAAATTACATCGTTTTGTAACATAATAATTAGGGCTTTTACGTAACGTTTTTTTTATAATTTTGGCCAACTTTGAGCCGCTGTACTGACTTTCCAGATGTTTAAATTGAAAATCTGACCTCAGATTCTTAAAAAGCAACTCTTTTAACTTAAGGGACCATCATTTTATTTATAATTTCTAGTATACAATATATTTTTTGAAGCGGTTTACAAATCGACACGTAAAAAAGGCCTTCGGACTTGATGGGTTAAGCAACACGAACAGAAGTAAATGCGACACAAGGGGGGCAGAGCCTATCACCTATGCTAGAATATATATACAGGATGTATATATAAAAGTGTGTAACACATTTTTTCACTTCCTACAAAAGAAATAATAAAAAAAAAAATAAATAAAATAATACTGCGTGTTACAAACATTTTGGCGTAAAAGAAAGTCAAGGTGGAGCTACCTAACAACATATTGTAGACTCGTATATATATTTTTAATTACGTGACTTGAAAATACCCCTGTACATAGTAAGAGGAGTGGTTATATGCCGGATAAAGTGAAAGGTCGAAAGTGGCTAGTATGAACTTGGCGATACGATACACGTAAAAAGAAGCTTATTCATCCTCTTATTCTTAACATCGTTTTACCTGCCAATAGGTGGCTTTTGCGCAGCATATTTTTAACTCAAATTAATATATATACTAGCAAAAGTTGGTGGGGGGGCTCCGCCCCCTGGGTCGCATTTACTTCTGTTTCTGTTACTTGAAAAAATCATTTTTCACTGCTTTACCTATAATTATGCAAACACATTCAGAGTTTTCAGAGAAGCCTAGTTCTGTCTCCAGCAAAGTCTCCAATAAATTTATAATTATGCAAATTTACATGTTGGCTCAATCTTATAAAATAGGTTTTTCGGTAATTTTCAATAAAACGCTACAACCTTAAAAATTAACCAAAATACTGCTGGTAAGTCTACTTTTTTTGGTGTAAGTACCACCTTTTAAACGACGTAAGCTGTATATTTTTATCACTATTTCTCTCAGCCCTATAGTCAATTAATCTACTGGTAATTTTTGACCCGAAATGACCAATTATTAAATTTATTTAAATTGCTGCCAAAATTGTAATTTTTGACGAAATTGAATTTGAATCGCCTTAAAATTTTTTACAAGCTTAGAGTTTGCAAAAATTTTTTACTCACCGCTTTTCAATAATTTATTAACCAGAGATGATAATTTAAAATCAGAGTCCCAATTTCAGAGTTTTAAAAAAAAATCAATTTTTATCATTATCTTTGAAAAGCAATATCTTAAAAACTAATTAAAGAAAAGAGACAAGTAAAAAATTTCCAAGGCCTATAAAACTCAATTTCGTCAAAAATTAAAATTTTGGCAGCAATTTTAATAAATTTAAAAATTGGTCATTTCGGGTCAAAAATTACCAGTAGATTAATTGACTATAGGGCTGAGAGAAACAGTGATAAAAATATACGGCTTATGTCGTTTGAAAGGTGACACTTACACAAAAAAAAGCAGACTAACCAGCAGTATTTGGCTTAATTTTTAAGGTTGTAACGTTTTATTGAAAATTACTGAAAAACCTATTTTATAACATTGAGCCAACACGTAAATTTGCGTATCTAGTTCCAAAATTCCCCTTGGAATGAATTCAGGGCTCTTTGCATGTCTTTACAACATATAAAAGTATGTTTTCCAGTAAAAATTAGCATTTTAAAACGCTTTTTGGCTTTTGTGAAAATTTGTATAGCTAAGAACTCAAAATTCTCATGTTATTTAAATGGGAAAATCGAGGTGATTACAGGCACACGTTTTTGCAAGGCGAAAGCAAAATCCTTGGAACTGGAAACTTTTTATGACCAAAACTTCACAAAAAAATCCGGGGAGCAAAGTTTTTCCACAAAGTCCAAAAATAGGTCCACTCTAATATATATAAATAGGTTTCGCTTCGCGCGCCAACCCCCGCAGAGTGATTGAAAAAGTGGGTTAGTTATGTTAATCATGAGAACAACAAATGTAAAATTTTAAATACAATTTTAATAATTACTTTTAATTAAAAATATTGATTATATTGTTTTTCTTTTATTTTAAAATTCGTTAATAGGTTTATAATTAATTGATTTATCTGCTTAAAAATAAAAAAAAATAAAATCACTTACGCCCATAAGGGCCGGTTTTGTCCAGTAGTACCTTATTGGCCCAAAAGTATCAAATTAGCCCAAAAGTGCCAATAACTAAGAAAATGGAAAATTTTATTATACCCCATAAGTTTCGCTTACACCCACAAAGTCCGGTTTTGCCCAATAGCACCATATTGTAGTCAGAATGGCCCAAAAAAAAGAGTGGCTCAAAAGTGTTAGATTGGCCCCTAAAGTGTGAGAATGGCTCAAAAGTGTTAGAGTGGCCCAAAAGTGTCAGACTGTCCTAAAAATACCATATTGCGTGGCCTAAAAGTGTCAGACTGGCCCAAAAGTACCATATTGTGTGGCCCAAAAGTGTCAGATTGGCCCAAAAGTGTCAGAATGGCCCAAAGGTGTCATTCGACACCGGCGACAGTGGTTATAACTTTATAATATATAGAAATATGGGCTATCTCACCAAGTAGTTATATTGCATACATGAGGGTTTTAATGAAAATAAAGCATTTTGTTTTTTTTTTTAAATTATTGAAATCTATTTAAATTTATTTTTCCTGAAGCCTAAATAATTTTTTTTTTTCCTAATTTCTTTAATTATTATGAAATAACAGCGTTGGAATTATTCCAAACCCTAATTTTTGTTGTTAACCTTGTTAGGTTTTTTTATATTCTTAAGATTACAGAGGGAATGCCGTGCGTGAAACTATTCGCCCTTTTATAATAGATTTTGATAAATTAATAATATATTTAAATTCTTCACACAATTAAAACAGTGTGCTCTTTTCCTAAAAAAAATTCTGCCAGCTGAAATATTGGTAACCACATTTTCAAATAAATACGACCAAAGAAAATTTTGTAAACCACAAAATTAATCCCGTGAACAATTTTTATTTCTAACTATTGTGAAAATTATCTACAATGTTTCACAATTTGAAAGAGATTTGAGAAAAACTAGTGCCTGCAAGAAGGAAGCAGATATCGAAATAAAAAGGCTTTGTTGTACACACCAAACCTAAAAGAATTTTTTTTTAGCCAAAAAAGAATTAATGTTTATTTAATTCTTTAGAGCGGAATTATTTTGAGGTTAATATTTTTAAAAACAATTATATTCAATTTAATTCTTTTTGAACAGAATAAAAACAAAAATAATTGTTTTTAAAAATATTAACCTGAAAATTATTCCGCTCTAAAGAATTAAATAAACAATCATTCTTCTCTGGGTAACAAAAAATTCTTTTAGGTTTGGTGTGTAGTTGCGTAATTTTGATAATAAAATCAGATTTTTTAATGGCACTCGTTCAAGTTTTAAAAAATCTTCAATATATATTTTCATGTTTTTAAGAGCGGTTATGTTAAAGCAGCCAAATTTTTAATTGAAAGATTATATTAATTCAAAGAAATTTTTTTATTTTTTAAATAATACTAAATTAATCTTTATTAATCAGTAAGTTCTTTATCATTTAGCTGTTTAAAGATAAAGGTCTTGAAAACATTAAAAGTACATCCTTATGTAAGATTTAGAGGTGGACGAGACTGCGAGACCAGTATCGGTCTCGTCTCGAAATCGAGACGAGACATTCACATCGAGACTCTCGGGAAGTTTCGTCTCGAAAAAAAGTTCGAGAAAAAAAAACTCCGGCCAACCATTTAATTTATGAATGCCCTTGCAAGCAATAATCAAAGAACTATTTGCATTATTGAGGAAATAGGAAAGTAACAAAAAATACAGGATATATTATGATTTAATTACATAATTTAAAATAAATTTAAATAGATTTTCGCTGTTTCATTAATAAGTATTTTATTTCACGATATTTTCTCTTTCTGAACTTTTGAGTAAGCATACCTCACGAGGTAATAAATTTACAGTATAGATATAATTAAAATAAATTTTTCCTACATTATCAAAAAAGAATTTTTCGTTACATTTTTAATCCATCTAGAACTTCTTCAATTTCCTCTCGCAGGTTTTCTACTCTTTTTAAAAGTATCATCTGAAAAATTTTTATAAATTTATGCAACAATATTATCTATTGTTAAAAAACTAATTCTTCTTACTTTAGCTGCAGATACAATTTGTTCAGCAACTCGCTTTGGCATGTAATCAATTATTTTTTGCAAGTTCTCTGCATCAGTTTTTGCAATTGATTGCATCGTTTTGAAACCAGCTTTATATAATTGCATTGCTCTTCCCTAAAAATAAAATATTAATTCTGAAATAAAAATAAAGCAAGTGTAGAGTATGCTATCATTTTATATATATTTTATTAAAATTTATTGTACATATTTGACAAAAGGTAGACCCATTATTTGTTCTAATTCAGATGCGCAGCAAAAAGTTAATTTTTCCTAAATGTATCGAATAATTCCACAAACATTAAAAATTCTTCTAATTCTTGACAAAATCGAACAATAGACACGGCAAATGCAGCAGCTGCATTAAGAAGAGATTGTATCATTCCACGATCTATTTTATACTTTTCAGAAACCTCGTGAGTTGAAGCACGGTTCCATAAATCAGAAAGAATTAAAGTGCAATAATATCTTTTCACTGTAGTTTCACTCATGTCCTAAAAGATATTATTTTATTCATGCTTTATTTGAAACATCAAAATATAATAATTCATTAGATTATCAGCGAACCTTAGGCATTACTCCTGTGAATATTTTTGTAATCGCACTTCCAGTGATTCCAACTGTCTCTGCTACATGCTGCTGATGATCCGACAATCTAGTAACCTAAAAATAGAATCTCTATGTTTATAAATTCAATCGTAAAACATATTTTAAAATTATTACTTTGTACTCACAACGTCATAATAAACTTGTTCATTTGGAGGAATCTTTTTTGAAATATCATGAGGTGTTACTAAGTACAAAAGGTGAAGATAATCAACTAATATTAATTTATTTTGAGCTTTCTTTAAATCCTCGTATAATACTTGAGCCGTATTTAAACTAATGGACCCTAAAAGAAATTGGCGAATTTAAAATAATCGTACGATAATTAAAATTAATAATTTTTATTACTCGTTTGTAATTCTTAAACAATAATATTTATAATCGACCTTTTTACGAGTACATAGAAACGCTAGGTACCTTCTGTACCGACATTTAAAATCCGCGTAAATTCAAATTTTTAAATAAGTTTAAAAATTCATCTAATGTCGCCGCTTTGTATGCCTTTATAAAAAAAAAGAGATGACGATAAGCATCCGCATATAAAAAGCGTGGGCGATGAATTTGTAAATTCATTTAATATTATGTACTCGTAAAAAGGTCGATTATAAATATTATTGTTTAAGAATTACAAACGAGTAATAAAAATTATTAATTTTCATATATAGAGCTTGGACCTAATAACGCTCTGAGTTATAACATTCAACTCGCATTTCAATAAATATATATATATAACATCATTTCTTATATACAGAACAGATGGCTAAAGCAATGTGAGTCGTCCTCACAAGTGCTAAAATCGCCATTTGTTAACTATATAAGAAAAATAAGGACGTGTTTACATCAGCGTCTGTAGCACATACACTAACACACACAGCTACACTGATGAGATCTATGTGTTAGTGTTGATCGAAACGCTAGGTACCTTCTGTACCGACATTTAAAATCCGCGTAAATTCAAATTTTTAAATAAGTTTAAAAATTCATCTAATGTCGCCGCTTTGTATGCCTTTATAAAAAAAAAAGAGATGACGATAAGCATCCGCATATAAAAAGCGTGGGCGATGAATTTGTAAATTCATTTAATACTATGTACGCGTACGATAGTTATTTATTGGGCATAGTTATAATATTCTATTATAAACCAATGGAATTGGGAATGATCGAGATTTACATGCATGTAAATTTTTTTTACATTTAAAAAAGTCACTAATGCTTTTTTTTAAGATACCTTTTAGCGCTGCTTTGCCTAATGGAGAGAGTTCCAATTCTGTACTATCCTTCAAATTAACTTGAATTATTTCTTTCTGTGATTCTGATTTGGATATCAAAAAATTCTGCATAATCTGCGATGGAATAATTACCGATATATTTGGTTTAACAAACTTTTTTTCCACGTGCTTTGTTCTTATTTTTAGCGCACCGCTTTGTAAAAGATCTATTATAGTGTCATCTATCACTTTTGAAATATTAATATTTAGCGAACGTGCTTGTATTTTTAACAAACTTTTGTTTACTATTTCACGCAAACGAGATCTTGACGTAAACTTGCACAAAAGAACAGAATTTGTTATTAAATTATTTATTCCCGCATCTTTTTCCGTATGAATGCTGCTAACAGAATCACTAATTTTTGATGACAATAATTCTTTGACCTTAGATTAAAATATTTTCTATTTTAACTTTTTATCTCATTATAAAACATCAAAATATAAATAATTATGTTTTCTACTATATACCTTTTGCTTGTTATAGCTATTACAAATTAAAAAACTTTCCCCGTATTTCCCGAATCCAGCTCTACCAGCTCTGCCCACCATTTACTTATAAAGACCCAAATTAATTAAATTCCTACCGATGAACGGACTTCTTATTATCACCTATAAAAAAGACAAAACATAGACATCAATGATATTCATAAAAAATACGCGTATGAGTCGAAATTAAATATAAATTACTCTTTTGGCCGGTAGATTGACTCCTGCTGCTAAAGTTGACGTGCAACACACTACGCATAATATTCCGGCCTTAAAAGATTCTTCAATTAATCTTCTTTCTTCTGCAGTTAATCCAGAATGATGGTAAGCTACTCCATACATAATTGTTTTTTGCAATGTTGGACAGACAAAGTCATCCTCATATTTTAAAGAATTAATAAGTTCAATTTTGTCTTCTTTTCTGTGATCTTTAAAGGAACTTAAAAAAATATAATAATTAAATATATGCAAAAATTTTTTTAAGATATCGTATTTTATGAATCGTATAGTTTAAATAGTCTTTAAGAATATAAAATACCCAAATAATACTTGTGTCAGTAAAATTGCAACATTTTCGCAATTTTTTTTGTTCGAGCAAAATATTAGGCACGAATCTTTTGGTGCTACTTCCATTACTAATCCTCCCAAATAATCTGGATCTAGCTTCTCTGCTTTTTCAGTGTACCGTATCTATTTGTAAATATTAACGTCGTAATAATAAATTAAATAATAATTACATTAAATTTTTAAAAACAGTTACCAACCTTACGATTTAAGAATTTCTTATCAACAAATATATCATCTTTTTTAGAATCTACGAGACAAATCTCATTGTCAAATTTCACGTACTCTTTTAGTTGTACAGGCCTAAAATTTTGAGTAAACAATTCTGCGTCTAAAAATTTTGCTATCTCCTCTAAATTACCTATCGTGGCACTCATTGCTATTATGTGTAAGCTACCTGACAATAAACAATAATGTAACTAAAAAACTATGTTAAAAATTTACAAACTTTAATTAAAAAATTCAAACGTATGTCGTGATATAAAAAACTTACTTTCAAAGTACATCAACTTTGTCAACATAACTTCTAAATTTGCACCCCGTCCACCATCTTCTCCCAAAAGATGTAACTCGTCAATAACTGCAATCCCTAACTGAATACCAAAAGGTAAAAATATAAATTCAGTAAATATAAGATATCCCCCCCCCCACTCCAGCCATTTCTCGATATCATTACCTCATTCATTCGATTGGATTCTATCAGAAAATTAATTAAAGAATGCGCTTTTTCAATAGTACATACATATATGGTATTTTTGTTTCTACGTTTTATTGGGGGGAAGTGACCTTTGTCTCCTGCGTATTCTTCTATTAAATAATTTAATTCCAGAGCAAATGGCATCATTGACTGAATCTTTAAATTTAAGCGTTAAAGTTGTTAATTAAATAAACATAATATCAACTGAACATCATTTATATATATATAAATATATACCTTTTCTTGCACCAAAGCAACAAATGGCAAAATGAAAATGGCGTTCTTTTTGTTGTAAATAATTTCTTTAAGCATTAGCAACTCAGCTACTAATGTCTTTCCATCACTCGTGGGCAATGCGCATATAACATTTTTCCTTTCTTTTATAGCAGTCAAATTTAAAAACTCATTTTGCCAATCTAAAATTTTAAATGAATGTACCAATGCTTTTTTATAAAGGTTTTATTTAACAAAGAAATCATGAAACAAAAAGCGATTCGAACTCACCGTAAACTTTTGATATACCTTTGAATTTTATTACCAAACTTTCTACCTCACAAGGAAGACCATAATAAGAAAAATTATTACTTGATTCAGTATCCATACATTTATCAATTTTTATCATTTTCGCAGAAGTTTTTCGGGGATTTTCTTCATTAACATAATTTCTTTTAATCAAATTTATTGAATCATTCGAATCCTTAAAAACATCGCGAAACATCATAGATTCATAAAAAGAATCATCTAACGAATTTTTTAAATTTATACTACTTTGAGTGCCAGAGTCATTATTTCTTGTATTTTCCATTTTCTATCGGTAGAACACACTTTTGCTTATTTAGTAACTAATAAATTTTCGTAATTACCAAAGGAACAGAAATAACTCTCCTTCGCTTATCATTTTTATTAAACATATAGTCAATTTTGTACGAATTAATATAAATATTTTAGCATAAATGTTTTATCCTTTTTAACATAACTCTTTACTTGTCTCAAAAAAAATTGATCAGAACTAATGTCCATTTCAGCAATTGTATTAATGATACGAACCTTCCTGCTCTTCAAGAAATTGCATAAAATAATGAATTTTTAACTAAATTAATTGTACAGATGTTGACTCGTAAGACATTTCACATTTGGCAGATTTCTCGACCAATAAATTGCTTCATTATAAATTCTTAAGATAAGTAACGTTACACTCGACGAACTATTCCTGCCCAAGTTGTCTTAAAATTAAAAAATAAAAAAAATGAATATTAAAAAATACAAAAAGACATTATTCATTTTTAATTTTTAAAATAAAGATAAAAAAAAAAATTATAGAAAAATTGAAAAAATTAAAAACTTAAATAAATTGTGTGATCGTATGACCTAGGGGAATTAAAAAAATATTTCATTTACAATAATATTAACATCCTCGTTGTAAATAAAAAACATGCATAACTACAACAAAATATGCAACTTATACTGGATTGATACATTCAAGGGCACCTAAAAGTTCCTAAATATTAAAGGGTCCTTATAGAAATCAATAAATCGAAAATATTTTAAGTCCGTTTAACCCCCACCCCGTTTTAAAAAAAAGTAAATTTTCAACATAAGCAAATTTTGTATTGAACTCCCCCCCCTCTCTCGTTTAAGTGCTGTTGGCGTTTTTCCAAAAGAAAAATTCAATTTTTCTACCAACTAATCTCGATATTTTGTACCCTTAAAACTTTCCAAATATCGATAATAATTAATTGTTTTTATGAAAAATAACAACAAAAATTTATTAATTTCAGTTAATGAATGATATTTCAGTTAAGGAATATTTCAGTAGTCATTAATCGGATTTTCCAGTTAAAAGGGTAGTATGTAATTTTCAATTTTTTAACATCAAACATCTGAATTTAACTAACGAAACGAGAAACCCCTATATATATACTAATTTTTGGTATCATATAAATAAATCAAAATAGCATAATTTTTTGACTTTGGTTTGCTGCAGCCCAACTTTCGGTAAGCAAGCAGTTATTTAAATTTTTGTTTCGCGCGACTATAGCTTTATCTTCATAAAAAATAAAGTACCCCCTCTCAATGATATATTATATTAGCTGAAAAAATCCTGGCTGAAAGATCTTCAGACTATAATATAATTATACATACTTTTTTCGGTGGTGCATAAAAAAACTTTTCTACATTTTCTTTTTAAGCTCTTAAGAGCGGCTTTTATTAAAAGGTTACGTTTTTTACATCTTAAAAAAAAAAAGGAAGACTTTTCTACAAGAAAGTTAAGTAGAAAATCTTCTTTTTTTATATAATTTGATGATAATAATTTTCTGTCTGCTAGACAGTTTTTTTGGTCTAGCTGGCGTGATTATAATTATATCTTGGTGGGAAAAATTTAAATACAAAAAATAAGAAACAACAATTAAAAGAATATATTTTTTTGTTTTTATAGGTATGATAAGAGAATTTTTTTCTTTTTTACAACAGTCATAGTTGTTTACATTCTGCTGTGGAAATAATTTCAAAATTTGAAGAAAAAAATTGTGTTCATACGTACCATTTGTATGAACACAAGATATTTCATATCTATATAATAAACCTTACATACATAACCATATTATCTAAAATTTTTGAATCCCCAAAAAATCAAAAAAAAAAAAAAAGTTACTGATTGTTTCCAAAAATCACTAAAAAAGCATTCAAATAATTTTACTTTAAACTTCCTATTACCAAATAATTATTTTCAAAATTCTTTATCAGAAAACCCAAAGGTTATGTCGAAATTTCCATTATTTATTTATGTTGATAAAAAGTCCTTTGGTAGAGTAGTATAGGTGAAATATCGTTTTCTAAATTAATTTCTTAAATAGGCTGGCCCAAGAAAAATATTATTCTAATTAAGTATTATAAGTAAAATTAATTGTTTTATTTATAATTTAAAATATGATACAAGCATTGTAAAATAACTTTACATATTAAAACTAGAATATTTTTTACAAGTATAAATATATTGTAACGCTTTAATTAAACATGGTATTAAAATATTTTAAAACAAAATTATAAACAGTAAAATCAATGAAATAATAAAAATACCAATAGCAAGTACATCCCATGTATTCTTGCTAATGCTGAAGTAATGAATATCATTATCACTTTGTTTCAGGATGGGACTATTTATTTTTTTTTTATGAATGTTAGTGTAGTTTTTTTTTGAATTGTAATGATTCTGATTGTGATTATGAATGTGCAGATTAAAAATAAAAAAAATGTTGTATACAGTATTTCTTTGTTTGGCTAAAGTAAAAAGTTTTTGAAACTGTACTTTTGGAACTGTTATGTTAAGTACTTCTTTCATATTTTTTGAATCGAAAAAAGGGTTTATCATTTTTTTACGGTTAGAAAGTTTTGTGTTCAACCGGTTTATAAAAAATCGTTCCATTTTTTTTGTATCAATTGTTAAAACGCAATTTCCATTAGCATTTAGTACTGAATGCTTAGGGCAGAGTTTTACAAACGGTCCATTAAGTATCTCTGGAGCAAGGAAGATCGACCTTTGATTTCTGTCTGAAGAGCCCTTAACAAATATTGGTATTAAATTATTCTGGCTGTCATCAGCATTTTCATCAGATCCAGTAGATCCATAACAATAATCAATGTTTTCGAAAATGCTTAAGCATATTATGCAGAGTAAGATAAAATTAATTTGATCAAAAATAGAATGAAAACAATGCAACATCTTGATTAAAAAAAACATCAGTCTGAGGTATACTGAAAATAAAAATTATTATTTATATTATGCGTGATCCAATAGTTGATAAGTAATACTCCAGTCAAATCACGGGTTTCGTTTTATAAAATATGACACCAAAGTGGGCCACAAGCAGATGTGGTATACAGTAAATTTTGTGGATCACTGATTACCAAAATCGGGGTATATTCTATGAAAAATTTGGGCTTTACTCTTTAATTTGAAAAAACTACCCCTTGAAAGGATTATTTAAGATGTATTTCAATTTTTAGTAGCCACATTTGGTACACATTGGTTTGACGGTTATTCGAGGAAATTCAATTATTTGAGGAAATTTTTTTAGAAAAATTAATATTGCACCTGTAAATAATCAAAAAGTACCCTTAAAAGGAGTATTTCGGCTATTTACCTGCTTTAAATATTTATATTTAGTCCCGATGGATTTTTCGGGTCTCTGATCATTAATGTCAATGTCCTAACTACTCATGATTTGCACTTCTCCCTTAAATTTTCAAAAACGTTAAATGCATACAAAATACACTATTTAGAGGTACTTTTTGCTAATTTAAGGGCAAAGCTGAAATTTCTTATAGAAAATACCCCGGAATTCGTGATGAGCGACCCGCAAAAACTTGTAGTAGACCAAATTTGGTGGTGGGCAAAAAGTATAGTACAACCCTCCTCTTACCTGAGTTGACTGGAGTATAGCAAGCATATGCATCTAATAGCATATATTTAAAAAATTTTGATTTTCTTTCTTTTTGATTTAAAAACAATTTTTCTCGTCTTACGTTTTTTCATGTTTAAAGAGAAAGAAAATAGATTTTGGAAAAAGTATTTTATTAAATTTTTTTTGTAGTAGAATCTTGTATTTAAAAATCATATTTTTTTTAATGTATTAAAGAAAGACATAGTATTATCAGCATATAGAAAAAAAAACATGATAAATTATGCAAGCCGAAAAAATTTAAATATGAAACTAATTTATAAGACGGCACAAGACTCACCTACAGAATTGTGGTACTTTGAAAATTACTGAAGTATTGATAACTGGTACTCGAGGATGTTAAAACTTATGAAAGAAAAATACAATATCTTCGATGCTTGCTTGTAAAGAAGTAAAAACTGTTTAAAAGTTTTTTGAAAAAGAAAAAAAAAACATAGATTAATATTAATAAAAGGATTTTATGTTAAAATAATGTTTTTATATAAATAAGAAGATTCTTTTAACATTGTGTAAATAATTATGAGCAAGATATAAATACTACCAATACTAATAGATGTATGAAACAAAGATAGTTTATGTTTATATTTATTTAAGGTTGATTAGCGTGTATTTTGATCACGATAGAAATCGATATAATTTTTATAGGGGCTTCGTATTATAATAAAACAAATTAAAAAAAATTTTTAAGAAAATTGTGTTTTTCATTTACGAAATACAAAGCTCCAAAGTTGAGTCCTTATACATTGCGAGCATAGGAGCTGAGTAAAAAATCCAGGTGTTTGAGATTTTTATGTTATGTCAATATCAAAACTAAAAGATGGATTTATAAAAAAAAATAGCACCACGTAAATTAATTATTGAAGAAATTAGTATTCGATTTTTAAATAAATTGTGTTTTTCGTATGAAAGATATTTTAATTAGAAATAATAAAAAACCGATAAAAATTTTAAGGCGACAACGCAACGTCGCTGTTTAAAATACACGCATAATATTATAATAATAAATAATCATGTAAATAAGAAACGCGCCCTACAGACATTCTGCGACGTTGTAGCAATTTTTTTTTTATTTAACCTTCAACGAAAAATGACCGGCTGTATACCGTCAAAATCTTGTGACTGCTAATGTACAATAAGAATGAAAAAAACAAAATCATTATAATTAGACTAAGTACTAAATATTATTGTAATATTTTATTTCAAGTAAATTCCTAAGGAAATTCCTAACGTCTGCAACTCCTAGGAAGTGTGCTATTACCCCATGTGGACATGGCTTCGCGTGTCACATTCACCTTATTTATCACCGTTTGGATACGACACTTCAATGTCGAAATGGATCCGTGCGTTCGTATCCACCTTATTTATTACCATGTGGATATGTCACTTCAATGTGGAAACGGTCCCGTGCGTTCATATCCATCTTTTGAACGTGTAGAATAATAAAGTTAATACATAAAATATTTGCTAAATGAAAAGCGTCTTTAATTGATGAGTCAGTCCGTTGTGAGATTAAAACCGTGTCATCTAATAATTCTGTAACAACAGAGCATATTACAGTTGAACCAGGGATTTCCATTGATGAGATATTTTTATGTAAAAAAAATATTTATGTAAGATAAATTATTCTTTATCGATTTGTATCTAAGATAAATGTCTACAAAATTATCATTGATTTATCAATCTGATTTCCAGAATTTCCAGACTGTAGTTTAAATATATTTTCTTTATGTATCAGGTTTAAATTTCGGTAAAAAAAATTTTTTTATGAATAATTATCTCACAATTAGTGCTATAGGTAATTAATCTAATAAAAATAAAAAAATTGTTGGCAGAATTAACAATTCTGTCCGAAATTTGTTCTGTGCATGTAAAAAATTGTATACAATCTTCAATATTCTAAAAAGTCTTTATTTATCCCTTTTTACTTATTTATTTTCCAGATACGATAATATACAGCATCAGAGTCACAATTTCCTGTATGTTAACCCATAACTGCCCGGGTAGCCAAAACGTGCCACTTGATTAATACCAGCTTAGATTTTCATTAAAAATTTAATTTTAATATTGTTTTTCACCAAAAAACTCTTAGAAAATGTCTACAAGGGGCGGAAACTTAAAAAACAAGCGATTTTAGCCCTTTTTTGCGCCAAAAACGTGCCACTTAGACGTAAGTCTTTAGTATTCAAAAAATATTATATATTTTTTCCTGCTAATTAGAACCCGGGAGGTTTTCGTGGTTTCTGATTTCAAATATAAACACCGAAAAATGCTAAAATTGTATCCAGGGGTGGAAAACTGGGGTAAAAACGGTTGACAAACCGATTTTTATAGAAGGCTTTATTTTTACTTGAAAAACTAAACAGGGGGGTTATCGAGGCTGCTGATTTCAAATTTAAATTCCGAAGAATGATAAAACTTCATTTAGGGGTGGAACCCTGGGGTGAAAAACGGCGAAAAATGACTTTTCATAAATGCCATTTTCATAATTGCTGAAATCAGCAACCTCGATAACCCGCCCATATATATTTTCAAGTAAAAAAAAGCCTTTTCTAAAAATCCGTTTTTCACCCCTTTTAACCCCAGTTTTCCTCCTCTGGATATAATTTTAGCATTTTTTGGAGTTTATATTTGAAATCAGTAACCTCGATAACCTCCCGGTATAGTTTTTCAAGTATAAATAAAGCTTTTTATAAAAATTGATTTTTCACCCTTTTTCACCCCAATTTTCAACCCCTAGATGAAACTTTATGTTTTTTTTTGAGTTCATATTTGAATTTAGCAGCCTAAAAACCCCCGGGTACTAATTAGCAGGAAAAAAAAAATTATATTTTACGAATAGTAAAGACTTACGTCAAAGTGGCACGTGTCATTAGTTTCTAGTTTTAAAACAATTTTAAGATAATCTAAGCCGGTATTAAAAGAGTGGCGCGTTTTGCCTGCCTGGGCGGTAATGGGTCAAATCTTTTAAAAGATATCATTTATTTATGTTTATAATCATTTTTCCGTTATTTTTATTTTAGCCCCTTTTTCACCCCCATTACCCCAATTTTTGGGGCATTTAAAAGGGTTGTAAGTAAAATGTGACTTCAGATTCGGTAAGAGCATGAAATTTTACTACAAACATGTAATTTAAAAGCCTGTATATATACGGAAACAAATTTTTTTTTTTCGACTTTCCGTTTACGTCCGCTTGGGCGTAAATGGGTTAAAGGATAGTTTCTTGTTGCAAATGAAAACCTTCTGCTTAAGAAGTTAAAGTTTTTCATTGGGAAATTGTGTTAAAATTAATTTCAACGCGTATTACAAATGAAAGTGAATGGTTACTGATTTTTTGTAAAGATAAGATATCGATAATGTATACAAAATGATAAAAACTCCTATAAAAGGAATGTTTTAAAAATTAGTGTTTCATAAAGGACTCGAAAGTGATACGATTCTTTAAACGCATAACTATCGTTATAAACTTAGAAAAAATGAGTTCTTTTGAAGAAAATGTCTTAGTTATTGGATTATTAGTGTTAGGAATCGGGTGCATCTATGCAGCAATTAATTTTTTATTGCTTAAGCATTTAATATCAAAACGCAATGAAAATGGTAAAAAAAATATAAACAATGTTTATAAAAAAATATAAAACTTTTTTTTTCTTCTGTTAATTAATATGTCAATAATTTTCAGTTTTAGGTGCTCATCCTTGCGAGTGTGGGCAATCGAAAAAATTACAAATCGCTTCAGAGAAATCAAGTATTAAAATAACTGAAACGTTCCAATAAGATTTTTCATTTGAAGAAAATCATTTTATTGACTTTGATTTTTCAAGAGTAATAAAGGATCCAACGGAAGTCATACGTAAGTAATGAAAAATTTTCTAATTTTTAATCAAATAAATCTACTACAATATTTTTTTTTTTTTTAAAGAGTAAATAAGTTTAAGTATTTGGTAGAAGATAAAAAAAAAATTTTGTTTTACGGTGAGGTCTAATGTGAAATTTGTCGCTAAAACTTTTTAGTAATTGAATTTCGTATTAAAAAGAAGTTAAAAATCCATAATTTATTATCAACGTATATCTATAACCCAACCCATGATAAAAAAAGTGTTTGCATAAATTTTCCGTGAGACCTCCCCCAAAAATTATATGCTCTTCAAAATAAGCCACGCACACTTTTCATCCAAGTGCCCAGATCTGTAAACTCAGGCTTTAAGGACAAAAAATTTCAAAAATTGTACATTCCACATTTTTTTTAGCAAATAAACATTATCAATTATTTTACTTTTGTTGTATAAAATACTGAGAAGCATTTACTTATATATAATAGAGGCTATATATCTTGATTTATTATATTTATTATGAGCTATAAAAAAAATTTATTATATCTTGATCTATTAATAAAATAATTTTTTTTCAGCATGTAGGAATTTTTATGAAGAGCAATCCGAGCACATTCGCTACCAAAATTGGTTAACCCCAAATCTCACAACAACTTTTGTTCCTCATTCGTAGAAGCTTTTTCAACAAAAACGTTAACATAGGAATATTACACTGGAACTTCGATTACCCGGACTATTTGAGAGTAACCCTAATCCGGATATATGAAAAAAAGAAGATCTTTTTCAGTAAATGTAAATATGTAAATATGTAAAAATCGATAGATTGTAAAACATTAGATCATTTAATAATTGTATATTTAAAAGAAGTTTTTTTTTTTAAAAATAATAAAAATAATAAACAATCAAAAAAGGTAAAATTCTTTAAAATTCTTTAAAATTATAAAATCATTTTAAAAAATGCCGCTAGTAAGGGTATAATTTTAGCAATGCTTTGCATTCTGAGTTAAAAATAACTTTTACATAAATTGAAAAAATTTTTTTTTCTTATCCACCTTTTTAACGTATGGAAATTGAACTTCAATGTGGATGTGACACCAGGTGTCCATGTCCACCTCTTTAAAAAGTAAAAAAGACAACGCAAGCGCGAGAAAAGAAAGACAGTTTTACCCTATATGTTCGTTCTTTTTCTAATTTTCATAAAACATTCTACTTATAAGTTATATAGTATCAATGATTACATATTAACTGTCAGATAATATTCCAACGTGAATCAGATCAGCGCCATTTTTAAATTGTATTAAATATTTTTTTCTAAATTATGATTATTATTTTTTTTTAAGTGAATAAATAATTAACACGTTTATTGGATTATAAGGATTTTCATATGACGTTTTTTAAGATGTCAGTTGCGCAGTAATTTGATTAGCAATTTTCAAGCAATTTGAGAAAATCCAACTTTTTTCCTATTTAATTTTGAGCCATTTCCTTTTTTTTTTTTTTAATTAACGCAGATTAGAATTGCGGAAAAGATGAAATAAATTTCAAATTTTTATGTTAACAAAAAAATTAATTATTTAAAAAAACCAAAATACTTTATAGGAACTTGTTAACAGTCGTTTAATTGTCAAAAACTGATTAAAAATATAGAATCAATCAGAACCTATAATTTTTCATTAATGTTTCACCTACGCTGCGCTGCTCTGAATAGTTTGAATGTATTTGTATAAATATAAACTTGTAGTGAAATATGTTTTATTTAAGCAACACGAACAGAAGTAAATGCGACACAAGGGGGGCGGAGCCTATCACCTATGCTGGAATATATATACAGGGCGTATATATAAGTGTGTAACGCATTTTTCCACTTCCTACAAAAGAAATAATTAAAAAAAATAAATAAAATCATACTGTGGGTTGGCCTGTTACAAACATTTTGGCGTAAAAGAAAGTCAAAGTGGAACTACCTAACAACATATTGTAGACTTGTGTATATATTTTTAATTACGTGACTTGAAAATACTCCTGTACATAGTAAGAGGAGTGGTTTTGTGCCGGATAAAGTGAAAGGTCGAAAGTGGCTACTATGAACTTGGCGATAGAATACACGTAAAAGAAGCAGGGGATTATTCATCCTCTTGCAGTAGTATATAGTTTTCGTGCATCACTGCGGATTTTTCAAATTTTTTATTTTTAAATAGCATATTTTCACTACTTCAACCTATTCCCTTATCGAAATTAACTATGTACATTGTTATTGCTAAAAGAGTCATTCTGATTGGTTCTCGCAATAATGTAAACAATGCATACATAACATACATACAAACTTTAAAAACAATAACATTAACACAACTCAAAAAGTTAGGTTATTTTATTTTAGGTATCTTACAAGGTACATAATAAACCAGTAGCTAATTATTTAACTTATAAATGTTTATTGATAATTAAAAATTTTTTATTTAATTCATTTAAAAAATTAACAGAAAGAATGTATATATTAATTTAAAATTTAAATTATTGGTTAATATATCATTTTTTCGCATATATTTCAAACCTCAAATCTTTGTTGTGTAAATTATGTTTTTAAATTTTTAAATATTTTTTTAAATGCATAAGAGAAGTACTTGATGATTATGATTATAATAATAATAATAATGATAATAATAATAACAATAGTAAATAATAGTATATTACGACCTATGGCCAGGAAAATAAAGTCCCAAATCGCAGTTTACTACCCTGGGCTTCGCCTCGGAAAGTAATTTACGTGGGATTTGAGCCATTCTTTTTTTATGGCCAAGGGTCGTATACGATTTTTCTGCGGCAATGGCGAGAAAAAACACGTCTTCGCAGTGGGCGGGAAACACGTGCTTTCTGGTCATTGTCCAGAAAAAATAATTTTGTCGTCTTTAAAAAAAAATTATATTCTTATAAATAAATAAGAAACATTTCAATACTTATAGGGATTCTTTAGTCTGCTTAACTTATAAAAAAGAAATTAAAAAATAATTTTTGAAGAAATTAAAATTTACGCGGTTGTTAATCCAAAGTCAGATTTTTATTTTGTTGTACAACTTAGTAAAAATTTACAGAATCGTGAAAAAACTGATTATCCAAAAAATGCAAGAAAAAGTTAGGCTTGAATATTGCTTTAATACATGGAACATGTTTATATAGGGGGGAGGAGTAACTCAGTAGCTCCAATAGTTAAGAGTGTCCAGGATGTGAAATGGGACTTTCTAAACTTTGATTTGGAGACTTATTAGAATAATTTCAGTTTCCGGACTTAAAATTATTGTAATTTAGAAACTTAAAATAATTCGAATTAAAGGACTTGATTTAGAAACTTTAATTTATAATTTCTTATTTTAATTTAGGAATTAAAATAATTTCGTTTTAGGGGTTTCGGATAATCCAGGGCTACGGATAGAAAATAATTTAAAATAATTTGGGATTGAGAATACTTTCGACGAATCTGCATAATTTTTAATAAGGGTTAATTGAATCTACATTTGGGTTTCAAAATTTTAGTTCCTTATAAAATTTACATGTCCATACATGGGCTCATATGTTTAATTTATCTTGGATTCGTTAGAAAAAAATTAATTATGAATTGAATTATCTAATGTAAATCAAAAGATTAAAAAATGAAATTTTTTATCGGCATATAAAATTTGTTATGCAGTAGAGATAGTTTAGGAAGTATAGTAAGAAAAATTTATAATACTCGGCATATAAAATTTTACCTCACTGGATTAATTTATGAACCCGATATAACATGAAAAAATAAAATATTTATGTCTTTGAAAAAATACATACGTTTTTGCGGGAAAAAAAAGAGAACATTATTAATCTAAACTGGCTAAAAATAGAAATAGCTGCTAAAATTCTAGAATGGGGTCTAGGAAGATAAAATTTGAAGAAATAATGATTTTTTATAAGGGTAAAATCTGGAGAATAAGACAAAACGATTTGCCGAGAAAAAAGGTGTTAAAAGTTATTCATTTTTGTGATATTTCTTTCGGTAAATATATTTTGGTACTTATTTAAAATGAAATGTACTACAATAACTAGATGGATTCCATAACGAGTTTAGATCCAAAAAAGCAATTGGATATAGGGTGTATACATGAAATATTAACATTAAAACCTATTAAATGCTAAGGGAAATTATACAGCGTCCTAGAAATGACTTAGGTTCTTCAACAGTGGCACTTTTTATTTTCAAAAATTTTTGGATTACAAAAAACATATGAGAAATATTATAAAAATAATAATAATTTACTTTGAAAATCTATTCTTACCAGATAAAATATTACTGTCACCGTAAATCAGAATAAAATGAGCTTATATTTTAATTTTTATTTCGTTCTAGAAGAATTTGAGTCATCTTAAGACTGCAGTATAATTTTCCCTCGGTATTATAAGAGTTTCATGAATACACACAACATCCAATAATTTTTTTGGGTCTGGACCCGTTATCGGTTATAGAAGCGGGGCTAAAAATGGACTATATTTTTAAAATTGTCCTTTTTAGCTTGAATGTGACCTAATAAAATTTATTTACATAGACAATGTTACCCTTATTAAAGATTAAAAAAGTTACGATCTGTATAAATGTGAGACGTTTTGGATAACGGAATTATTATTAGAATAAATAATTTGGGTAATGCAACTAAAAGAAAAACAGCAGGTGGGTTCGAGATTTACAAGACACGTTAATACATGTTAAAATAAATATGGATAGAGATTAGATTATTTAATAGATTATTTCATTAGATTATTTCATTAGATTATTTCATATTAGATTGATTATTTCAACTCCTCATTAAGAAATGCAAAATATTCACAAACTATAACGAGATTTAGCCAATTATATAGGTTTTTGGAGCTTTTAATTATAACTTTAACTGTTCCATTAATGAAAAATGAACCGAATTCTCTTAAATTAGGAAAAACTTCCCTTATTGTGGGTAAATTTTTTATGTTCGCAAATAATAACGAAATTTTTACAAGAGTAAGAGTAAAAAAAATTCATGAAATTAATAATTTTATTATCATTTAAAAAAAGAACAATATTTTTAATAAATAATGAAATTAAAAAAATTATTTGATAAAAGAGGAAAAATTTTATTAACGTAGAAGATGTCTCTGGAAGGGGTAATTGGCGAAGCTTGAAACTGAGGGCAGAGAATTGATGGCCAAAAAAGTTCAATTTAAGAACTTTCTCAGTTAACCTGACTTTTCTTCAGTATAACTAATAATTCTTTAATTTAATTATAATTAAGTTAAAAACATATGTGTTATTCATTCTTTATATTTACATTTTGATATGTCTTTATAACACAAATTAAATAAAATACTATAGTCTATTATTCTACTATCTTAAGTCCGAAAGCTTCATTTATACTTGTATTGATTTGGTAAACCACAAAAGTAGTGTTTTTCGAAACAAGTGATATAAAGTTATATTACAACGAATGCAAAGGTTCACAGGCCCGAGGTGCGTAGCACTGAGGGACTATAATTGTATTTGATGAAATATACATTTATATAACGAATTTCGAAAATAGTTTTATTTAAAAAGTGCGGTAAAGTTTACCCATTTGTAACGAAGGTTTAACTTTACGCGCGATGTTAAATAAAAAGTATTTACTATGCGAAAAATTTAAAATAAAATAATAGTCCACTAAGTAAAAAGATTTGCTTTTTTTAAGAATCTGAAGTCAGATTTTTGATTTAAGATTCTTATATAGCAACCAAGAGACTACTATTTTATTTTTTTCTCGCATATAAAATACTTTTTTGTTGCGGTTTACTAAATCAATAAGGTCTTCTTACTTAGATGTTTTTTATCTTTAATGAATAATACAATTCAATTCAAATTGTTATAGAAGAATTAATACATAATTTAAAGAAGTCATTCTCTGCGCGAAGCGCAGTTGAGTCTAGATATTACTAAAAAATAAATAATGCACAATAATATTAATATTTATATAAAAAAATAATTATTGAATTCTTATTTTTTGTCTGAAATAACAATTTCAAGATATGCACATAATAATAAAATAATTTAATTATTTTCTACTCAGTAATAACAATAATAGATGTCCCGCGTAGTTCCATCTAAGCAATGTCTGTTCGGGGTACCTATTCCATACAGTATACTTTTCTAAAGTAAATGGAGGAGGGAGGGGTTTTGTATACACTAGTTTTTTTATGATTTATTTATGAAGAGGACACTTTTTTTACTCTAGTGCGCATGAGCAAACTTTCGGTACATCAAAATATACATAAGAACTTCATCTTCCTGTGTACCATTAATGCTTGAAGTTTCTTTCTAACAACCAACGTCTCGAATTTGAAAATCAAAAATCCGAATAATTTTTTTTACAATGGTGTATCTGAATTTGTTAATTTTAATATTACTTCCAGTTGGGGTATTTACAACGCATAACTCGAGTAAGTTTAAAAATCATAAACATAAAAAAAATAAACATTATTTTATATGTATGGCCGTCTCTACACCAGACAAGATTATCTTTTTTTAAAATTACATTTCTATATATTTTAAATGGGAACATAATCATAAAATATAATAAAATCGTCTGGTGTAGAAAGGGCCTATGATTGAAAAGATGAAATAATTACGAATATTTTTTACAGGCATGGATTATGGTACTAAATTTAAATTTGGTAACAGTTCAAATATTAAATATTTCAACTCTAGCTTTTCAATCAAGGCTGCACATTCCGTAAATGCATTTCCGAAAAAACAAATACCAGCAATATCAGCGTTTTTTTTCGAGAGAATGAAATTTTTAATCGAAAAGGGTGGTGTACAATACAACGCAGTATCAACTGCCTTTAACACAAGGTACGTCATTTTATAATTAAAATAATACTTGAAAAAATCATACTTTTGAAGTTTTTATTACTTCTTACTTGTCACCGCACACCTCTTTTTTATTTCTACGAGGAGTTAAAATTTACAAAATCGTCATGAAAAATTCTCCGGAATATCCGGTTACGGCAACCGGAATTTTTTTTCAGTGTATTATTCTTACCTTTGTGCATTAAAAACTTTATATTTATAGTCAATTCTTTTCGAATCTGTATTTTGTTTTTCGAGTTACTAATTACAAATCTAAACAAATAAAAATATATTATTTAATTTTAAACTATTTGTATACAGGGTGTCTCTTAACTACGCAATAAAATTTTGTCCACATATAGATATTATCAAGGTGAGCAAAAAATGTCAAATAACCATACGGTCTATTATCAATATTTTCGCCACAATTATTTGATAAAGTTGGTCAACTTCAACCAATGAAATTCTTTAAAAGAGATGGGCACCTTTAAAAATTTTTTGTTTGTTTTTATTCTATTGTTCTATCTTAAAGATGGACACGCCCATAGTGTTTAGGATATAATTTGTTCCAAAAAAAATACTAATACATTTAAATAAAACAAGTTTTACAAATACGAGATAAAATTTCTTCAAGTTAGAACAACAGAATAAAAAAAAAAAAAAATATATATATTTATTTTTAAAAGTGTCCATCACTTTTAAAGAATTTCATTGGTCCATAACTTTATCAATTAATTGTGGCGAAAATATTGATAATAGACCATATGTTATTGGACATTTTTTACTTGTTTTATTGATATCTACATGTGGACAAAATTTTATTGCGAAGTTAAGAGACACCCTGTATAATATATATGAATAAAATATATATGAGCATGTCGATTCAATAAGGGCCTATAGATTTCGTAAGAGAAAGGAACGTAAGACTCCGGCCAGGGGCGGACTAGGATTATATTATGTCACGACAAGTATTATTTTATAAGCCCCTTTTATTTTAAATTTTTTAAATTTTTTGTCTACGTCTATTTTTTTTATCTTTTTTTTTATTTTAAATACATAATCTATATTCTTTTGTTTTCTTAACCTATGGATTAAAAGAAGGGCCTATAGATTTCGTAAGAGAAAGGAACGTAAGACTCCGGCCAGGGGCGGACTAGGATTATATTATGTCACGACAAGTATTATTTTATAAGCCCCTTTTATTTTAAATTTTTTAAATTTTTTGTCTACGTCTATTTTTTTTATCTTTTTTTTTATTTTAAATACATAATCTATATTCTTTTGTTTTCTTAACCTATGGATTAAAAGAAGGGCCTATAGATTTCGTAAGAGAAAGGAACGTAAGACTCCGGCCAGGGGCGGACTAGGATTATATTATGTCGCGACAAGTATTATTTTATAAGCCCCTTTCATTTTAAATTTTTTAAATTTTTTGTCTACGTCTATTTTTTTTATCTTTTTTTTTATTTTAAATACATAATTTATATTCTTTTTTTTTCTTAACCTATGGATTAAAAAATACTTTCCGTGAATCTTTTTTTTTTAAATTATTTATTAAATTTTAATAATTTAATAAGCTTTGTATTTTTGTGTTATCATAATTAACTATTTTTTTAAAAATCCTATTATTGATTTATTGAAGAGTAATTATATTTATCAAAAATTCTAAAACTTTAAATTAAAATCTAAAAAAAATATTAATTTAATAATAATAATAATTAAAAAAAAAAAATAATAATTTAAAAAATTTTAAAAAAATTAATAAAAAAAAAAAAGAATTAAAAATAAAAATATTGGGGCCCGAAAAGTCCCTTATTTTTATAGCACGTTCTACTTGATTTTTGTGTATTCTCTTACACCTAACCATCCTGTATAAAATTTCTATAGGCCCTTGTTGAATCGACACGCTTTATAGGAATTATGTACGTTGTAGTATATGTGTAATGATAAATTATTGTATTAACAGCCATATAGGAGTGATAAGAGGGCAGATTGTTGACGAAAATGATAAAGGAGTAGAGAGTGCTTACGTAAGTACAGGCAAAAATGGAGAAGGTTACACATTAACCGGAAATCAAGGCTGGTTTGATCTACTTGTTAACGCTAATGAAAGGAATGAAAGGATTGTCCTGCAAATCAATAAATCCAAATTTATATCAAAAACAGAATACATTTTAAATTTTTCGAATGAGGTAATAATTCTCCATAAAAATCTACGTTTAATGTAGTAAATAACAATAATTCATTTTATTTTTAAATCATTTCATTTAATTTTTTTGTTTTTGTTTTTTAAGATTACCGTTATTGAATATCCAATTATAATTCAATCAATTGGAAATGAAACTAATTTAAAAAATAAATTAATTGGAACAGCTAACAATAGCAATTGTACTTATCACAACTATAGATCATTACATGCGATCGTTGATTCACAACCTATTCAGTATACGAAGAGATTCAAACATAAAAATTGTCAAAAAAGTGAAATAAATATTAAAGAAAATAATGTATTGTTTGAAAAATTTGAAATATCAGATACCCATATAAATTTAATTTATGAAATTTCTAGAGACGATGTTTCATCGATTGTAGATATTTATTTGTCAAAAGAAAAATTACCCGAAAATTTAAAATCTGTGCATTTAACGATAATTATTGAAGGACATTTTTTCAGACACATTTTTGCAGCTGAATCATTTATTAAATATACCTATGTATGGAATAAAAGAAATGTGTATGGTAAAAAAGTTTATGGTCTTGCTAAAGCAAAAATAAGCATTGGATATGAGTACGAGAATTGTAAACAAATAAATTGGGAATCAAAATTGATAATTTTACCAGGTTTCAAGTTACCCAAATCGGAAATTGGTGGCTGGAGTTTAGACTGCCATCATAGACTAAACATTGAACAAGGAATACTGGAAAAGGGCGATGGAGTAAACGTGTATTTTGTTAATGAACCAACAATTGCCACACATAAATCCTTCTATTTACGTGATGTTAAAGAACTTAAGTATTCATATCAAACAATTTCTGATACTAAAGATAAACAAGATAACAATTTGGCTTATTATCAAATAAAATTCGATGAGAAGGAATTATACATATTTGATTGCTTTGGCCGGCATATATCAACAAAAAGTCTAAAAACAGGAAAAACCAAGTATGTCTTTCTGTACGATAAAAAAGCATTAAAGGGTAACGACAAATTGATAGCTGTAATAGATGAGAACAAAAATCATTTATATTTTGAAAGGGATACGAACGGATATATTACTGCGATAAGAAATAGCAGCGGCCATATTGACAAATTTAAAAATACTAATCAAAATCTTTTATGCAATTACGAAACTCCCTACAACTACAGTATTGAATTCGGTTACGAAAAATCAAGCGATTGGTTGAAATATAAACTGACGTCAAATGGAGAAATGAAATTGTTTATTTACGACGATTACGGTTGGCCACTCGAAATACATTGCAGCAAATTACAAAAGACTTAAGAAGATGTATTTAATTTTAAAAGTATATTATAATCAAACGCATTTTAAAATATGAGCATGTTAAGCCCTTTCTACATCAGATAAAAAGTGAATATTAAATTTGGTAATTTTTTAAATTTATACCAACTACACTATACAATTTTATAAAATTACAAAATTTAATATCGACTTTAAATCTGACGTAGAAAAGGCTTAAAACTATGTTATAAGAACAATGTATTGAAAAATAAAATTTAGTTTATGTAGATTTAATAAAAACTGAAAAATGTGTAATTTATTGTGTCGTATAATAAATAGAATAAATACATTTCTATACCTAATTACTTTTATTATCACCATTTGTTAAATAACCCTCATCCAAATCACTTCAGATTTTATAGCGGAAAATGAATGTTCAACCTATAAGGAGATCATACTTTTTTAGATTTAAATCTTTCACTTAGCTTCTTGCGAGTTACTTCATAAAACGTGTCTCTCGAGGAATCTTAAAATTAGCCAAAATTTTCCCCGCTCGGTCCAGGCTAAAATTTACAGGAAAAGTTTCTATTTTGGTCCCCAGAAACATGATCAAACCAGTTTTTATATAATTTACCGATATATTTACTATTGCATAATTATGAGGTTTCGAGGCAAACTGAATTTCAATCTATTGATGAAATTTCAAAATTCAGAATAGAGACCCCGAATATCCTATTTTTAGGGAATAAGTAAAATTGTTTTAAAATTAAAAAATATTTTTTTTCAATATATAATTTAAGACGTGGGTTGGGTGTACTTAATTTTAATCTGTTGATCAAATTTAAAAATTAATAATGTGGACCCCAAATAACCCATTTTCGGAGAATAAAAAATGTGATAAGGTTGAATCAGGTGGATAGAAATATAATTTTTTGGGTAAAAATTTCTGGAGATCGAAACTTCTGGAATGTTTAATATTTTTAGCCATTGATCATGTTATGGGTGCGTCCCTTAAAATTAAAAAAATAATTTTTATAATTTATTGACTACTGACGGAGATATTAGCGCTTGAAATTTCATTAATTTTCGAGTTACTTAATTAATCAAGACTTTTTTATAAATAATCTACTACTTTTTTTAATCTTTGAATATAATATTTAGGACATTATTTAGCATCGATTCACTAAAAAAAATCTCAATTTTGTACAATAATGTGAAATATATTTCGAGTTTTTTGATTTTTGGCCTAACTTAAATTTTTCAAAAAATCAATTTATTCGCAGCGAAACGTAGAAAATCAGCATTTTTTTTTAGTGAATCGATGCTAAAAATAATGCCCTAAATATTATATTCAAAGATTTTAAAAATCAAATTATTTATAAAAAAATCTTCATTAATTAAGTTTCTCAAAAATTAATGAAATTTCAAGCGCTAATATCTCCGTCAGTAGTCAATAAATTTTCAAAATTATCAGATCCGAGATATCGAGTAAAAACTACACTTTCAAATATAAGTACTTTCGTGGAAATAAATGAGGTACTACATCCAAATTAAAAAAAAAAAAAAAGTACCTAGAGCTTTTTTGGTGAAAAAATTTTTGAAAAAAAAATTAGGTCTTAATTTCGTAACGGTTGTGAAACATCACCGGTTGCAATATTTTCAGATATTAGTACTTTCATGGAATTAAATAAGGATTACACAAAAAAAAAAAATATTGCAGGTTTTTTAAATTTTTTGTTTTTTTAATTTTGAGAAAAAATTTTTGAAAAAATTCAGTATCAGATACAAAAAATGACTATAAACAAATTTTCTAAACCTAGTACTTTCATAGAAATAAATTAGGTATTACGTCCAAAAAGAAAAAAAAAATTGATGTTTTTTGTATTTTTTCGTGAAAAAAATTTTGGAAAAGAAATTTCCAAAAAATTAAGTATCAGATTCGAGATATAGAGTAAAAACCATACTTTCAAATATAAGTACTTTCGTGGAAATAAATGAGGTATTATAAAAAAAAAAAGTACCTCGAGCTTTTTTGGTGAAAAAATTTTTGAAAAAAAAATTAGGTCTTAGTTCCATAATGTTTGTGAAATATCACCGATTACATACGTACGTACGTACACACACACACACACACATACAGACTTTTTTTAACACAATGGTTCCTCTTTGAGGAATCAAAAAAAAGAAAATTTTTAGTGACTTTTTAGTCGACTTTCTGATACTCCCGTGGTAAAACGATTCTGTCAAAATAATCTTGCGACCTCTCATTCAAAAGGTTAGACGATATACTTTAAGATAAAATTACTTTTGGAAGTGATTTTAGTGCATCCTTTTGATTCGTAGACCATAAACCGTCCAAAATAATTTTTTTTCTTCTTAAATTTCCACTTTGGCAGCGATTTAAAAAAAATTAAGAGATATGCCCATTCTATTTTTTTTTTAACTAATGAAAAATAAAACAAATTTTCATTTGCGACCATCCGCACTCAAAAATATTTGGGGCAACATGGTCAAATACTTAAAAAAGTGAAATAACTTTTGTTTTTAATTTTGCGATTTTTTGAAAAAGGACCCCGCACAAATGAATAGGAAATGGCCGTTCGATCATATTAGGTGAATTTTTTGTTTTAGATTTTATTATCCAGAAAAAAAGTCTCCATGGACACAAAGCTTCTAAGTCTCAACTTTGGCTGCTACGGAGCTTGAAAGCTCCATAGCCCTATTACACAGGCACACAAAAAAAAAATCATGTACCAGAGGGTAGACCCCCTGGTATAACGGTTTTTGATGGTGCAAAAACCGAATATGGCCATAGAAATGCAATAAAACTAGCCAATTCGCCCCCAGTGCCCCTATAAGCCTCCCAAAGGAGTGAAAATTTTTTTTTTTTTTCAAAAAATGAAAATTGAACTATATACTCAAGTTTTTTGATATGCTTATACCAAAAAAGTATACAAAAAATGTTTTTCACTAACGTTTGGCCTTGTAGACGACCCCAGTGCCCCAATTTCTACCCCCCCCCCCAAACGGGAAAAAATATTTTTATTACTAAAATTAAAACTTAATATGAATTCTTATATTTTTTGGGACGGTAAAACCAAAAATGAATATAAAAAATGTTTTCTAACAATGTCTGGCCCTGTAGACCACCCCAGTAGCCCCATGCGACCCCCCCCCAAACGAGATATAAAAGTTTTTATTACAAAAGCTAAAACTCAATGTGTATTATTATGTTTTTTGAGGCGCTGAAATCAAAGATGAATATAAAAAATGTTTTTAACTAAGCTTTTAATTCCTTTACAGGACCCCAGTACCCCTATTCACCCCCCCCTCAAACGTTTCAGTGTCCAAAAAAAGAAGAATACACCTTGAGTTTTTATTTTTGATATTAAAATATTCTCAACTCGTTTGGGGGGGGGGGGGGGCGGGGTGAATGGGGGCACTGGGGTAGTGTAGAGGGCCAAGCAAGTGTTTTTAACTAAGTTAAAAACATTTTTTATATTCATCTTTGGTTACAGAGACTCAAAAAACATAAGAATACACATTGAGTTTTAATGTTCCTTATAAAAATATTTTTAACTCGTTTAGGGGGGGGGGGGGTAGAATGGGGGCACTAGGTTGGCCTAGAAGACCAAGCATTGATTAAACACATTTTTTATATTCATCTTTGGTTTCAGCGCCTCAAAAAACATTACAATACACATTGAGTTTTAGTTTTTGTAATAAAACTTTTTGTATCTTGTTTTGGGGGGGGGGGTGCATGGTGACACTGGGATGGTTTACAGGGCCAAACTTTGGTAGAAAACATTTTTTATATTCATTTTTGGTTTTACCGTCCCAAAAAATATAAGAATTCATATTAATTTTTAATTTTTTTAATAAAAATATTTTTACCCATTTGTTGGGGGGGGGGGGGTATGAATGGGGGCACTGGGGGACGAATTGGCTAGTTTTATTGCATTTCTATGGTCATATTCGGTTTTAGCACCACCAAAACCCCCATACCAGGGGGTCTACCCTGTGGTACATGATTTTTTGGTTCCTCATAGAGGAACCTTTGTGATAGGTGAAATTTTGATTTTCGATATTTTGGCATATAAGCACGTTTTGAGACCTCAGGAAGCTAAAAAACCGGTTTTTAAAAAAAGTCTGTGTGTGTGTGTGTATGTATGTATGTATGCATGTATGTCGCACTGTAACCGCTGATATTTGAGAGCCAACACGACATTAAGACCTAATTTTTTTTTCAAAATTTTTTTCACCAAAAAAGCTTGAGGTACTTTTTTTTTTTATTTTGGATGTAATACCTCATTTTTTCCAGGAAAGTACTTATATTTGAAAGTATGGTTTTTACTCGATATCTCGAATCTGATACTTAATTTTTTGAAAATTTTTTTCCCAAAATTTTTTTCATAATAAAATACAAAAAACACCAATTTTTATTTTCTTTGAACGTAGTACATAATTTGCTTCCATGGAAGTACTAGTTTTAAGAACCTCTATAAAAGTAATTTTTTGGACCTGATACTTAATTTTTTGAAAATTTTTTTCTCAAAATTTTTGCCGCCAAAAAATATAAAAAATGCCAATTTTTTTTTTTTTTAAGGATGTTGTACTTAATGTTTTTCTACGAAAGTACGAATATTTAGAATTATCGTTTTTAAATGATTATTTCATGTGATACGTAATTTTTCAATATTTTTTTTTTCAAAATTTGTTTAATAAAAAAATTAAAAAAATACAATAATTTTTTTTCTATTTGGACGTAGTACTTAATTTATTTATATGAAAGTACTAATATCCAGAATTATGGTTTTAAAGGATTTCTCTATCTGATATGTAATTTTTTTAAAATTTTTTTTTTCAAAATTTTTTGTATGAAAAAATTAAAAAAACATAATAATTTTTTTTCTTTTTGGACTTAGTACTTAATTTATTTCTATGAAAGTACTAATATCTAGAATTATCGTTTTTAAAGGAATTCTCCATCTGATACGTAATTTTTGTAAATTTTTTTTTTCAAAATTTTTTGTATAAAGAAATTAAATAAAAAAACAATAATTTTTTTTCTTTTTGGATGTAGTACTTAATTTATTTCTATGAAAGTACTAATATCTAGAATTATTGTTTTTAAAGGATTTTTTCCATCTCATACGTAATTTTTCAAATTTTTTTAAAGAATATTTTTCATATAAAAAAATTAAAAAAACATCATTTTTATGAGGAGGTCTGAAAACTTCAAGATCCTATTTTTTTTAGGTGTACTTTGACCTAATACAATTAGTTTTTAAATATCTTTCGTGGGCCGATTCACTATATAGATCCGGGCATAGCCTTTATATCTATATAGCTAAGTAACAACAATAATAATAATTTTTATTATTTTTATTGAGTGAAGGATAAAAAAAAATTAATAAAACGATAAGTATAATTAATTTAATTTAAAATCTAGATGAAGGCGAGATGGTCAAGGCCATAAAGGCCATGAAAAATGGTAAGGCGCCGGGGCCGGACGGGATACCAGCGGAAGTGCTCAAAAGAGCGGTTAAAGTAATCCCTGGTATCCTGTTAAATATGTTCAATGCGTGTTTGGTGGCTGGAGTGTTCCCAAAGCAGTGGAAGGTGGCACGTCTCGTGCTCTTGAACAAGGGCAAGGGGGGAGCCCCAGACTCTCCATCATCTTACAGACCTTTGTGTATGTTAAATACCATTGGTAAGGTGATGGAGAGTATGCTCCGGGCAAGGCTCAGAAGGGCAATCGAGGAGGGCGGTGGTCTCTCCGAGGAGCAGCATGGCTTTCGTGAAGGGCATTCCACGATAGACGCCATCCGAAGTGTCGTGGATACCGTAAAGGCTGAGAGGGAAAAGCGGCCTGCAATTCGCAAGGACGTCCTTCTGGTAACGCTGGACGTCAAAAACGCTTTCAACTCGGCCAGGTGGGATGACATGATCCGGTCTCTCGAGTACGATTTCCAGATACCCAGCTATCTGGGTAACGTACTAAAGGATTACCTGCGGGACCGGAGACTGCTCTACGACACGCTCGATGGAAGGCGTGAAAGGGTTTTGAGTGCAGGCATCGCGCAGGGCTCGGTTCTTGGACCGGACCTGTGGAATGCCTTTTACGATGGCTTGTTGCGCGTCCACCTCCCGGAAGGAGTTTCCCTGATCGGGTACGCCGACGACGTGGCCCTGACCATAACTGGCAGGGACATGGAAGTGACCCAGGAGAGGTTGAATCTAGTCATGAGACGGATCAACCTCTGGATGGGCGATCACGGGCTCCAGCTTGCGATCCCAAAAACGGAGATTGTACTGCTGACCCGTCGAAGGGTTCCCACCGACTTCGATGTAATTATCGACGACGGCGGAAACCCTCACACGATCCGAACCAGAACATCGGTGAAATACCTGGGAGTTCAGCTTGATAACAAGCTGACCTTCTGGGAGCAATTTCAGAGGTCGTGTGAAAAGGCAGCGTCGGTCGCATCCTCCCTGTCAAGGCTCATGGCCAACATTGGGGGACCCAAACCAGGGAAGCGAAGGCTCCTGATGTCAGTCGTCAACTCTGTCCTGCTTTACGGATCAGAAGTCTGGGCGAAGACCACAGAAATTGCCAAGTACAGACATAAGATATCGTCTTTACAGAGGCAAGCGGCAGTGAGGATCGCCTGCGCGTACCATACGGTATCGCTCGAGGCGATCCAGGTTGTTGCTTCGGTAATACCCATCGACCTGCTAGCGTTGGAGCGGAAATTCATCTACGAGAGCGTAGATGAGCGCGAAGTGGCTTCCACTCGCGCCCGCTTCAACTCTATGAAAGCATGGAATAAACGATGGAAAAAGAACCAAGAGAAGAATGCTCTATGGACGCGCAGACTGATCTCAAACCTGCAGGCATGGATGGGACGACAGCATGGGGAGGTGGATTTCCACCTTACCCAGTTCTTAACCGGACACGGGTATTTCCGTGTCATGTTGAGGCATTGGCATAAGGTGGCAACAGAGGAGTGCTTGCACTGCCCAGGCGAGAAGGATACAGTAGAGCACACATTCTTCGAATGTGTTCGCTACTCGGAGGGGCGCCCGCCCTTCCCGATTTGGAGGCCGGAGACGGTGGTCCCGGAAATGCTACGGAGTTCCGAAAACTGGAACAAAGTAGCAGAGTACGTAAGGGCCACCTTGTTGAAGAAAAAGGAGGAGGGCTTTCTATCGTAGATTGCTCTCCTGTCACTAGGCAGGGGGAAGGCAGCGGCCAGTTGCCTAGGCTGCGCGTCCCAAACTGAAGTTATACCTGAAAAGGGAGTTCCGGTTTGGGACAAACAAGCGCAGGGGGTTTAAAGTGTGTTTATCCAGTAAGAATCTGGGGCGTAGCCGGCGACCGCGTTCGTCGGTGGTCTCCCAGTTGTGCACTTTGTGCAACTGGGCGGTCATGGAAATTTGCGGGTCTTTAAGGCCCGCAAACACTCCATGGCTGATGTAAGATTCACATATTTCCCATAAAAAAAAAAAAAAAAAAAAAAAAAAAAAAAAAATTTAAAATCTAGATAATTTATTTAAAGTTAACAAAAATATTTATTTATTTCTAAAATTTTAAATTTAAATTTAAAAATTAATAAATTTATTTTTCGTTGCTAAGTAAAAATAATAATAATAATTTGTTTATTATTTTTATTGACAGAAGGATAAAATCAAATTTGGCAAAATTAAGGACGTTAAAAAAAGTAATTTAAACGATAAATATAATTAATTTAATTTAAAATCTAAATAGTTTATTTTATTGTTTCAATATTATTTTAATTTAAAAACATAATATATATGGGCATATACATTACTTTTCATACAAAAGTGTGCGCGCCCATGACTCCGATCGGGCTCAAGTTTTCAGGGGTGGTTTAAAGCAATAAAAAACTCAGCCAGCCAAAATTTCAGCCATTTTGCAGGACGGGTTGCCGAGATACAAGCTCTAAAAGGTCCAAAAATAGCTGTTTTTAGCCAATTTTCAAAAATTTACTGGGCTTCAAGGATTAGTCCAAAAAACATCCGGCTGGTCTCATTTTTTTTCTTGAACATTCAACTTTTACCAAAAAAATTTTCAAAAAGTTTCAAGGAGTCGATTTTTACTGGCATTGATTAACATAAGATTCATTTTATCTAAAAATGCTGATTTTTGAACTTAAATTGTGACTCAGCATCATTAGTTTAAGACTTCCGGTTGATCTCATTAAAAGTGTCTAGCAAAGACCTTTCAAATGAGACCTAAAACGTTAAAAAAGCTCATCAGTGACCGGAGATATAAGCAATTGAAAGTTTGCTGTTTCCAAAAATATCGATTTTTTAACAACTTTAATCGTCTGCAAAATTTTTCTCTGAGCACTTTAAGGGTTGAAATTACTTTAGAACTTACTTTATTTTGTCAATTTATTCGGGTAGTTTTTGGCCCAAAAAAATAATTTTTGCGTATAAGAAGTTTCTTATTTGTAAATATTCGAATAGGCAGGAAAAAATTCGACAATTTAAAAAAAAAAATTTTTATTTTAGACCGAAAAATAAGCGAGTTATCATTATTTCGAGTTAGAATACTGTATAATGACCCAAAAAATGGGATTTTTGGAAATTTTTTTAAAAAATCTTAAAATGATGATAACTTGCTTATTTTTCGGTAAAAAATAAAAATTTTTTTTAAAAAGCAGCTCATTTTTCCCTGGCTATTCGAATGTTGAAGAAGAAAAATTTTTTGGTTTACCCCTTAACCATTTATTGGCCAATATTGGTCCAATTATTACACATTTTCAGAGTCTTATATCTACGAACAGAAGCCAATACCATCGCCCAAATTTTTAGGGAATTTTTTTTAATATCAAAAGAAGCTTTCCTGAAATTTTCAGCCCTTAAAGTGCTCAGAGAAAAATTTTGCAGACGATTAAAGTTGTTAAAAAATCGATATTTTCGGAAACAGCAAACTTTCAATTGCTTATATCTCCGGTCCCTGATAAGCTTTTTTAACGTTTAAGATCTCATTTGAAAGGTCTTTGATAGACGCTTTTAATGAAACCAACCGGAAGTTTAGCTAATGATGCTGAGTCACAATTCAAGTTCAAAAATCAGCAATTTTCGATAAAATAAATCTTACGTTAATCAATGCCAGTAAAAATCAACTCCATGAAACTTTTTGAAAATTTTTTTGGTAAAAGTTGAATGTTCAAGAAAAAAAATGAGACCAGCCGGATGTTTTTTAGACTAATCCTTGAAGCCCAGTAAATTTTTGAAAATTGGCTAAAAACAGCTATTTTTGAACCTTTTAGAGCTTGTATCTCAGCAACCCGTCCTGAAAAATGGCTGAAATTTTGGCTGGCTGAGTTTTAACATGGAACATGTTTATAGGGAGGGGGTACAGGGATCCCTCGTTATCCGCGGTTTTATTATCCGCGATTTACCGTATCCGCGGTAGGACCAAAATATCCAATCCCTTGTTTTCCGCGGGAAAATTCTTGTTATCCGCGGTTTTAATTTAAAAAAAAACGTCAAGAAGTATTTCATTTCAGTGTGACAATGTTCAGATTTTCGAGAATATTTATCATTTTTTCCTAACCTACATATATTTTTTTTTCATTTTTATTTTCAATTTTATAAAATAAAATTGTATTTCGTAATTATAATGGCTCCTCAATCAAGGAAAACGCTATCTCGCGCAAGGAGCGTCATGAATATCGCGGATAAACTCAAAATTTTAGATTTGATTGATAATGGTGAAAAAAGTGCCAGTAACCGAACCAAATATTTCTCTCAACGAAAAACCATTTTACAAATCATAAATTCCTTATTAACTGCCATTGATTTGGCAATGAATTATGATCCGATAATGACAAGGAGTTTGAATTATAAACATAGTTGTGAAAACGCAGTAGAAATTTATGAAGAGTTATATAAGAATGTTTTAAGACGATCAAAACAGTCGCGGATGAACGACTTTTTTTAACAGAAAAATTAATCCTGAACTTAATTTCATTGAAATTTTGTATTTTTTAGTCTTAAAATCATTTTTATAAAAAAAAAATTAATTTTTATATCATTTGAACTTCTACGAACGTAACCCCTATTTTCCCATAAGAGTAAGGTCTTATTATCCGCGGTTTTGTTATCCGCGGTACTTTTCAGGAACGTATCCCCCGCGGATAACGAGGGATGCCTGTACTTCAGAACTGGAAAATTAAGGGGGGGTCAAATTTGTCCTTTTTAAGGGGGGGGGGGGGGTCAAATTTGTCCTTTTTAAGGGGGGGTGTCAATTTGTCCTTTTTAAGGCGGGGGGTCAAATGGGACTTAGAATATTTTCGATTTAGGGACCTTTGGTGCAGAAGTACTTAGGGACCTATGGTGCAGTAGTCTCTAAAGACCTTTGGTGCAGAAGTACTTAGGGAGTAATGGTGCAGAAATCCCTAAAGGCCTTTGGTGCAGAAGTACCTAGGGTGCAAAAGTCTCTGAAGACCTTTGGTGCAGAAGTACTTAGGGACCTATGGTGCAGAAGTTCCTAAAGTCCTTTGGTGCAGAAGTACCTAGGGACCATTGGTGCAGAAGTACCTAGGGATCTACGCTGCAGAAATCCCTAAAGACCTTTGGTGCAGAAGTACCTAGGGTGCAGAAGTCTCTAAAGACCTTTGGTGCAGAAGTACCTAGGGAGCATTGGTGCAGAAGTACCTAGGGACCTATTGTGCAGAAGTCCCTAAAGACATTTGGTGCAGAAGTACCTAGGGTGCAGAAGTCCCTAAAGACCTTTGGTGCAGAAGTACCTAGGGAGCATTGGTGCAGAAGTACCTAGGGACCTATGGTGCAGAAGTCCCTAAAGACCTTTGATGCAGAAGTACCTAGGGACCATTGGTGCAGAAGTCTCTAAAGAACTTTAGTGCAGAAATACTTGGATATAAATATTGATATTATGAACAGAATAGATACTTTATTATCAGTGTTAGTTATTAGTGAACATGTTCCATGCTCGTTGGTTGTGTAGTTACACAAACCGGTCATAAGTTTTTTTATTACTTCAAACAACCCCTGAAAATTTGAGCCCGATCGGAGTCATGGGTGCGCAAACTTTTGTATGAAAAGTAATGGATATGCCCATATATATAAATAATTTATTATTTTTAACCTAATCTAACTAGAATAAAGAAAAAAAATTCTAAATCAAAAATTAATAGAAGGAAGTTTGAAAAAAGTTTGTTATTAAAAATTTTTATTTTTATTATTTAAAAAAAAAAAGTACAAACTAATAATCCTTTTTTACTGCAGAAAATGTTCCGTAGAACGAGATCACATGGTTCAATCCCAACAAATCTTTTACCTACCAACCTTCGGACTACGAAAAACCAGTCCGTGCAATGTACAAACGACTAATTCGTCAATATTATCCGGACGAAGAGATTAATTGGGAGATTTTTTGGGCAGACAGTATGTACTCTAATTCGGCTATTACTTGTTTCCGGAAACGTGCTATACTGATGAGCAGGCATGTTTACAAAAAATTATACGCTAAATTTCTTTCCAAATATAAGTCGATGAGCAAGGCTAAAAAGGCTTACGAAAAAGATTTAGAGGAAACTATAATACATGAAATGATTCATGTATTTTTACTTTTCAAGTATGGAAAGGCCTTACCACAGTACAAACAAAACATCGAACATGGCGAATGTTTCGTTTCCGAAATGAATCGGATAAATGGCCTCTTGCCGAAAGGATACCAAATTTCCGTAAATCATCCAGCAGCGGATAAGATAATCAAAATTCGCAAGTACTATTGCACCACGTGCAAAAAAAAAATTACTCGTTCTAAAAATTTTAAACCCAAGTCTTTGAACGACTGGTATTCCGGAAAATATAAACGCTGCTGTGTAAATCCAAATTATAAGCAAATTATAAGCAAATCCAAATTCTAAATTTTAGTGTTATAAGTATATGTGTTGAATAGGGCTACTGGCGAAAGGGGCACATATACTTCCAATGGTTACCCTTAACGCGCCGGAAGCAATACCTCAATGGTGGTGTGGAAATTTGCTAATAAGTATGTATGTTTAAAATTTCAGTCAAATTTTCATATGGTCACGTTACTAAACGGTAAATCAGCAATATAACTAACAAGTCAAAATTGGAAAAAGTTGAAAATTCACTAAATTGGGTAAGCACTGCGTGCTTATAACAAGAAATACCCTTGAGAAATTTTTTTTATTTAAATACATGCAAATTTAGAAAATTTAGAGAAATATCTTTTTGCGGGTATTTTAAATTAAATTTGGCCAAAAATTAAATTTTCCCGCGAATCGACACAGAGTTGGGAAAATTTGACTGAAAATTCAAGTTCCTCATCAAATTTCAAATGGAAAACCTATTTCTTTGTCTTAGCGGAATTCCGCTTGACACTAGCTAAAAAAAATTTATGATGTAAGCACCCGTAAATATCCTTGAGTTTTTTTTCGAATTAAGGTAAGCGTAACAGATATGGAACCTACCTACCTGCAACATCGTCAAGAAAAACCGAAGGAAAACTTCTTTTTAAGCAAGATTTAAGGCATCATGCCCTTTTCAGAGTTTTCTTGTCTCTATTAAGGTCTTAATTTTTTTATATTAAAAATGCGTTTGTCTTGATCATAATATGTATTCTCAATAATGCCTACGCTTACCTCGTTTCTTTAAAAAAAAAGATATTGGCAGGTGTTTAGGCATTTACAAATTGTTTAAACAATTAAAAATTGTTTAAGCAATCACCTGCATAATTTTTATTCAAATTCGTATCCAGGGTATTAAAAAATACATGAAACTATAGTAGGGGCGATTTTAAGGAGCTTATTCTTACTAGATTTTGGGGACACTAGAGTTGAAACGATTGTACTTCAGTAATTATTATTACTAAAAATTTATTAAAATTCTGCTTGAAGGTAGTTTCCTGGATCCTCCTACTTACTCAAGCAGAATAAATAAGGGGCGATTTCATGGAGCGTTTTCTTACTAGATTCTAGGGACACTAGAGTGGAAATAATTCTTAATTATATGACTCAAAATTTATTAAATTTCTGCTCGAGCAGGGTCTATAAAATCGCTTCTGAGAAAAAATTTAATTAATTTTAATTTTTGTTATCACATTACTAGAGTTCAATCTATTCAACTCTAGAGTCCCCAGATTCTAGTAAGAATATACGCTCCATGAAATCAGCAGGGGCTAATAATAAATTTTGAGTCATAATTAATTATTTCTACTTTAGTGCCCCTAGAATCAAGTAAGAATACGCTCCATGAAATCGACCCTTATGAAATCGCCCAGAGCGTTTTCTTACTAGATTCTAGGGTCACTAGAGTTGACTTCAATTGAACTCTAGTAATTATCAAAAAAAATTAATTAAAATTTTGCTTGAAGTTACTTTTTTGGATCCTGCTCGAGCAGAATTTTAATAAATTTTGAGTCATAATTAATTATTTCTATTCTAGGGTCACTATATCACTGTAGTTGACTCCAACCAATTTAACTCTAGTAATTATCACTAAAAATAAATTAAAATTTTGCTTCAAGTTAGTTTTCTGAATCCTGTGTCGAGCAGAATTTGTAATAAATTTTGAGTCGTAATTAATTATTTCTACTCTAGTGCCCCTAGAATCTAGCAACAATAATAGCTCCATGAAATCGCACCACCTAGTTTTTATCACTCGGTTTTGATCCAAAAAAGAAATTATTAACATTTTTTAAATTGTTTAAACAATTAAAAAATGTTTAAACAATGAATCTAAAGTATTAAAAATTAAAAATTTTTATATCTGTAATTTAAAGTAGTAATATATCAGAAAGTTTTGCTTAACTCACAAATTTTTGCAAGCTTGTTATGACATTTACATTTAACTCGATTTTGCTTGATTTTCGGCTAGTTTTGCCATAATTCTCCGGCCTCGCTAAGCCTCGCAAGGAGACTCTCAAGGACTCGCACTTTTTTAAAATATTTAAAATTTTTTTTTAAATTCTTGTAATAATTATATAATCAAAAAAAATACTGAAAAGCATTGAATATTTTATTAAAAAATTATTATAAATAAATATTATATGATGGTTAAAAAATCTTGATTGTCAAAATGTGCTGTGAGAGAAAACACCCAGTATAGGCGAGAGAGCAAGTTTATGATTAAAATGACAGTCTCAAATTTTTAATAATTTTAAAGTTGTTATATTATTAACGCTCAACTATTTTGAGTATAATTTTCACTAAAAAAGTTTTAGGGAGAGTTATAACTCTCTGGGAAAGCCAGAGAGTATAATATAGTCGTACTATTGTTTTTAAAGCCTAAAAAATATTTAAATAAATAAAGTATGTAAAATTTCCCTGGGAATCAAAATTTTGCCTTATTTAATCATTCATTCGGAGTCATTTAGAGCGGAAAAATTTTGCAAATAACTGAAAATGAAAATGAGAAAAATTGAGGAAAATTTACGATTTTTCAATTATTTTAGGCTCATCTAGGAAGTTCGATAGCATCTACTAATTTGATATGGCACACATAAATTGCTGCACGCAAATTGTTTTTATATGATTTCTGACAAAAAAACAAAAAAGGGTTTATATATCTACTCAAAAAATATCTAAATGCTTCAAGATTTCAAAAACTTATTATTCATTAGTCTCATTTACTCGAGTCGTTTTTAAGAAATGGTTCTTCAAAGTTAACATTAAAAATGAGCTTTTTTAAAAAATAATAAAATTGGGACTCCGACTTAAAATTATCATATAATTATCTGCTTAACAAATAATTTAAAAAAGTAGAGTAAAGAACTTTTGGAAATTTCAACCTTGTAGAACTTATTTTCAGACTTGTAAAACCCATTTTCGTCAAAAATTACAAATTTTTCAGGAGTTATTCAAACTTTGGTCACTTTTGGTTAAAAGGCATTTTCGGTTAATTGGCTATAGTTATGAGATAATTAATGACAAAAATTGCGGTCTACGGCATTTAAAAGGTGATACTTAAACCAAAAAATGAGCCACCAACCAGCAGATGAGTTATGGGTGTGTAACTTGTGAGGTTTTAGCGTTTCATTGATAATGACCTAAAAACCCTATTCCATAACATTAAATTATGCGTTTCTAGGCCCAAAAGGCTCTTTGGGATGAACGGAGAGTAGTCGGCATGTTTTATCACACACAATAAACTCAATTTCATCGTAAAAAAAAGATAAGTTTTTTTTTTTACATTCTTGAGTGGTTTTTCTCCCTGGCAATCGGATTTTTGATTTTGTTATCTGTTTTTTAAAATTTTATTTATCTAAAAAGTTATTTTAAAAAAATTTAGGGTACCTCAGATATACGAAAAAAAAAAAAACACGGTTTTTGACATAAAAGTGAAAAAATCTATCATTTTGACATCTGAAACGCCGATTTATTGTTCACGATTTTTTTTCTCGGTTCTCCGAAGGTTCAAACTATCTGTTCAAACACGGGTCATACATACACGACCAGGCTGCTTTGTTTGAAAATTCAAGCAGTTGCTTGAATATTAAAGCAATTTGCTTGAATTTTTCAAGCAGTTTGCTTGATTATTCAAGCAAGCAAAGCAGCCTGGCCGTGTGTGCTATCGATGTGCCCTCAAAAAAAAAAAATAAAAAATTACGATTCCAGCAGGCTCAAGCTCAAATTAAGTAGCACTTTGTAAAATAATTGCTCATATTATGATCAGATTTGAATTTGCAGTACCAATTTTATGACTTTTTTAAAAAAGCTAATTTTTTAATGTAATGTAAAATAAACATAAGAAAATTTAAACACCCAAAAAAAATATTAATTTTTGAAACTAGTTACCCTCCTGCGACATTAAAACAGTGTATAATAACACTGTTACATTATGTGTAAATTGTATACGTAAACAGTGTTATATCATCAGTTACACATAATTTAAACATAATTTAACACTGTTATCCTATATTATAATACGTACTGTTTTCAAAAAGACCCCGATTTTCGTGTTTAGCGACCCAAAAACCTATAGTAGATCAAATCTGGTGGCGGCCACAAACAATACAACCCCCCACCCTAATTTTGACTGGAATAGAAAAGGAGTTATTTCAAATGCTCATCAGTAAATATTTTAGAAAAATTTTCAATTTTCAATTTACGCTCTGCGAGTCCAAAAACCCCTAATAGTGTTATTAAATTTTTTTTTCTTCAATTTGTAAAAATTAACCATTTTTTCAATAATTGAACAATTTCCACGCAGTCCACGCAGCTTTTGAATTTTTTAATTTTGAAATTTCGGTAACTAGATTCGGGTAATCTTCTTTAAAAAAAATTTTCAGGAAAACTAAAAGAGAAAATTTTTTTGCTAATTTTAGGCCTAATTTTAGCGCTAAAGAGATCTCTGAATTTATACTGAAAATCATTGCTAAATTATACATCTAAAATTTTCCACAGTTTTTTGTACCAGGGCGATTATTTTTAACAGTCCAGACTGCTTTTATATTTTTTAAATTTATTGGTTTACGTGCAGATAAAAAACCTTGTATTATAAAAACAGGGAAAATTTATTTCTGTTTTTCGGCCCTTTTGGAAAATATTTAGCAAACCAATTTATGGCTTGTAAATTAAAAAATTCTATAGTGTAAAAGGCCTACTCAATTTAACTATTTTTAGAAAAAAAAAGAAAATAATCAATTATTAAAATAAAATAAAAACTTTTAAAATAAAATTTCGATAAAATTGCTGCAAAAATTGTAATTTTTGACATAAATGAATGGGTCTTATAGATCTCAGCAATTTTTTATAAGCTCTTAATTTTTAAAAATTTTTTATTCGTTTATCGTTTCGATCAAATGTGTTTGCGAGATATAAAAATTTAAAGTCACAGAGTCCCGCTTTAAGATATTTTTGAATAATAAACGCTAAAATTTTAAATATCATTTTTATTGAGCTATATAACGAACTGAAACTGAAACAAACAAAAGGAACGACGAGTTAAAAAATCTTTTTATAAACTAGTAGCTTCAAAAAAAATTTTGAGATCTGTAAGACCCATTCAAGTCAAAAATTACAATTTTTACAGCAATCCAAAAATTGGTCATTTTTGGCCAAATATATTCTGCATTTGGTTTACCTGATTACAACGGAAAGAGAATTACTGATAAAAAAATTCGGTTTACGATGTGTCAAAAGGTGATAAATACTCCAAAAAAATGATACTAATAACCGGAAGGAGGTAGCAGCGCCATTTAGAAGAAGAAGCTTCAAAGTCCTATCTTATATTACAGCATATAACCCTGCTATAGGGTCTAATTTCTAGGACGGACCAGGAGGCCCATTCATCAGGTAAACTGAGAGTATTAAGGATGTTTTCTCAACTATTACAACCTGTTTTTAAAGTTACAAGCAAATCGTATTCCCAAACAGTTGACAATCCCCTTGTTTTGTTGACTTCAAAAAAAACTCCATAAAAAATTTTGGTTTTTTTGAGAAATTTTGACGGTTTCCGCGGCTCAAATTTGACTTAACCAGGCTCATTTTGAAGGACTTAGGATAGATAAAAAACATATAAATTACTTAAAATATGCTAACTTTTTTTTTGATGAAATTGTGATCAGTGCATCATTTATAAACTTAGTAATTTCTTGATAGTTAATAATAAAGTAAAATTCGATTTATTTAATTTGCACGCTAAGCAAAAGCTATTTTCTCAAGAAATTACTAAGCTTTTTTTATTTTCAAAACCAGCAGAAAAAAATCAAAATTTCGCGCTTTTTATTTTTTTCTTCTGGTTTTGAAAATAAAAAAAAGCTTAGTACTTAGTACCTTGAAAGAATTAATAATAAATTAACATTGGATGCATTCAATTATTATCACGCTAAGAAAAAACTATTTTCTCAAAAATTTATTTCAAAAAGTCGTTTCTACTAATTGTTGGTATTAGCCAACTACTTGAGAGCTGCCCTGGGTTTGTGCGACCCCTAAATCCTTCTCAAATGAGCTGAAAATTGGCATGGGATCATTTTCTCACCTAAACTTCAACATACTTCAGGAAGAACATTTTAGGAGCAAGCATTTTTTTTTTTGTGAACAACCCTAATCTGCAATTTGCCTCTAATTAGAGGCCTTCCAAGCTTTTTACTTCCTTTACTGGAGTATATATTATGTTCTGACATTTGCGCGCTTATCAAACTATATATTGTTTTTATAATAGGTACTGGAGGTAAAGTCAAACAACTTTTTTAAAAAAATAGTCTTACGCTAAAAGATTTTAATGCAAAAAATTCCAGAATTTTTTCAATAATCTTTCTAAATTCAATAATTTTTCAAGAATTTCAAGGGCCTATTTTGAATTACAAAATATTTTCAAATTATTAAGGATTTCAAGGGTCTGTAGACACCCTGTTAATAATATATATTTACAAAATATTTGAAAAGAAAATTTTAAAAAAAACTTTATGGATTTAAACACATGAAAATTTGAAATTTTACGGGCACAATTTTGCCAAACACTTATATCGCGCCAAATTTTTAAATTACCGCGCAATTTTTCTGATTTTTTAATTTAAAGACATGTAACCCCGTTGTCGTTCTACTAGTGCCTATACCTAAAATAGTTTCATTTAAATTTTTAAAAAATTAAAAAATTACGATTCCAGCAGGCTCAAATTATTAAGTTGCACTTTTAAAATAATTGCTCATATGATCAGATTTGAATTTGAAGTCCCAATTTTATGATTTTTTAAAAAAGCTAATTTTTAATGTTTTTTTTATATAATTATTATTAATTAAAGAAAAAATTTCTTAAAAACGATCTCAAAAAAATATTAATAAGTAATAAATACACACACGCATATTATTTATACAATTAGTATTACGAAGCGACGGGCAAGAAGAATAAGCGAAAAAAAAAACGGAGCAGCAAAGTGCGGGGTCACTACCCCCGTGCACTGCCCCCGTGACTTATATTCATATATTTATGTATGCCTGTATATGTATGTATTTGATTCCCCCAGCAGCTACAGCTGTAGTGCAGCAGTGGTCTCAGCTGATAAGCTGCAATAAGATCGAGAAGAAGTATAATACTAGTACTACTTAATTTATATAGACTAAAAACTGAAATTTTTAATTTTTTTATTATTCGTGTGTAAATATGTAAATAAGGTGTTTTTTTGTTTTTTTTTTGTGATAGAGGTATATTTATAGTAATATAAAAGTGTACACAACTCCAACAATAACATAATATAGTAATTACAGCAGCGTTCAAATTATTATAGTAATACAGAAATATAATAAATAAAAGGGGGATATCCCAATAATTTTTAAATTTGGATTAGGTAAATAATAACATTTTTTTACTTTTTTTTTGTTGTGTTTGTTTTTTAATTATTTAATTTAACTTATTTTATTATACTATTGAAAAAATAAAATCTCTTTATCTTCTAACGTTCAGGACAGACAGATAGTTAAAAACATATCACTTATTAACCCTTAGTTTAACTAAATGGACCTTCTTCAGGTCCTCCAGATATTCCTGGGGCCAACATGCTATATAAGCATCTGGAGGTCCTGTAGATCCATTTAGAATATATAAGTATCGTTTATTTACTTATTACAAAATCTTGTAAAAAAAAATGTGTTTATTTTTACTATCCCTATTATAAGTTTTAATCAATGTATATCATGATCGGAAAGGATCGATGGCGTCTAGCTAAAGTCACATTTTTTTTACCCAATAATTAATCTTAGCTAAAAGTAATTTTTTTAAACACAAATAGACTGATGGAGTTTACTTCAATAAGTATTAATACATTTTCAACCAATGGAGCAAAAATAATTGACAAATTAAAATTTTTCTCTCTCAGTGGGAAAAAAAATTAATTTAATCATATTATCATAATAATAGACATTGAACAGATATACTTTCTCTTGATTTTACTTATACAGTTGAAACAATTTTTATTCTTTTAATTTGATAAAAGTATGTAGGTACTTGGTAAGTCCAAAATTCTTTCTTTTATAAATATATGCAAATAAAAATAAAAAACTCATTAATTATAAAAAAAAAATTTTCAATTTTTTAGATTTAAAAATCTTTTAAATTATTTTACTGCAATCTTCCTATTGTTTTATATTTAAATTATATAAATATCTTCAAATTTTAAAATTTGTTCATGCAAACTTTTTATTTCAAAAAAGTCATATCATTAAGTTTTCGACGGTAAAGTAAATCTGGTCTTATTTTCTATATTTTCATTTGAAAAACCTGCTCACATATTGTGAGTATTTTTGTTTTTGAGTTTCATAGGTCAAACGAATTAATTAAAAAAAAAAAAAAAAAACAAAGACTCTTAATTATCAATCTTACAATAATATAGGTATAATTAAATTTATAAATTCAATCAAATTTTTTAGTATTTAAAATACGTAAAAAGCGACACTTGAGAAACATATTTTTTTATCAAATGATAAATTTAAAAAATAAAATAAAAATAAAATAAATTTAAAAAATAAATTTTTAAATAAAAATTCTTTACTCAAGGCAATGAATTATTAAAAATATTAACATCATTGAATTTATGTCAATAGGTTTAATAATTTTTCCTTCCTTATTGCTCTCTTTGATCACTCTGAAAGGTATAATTTATTGATATGACTTCTCTAACTTCTATAACTTTGATTTAAAAACCTTAATACTTCAATCACAAATTATACCCACCAGAGGTTTTTAAATGCTTTTAAATGCTTCTCCAGTTTGATAAAAATCTTTTTAAATTATTCACAATAAAAAAAAGCTTTTTTAAATAATAAAAAATTTCAGATTTTCAAATAATCTTCACAATTTCAGTACGCATTGACATTCATTTAAAGATGCATTTTTTTGTCATTATATTAATAATTGCAAAATAATACCTCTGACTTACTTAATTATTTTTTAGTGAAACTGCTGGAGAAGCATCTAATTGGATTTTTAAAAAAATAATTTATGTGATAACGTAATTCTCATAACATAAAAAAGTATTAGGGCTAAAACCAGCTTTTGATTGCTCATATTACAAATTATACCCATCAGATGTTTTTAAATGCTTTAAGATGCTTGTCCAGTTTGATAAAAATCTTCTCAAAACATTCAGAATACACATGGCATACAAGTCCACAAAGCGCAGCCTTATCGCTCCTACATTTTTTTCACAGCAGCACAATTTTCATTTTAAAACAGACATCAATTTTCAGACGACTGCTTTTCACACTGCTTCCCCCCCGCAGATAAGAGGTGGTGGATCTGCAAGATAAAAAAAAAACAAAAAAAATTTTTTAAACAAAGTAAAAACAAAGTACTGGTTCTCAGCACGTACTTAAAACACAAAATAAACACATAAAATGTAAACTTATCTGAATTAAAATACGTTGTGCAGAATTATTGTGGGGTTCTTGTGTGGAAATGCGTTCATCACAATCAGTAATCGCATCAATCATAATGCAAAGCAAAGCTGCTGATTATGATGAGAAAAGAAGCAAAAAAAAAAACTTTTCTCAAATATTTAACCATGGTTGGCTCCTCCTCCTCCTCCTCCTCCTGTTACAATATCATGCATTCATTCAGGGTTATAAGAAGTAAAATTTATGAAGGTTATTTGTAGAATTTTGAACATTTTTTTCCCAAATAATTATTAACACCACCTATGATATTGCCTGATGCTTGCTGCTCTGATTGAGATTTGTACCTATATAAAAAAAAAAACAAAAAAATTTTATCTTGATAAATGTGTTAAAAAAATATATAAACTAGTAGACCATCAGTCTCGTGTTATCTCTGTAGATGATTCCACGACGAATTTGAAGTTTTTCTTATAAATTTTGAAGAATCGCACACTTGCTATGCTGATTTAAAGATTTTTTGTCAAATTTCTATCCTCAGCCACCATTTTTTAAAGTTCCATAAACACAGCTCTAGAAAAAGTTAAAAAATAAATAGGTTTTCGATCTCAAAATTTGATGAAGAATTCGATTTTCAGTCGGATTTTTCCCACTTTTTGTCGCGATTCACGGTAAAATTTAAATTTGTGAAAATTTTCACGTGTGAAAATAATAGTATAATAGCCAAAAAGTTTCTTTCTCACTATAAAAAATATATTTTTTAGTCTCAAATTTCTTTCTACAAATTTGCATATACATATTATTATTTTGCTAATTTCCCGCTTAGTCACGTGACCATATGAAATTTCAATGTTTAGCTTAAAAGCATAGAATTGCTATTTAAAAAAAGTAGTACTTATTTTGGGGAAACAAAAATTATGTTTAATACAAATTTTCAGTCAAATTTTCATATGGTCACGTTACTAAACGGTAAATCACGAATATATAACTAACAAGTCAAAATTGGAAAAAGTTGAAAATTCACGAAATTGGGTAAGCACTGCGCGCTTATAACAAGAAATACCCTTGAGAAATTTTTTTTATTTAAATACATGCAAATTTAGATAATTTAGAGAAATATCTTTTTGCGGGTATTTTAAATTAAATTTGGCCAAAAATTAAATTTTCCCGCGAATCGACACAGAGTTGGGAAAATTTGACTGAAAATTCAAGTTCCTCATCAAATTTCAGATGGAAAACATATTTCTTTGTCTTAGCGGAATTCCGCTTGACACTAGCTAAAAAAATTTATGATCTAAGCTCCCGTAAATATCCTTGAGTTTTTTTTCGAATTAGGGTAAGCGTAACAGACATGGAACCTACCTACCTGCAACATCGTCAAGAAAAACCGAAGGAAAACTTCTTTTTAAGCAAGATTTAAGGCATCATGCCCTTTTCAGAGTTTTTTTGTCTCTATTAAGGTCTTAATTTTTTTATATTAAAAATGCGTTTGTCTTGATCATAATATGTATTCTCAATAATGCCTACGCTTACCTTGTTTCTTTAAAAAAATAAAAAAGATATTGGCAGGTGTTTAGATCATAAACTTTTTTATTCATCGGGTTGTTAATGAACAACGGGGCTTATTTATTAGCATTCTATTAATAAAAATTCGCTCGTTTTTTGGATACTGTCAATATTCAAATGAATTAACCTAACCTAACCTAAGTTTTGAAAAATGTTTTACTTATTGCTTCTTTTTGATTACTCTGCAGTTATTATCATTTATGATAATTTAAAGACAGAGTCTCAATTTAAAGTTTTTAAAAAAAATCAAATTTTATCACTCACTTTGTGAAGTCATATTTCGGAAAAATCTAAAGCTAAAAGATCGATCGATAAAGGAATTTTTCGAAAACTTGGAACTTGCACAAAATTTTTTAGACCTGTAAAACTTATTTTCATCAAAATTTATATAATTTAGGCAGCAATTTAAAAATTGGTCATTTCGGACCAAAAATGGACATTTGGTTTGACATTTGACTATAGCGATGAGAGAGAATAGGTGATGGAGCTTTGCGGCTGACGTAAATTAAAAGATGGTACTTATACGGAAAAAAGAGCCCTGCGTCGTCGCGTCGTTTCTAAGCCCAGTAGGCGCGTTTGAATAAACGGAGGAATAATCTTGGATGTTTTTATAATAACTTATTAAAGTCATACATAACTATAATTTGGCGACCCAAATTTTCCGGTCTCCCCATGTAAATTTTTTTATATCCTGAATTCGAATGAATATCAATTTAAAGACAATCATTTTGGCGATTTTTTAAACAATTAAAAGTTGTTTAAATAAAATATTATAAATTATTCTCGAATTTTTCTATCCACACTTTTTAATATTCATCAAGGGTGGATTATTTCTGTATTGACTTAACTTATTGTCGCACTCAGTCTTAATCCAAACAAGTAATTGGCATTTTCAAATTGTTTAAACGTTGGCGATTTAAGAATAAATTTGAACTCAGAAATTCAGATTACAACTTAAGATCATAATTTTTTTTTTTTTCATAAAAAGAACAGAAGATGATATCCATTTGACTCTGTAGTGAAATGTTTTGGGTTTTTTTTGTATATTATAAAACAGCCAACAATATAGATTGAAAAATTTGATTTTTTTTCATAATGTAGACGGCCATTATGAACTTTACTATAGAGTGAAATTTGTATAATATTTGGTTTTTTCATAAATAGGACAGCCGATATCCATTTTACTCTACAGTGAAATTTTTGCTGTTGAATTTTATATTGTAGACAGTAAATATATAAATTTTACTCTAGAGTGAAATATTTATTATTTTTTTTTGTTCCACATTCTTTACATTTATAATATGGTTTTTCACCACTGTATTCTTATGTGTATAAATTATTTTATGAGAAGTTTTAATACTGCTTGACTGTGTAAAAGCTTTTATTAATGAAATTTATAAATAAATTATAAACAAATTGGCTAAAATCAACGAATTATAAAACGCGGTTCGATCAACCCACCCACCTCTTGACAAATTTGGCCAAGTACTACAAGTAAAAGCAACAAAAAAAAACTCAACAAAATTTTTTTCCGCGTCCAACCGTTACAAATTTTTAATTATTTATTTAAAAAAAACAAAAAACCGAACAAAATGATGAATTTTTTATCGAAATTTTTTTTTGTTTTTCCGTCTTATAGTTAAAAATTGTTAATTTTTTATTGGCAAGAGTACAAGATCCGATACTTTAAACGACGTAGTCGCGACGCAATGAGACGAGAAATCGTGTTATGCGCATTTCGTTACGGCTGCGCTTGCGGTTGCGACCCCCTTTTACGGGGGTAGTTTGTAGTGCCAGCCTTAACGTTATTTCATTATGTGAAAAAACCAACTTGCGGACTGCGGTAAGGCATCAAGACCGCAGGAAGCTAAATACCCTATTTTAAAAAAAAATATTTTTATAAAACATTTTCGTATCAAAATTCATTTGTCCTTCTAATCTAACCCAAAAACAATGACCTTCACTTACAAAAAGTACCATGTAAGTAGTTTTTTCCTAAAAAAGTTAAATACAAAAGCTTACTTTGGACAAAGTTCACACAATAAGTTACTTAGTTGATTCAAACAGAGTGAAAATTTTGTTAAAAAAAAATTATTAAATTTAATTAATTATTTTTTTTTTGATAATTATTTTTTTATATTTATATAGTACTTATATATTTATTAATTTAAAATCTGTTCAAAAAAACCGAAGAAAAATTTTGACTCCTGCTGGTATTGAACCGGGGACCGTGGCTTCGAGCGTGGCTTCCAAAGCAGCGACATTATTCATTCTGCTAACATGACACTTCGATTTAATAAAAAAATTTTAAGTACTATATATGTTACAGATAATAATTTTCGAAATTATATGCAGAGTAAATTATACATACCCAGCGAAATGCAAGTTAAAACAATCATAAATAATTTTTAGGAAATCCCATTTCTTTATTATAATAATAATGAATAATAATGTAAGCAAAAGTAAATTATGCATACCCGCAGTGAAATTAATATTTAAAAATAATACTTAAAACTATCATTAATAATTTTTAGGAAATTCCATTTCTTTATTGAATAATAATAAGAAGAGCATAAAAGGATAGAGAGAGAAAGAATGAATAAATATTTTAATATAAAAGAAAAAGCATTGACCTAACTATATTAAAAGTATCATATTAATGTTGTAGGTTGTTGGTTTATCTAACACTATGTTGATTCAACAAAGATTTAAGTTGTTAAATTAACAATTTTAATTTTGCTTGAATCAACAAAGTATTTGTTGGTCTAATGTTTTTATTTCAAAATTCAACGTTTAATCTTTCCATTCAACAACTTAAAGAACTAATCTTATTTCAGCTACGTGATGCGTTTAGTTTGTCTTACATTTTTTTTACGTTTACATTGGGAATGAATTGGTTGCGCGATAACACAAATCGCGGCTCTCGAGACGAACCGCGACTTTTTCTATACACATATGTATGTTATGTAGTTTTTTAGTAAAAATATTTTTGTGTTTATTATAAAGTTGTTATTTTAAACTTTAAACTAGACCCTTTTTATTAAAAACGTTTTTGTAAAGTATGCAGATAAATAAATTATTTACGTAATAAATAATAATAGTTTTGAATAGTATAGTAATCCTAAAACTTAAAAAAAAAAATTGTCAATTTACTTTTTCAATTCAGATTTTTTTGAAAACAATATTAGTAAAAAAAGTCTAGTTTAAATTTTAAAATAACAAGTTTATAATAAATCCACAAAAAATTTTATTTTTTTCAAAGCGCGCGCTTCTTCTCGAGAGCAAATATTTTTTACATCTGGGAAGCCGAAAATTTTGCTCGCGATATACATAAATATTAGTGGGGCGAGACGCCTGCGAATTGTCTTCTCGCGCAACCAATTCATTCCCAGTGTACAAACTTGAATGCTTTAAGAAGAAGCTTGTTTTATACTTTTTGAAGGCTTATCATTCAAGAGAGCATTGCTTACTTGTATTATCGAATGATTTTTTTTAATCGAAAAATGTATAGAAAAAGTAAACTTGCTTTATTGCTCTTTCAAATTTATCAAGATAAAAATTACCATTTGAATTTTTTAAAACTCCTTGTAAATCAAGTTTTATGATAAAAAAAAGTACTAATGAAATAGGTAAACTGGATTTTTTTGAAAATTTTTATTTTTATTCAAATCGAAATTTTAGTGTTATAAGTATATGTGTTGAATAGGGCTACTGGCGACAAGGGGCACATATACTTCCAATGGTTACCCTTAACGCGCCGGAAGCAATAACTCAAAGGTGGTGTGGAAATTTGCTAATAAGTATAAACGTTAATTATAACCCAATCGTAATATTATACGAACCTTTCGTATACGATTTGTCCTTGTCAATGGCGAGGAAACACGTCTTTTCCGCTCTTGATGCTCTCTATAATGCTTCAAATCAAGTTTCCAGTTTATTAGCTACTTCAAATTAAAAAAATATCTTTATGTCGTTTGGCGCGTTACGAAGCTTTTGGCTCGATCAGACGATCAGAGTCGAAAGCTATTGTCGCTTAAACGCCTTAACCTTATCAATTAAGTAAAAAGCAACCGAAAAGCTTTTTACTTAAAACGAAAGCTAAAACGCAAGAACCCAAGCTAACCTACATTGGGAATGAATTGGTTGCGCGATAAGAAAAATCGCGGCTCTCAAGACGAATCGCGACTTTTCCTATACACATTTTAACCATATACTCCATGTATGTTATGCAGTTTGTTAGTAAAAATATTTTTGTGTTTATTATGAAGTTGTTATTTTAAACTTTAAACTAGAACCTTTCTTGTAAAGTATTTGCATGAATAAATTATTTATGTTATGAATAATAATAGTTTTGAATAGTATAGTAATCCTAAAACTTAAAAAAAAAATTTTCAATTTACTTTTTCAATTAACAATTTTTTGAAAACAATATTAGTAAAAAAAATCTAGTTTAAATTTTAAAATAACAAGTTTTTATTAATAAATACACAAACATTTTTATTTTTTTCAAAAGCAGGAACATTTTACTTTAATATGTATATAGGAAAAAAAGATCGAGGCAACTGCGCGCGCTTCGTCTCGAGAGCAAATATTTTTTGAATCTGGGAAGCAGAAAATTTTGCTCGCGATATACATAAATATTAGTGGGGCGAGACGCCTGCGAATTGTCTTCTCGCGCAACCAATTCATTCCCAATGTACAAACTTCAATGCTTTAAGATGAAGCTGGTTTTATACTTTTTGAAGGCTTATCATTCAAGAAAGCATTGTTTACTTGTATTAACAGAAGGATTTTTTTATCGAAAAATGTATAGAAAAAGTAAACTTGCTTTCCTGCTCTTTCATATTTATCAAGCTAAAAATTAGCTTTCCTTGCCAATTTAGCCGGTAATATTGGCTCAAAACCATTTGAATTTTTTAAAACTCCTTATAAATCAAGTTTTATGATAAAAAAGTACTAATGAAATAGGTAAACTGGATTTTTTTGACAATTTTTATTTTGACCAAAATCGAAAGGGGTATATAAGGAAAAATGGTTGATTTTTTTTTATTTTAAATTTTTCGTCTTTTCGTCCTGCTGGAGAAGGTCAGAAAAATTGAAAAACTTCTATCAATATGATTCACCAGGTCTAAGAGCTCAAAAAACATGATAAGTTAATTAGATAAGTGAGTTGAAAAATTTTTTAATGTTTACAAATTTAGGCCTTATTCGCATAAAACCATTTGAATTGGTCAAAATTCCTTATAAACTAAGTTTTCTAATAAAAAAAGTTCTGATAAGATGGGGGAACAAGATTTTATAGACAATTTTTATTTTTTCCAAAATCGAAAGGGATTAAAAAATTAATAATATTATATATTAGGCAAAACACTAATTATACTTTTTTTTTTTTATTTTTATGTTTATCAAGGTCCAAAAACATAACATTTTCAGTGGTACTGCTACTAATGTAAAAATAAATTCTACGTGTTATTCTTGTGGGATTCTTTTATTTAAGCAGACGGTTTTTTTGAATGTATTATTGAAATATCTTTGTATTTAAGCCATTAATTTTTCTCAAACTCTGGGTATCTTATTTTTTCATCAAAACATACAACTGTACAAGATATTTAAGAAAAATATTACATACACTTGGAGAAAATGACATGGATTGTGGCGACATTTATTATTTTGTAAATCCGTTTTAAAAATCTAATAGTTTTAGTTTTCGTAGGTAAAGCTTTTATATTTAAAATTTTAAGTTTCCCGCGGTTCTTGTATGAGTAGTTAAGTGTAAGAAAAAAAATACAACAGTGCTTTCAAGTGCATAAATATAGAGTGCGCATGCATAAAAGGTGGGAAGCTTAAAAAGAGCTAAAATCGATGGACAGACTTATATGTGACGATCAGCTAAGGGGATTGCATGGAAATTTGTTTCGTTGAAAAAAGCGAGTTTTTGGAACCTAAATACGTCATATGCATTCTACAGAAAAAGATGAGTTCAAATTTTAAGCCGTTTGTTAATACTCAAAGTAGCTGTACAGTTAAGCAAAAGGACAGCGGACGGTGGCGACATTTTTAACACATGCTCCAGAAAATTTTTTTGTTAACTTACCAATATATGCATAGTAGGTTGTGACTTTAAAAAAATGCTATTTATGAACTTATGAAAAGAAAAAAAAAGTGTAAAAGAGCTTTAGTTTCGGATATAAATGGAGGGGACGTTATGTATACCGTTCCTGTGAAAACCACCCATATATATTATTTTTTCGACAAAAGTTTTTTCAAAAAGCTCTACCTTATGCATTTGTCTATCAATATTACCCGAAATAATTGTACCTGTCCAGCTTTAAATACCCCGTAGTTTCATATTCGTCCTACGAAGACCGGGCAGGGTAAATTAAATTTCGACTCAAATAAATTACTTTTTTCTCAATAATTTCGTGAAAAAGATTACCGTAATGAATTTTTCTTTCAAAACGAACCAAAAAAAATGGATGTTACCAGCTTTAAATACCCCGTAATATTTTTATATATTGTAGGGTAGGGTAAATTAAATTTCCGCTCAAATAAATTACTTTTTTCTCAAAAATTTCTTGGGATAGCTTAGCGTAATGAAGTTTTCTTTCAATAGGAACAAAAAAAAATGGATTTTACCAGCTTTAAATACCCCGTAATATATACTATAAACACAGAATTATAGGTTTGAGTTTTTGGAATTCTCTTTATCGATGAATACTTGTAAAAAAACCAATTTTAAATTTAAATAACAATTTCTCAGAAACATGTTTTTGAACAATTGGAAAAAGATATATTTGATGTCAAAAGTTTTAAAGCTAAATTAATAATCGGGCATGTTGTATTTATAAAGTTTTTTTTATTTAAAAGTTTAAAAATTTAAGATTCTATTTACTCATCAAAACACTGGCCTTATCGCAAACAACTATAAAAATAATTTGTTCGGAACCAATTAAGAAAGTAAAACACAATTGACTTGATTTTTTTTGGTTTTCAAATGTCACAAATACTTATTAAAAATAAAATTAGTCACCATATATATTTTAAAAAACAATTTATTGGAAAATACATTTTCAGAATCTTGTTTTTAAGTTATTAGATGAAGATCTTTTAGGTAAATTTCAATCATTGCACTTTTTAATTGCTTAATTTAATCATTATTAATGAAACTATCTTCCATTTTTTTTTTTTAATCAGTAGACAAATATTATGCAAATAGAAAAATAATTAAATATACTTTTAATAATTGGCATATCTTTATAAAAGGCAACCATAATAATTTTTAGAAATTGTCATCAAATTATTTAAATTTCTATTTTTATAATTTTAATAATATTTTTTAAATTTAGCATCACTTATTTTTAACTTAGGTTTGCAAAAGAGCGCAAGAACTGCTGACTGGAGTATTATAATTTCTATAGTTGTTTCGATACCTGATTTCTTCTAGAGGTTTTCTATCATGTACTTTTTATTACTATAGCCTGGTATGACTGAGTTCATCGATTACAAAAATTCACATTTTTATTGAATATTCCAAAAAACTTGAGAGTCTTGAGTTTAAAGCAACAAAAAAAAAAAAACAAAAAACCGAACAAAATGATGAATTTTTTATCTATATTATTTTTTGTTTTTCCCTCTTATCGTTAAAAATTGTTAATTATTGTAAAAGGTAATTAACCAGTATAAAAACGGACTCTGGAGATAAAAGGCTCGAGCACAAACTCATGGGCACGAGCAAAAAAGCATGCAAGAAACGAGCAATATTGAACAAAGTGGGATTAATTTTTAATTTTTAATTTCTCCTCCTTAGCCCCTCCATTCAAACTCCCACTATATGCAACCTTTGCCCGTGCTCGTGTGCTTTTCGCTCGTGCTCATGAGTTCGCGTGTGAGCCTAAAATATGGGTCTCACATGATAAAATAAATAACTACAGATAGAATTAGCTATTCTGTGGCCCATTGCCCCTGATCAGAAAAAAAATGAGAACTCGCTGTAAAGATTGATTCCCAGGGATAAAAATTGACTATAAAGGTACAAAATGGCAAAGAACAACTGATAAAGTCGTCGTCCACCCTGGGTCCTGAATAAAATTGTGAATAAAATTGAATTTCAAAATAAAAATTAAATAGTTTTTAGAATCTTGAATACCAAAAAAAGGAATTGAAAAAGTTACAGTAGGTCGTAACCTACAAAATTTATTTAATTCTATGATACTGTGTATATTATTCTCTGTACCAATGTAAGCCTATAAGATAAAATTTTAATGAATAATTACTTAAAATAAATTTTTAATATTTATTTTTTATTTTAAAAAAATATTTATCAGACGAATAACAGTGAGAATACAAAAATTTTAAAGAATTTAATAATTTGTTTATTATTTCAGGTAAAGTACAAAAGTTGTCATAAAATTATTTTGAATTCTGCCTTATATAAAATTCGAAATCTACTTCCAATCTAACAAACGAAATTTTTATAATCTAATACCAACATTAGAATCAAAGTTTTACTTTAGTCCAAAAGCTTTATTTTACGATTATAGTCAGATTTAGCCAGATGTCGTCAGTTTTACTATTTATGATTTATTTAGTAAACAAAGAATAAAATTAAGCACCTTAAAATCAACTTTTGAAAGAGGATTTTACTATAGCCCAGTAAGACTCTGGATGACTTATCAGTCATATTCGGTGATATTAATAATATTATGCGAGAACCATTTTATACCTCCAGAAAGCTATTTTTACTATAAGGGATAAAGTTTTTCACCAGGATATTATTTTAGCCCTGTCCGGTCCAATATGACCTTTATTGGTGTCGGATATTAATTTCTTTATATAATTTTGACAGGCGAATCCATTTATTTAATCCCAGTATGCATTTTTATGCCTAAAATGTATTTTTGTACGTTGATTTTCTATAAGCCCGATTGAATCCAAAAGATTCCAAACTCTGTGGATGATTTTTTTTTATGGTATTATCATAGTTATCACATTTTTAACCTTCTGTCAATCATTTTCACTAATAAACACTAAATTTGGCACCAGGATTTTACTTTATCCGGATTGGGTCCAATAGATCTCTTGGTGGCTAAATTTACCAGTTGTTATTTGTATTGCTTTGTTATTTTATTGTTTCTTAGTTCAGTTAGTGGGTGGGCTAAATAATGCTTGTTATTTCGTTGTTGTTTAAATGAGGGGTTATGCGAGTTTACAACGTGTGGCTTTTTATCATATACCACTTCCATCCCCAAGTATTTTCTCGCGTAAAGCTTGACAGACGTTTAAGTTCGTTTCAATGTAGACCTATTTTTTCTTCTTTTTATTTTTATAATCTTTATATATTATTCACGAATTCCTTACTATCACTCGGAAGTGGGACCCTCGGGGAAATATAAATTATTATCTTTATTATAGAATATGATAAATTGATAGGTCCTAAACATTTTAAGTAAGTAAAGGATTTGAGCGAGCAAGCGAGCTACCTTTAGATATTTCACAAACGTATTCCTTATATATAAAACAAAATGAATTTCTCTTACCTCTGATTGTGATTTTATCATTATTGGCTTCAATTGGGCATACGACGCAAAATACGCATAGTTTATACTTGATTATTATCTCCTTTAGTTTCACAGCCCATTATGACGGGACAAGGGCTCACTTGCACTTATCAGTGCAAACTCAACCGATGTTAATAATATTTTTAAATTATCAATTGGCCAGCCAGGATTGGAAGTGCAGCCAGAAAAAATGTGAAAAAGAAAAAAAAAAAAAAAAAAAAAAAAAAAAAAAATGTGACCAGGATAAATTGTGTTTTTTCCACTGCGCATTATTTGACAAAAAATATATCATTGGTGGTCACACGGGATGCTATTGCATCCTTTCTGCTTTCGAGGTGCAATTGCTCACTCGGAATCACGAATGAGAGCACAAAGAAACCATGGTTCACAGTGGTACAGCTGAATTCCGATCGCTCTGTTGACGAGGATTAATTACATTATAGCTAGAGAAGTAAGAGAGAATCTTAACAAAGAGAAGAAAAGAAAAGAAAAGAAAAGAAAAGAAAAGAAATGAAAAACAAAAATAACACTCTGTTTTTTTTTTTTTTTAGCTTCTTCAGAGAAAATTCTCAATGGCTATGAATGAGAAAAAACGATGCTTGTTTTTTTATCTTCATGGAAAACGAAGCAGAGCCACTGCAGGGGAAAAAGGTAAGCCTACCAAGATAACATAACACCGTCTTGGCTACCGCCAAATAAATAATTCTTTTTTTTTTTTTTTTAACACAGCGACAACCATTGAATTACTCAATGACGATTGTCTGATTGAAATTTTTGCTTTTCTAATGCCTTCGGATCGTACGAGAATCGAAAGAGTATGCAGAAGGTGGAACTGTTTGTCAAAAAAATGTTGGATGGGTTTTAAATCTATCGACAACGACTATATAAAAATGGCGAAAGTTGTAAAAAATAACGAAAACGAAAACTTTGGTCTTGCCTTGAATGGCGTGCTCTCAAGGAGTAGAAAGTACGTTAAAACGGTTGTTTTTTATTTGTCTGTAGTTAACAGTAAGCAGGTTACTGACTTTTTTAATTGTTTGATAATTCATTGCAAGAGATTGGAGCGTTTTGACATTGATGGAAGTACTCTGTACGGAGACGTGGATAAACTATTTAAGTGTTTATTCAAACGTAACAGAAAGCTAAGAAGTTTGGTTATACCCAACGTTGCTCGTCTAACCGGCGAGTGTCTGATGGATTTGGAAGCAAATAATTTGACGGAAATTAATCTTCGTATCGATTCTCGATGCATAAAAATGGATTTATTGCAAAAGGCCTTTTCTAATTTTGTCAATTTGCAAATTCTCGGCATTGAAGCTGATAAATCGTTTTGCATAGAGGCTGTGTTGAATGTAACAACGAATCGCCGTGATTGTAAAATAGAAGAATTACAGATTGTAAGGTCTTTCGACCACGACGACGACGACGACGACGACGACGACGACGACGACGAGCAAAAACAAGAAGAAGCCACAAAGCCAAATTATTCAAAGTATTTTTCTAAAATGAAACGCCTCGTAAAAATAAGTTTGTCTCGCGTTACTCTAACCAAGTGTTCCTTAAGAGCTTTGCCAAGCGAATCGCTCACTACCATTATCCTGGTATATTTTGAAACAAATGCCTATGCAGAATTTTTATTTTTCATAAAAAATTGTAAATATCTGGAAAATTTTATTCTACACGTGGACAAACGAAACGAGGAAAATCCAATTCAAAACGACGTATTTGAGTCGCTCTCGCGTTGCAGCAAGCTAAATTATCTTTACTTAATTAATTGCAAGAACGTTAGCGATGCGGGTATAGCTAAGCTGGCCATTATGCTGAATATGAAGAAACTCGAAGTTGAAGGATCGCCAGGTGTCACAGTAGATTTTGCTAAAAGTAAATTTCGACACCTCGATATAGTTAAAATAAACGGGGCTCTTCTGTGAAAATAATTTTGCTCCGTAATACAAATTTACTCTAGTTACTCTGTGTATCAAAATTTTTTAGTTAATTTTTCAATAAGTAATAATGATAATAATAATAATAATAATAATAATAACAACAATAATAATTTATCACCATTACAAAGCCGCCATTCTCACTTACTATAAGCTGAACATTTGCTGTACAGAGACTACTCCTACCTTCTTGATAACTTCGATGATTTGTAGATAAAACAGTATAGTAAATTTACTTCGTATTTGTTTCCATTTCGTTTAACGACTCGTAGACTCGAATTTTGTCAACTGTTGCAACTTGCGCGAGCGGCCGTCGAATGATGGCCAGCCGCAAGGCAATTACAAGTTCAGATAAAATCACGAGACAAACTTAGGGCTTGGTAAGACACTATTTATGACACGAGTCAAGAGAAGTTAGTCTATGGAGCAAATCATTCCCTTTAGTTTTTTATTTTTTACCTTACGTTATTTTTTCACATAAATAAAAAAGCTTAACAAACGCGAGACGAAAATACTACTAGATCCTATATTTGATTCTTATCATATTTTATTGTTGTTTTTTTATTTGCTACGTTCATTGACGAATAAAGATCGTATCGAAGATTCTTGCTAGCAATGGCATATCAATTCATCAATGTTACAGCAAAACCACTAATTAAAGTGCCAAAAAATGAAGACTTTATTACTATTGTATCATCCGATTCTGATAGCAGTTTTGATGATATAAAATTTAGAAAGAAAGACTACCGCCGGCAAAAAAGAATTAAGAATCAAAATAACAAAGATTATATTTCCGTTAATGGCATAAGAAATTATACAGTTCCACGTGTATCAACTTTGTGGTCTCTCGAGGACGATATGGAATTAATTGATTTTGCATTAAGAAACATGAAATCATCTGAGCCTTGCTTACGTTTCATGAAGGTAACAAAAATAAAAATTGCAAATCGACGATCGTTTATTTGATATCAATTAAAGTGTCTCTCATCAAAGAACCACCGCCATTCATTTCAATGCTTTTATTGAATTTATTTTCAAAAATTCTTTTAGACTTATCAACTTATGCAAAAGAAGGCGAAATACAAGTTAAAATATTTAAAAACGCCCAGAAAAGCCTTACAGAGATTAAAAGTTCTTTCGCATCCAAGTAAATTTGATTATTTGTTATCACTTTGTTATAGGGTTAACGACGACAAGAAAGAAAATTTTAAATTTTTAGCAAATTGCTTGAGATGTCACGTTCTCGATATCAAAGATATAAAAGATTACGTAAGCTTAAAAAAATTTTTACAAATCTTTTTGCTTTCTTTCTTTTTTATGTTTAGATTATTATTTTTTGACATTTAGTTGATTATATTATTATCGAATGATTATTATTATTATTCAAATTAAGAAAAAGAAAAAAAAAAAATTCGTCTTCACTTCACGCGGCTCGTTGCTCCTCATTGTTCATGATAATTTTTTGTTTTATTTTGAAATTATTTATTATTTGCACACAGGGTCTCGATGGTTATTGCATCTTTGTACCACAAGCACCGCAGTACGTTTATAGCAGGTATCACAAGCATTATCACAAATATCCTACCACGGCAATGAGGAATTTATCTGAATACAAAATTCTTCGCGCTCAAAGGATTAAATTATTGGATTTGAAGGAATGAATTATATACAGTGTAGGTTCGATATTAAAATAGTAAAAATAATTCTTTTAAAAAGATATTTTAAATGTAATCTATAATTTCAAAACAATTGTAAATAAAATTCTTTAAATAAACGAAATCTCAAAATTTAACCACAGTTTTCGTTATTCAATATCTTTTATCATTGATAAACTACTCCTAAATTTCGTAATAACTTGCATTAAAATATAATTTTTTAGTAAAAATGTTAAAAATCCATCTTTGCTGTGAATAACCGCAAGGCAATCAATATCGCAAGATCAAAGTAGATCAAAGTCACGAGAGAAACTTAGGGCTTAGTGAATAACACTAATATGACGCGAGTCAAGAGAACTGATTTTTTTATTTGACATTCAATTATAAAGCAATATTTTTTTGCTGTACATCTATCTGTGTTGTGTACAAGTTTAGAAAATGAAAAAGCGAACGTGGACTTTTACTAAAAATAGCCAAGATTTGAAAGATCGCGATAACAAAAAGATGCGGAATAGCAGAGGTATAAACGAAATCTTAAATAGCGATTCTTTAATTGGTATATTTCAATACCTAGAAACTCAAGATAAACTTAGAATACAAACGGTATGCAAAAATTGGTATCATCTGGTTGGAAAATTTTGTTGGACAGGATATAAGCGAATTCATATAGGCCATGATTTTTTATTTATATCGAAGGATACCACCAATGAAGAAATTGTTGAATCATTTTCCATAAATAACAATATAAATGTTATTTTTTGTATTATAAAAAGATGCGGCGCTTATGTAACTGATTTAACAATTGAATTTAACTCGAAAATTGACTCTAGAAGATTGCTAAAATATATTGCGAAAAAGTGTAACAACATAATCAATTTGCGCATAAAGGGTTACGGAAAGTTTTTCAATTTTTTTATAGATGCAGAACTTTCCTGCTTATTTCGGAATAATAAGAAAATAACGAGCTTAAATTTTAACGAGATAGGAATGTCGGGTAAATGTTTTTCAACATTAACAAACGTCGTCGTCAAGGATCTCAGTGCATTTAAATTCGAAGAATGTTATTTCAATCACCCATATCACATTTATAATCTTATGTCTAAAATGAAAAATTTAAAAGTTTTTGATTTGTGCATTCAAGAGCTGAATACCAATAAAGTTTTGTACGCTTTAAACAAGAGTTCTTGCATTGACTTGAGGGAATTTCGTATAACATTGACTGATGAATATCAACAAAGTTTACTCACAAATTTTCTTTCGAAGCAAAAAAATTTAAATATTTTAAACTGTCGCAGTGTATCAACTAAACCGACACACGAATTAGAATTTAATTTTTACGATAATCTACCGAAATTTCAACTGCAAGAAATGTCGATTAATTTTGATGACTTCCAACCAAAAAAAAGATATCATCGTTTAGTCAATTTGCAATTTCTACACTGTCATTTGATCGATTTAACTGATGATATTGTTAAAAGCTTATCAATGTGCCAACAGTTAAAAACCATAATCTTGGTAGCTTCGAATAATGATTTTTTAACGACAGAAAGTGCAAAGAAGTTTGGAGATTTAAAAAGCCTCGAAAAACTGTCGATTCATGTGCCGGCAAATATTGATAACATTTTAAAAGCACTGAAAGATTGTCAACAATTAAAAACGTAAAATGTTCAATTATCTAAATTGACGAGAGTGAGCTTAACGATAATAAGCCTCGTAAAAAACTCAAGGGCTCTTCGTATTCCAAATGTAAGTGAAAGAACTAATGTCTATTTAATTTTGATAAATAAATTGCTATATTTAAAAAAGTTAAAAATTTACGACGAGAAGAGACTTGATTTGAATATGCTGCACAGAATAAATAGTATCAAAATTAATCGCAAAAATGAAAACTCTTTGGAACTGCAAGTCTCTAACAAAAAATTATTATCCCACGAAAAAACTATCAACGAGTTGGAGTGTTCACGTGGAACTTCGCAAAATTTACTTGTAAAAGAAAAAGTAAAACTGTTCCTGTAAGTTTTTGTAAAAGAATCATCAGTTAATAAAAAATACAATATTTTTGTTTGAAAAAACTTCGTGCATCTCGTTATTTACTTTCTTTGCCTAAAATAAAATTCTTAATGTACCTAAAAATACCTGAAAATGTTTTTTGTATATTTTTTCCAAGCTTTTTTTTTTTATTTTATTTTTTGTTACAGTTAAGAGTTTGCCATAGAAAGATAGAAATATAATTATTAATTTAATTTTTGGCATACAAAATTTTGCAAGCCATTTTTTTATCCGAAGTTTTCAAAGGATTTGGACAACACCACGTTATCATGCGCATCATGCATGAAGGTTAGAAATAACGTATCAATTTCACGCGACATCACAGTATATTTCATTTGCTATTTTGTGAATTCTTAACTTAACACCTTTACCATTTATCATGTCCGTGTAAAAAACCAATATGTACAGCTACTTAAATAAACATAAACATAAACATAAACAACAGAAAACATAAGAAATTCTTTAAGATTATTTTTTTTCTTCTTGTTGTTAAGGTGTATAAGCTGGTTTTTATAACTTGTAAAAGGTAACGTGATATAAAATAAAATGGAGAACACAATTTAGAATTATCAACAATGTGCTTATGTTTATTATATAACGTTAAACGTGAAGGAACCGAGCAAGCACCGAAATAATTGATTAAGAAACATCCATTTACGAAAAATCAGTTGAGCACAAGTACTTATTTTTAACTTTCTAATACACAAAAAACCAATTAAATTAATTAATTTTCTATTTTCAATGATCATCGGTATCATCTGCTTTTTCAAGCAAAACCAATTTATGGACTGGGCGCTTCGCAAAAATTGAACCAGCTGTCTTGTCATTGATTTCAACAGCCCTTTTGTCAAAATTCGTCTGAATCCTCATAAATTTCCTTTTCACAGGCCTGCTGGAATTGTCTATTGTAGGTAGGTCAACGTTTGTTATCCAAGAAGACACCCAAATATTTGACCGATGGTTTGGTCTGGATCATAAGGGAATTACCCATAAGGGTATTGTGTTGTGATTGTTTCCCTTGGATGGTGTTTGCGGTTAGTGTCCCAAAAGTGTGACAACCCGCAGTTATCTTGCCTCTGTAGGGTAGAGTAGAGTCAAGATCTGGTTCCATGCGAGCATGGTCCCAAAATCACCCTTCCTTTGAGGGTCCGAATAACTGCATGGTTGCTACCTTGTCTGTTAGTGTTTAATGTTAAGATGCGGAGCAGTGGTCAGAATAACCTCCATCAGGTTCTTCCAGCAGTAAGCCAACTCCAGGTCCCACAGTTTGCTACCAACTGCTGTTGGCATGCATAGACCAGGGCACACATAGACCATTATTAGGCATAGCCAATAGAAATATGTCACCGAGATCTTACCACAGTTCGGGTATACCTGTTGCAGGCTCGCCTTAGGCATCCCCCTCAGATGGTCTCCGCCCTCCTATGAAGTCCTCAAGGCCGAGTGACTGACCTTACGAAGTACGGTCACTAGGCTCTGAGGTTTCAATGCTCTCCAACATCATCTTCTGTGTTCGTTAGTGAAAACTCGAGGTACCTTCTGCGTCGTTCCTCCAGCGCTGGGCAAGCCCAGATCCGATGTTCGGTTGTTTCTGTCTTGTTTCATCGCAGAATCTGCAGTTCCGAATATCGTTAAGGTTCCCTCATCTGTTATGGTTCATTACCGTTAGTGACACACCCGTTATCCAGCCCACCACAACACGAGTATAGATTCAATTCATATTCAGTAGTTCGTCACGCCACTCGTAGATCGGAGAGGTAGATCCAGGGACCGCCTGGCTCCCCTCCATTCCGTCCACTCCGTCGCGTTCTCCCTTCTACCTATTCATCAAGTCAGAGATAGCCGATAATACAACCTCGCACCAAGGGGTTCCGATTACGGCAGTTGGGGCTGCTATCTTAGCTATCTTACCTTTCTTGGCTTTAAGGAGTCAGCTTTCTCGTTGCCTGGTATGCCCATGTGAGCGGGTACCCGCGTGAGTAAAGCGTGATTTAGCTCCGACTTACTATATAGAGTGTTTAACGAAGTTTTGCTGCATTCGCGTACCAGCTTCGAGAAAGATGTCACCGAGTCCAGAGCGTTGAGAGAAGCCAGGCTATCTGAGCGCATATGCTAATTCTCATTTTTTTTCTGTCCCCTGACGACGAAGCATCTTCTCCGCACACATCTTTATAGCCAGTATTTCCGATTAAAAAACACCGAGGTCCTGGAGGTCCTGCAGAGCCAATGAGGGCTCTGTTTCTTCAGGACCCCATGCAGCCGAACCAGTATTTCCATCCTGTTTTGACCCATCCGTATAGTATACCAGACTCTTGTATGAGCCGCCATCTGGTATACGGGTGCCGAGTGCCGTCTGCCAATTCATTCCTGCTGGTTATCCTAATGGAGAACCTCTTTTCAAAAGTCAAATCCAAATTCCCCAGCAGTTCTGTCTAGGCCAACGTTGTTCAGTAGTTCCATGCAGGGCAGTTCCCTGCTCTATCGCTGCGTGCTTGCCCCTACCAGGAACCCATTCGCCCAGAGCCCGTAGACGAGCCGCAGTGGTTCTGGCTACTGATTCTTTGATAACAATGTGGAACGGAGAGTGGAACATCGACAAGCACAGCACACGGAGTGCCGTCTTTGGCGTGTTCTTTGGCGCTCCAACCATGCTTCTAAGCATCATTGCCTGTAGGCAGGTCCAGGTTCTTTCCCTCAGTGATGTGGTTAGATCTATGTTAGATCTAATTGTTGATGTTTTTAAAAGCGCATAAGTTAAAGAATAGCCTCCCGAAAGAGGCTATCGTCCATATAAGTTTCGGAACTTAGGACTTTCGAACCGAGAGGGTATTTTTCTCCTTCATCGATAGCCAACTGCCTAGTAACTGAATTCGAAACAGGCTGTAAATATAGGCTTTGAATAGAATCTGTTTCGGAATCTGAGTCGGACATTTCGAAAGCATAACGATCCTTATTTTCAATTTTTGTGTCTTTTTGTTTATTTCAAAAAATACCGATAGGTGGGTGGCTACTGTTTCTCGCAATTGTTAAATTCCCGTCTTACTTACTATTTAAGGAAACAAGAGAATTACCACATACGTCATATGTGATATAACTTCCTCTTCTTTCAACGATAAAAGTTGTGCCGAGTAAGTTATACCTAACCTAAAAAACTTTCGTAGTGCATGATAATGTACAGGATCTTTTCTTAGTCGCTTGATAGGAAGCGGCCAATCACATCTGGCCATTGCTTTTGTAATTTTTTTCTTTATATATTTTCTGACGACCTATACAGATTAAAAACCTCCTTAGAGTCGGTCGCATTTATAACGATTTAGAGATTTAAATAAAAATGCGTTTCAGTTGATTTAATATTCACTGTTGTTACTTGTTATTCAGCCTTGATTATATGCTATATTTTAAACATGTGCACGACTTACTTTTATTTAAGTCTCGTCACTGCGCTAGAGGTCCTCTATGTACCCTTACAAGGTTTCATCCTTTCCGTTCCCCGTTTTTTTACGACACCGAGAGATCTTTTTTGTCAACTGCTTTTTTGTATACCGTACCGAATGGCTGGCCGCTAGGCAATTGCAAGTGTATCATGTCAAGTCGCGAGACAATAAGACACTACTGTGTATGACGTGAGTCATCAAGAGAAGCAGACGAAAGAAATAACAATCCCCTTTAGTTTTTTCTTATTTTTTACAACCTTACTTTATTTATTCAAATTACTTAAATAAAAAAGCTTAAAATACGCGATTAGTCGAAAATTCTCCTATACTTGATTCGTATTAAAACTTTTGTTAGTCTTTGGTCGTTTGCTTGTACAGCTTCAAATAATACGTGTTGAGGATTCGTTACCTATCGATATTACCTTTAGATTTCTGTACCGTAGCAATGTCTTTGTCGTCTGCAAGAGTTTTTTTGTTTCCTATTAAAAAACACCGAGGTCCTGGGGGTCCTGCAGAGCCAATGAGGAGGGCTCTGTTTCTTCAGGACCCCATGCAGCCGAACCACACCGGTTTTTTTTTTTCCATCCTGTTTCGACTCATCCGTATACCATTACTCTTGTATGAGCGAATATCGAATTCAAAGGGGCAAGCCATTCGCCCAGAGCCCGTAGTCTAGCCGCGGTTCTGGCTACTGATTCTTTGATAACAATGTGGAACGGAGAGTGGAACATCGACAAGCACAGCACACAGTGTGCCGTCTTTGGCGTGTTCTTTAGCGCTCTAGCCATGATTTTCGGTATCATTGCTTGTAAACGGTCCAGGTTATTTCCCTCAGTGATGAGGTTAGATCTGTGCCACCATACTACCGATCCGTATGTGAGCCCAGGGATCGTAACCGCGTCGTAAATCCATTTTACCAATTTTGGTCTTAGACTCCAGGTTAGGTCCAACCATGCGTCTGCATAGCCAGTATCCATTAAGGAATTCGGCCGTTACTTGCGCTCTACGTGAGCCCGCCAGTTCAGCTTATCGTCCAGCACCACGCCGAGGTTATTACATTACTTTTTCTTTGGAAAAATCACATATCTTTGGAACTACCATTAGAAATTTATATATTAACATCATTTCATATTGTGTGGCCTCTTCATCAATAGCCATAGCCATGCCTGGTAACTGAATACGAAACGTGGTGTAAGTATAGGCTTTGAATAGAATCTGTTTCATCTAAGTCGGACATTGAGTCGAAAGCATAATGATCCTTATTTTCAATTTTTGTGTTCTTTTTGTTTATTTCAAAAAATACCGATAGGTGGGTGGCTACCGTTTCTCGCAATTGTTAAATTCCCGTGTTACTTACTATTTAAGGAAACAAGAGAATTACCACATACGTCATATGTGATATAACTTCCTCTACTTTCAACGATAAAAGTTGTGCCGAGGAAGTAACACCTAACCTAAAAAACTTCCGTAGTGCATGATCATCATGTACAGGATCTTTTCTTAGTCGCTTGATAGGAAGCGGCCAATCACATTTGGCCATTGCTTTTGTAATTTTTTTCTTTACACATTTTCTAAAGACCTATACAGATTAAACATAACCTCCCTAGAGTCGCATTTATAACGATTTAGAGAGATTTAAAAAAAATGCGTTTCAGGTGATTTAATATTCACGGTAGAGCTGAATTTATTCTTTTCCCTGAAAGTACAACCAAAAATAGGTCAGTAAGAAAAATGAGAGATTGTTTTTTCTATTGTTTTCTCTGTAAAAAACTTCTAACCCTGAGAAAAATAATGTAAATATTGATATGAAAACTTTTCTCCTCTTAAGCCTGGATAGAAAAAATTTCCTACAGAATTCGATTCTGGATTCAAAAAATTTTTGTCAGATTTTTAATTTTTTTCCCATGAGACTTGGCGGAAAATATTTCATTTGTTTTTTTTTTTTATTATCTAGAGCTCTCAAAAAGCAATCATAATCTTATCGATATCATTAACAATACCGCGTGAAGACTGTTAAGTTTTTTATCAAAATTTGTGTATGGTTTTACGGCCTGGATATTCTCTTACAAAGAAGATATAAATGTGGAATATTTCAACGCCTATATAATAAATAATCACCAGATCCTATACTATTTAATTGAAGAAAATTTATGTTATTTGCAACAAACGATTTCTAGAAATAAAAATTCCTATCAATTTCTCGGACAACTTCTATATAACTGTTTTGTTGTTACGGTTAGCCTTGATTATATTCTATATTTTAAACATGTGCAAGACTTACTTTTATTTAAGTCTCGTCACTGCGCTAGAGGTCCTCTATGTAGCCTTACAAGGTTTCATCCTTTCCGTTCCCCGTTTTTTTCCCCGACACCGAGAGACCTTTTTTGTCAATTGTTATTGTATACCGCGCCGAATGGCCGCAAGGCAATTGTAAGGCAATTGCAGTAACATGTCAAGTCACGAGACAAACATAGGGTTTGGTAAGACACTACTATGTATGACGCGAGTCATCAAGAGAAGTAGACGGAAGAAATAACAATCCCCTTTCTTGTTTTTTCTTATTTTTTACCTTACGTTATTTTTTCACATTACTTAAATAAAAAATAGCTTAAAACAAATGAGGAGACAAAAATTCTCCTACACTTGATTCGTATTATAACTTTTGTTAGTTTTTGGTAGAGGATTCGTGTTAACTATCGATATTACCCATACACTTCTGTACCGTAATAACGTCTTTGTCGTCTGCAAGAGTATTTTTGTTTTTGACATCGATCAGTTTACTCCCTGTTTTTACCATAAAAGCGCGGCAATATTTAAATTTAAGAAAGATTATATTATTTCTTACATATATATATTAAAAAAAAAAAAAAAATAGGTTTATCATTTATACTTAACTACTAATTTTTTATGAGAGTACTAGTTTTAGAAAGTTTATTTATATGAAAGTACTTTCATGGAAATAAATGAGGTATTACATCAAAATTAAAAAAAAAAAAAGTAGTTTGTGATTTTTTGATGTAAAAATTTTTGAAAAAAAAATTAGGTCTTAATTCCATAATGGTTGTGAAATTTAACCGGTTACATACATACACACACACACACACACACACACACACACGCACACACACACATACAGACTTTTTTTAAAAACCGGTTTTTTAGCTTCCTGAGGTCCCTAAACGTGCTTATATGCCAAAAAATCAAAAATCAAAATTTCATCTATCACAAAGTTGTTTCATCTGTCACAAGTTCCTCTATGATGAACCAATATTGTTTTTCTTTATTTTTTTATGCAAAAAATTTTGAAACAAAAATTTTCAAAACATTAAGTATCACACCGAGCTTGAACGAGTGAAAAGTAAAAAAAAATGACGACAAAATCTGATCTTGCAAACTTTTTGGAAATAATTTGTTATTTATAAACTTTCATAGTAGTAACTTGGTTCTGCTCATCGCAACAATTTTTAGTCAATTTTGTGGCTGGCTGAAAGATCGAAATCAGAAAATTAGATTTTTACCAATTAATCTTTATAAAATTTAAAGAAATAGATGAAAATTTTGAAAAAACCACTCTTAAAGAAAACAAAACTTTTCTTTTTACGATAAAATTTAGCACAGTTACCGTCAATTTAATATTTTGCTCAAATTCGTCTTAACAAATATTGAAATTTTATTGAAAAAAGCCTGTTTCTGGACTTAAAATGTGTAATATTTTCAACATAATATATTTTGTTTTTAATCGATTAATTTTTTCCTGAGTATTCATTTCTTCAAGTAAATAATCATTTTCATCCACTAAATTTCAAATTATATGTCAAAAACCAATAAAAACTGGCTCAAATAAATCTTACTATTTAAAGCTATAAAAAGTTTTTGACTTGAAAAGTAAATTTTAGTTCATGAAAATGGTTTTTTTTTCTTAAAGATATAAATTGCAAAGGAAAAATACAGACACACACATTTTTTAGCTTCCTGAGGTATCTCAACGTGCTTATGTGTCAAACAATCAAAAATCGAAATTTTTTATTTTAATTTTTAATTTAATTTTTAATTTAATTTTACCTAAAAATAAACCAAAAAAAGAGGCTTTTTGATAAGTTTATTTAATTAATTTGGATTTAAAATTGTAATATTAAAAACTGTAAAAAAATTACCTGTATATTAGCTGGTAATTTATTTTTGTCTATTGCCGAAATATGGTTATGTGATTGATCTTTTTTAAACCCATAAATATTATTTTTCCTTTTCAGAAAAATAGTATATTACGGTCCTAGGCCAGAAAAATAAAGAATGGCCCAAATCGCAAGTAAATTACCTTCCGAGGCGAAGCTGCGATTTGGGTCATTCTTTGTTTATGGTCGAGGATTGTACAAAATTTTTTGGCGACTGTGGCGAGAAAATACGTCTTTGCCGGACGCGCAGCGTCCGGGAAATACGTACTTTCGGGCCGCAGTACAAAAAATTATATTTATGGGCTTAAAAAAGAGGAAGCTAATTTAAGAAGCAACCTTCATTTTTTTAAATTGCAGTATCCAATTTTTTTGAAATTTTTTTTCTTCAAAATTTTAAGTAACAAAAAATTTAAAAATCACCAAAGTTTTTTTTCTTTTTGCAAGTACTACCCAGTTTTTTTATTTGGAAATAGTACTAATTTTAGAAATATCAATTTTATTCGATTTCTTGGATTTGATGCGTATAGGTAATATAAATTTTTTTCCAAAATTTTTTGCATCAAGAATTAAAAAAAGCAAGATTATTTTTTTTTCATTTTGGAATTTATTCCGCTGGAGTTCTAGTTTAAAGAAATTCATTATTTCTTAATATCTCATATTTATTGTATTTAAATTTTTTCCGCCATTAAAAAAAACTCCATTATTTTTTTTTTTGCTACCAAAGTTTGATACCAAATTTGGTCTCACTTAACTTCTCAGTTATGATACATAAAATCTAAAAATTTGCAAATCATATTTGTCATTGCTTGAGGAACCTTAGTGCCAATAATTAGTGCGTTTTTTTTACTTGCTTACTGGAGAATGATACTTTGTACTCAGTTTAGATAAATAAAGTAAACAAAAATTTTTTTTTACCCATCTTTTTGTAAGTCCAAAAATATAAAATCATTTAGTATTATATACAGAAACTATTTTCTTTAATAACAAAATATTTTATTTATTTCAAAATATTTGTATTGTATTTTTATTTAATAAATTATAGGAAATTTACATGAATGACGAAGGGCTATACTATCTTCGTTCATTGAAGTTTAAGTCAGAAGATATTACTAAGATGAGACGTAAGTTCTTTTTTAAATATTTACATTTTTTCTTTATTAATTAATTTAAACCCAACGTTATAATTCATAGACAGATCATAATAAATTTTAAATGAAATATTTCTTACATTTCTTATCAAACAATTTGAGACTTTCAAAATAAAATTAGGTATGTGGTTTTTTAAAGCTGTGAAAATTTTATTTATGATTTTTTTAAATTAAAAAAGAGATTAAAATAAGTTGTATAAAAATTGCGTATTTGCAGTATACAAGTATAAGTAAAAATTAAACTTTTAAGTTTATTATTGATTAAATATAATTTATTATATATTTATGTATTAAAAAATTACTAAAAATTACGATTAAATAGAATCTAAATAAAATTGATCAAATTGAATAAAATATTTACTGGTTTAATTATCTCTGAAAAATGTGCAAAAAGTTTATATGCATATAAACTGCCGTTAGTGTGTGTTTGTGTACAATTTTACAGCTACATAGCTACATTTATTTTTATTTTCTTTTACATTATTTCAAATTTCAACTTATTCTTAAATGATCGACCATACTTTTTTTATTTAAATAAATTAATATATCAATTAAATTAATTTCAATATCCTTAAAAACAAAAAGAGGTGGCAACAAACAAATTTTATCATATACATACATTGTATTGTATAAATATTTAAAATTGCTTGAAATGTCAATGATCATAAGATCATTATTATTTTGTGTGGATATTATGACTTTTTTGCATCTTAGAATATTTTGTGACCATTTTATGCTAAGGAACGTATTTTTTAGAATAGTCTGCATTTATGTGTTTATATGGATGTAATTAGTGTTATCTCTAAATCATTATTTAGGTATTATTAAGACCTAAAATGTATTCAAAAAAGTCTTCTTAAAATCTTAAATATTTTTTTTTATTATTTGTATTTCAACGTTACACCTAATTTTTTTACGTGGCTTGTAGTTTTAAAAAATTTGTGATTGCTTGATTTTTTGGATCTGACAACTAAATTTTTGAAAAATTTCATGTCAATCACTTGTACCTTAAAAACAATTTGCTACATCCACCCTTGCGTAATATATATTTACTTTTTTTCCATGGTATTTCATACTTCAGGTAAATCATTATAATTCGCATTCGGGAATCAAATACAAAATTTTGTATGAAAAATTTTGCTGTCAATACATAAAAAAGCACTGTTATACATAATTTTTTTTCGTGGAAGCTCTAGTTATAGAAAATTTGATATTTGCTTTTTAATAATTAAATTTGCGGGATATTTTTTCTTCAGAATTAAAAATAAATAAATAATTATTCACTAAAATTAAAAATACATAGCTATAATATGTGCAAGCAAAAATTATGTAAAGTATAATTATAATATTGTTTTAGGATTAGTATCAGAAATTTTAAAACCCAAATCCTTTTAAGGATTTCCAGATGATTTTAAACAAGAAGATTATTGTAATCAAGAACCTTATTATTTTTAATTCATATAAACTATTAGTATAAAGATATTTTATTGTGCATTGAAAATCGTAAATGTAGCTTTCAATTAACTTACAACACCTTACTTTTTAATTGCAAGATAATTTTATTAAATTTTTAATGCATTTTTATTAAAATAAATTATTTTTGTAAAACTTAAAATAAGTAAAATCTACAGATGCAAAAGATTTTATAAATCAATTTAGTTTCTATGATTCTTTAACAAGGTATAAAACAATGAAAGGCCAAATTGATGTCTTAAAAAAAAATTATGCTTATATTAGTCCAGAATCAAAATTTCTTGGAATAGATAATGAAGAATATATGTACGTTCCATTGATTCAAACATTAAAACTCATTTTATCAAATGAAGAAGTAATGCAGTATATAGATAATCATTCAAATAAATCAAATGACGATCTAATGTGCCACTATGAAGACGGGGATACATTTAAAAATCATCCTTTTTTTAATAAATATCCTAATGCATTAAGGATTCAGTTATATTTTGATGAGTTTGTCGGTAATAATCCGCTCAGTAATAAGGTCCGGGATAATAAAATCGGAGCATTTTACTTCAGTATATTGAATCTTCCTCCCCATTTGAAAAACTTTATAGGTAATGTACATGTTTTAGCACTTTGCAATGAAAACTTAGCTCATGATTATGGAACAAATGATATATTGAAACCATTTGTTAATGAGTTAAAGATGTTGGAAAAAGACGTAGGTTATTCAATAAAAGTAAATAATAAAGATTACACTCTTTGTGCAACTCTAGCATCAGTTACAGCGGATACTGCAGCTGCTAATCCCTTGCTTGGTTTCTTAGGACCTGGAGCAAAATGTTTTTGTAGATTATGCATGATTTCTCGTAATGAACTGCATAAAAGATGCTATTTTCATGAAGAAAAAAGAACCCCAGAACTTCTTGAGTATCAGCTACAAGAAATAATACTTGATTCAACTACCAGTACTGCAGCTGGAGTCAAAGGTCCTTGCGAATTAAATAAATTAAAATACTTTCATACTTGTTACAATAAAGTTTTTGATGTCCTTCATGATCTATTTGAAGGCTGGGTTCCTTATGTCATTAAGTTAACAGTTGCATACCTAGTCTTAAACAAAAAATGTATAGATGTAGAAAGCAGCATCAATTATCGTTTAAAAAAATTTTCATATGGTGGACCTGAAAAAAGTAATAAACCTTCATCATCTTTTGATTTGCCAGGCCTTAAACATGTTATCAGTGAACACAAGTTGCAACAAAAAGGAGTTATAAGACTAAAATGTTGTTACATTGTTAAATAAAGAATACATTATTCTATGTTTCTCCCCCGACAAAAAAAAGAAAACCGAAAAGACTGGTACTAAAATCAATTACGCCACCCACCTTATTTGATTACTATGAGAAAGTATGCCACCCACCATGTTAAATTTGATGGAACTAAAATTAGAGAAAATAAATGAAATACAAATAGAGGTGAAGCCCAAATAAAAGAAAGAGAGAAATAGAAAAATGTACAGCTGGAGGTTATAATATTCATAAATTTTAAAATTTACTAAAAGACTAATTTTGACTAGTTTTGTTTTAAAGCTAACATTAAGAATTAAACATATAAATATTTAATTTGTAAAGGAACGAAAATTGTCTATATAAGTCATATTTGTAAATAACCTAGATTCGTGAGAGCAGTGATATACCTTAAATACTGAAAATTTACAAGACATGTTTAAGTATTTGAAGTTACAATTAACTTTGACAGAAGCTAATGTATAACATAAAAAAATAAAAATTATATGAAATTCAAATACTAAAAACTATAATTGTTGACCCAAACGAAGCAAGATACCCACTTGAATATAAAATAAAATCCAAAATACGACATTGAAGTTGACTTGAAACGTCTTCGGTTGATGACAAAAAATAATATTGAATGATTGCAGTTCCCAACAGAATTGCAAGACAAGACTTCACTGGTAAACAGGATACTTGAAGACTGCAGCAATTATCAACCAGTTGTTTTAGATTTAAGCCAGTATATAACCTACAAACGACGCAATATATAATTAGTATGACAATTTATGACAATTAGAAACAAAAAAATACAATTTTATGATTTAAAATTTATTAATTGATCAATAGAAAATTTTGCTAAGATTAGATAATTAATAATTTATTTGAAAGTTTGATCAATTGAAAAATATACTAAAATTAGATAATTAAATTAAATAATTTGGAGTGGTCGGGAAATAAACCATTTTTTGGTGAATACCTGACATGCTGGAATGAGATGGGTTGGCCCCATGGTTTGGTAGGAGTTACCTATGGACACGACGCTGTATAAGCTACAGACCACTGGTTTGGTCCTTTAGTGTCGATAACTCTAGGTGGGATTGAACTGCCTTCTCGTGGCTACTCTGTTGATGTGCTTAATTGCACACAAATGTTCACCCACTCAGCAAGGCTGAGGCCTGCACACGTCGTACCTGTGCGTCACTCAGCCGACGGCTTTTGGCTGAGATCCTAAATGGTTCTCTTAGTGGACAGTTAAAGTTTCTTATTAACTCTACCTTGCTCCCTCTCGGATGCCAGGTGGAATCACTTCTTGCCCGATGACCTCGAACTCACTGTGAGGGGTGCGTTGTCTAGGAAGGCGTCTGCGAACGGGGCATACATTTCCTCTAATTCAGATGTCACTAAAGGCAGCTTTAATTTTTAATTATACTATACACTAATGCTATTGACATTAGTATATTAATATGATGAATGGCACGTATGGCTGGGGCTTCTCTGGAGCGGGGCTCCACAGCAATGTGGCCTTGCCCTATAGAGCAAGGTATTCGTTGCTGCTGGTTCATTCATGTTTGTGCCCTGCACCTGCTGTCTGTTGGGGGGATTCAGAAAAAGCCACGAAAAGAGCTGAAAAGTTCGCTGGGATTGGCTGCATGTGTTTCTGTCTAAACAAAAAACTGTTTACTTTAAATGTGATATATGTGTTGCAGCCAATAACATCGGGACGTAAGGCTTGAAGCGGTAATTATCAGATAAACCCTTGCAGCTGCAGGTGTTGGGCGCGAAAATGCCTGATCCTAGGATCCCCGATTTCGGTGAGCCCTGCGGCGTTCGCTCCATGACTAGTCAAGAAGCTTTTTTTTTTTTGTTCAGAGCTTCCCTGACTAACCTAAAATCTAATTAAATTGCACAAGTGTGTAAGTCCCAGGAGCAGATGTCTGGGTGGATGTCGCATTCTTTCTTGCAGTGCAAATCGAATGATCGAACGGCACGTGCTGTTTTCGCCTGGTGATCATTTGATCATCTGTGGAAGTAATCTTACTTTTGTAAGAATCATTGGGATCTTGACCAATCGCTAGGAATGGCTTATGAGGATCCTGTTAATACGACGGGTAAAATATCGTATTATGTCAGCAGACATTAGATCTGTAGGACTCGTAACGGTCACCCCCCTGTGTCTTGTACCCAGGGTGAGGATTGCTGCGGGTCTGAATCCCTGGTCCTATTATCTCACCACTTTTTCCCATTTCATTACAGGTACACTAATTACAATAGTTCTTTACAGGTTTTTTCTTTTTTACAGGTTATCACATCGCACAGAGGGTACCCTTACCCGCATTCATTTAAGGGCGCTTAGTCCAGTGACACAGGCTATTTAAATAACAAATATGCAAAATGATAAAAATGATATACCTCAGGCTGATAAGCCACTTGTTCAAGAAGTGTCGAATTCAGCTGTCAGTTCCGATCGGGTAAAAGCCCCGGTGGCTGGCACCGGCCCCATGGACTCTGAGGGGGGCCAACAATTTTGCATGGAGGTGGATTTAACACCATCTTCCGCCCAGGGGGATCACGAAACGAACTTCAAGCCATAGTTTTGCTTGAACATATTCAGCATCCACTACCTGCATCAGGTGCAGGGAATACTGAAAAACCAAGCTATGCGGACAGCCTTAAATATCTGCAGAACTTAGCATATGGCACTGGTAGTCTTAACACAGACCAGGCCTCTGATCAAGCAGTGGTTGAAAAGCCCAATGCCTTCCTTCATCACATTTCTGTTCTGAAGGACGTTGTACAGGCTTTGGAAAAACACCATAAGGAAATGATGGAAGCTCATCGCAGCATGTCACATCACTATACATCAGTACAGAAAAATTGCGGCATGCCAATTAAAAATGGAGTAAATCTCTTCGGCAATGTGCTCATTCAACTTGAGCTAATAACGAAGAGACTGCATGCAGAAGCGCAAGACATTGAGTCTGCTCTTAAAAAGGCAGAACATAAATAGCAGGCAAAGAGAATCCGATCGTCTTCCTCTGAGGAGAACTCCCCAGAGTCAAGACAAGATAGGAAAAGGATCCACAAGAAGAACCTTAGCAACTCTGGGGTGGAGCAGCAGAACAACGCGGAGCTCCAGGAAGAAGAGGAAAGAAGGAAAATGCTGCTTCAAGAAAACCAGAGGAAGGCGCAAGAGCAGAGGAATAAGGAGACAATGCGACTGGAACAGGAGGGAAAAGAGCGGCGTAAAAAAGATAAACTGATCCAGGAGCAAAAGAAGAAGGCAAGTCTGCTAGAATTATACCAAAAGCAGAAGCTGGAACAGAAAAAAGGGAAGCGGCCACCAAAAGAGAATGAACTTGCGGGGGGAGATCGCCACAATAAGGGAGATGACTCAAAGGTTACTCCTAATAACACCAAGGAGAACGGCCCACAGGGTAACCCTGGGACCTCCCCTAACAAGGATGGAGATAAGGACGCCCCTAGGCATAAGTCCAAAAAAGAAAGAAAGCTGCTGAAGAAACAAAAGCAGCTGCAGCTTCAACCAATAAAGGGTACTGATCAGCATATGGAGACATGCGAAGTAGCTGACGGACAAGAGCAGCAAAATCAGGTACCTAAGAAGCCACTGGACAAAGAGGAAAATTGGCTGGTAAAGGGTAAGAAGAAGAAAAAGCCCAGGGCCAAAAAGCCCTAGCCAACAAAGCAACCTGCAGAAAAAGGTAAAGTACCTTCCAAGGTGGGAAGGCGCAGGTATAGGAAAAGGAAAGAAGCCTTCCAAATTACCCCAGCGGCGGGCAAATCCTACGAGGAAACGCTTCTTAATTTAAAGAGAAACGAACCTCGAAGAATCTGGCGCGAAGGTCCACCGCATCAGGAAAACTCAAAACGGCAGCGTCCTTATTGAGTTGGAGGCCATCGAGGACCGAACAAAACTTGAAGAAGCGGTGAAGTCGGTCACGGGCCCTGAGTCGAATGTTCGTGACTTGATCCCTTGTCCTTGACACTAAAACTCGAAATTCGAGATTTGGATGGGGTCACGAAAGAACAGGAGATTCAGGCAGCTGTTGCCAAGGCCATAGGTGTCGAAAATGGAGACCTATTCCAGGTGTCCATTTTCAAAACCAAAAGCACAACAAGCCAGATGGCCGTGGTGGACCTTCTTGAGGCCGACGCTCTACGCCTGGCCAAAAAGGGCAAAATCCAGATCGGCTGGGCATCGAGTAGAGTGTGCCTTTGTTCAGACGTGAGGCGCTGCTACAAATGTCTGGGCTATGGACATAGCCAATATGTCTGCAAAGGCCCAGACAGAAGTAAGGCGTGCTTAAAGTGTGTCGAAGATGGCCATAAGAGGACAGAGTGCAGCAAGGATAAGCCTGAGTGCTTCCTCTGCAAGACCAGAAAGGATAAGTGCTCCACGGAGCACTATCCTGGAGAGGGAAACTGCTCCAGTTACCGGGAGGCTCTAGCTGTGGCAAGAAGCAGGTGTCATCGGAAATGATCAACTTTCTCCAAGGGAACATGCGACACGCACGAGAAGCTGGTGCATTGTTGGATCAAATTGCTCGCGAAGAGGATGCAAATATCCTCTTACTAAGCGAGCAATATTACAACATGAACCACAAGTACTGGATTTCCGATGACACCGGCTGCTGCGCCATATGGCTTCGAGGCAGAGCCCAAACGTCTCTTACCCAACAAGGGAAAGGGAATTGCCACGTCTGGGCCAAGTGCGGGGAGACAACTTACATAAGTTGTTATCTCTCCCCAAATGACAACTCGGCAGAGATTGCTACAAAGCTGGCCAGCATCGAGAGCACGGTCCGGGCGGCGACTGGTGGTGTCATCCTAGGTGGAGACTTCAACGCCAGGGCTTTGGAATGGGGGATGCCAACGACTAACCCCAGGGGACGAATGGTGCTCGAAATGGCCACTAGGTGCAAACTAGTGGTCCAGATAAGAGGCAACAGGCCCACCTACGAGAGGCCGGGTTGGGGTGTCTCTATCCCGGACATAACCTTCGCTACAGAAGCTGCGTCCGGGAGAATAAGCGACTGGAGGGTGATGGATGATCAATACAATGGTAATCATCATTACATCGCCTTTCGGGTATTGGAAGGAACCTCACAACGACCTCCGTACAAGAGGCGCCCCTTGGGTTGGAACGTCCCAAAAATAGACGAAGACAGATTCGAAGAGTATCTTCGAATCGAGTCAGCGTCCATCCCCGCTTGGCATGGAGGGGCCACAAGCCCCCATGAGGCTGAAATCTTAGTTAAGAAAGTAACGTCTCTATTATGCGGGGCTTGTGATGCCTCGATGCCTCGCCGCAGTCCCTGGAAAGGGAGAAAGCCAGTGTACTGGTGGACTCCCGAAATAGCCGAGCTCCGGAAGGAATGCCACAGGACACGACGAAAGGCGCAAAGAGCACGGGACAGACCTGAGGCCGCCGTTCTTTCTCAGAATCATAAGGACGCCAAACACCGGCTGGCCAAGGCCATCCGTCAAAGCAAAGCTCGATGTCTGCGTTCATTACGCGAAGATGTAAACAAGGACCCCTGGGGCCTAGGTTACAAAGTCGTAATGGGAAAGTTAAACCGGGGGTCCGACAACATGATGGACGCGGCATCGACTGAACGGATCGTCGGTGCTCTCTTCCCTGAAAGGCCCATCCGGGAAAACCCGGCTGAGGTGATACCCAGGGAGGAAGTGCCACTGTTCAGCGAAGGCGAGATGGTCAAGTCCATAAAGGCCATGAAAAATGGCAAGGCGCCGGGGCCGGACGGGATACCGGCGGAAGTGCTCAAAAGAGCGGTTAAAGTAATCCCTGGTATCCTGTTAAGCACGTTCAATGCGTGTTTGGTGGCTGGAGTGTTCCCAAAGCAGTGGAAGGTGGCACGTCTCGTGCTCTTGAACAAGGGCAAGGGGGGAGCCCCGGACTCTCCATCATCTTACAGACCTTTGTGTATGTTAAATACCATTGGTAAGGTGATGAAGAGCTTACTCCGGGCAAGGCTCAGAAGGGCAATCGAGGAGGGCGGTGGTCTCTCTGAGGAGCAGCATGGTTTTCGTGAAGGTTATTCCACGACAGACACCATTCGGCGTGTCGTGGATACCGTAGAGGCTGAGATTGAAAAGCGGCCTGCAATTCGCAAGGACGACCTTCTGGTAACGCTGGACGTCAAAAACACTTTCAACTCGGCCAGGTGGGATGAGATGATCCGGTCCCTCGAGTACGATTTCCGGATACCCAGGTATCTGGGTAACGTACTAAAGGATTATCTGCGGGACCATAGACTGCTCTACGACACGCTCGACGGAAGGCGTGAAACAAAAATCCGAACCAGAACATCGGTGAAATACCTGGGAGTTCAGCTTGATAACAAGCTGACCTTCTGGGAGCAATTTCAGAGGTCGTGTGAAAAGGCAGCGTCGGCCGCATCCTCCCTGTCAAGGCTCATGGCCAACATTGGGGGACCCAAACCAGGGAAGCGAAGGCTACTGATGTCAATCGTCAACTCTGTCCTGCTCTACGGATCAGAAGTCTGGGCGAAGACCACAGAAACTGCCAAGTACAGACGAAAAATATCGTCGGTACAGAGGCAAGCGGCAGTGAGGATCGCCTGCGGATACCACACGGTATCTCTAGAGGCGATCCAGGTTGTTGCTTCGGTGATACCCATTGACCTGCTAGCGTTGGAGCGGAAATTCATCTACGAGAGCGTAGATGAGCGCGAAGTGGCTTCCACTCGCGCCCGTTTCAACTCTATGAAAGCATGGAAGAAACGATGGAAAAAGAACCAAGAGAAAAATGCCCTATGGATGCGCAGACTGATCTCAGACCTGCAGGCATGGATGGGACGACAGCATGGGGAGGTGGATTTCTACCTTACCCAGTTCTTAACTGGACACGGGTACTTCCGTGTCATGTTGAAGCATTGGCATAAGGTGGCAACAAAGGAGTGCTTGCACTGTCCGGGCGTGGATGATACAGTAGAGCACACATTCTTCGAATGTGTTCGCTACTCGGAGGGGCGCCCGCCCTTCCTGATTTGGAGGCCGAAGACGGTGGTCCCGGAAATGCTACGGAGTTTCGAAAACTGGAACAAAGTAGCAGAGTACGTAAGGACCACCTTGTTGGAGAAGAAGGAGGAGGGCTTTCTATCGTAGAGAGCTCTCCTGCCCCTAGGCAGGGGGGAAGGCAGCGGCCAGCTGCCTAGGCTGCGCGTCTTAAACTGAAGTTATAACTGAAAAGGGATTTCCGGTTTGGGACAAACAAGCGCGGGGGGTTTAAAGTGTGTTTATCCAGTAAGAATCTGGGGCATAGCCATCGTTCGCCGCGCCGGTAGTCTCAAAAAAAAAAAAAAAACAAATTAAATAATTTAATTGTAGACATAAAAAACAAAGTATTTATTTATAAACAAAGATTTGATTAAATTATTTATTTATATTATTTGACAAATGACAAAATGCTAAGCTTAAATAATTAAAATTTAGACCTAATTATTTAAAAGTATTGATCAATTTAGAGAAAAAGGCTAAGTTTAAAATTGTTAAAGTATTGATCAATGAAAAATATGCCAGGTTTAAATAATTAAAAATGAGACGTAATTATTTAAAGGATTGATCAATTGAGAGAGTAAGTAATAAAAAATAAATAATCAATTAATTTATGACAATAAAACTATATGAGTTGTTTATAAATAAATAGAGAAAAATAAATAAAGTAAACATAATTTAAGATACATCAGCTGACGGCAGACGACGAATTTCACGACAGACGAACGAGTACTATTGTTGACACGAGTACTATTGTCGAGACGTATAATACATATAATACATATATATACTGGAACAGTCTTATTGATTAAAAAATTTCAAACCCTTTTCAGCAACATAGTGGAAATAACTGTTTAGAAATAAATTTTTTTTTTTTTTTTTTATGCAAAGAAACTAACTTATCTTTTACATTAGCTTGTTCTAAATTTTACAAATTATCTTTTATTTTGCTTTCAGTTTAATTTAAGGTATAGTATACATTGTTTTTAAAATGTTCAAAAGCCGGCAGCAAATTTCATAAATATGCAAATTATCGTTATTTTGAGATAAAGTTGGTTACATAAGTGAGAAACTTATCATGTTAGTAAACTTAACTATAACTTAAAAATTATCCAGAAAAAATTGCCTATCTTGAAATAATTTTGCTTCTCTTATTGAATTATAACGCTTTTTTGGGTACTTGTTTATCAAAATCAAATCTGATATGTTTCTCACACGGCTCAATGATACATAAGCCTGCCCTAAATTTTTCTCACAAGGTCCTACGTCAACTTTGACTTTATCCAAGGTTTGGCACTGAGCTTTGTGAATGCTGATTGCGTATGCAATAGAAACAGGCAGTTGAGTTCTTGAACAGTAATTATTTTTATAATTCCAATCGCGGGTTACAGGAATGATTGGGAATAAAGTCTCTCGAATAAATGGACCTTTATAATTATCTAAGTTTGCGAGAATGAACTGAGGTAATTTTGGTGGACTTTCGCCTTTTTTAAAGAAAATTTCTGATACGGTGCCCATCGTTCCGTTTGTTACACCACCTTCAACCCAAATATTTGTTTGTAGCATGATCCTGCAACCCCTTGAGAGATACAGTACATTTTGCAAGCCGGATGATTTTACCGTTGAGCATTGGGCGGCAAAATCTGATGAATTTATGGCCTCGATTCGAGCAACCAGATTACAATTTGATTTCAGACGTTTTTCGTTATGTGCATTAACTTTATCATTCGTATGCACAGCATTCTTAAAATCGTTTATTTCTGTTTCACTAAGATTTGATTGCCAACGATTGTTAAGTGCCATGTAATTAGTAACGCTCAATTCACCAATCGCAACCTGATCTAGAATTTTCGACAGCAAAGAATCGTTGTTTTTTTGTCTATGTGCATTTTCCAAAAGAAAGTGTCTTTGAAAAGAACGAAAAATAATTTTACCCGAGGATTTCATTTCGTCTTTGTACAGTTTAATACCATATACAGCATCTTCGCCTACAGGAGGCAGCTGATTGTAATCACCAAATAAATAAATAAACATTCCACCAAAGGGCTCATAAATATTATCTTTAATTTCTTGGCAACGATAATTTATCATATACAACATGCGTAATCCAATTAACGACATCTCGTCGATAATCAAAAATTTCAAATATTTCAACTCTGTTCTTAAATGTTTCGCTTGATCAGGTTTCAATGGCTCAAAGCTATTACGGGTGTTTGGAAGTTTAAGTAATGAATGCAATGTTTTTCCTTTGACGTTAACTGCTGCCATACCAGTAGCAGCTGCAACTTCAACAACCTCAAAACCTAGTTCAAGCTGAATAAGTCGAACCATTTCTTTTATAACTGTACTTTTTCCGGATCCTGCCTTTCCTTGAACGATAATTCTTTTCACAGAGCGCCTGGTGACTTTGTTATTTTTTATTTCTTGCAGCTGGATTTTACAACTATTCAGAATGTTTAATTGATCTATTGAGAAAATTACATTTTCCGGTGCTGATAGTTTATTGTCGGAATTTGGTTTGGCATTATTTTTAAAAATTTTTAAGAAATCATTCACTTCATGCAGCGAGGGTAAATCTAATTCTCGCTGGTTCCAATTGACATTCAAATCGATTTCTCGGTAACCTAATATATTTTTAATTATTTGAAACGTTGACTTATTGTTTATCCTTTTGGCAGCCTCATGCAACGAAATTTTTTCAGGCATTGCTTACGATTTTGTCTTTGGCGTTCTGGCCCAATTAACAGTGATTTTATCGAAGAAGCAGTTACGAACTAAAATTATTCTTTACTTAATTCTCTTGTTATCTAATATTTTAAGAAAAATTTACTGTAACTGCTTCCTTACTGTTGAGTTGTCTAATTCTTTTTCAATTCATAATAACCTATTAATCTTCATAGAGGACTTAAGACGTTCTTGAGTCATTGATTTAGCTTTCATAAAAGTGAAAAACTATGTTGTGCTACGAAATAATCAGTATGTCGTACGTCATAACTAAGTCTATAACTTAAATAGCAAAATTAACCAAGCATTTACATATTTCAAATTGACGCATTCGTGTCGGAATTAATTCCACAGATATTAAAAAGTCATAGGAGAACTAGCTTTAATAAACCCTAGAAAATGTTACACATTACATAGCACCATTGTGAAGATTATAGATGGTAAAATTTTCAAGAATAAGCATTCACGTCGTAGATTTCTATTCCGATAAGTGTAAAAAAATTTTAGTGCGATGAATAACGTTAGCATTAGTGACTTACACGATTACTGTTTGCAGATTATTTTTCGGCTCCTACCTATCGCAGAAAGAATTAAATTGGAAAGAGTTTGCAATCTTTGGCAATCTTTAAGCAAGGACTCGTGGTACGATTTTAAAAAACTGGATTTCGATTTTAAAACCAGGATAGTGAGCGGTAAGAATTTCACAAGTTTAACGGACGAAAATATCTTTACGTTATTAAGCGTTTTGAAAAGAAGTGGAAAATATTTGAATGAAATCAATTTTAACGGGCCGATAATAAATAAATCGTGTCAAAATTTATTATCATGTGTTTCAAAATATTGCCCTAATTTAACGGCCAAAGGTCTTTAGGGACTTCTGCACCAATAGTCCCTAGATACTTTTGCACCAAAGTCCCTAGGTACTTCTGCACCAAAAGTCCCCGAATCGAAAATATTCTAAGTCCATTTCACCCTGCCCCCCCTAAAAACGTCACTTTTTCACCCTTCCCCCTAAAAACGTCAATTTTTGACCTCCCATCTAAAAGCGTCACCTTTTCACCCCCCCTAAAAACGTCAATTTTTCAGCCCCCCATCCAATGAACATATTCCATTTTAAAAAAATTTTATGTTTTTTGAAACTTTTTGCCCGAATCATATTATCGCACAAAGGTTTATCGAATTCATTTACTTATGTAAATCGGCAAAAAACCGCTCACAGAATCTACTTCTATAAATTGTAACGTATTTAATTGAAAAATTGGGTTTTTGCTAAATTCAATATTTTCAATATCGATATTCGGTAAGTTTAGCTACGCCTCGAGCGTATAAGCACTCAAGTCTTGCGAATTAAGTTGCAGACTGCATTCCTAAGTCTGACACATTTAAAGAGTAACTTATGTCTATAAATTTAAAAGAATACACTTTTTACAAATTATATTGAGAAAATTGTCCTCAATTAAAAAATTTAAGGATGCATCTAAAACTTCTAAAGTATTAAACATTAAAGAGAGTCCAGTTATGTTATGGTAAGAATTTATGTATTTACAAAGCCGAATATAAGCATGATTATTTATATTCAAAAAATTATTATTGTTAATTTTAAGAAAAATTGAATAGTATTTATGCAATAAAGCGTTGAGTACGTTAACAAAATAAAATAGAACATTTGATATTATTGAATAAGCCTAAATAAACTTTTTATCCTAATTAATAATAATAGATCAGATAGATAAAAGAAATACCTCGCTGTGAAGCGGTCAATGTTGTAATGATGTATCTTTTTAAATCTCGCCCTGGTCTCATCTAGATACATAAATAATTTCTTTTGTCTATCCAAACTCTAAATTTTAGATTTCATTTTTGCAAATTGATCAGAAAGTTTTACATTTCATTTGCAAATTTTTTCTATTCCTCAAACTGATTAATTAGCAATTTGAATCATAAAAATCGGTCAAAAATCTTATTTCGTCGACGAAATATATTACAAAGTTTTTATACTCTTTGGATGTTATTACAATTTTGAGAATAATAAATAAAAAAAAAGGTTTGCATTAAATTATCCTTGGATCTAATTTTAACCCACTTTGCAACAAATTTCTCACCTTATATATTAAACGCCAAAATTTTTTCCTACAATAATTTCATCGCACAGAGATTTATCAGATTCATTTACTTATGTAAATCGGTAAAGTATCATTCACAGAATCTACTTCTATAAATTGTGACGTATTCAGTTTTTCGGTAATTTTGGCTACGCTTCGAGCGTATAAGCACTCAAGTCTCGCTAATGAAGTTACAGATCGCATTCCTAAGTCTGACACATCTAAAGAGTAACTTATGTCTATAACTTTTAAAAAAATACACTTTTTACAAATGATATTGAGAAAATTGTCGTCAATTAAAAAATTTAAGGATGCGTCTAAAACTTCTAAATTATTAAACTTTGAAGAAGAAGTCCAGTACTTCATAGTAATGCAGTTCGATATTCGCATTTGCAAAACTTTTAAATTACAAAAATTCATCAAATTTTTTCGATTTTTTTCAAACTTTGTTTCTTTTTCGAAATTGCTGTTATTTAATAAAAAACATTCGTGACAAAATATTAGTCTCATAATGCAAAGATTCTTCAAATGCAATGTTGCTTTCAAAATATTGCATAATTCGCAATAAGTTAGGAAAATTTCTGACAGTGAGTATTCGTTCAAATTCGACAATATCTGAAAGTTCATTGTTGATTTTGATATTTTTAAAACTTTCAAATTTTTTTGTTTCAAGAAAAGTTTTTTTATTTCAATTTCATGCTGCCAGTTTTATCCAGTAAGATTTAATTCCTTTAAAGCATCAACTTTGTCATTTAAATTTCTTATATCCAAGGGCGAAAGATTGATTTTCGATGTATCGATAACCGTTAAATTAGGGCAATATTTTGAAACACATGATAATAAATTTTGACACTATTTATTTATTATCGGCCCGTTAAAATTGATTTCATTCAAATATTTTCCACTTCTTTTCAAAACGCTTAATAACGTAAAGATATTTTCGTCTGTTAAACTTGTGAAATTCTTACCGCTCACTATCCTGGTTTTAAAATCGAAATCCAGTTTTTTAAAATCGTACCACGAGTCCTTGCTTAAAGATTACCAAAGATTGCAAACTCTTTCCAATTTAATTCTTTCTGCGATAGGTAGGAGCCGAAAAATAATCTGCAAACAGTAATCGTTTAAGTCACTAATGCTAACGTTATTCATCGTACTAAAATTTTTTTACACTTATCGGAATAGAAATCTACGACGTGAATGCTTATTCTTGAAAATTTTACCATCTATAATCTTCACAATGGTGCTATGTAATGCGTAACATTTTCTAGGGTTTATTAAAGCTAGTTCTCCTATGACTTTTTAATATCTGTGGAATTAATTCCGACACGAATGCGTCAATTTGAAATATGCAATTGCTTGGTTAATTTTGCTATTTAAGTTACAGACTTAGTTATGACGTACGACATACTGATTATTTCGTAGCACAACATAGTTTTTCACTTTTATGAAAGCTAAATCAATGACTCAAGAACGTCTTAAGTCCTCTATGAAGATTAATAGGTTATTATGAATTGAAAAAGAATTAGACAACTCAACAGTAAGGAAGCAGTTACAGTAACTTTTTCTTAAAATATTAGATAACAAGAGAATTAAGTAAAGAATAATTTTAGTTCGTAACTGCTTTTTCGATAAAATTACTGTTAATTGGGCCAGAACGCCAAAGACAAAATCGTAAGCAATGCCTGAAAAATTCTCGTTGCATGAGGCTGCCAAAAGGATAAACAATAAGTCAACGTTTCGAATAATTAAAAATATATTAGGTTACCGAGAAATCGATTTGAATGTCAATTGGAACCAGCGAGAATTAGATTTACCCTCGCTGAATGAATTAAATGATTTCTTAAAAATTTTTTAAAATAATGCCAAACCAAATTCCGACAATAAACTATCAGCACTGGAAAATGTAATTTTTTCAAGAGATCAATTAAACATTCTGAATAGTTGTAAAATCCAGCTGCAAGAAATAAAAAATAACAAAGTCGCCAGGCGCTCTGTGAAAAGAATTATCGTTCAAGGAAAGGCAGGATCCGGAAAAAGTACAGTTATAAAAGAAATGGTTCGACTTATTCAGCTTGAACTAGGTTTTGAGGTTGTTGAAGTTGCAGCTGCTACTGGTATGGCAGCAGTTAACGTCAAAGGAAAAACATTGCATTCATTACTTAAACTTCCAAACACCCGTAATAGCTTTGAGCCATTGAAACCTGATCAAGCGAAACATTTAAGAACAGAGTTGAAATATTTGAAATTTTTGATTATCGACGAGATGTCGTTAATTGGATTACGCATGTTGTATATGATAAATTATCGTTGCCAAGAAATTAAAGATAATATTTATGAGCCCTTTGGTGGTATGTTTATTTATTTATTTGGTGATTACAATCAACTGCCTCCTGTAGGCGATGATGCTGTATATGGTATTAAACTGTACAAAGACGAAATGAAATCCTCGGGTAAAATTATTTTTCGTTCTTTTCAAAGACACTTTCTTTTGGAAAATGCACATAGACAAAAAAACAACGATTCTTTGCTGTCGAAAATTCTAGATCAGGTTGCGATTGGTGAATTGAGCGTTACTAATTACATGGCACTTAACAATCGTTGGCAATCAAATCTTAGTGAAACAGAAATAAACGATTTTAAGAATGCTGTGCATTTTTATCCTACGAATGATAAAGTTAATGCACATAACGAAAAACGTCTGAAATCAAATTGTAATCTGGTTGCTCGAATCGAGGCCATAAATTCATCAGATTTTGCCGCCCAATGCTCATTGGTAAAATCATCCGGCTTGCAAAATGTACTGAATCTCTCAAGGGGTTGCAGGATCATGCTACAAACAAATATTTGGGTTGAAGGTGGTGTAACAAACGGAACGATGGGCACCGTATCAGAAATTGTCTTTAAAAAAGGCGAAAGTCCACCAAAATTACCTCAGTTCATTCTCGCAAACTTAGATAATTATAAAGGTCCATTTATTCGAGAGACTTTATTCCCAATCATTCCTGTAACCCGCGATTGGAATTATAAAAATAATTACTGTTCAAGAACTCAACTGCCTGTTTCTATTGCATACGCAATCAGCATTCATTCAAAGCTCAGTGCCAAACCTTGGATAAAGTCAAATTTGACGTAGGACCTTGTGAGAAAAATTTAGGGCAGGCTTATGTATCATTGAGCCGTGTGAGAAACATATCAGATTTGATTTTGATAAACAAGTACCCTAAAAAGCGTTATAATTCAATAAGAGAAGCAAAATTATTTCAAGATAGGCAATTTTTTCTGGATAATTTTTAAGTTATAGTTAAGTTTGCTAACATGATAAGTTTCTCACTTTTGTAACCAACTTTATCTCAAAATAACGATAATTTGCATATTTATGAAATTTGCTGCCGGCTTTCGAACATTTTAAAAACAATGTATACTATACCTTAAATTAAACTGAAAGCAAAATAAAAGATAATTTGTAAAATTTAGAACAAGCTAATGTAAAAGATAAGTTAGTTTCTTTGCATAAAAAAAAAAAAAAAATTTATTTCCAAACAGTTATTTCCACTATGTTGCTGAAAAGGGTTTGAAACTTTTAAATGAATAAGACTGTTCCAGTATATATATATATTATATGTATTATACGTCTCAACAATAGTACTCGTGTCAACAATAGTACTCGTTCGTCTGTCGTGAAATTCGTCGTCTGCCGTCAGCTGATGTATCTTAAGTTATGTTTACTTTATTTATTTTTCTCTATTTATTTATAAACAACTCATATAGTTTTATTGTCATAAATTAATTAATTATTTATTTCTTATTACTTACTCTCTCAATTGATCAATCCTTTAAATAATTAAGTCTCATTTTTACTTATTTAAATCTGGCATGTTTTTCATTGATCAATACTTTAACAATTTTAAACTTGGCCTTTTTCTCTAAATTGATCAATACTTTTAAATAATTAGGTCTATATTTTAATTATTTAACTTAGCAAATTTTCAATTGATCAATACCTTAAATAATTGAGTCTGCATTTTAATTGTTTAAGCTTAGCATTTTGTCATTTGTCAAATAATATAAATAAATAATTTAATCAAATCTTTGTTTATAAATAAATACTTTGTTTTTTATTTCTACAATTAAATTATTTAATTTAATTATCTAACTTTAGTATATTTTTCAATTGATCAAACTTTCAAATAAATTATTAATTATCTAATCTTAGCAAAATTTTCTACTGATCAATTAATAAATTTTAAATCATAAAATTGTATTTTTTTGTTTCTAATTGTCATAAATTGTCATACTAATTATATATTGCGTCGTTTGTAGGTTATATACTGGCTTAAATCTAAAACAACTGGTTGATAATTGCCGCAGTCTTCAAGTATCCTGTTTACCAGTGAAGTCTTCTGTCATTCTGTTGGGAACTGCAATCATTCAATATTATTTTTTGTCATCAACCGAAGACGTTTCAAGTCAACTTCAATGTCGTATTTTGGATTTTATTTTATATTCAAGTGGATACCTTGCTTCGTTTGGGTCAACAATTATAGTTTTTAGTATTTGAATTTCATATAATTTTTATTTTTTTTTGTTATACATTAGCTTCTGTCAAAGTTAATTGTAACTTCAAATACTTAAACATGTCTTGTAAATTTTCAGTATTTAAGGTATATCACTGCTCTCACGAATCTAGGTTATTTACAAATATGACTTATATAGAAAATTTTCGTTCCTTTACAAATTAAATATTTATATGTTTAATTCTTAATGTTAGCTTTAAAACAAAACTAGTCAAAATTAGTCTTTTAGTAAATTTTAAAATTTATGAATATTATAACCTCTAACTGTACATTTTTCTATTTCTCTCATTCTTTTATTTGGGCTTCACCTCTATTTGTATTTCATTTATTTTCTCTAATTTTAGTTCCATCAAATTTAACATGGTGGGTGGCATACTTTCTCATAGTAATCAAATAAGGTGGATGGCGTAATTGATTTTAGTACCAGTTTTTTCGGTTTTCTTTTTTTTGTCGGGGGAGAAACATAGAATAATGTATTCTTTATTTAACAATGTAACAACATTTTAGTCTTATAACTAAATTATTCTTCAGTACCTTTTTACATTTTTCATTCACATTTTTGAGACTATTTTCTTTAAGGTTTATTTTGTTTTGCTTAGAATCGCGGGAGCATTGTTTAATTACTTATTAATTCTTAAATTGTATGTTTCACATGTGTTGATCTAGGCGAATCAATGTTTCTGTTTGATTTTTTAATTATATCATAACTTTGATTGGAGGTCTCAATAGATTGTCAGATCCGCTGATCTGGTGGCTGGTGCTGAAGATTGTACTTTATTGTCAAAAGATTGTAACTCATTGTCAAAATTGTATATTATTGTCAAAATTGCATTTTATTGTCAAAGATTCTATTTTTTATATTGTCAAAATAAAGAAGATTAGAAAATTAGAATCATTTTAGAATCAAAATTATTGTATATATACTATTATTATAAACTAAATTATATTTTATTGTTAATCAATTTTTAAAACTAAATCTTTATTTTTTATAAGCTTTTGTATTAACATTCTACTCCGCAGAATGGGTGGGTGGGATGTTCCAGTATATATATGTATTATATGTATTATACGTCTCCTTGTATTATGTAACTTATTATATTGCGCATGACAGCGCCTTTATTGTATAAATGCGGTCGAGAGCTCAGTTCGCTCTCCGACACCGCCATGAACACACACTGCAAATATATACTATATTAACAATAATGGCTGCCGCATTACATATTTATCATAAACCTCAAATCCATCCCATCTTGGAACAAAGACAATTTTCGAGGTTTATTTTTTATTATTTTTTTGACAACTTAGTCTTACAAAAGTAAATGAACTATCTGTAATTGACAATATTCTTTTAAGTAAATAAATTTTTGTTAATACAATATATTCTTCGTTGTTCTTCGCCTAATGAAAATCCAATGTCACCAATATCAGTCTGGCTGATTATTTTAATAAAATTAACAATATACTTCATGTTGCTATGTTATATTTTTTATGCTTGTCGGAGATACTGGTAATTGATTTAATTTAAACTTTAATTAAATGCATAAATTGGCAGATACCCAAAAAATTTTGAGAAACTCTGGGGGTCGTTATTTGTGGAGTGATTTTTACAAGAAAGTTTCTCAAAAAGGAGATCAAAATTCACTTCCCAGAGTTAAACAAATTATTCTCTTTTACGTACGTAACAAAAAGTAATTAATATAAAATTAATTTTGAACTCAACAACTCAAACTAATTATATTTCTGTAAATGGTTTCAATAAAGCTATTGGGTTGAATAAAATATAAGGGCTTGGTTTTATTTGATTAGTTAAGCTACTTTACCTCGATCCTTTCCGTGGAATACGTGTGTTATTAAATGTAATTTCAATGATGACTTATTGCGTAACTGCTTCCTGGCACCTATTTAATTGACAAACTTAATTGACGTCAAGGGTAAAGTGATTATCCAAACAAACTCTTTGAAAAAATCAAGAATCATTTGATCATGTGTGACTCTTCACGAAGAATACCAAAAGAAATTCATGAACAAATTCGCACATGCGACTTGTGCAATGGTACTTTTACATACAAACATACGTTGGAAAAACATATTGACGATGTACACGATGTGAATTCACATGTCAATACGAAAACTGTAAAAGGTGTTTCAAAGAGGAGAAAACTCTTAACAGCCACATTTGCAGTAAACATGAATATAACATATGCCCATTGTGTGGTGACGCTGTTATAGGTAAAGCCCTATTTAAATCTCACTTGCAACAACTACATCCAGAAAAATTTTCTGTCTGTCGAGGCTGTGGAAAAATGTATTCAACTCCTGGATTTTGGAACCGGCATCTTCAAACATGTCGTGTTTTCTACGACACGAATATTAAATTACAAGGAAGTGAACCCTGGAAATTAAAATCGGATATCTCTGTCTCGATGATGGAAGATGAATTCGATTATCAGCTGGAACGCGAGATTACCGAGCATTTTCTGAGATTAATTGATTATCAGCTGAATAGCATATTCATACGAACAGTAGATCCTAAATCCTCTTTTATTCTATCTTAATCAATGTATATTTATGTCACTTATATTTACGCAATAAAAATCAAATTCTCACATTTCTCACGCTTTTTTACAATTTTTTATTTTGATCCTGTTTTTTATTGGTCCTAGCATCAAAATCCTAATTCTTCCTAGTGCAGACATAAAATTATTTGATTATTTATATTATTTTTTATATTATTCTTTATCATCATACGTTATATCAAAAATTATTATAATTCGCTTAACCAGTATAAATAGATTATATTTTCGTCTACCTTCATAAGCTTGTAAAATTTATTTACTCATTTTGATTTCAAATAATTGAAATATATTGCAATAAAAAGTTCTGAATTAGACGTCAGTGAAAAATTATTAGGTAAAATTTTTAATTACTCTGAAGAAATCATTTCCATTGAACTGATTTATGTAAATTTTGACTCTAACATTTTTAAGAAGTTGAAGAATCCAAATAAGCTACAGTCATTGTATTTAAAAAACTGCAGTATCACAAACGGATGTACAAATATCACCGAAAAAATAAATAATTTAAAAAATTTAACTTTCTATGATACAGAAAACAATTTCATTATGGAATTTTTGAAATCGCTAAACAAAAGCAAAATACATAGTTTAACATTTTTTGACATAGATTACAGCGCAGACGAAATAGATGATGATTTGGCAAATGAATTATTTAAATTTATAATCAGACAATGCAATTTACAAGAACTGAAAGTTGAAGGGGTTATAGCAAAAGTTCCAAATTCAATTTTTAAACTATTACAAAATTTAAAAAAACTATTCATACATCATAATTTGTATATTATCAGTAGTGCCATACCACCTCCAAATGAATGGCTAAAATGGCTATTATGCTTAAAAGTTGAAACGTATTATGTTGACAACGAATTTTTAAAGATGATTGGAAAGTATTTAAACATAAAAATTAAACACATTGCATTGAATTTTAAGGAATTTCTAAATAATGAAACTGAAGATATTGAAAAAAGTATCCAGGGTTTCAAGAATTTCATAGATCTTGAAATTTTATCCATAAAGTGCCCTCAAAGGAACGTTGATACTGCAAGAATAACAGAGGGTATTATTTTTAATGTACCAGAAGTTGCCAACCTGAAAAATATTGAAATTTCTGAAAATCCAAACTATAGATAGTAAAAAGACTATAGAATTTTGCCGTAAAAATAATTTTAGCATTACAGAATAAACTAGGATTTAATAATTTGCAGAAGGCTGAAGGCAACCAACATCAATAAACTGGTTTGACCATACAAGGTGAATTTATAACTTGAATTGAATAGTTTACGCTGTACATAATTTGAAAATTAAATGAAAAAAATGCGATGTCTTCCAGCAAAAAAAAAATTTTTATTTAAAAAATAAAAATATAAATTTGTCAATATTTCGGAGATTTTTCACTCCATCATCAGGACACATAGTCTAATAATTAGATGTTTACATATTAAATAATTAATTATTGTATGCAACTATAATGAAGTTAAAAATCTCCGAAATATTGACAAAATTTATATTTTTATTTTTCAAATAAAAATTTTTTTGCTGGAAGACATCGCATTTTTTTCATTTAATTTGTAAATTTGTAACATTGGTAACAACAATTATGTTATTATGTCAAAAAAATACAGCCCTTTCGATTTTTATCTACTTTTATAAGACTTATTTTGTATTAAAAGAAAAATAACAACAATGGTATTTAGGACCTTTATTGATCAAGATTGTTATTCATTAAATTTTCGGTCATTGCAAAAATGCTTTAATAAGCAAGAATATTGTTTTCGAATAAAACTTTTTTAAAGAAATAAAAATTTATTGATTTATGGATCAAACAAACTTTCAGTATTTCCTGACGTTCTTTCAAAATCAGAATGGTTCTCGTATCTGTTATGCAATTATAATCGTCTAAAGGCAGATTCGTATATCTATTAATTAGAGACAAAAAATACAGCTCTTAAGATTTTTATTAACTTACAAACCTTATTTTTTATTTAAAAAAAAATAACAACAATTGTATTTTGGGCCTTCATTTATCAAGGTTGTTACTCATTACATTTTCAGTCTTTGCGAAAATGCTTTGATACTCAATAATATTGTTTTGGTATAAAACTTTTTAAAGAAATAAAAATTAAGTTATTTATGGATCAAACAAGCTTTCATTATTTCCTGGCGTTATTACAAAATCAGAATGGTTCTCGTATCTGTTATGCAATTGCATAAATATCCATATGTTCAAATAGAAAAAAAATAATTCAAGAACTACTTTTATGTCATGCGGAATTAGCTGGAATTTCTATAGCAATAAAATGCAAAGCAAAGTCGTTTCTGTAACGACAGCAACTACTGAAAGTGATATTTACACACAAAAAACACCGTTTTATCCTACCCATACAAAATGGAAAACACAAGAAAACACATCTCTGACAACCAAAGAAAAAAAACGAACCTTGCATTAAACTTTGAAAATTCGTTAGATGATTCTTTAGATGACGCTATGAGGTTATATGATATTTCCGAGGATTTGAATAATTCAGTAAATGTGGTTAAAATAAATTTGGTACCTGAGGAAAATACCGGAGAAACATCTGCGAAAAGAAGAAAATGTATTGCAAATTTTGACACTCAATCAAGCAATAAGCTTTCTTATTATGGTCTTCCTTCTAAGGTTGAAAGTTTGGTTCAGAAATACAAAGGTATATCAAAACTTTACGGTGATTTTTTCTAAAATTTCTCTTTATTTCATTACTTCATTGATAAAGAAAGCCTGTGTAAAAGCATCATTATATAAAATCTTAGATTGGCAAAATGAGTGTTTAAATTTGAAAGCTGTTAATGAAAGGAGAAACCTAATCTACGCACTGCCTACGAGTGGTGGAGAGATGTTGGTCGCCGAGTTACTAATACTTAAAGAAATTATTTGCAACAAAAAGAATGCGATTTTCGTTTTGCCTTTTGTTGCCCTGGTTCAGGAAAAGGTACAGAAATATTTTTCGTCTAAAATTATGATTACATAGTCAACAACATAATTTATCGCTAATATCTTAAGATTCATTCAATGATGCCCTTTGCTTTGGAATTAAATTTTTTAATCGAAGAATACGTAGGAGAAAAAGGCCACTTTCCGCCAATAAAACGCCGGAAGAAAAATACCTTATACGTATGCACTACCGAAAAAGCGCATTTTGTAATTAATTGCCTGATAGAATCGAATCGAATTAATGAGGTAACAACAGAACATGCGTTTTCTGTTAGACAATTTAATCAGTTTACATTTTTGCATTCAATTAGGGATTGCAGTGATTGACGAGTTACATCTTTTAGAAGAAGATGGTGGCCGAGGTGCAAATTTAGAAGTTATGTTGACAAAGCTAATGTACTTTGAGAGTAAGTTCAATTTAGACTTATATTTAAATTTCTGAATTTAAGTTTGAAAATCCTAACATTTCACTAATGTTATTGTTTGTTATTATGTATCGTCAGGTAGTATACACGTGATAGCAATGAGTGCGACAATCGGTAACTTAGAGAAGAGAGCTAAATTTTTAAATGCGGAATTGTATTCTCGAAATTTTAGACCGGTGCAACTAAAAGAGTACGTGAAATTCGGCAATGAGATTTGGCTCGTAGATAATGAACAAGATGATATATTAGTTGATAAGAAATTAATCAATTACAAAGTTGGTAACGATTTTAAAATTTTTTTTGACAATTTTCAGTTTATTTACTTAGTGACTTTGTTGTGACAAAAACTTACAGTACTCTGCAAAAGCGAAAGAGCTTGATCCTAATTACATAGGGGGATTAATAATGGAAGTTGTACCGAAAGATTCGTGCCTGATATTTTGCTATAACAAGAAAAATTGCAAAAAAGAAGATTAATCAAAGAATCCTTTAAAGCCGGTATATTATGTGTAATTTGTTGCATATCTACTTTAGCAGCTGGAGTTAATTTACCAGCCAAGAGAGTAATTTCAATTCAATTTTGATTATTAGATATGCTTTAAAAGCATCGTCGTTTTTTTTGTTTTTTTTTTTTTTATTTCAGGTGATAATAAGAAGTCCGTTCCTTGGAAAAAATTTTATTGATTTGGGTCGTTATAAGCAAATGGTTGGTAGAGCGGGTAGAGCTGGGTTTGGGGAATACGGGGAAAGTATATTAATTTGCCACAACGATGACATGGAAAAGGTATTGTAAATCAGATAATTCTTATTATTATTATATTTTTCAAAAAGATGAAGTTGAATTAAAAAAAAAAAAAAAAAACATTAAATTTAAGATCAAAGAATTACTGTCATCAAAAATGACTGATTCTATTAGTAGCATTCACACAGAGAAAGATGCGGGAATCAATAATTTAATAACAAGTTCTGTACTTTTGTGCAAGTCTTCTTCAAGATCTCGTTTGCATGAAATATTGAATAACAGTTTGTTAAAAATACAGGCACATTCGCTTGATATTGATATTTCAAGAGTGACAGATGACACTATAAAAGAACTTTTAGAAACCGGTACAATAAAATTGAAGACAAACCGTGTAGAAAAAAAGTTTGTGAAACCTAACATATCGGTATGCATTCCATCTCAGTTTATTCAGAATTCTCTGATCACGGAAACAGAAACGCAAAAAGCAAAAATAAAAATTGACTTGAAGAATGAAACAGAATTAGAACTCTCTCCACTGAACAAAGCAGCATTAAAAGGTATCTGGAAAGTACAGTTGTGATTCATATGAAAATCCTAACTATCCTGAATACCATTGCTTTATAAATAACTGTTACAACTAGGCACAATAAATAATTATCTTACGATTATCTTAAATTTGTCAATTTCTTTAAGGTTCCATTAGTTTAAAAACGGCTCACATGTTATATAAATATTTAAAAGAAGCTCAAAATAAATTAATATTAGTTGATTATCTTCACCTTTTATTCTTAGTGACTCCTTATGATATTTCAAAACAGATTCGGCCAAACGAACAAGTCTATCACGATGTCGTGAGTACAAAATAGCATAAAAACTTTAAAATATGTTGTATATTTGAAGATAAAAACAAGGATTTTATTGGTAGGTTACCAGATTATCGGATCATCGACAGGCGGTAGCAGCGACGATTGGAATCACTGGAAACGTGATACGAAAAATTTTTACAGGAGTAAGGCCTAAGTTACGCTGATAATTGGATGAATAATTATAATTTATTTGTTTTAAAAAATGCTGAGATGAAACAATTTATTCAGGACATAAAGGAAACTACAAAAGATAGATTTTATTCAATTTTAATTCTTTCTGATTTATGGAACCGCGTTCCGACTCACGAAGTTTCTGAAAACTATAATATAGATCGAGGAATCATACAATCACTTCTTAATGCAACTCCTTCATTTGCCGTGTCTGTGGTTCGATTTTGCCAAGAATTGGAAGAATTTTGGATGTTCGTGGATTTATTAAACACATTTAGTAAAAAATTATCTTCTATATTTGTCACCCATGAATGTGAAGCATCTTTGCTATTTTTCTCTTACATATTTCAGGTTCAAAATCCATGATAGACACCTTTTTATAGTTAAATTTACAATTATCCAGGCAATCATTAAGTACAGCTTAATTTCTCTACAGCTTTTCCATCTTCTTTACGTTGGTAATAAATAATGTTTTTAATTATTTGCCCACATAGCAGCTCATACAGATTTAAGAGCTATTATATTCATTTTCTACAACTTGTTCCTGTTTTTGCAAGGCCTGCTTTTTGCCCATACTAGCCTCTTTTTTAGCTGCTTTTCTTGATTTTTCGATAGACGAGTACGTATAGAATCGTGCTTCATAGCGTTTTTTTATTTTTTATAAAATTTTTTTATTTATTTATTTATATATTTTCATATTTTTATTATTATTAATATAAGATAATGTAATAAAAATTAAATTAAAAAAAAATATATAAAAAAATATTAATATAAAATTATTAATATCTTAATACCTCAAAAACCATATTTTTTTTTTGCCCAAAATTTTGTGTGTGCATTCTTAAGAGGTTTATAAACAATAAAAAAAAATAAAAAAATTTTCAAAAAAAAAATTTAAGAAATGAGAGATACGCCTTAAATAGACTTATGAAAAATTTAACACAAAAAAATGAAACAACCTGTGAATCTTTGTTTCTCGCCTATACAGATATATCAAACAAATTATTTCATCCAATTATACGTATGTTTGCAAGCAGCAAAATTGAGACGATAAAACGCATCAGCATTTACGGAAATATTGAAGATCCGAGTGATTCAAATTCCGATTTAAGGGATTTGTTTGAAAAGAATAAAATATTAACGTCAATTGAATTAGAAAATATAAATTTAATGGCCTCAACTTTAGATGCCATAGATCCAAAGATGATTACAGAATTTCGCGCCATAGATTGCACTATTCCATTTGTTGAATTTGTTTATTTTCTTATTGGCTTAACAAATATAAGAAAATTTCAAATATCTATGAATTCAAATTATCTGAAAGTAATTATCGATTGCTTAATCGTTAGCAAGTGTTCAAAAATTGAAGAATTTTCAATTACAATGGATGAATATAGCGACACAAGTCATGTCGATTTGCAAAAAAGATTCAGCATTTTGTTGGAAAGGCAGTCAAATTTAAAACAATTGAATCTAATTGGCGTTCCAGTCTCATCTGAGTTGATGAAATCAATTTCGAGTAATAAAAAATTAATATCATTTCACTATGCCGATTTGAATATTCATAAAATAAATATAAATTTCAACCCAGAGTGGTATTTTTGGTCAAAGTTGCAACTTTCAATAAACATAGCAACAGAAGAAACGGTTATTCCTTTAAAATATTTAATAAATCTGCAGTCTTTAACATTGACATTTCATGAAACCTCCTTGACTGATAATGTAATTTCTACATTTGGAAGTCTAAAAAAATTAACATATTTCCATATATGTAAGGCCGAATTTGGAAAAGCGGTGGAAATGCTAAAATTCACATTTTACTGCTTAGCCCTAAAAGATCTCCACATTTCGAATGTGGATTTAAATTTTTCATCGATCTGGTACATGAAGCAAATGAAATTAATGAAACGCATTATATTTCAATGCAATTTTACTTTAACTGACAGCGACTTAACAAACGTATTGAGCAGTCTACCAGCACTTAATACCGTAGTTATTTACGAATGCCCCAAGGTTACCGATACATTTTTCCTTCAAGTAAATGATTTAAGTAACCACGAAAACTTACGTTTTTATTATCAAAGAAAAAATCAAATTCAAGATGTTTATTCTTACGAGAATTTCAAGAAAGATAAAAAGCTTATTGAATTTCACGACGTGGAAGAACTGATTATGAACAATGAAATATTATATAACAGAAGAAAAAGGAAAAATATTTTTCATGATCTGCTACCAAAATAGTAAAATAATGGTAAGTACCAGTTTTGGAGAAATGATTTTTACTTAATTTTTCGGATGAGATACCTCCCAATTTAATTTTTTGTTTTACGTGTAATTAATTAAATTTAGTACAATAATAAAAAACAAAATAAATAAACCATACAAAATTCATTCAGTGTTTATATAAAATAACATTCTTTGAAAATACAATTGTAAGCATAATATTATTCTATCGGTAAATTAAGGCAGTAAATTTTTCAGAAACTTCAATACACAGGAAATCTCAGTTACTTGCAAATTACAGCACATTTTTGCATACAGAATTAATTTTAAAGAATTAATGCCTTACATAATATTCGTTGCAGTCAATTCGTATATTTCTGATTACATGCATATAGTTTGAAATCAAATAAAGCTGATTTAGATATTTATTTAATAGACTTCTTTGGTTAATGTCAATACTTTTTATTGTTTTTAATTTTGTTAAATTTAACACCATTTTTTGTTTATTTATTCATTGTTAATGTTAACTTTGATTTCATGAAATTGGTTAATGGTTAATGGCATTGCTTTCTAGGTCGAAAATAACAGCAAAATCATCAAAGTTCGGAAAACAAAAAAAAACGAAAAAACTGGTTATTAAATTTTTTTGCCGATAATGCACAAGATTGCTCCAACTAAATTTTTCTAACAGTTATAAATGGTCGGTCCGATGAAGTTTATAGTAAATTCTTTTTTGATAACAACAATTTGAGTATTGTTATACTGCCAACTTCGTATATTAAGGGACTCATGTTTGTCAAAAAGCTAAACCCAATTTACTTAAAGAAACTTGAGATAACGCTTGATAAAAATCGAACCATTTAATAAAATTTTCTTACTCTAAAAACATAGCTTCTCTAAGCCTTAGAATATCTCAGCTGCAATTTTAAATCAAACTAATTTTAATCTACAGCGATCTACATTCTATGAGAAGGTGTTGTTAGCTATTACATATTTAGAAATATTTTAATTTATAATTTACACATGTGAAATAAATAAAAGTGACGGAATAAATTTATTTTATCGGACAAATAATTTCTTTATATAAAATACCTAAGAACCCTCTTTCTCTATTGTGAATAATCATTAATTATGCATGAGTTAATGACTTTTTCGAATCTTAAATGTAATGCCCCTTCGATGATTCGATTCGCTACGTAATTGTTTGCAAATAATAATAATCATTGACAATAAAGTTGTTTTAAATAAGTTGTTGGTCAATACTCTTGAGAAAGTAATAAATTAAAAATGAATCGTAGATTTCTCTCTAAATCCCAAATACACGTTAAATAAGTATGTTATGGAATAAACCTATATAAGTTCATTTAATTTATTTTTTGTAGAACTGTATTCCTTTGCGTAACAAAAAAAAATATCTTACAGTATGGTAACTCAATCGTCTTAGATACAAATGAATTAAAGATGAAAAAAGCTAGTTTCAAATATATAACCACTTCATTAAAATTATATTTTTTTCTTCGTAAATAAATACGTTTAATTAAATTATATTATATTATAATATAATATATTTATATTATAATATAATATAATTATATTATACAATAATACAGTTAAAAAACTACCCTTAAGGTTAAATAGCTTATAAAATTGTTTTTTTTTTTTAATATTACATAAAATTTTTATTTGGGGAATTTTTTAGAGAATTAGGGGTAGAATGTGGGTAATTTTTTTTTAAACATAATTTCATTGTAATTCAATCAAATTTAAGCATATACATAATTTTTTAAGGCCGAGAAAATTTTTTTCGATAAATTATAATTTTGTTATAAAGTTTTTTTTTTGGGTTGGGTTTTTCTGAAAAAAGGGTGAAAATCATGTGGAAAAAAATTTTCTTGTCGTTATTTTCGTAAAATACAGGTCTTCAGGAGTAGAACAAGCCAACTCGCATTAAAATTGGATGGAAACTCGATTGAAGCAAAGGTTATTTCTGCTTTTTTTTTTTAGATCACTGTGCAACGTGTCGATTTTTTTTATTATTCAACTTTTACCCTAAATAAAGAGTTTCCGGTTAATTTTATAATAAGTTTGACATCAAATTCTGATAATTTAGGCTTTTTAACATAGGGATACATTTTTTGAAAAATAAATTTTGGTTTTAAAATTAATTTAGAACTCGTCTCTCGAAAAGCTTTAGACTCTCGAAAACCTGACTGTAATTATAGAAGACAATTAATTAATCCGAAAATGTTTTTGATCTGCCATCTTGGAAATTCGGATAACATTTTGGGAAATAAAGTGAAAATTTATACCCTCAGGTTATGAGTTTCTAGTTAGAAGGGTCTTTTGCACCTTGTAGGAGGCCAGACGCGATAAAACGATATATTTTTTTTTTAAATTTATTATTTTATTTGTGGAATTTTAAATTTTTAAGCGATAACCATTGCTCTATAAAAATATAATTTTATTTTAAAACTATAATTTTTTTACCTTTGAAATTATATATATCAAGAAATCAATTTTTAATGTTGAAGATTTCTAGTATGAATAATAATTCACGATTATTTTGTACGACAAAAAAGATGGGCAAAAATGTGTCACATCTATTTGCAATTTTCATGTAAAAAGTAATTAAAAATTGGAGCCTTTGTTTTATATAAATCCTCATGAAAATCGCGAGTAGATATAGCGCCCTGTTCTGTTGAATGTTTTTTGAAAATATAGGATAAAAAAATAACTCCTGTAAAGGCAGGTTAGCCGAAAATTTTTGGCTTACTTTTTTGCCTTTTATAAGTGTTAATTATTATTTTGGATTCATAAAATTAATTATAATTGGATTTTCTTGGTGCTTGATAATCTGACATTTTGGCATTTAATGATAAATTGTGGTTATTGAAATTTTTTTCTTGATTAAACGGTTGCAAATGGTGCGTATACGATACTTTTTGCCTACATTGGTGTATAACGAGTGCAGAAAATTTCGTGACAAGTTTTACGACTGAAAACATTTTTTTCTTTGTTTTGCGGGGTAATCCATCAGGCCAATAATAATCATGACAATAGAGATAAAAGATATTGCGTAGCTATAATAAAAGATTATTCGCTAAAACTTAAATGATTCCGCATTGAAATTTAATAAAGTTAAATTTTTTTATTTATTTTTATTTTCTTTTTCGATAAACAATTATGCAATCTTAATATTTAAATTAATTTGTAATTCGAGTTCTTTGTTTTTTATGCATGTATTATATATATATAAACATAAATTTTAAAACGATTACGACTTCAATACAAATTTTATTTCTTAAGAAAACCATTTATTATCTTTACATAAACAAAATTTTTGCTAAAGCCATGAGGACTCTATTGAAATTTAATATTCACTATATTTTAAATTTAATGTCTGTATTTATTATTTCTTATTCGGCTAAATTATATTTCTTTGTCGACTAAATTATTTTTTTTATGACTCTAAATAATAAAAAATTAATATTGCAATTTTTCGATTAAAAAGAAATTGTTAATTTTCTAAAAATTATTAATTATAGATTTTAAATTAACATTTAAAATAATAAATAACGAATTTTGAAAATAGAATAAAATAAGCTATACTCCTCCGATTGAAGCTTTTGTTTTTAAAATGAAAATCTTTTTTCGAAATAGGAAAAATGTTGCTTGTATTGTATAAAATACGCAAGCAGCGAAAATACTCCCACAGTGATAGTGAAGAACAGGACAACGATAAATCAGAGAAATTAGAAGACGTTTTAGAGCCAGTTGGTAATAGAGAATCTCGCAATATAATAGTTTTGCTTAATATTTTCTAATCCTTTGTAACTTTGTTGGTTTTCTGGAGTCTTTTAGATTTGCTCTAAAATTCAACAAGCGCAACGAGTTTCATAAGTTTGGTTAGCGAGTTACTCGTATTCAAACTCGTAGCAATTAATTTTGTTAACTAAAGTTAATGTAGTAAAGGTTATGTAAAAATGACAGTATTTCATTTGCATAAAAGGATTAAATAAGTAAAAATATAAAAAAACTGCAACAAAATTTATCTCACTTTGCCTAAAATATCCTCTGTTTATTGAGTTGGCACGTAAAATATTTTTGTTATTATTTACACTTATATGTTATTATGTTTTTGGTAAACATTATGATGTTTAAAAAAAAGATTATATACATGTTAATAAAAATAATAATGTTTATAAACAAAATATATACTTATGAATAGAGCTCTATCCCTCCTCTTCTTAAGAAACTGGAATATCATGCCCTTTATAAAGCTTATAAATAGTAAGATTTTTATTTTGCTGAGTTCATTTGATGAAATTCATGTGTTGAAAACACCGTGTTCAACTTTATTTATGCTCCAAGAAAGTGTAATATAAATTTGATGTTCAATTTTGTTGTGTTCTTGAAACCAAAGTTATCGTATATAATAATAATCGTATATATAATAATATCGTAATAATAATGATAATAATAATAATAATTGTTGGACTGTGGCGCCTCCGCGCACTTCCTTTTTATACTATGTGGTGAAGAAGGAGGAGAAGCTAACAGTTCAGTTCCATGCTGATTATCGCTCAGTACATATCGCAGACGCGTATTGATTGCTTATATTAAAATCACTAATTAATTATTGTTAATTAAACGTGTAAATGACGAGTTACAAATAAAGATTAGTAACGACGAGTATTATTAAATAAACTGTGCTAATTAATAAATAAGCAGAGTGTTTATTTTATTTACTTTAATCACATAACCCAATAGGTTATCGGCCCGCCATCGCTTCCACGGCGCGTGTGCCTTTTTTTTCGTGTGTTGATTAAAATAAAAAGCAAATAATTTTTGGTGAGAGAAATTATTTTAAGAAGTGTGTGTATAAAAATTAATTAAATTTTGGTGAGATAAATTAAAGAAGTGTGTGGAAAATTATTTTTTAAAAAATAAAATTAATTATTTTTGTGTGTTTCCATTTATATATTTATATATATATATAGAAGAGAAAATGGAGACCGAGCAGAAAGTAAAAGGTAGGATTTTTTATTATTGGTGTGAAATGGATGAGAGAGAAAAATTACCGGTAATTAATTAATTAAATTAAATCATTTTTTATTGCTAAATTAATTATTGAAAAGTGGATGAGTAAAGGAATTAAAAATTAAATTTTTATTTGACGTGTATGTGTATGTGTGTGTTTTACAAAGATGGCGCTCGGGAATTTTTTCTTATTGTTAAAATAAAAACGATCGATGACGAGAGAAATAATTTTTAATTTTTTTTTTTTTCAATAATTAAATATAAAAAGAAAAGTGAATAGATTTTGTTCGTACGAAAATGAAATTAATTAGATGCGCATAAATAAGACGTGAAATTTTTATTATTATTATTTTAGCGGGAAATGAAATTCGTGTGTGTTTGTTTTTGCGCGTGTATGTGTCCTGCACCCGGAAATACACGCACGAACATAACCTTTTTTTTTTAAGAAATAAAGAAAATAAAATGAATTTTTTTTGAGGTTATGTGTATGTGTCTTTGCATGTATGTGTTCTACGTGTAAGATTACATGAATTTTAACCTTTTTTTTAAAATTATAAGAGAACGAAACGAAAAGTTGTAGATGTTAATTTATTATATGCATATAAAATAAAGATGTGAATTTTTATTAAATTTTTTTAAATAATTCTTTTTAGAATAAGACTTAAATTTAAGCAATATATTTCTTTTAGAAAATAAAGATCTATACATCAGTCTCATGACAATGTATGAAGCAAATGGGATGAGAGAGAAATATGGAGGAGAAAACGTTGTAGTCAGGTTAGATGAGAACGTGATTCGACTTGTAACCGAAAGTGGCTCAACTGTTTATATAGGTGTGTAATTTTTTTTAGAAAAGATAAAATTTTTAAATAAATTTTTTTTGACGTCAAATTAATAAAATTAGGTACCTAAAATTAAAACTAAAATTTAAAAATTCATGAATTTTAAAATAAATAAATTTTCTTCAACATTAGCTGGTTTGTGAATATTATAAATTATTATTGTGTTCATAATATTTTAAATATTTACAAGGGTGATCTTGAATATTATCTTGTGTTCGGATATGTGAAAGGTCATTCACTTTGTAGTTTTTCGTGCTTGTGTTCAGTCGATAAATTACGGAGTTAAATTCTTACCCTTTTATTACGTGCATGATTAGACTAAGTTAAAATCTTTTCAGATAAAAATACCATCGAAGAAAAGGAGTGGGATTTGATATCTGAAGCCGTAAAAAGGGAAGAATCATTGGGAAATAAGCTGCTCATTCCCATAGAAATCCAGCAAACAGGACTTAATGAAGGGGGTTTTGAGTTTGTAGATGCGCGAAATGATGAGTCTGAAAATGAAAAGAAAGATGACGAGAAAAATAAATTAGATGATGTGAATAGAGGAGGCCATGGCATGAATGATGAGGATGATGTGATCGTGACTGATGCGTCTACTCAGACCCCACCTTTTGGTAAGAAACAAAAGCCATTGATTAAAAATGTTGAAAAATGTAACCTAAATCTGCAGAAGGGTTACAGTAAAAATCAAAATGTAAGTTTTGAAACTAAATTAAATGATTCTGAAGTTTTAGATGGGCAGAATTTTTATGATGAGATGCAGAAAAAATTTGATGCGTATTTGAAAGAAGTGAAGGAACAGCACAAAAAGAATTTAGATGTGATGGCAGCTAAAAATGATATTATTGCCAAGCATACTCAAGGTGTGATGAATGAAGTGGAAAGTAGGTTAGATAGGAGAGTGACAAGATTAGAAAATACTCTTTCTGGAGTTAAAAATTTAGACGAGATTGCTGGCACTTTGAAGAGAGCCTTAGATAGGGTAGATGGGACAAATAATGACGAGATACAAAATAGAGAGGTAAGAGACCATAACAATTCTAATTTATTTAATTCTACGATGGTGCCTGAAAGTGTAGATATTTCTAATAGAAATGATATTACATTAATAATACGAGACGAGATTAAAAAGTTAGGAATTAGCACGTTTTCGAATAAAAATGTTTCAAATAAAGACGAGTCGATCGTAAGTGAATTAAAAGACGTATTAAAAACCGGGTTTTCATCTCGAGATACAAGTTCAAGAAGAGATTACAAATTAACTAATAAAATGCGTTTTGAACATTTTATGGACTTTTTTACGTCTGAATTAAGAACAAAGGATTTGTTATATGTTATTGATACAAAAATTAAAGTAAATGATAATTTAGATGAGCGTACTATAGAAAGTAATAAATTTAGAGTCCGTGATATATTGATAAATAGAATAGATCAAAATTATCATAATAAAATTTTAGATGAGTCAAATCCTATTAAAATGTTAGAAAAGATACAAGAAATAAAAAGATGTGAAAATAATTTAACTTCCGTGGATCTTATAAAACGGTTGTATAATATACAATATAATCCTAACAAAGAAAAGGCAGCAGAATTTTGGGATAGATTTGACGAGAAATTACAATAAAATCCCAAATGCTCCTGCCCTTTCTGAACAAGAAATTCGAGACGCGTTTTATCAAACAATAGAAAAGAATATACCTCAGGTACACCATCTAGAATTTGTAAATGTAAATTTGACGGGTAAAAGTCTCTCTTACGAGGACTTAAAACGTTTTATCATACAGCATGAAGCAAGTAGACGAGGTGGTCAAGGTGGTTCTGGCACTCCACAAAATGTACAAGCTATGGCCGCATGGCCTTCTGGAAGCCAACAGCGGTGTTTTCACTGTGATGGCTTAGGGCATATTGGTAGAAATTGCCCTCGTAAAAATTTGGAAGGAAAGCTATCCTATTCCTGTAAGGAATACACTACTGACCATATAGCAGCAAATTGTCCTTTAAATAAAGGATCAAATCGACGAGATAGAAGGTATGATAATAACAATAGACGCGATTATAAAAACAATGGTGGTGGTCGGTGTTTTAAAAGAAAGATAGAAAGTAATAATTACGAGTCTAACTCAAAAAGAACCAAGTTTAATAATAGGGGTAGAGGAAATTATAAAACCAGGGTTCGAGGCGGAAAACAGCAAAACAATGGGCAGCAAGAAAAGAAGAGCTCTGACAGTAAAGGTAACCTTGATTGTTTAAATATTTTTAATACTGATTTAAATAGACGAGATAATATAACTCAAGTCAGCTTTACCGGATTAAACAATAATAAATTACTAGCCGAATTTTTGGCCGATTCCGGAGCTACAGAGCATCTTACAAATTCTAAATTAATATTTAAGACGTTAGATGAGAATTATAATAATATTATAAAATGCGCAAATAAAGATGAGTCAGCGAATTTTAAATCGGAGGGAGTAGGAGTTGTAGATTTGATAATTTCGGATAATAATATTTCTTTAAGAAATGTAATTTGCGCTGAAGGCTTATCGGAAAACTTGCTTTCCCTGAGAAAATTTGCTGATAAAGGTTTAGCTATTTATTTAGATAATGAAAAAATTAATATTTTTGACCCTGTTTCTAAGAAATTATTTATCTCTGGTATATATGATAAACCTTACTGGAAAATAGAATTTGAAGTGAATAATTTAGATGAGAACATAAACTCAGAACACAGTCCTTTAAATAATAAAATTATTGCATACTTAACGACGAGAAGTAACCGAAATTATGAATTAAAAGATAAATCTGATAAAAATAGTAAAAGTCATTTAGATGAGAAATTAGATGTGATTAATGAAAATTTCTGTGACAATAATTAATTTGATAATGAGACTGTAGTAGAAGTTGATTTAAATGATGCCATTTTTGAAAATAGCTTAAGAGACAGAATTTTAAAGAATCCCGATGAATCGCTTTTTACTGATGATGAATTCGAAGAGAAAAACGAATTAAATTTTGATAAACACAACAATGTGTTTGTTAAAAATAACAGAGAAATGTTATGGCATGTCAGAATAGGCCATGCGTCGTTGGGATATTTAAAAAGGCTTCAAAAATTATATCCAGAAATAAAAGATTTAAAAGATGCGAAATTTGATGAGAAAATTTTAGATTGTGAAATATGCTTGATTTCTAAACTAAATAAATTGCCGTTCAATAATGTAAGATTTAGAGCAAATGAACCGTTACAAATAATTCACTCCGATATAATGGTTTGTTAAAAGACCTCTTGTAGATGAATATGGTACTAAACCAAATATAATTGATTCTCGATGGGTTTTAATGAAAAAGATTGAGCCTAATGGCAAAATCAAACATAAGGCGAAATTAGTAATAAGAGGATTTAAAGACAAAAATACATACGATCTGAAAGACACTTATTCTCCTGTTTCTAGACTTGTATTAATTAGAGCAGTACTTGCAATCATAAATAAATATGACTTAGATGTGTGTCAAATGGACGTGAAAACTGCCTTCCTAAATGGTAAAATCGAAGACGAGATATACATGGAAATACCAGAAGGGGTGAATGTCTCAGAAAAATTTAGACGAGAAAATGTTTGCAAAATAGAAAGAGCATTATATGGTTTAAAAATTAGCCCTAAAAGATGGAATGAACGTTTTAGTGAAGTAGCTTCAAAAATTGGGTTAACTTCACATTATGATGAACCATGTCTATTTACTTGGAGAGATGAGGATAAATTTCTCATATTATTACTATACGTAGACGATATGTTAATCGCTAGTAATGATTTAGTCAAATTGGAGCAAATAAAACTGAAGTTAAAAGATGTGTTTGAAATGACAGATCTAGGAGAGCCTAAAAGTTTTCTTGGGATTAACTTAGAACGAAATCGATCGGAGAGAATTTAAAGTTTATCACAAGAAGATTATATAGAAAAAATGTTAGAAAGATTTGATTTTAAAGAAAAGCATCCTCAAAGAACGCCTATGGTAACGCATCAGGTGGCAAATCAAAAAAGAAAAGAAACGAGAAGAGTCTGATGATGATGAGAAATTGAAGAAAAATTTACTTAAGGCTGATACACCTTATAGGGAAGCTGTTGGTTTTTTAGCATATTTGGCAAACGTTACTAGACCTGATATTGCATATACCGTAAATATATTGAGTAGACATCAGGTTGTACCGACTGAAAATGAGTGGTCTATGATTGAAAGGGTATTTCGATATCTTAAAGGAACCATAGATTTGAAATTGACATACACGGGTCTAAATAATAAACTAGAAGGCTATTCTGACTCTAGTTATTCTGATTGTAAGAAATCATTAACAACTAGTGGATATGTTGTTAGATTGTTTGGCGATTCAATAGCCTGGAAGACACGTAAACTGTCTTACGTAAATTTGTCTACTTGTGAGGCTGAATACGTTGCGATGAGTAATGCGACCCAAGAAATGATTTCAATCTTTAATTCACTGAAATTAATGTTGAACATTCCTTTAATGCCCTTGACCCTTTGGTGTGATAATTCAGCTGCGGATAAGAATACTAAGACGAGAGGTAGTAATAGATTAAGACACATAATAGATTCTAAGGTTGACTATTTTAAAGAGTGTCTCAAAAAGGGTTATATCGAAGTTAGATGGGTACCTTCTAAAGAACAAATAGCCGATATTTTTACTAAACCGTTGGCTTTTGATTTGCACAGACAATTGACTAATTCAATCTTAAACTTGGAGAGTTAGATGAGTTAAATTGTATATGATGTGTATTCGATGAGATGAACTAATAATTGATTTGATTTGTTTCAGATAAATAGAAAGTGCTTGAGACGGGAGGGAGTGTTGGACTGTCGCGCCTCCGCGCACTTGCTTTTTATACTATGTGGTGAAGAAGGAGGAGAAGCTAACAGTTCAGTTCCATGCTGATTGTCGCTCAGTACATATCGCAGACGCGTATTGATTGCTTATATTAAAATCACTAATTAATTATTGTTAATTAAACGTGTAAATGACGAGTTACAAATAAAGATTAGTAACGACGAGTATTATTAAATAAACTGTGCTAATTAATAAATAAGAAGAGTGTTTATTTTATTTACTTTAATCACATAACCCAATAATAATAATAATAATTATTAACTCTGCTAAACCGGTCCCAAGCCCGGAGCCTCATAAGGGTGAGGAAGGAGGAGAATGGTTCAGGCCGCCTTTTTTCAAGGTTGAACTAGAATCAAGGATATAGGATATAGCTCTCTGGAACAACTGAGGCTGCCCTATAAATCGGGTCTCATGCCTTGCATTTCCCTGGGGACATGCTATATGCTGTACCCCATGCGTCCATGTTAAGAATGCCGCAGACTGCTCATAGTTATGCTATAAGCGGTTCTGGAATAACTGAGGCTGCCCTATAAACCGGGTTTTATGCCTTGTCTTTCCCTCGAGCGTTCTTGACAAGCATGCAGCCGCAGACTGCTATCCTAAAACTCTCCTTGAGGAAGAGGCACATTAAAGGGGCTCCAAGGTTTCCTACAATCTAAGTGCGATTTAAGCCACATACAGGTTGCCTTAGACCTGACGTATTGGCTCATAGCATGGGAGAATTCCACCTCGAGCACAGCGACGTAGCCGATTAAAGGTAGTCGCGAGTCCCGCTAAATCATGACTGCAGGTTGTTTTTTCTGGTTTACTAATGTGTGAAGGTACGGCCGGAATACTCCGCAACACTAGACAAGCTTTCTGAGAACATCTAGGCCGCCCTTATAAACAGGGCTCTGTGCCTTCGCTTCTTAATTAGGTACTTGTACCATCGTGCACTCAAGTAAGTGCCGCAGAAAGCCGTCATGTGTTCCCGAGGATTCTGGCTGGGAGCATTATTCTGAAATGAACTTATGAAGGGTCTTTAGATCATTCAGACGCGACTTCCAGATTAGTTCTCCCCCTGTCTCTCGACGGGCTAGAATATCGCGAGATGCTAAGCAACCATAGTGGTAAAAATCCATCACATTGTCACCCGGCCAACACGACGGGTCAAGAATGACCGTGTGATGCTAGACAGACATGGAGCGAAGGCGAATATCCTCCCATCTGCAGGACTGACATTGATCAACCCCCCCGGGACCAGCACCCAGGGTGTTGATCGTTGAAAGACTGAACACCAATCCCACTAATTACAACTTTTTTCTTTTAAATTCTATTTACAGGTACACCAACAATAGTTCTTTTTACAGGATAAGAAACCAAGCGGCGTGATGCTGCCGATCATCGTGGCTTGGCTTGGGATGGCAACCTCCGTAGAGGGTACAGGTCAAAAACTGGGAACTGCACCTCCAGGCCGGATAGTATAGGAGCCCGGAGCTGTAACTAACTGGTCTGGCTGCTCTATAAGCCGGCGAATAATCTCGTTTTCCGTAGTAGTGCCGGGTAGCGCCCGGGAAGGACCCTGCTGCGGGGAGCGGGGGGATTTCCACAAGGCCACTACGCTAGGGGACACCCGGTTTGGGGGGCCGACCATTGCGAGACCACCGCGTTGACTGGCTGCATCATGTACCGCATTCAACTACACAAGACAGAACAGGTTAGAAGGAGAAAATATTTTAATAAATTATGATGAAGCAAAATAATAATAATCATGTTCAAAGCGTGCAGGAACCGCCAATAAACAACAAACAATAGGGCTCCCTAGCCCAACCAAACTCAAACGCAGCTGGCTAAGTAGAACAAATGACGCTGGATAAGCTTAAAGTGACGCCTGAACGGAGCACTCGATTGTCTAGGCTCATGGAAAATGATAGTATGCAGGATATTCTTGCAAAATACAGCGATGTCCAACAAGCCTTCAAAGAAACCCAGGCAGCTAAAGGTCTGGACACTGTTAAAGAAGGCTTTATTGCCGAAAAAAAACATTACGGCAATTTTTTGGAGGCCATAATTGAAATAGAGTATCATTTCGGCTATGTTCAGAAAAACGCGAGCATGGTGATAAAAAATGGAGTCCGGAAGTTTACCAGCGTAGTGGAGCAGCTGGTATTGATTAAGGAGCAGCAAACCAAACTAAAGCAGTATTTGCGATACATGAAGCCCTCCTTAAAGAAATGAATGGGAAAGGCTCGCTTAAAAGGCCCCGCCCGATATCTTCTCCCGAGAGCTCACCAGACAAAGCGAGACACATGGCGAAAAAGACGAGCGGAGAGCCTCCATTGGAAGGAAATTTATCCGACCACAAACGGCAAGATGAAGAGCGCTCTATAACCGAAAAAAATAGGAAGGAACTAGAAGAGCAAAGGAGGAAGAAAAAATTGCTTCAGGAAGACGCAAACAGAGGCTGCAAGATCAACACGAAGCGAAGTATTTGCGTGAAAAACGCCTACTGGAAGCAGGGAAAAATCAGGAAGGGCCCAAGGAGCCGAAGCCAAATGAAACGGCTACCAACCGGTCTCTCATGGATCATCAAGACCCAGAGAAACTGGCAATTAATAATCCTAAGGTAGTCGAGTCTCCTACAGAGACTCAAGTTCCGGAAGATGGCAAAATCCATCAAAGTGAGCAAAATAATGCAATAGGTCCCAAAAGGATCAGCAGGACCTAGAGGATAAAGAGGAAGAAGCAAAAAAAGCTGCAGCTTCAACAGGGAAACCAGGCAACCAAAATTCCGGACCAGTTGAAAAAATATTGGCTGGGCTTCTAACAGAGTGCGCCTTCGAGCGAATGCAAGGCGCTGTTTTAGGTGTCTGGGCTATGGACATAACCAGTATGTCTGCAAAGACCCAGACCGAAGAAAAGCGTGCCTCAAATGTGGCGTTGACGGCCATAAAAGAAGCGAATGCCAGAAGGAAACGCCCGAGAGTTTCCTCTGCAAGAATAGGGACGACAAGTGCTCTACGGAGCACTATGCCGGAGAAGGAAACTGTCCCAGCTACCGGGAGGCTCTGGCTGCGGCAAGGAATAAGTGTAATTGGAAATGATCAATGTTCTACAAGGGAACATGAATCAAGCCCGGGAAGCTGGTGCTTTGTTGGAACAGATTACCCGTGAAGAGGATTCAAGTATCCTCTTACTAAGCGAGCAATCATATAACATGAACCACAAGTACTGGCTAACCGATGACACAGGCTGTTGCGCTATATGGCTCCGAGGTAGAGCCCAAACGTCCTTGACCAGAAAAGGGAAAGGCAATTGTCACGTGCGGGAAGACAACTTATATAAGTTTCTACCTCTCCCCAAACGATAGCTCGGGAGTGCTGGCTACAAAGCTGGCCAGCATCGAGAACACGGTTCGGACGGTAACTGGAAGCGTTATCCTTGCTGGAGACTTTAACGCTAGGGCCTTAGAATGGGGCATGCCGACGACCAATCCTAGGGGACAGCAGGTACTGGAAATGGCCACTAGATGCAATCTAGTGGTCCAGAATAGAGGAAACCGGCCCACCTACGAGAGGGCGGGTTGGGGTGCATCTATCCCAGACATAACCTTTGCAACAGAATGTGCGTCTGGGAGAATCGGCGAATGGACGGTGATGGATGGATACAATGGTAGCGACCATCATTACATCACCTTCTGGGTGCTTGAGGGAATCTCCCATCGGCCTCCGTACAAGAGGTGTCCCTTGGGTTGGAATGTACCAATGATAGACGAAGTTCGAAGAGTATCTTTGAATGGAGTCGTCGTCCGTCCCCGCTTGGCATGGAGAGGCTACAGGTCCCCGCGAGGCTGAAATCTTAGTCAAGAAAGTAACGTCTCTATTGCGAGGGGCGTGTGACGCCTCTATGCCTCGTCGAAGGCCCTGGAAAGGGAGTAAGCCAATTTACTAGTGGACTTCCGAAATAGCGGAGCTCCGCAAGGAGTGCCACAGGACGCGACGAAAGGCGCAGAGAGCACGGGACAGGCCCGAGGCTGCTGCACTTTCCCAGGAACATAAGGATGCTAAACACCGGCTGGCCAAAGCTATCCGTCAAAGCAAGGCTCGATGCCTGCGTTCATTACGCGAGGATGTAAACAAAGACCCCTGGGGTCTTGGTTACAAAGTCGTAATGGGCAAGTTGAACCGGGGGTCTGACAACATGATGGACGCAGTGTCGACCGAACGAATCATCGGCGCTCTCTTCCATTCTTCCCTGAGCGGCCCATCCGGGGAAACCCGGTAGAGGCGATACCCAGAGAGGAAGTGCCGTTATTCAGCGAGGACGAGATGGTGAAGGCCATCAAGGCCATGAAAAATGGCAAGGCGTCGGGGCCGGACGGGATACCAGCGGAAGTGCTCAAACGAGCGGTCAAAATAATCCCTGGTATCCTGTTAAGCATGTTTAATGCATGCTTGGTGGCGGGAGTGTTACCAAAGCAGTGGAAGGTGGCACGTCTCGTGCTCTTGAACAATGGTAAAGGTGGAGCCCCGGACTCTCCATCATCTTACAGACCCTTGTGCATGTTAAACACCATCGGAAAGGTGATGGAAAGCATGCTCCGGGCAAGGCTGAGAAGAGCCATCGAGGAGGGCGGTGGCCTTTCCGAGGAGCAGTATGGATTTCGTGAGGGGCATTCCACAATAGACGCCATCCGGCGTGTCGTGGATACCGTAGAGGCTGAGAGGGAAAAGCGGCCTGTAATTCGCAAAGACGTCCTTCTTGTAACGCTGGACGTCAAAAACGCTATCAATTCGTCAGGTGGGATGACATGATCCGGTCTCTCGAGTACGATTTCCCGATACCCAGGTATCTATGTAACGTAATAAAGGACTACCTACGGGACCGGAGACTGCTCTACGACACGCTCGTTGGCAGGCGACAGAGGATTCTGAGTGCGGGCGTTGCCCAAGGTTCGGTTCTCGGACCGGACCTGTGGAATGCCTTTTACGATGGCCTGTTGCGCGTTCACCTCCCAGAAGGAGCTTCTCTGATCGGGTACGCGGACGACGTGGCTCTGACCATCACTGGCAGGGACATGCAGGTAACCCAGGAGAGGTTGAATATAGTCATGAGACAGATCAACCTCTGGATGGGCGAGCACGGGCTCCAGGTCGTGATCCCAAAAATGAAGATCGTACTGCTGACCCGTCGAACAACAATTTCCACGGACATCGATGTAAATGTCGATGATGGTGGAAACCCTCACAGGATCCAAGCCAAGACATCGGTTAAGTACCTGGGAGTTCTGCTTGATAACAAGCTGAACTTCTGGGAACGATTTCAGAGGTCGAGTGAGAAGGCCGCGTCGATCGCATCCTCCTTGTTAAGGCTCATGGCCAACATAGGAGGGCCCAAACCCGGGAAGCGAAGATTGTTGATGTCCGTTGTCAAATCTGTCCTGCTTTATGGATCTGAGATCTGGGCGGATCTCACCAAATTTGCCAAGTACAGACATAAAATATCGTCTGTGCAGCGGCAAGCGGCCCTAAGGATCGCCTACGCGTACCATACGGTATCGCTCGAGGCGATCCAGGTAGTAGCATCGGTCATACCCATCGACCTGCTAGCGTTGGAGCGGAAATACATTTACGATAGTGTAGAGTACCGCGAAGTGGCATCCTTTCGCGCCCGCTCCAGCTCTATGGAAAAATGGCAGAAACGGTGGAAAAAGGACGAAGAGGAAAATGCCCGATGGACGCGCAGACTGATTTCACATCTGCAGGCATGGACTGGACGACAACATGGGGAGGAACGTAATTTAAAAAAAAACATTTTTTTTAATGCAAGTTTAATAATAAAATATTAATGGTAAAACTGTACATACTTGTAACTCTCCAATTTAAATTTTTTTGGTTACAAAAAATAAAAAGTATTTAAAATAGCATAATTTATATCTGTGTTGTTTATTTAGTGTATTTTTTACCTTTTGTAATTATTTTATATATACTCCTAAACTATGCATGGATATCTAAGATAAAAGGAATATCCTGCGGTCAACTGCTGCCGCTGCTGCTGCTCAAGAAAAGTCAATTGAGGTGTCTTAATGTTAAAAAAAAATAAATAAAAAAAAATCGTTATGCATGATTTTCGCAATAGTGCATAGATTTAGAGTTTCAAAAAAATTTACATGACAATGAGAACCTGATTGTACCTGATAATTGAACCTGACTTATGTGTTAATAACATTTTTGGTTTGTATTATGAATAAGTTTTGTTAGTGATTGAAATTTTATTATAAAAAAAAATTTATTTTTTTTCAAAATCAGTTTATTTTCACTAATCTCGTCTATATTTTCTTCTACGTGAGTGGATGCGCAGATTTACTTAATATGGGATAACATTTAATTAAGAAATTTTAATATCATTCTGCATGAAGTAAAACAGCTAAAAGTACGTTAAAATTTGCAAAACAATATAAATCGCGTCTGTATTTTTGTTCACAAGAGTGGTCTATTTATCAGATTAGCTGAATATGAGTTTATTAAAGGAACGTAAGTAGTAAGACCAAGATTTTGTCAGACATAAAAAAAAACTAAAAAATTTACCCAAAAGTTATGGGCTGTTTTACATTATATTAATACTAATTTGTTATTTCTATAAACGAATAAATAATTTAAAAATAATTTTATAATTTTTAATTTGTAATAATCATATATTTGTATATATATATATATCTGGACTTTCTGGGACATTTTATATTTATTTTGGCCTTTTCTGGGACTTAAGAGGTTTTCTGGGAAGTCCCAGAAAAAAAATAGATTTAACATAAGCTTCTGGTAATTTTCTTAAGTCCCAGAAACTAGTATTTGTTTTTCTGGGATGTCCCAGAAATAATATATAAACTGTTTCTGGGACGTCCCAGATATAATATATAAGCTGTTTCTGGGAATTCCCAGAAAAAAAAAATAATGTTTCTGGTAATTTTAAGATGAATCAGAGACATTAATGTAATTAAGCATAATAGGATGGTTTTTATGAAAATATAAATTAATAAATAAGTCAAACTTTTCTGTAAATACATTTATTAAGATTTTAATTTTGCGTTTCTTGCTTCAAGTATTAAAAATTTGATGAAGAATATATTTGACTATAACACAATTACATCGTTTACTTTTGTTCTAAAATAAAGGAAAGATATTAAAAAATATTTTTAAATTAAAAATCTTTACCGTTGCTATACTCCGACAAATTATTCAGTAACCATTATTAAAACATATAAAGCATTAATACTAATTCCAGGAGGCCCCTTTAGTAAACGTTGCTACGTGAAAAATAAATTAATTAAAGAATATCATTTGTCTTTAGAACCATGCTAATATGGATAAGCTTAAATATTTATCATGAATTGAATATTTCAAATAAGACGCTGCAAAAAATTATTTTAATAAAATTTTTTTTTTTGAATTTTAATAAAAAATATTTAGTTAAGATTTAATTATAAATGTAAAAAAAATTTTTCAATGTAATCGTATTTAATAAAAATGGGTTAAAATTCTAATCGTGGGATTAATGAATCTAAAAGTAACTATTATAAATTACATTTCACATTGCTATTTTTTTTTTAAATTATATTCTGTACATAATTTATTCAATTTCATCAATAAAAATATTTTATAGATAATTTTACTTATTATTTATTAAAATAGTTAAAACGTAAATCCAAAAAAATAGTTTGTTAAATATATTCTCATAAATGAACGAAAAATCATTATATAAAAGTTTAAGCATTAAAAATTAGCATAAATGTTATATTTTAGTTATTCATGAAGGCCACTGTAATCAGATTATTTATTAAAATTGAGAAAATCTAATTATTTTTTTACTTTCTTAAATATTCCATAGTGTACATCATAAAATGTCAAAAGTAAGGTAAAGCTACTTTAAATTTCTTCTCCTAAAAGAAAAATATCCAGTATCTAAATTGCATCTCAGATTGAACAACAGATGAAAAGCTCAGTAAAGTTATAAAAACCCCCAGAAAACCAAGGTAACTTTATAATAATTCTTAAGTTTTTAAGCAAACACATCAATTTATTTTTTCTACAAAAATTTTTTTTATTGATGATTTAGATTTCTATATGGAGTAGTATTAGCCATCCTGAAAATCGATATAAATAGAATTTCTTAAGATGTAGCATATTTGGCTTAATTATTTGTTACTGTCACTATAACCAGGTCTACTAAATTTAGTAATTGTAAGCTTAAGATACATCAAGATGAAAGCAATGTAATATAGAAATGTTACCATTTTGAAGCATATGATTATAAATAAAATTAAGCTATTAATTTTTCGTTAAATCTAAATTTAAAAATGATCTTATTTCGTATCTTTCGAAAATGGTTCTTTTTAAGCATACCGTCTATAATTTATTTTAAATGATTAGTATATTATGGAAAAAATATGTAAATTTAAGAAGCCAATTATATTATTTTAAATTATATGAAATTATTTAATTTATTTAATATACTAAAACTTTGTAAATAAACAATATCATTTTAAATTTAGAGTATTTATTTTTCATTGCAAAGTTTTCATATTTTCATAAAAATTCAAAATATAATTATTTATATGTCACTAAAACCGTGTTTATAATGCATAAGTTAAAATATTTATTAAGAATTCGATTTCTCAAATAAGTCACTGCAACAAATATTTATGGTCAATAAATATAGTTTGAAATATTTAGTTGAGATTTAATAATGAATGTACACATATATAGTCACTAAAATAATGTTTAATAAGAATGAGTTAACATCCTAATCGTAAGATTCATTAGTCTAATAAGTTACTGAAGAGCCAGAAAGGCTCAATAAAATTATAAAATATCCCAGAAATCCAAGTTAAATATATATTTTAAATAATTATTAAGTTTTTATGCAAACACATCGATTTATATTTGCTACGTCAAATTTTTCTAATGAGGATTTAAATTTCTTTATGGAGTAGTATTAGCCATCTTGTGAAATTCGGTATAAATAGAGTATCTTAAGTTGTAGCAAATTTGGCTTATTTACTTGTCCCTGTCACTTTAACCAGGTCTACTTATTTTAGTAATTGCAAGCTTGAGATATATTAAGATGGATACAATGTAATATAGAAAAGTTATCTTTTTCAAGCATATAATTCTGAATAAAATTATGCTATTAATTTTTTATTAAATTAAAATTTAAAAATGATCTTATTCCGTATCTTTCCAAACAGGTTGTGTTTAAGCATACCGGCTATAAATTTTTTATAAAATGATCAGTATTTTATGGTATAAAATATGTAAATTTATGAAGCCAATCAAATTATGTTAAATTATATTTAATTATTAAATTTAGTAAATTTACTAAAACTTTGTTATTAAACTATATCGTTTTAAATTTAGAGTACTTATTTTTCATAGCGAAGGTTTGATATTTTCATAAAAATTCAAAATATATGTATTTATATGTCACTAGAACCGTGTTTATAATGCATAAGTTAAAATATTTACCAAGAATTCGATTTTTCAAATAAGTCACTGCAAAAAATATTTATCGTCGATAACTTTACTTCGAAATATATATTTAATATTTAATTATTAATGTAAAAATAATTTGTCACTAAAATCATGTTTAATAAGAATGGGTTAACAATCCAAGATGCGATGTAACACACTTTAATCGTAAGATTCATTAGTCTAATAAGTTACTGAAGTAAATTACATTTTCAATCGCAATTATTTTTTAATTTAGTTTTTTTAGAAATTCATAATAATTATTATTTTAGTAAGATAAAATGTATATTCTAAAAGTTTGGTTGTTAAGTATTTTCTCTCAAACGCACGATAAATCATTTGAATAAATTTTAAGTATTTAAATTTAGGATGAATGTTATATTTTGGTTATTCATAAAGGTCACCGTAATCAGGTCATTCATTAAAATTCTGAATACCTTTTTCTTTTATCTTTATATAAATATAACTGAGTATATACTATAAAATGCCTAAAGTATGGTAGAGCTATTTTACAATTCATTGTCTAAAAATAAAACATCCATTGTCTAAAAAGCATTTCAGATTGAGCTACAGAAGTATAAGTCCCAGAAATACTTAATAAAATTATAAAATATCCCAGAAAACCAAGTGAACTATATATTTTTAATAATTATTAAGTTTTTATGCAAAAACATCGATTTATTTTTGCTACGTCGATTTTTTCTAATTATGTCTAAATTTCTTTAGGCAGTAGTATTAGCCATACTGTAAAATTCAGTATAAATAGAATATCTTAAGTTGTAGCAAATTTAGCTTATTTACTTGTCTCTGTCACTATAACCAGGTCTACTTATTTTAGTAATTTTGAACTTGAGATATATCAAGATGGAAACAATGTAATATAGAAAAGTTACTTTTTTCAAGCATATGATTCTGAATAAAATTGAACTATTAATGTTTTATTAAATTATAATTTAAAAATGATCTCATTTCGTATCTTTCCAAACAGGTTGTGTTTAAGCATACCGGCTATAAATTTTTTATAAAATGATCAGTATTTTATGGTATAAAATATGTAAATTTATGAAGCCAATCAAATTATGTTAAATTATATTTAATTATTAAATTTAGTAAATTTACTAAAACTTTGTAATTAAACTATATCGTTTTAAATTTAGAGTATTTATTTTTCATAGCGAAGTTTTGATATTTTCATAAAAATTAAAAATATATGTATTTATATGTCACTAGAACCGTGTTTATAATGCAAAAGTTAAAATATTTATCAAGAATTCGATTTCTTAAATAAATCACTTAAAAAATATTTATCGTCGATAACTTTACTTCGAAATATATATTTAATATTTAATTATTAATGTAAAAATAATTTGTCACTAAAACCATGTTTAATAAGAATAGGTTAACAATCCAAGATACGATGTAACACACTTTAATCGTAAGATTTATTAGTCTAATAAGTTACTGAAGTAAATTACATTTTCAATCGCAATTATTTTTCAATTTACTTTTTTTAGAAATTCATAATAATTAGTATTTTAGTAAGATAAAATGTATATTCTAAAAGTTTGGTTGTTAAGTATTTTCTCTCAAACGCAGGATAAATCATTTGAATAAATTTTAAGTATTTAAAGGACCCCGCACCATTAACATTGAAAAATTGATCACGGTGGATTTTGCTAAAATTTTAATATGTTATTAGGCTATGCAAAATTCTTAGCTTCCAAAATGCTCTAGGGCCCGAGATATGGGTGGTCAAAGTTAAAAAATTGATAAAAATGAATTTTCTTGAAATCCCATGCAGCGATTCTATTTAAATGGAATAATCTTGAGTGGTACCCATTTTTTTCGTTATTTTTGTAATTTTTCGATGTATCTGAAGCTTGGTCATTTATTGCTGCTTTACTCTACAGATCATCCCGTAAAAGAAACCGCAATATTCAATAAAATTCTATCTTTTAATAAACTAGAAACAACTGCGCTTCGCGCAGAGAATGACTGCCTTCTATTCATTATCAAACAATTATTTATTAAAAATATTTTAAATTATTATTTGAAAAGAGATAAAATATTGTAAATGATAAATTCTAATTTAATAAATGACCCTAATTTTTTGCGGTGACATTTAATTATTATATTCAATAATTTCATTTGCTTAGTAAAAAGTATAAAACTAATTAATTTTTGTCCAAAAAGTAAGTTGTAATTGTTTGAAATTGGATTCTTTTAAATGAACTTTTGCACACAAAAAAACAAATTTAATCGCTTAAACCATTTGAACTAAAAATTGGTATGGAAACTTATCATTAGTTGTGCTTTTGGGAAAAAATAGTTTGAACCCATTTCTGAGACCCTTCATTTCAACTTGGGCCCAATTGGCGTGGAATCCCTCATATAGTTGTTTTTAATTTATTTTTTAGTTATTTATATTTAAAAACTTACAACTGGTTTGCGTTCTCAAATAACCAACGATCATGGAACATGTTCTTTTATAAAAGTCTTAACGTATACTCCTACTTTTATAAGTAGTACTATAACTCCTAATTTTTATAAGTCCTAAAACAAAAATTACAACAAATCCCGAAATATAAGTAATCCTACGTCCATAAAACTAAAGTATTCTAAGGTCTTGTTTTTATCAGAGCTTGATCAGGCCCTGACTCCCACTTCAAATTATTCTATGTCCCTAAATCGAAAATATTCTAAGTCCATTTCACCCCTCTCCCTAAAAACATGAATATTTCGACCCCTCCTGCCGAGCTGGACTTTTTCAAATACTTCATCCAATGAACATGTTCCATGTTAATAAATTAATGTGATAAAAGTGTATAAGAGTAGTTAAACGAAATTAGTATACTCAGAAAAAATAGCTTTCTCCAGTAAATAAAATTTACTTGATCAGTAAAAAAGCTACTTCACACACTGAAAATCTTTTTAGTTCTCAAATTTGGGGCTATACGCCCCAAAAAATTTGTAGTGAAGCAAGCTAAGGATTTGGAGCTTTGACGCACTATCCAAGTGATCAGAAAGCCAAAAAGAATTTCAGTGCAGTGATCAGAGAAGTCTGTTAAAGATAATTAATTTTTATTCTAAGAATTTTAAAATTATCACAAAAAAATAGTCATTTTTACTCTTTCGTACTGATTATTAATTTTAGCTAGTTATATTTATCTTCAAAGCTACATTTACTTACTTTATCATTCATGAAACTGCCTTTCTGCTTTTACCCTACAGGTGTTTTTAAACCACCAAATTTTAGTCTTAGTTCAAAAACCTATTTTTATTCATTTAGTTTTCATGAATCTCTTAAACAATCACCAATTATTTTTCCATGGCCTAACCATTATTTTCGGTATAAAACACAGGGTTCAATTATTCGATGCTTGTTTTCACCGTCATGGAAAGTTAAATAGACCTATATTTTTTACACGTTTAATAAATAAACATTTTTTGCTTTTTCAGAATTTCTATTCAACCAAAATAATTTTTACAAATCTAATTTTGCAACCGAAAATCCATTTAGGTCTTTTTTCTTTACACAATTTGTCTACATTTTTGTAGGTATAATCTATCTTATCAAATTAGAGATTGACCCCGAAAATTTTTGAATAAAAATTACTCATACATGCTCAAGTAAAAAATATTCTAAAGCGGGAAATAATTTACTGGTTCCTGGAAGGGGTAAACAAATTTTTATTAATGATTTGTTTATATGTAAGTGCATTTTGAGACGCTCAGATGCTAAAAAACCGATTTTTAAAAAAATCCGTATTGTTTGTATTTTTTGGGGATCTTGTTACGGACTAAAACAAAATTTTAGCTTTAAAAAGTACTGAAGCTACCCTTTTTTATTCCTAATTTTTTTTATTAAAGCTTTAGATTCCGAAAATTCTATTATAAATCCGATACCTGAAATTTTGAAAATTTTAGTCTTATCATTTTTGTAGACAAAAAATACAAAAATAATATCCCTTTCTTTTTCTATGAAACTTATAATTTTAGGAAATTTATTAAAACCATAGAAGTTAAGGTTAAAACATTACATTTTAAACCAATTTAGCTATTGGAAGATAATTAATTATTAATTATTAAATAATTAATTAATTATTTATCTTTTTCGAGTATCATAACCTATAGTACCAATAACTTGGTGATTTATTAATTATATTTTAAAACGGTTTTTTAAAGTACCCTATAAATAAACATAGTACCTAATTTAATTTTTATATTTTATGCAAACTATTTTATTTGGTATAATAAATTTAGAAGGATCTGATTTTTTAATTTTTTTTAATTAACCGCACATTTTTTGTATAAAAAAAAAGTTTTATTATTAAAACATTTAAAAATTATTTTTGGTATTTATACTAAAACATATATGACTAAAAATTTTGAGGTTTTATATTTAAAATTTTGTTTTTATCACAATATTCATGCTATAACCTAACTTCATAAAATTATAAATAAATTTTCAAATTTAAAATAAAAACATTTGAGCAATGCATTTTTATTAACCAATCAGGAGTGGTTTTTAGCTATAACAATGTACATAGTTACTGTATCGAAGACATGTACTTTTTAGGATAGGATATTAAGCTAACATTTTAATTAAAAATACATAGGTATAACGGATATAAAATAACAATATATATATATATGTAGAAAATTATATATATATATATATACACTAGGGGGCTCCGCCCCCTGTGCACTTCGCGCGCTAACTCCTGCAGAGTAAAAGGGTGATGTGAAGTTGTTATTTATGAACCTAAAATAGAAACATTTTAGGTCAGAAAGAATCCCCGAGCTATAAAATCTCCTTGAGAAAAAATACTCCATGGGCCGAAAGTACTATTTGTGTAAACATAACCATAATGGGCCAAGTAGTGTATTAAGTTTCAAGGGTGCAAAAGTTTTGGTACTAGCGCGAGCACTAGCTCGAGTGCTCGTCGAAGCCGGGCACAAGTAATATGTGTTCACACTAGTGTCTAAAGAATTTCGCCCATGGTGCTAACAATATTTTTAGCATACCTAGGCGTAAAACGAGTGCAGAAAATTCATTTCAGAGTTTTATGCACGAGTTTTACTCCCGGGAGGACAAAAAGGATCATTTTGTGGCGAAAGGATTATTTTGGTCCAAAAAGAACACATGAGCTAAAATGTCCATTATGGATCATATTGGCCATTCTGGCCCAAAGGTCTCATGCGCCAGCGGCAGCGGTTATACCTTTATAATATATAGAAATATATATATTTATATATATTAAGAAGTAACGTCCCTGTGCATTTTCAGACCCTAAACCTCTATGATCTCAGGTATGGAATGTGGCAATGTTAAAGTTTCTTTGAAAAAAATGTCATTTTTTTCTCGAAGCTCTTGGAGGTCTTTTTCACCCTCTCCCTTCATGTCGTGTGTCGAGTTAATTTTCTAACATTTAAAGAATTATTTTTTGCTTTACAATTCACTAAATTGCTACCGGTTTTAATTTTTTATTTAAAATGTAATATAAATGCATATAAATGTACATACGATTGTAAATAGATGGAGAAAAATATTTATAGGTGGCAATGAAATCATATAATTCACAATTAAATATTTTTTTCAAAGTATATATAATATACGGATTGAAATTATTTTTTTGCTCTCCCGGGCGTAAAACTAGGGCGTAAAGAATTTTCTGCACTCGTTCTACGCCTAGGTAGGCAAAAAATATTATAAGCACCATGAGCAAAATACTTTAGACACTTGCGTGAACATATATCACTCATACTTGGCTTCACCGAGCACTCGTGCTAATGCTCACGCTAGTGCCAAAACTGTTACGCCCTTGATACTTAATATACTACCTTGCCCAGCTAGGCGTAAACTCGTGCAAAAAACTTTCCGAGGAATTTTTCGCACTCTTAACACACTCAGATGGGCAAAAAATATCGTAAGTACCATGAGAATAATAGCCTGATTACAGACCAGACACTAGCCTGATTACACATCACTCGTGCCCGGGTTCGCTAGACCCAAGCTTGTGATTGCACTTTTGAATGCTTAAACTTTTGCACCATTGATGCTACATGATAATTACACTATTTTAAAATTAACTTCATTCTGCCGGTTATACCATACACAGATCTGAAGATGCTAGGTATCTTAAAAATGTCAGTCTTTTTCTATGTTTATGAGCTAATAAAACGATATATTGCAATGTAAATGTAATTGTTTTGAGTTTTTCAGTTTTATTAGTTAAGTTTTTCTACGCAATAAGAATAATCAACATATAAAAAATATATTGTAATAGTACATTTTTAACTAAGGGAGCGAAAAAAAAAGAATGGTCTATTTTTTCTCTAATGGATAAAACGCATTTTTTCATACTCAGTGGGGAGAAAATGCGTTTTTTTTTATCGCGTCGCTAAAGTTTTTTCGACCTGCTAGTAAAAAAATGAAATCAAAAATGTCTCAAAAAAATTGCCAAGAAACTAGTAATGTTTATAATATTTAAGATTAATTTTTATTATTTAAAATCTTAGCGTTGTCGTAAAGTCTATGATAAATAATCATTATATTAGCTACATTACCCCTCTAATGTTCAAACGTATCAAAACTTTGTATTCGTAACTATTTTCTGTGTGTTGTCGAGTTCATATATCTTTTCTGGTCTGCGGCCAGAAAGCAAGTATTTCCCAGGACGCTAGAAGTCCGGCAAAGGTGTGTTTTCTCGCCACAGATACAGAAAAATTTTATACGGCCCTTGTCCATAAATAAAGAATGGCCCAAATCGCACGCAAATTACCTTTCGAGGCAATGCTGAGTCCATTTCTGGACTTGAGCCGTAAATATACTATTAAAGTATTGAGTGCGGGCTTTCTCGATTGTTCCTTGTATTTTAAAAAGAAAAAAAGTAGCGGAACTAGTGGCAGCGCTTGTAATCTCGTGTGCATGAGCGGAGTAACGAGAATTTCCACATGTTGTATTGTTCTGTTTCTGTTGTAACAAACGCCGCGAGTGGCGCTATTCAGTGAAAGAAGAAAGGGAAATATAGAAATGCCCGGACTCATATACTATCTCTCTCACTCTTTAGTATCACAAGTTGTCTGAGATGGGTTTTATTAATACTAAAGGGTTATTATTAATAATGTAAAATAAATCATTATATAAATGATGAAAGTCAGAAGTTATCAATATTTTATTTAGAATTTTATTATACGGCCAAAAAGAAATATAAATGTGCACAATATACCTATATTTATCACTAAATATTGTGCAATATACCGTACCTATAATAATCACTAAATATTGTGCAATATACCTATATTATTCACAAATGCGTAAATACCTATACAGTATCAGTCAGCCAGTCTGAGTGCTGTTTTATCTCATATTATTGTCAATATTTTATTATGAAAATTGATTTTAATTTATTGCTTTAATAGTTTTACATTGTTTAAAAAATATATATTAATATAATTACATACAAATATTGTGTTATGCTTTATTTATTTTAAATGTGAAAAACAACTTTAAAAAAAGTTTAGGTTAGAAATATATTATTTTTTTGTGATTAGCATTATGTGTTTTGTGATGTAAAAACTTGTATAAAGTATAAACCTTTAATAAAATCAGTAAATTATGATTTTTATCAGTAAAATATGGACACCTGTGTTTTTATATAGCTACTTATAAAATAATATATAAAAACAAATTATTATAGTTTATCATACATTGAGTTCCATTTGAGTATTTTCATAAATTACTTTGTATTAGTAAGTATTGCTGACTGATTGTAATATTGTTCATTTTATTTGCAATACATTTTTTATTATTTTAATTGTATTTTTAAGATTATTAAACTAACGATTTATATAATAAAGAGCTTAACCTTAAAATGGCTCATCATAATAGAATGCATTGTTTTGTTTGCAATCAATTTCTTGCAATAAATGCTCTTGCAAGGATTGATAGAGAAGATGATATTTTAATAAGACAAGTAGCTATAAAAAGGCGAACCGCTTTAGAAAGGGAAATTATTCCTATTACTAATTTTACTAGAATATGCATTAACTGTAATGTTTCAATTAACGAAGAAATAGAATTACAAAATAATGAACATTCCATTAATTTAAATGTTATATTTCCTTTTCCTACTAGAAGATGTATTTTTTGTAATAATAACCACAATTTACTTCATCTTTCTTTAGAATGCAGAATAATGACATTTATAAAAAGAAATGTATATATTCCAGTGAATGCAAGATCATGTCAACATCATTTAGATGAAAATAATTTAATATTAAGCCCATTAATTCTGGGTATACGTTTTACAGAAAGACCTATAATTATAGAAGGAAATGAGCTACAGCGTATATTGCAATCTTTGCGAGAAAAAGTTATTAATCCTTGGAGTAATATTGACTATATTCTAACAAACGAAGAATATTTGGGTCTAACGTCTCTCACAGAAGAACAATTTAACGAATTATTTACATTCTGTCGACCAGTTCCAAGACCAGACACTGGTTTTAGATATATAAGTAAAAAAGATCTTTTGTGTTTTTTATGTAAGCTAAGACAAGGTCTCTCAGATGATTTTTTAAAAATTATTTTTCACTATACTTCTAGACAGAATGTTAGTTTAATTGTAAAAACCGTTCTCGAGTCATTATATTTATATTTTGTCCCAAATAATATTGGGTTTGCCTCAATTACGCGAGAAAATTATATAAATCAACACGTTACTGATTTTGCGAATGAGTTATATAATTTGCATCCTGACATGGGAAAACCAGCTATATTAATCATTGATGGCACATATGCTTATATTGACAAAAGCTCCAATTTTCGTGAGCTTCGACAAACTTATTGTGTACATAAGCATCAACATTTAGTCAAACCAATCATGATAGTTGCTACAGATGGCTATATTTTAGCAATACACGGTCCGTATTTCTCAGATAGCCAAAATAATGACGCTAATATACTTATCGATCAACTAAATATAAATAATGAAGAAATGAGTCAGTGGTTACGTCCTGAAGATATTGTTTTAGTTAATCAAGGTTATAGAGATGCCATGCCAGCTCTAAATAATATTCAAATACATTGCAAAATTCCTCAACCTCGGCAACGAGGACAATCTCAACTTACTACCGAAAATGCAAACGCTAATAGACTAATAACCAAAAACAGGTGGTTAGTCGAAAGTAGAAATGGTCACATAAAAAGCATATTTAAGTTTTTTGATAATATAATAGAGAAAGCCCATTTAGATAGTCTTAATAAATATTATCTTGTTGTTGGAGGAATAATAAACCGATACCACCCACTCATACATATGAACAATGCGACAGTTGATATAGCACGAAGAATGCTAGAAAGAGCAAGGGAACCAAATATTGTTCAAGCTAGAGTTGAGGCAGAAAATCTAAGAATGCGAAGAGCTAATTGGATTAGATTAAATCATAATTTACTCAAAGATTTTCCAGTTTTAACTTTAAATCAATTACAAAATATTACTTTTGGTACTTACCAGATTGGCCTTTCACGATCATATATTCAAGACAAAATTATTCGAGATAATGACGAAGAATTTCAGTTAGATCAGTTGTATGATGAACCAGGTTTTATTAGGATAAGAATTTATTCGCGATTCCACAATTGAACAAAACATCAGGTTTGGATAGCTTTTAATTCAGAATATGAATTTAATGAAAACGCAGATATTATACTAGATGAAATTATTTTTGGATATTACTGCACTTGCCCTTGTGGTTCCCGAACTGTTGGTTCTTGTGCTCACGTGGCTGCTATCTTATGGTTTTTAGGATACGCAAGATATCATGATAATATTAACTATCCAACAAGCACAATCATGGAAAACGTTTTGGATGCAGGACATAGACATTAAAAATCATTCGAATTTTATTAAATACTAGTATAAATAATAATAGTACAAATAATCGGCCCTTTTCAGGGCCAAATGACATGCGAAATCCGTCCTAGCAACCTCCACGTGGTTCATGTTGGGTAATGCTAATGCTGGCGGTGGCATTGATATATGCAAAATATATTCATATTACATATATTGCTTTGATATCCAAAGTTATTTATGTATGACAATTTTTTTATTTTTATTATTTTTACAAAGCTTTTATATGCAACCTTGATTTTATCATAATAATATATTGTCTTAAAGCATAGAAAATCTCTGAATTTTTTGCGATACACAGCGTCGTAAGATTTGACCCCTGAAGTAGTACTACCCTGAAGTGCCTAGGGGCGTTGAATCTCTATATATCTCTATATATTATAAAAGTATAACCGCTGCCACTGTCGCATGAGGCCTTTGGCCCACAATGGCCCATTTCACCCGTAATGGTCCTTTTAGCTCATATGTTCTTTTTGGCCCAAAATTATCTTTCCGGCACAAAATGATCCTTTTGGCCCATTATGTCCATGTTGACCCAAATAGTTCTTTTGGCCCATGAGGTATTTTTTCTCAAGGAGATTTTATAGCTCGGGGATTCTTTCTGACCTAAAATGTTTCTATTTTAGGTTCATGAATAACAACTTCACATCACCCTTTTACTCTGCAGGAGTTAGCGCGCGAAGTGCACAGGGGGTGGAGCCCCCTAGTGTATATATATATATATATAATATTCTACATATACAACGTGTCAGGCAACACGTAGTAAGTAGAAAAAATTGTTCGATAGCTATAGCCACTATATAGAGAGCGCGTTAACTATAGTATAGTATAGCAATATATGTATATTCTTAGTGGCTATAGCTATCGAACAATTTTTTCTACCTACTACGAGTTGCCTGATACCCTGTATATATATTGTTATTTTATATCCGTTATACCTATGTATTTTTAATTAAAATGTTAGCTTAATATTTATTAAAAGATAGAATTTTATTGAATATTGCGGTTTCTTTTACGGGATGATCTGTAGAGTAAAGCAGCAATAAATGACCAAGCTTCAGATACATCGAAAAATTACAAAAATAACGAAAAAAATGGGAACCACTCAAGATTATTCCATTTAAATAGAATCGCTGCATGGGATTTCAAGAAAATTCATTTTTATCAATTTTTTAACTTTGACAACCCATATCTCGGGCCCTAGAGCATTTTGGAAGCTAAGAATTTTGCAGTGGGAGTTTTTTGTATAGCCTAATAACATATTAAAATTTTAGCAAAATCCACCGTGATCAATTTTTCAATGTTAATGGTGCGGGGTCCTTTTAAAAATGGTCTTATTTCGTATCTTTCCAAACAGGTTGTGTTTAAACATACCAGCTGTAAATTTTTTATATAATGATCAGTATTTTATGGAATAAAATATGTAAATTTATGAAGCCAATCACATTATTTTAAATTATATTAAATTATTTAATTTAGTAAATTTACTAAAATTTTGTAAACTTTATCATTTTAAATTTAGAGTATTTTTTTTTTCATAGCGAATTTTTGATATTTTAATAAAAATACAAAATATATGTATTTATATGTCACTATAACCGTGTTTATAATGCATAAGTTAAAATATTAATCAAGAATTCGATTTCTCAAGTAAGTCACTGCAACAAATATTTATAGTCGATAACTTTAATTTGAAATTTTTATTTAAGATTTAATTATTAACGTAAAAACAATTTGTCACTAAAATCATGTTTAATAAGAATTGGAATATTTTTCGGTTCTCCAATATGGCGCACCCGAAAATTTCAAAAACACCCGCAAATCATATTTTGCATTAGGTTTGGATTTTCAAAATCACCGAAAACGAATTTGAGGTGTAAATTTTCATAATTTGATCGTTAAAATTTATTTCAGTTTTCCTATATGGCGGACCAGAAAATTTCAAAAACACCTGAAAATAAATTTTTTGCATTAGATTTGAAGTTTCAAGATAAATAATAACTAATTTGAGGTGTAAAGTTTCATATTATGACCTCGCAAATAATTTTTAGTTTTCTAATATGGCGGACCCGAAAATTTCAAAAACACAAAAAATCAATTTTCTGCATTAGATATGGGTTTATAAGCTCATTAAAAACAAATTTGAGATGAAATTTTTCATAATTTGTTCTTGTAAATATTTTTCTGTTTTCCAATATGGCGGACCCGAAAATTTCAAAAACACCCGAAAATCAATTTTTTGCATTAGATTTGGGTTTTCAAGATAAATAAAAAGGATTTTAAGATACAAATTATCATAATTTAACCTTGCAAAAATTTTAGTTTTATGGGATTTTTTATGATTTTATTAAGCCTTTCTGGGACTTGTACCTCTGTAGCTCAAGCTACAATATGCTTTTCATATGCTTGAAAAAGGTAACTTTTCTATATTACATAGTTTCCATCCATAGTTTGATATATCTTAAGCTTACAATTACTAAAATAAGTAGACCTGGTTATAGTGACTAAGACAAGTAAATAAGCCAAATTTGCTACAACTTAAGATATACTATTTATACCGAATATTACAGTATGGCTTATACTACTCCCTAAAGAAATTTAAATCATCATTAGAAGAAATTGACGTAGCAAAAATAAATCGATGTTTTTGCATAAAAACTTAATAATTATTAAAAATATATAGTTAACTTGGTTTCTGAGATATTTTATAATTTTATTAAGCCTTTCTGGGACTTTTACTTCTTTAGCTCAAGCTTAAATGCATTTTAGACAATGGGTGTTTTATTTTTAGAAAATGAAATGTAAAATAGCTCTACCATACTTTAGACATTTTATGGTATACAATTAGTTATATTTATATAAAGATAAAACAAAAAGATATTCAGAATTTTAAAGAATGACCTGATTACGGTGACCTTTATGAATAACCAAAATATAACGTTCATCCTAAATTAAAATACTTAAAATTTATTCAAATGATTTATCGTGCCTTTGAAAAAAAAATACTTAACAACTAAACTTTTAGAATATACATTTTATCTTACTAAAATAATAATTATTATGAATTTCTAAAAATGTAAATCGAAAAATAATTGCGATTGAAAATGTAATTTACTTCAGTAACTTATTAGACTAATGAATCTTACGATTAATGTGTGTTACATCGCATCTTGGATTGTTAACCCATTCTTATTAAGCATGATTTTAGTGAAAAATTATTTTTACATTAATAATTAAATATTAAATATATATTTCGAAATAGAGTTATCGACGATAAATATTTTTTGCAGTGACTTATTTGAAAAATCGAATTCTTGGTAAATATTTTAACTTATGCATTATAAACACGGTTCTAGTGACATATAAATACATAAATTTTGAATTTTTATGAAAATATCAAAACTTCGCTATGAAAAATAAATACTCTAAATTTAAAACGATATAGTTTATTTACAAAGTTTTAGTAAATTTACTAAATTTAATAATTTAATATAATTTAACATAATTTGATTGGCTTCATAAATTTACATATTTTATACCATAAAATACTGATCATTTTATAAAAAATTTATAGCCGGTATGCTTAAACACAACCTGTTTGGAAAGATACGAAATGAGATCATTTTTAAATTTTAATTTAATAAAAAATTAATAGCATAATTTTATTCAGAATCATATGCTTGAAAAAGATATTTTTTCTATATTACATTGTATCCATCTAAATATATCTCAAGCTTACAATTACTAAAATAAGTAGATCTGGTTAATGTGACAGAGACAAGTAAATAAGCCAAATTTGCTGCAACTTAAGATATTCTATTTATACCGAATTTCACAAGATGGCTAATACTACTCCATAAAGAAATCTAAATCATCATTAGAAAAATTTGACGTAGCAAAAATAAATCGATGTATTTGCATAAAAACTTAATAATTAATAAAAATATATAGTTCACTTGGTTTTCTGGGATATTTTATAATTTTATTAAGCCTTCCTGGGACTTATATTTCTGTAGCTCAAGCTGAAATGCTTTTTAGACTATGGATGTTTTATTTTTAGACAATGAATTGTAAAATAGCCCCACCATACTTTAGGCATTTTATAGTATACACTCAGTTATATTTATATAAAGATAAAAGAAAAAGATATTCAGAATTTTAATGATTGACCTGATTACGGTGACCTTTATGAATAACCAAAATATAACGTTTATCCTAAATTTAAATACTTAAAATTTATTCAAATGATTTATCGTGCGTTTGAGAGAAAATACTTAACAACCAACTATTTAGAATATACATTTTATCTTACTAAAATAATAATTCTTATGAATTTCTAAAAAACGTAAATTGAAATATAATTGCGATTGAAAATGTAATTTACTTCAGTAACTTATTAGACTAATGAATCTTACGATTAATGTGTGTTACATCATATCTTGGGTTGTTAACCCATTCTTATTAAACATGATTTTAGTGACAAATTATTTTCACATTAATAATTAAATCCTAAATAAATATTTCAAAGTAAAGTTATCGACCATAAATATTTTTTAAGTGACTTATTTAAGAAATCGAATTCTTGATAAATATTTTAACTTCTGCATTATAAACACGGTTCTAGTGACATATAAATACATATATTTTTAATTTTTATGAAAATATCAAAACTTCGCTATGAAAAATAAATACTCTAAATTTGAAACGATATAGTTTTATTTAATTTGATTGGCTGCATAAATTTACATATTTTATAACATAAAATACTGATCATTTTATAAAAAATTTAGAGCCGATATGCTTAAACACAACCTGTTTGGAATGATACGAAATGAGATCATTTTTAAATTTTAATTTAATAAAAAATTAATAGCATAATTTTATTCAGAATCATATGCTTGAAAAAGATAACTTTTATATATTACATTGTTCCCATCTTAATATATCTCAAGCTTACAATTACTAAAATAAGTAGACCTGGTTAAAGTGACAGAGACAAGTAAATAAGCCAAATTTGCTACAACTTAAGATATTCTATTTATACCGAATTTCACAAGATGGCTAATACTACTCCATAAAGAAATTTAAATCATCATTAGAAAATTTTGACGTAGCAAAAATAAATCGATGTTTTTGCATAAAAACTTAATAATTATTAAAAATATATAGTTCACTTGGTTTTCTGGGATATTTTATAATTTTATTAAGCCTTTCTGGGACTTATACATCTGTAGCTCAAGCTGAAATGCTTTTTAGACAATGGATGTTTTATTTTTAGACAATGAATTGTAAAATAGCTCTACCATACTTTAGGCATTTTATAGTATACACTCAGTTATATTTAAATAAAGATAAAAGAAAAAGATATTCAGAATTTTAATGAATGACCTGATTACGGTGACCTTTATGAATAATCAAAATATAACGTTCATCCTAAATTTAAATACTTAAAATTTATTCAAATGATTTATCGTGCCTTTGAGAGAAAATACTTAACAACCAAACTTTTAGAATATACATTTTATCTTACTAAAATAATAATTATTATGAATTTCTAAAAAAACTAAATTGAAAAATAATTGCGATTGAAAATGTAATTTACTTCAGTAACTTATTAGACTAATGAATCTTACGATTAAAGTGTGTTACATCATATCTTGGGTTGTTAACCCATTCTTATTAAACATGATTTTAATGACAAATTATTTTCACATTAATAATTAAATCCTAAATAAATATTTCAAAGTAAAGTTATTGACCATAAATATTTTTTAAGTGATTTATTTAAGAAATCGAATTCTTGATAAATATTTTAACTTTTGCATTATAAACACGGTTCTAGTGACATATAAATCAATATATTTTGAATTTTTATGAAAATATCAAAACTTCGCTATGAAAAATAAATACTCTAAATTTGAAACGATATAGTTTATTTACAAAGTTTTAGTAAATTTACTAAATTTAATAATTTAATATAATTTAACATAATTTGATTGGCTTCATAAATTTACATATTTTATACCATAAAATACTGATCATTTTATAAAAAATTTATAGCCGGTATGCTTAAACACAACCTGTTTGGAAAGATACGAAATGAGATCATTTTTAAATTTTAATTTAATAAAAAATTAATAGCATAATTTTATTCAGAATCATATGCTTGAAAAAGGTAACTTTAATAAATTACATTGTTTCCATCTTGATATATCTCAAGTTTAAAATTACTAAAATAAGTAGACCTGGTTATAGTGACAGAGACAAGTAAATAAGCCAAATTTGCTACAACTTAAGATATTCTATTTATACTGAATTTTACAGTATGGCTAATACTACTGCCTAAAGAAATTTAAAGTGATTTTACCCTATTTTAGGGGTTGATATTTCATTACCCTAGGGTAGTAGGTGAAAACAGACATTAGAAATGGAAGTAACGACCAAAAATACCTACTAGGTGACGTATTTAGCTAAAAATATTCATTTTTATACATCTGTAAAATCCACCCCCTTGCCCCTAATATTTGCTGAGAATACATAAAGTTCTTGACAATTGTATAATTTTTAGCAAAATTTAATAAAGTTAAGTTATTTAGTTCTTTTGGTCTGATCTTATATTTTTCTATTAAATTACAATATTTTGTATCAATATTTTCATCATTTGATTCATTCGTCTGAAATCAAAAAATTATTTATATATTGTTTAATAGTCTGTTAAAAATTGCGTAAAATTGTTTCTCGATTTACGAATTATTTGGAATCGAAAATTCGTTCGCAAATCGAAAAAATAAAAATAAATCTAGTTGAGTTGAATGTACATTATTGATATAATAAGTAAAATTAAATGTAACTGTAAATGTAAATAGTCTCTTTATTTGTAAAATACAAAAAAATTTCTGATACAGAATAACATGGTAATAGTATAATAGCATAGTATAACAATTATAACATATAAATAAAATAAAGTACACTAATAAGAAACAAATTAGCAGTATCATAGCAACAATAAGTGGTATATAGCGAACGAATAGCGAATTTTTGGTAACATTAATGTGTTTCAGTCCTGATAAAATATTAGAAAACCGAATCTTTATATGTATGACTAGAACTTTTCAAGTACTTAAATAAGCCTGTTTTAAAGGAGTTAATTGAAGGAATGAATCGTATTGATGTAGGGAGAGAGTTCCAACTTTTTACCCCTTGTACTTGAAATGAGGAATCCCCATTCCACTTTTCAGATTTGGGTGTAGCCAACTCGCGTGTGATTAACTCACCTCTAGCTGTCTCTTTAGGAGTGTACTTTTCAAAAATGTGAGTCAAATATTCTGGTTGACGAAAACGAAGAACTTTATATATAATGATAGATGTGAAGTATAACCTACGATTATTAGTGGTTAACCACCCTAATTTGTCTCTGTAAGGAGTAATATTTGTGTCCCTGCCGATTCCATAGATATATCTTAAACATGTATTACTCAATCTTTGTATTCTGTCTTTTAGATTTATCGAGCAGTCTAGGTATACAACAGAGCAGTAATCTAAATGGGGAACCACTAATGCTTGTATAAGTTTAATTCGAAGATCTTCATTTGTGCACTGCCTAATAAATCGTAGTGTATAAAGTACTCTATTGACTTTTTTACTCACAAGTGAAATATGTGATTCCCAAGTTAACTTATTGTCTAGAATTACTCCCAGACTTGTAACTTCACTAGTGAAAGGTACCGTGACCCCATCACTTACAACCACGCCAGGTAGATTCAGTTTGTCTAGTTGGTCTACGAAATGGCTAGTGCCAAAATATATAGCTTTTGTCTTGTTCGGGTTAAGTCTCAGGGATACGTTTCTGGCCCAAATATTGATGTTATTGGCCGCTGATGAGAGTTTCTGTAGTGCGTCATTTATTTTCTCAGGAGGAGCATGTACGTAAATTTGCAAGTCGTCAGCATATAGAAGATGATAGATATCTGCATCTAGATGAAGCTTAACATCATTAATATAGAGGCAGAACAAGAGGGGGCCCAATACTGATCCCTGTGGAACACCAAGATTGACTCCAAGGGGATTAGAGGAAGATGTTTTTGTAGTAACTTGTAACTGTCTACCTTGGAGATATGATTTGATCCACAGCAAGGCGTTCTTTGAGAAACCCATAGATTTTAATTTTACTATCAACTTTGAAGGAGCTAATTAAATTAAATATTATGGTACTAATTGAATTTAAATTTATAAAAATGAATACTTATAGATAAGTTTCTTATAAAAATCCTTTGTATTGCATTAAAATAAAAATAAAAAATAATTAAATAAAAAACTAAGCCTAGAGTAAAAATATAAAGTCATATAAGGGTAAATTTAAATGTAGTGAGTGCGATTTGTATGGTCGTGTCTTCAAAACTGCCCCAAAGTGTTTTTTTCTGAAAGTAATACCAAAAATAAGTTACCAGCCCAATTTTTAGCCTCCCAGAGCAAAATCTCGATTTTTGGCAGCTATTTTAGTGTTTTTGACTGTTGTAAAAAATTTAAGAAAAATGAGTCATAATTTTTTTTATTATTGCTGTAAAAAACTCACATTAGCATGAAATATTTTTTCTTTTTAGGTCCGGATAGAAAATTTCCCTGGCTATCCGATTCTGGGTTCATAAAATTTTTTTTGAGTAGCGCATGCGCGAGGAATCGCTAAGATAGGCTGTTTTTTTCAAAAGTCGATTTCTCAAATGCCTGTTAGTGAAAAATCTTGTAACCATGTTTAAAATTTTTCTTAAACTTTATATTTTTTAACAAAAAAAAAATTTCGTTGGGACACTGCTTTTTGGGAGCTCTAGATAAAAAAATAGCAGCTTTCAAAAGATCCTTTTTTACAGATTTCAAATTTTCCGTCAAGTCATGTGAGCAATTAAAAATCTGATCAAAAATTTGGATTCCGCGGGAAATTTTACATAAGGATATATCTTTTCATGTTTTTAAGAGCGTTTATGTTAAAGCAGCAAAATTTTAAATTGAAAGATTAAAATATATCATTTTTTAATGAATTTTTTTATTTCTAAATTATACAAATTATTCAAAATTAATCAGAAAATTCTTTATTATTTCATTGTTTTTCGCTGTTTTAACATAAACGCTCTTAAAAACATGAAAAGATATATCCTTTAAATTTTTCATGCTAATGTGAGTTTTTGACAGCAATAATTAAAAAAATTATGACTCATTTTTCTTATATTTTTTATATCGCACTTACTTTATTTAAATTTATGACGAGAAAAGTAAAGATTTATAAGTTTAATTGATTTTAATAAATTATCTTATTAAATTTAAACAAATAATATTAATTTAAAAAAATATTATTTTTCATTTCATTTCATACATACATTTGTTGAGATTAAGAATAAGTTGTATAGTATAAATAGCTTTGTCTTATTGAAAATATTATTTAAAATACATAAAAAAGAAGAGATTTTAAAAAAATTTTATGTTCTAAATACAAGTTTTTAACTTTGAAGTTACATGAGTCGATGATTTGTAAATCGTTAAATTACTGTATATAAGTTATTTAAATTAATTAAAATGAATTTATTATGTCTAAATTTAAAATATAATTATAAGAGTTACAGTTCCATCAAATAAGTATTGTTTAATTACGTAGGTTCATTTTATTTTAAAGATGTTTAAATAATTAGTAAAATTGTTATTTATATTATTGGTAAGGAATTATATATTCACCTTTATTTGTATCCAATCGTCATCTTGAATTACTAAATTGACGTAACTCCGTGAACTGTGATATAGAGGCCAACTCATTAACAAATGTACTACTTCTTGAGCACTGTAGTCTCTTTTATGTAATGGAGAAATTTTTGAATTGCTGATTTTGCTAATAGTGAATCTGACATGGATGCACAAATATCCTGTAAACACTGTTGTAAATCATTTGAGATTTTTTCACTTTTGGATGCATATTTAGCAATATAATAATAAATAGATTCTTCTGATACAATCGGCGAAAAATCAGTATTTGCCCTCCAAACAGATGTTATGATTGGATTGTATCTTTTTATGAGTGGATCATTACGTTTAGGATGATATCGTAAATATCCATCTGAATCATCAATAATGCTTTTTTTTCTTTCTTGTTGAGGGAAATTAAAACGGCTTGTTAAAATTGTGCTTTTATATTTGTATCTCATACAGTGTTTACCATGCATCGTATGACGTTGTAATCTATTTAATAAATAAATTAAATCATTTTCCAGATTATCTGTTGGAATGTCAGAAAAATTTTGACGTGCAGGATGATTAATTCCTACATCATTTTTAGGATTTATTGCAAAACAAAAATCATCGAACAAAAGGCAAAGTTTTTCTCTTTCTTCTGGTGTTAGAATTTTATTATTAAATAATGGCGCGTTTGATAACCATAAAATTCCATGAACATGTGGTGATCCTCTAAATTGCCATTCCTAACGATACCAGAAGTCGGATACTTCAAATAATGGTTTTATTACATATTTCATAAAATTATTAACTCTTTCTTTAAAAAAATATCTGACAATTAATGGATTTTCTTGAATTAATTTTTTACGTTGTTGATCATCAATAGTATTTTGATCTGTATCGGGACATAGTAATTTAAACAATGAATTCCATTGATGATCTGCTGCACTTAAAGTAAAAACATAAAAACAAGAAAAATAATGCATTTAATAATAAAGCTTATAACAATAAATATTTAAGTTCAAAATACACAACGCAATTGCCAAGTATTCTAAAAAACGCATTAAAAAAATATGGGTATAATATAGGGTTCAAAACGGACAATCAATTAAAAAAACATTTCAAAAAGAAAAACCACACAAATAACAATTTTCTTGATAGAACCGGTGTATATAAAATATCATGTGACTCGTGCGATAAAATATACATTGGGCAAACGGGACGCAGCTTCAGAAAAAGGTTTAATGACCATATACCAAAAACACAAAATATAAATACTACACAAAAATTAGAAAAAGTAAATACCAAATACGGATTACATTTAATTAATAATAACCATGACTACACAGACAACAAAATTTACAATATACATAAAAATTTAAAACCGATACACTTTTGCAATAAAGGTAAAATTTTGGATATACTAGAGGAATTTGAAATTTATAAAAATACACAAATAAATGCAAATAAATTAATTAATGATAAGTTACTAAATAAAAAAAACGTATTATTTGATAAAATAATAAAAAAACATATTATATAATAAAAAATAAAAAGAAATGAAATAGAAGAAACGAATTAAAAAACATATTTTATATATTAACTTCCTCCTAGGGAGTGTACATTAGAAAAAACAGATGTGATTTCAAACACTTATAAAAATTTTTAAAATTCTTTATTACATTATAAAACTAGAAATAATTTAAAAATCTTCATAATATAAAATCTTCATATGTATACAAAATAAATATTCAAAAAAAAAAAAAAATTTTTATTTAGTTACAAAATAATTGTGAGTCTATACAGACATAATCTAAAGTTACAATATCATTTTCAGATGTTTTAAATAAATTTAGTTTAATTATAATACAGACCTGATGATGGGAATTTATTCCTGAAACTAGTCGTCTAATTATTATACAAAAACAATTTGTAAAAAGAAGGATCAATAAATAAATTAAAATAAATATGTTTTGATTTAATTAATTAAAAATATCATAAAAAAAATTGTTGGTTTTTAATTTGTTTAACCATGGTTAATAGTTCATCACTTCGTTGATACCAATAGCTGTTTGTAGATCTTACTTTTGCTGCGTAAACCATTATATGTTTCCAAAAATTTTTATCGTTTATTAATTTAGTTTTTAATTCATTAATTGTCATTTCTTCTAACTTTGATTTTCTTATATAAACTTTTGCTTTTTGTAATAAACCATGACGCATTGTGGTGTTCATTGCTAAAAATCGAAATCTAGGATCTTTTGCGAATCTTTGATCTTTATATTTCATAAGGTGTTTAAAATAATGATGTAAAGTAACACGTATTTCACGTGCTTGTAAGAAATCTGCAACTCCTCTTGGAAATAAATGTGGAAATGCACAAGTTATGTATCCTTCTGAAGTGAATTCATTAACTGGTTCATTTTCTAATGATGGGTAATCGAGATGTAATTCAGAGTTAATTGTTTTATTTTGATTAATTATTGTGATATTAGAAATGTTGGATTCTGTTAAATTTATTTCGAGGTTTGTTTGGTTCACTTCAGAATATTCAGTATTCAAATTATTGTCATTTATATTCAAATTTTCTATGTAGTTTATTTTATTACCATTATTTGGTAAGATTCGTAAAACTTCTTTGTCTATTTCTATATTTTTGTAATAAATGTTATTAATTAATAAATTTTGAGCCAAATAAGTGCTTTTTTAATTTTGTTGGCTCGTACATTGAAATCACTTATACCCTCTGGAGTTTTTGTAGTTAAAAAAATTTAAAAAATTTTTAGGTTAAAAAATTGAATATTTTTCATCGAATATTTGTTTTTTTTTTTCTTAAAACCTCCTTTGTAAAGTTTAAAGTTAATTTTTTCAATTTTCTTGGTCCGCTATCTTGGAAAATCGGAAAATTTTTTAGGTTAAAAAACTGGATATTTTCTGTCGAATATTCGTTTTTTTTTCCCTAAAAAATTCCTTTGTAAAGTTAAAATGGTATTTTAGTTTATTTTTCAAGTTTTTTGGTCTGCCATCTTGGAAAATCGGGAAATATTTATGGTTGAAAAATTGAATATTTTCTACTGAATATTTGTTTTTCTTGACCTAAAAAATCCCCTTGTAAAGTTAAATAATCATTTTTTCAAATTAATCGGGCCGCCATCTTGGAAAATTGGAAAATATATTCGTGTGGAAAATGAAAAATTTTACCCCCAGGGTATCTGCTTCTATCTGGATTGATTATTTTCATATTAAAAGTCCTTATTTTATCATGTTTTATGTTTTATGTTCGATATTTTGTGTTTTTAATGCCCTGCTGATGTCAAAAATTCATTTTTTTGAGTTTTTCGGTTCGTTATATTGACAAAACGGAAAATTTTTTAGGTCAAAAAATTTGATATTTTCCACCGAATATTTGTTTTTCTTGTCCTAAAAAACCCCTATGTAAAGTTAAAAGTTCATTTTTTTAAGTTTTTTGGTTTGTTGTCTTGGAAAATCGGAAAATTTTTTAGGTTAAAAAACTGAATATTTTCTGTCGAATATACGTTTTTTTTGCCCTAAAAAATCCCCTTGTAAAGTTAAAAAAGTTTATTTTTCAAGTTTATTGGTTCACTATCTTGGAAAATCGGAAAATTTTTTAGTCTATAAAGCTGAATATTTTCTATCGAATATTCGTTTTTTTGGCCTAAAAAATCCCCTTGTAAAGTTGAAAGTTCATTTTTTCAAGTTTTTTGGTCCGTGGAAAATCGGAAAATATATTCGTGTGGAAAAGGAAAAATTATACCTCCAGGGTATCCTCTTCTACCTGGAATGATTATTATCATCTTAAAAGTCCTTATTTTATCATGTTTTATGTCAAAAATTCATTTTTTTAAATTTTTTGGTCCGCCATCTTGGAAAATTGGAAAATTTTTTAGGTTAAAAACTGAATATTTTAAAAAACCCTCTTGTAAAGTTGAATTTTCATTTTTTCAAATTTATCGGGTCGCCATCTTGGAAAATTGGAAAATATATTTGTGTGGAAAATGAAAAATTATACCTCCAGGGTATCCTCTTTTACCTAGAATGATCATTTTCATCTTAAAGGTCCTTATTTTATCATGTTTTTTGTCAAAAATTCATTTTTTCAAGTTTTTTGATCCGCCATCTTGGAAAATCGGAAAATTTTTTAGGTTAAAAAACTGAATATTTTCTACCGAATATTCGTTTTTTTTGCCCTAAAAAACCCCCTTGTAAAGTTAAAAGTTCATTTTTTCATGTTTCTTGGTCCGCCATCTTGTAAAATCGGGAAATATTTAGGGTTGAAAAATTGGATTTTTTCCAGCGAATATTTGTTCTTCTACCCCTAAAAAACCCCCTTGTAAAATTAAAAGTTCATTTTTTCAAATTTATCGGGCCGCTATCTTGGAAAATCGGAAAATATATTTGTGCGGAAAATGAAAAATTATACCTCCAGGGTATCCGCTACAACCTGGAATGATTATTTTCATACTGAAAGTGCTTATTTTATCATGTTTTATGTCTTATAATCGACATTTTGTGTTTTTAACGCTGTTATTCCCGTAAATTGATAATAATTTCGGTACTATATTTTCGATTTGGCTCAAAACCAATACAGTTCATGTTGGTCTTATATCTAATTTATATATAAATTTTGAACCTAATCGGAGATCACAGTGACCTTAAGGCCGGCACTTTCTTCTCAAGGAAAAAAAAAAAGGATTTTGTAATAATTTTTTCAACCGGCTCGGTAGCGCAGAGGTAACGTTCTTGCTTTGTAATATAGTATTATATTATGAAGTGGGTTCGCCGCTGATGCAGAGCAATGATACTTTTTTTTCTAAATAAATATTTAATAAAAATTAAATATTTATTATAAGAAGGGAGAGTAGAGCTGGCTGCCGATCCGCAGGAGACAGATGAAATAGAAAGTGCTATTTACTGTCTCCGTATGTCATGCATAGAGGGCGTTTTTCTAAGGTTTTTCGCGCCTCTTTTAAAGCATAGAGTTGTAGAAATACAACTCTGCGCTTTAAAGACGGAATTGTCAGCATGGCTCATATAAAAAGTCGGACCTTGGACCGCAATTGGCCTTCCCAAATCCTAAAAAGGTTAAGAGTTAAGATAAGAGTTTGAGAAACGGTTGTTAAAATTCCACCAACCCTGTATATTCCTTCTAATCCTACAGATACACTAACAATTTATCCGCATACGTCTCCAAACCTAAAAAATTATTTCCATTAAAGGAAAAAGCGGTATATATCTCAATATGTATATCGACTTCCGAGGAAATAAAAGCAAAAAATGCGGTTTGGACCGCTTGTGCGAATTGTTGGTGACCTCCGTATAACGAATTGTTCTAAGAGGTTAAACAAACGCATAATAATTTTTTCGGGTAGAAATAATAATCACAGACACTTAAAATTTTTTTTAACTGAAAGGTAATTTATTTAAAAGTACATTTTTTTTTTTTTTTTTGAAAATTCAAAATGGCGGCCGTAGTAACTGCTCCCGCGAAAGACCTTTATTTTGTGTACATTCTAGCCCCCGCCAGGATCATCTGAAACAAAAAATTTTTTTTTTTTTTTTATTTATGTAAATACCTTCGATATGAATGAGGCAGAATTTTTAATTTTTACTTATTTAAAAAATTATTCACTTTAGAAAAAAAGTCAAATTTTTTTTTTTTTTTTGCTAATAAAAATTTTTTGAAAACCTATTTTGAAAATCCCTTTCATTCATATCGAAGCAAATGTTATTTTCAAACTTATATATAAATTTTGGTGATGATTGGTTGATCCTGGCGGGGGCTAGAATGTACTCAAAAAAAAAGGTCTTTCGTGGGAGCAGTTACTACGGCCGCCATTTTAAATTTTCAAACAAAAAAAAATGTACTTTTAAATAAATTACCTTTCAGTTAAAAAAAGTTTTAAGTCTCTGTGATTATTATTTCTACCCGAAAAAATTATTACAAAATTCCTTTTTTTTTCCCTTGAGAAGGAAGTGCCGGCCTTAACGAGTGCGCACAAGAGCGACATTTTGTCGAGGGTATAGACTGTCTAGTATAGATAGTCTAATTAATGCTTTCCTGTGCTGAAATATAGAATATTTTTTCAACTAAAGAATCATTCATATTAATATTTAATCCACAATCATTAATATCAGCTTCTCCTAATGCCTTGCAGTAATCCTACTGAGAAATCGTTGAAACTATGTTGCATGGATTGCAGAAATAATATTCGTAATGGTTTTTAATTTGGCAAGATGCTTTTTTTTAATACTGTCAAGAATAAAAAATTTTAATGATAAGAATTTTCTTACTGAATTTGCTGTTAATATAGTTATGTTGATGTCTTGAGGAAAAATTAGTTGCTTATAACCTGAATATTTATATCATAAAAAATGTATATCATCAAAAAACTTGAGGTATTAAAATTAAGGTAGTGAAAAACTTAAATATTTGCAAAATAAAAATACAATTTATTTTATTAGTCATTTTTCTTTAAAAACTCAAATATTAAAAGATCAATTTAGTTGTTGTACAGTTGAACACGGAGCCCCAGTTTGCATCTCACCGCAAAAGTTTCTTTGAATTACATTACATTTTCATAAAAAAGATTATTTTTGATAATTTTTTATATTAAAAATAATAAGATAAATAATTTTTTATCACATATATATTTTGTTTTTTTATTATCTGTGTTGTTAAAAATTGAAGCTCTCTGTTCGGCTCTGCGTTCACTTAAACGTCGTCTGCTCATAGTATAAAAACATATACAATGTTTATGTTTAAAATGTTCATATTGTTCTTAAATTGCACTTAGAGGTAAAATTATTAAAAAAATAATAATAATGAATGCAATTTTAAAATGGTAAAAAATGAAAATGCTAAACGCATAATTTTACATCTTCTAGCAAGAAGTTAAAAATTTTTTCATCCAAAATTAATAAATTTTTAATAAGAAAGTGATGATAATGAAACGAGTAAAAAACCAGCAAATACTAGAGAAAAAGAACTTTTGAAAAGTATTATATAAGAATTATTCCAAAATTTACTTGTAAGTATCGCATTTTGGTTGTACTACAATGAATTACACAAGCAATCATCAAAGCAAATCCAAGTAATGAAAATTTAAAAGCTATTTTTGAAGCTATTTCCAAGCATGTTACTTTAAATAATTTAGTGATAAATAAAGATGAAACTAAAGACGAAACTAAATCAGAGACTTAAGACGAAATTAAAGATAGTAAAAAAGCAATCCAGGACTTCATATGGTATCAAAAGATATTATAAAAATGGATAAAGAAAAAGTTGAAAAAAACCAATCAACTTTTGGACGAATTCTTACTTCATATTTAAATTCTGAAATTATTAATCTTTGGATAAGCTTAAATCGTGGATGTTTTCTTTTGGTGTTACTTTTAGAAAATGAAAATGAATAGTTGCTTCAAAAATTAAAGAATTATTGAATGTAAAAAAATAAAAATCACAGAATAGTAAAGGTTCATTATTAAAATATTTTCTTGAGTATCGTCTGTTTATATATTTAAAAATCAGCAAAATTATAAGTTTACAATCCCTAACCATTTATTAATTAATTAACAAAAAATAAAGTTGCATTTGATTAATTTCTCAATAATTTATTTGCAAAAAACTGAATTTTTTTTTTGTTTTTTTAATAGTTCAATAAAATTTTTGCTTAATTCTAATATTAACTTTAGATTTTTTAATTAAAAGCTGTTTTTTCTAAGAAAAGTTTAATAAAATTTAGATTAAATCACACAAATGATTCTACTTGGATAAATACGGGTTTAAAAAAGAATTTTTATATTTTGTCTTTTTTAATATTTACATCTAGCAAAGTTGATCGAGAAATCGAAAAATCAAAAAACCATACTTCAATTAAATTTAAAATTATTCATAAATAACAGTTCACTATTCGAATAAAATTTTTTTTGGTGTATATTCTGCTAAATTCAATAATAATGATACTTTAATGCTATCATTGCATAAAAATACCCGCGTAGAAATGTGACAAATACGTAACAAACTTTGTACAAACTTAAGTTTGTACAAAGTTTGTTACGAATTTGTCTATTGAGACAGTTTAATACTTTTCAAAGCACCATAAAAATTTCATACAAAGTTAGTATGAACTTGATACCAGCTTCTAAATAAAGAAAATGGTACTAAGGATAAGAAAACTTAGTACAAACGTAGTTAAAACTAAAAAGTCGAAAATATAGCATACAAAGTTTGTACTTACTCATGGTTCAGTAGCTACAGGTAAGCTTAATTTTTAATCTCGTTGATAATAATTCACGAACTTTGTACAAAATCATCGATAAAATAAAAAATTTGAGAAATTTTGTCGCTAGCTTGTACTGTAATTGTAAAAAATTATTTTAATCGTAGACTTCGTATTAACGTTAAAGCAATTTTGTACAAACGAATCCTAAAATTTAAGATTTAAAAAAAAGTGTATAAAGTTTGCTCTTAGTTTACGCTCACTTCGTAAATGAAATAAAATGCAAAAATGATGGTAATACCTTTATGCAAAGTTACCTTGAGGTTAACAATTAAAAATATGCTTCTTAAAGTATGTACCTAGTTTATACTGTGACGGTGACAACTTCTTTTATTTGCAGGCTTATTATTAATGTACAGGGAACTTTGTACTAGTCTATGGTAAACTTTAAAATATAGAACGATGTAAATGAAGTTTTTACCTAATTTTTACTTAATACCTACAAAATCAATTTAGCTGCATGCTTGAATATAACGATAATTAACCTTTTTAAAAAGTTATCCCTAAGTTAAAAAGTTTATTAACCAGTTTACAAAGTTTGCGCCTAATTCGCGTTTGATTGATGGCTTTTCTAGGCTTCAGGAAATCTTTATACAAAGTTATCTTTAGGTTAAAAATTTAGAATATACTTCTTAAAAGTATGTACCTAGTTTGTACTGTGATAGCGATAACTTTTTTTTATTGCGGGTTTATTATTAACGTTAAGGAAACCTTGCACAAGCCTATCCTAAACTTTAAAATATGGAACAAAGTATATTAGTTATGTACCTTATTTTTACTAAATCTCCACAAAATTAATTTAGCTGAATTACTAATGATAATGATAACACAGGCACACAAAAAAAAGATTCATTTTATGAAAAGAAAAGTACCTAATAGTAAATTTTTTGGTGTGCTAAAACCGAATCTTGGGCGAAATTTACCTATCAATTTCAGATTTTGCCCCATCAGCCTCCAGAATGCCCCCGAAGGGTAGTTTCTAGACTATAAGAAAATTGGAATTGAGATCATCACCCTACGTTTTTTTGAGGCTGTGTAATCTGAAAATAAGAAACCGTTAGCAACAGACTGGCCCACTTTCATTTTCTCTCCATGAAGGCTCAAAACAAAGACGATTGGCGTAAAAATTAATTTATTATTCTCATACACGGAGTATTTAAAAACTGTAAACTATAATGAATATAATAATTAACTAAATATTAATTAAAAACTTAAAATAGAAATAATGAATTAGCGTTTTTCTTTATTTTTCTTATTTCCTTTTAACGATTCTTTAAATTCTCTCTGTAACTTCTTTTTCTCCTTTTCACGTTGTTCGGCTTCCCTTTTTTTAACGTCCATCTTTTTTTTTTCTATTACTACTTCTCTTTGCTTTCGTGGTTCCTTTGTCGTTTTTGAAATTTTTTCCGTCTGTTTTTCTAAACTATATCTACGCCTTTTGTTCTGTTGATTATTATCCAGCCGAGTTAGAACTGTAGCTTTTCTTTTTTTTTCTTCGTTGTTATATTTATCATCAGCAGTATGACTTGACTTATCTCCCACTTTTTTGGAACCCTTTTCATCTTCATATTTGCCACCTCTTTTTTGGTTTTCTTTACTGCTATATTGAATGTTTTCTTTAGCCCGTTTTTCACGCCTTTTCTTTTCAATTTCATTTTCCTCTTCCTCACGCCTTCTTTTTTCAATTGCTCTCTGCTTTTTAAGTTTATATTCTTCCTCCTTTTCCCGTCTTTTTCGGTCAATTTCTTGCTGAAGCTCTGCAGCTTTTTTTTGTTCTTCATCATGCCTTCTTTTTTCCATTTCTTTTTGTTTTATAACTTTTGATTGTTCCTCTTCCTGTTGCTTATTATTTTCCATTTCTCTTTGTTTCATCAATTTATTATTTTCTTCTTCATGTTGCTTTTTGTTTTCATACTCCTGTTGCTTCTGTAGATTATCTTTTTCCTGTTGCTGGCGCTTTTTTTTATCTTTTTCTTTTTCTTGTTCAACGTCTGATTCATTAAAAGAATCAGAGTCTGATTTTCCATTTTCTGAACCACTATCGCTGATATTTTCGCTTCTTTTTTTTGCTCTCTTTAACGACTTCTCATATGCTTTTTGCATTTCTTGTATCTGTTTATATATTTTTGCTGCCTCTTCGTTATCTTTGTCGTGCCTCTTTTTGCAAAACTCCTTCTCCTCTTTTTGTTTTTTTAATTTGGTACGTATAGTGGCAAACATCGTTATTAATGTTGCCTTATAGGAGTCATGATCAAATTTGCAACTGCTTGATATATTGTCCTGAACAAAAACTAAAAAAAGAGAGAAAAAAAATCTTAGTGTTAAAAAAAAGCCAGTTCTTATTAAGTAAGAAAAAATAAATCTAAATTACTTAATACTGCATCGTATATATCCTGTGGAGGTGGAGGACGACCTTTTCCTGTTGTATTCATTTGGCTTAACTCTTCAATTGAAAATATTAGTTTGTATACTTGTCGAACCATTTCTGCTGGCTTTTTACGAAAATTTCTGGCTATTCTAAAAATGGCTATATGGTTCACGTCTTTATCACATCCCTTGATGAGTTTTATCTAAAATTATAATGCAATTAAAATTTGTAAATTAAATTTTAAGAATTCTTAATATTTTTTGGAGGTTATGATAAAATAAAAAAAAAATATACGTCTGAATATTTTAGCCAAGAGCAGAAAATAGTTAAAAAAGAATTGGAAAAGAAATTGCTAACGAAAAATAAAACAAGAAAGTTACAAAGAATGAATAGCTTTGAGAGTCTTAGCCAGAAACGGGTAAAACAAATTTGAGCTTCATTAAAAAGAAAAAATTCAAACAGTGATTCTTACCGTTGCCTTTGGATTCAATAAGTCAGGAAGTGGGACCTTATTTACTTTGGTAAGCTGGCTGCGTGAATGGCCTCTTGATTCCTAAAAATAATTATAAAAAAGATTTGTCAAAAAAGATGTAATTCAAATAACCCGTGTAAAGCCACTGTATGCAGTAAAAGTCAAAATTAGAAAATTATATATAAAAATATATTTTTTCCCAAGAATATAAACAGGTGGTTCTATTTTGTACATCCCGGATATAAATTTTACTTCTGGATAACAACTATTACATAAGAATTTGATTTTTTTCCCCAAAACACCCATTTTGCCTTGAAGGCCAGCTTGTACCAAGAGGGCTAAATTTACCACTCGGGATCCGTTTCCTAACCCTAAAAACTAATTTCACCCTTAATAATTAATTTTTGCGTTAAGATTTCATATTTGCCCCAAAAGACCCTATCTTGCCATTTGAGGCCAGCTTGTACAAATACGGCTAAATTTACTCCTCGGGACTAATTCCCCAACCCAAAAAACTAATGTTACTCCTAATAATTATTATTAGCATCGGGATTTCATTTTTGCCCCAAAGGGCCCTATGCTGCCCTTGGAGGCCAACTTGCACCAAGAAGGCTAAATTTACTACGCGGGACTCATTTCCAACCCTAAAAACTAATTTTACTCCCAATAATTATCTTTTACAACGGGTTTTCATTTTTGCCCCAAAGGGCCCTATCATGCCCTTGGGAGCCAGCTTGTACCAAGAAGACTAAATTTACCACTCGGGATCCGTTTCCTAACCCTAATAACTAATTTCACCCTTAATAATTAATTTTTGCGTTAAGATTTCATATTTGCCCCAAAAGACCCTATCTTGCCATTTGAGGCCAGCTTGTACAAATACGGCTAAATTTACTCCTCGGGACTAATTCCCCAACCCTAAAAAGAAATGTTACTCCTAATAATTACTATTAGCATCGGGATTTCATTTTTGCCCCAAAGGGCCCTATGCTGCCCTTGGAGGCCAACTTGCACCAAGAAGGCTAAATTTACTACGCGGGACTCATTTCCAACCCTAAAAACTAATTTTACTCCCAATAATTATCTTTTACAACGGGTTTTCATTTTTGCCCCAAAGGGCCCTATCATGCCCTTGGGAGCCAGCTTGTACCAAGAAGACTAAATTTACCACTCGGGATCCGTTTCCTAACCCTAATAACTAATTTCACCCTTAATAATTAATTTTTGCGTTAAGATTTCATATTTGCCCCAAAAGACCCTATCTTGCCATTTGAGGCCAGCTTGTACAAATACGGCTAAATTTACTACTCGGGACTCATTCTCCAACCCTAAAAACTAATTTTACTCCTAATAATTATTATTAGCATCGGGATTTTTTTTTTGCCCCAAAGGGTCCTATTATGCCCTTGGAGCCTAGCATGTACCAAGGAGTTGAGTTCAAATATTGGGGTCCCATTTTCTAATCTAAAAATAAAATGGTACCCCTAAGGATAGGATGAATTTTGTCATCAATCTTTCATTTTGCAAAAATTTGCATACAATGGTCTCTGTCGGGAAGTGTATATTTGTGTTTAATAATTTACCTTAGGGGAAAAATGCTTGTCTTTCTTTTTTGATTTTTTTTTGCATCACTAGAAACAGGAGCTAGAAATATTGTATAAAAATATTAGGCTAAGCGAATAGAATTAATTTAATTTAATTTATCACCTTCATAGTTGAAATTCTTTTTATTTGCATGAGTTTCTTCTACCTCGGAATCGTCGGAGATTAAAAATGACTCCTTTGAATTACTTCTGATAGCGTCATTGCTTTCTTCTTCGTCCTCAGAATCTTCAGATCGACTGGCTGATGATCTTCTCCTAAAGTAAGGTTTTGTTTCATGTTAAAAGACTCAACATTTTTCACTGCTAATAAAATGCATACCTTTTAGTTTTTTCGAATATCCCAGGTGATCCTGAAATTATTGACCGCCTTTCACTTATCCTACTCCTTGATATTTTGGAGACGCTCTCTCTTGGTATAATTGTGCCATCTTTTGTCAAAATTTGTTCTGTGAGCCAAGTTGAATCAGCTGAAACAAGTTAAATGAATTCATCTAGGCATGTTCAACAAATATAAATTAGTATGATGAAAAATTTTTTCATGAAAATTTCTGAAATTTTTAGGTTATTTACGAGCAATTTTAGGATAATAACACAAAGCTTTTTCAATTACTTAAAAAAAATTATTTTAAATTTTTATTTTTTTTTTAATTATTTAAAAAACTTTATTATGAGTAATTAAGTTAGGTTAGGTTAAAAAAATAAAAAGTAAAAAAATCAGAAAGAAAATTTTGAAAACTGTGAAAAAGAAAAACTTAGAAAAAAAAGCATTAAAATTTTTTCGTCGTTTGCATTACTTGTAAATTATTTTTTAATAAATTAAATTTTTTTTTATCAAATACTTACGGCTCTTAATAATTAATTTAATTGGTTCAAATTGACCTTGCCATAAAGCCTCCTTATCATCGTTGCGCAGATCTTTGTATGGAACTACACTATTCTCCTTTGAAGACTCCCATAAAATCAAAGCAAATAATTTAACCATCTTATTTTTAAGAAATTAGCAACTCCTTGAACACGAAAATTATGATTGTAATATTCTTGAAATAAAATCTCCAATAAAATGTCCACAAACAACCTCAAAAATTTTCGAGAAAATTTATGACTAAATGTTTATAACCACATTCACGTAAATAAAACTAAAACAATTGAGTTATGTTAGTATCTAAAAAATTTAGATTTAATCGAATTTTTTTGAATTAAGCGAAACTTTAAAATTTAAAAAAAAAATATTTTAAATTTTTAAATTATAATTATGAAATTATATGAAAAAAAAAAAAATAAATAATACAAAAATTAAATGTAATTTAAAAAAAAAATTTTTTTTGCGTATTAGGTATCCAGGCACAAAAGTTACTCCAAGCACGATCATTAGCACGAGAGTCAAAATTTCAGTCTCGTTTCAGATTGTATCTAACGTGCAATCAAGGTTGATCATTTTTTTTGCTTCCATGGATAAGAATTTTCTCTCTCTTAAAAATTAACCGAGAACACTTTTTTCTACACGCGGCAGCATCGAAGAAAGCACGTTCTTCCCTCACTGCGAAATAAAAATAATTTTGTCTATACGATTTTGTTATACGATCCTCGGCATCGCTTCGGATTGAAAATACCGCGTGCTATAGGTCACTCGTTCTTTATTGCCCCACAGTGCACTCGAAAAATACGCTATTTCTCTCCAATGAAAAAGAAAAATTGCATGAAAGCAAAAAAAAAATGCCCGAGATCGCAGTTTAACCATCCGCGGCATCATTCCGAATTGTATTTAACGTGCAATCTTGCTCATTCTTGCGATTTTTACTAATTCTAGTTTATTCTTCCTTGGTTTAAAATGCACATTTTCATCCTAACTATATAAAAAAAGTTTTCGGCTTCGCGACTTGTTCGCTAAAAAAGGCATTGTATTATCACTCAGAAAGGAAAATTCTTTTTTCTACCTAGTGGCTTAAAAACTCTTTTTTAACCCGTTAGGAAAAAAAAAAAAATTTTTAATCACGAAAGCACACAAAAAGAATGATCCTCAGTGATAATACAATGCCTTTGTTAACGAAACAGTCACGAAGCAAGAAAATTGTTTTAGATCGTTACGATGAAAATGTGCATTTTAAACCAAGGAAGAAAAACCTAAAATTGGAAAAAATCGCAAGAATGAGCAAGATTGCACGTTAAATGCAATTCGATGCGTTGCCGTGGCTGGTAAAACTGCGATCGCGGGCATTGTTTTTTTGTTCTCATGCAATTTGTTTTTCTCATTGGGGAGAAATAGCGTATTTTTCGAGTTCGCTGTGGGTCAAAAAAGAACGAGCGACCTATAGCACTTGTTAATTTCAATCCGAAGCGATGCTGATGATTGTATAACTGCGGTCAGGGGCAATCTTTTTTTGCTCCTATAAATAAAATGCAATTTTTTATCCTCATTAGGAAAAACGCACTTTCCTTGATCGCGCCACGGTGCGAAAAAACTTGGCTTCGCCTCGGAAAGTATTTTACGTGCAATATGGGCAATTCTTTACTTTTCTGGACAGGAGCCGTACAATATACTATTTGTTACCTTGTAGCTCAAATCGGGCCTTGGCGCGATCAAGAAAAGGGCATTTTTCCTAATCAAGAAATAAAATTGCCCCTGACCACAGTTATACGATCCTCGGCATTGCTTCGGATTGAAATTAACAAGTGCTATAGGTTGTTCGTTCTTTATTGCCCCACGGCGCAATCGAAAAATACGCTATTTCTCCCCAATTAGAAAGAAAAATTGCATGAAAACAAAAAACCAATGCCTGAGATTGCAAGTTTACCATCCGCGGCATCGCATCGAATTTTATTTAACGTGCAATTTGGCTCATTCTTGCGATTTTTTCCAATTTTAACATTTTCTGGTCTGTGGCTAGAAAGTATGTATTTACGCTACACGTCCGGCAAAACCGTGTTTTCTCGCCACAAACACAGAAAAATGTTAAACGACCCTTGTCAATAAACAAGGAATGCCCCAAATCGCAGTTTATCATCCTCGGATTCGCCTCGGTAGGTAATGTACGTGCGATTTGGATCATTCTTTACTTTTCTGGACTCTAGCCATAAACATACTATTTCTTTCTTGGTTGAAAATGCAAGTTTTCATCGTAACAGTTGAAAGCGAGTTTTCTGCTTCGCGGCAAGTTCGTTAAAAAAGGCGTTGCATTATTGCTGAGAAATAAAAATTCGTTTTTCTACTTCTTTGATCGAAAACCCTTTTTTCACGCCCAGGCGCGATCAAGGAAAGTGCTTTTTTCCTAATGATGAAACAAAATTGCATTTTATCCATAGGAGCAAAAATAGATTGCCTCTGACCACAGTTATACGATCCTCGGCATCGCTTTGGATTGAAATTACCTCGTGCTATAGGCCACTCGTTCTTTATTGCCCCACGGCGAACTTGAAAAATACGCTTTTTCTCCCCAACGAGAAAGAAAAATTGAATGAGAGCAAAAAAGGAATGCCCGAGATCGCAGTTTTACTATCCGTGGCATCGCAGCGAATTGTATTTAACGTGCAATCTTGCTCATTCTTGCGATTTTTTCCAATTTTAGTTTTTTCTTCCTTGGTTTAAAATTCACATTTTCACGAGCATTTTCATCGTAATAATCTAAAACAGGTTTTCTGCTTCGCGATTTGTTCGTCAAAAAAGGCATTGTATTGTCACTGAGAAATAAAAATTGTTTTTTCTACCTAGTGGCCCGAAAACTTTTTTTAACCCGTTAGGAAAAAAAAGCAAATTTTTAATCACGATAGCACACACAAAGAATGACCCTCAGTGATAATACAATGCCTTTTTTAACGAAAAAGTCACGAAGCAGAAAAATTTTTTAGATCTTTACGATAATGTGCATTTTAAACCAAGGAAGAAAAAACTAAAATTGGAAAAAATCGCAAGAATGAGCAAGAGAATGTAACAATGACCAAGTTGCCGCGGATGGTAAAACTACGATCTCGGGCATTCTTTTTTTGCTCTCATGCAATTTTTCTTTCTCATTGGGGAGAAATATCGTATTTTTCAAGTGCGCCGTGGGGCAATAAAGAACGAGTGACCTATAGCACTTGAAAATTTCAATCCGAAGCGATGCTGAGGATCGTATAAGTGCGGTCAGTTTTTTTTTCTCCTATGGATAAAATGCAATTGATTTTCCTCATTAGGAAAAACGCACTTTTCTTGATCACGCCACGGTGCGAAAAAACTCGGCTTCGCCTCGGCAGGTAGTTTACGTGCGATTTTGGCAATTCTTTACTTTTTTGGACACGAGCCGTAAAATATAGCTCAAATCGTTCCATGGCGTGATCAAAATAAGTGCGTTTTTTCCAATCAGGAAATAAAATTGCATTTTATCCATAGGAGCAAAAAAAGATTGCCCCTGACCACAGTTATACGATTCTTGGCATCGCTTCGGATTGAACTTACCTTGTGCTCTGGGTCACTTGTTCTTATTTGCTCCACGGTGCGATTGAATAATACGCGATTTTTCCTCAATGAGAAAGAAAAATTTCATTTATTCAATGGGAGGAAACACAGATTGCCCCAGGGTGCAGTTTACCAGTGCGTTCTATAGCATGTTTTTTGCTCACATAGATAAAAGGCAACTTTTTTTATCATCCCACTGCGGGGCAAAAAAAGTGTTTTCGAGCTGCTATAGAAGGAAAATAGAATTTTTTATTCCTTATCGAGCAGAACAGACGATTCTTACGATCGCGCCGCATGGCAAAAAAGAAGTTTTATAACAACGCAATAGGAAGAAATAGCAAATTTTTAACACACCTTTTTGAAAAATATTGCTGGTTTAGCCGACCCTTTGTAATTCTCATGTTATTGTGGTAGCTGATGACTATTCTTAAATCACATTTTTTAAATTTAAAATGGCGGATTCTAAATCTTTCATTTCTAAGTTTTTAACCTTAAAATCTGTAATTTATTCTTTTTTAAACATTTGAATGTATGTTTAAATATATTTGATCAAGTAAAAAATCTTACTTTCGTAAAATCTGGTAACTGGTAATAGTTACATCTTTAGCGACCCCAAAAAACCTAAGAGGTATATAAAATTCACCTGAATCGGAAATATTTAAAAAAGTATTTTTCTATCACTTTGGGCGACATAGTGTTAAAAACTGATATCTGGCCATGGGGAAATTGATGAAACCTTAAACATCGCTTTTTATGTGCCTTGGCTATTTAAATCTATAGGTAAAGTAAAATCAGATAAGGTAAGGATTTTTTTTTAATGCAAATTGTTTATTCTTTATTTTATTCAGCATTACAGAAATATTCAAAATTTTTTAAAAAAGATAGTCTATAATAAAATTTTCCGAGGAATCAAAAAATCAAGTCAGAATTTTGATTAGGTAACAGGAAAATCCGAAAAATGTAAAATTTTGGCTAATTGGAAAGTTATTAAAAATGGTAGGGATGCTTCTAAAATTTTCATTTAGGAACGTGGGATTTAACTGACCGTTGGATGTTACTTCTGTGTGATCACTCAATTATTCTATAGAGAAAAACCTTGAGTGCAAGACATTTTTATAATAATTTGCTTCAGGTTGTTCCCGAGAGAATTGATCGACTATAGATATTGATAAAACTTTTACGGGAGCTTTATATTATAATAAGGCACATAAAAATAAAATTTGAAGTAATTTGTCGGTTTTGTATAGGAGATATAAAGCTCCTAAGTTGAAAACTTATGCATTGCAAAGATAGGAAATCGGTTCGAAATCGGGCGTTATAGATGCTTTTTTTAGTTGCAAGGCGAAAGTAGACTATAGATTTAAAAAACTACTTTTTTGATGCTTTTATTGCTGTCCCTCTCCTCCTAACAAAGTTACAATCATAAAATTTATTAAAGAGATCGAAGGATAATTTGACAACAGATTCTTTATTTACCCAAACATTCTGAGGCCATTTTTCTGGAAAAAATTTCAAAAATTCGAGAGGTCCAAATTTTTTTTTGATTGATAGTAGAAAGGGTCAATGGGGTACAAAATAATTGTTTCAGTCTAATAATTTATTCGAAGAATTTTGAAAGTAGAATCAATCTTTGTACCAGAACTTTGCCAGGATTTAGATCAATTTACCAGAAGTAAATGCATTAAATTATATAGTTTAAGAAACTATTTTGTTTGGAATTTGTTTAAGGATAGTTAGCTGAATAATACTTCTTTGTGATGGCTCTTGGCCAGTTCTTGTTCTATAATATATAGTAACAAATCATTAAAGTCAGGAAATAATCATTATGATCAATAAAAAAAATCATTTACAAAATTATTGTTATAATCCTGCATATTTAAGTTTAGGAAAAAGTTATTAGACTTGAAGTTTGGTAAAGCTTAAGATGCTAAATTGCGACTAAAAATAGGATTATATAATATCTTACTTGATAAGTAGAACAGCAATATTCAAGAGAATAATGAAATTAATTAAATTTAATTTTTATTTTTAGTGAAGCTCCTTTGGATTCTATAAATTTATAAATAATTAAATACCAATATTAAAAAAATTTTTGTTTAAATTAAAATTAATTTGTTTAAAATAAATAATTTATTCCATTTCTATTATATTACATGGTTCAACTACAAACATTAAATCATTAATTATTATATTAAAACAAACTGACTTTATATTTTTAATTTCTATAGCAACTGCTTTTAAATTTTCTAACTCTTTACACAAATATGTCGTTCTGACATAAGATTTTGAAAAATTGCAATAAAATGAATTTAAGGAAATGCATTGCTTAATTATTGCATAAGTTTGTATTTGATTATTTTCATTAGAATTTATTTTCACAAATAATTGAATGATTCCCACTCTTTTTTCGTTGTTTTGTGTATAAATCACACACGAAGAATTAGTTAATTTATTTTCGCTATAAGAGTCAGTCTCATACAGTATGCTATTGTATAATAACCTGCGAAATTTATGTGCTTCATCATCAAGTTTATACAAAGGACCTAAGGCTTCAATTACATCAAAGTCAGTTATACAAAGTTTTTTAAAAGTCCCAACAATATATAATTTAGATTGAATTTTAAATATTTTTCTTTTACGTTTACTCCTATTGATTACATTGTCACAAAAATTCAATACCTGTTTATTAGGCGTAATAAAATTATTTTTAAAGCTGATAAATTTTGAAAATTGAGTGAAAGATGAAACAATTTGTAATTCGGGGTGTCTACTTCCCTTTACCAAATTTTTCAAAATAAAATTTAAATTTTCAAATGGAAAACAACTTGTAATAAACAAGGGGCCAAATCTAATAACTGTTTCAATTAAGTGTAAAAGCTGATGTAAATTACAAGTCATGTGTGATTCACCGTACAAATTTTCAAACCTTTTTACGTATTCTGTTAAACAAATTTTAGCTTCTTGCAAATCTTGTTTAGATATAGATTGTGACAGTAAAATAGATAACCCGTTGACTAATAAAACATGGTGTTGAAAAAATTTGTCCTTCATTATATCGTGCAAAATGGGTAAACTAAACGCTAAAAGAAACCATTTAATTTGTGAAGCTTTCCAATGCCCACTATCATCTATAGTCCCTGGTCTCCTAGGAACAAAGTCAGGTGGTCTTAAAGCATTCATACGTTGATTCACTAAATTTAGATGTTGCCGCATTGAGGCTTCGTGATCATGATATTTGGAATCAAACCAAATTCTGTTAAGCCTTTTTCCTAAATTAATTATAATATGCATAATATCGCATGCAGTGTTTTCTATGTAGTTATAAGCTATTTTTTCTAAATAACTACGACCTTTGACTCCTTCAATGGAATCTTTAACCACTTTATCTGCTACTTTTTTCGTGTCTTTAGTAGTTCGCAGTTCTAGGTTATCATTAAATGGGTATACTGGAACTGAATTTTCTTTATGACTCTCTTGTTTACATCTTGGACAACCATATTTACCATTATGTTGCGATAAAAACAAGAATATAGCTTTACCACATAAGTCACAAGTTCCACAAATAGTAAAACCTTGAATTTTGATGAAATTCAAATTGTTTAACCTAACTCGTACTCCTTCATAAAGCCTGAACAAATCATTCTTAAAACTTTTCAAAAATAGATTTGGATTAGGTTTTGAGTATCCAAACCATAATCCAGCTAATATTACATTTTCTTTTTTATAACGTTCAGAAAATGGTAATTCGTTTATTACCAAGTAAAACGGCCAGATTGAGAATTTGGACGAATTAAATATTTTTACCCCATCTGAGTTCCAGGTGAAAGTTATATTATTTAATCCCGAAACATATCCCTTCTCTTCTATTTCTTTGTAAGTCGAACCATCATATATGTCTTCTAAATTATCGTCATTTATTTTTTTCCTGTTAAATCTATGTTGCAACAATTCATAAAATTTTGGTCTCTTAAACATTGAAAATAATTGCGGTAAAATTGGTATTTCAATAAAATATATAACCTTTTCATTGTGACCACATTTTTACAGAAATTACAAGTTACTTCAACTTTATGTTTTAAACAACAATAATGTCTTTTTAGGGGAGATCTAATATTTTCAAAATATTTTTTAAATCTATGCAGGGATGAAACACACTTATTAGGTTTTATACAATGCAATTCGATACAGGTCATTATTTGAGCAAGCAATACGCCAGATATTTTAAAAGCTAAAGATAGGCTTAATATTGACATGAGACTTTCACCGACTGTTATAGGTGCTCCCTCGTAAAGGGGTTCATATTCATTAACATCTAAAATTTCAATATTTTCATCATCATCAGAAGACTCTTCGATTTCTGAAGTATCGCTGTTTCGTTCATTTTCTGATTCTGATTCACTTTCAGCAGAATCTTTTTCTGGCTCTGTATCACTTTCATATTCGCTTTCTAAAAAATAAACTCATATTATTTTCTAAAAATCAGAAAGAAATTTCATGCTGATAGATGTTTAAGCATAAATTTAATTGACACAAATAGCTTTTTTCAATAAAAAACTTTTTTTAACTTAACTTATTGATGTCCCTAAACCTGAATTATTCTAAATCCCTAAATCCAAATAATTCTATTTCCCTAAACCTAAATTATTCTAAGTCCCTAAATAGATATTATTCTTAGTCCCTAAGCCTGAATTATTCTAAATCCCTAAATAGAAACTATTTTTAGTCCCTAAACCTGAATTATTCTAAATCCGTAATTAGAAATTATTCTTAGCCCCTAAACCTGAATTATTATAAGCCCCTAAATCAAAATAATTCTACGTCCCTAAAGCTGAATTATTCTAAGTGCCTAAATAGAAACTATTCTTAGTCCCTAAACATGAATTATTCTAAATCCCTAAACAGAAACAATTCTTAGTCCCTAAACCTGAATTATTCTATGTCTCTAAATAGAAATAAGGGATTAATAATAATTTCCATTTAATAATTTAGGGAAGAAGAATAATTTCTATTTAAGAATTTAGAATAAATCAGGTTTAGGACTTAGAATCATTTCAATTTAGGAACTGAGAATAATCCAGGTTTAGGGAATAAGAATAATTTTTATTGAGGGATTTAGAATAATTCATATTTAGGGACCCAGAATTATTTTGATATAGGCTCTTAGGATAATCCAAGTTTAGGGACTTAATATTTTTCAACATTTGATTTTAACAAAAATAAAATTGCAAAATTAACCGAATAGCGCGATTTTATATATTAGATTTGAAGTTATGTAGGCTTCTTAATTCATCATTTTGAAATTCTGGCTGAGCGACTCTTAATATTTTATCAAAAATTTACTGTTCAGAAAAAAAATTTCAAATTTACCTGAATTTCGCAATGTTGTATATCAAAAACATTAGTTTTTAGGTTAGGAAGGCTTCTTAAATCATCATTTTGAAATTCTGGCTAAGAAAATTTTAATTTTTACAGAAAAAAATTTAAAAAGTACCCAAGTTGCTTGATTTGGTGTACCAAAAACGTTAGTTTTGAGGTTGTGTAGTCTTTTTAAATCATTATTTTGAAATTCTGACTAAGCAAATCATAATATTTTTAAAAAAATTTCAAAAGTAATTAAATTGCACGATTTTGAACGTAAATTTCGGGTCTTAAACCGTTAAAAATTAACAAAATTTTTTGAAAATCATATATGTTCATCTTCTATCCAAAAAAGTAATTTTAATATGCCAGGGTCTCGAAAATACGTTTTATTTTTTCAGTACACTCTAATAGATATATGATATCATTTTGATGTCCAAAATATAGTGAACTCCCCTTGACAATATAAGGCACTAAATCTTTAGTAAAAAAACCAATTTGTTAGTAACCTATTAAGGTATTCAAGGTCAAATTAACCTGTTAATATTTACTTAATATAAGCAAAGATAATATGAATTATTTCTGTACTCTTAAGAGATATTTGTTTTGTTTTTTATTGTTTTAAAAGACTAATGTATATCTACTTCTTCAAAAGAAGAAAAAAATTAATTTGCTTTCACAATCTAAAAGGTATTAAAATACTTATTTTAAATTACCTGATGCAATTGCTTGAAAATCTTGCTGATCTTGTTTGTAGGCATCTCCGATAACTATTTAATTAAAAAAATATCAAATATAAATTATTATTTATAAAATTTTCATTTTTACAAGACTAGAAAAAAATTTACATATTACCTTCCTCTAATTTTTCTTCTACAAATATCGATTTTCCAGTGTTATCATCAGAAAAAATATAATCAGAGCTATCATTAAAACTAGAGTTGGCATGAGCATTATTATCATTTGGTATGGTATCGTCTACACTTGAGTAGTAACTACTTGAAAAAAATGTACTCTCACTCTCTGAAACCGGCTTTGAGCACGCAGCAATATCTCTATATTTAGTAGCACGAGAAACTTCTTCATGAAATGATTTTCTTTTAACCATAATTATGGCAAGTTATATTTTTTCTGTAAATCATTTGATGGAAATTGTTAACTATTTTAAAATTTTTAACTATTTAACGCAAAATTTAATAATAAATCGAATAATAAAAACAATAAAAAAATAAATTTAATCAGATTTGTACTTCGTGAAAAATTACGTCCGCTAATTTGGAAAACCACTGTTTTAGTCAGCGCTATATATCCAAGAAAAGATATTTTTAAACATAAAAAAAATTTATTTTAATTCTTTAAATATATAAAATATTTTTGAAAAAAATTCTAAATAAATACTTCCGAGTTCAGAGAAAAAAAATATACAAGAACAACTATTTTTTTAACACATTTATTACGAATCATAAACATATTACCTGACATTTTAAAGTAAATCTAGAAATTTTTTATATTAAGTATGTCAAAAAAACACTCAAAATTGATCTAAAATTACGGTATATCGATATTAGGGCTATAGTGCAGGCGCCAGCAATGTTATTCACGCCCAAAAATTAAATTTCTTTTTCCGAGGATAAAAATAGGTGGTATTTATGTTTTTCGACCCTCTGAACCCGAATCCGAGGTCGGTTTTGCGAATTTCGTGGTCAGTTTTTTGTTATTAACAAATTATTGCAAAATTGGCCAAAAATCAAGCTGTAAAATTAACTGTAGCTGACGGATTGTAAAATCTAAAAAAAGAAACATTTTTTTTTTTTAATTATCTTAACCTATAAGCCCCGAATTCTCTAAATTCAACTAATTGTTTAAACAATTAATTGAATTGTTTATAAATTGTTAAAATAAATTAAAAAAAAAATTTTTTAATTCACATGCGACGCGTATATTTATATGTTATTTCACCCTCTGAAAACGATTATAATGTCAAATTTTAAATAATAGTTATTAACAATAAAAATTGTTTAAACAAATTGTTTTATTATTCCGAAAATTTGACATAAGAATCGTATTCAGAGGGTAAAAAAACATATAAACATACGCGTCGCATGTAAATTAAAAAATTTTGTTTTTATTTTGTTTAAACAATTTATAAACAATTCAATTAATTTTTTAAACAATTAGTTGAATTTAGAGAATTCGGGGTTTATATATTAAGATAATTAAAAAAAAATTGTTTCTTTTTTTAGATTTTACAATCCGTTAGCTACAGTTAATTTTACAGCTTGATTTTTGGCCAATTTTGCAATAATTTGTTAATAACAAAAAACTGACCACGAAATTCACAAAACGAACCCCAGATTCGGGTTCAGCGGGTCGAAAAACATAAATACCACCTATTTTTATCCTAGGAAAAAGAAATTTAATTTTTGGGCGTGATTAACATTGCTGGCGCCTAGACTACTACGTTTTCGGGATCGGGACCTAAAAATTCGGAATTAGCGTACCCGAAAACTTAAGAATCACGTATAAGTAAAAAATGCATACATTTAACACAGGTGGCTTCTAGACTATTTGTAAAATCTAAATTAAATTAAGTATTTTAAATTAATTATTATTAATGCAAATGTAAGGTTAAGAATAAATTTAAAAAATTTTATCAGTTTTAATAGACCATTAAAATATGTAAAATACAATAAATTTTTTTGCATTACTCTTTAAGTATGAACTAATTAATTAATAACTTGAAAATTACCTTTGAAGATTTATTAACTTTATAATAATATTAAATACTTCTTATACTTCTGCTTCTTGCTTTAATTGCAGCTTATAACCTTGTAAAGTTGTACCAACTAAATAAGGTTATATTACAACAAACAGACAAATATGCTGTTTTTTTATCACTTTTTTACGCCAAAAATTGTGAAACCAAAATTTTTAGGTATCAGAAATGAAAAAGCGTTTAATACAAATTTTTATGCACCTAGCAAATATCTAGTACATTCTTATAAAAAAATTAACTGTTACGTCCAATCAAAAATAATTATGTTTGTTTGAATTCTGAAAAATGCTTTTTAGCAAAGATATCATAAAAACATGTACGCAATTTTGAAAAACCACTGGTTAAGTATGCGCACAAATTAGACTTTGCCAAAAAAGCCTTTCTTTAGCAACTTGGAGTAAAGCTGGTTATAAGCGAAGACATCAAAAATAAAAATTTTTAGCATATACAAAGATTTCTCTATAAAAAAAGATTATTACTTCATTATAAAATTTTCAAAATCAAATATATATTCATTTAACATATCCACCCTTTCTAAGAAATATATATTGAAGGTGAAGTCCGAAGATTTAGAGTCCGCCATTTTTAATTTAAAAAACGTGATATTAGAATAGTCATCAGCGACCACAATAATATATGAGGATTACCAGAGATCACATTTGTACATTTCTTCCTACTGGGTTGTTATAAAACTCTTTTTTTATCCCACGGCGCGATCATAAGAAACGCCTGTTCTCTTCGATAAGGAATAAAAAATTCTATTTTCTTTCTATATCAGCTCAAAAATACTTTTTTTGCTCTAAAGTGGGATGATAAAAAAAGTTGCATTTTATCTATGGGAACAAAAAACATGCTATAGACCGAACTGGTAATCTGCAACCTGGGGCAATCTTTTTTGGATCTCATAGAATAAATGTAACTATTCTTTTCCATTAAGGAAAAATCGCGTATTATTCGATCGCTCCGTGAGGCAAATAAGAAAGAGTGACCCAGAGCACACGGTCAGTTCAATCCGAAGCGATGCAGAGGATGGTAAAATTACGTTCTAGGGCAATCTTTTTTTGCTCCTATGGATAAAATTCAGTTATTTTTCCTTATTAAGAAAAAGCACTTTTCTTGATCACACCACGGCGCAAAAAAGTTTTCGAGCTACAAGGTAAAAAGAGAATATTTTACGGCTCGTGTCCATAAAAGTAAAGAATTGCCCAAATCGCACGTAAAATACCTTCTGAGGCAAAGCCGAGGATGTTAAACTGCGATTCAGGGCACTCTTTATTTATAAACAAGGGTCGTATAAAAATTTTCTGCGGTAGTAGTGAGAAAGTTCGATTTGCTCAGCCGCGGGAATTTCGTGGCTACTATTAAGAAAAAGAATTTTTATTTATCAGAAATAATATAACACCTTTTTTAACGAACCCGCCGAGAGACAGAAAACTCATTTTCGACCAATACGATGAAAACTTGCATTTTAAACAAAGGAAGAAATTATTATAATTTGAAAAAACCGCAAGAATGAGTCAAATTGCACGTTAAATAAAATTCAATGCGATGCCACGGATGGTAAACTTGCGATCTCGGGCATTGGTTTTTTGCTCTTATTTTTAAGATAAATCTAAATTTTTCTTTCGCATTGGGGAGAAATAGCGTATTTTTCGATTGCACTTGTTAATTTCAATCCGAAGCGATGCCGAGGATCGTATAACTACGGTAAGGGGCAATCTTTTTTTGCTCCTATGAATAAAATGCAATTTTTTATCCTCATTAGGAAAAACGCACTTTCCTTGATCGTGCCACGGTGTGAAAAAACTCGACTTTGCCTCGGAAGGTATTTTAAGTGCAATATGGGCATTCTTTACTTTTCTGGACACGAGCCGTAAAATATACTATTTTCTATCTTGTAGCTCAAATCGGGCCTTGGCGCGATCAAGAAAAGTGCGTTTTTCCCAATCAGGAAATAAAATAGCATTTTATCCATAGGAGCAAAAAAAGATTGCCCCTGACCACAGTTATACGATCCTCGGCATCGCTTCGGATTGAACTTACCTTCTGCTCTGGGTCACTTGTTCTTATTTGCTCCACGGTGCGATTGAATAATACGCGATTTTTCCTCAATGAGAAAGAATTTACCATCTGCGGCATCGCATATAATTTTATTTAATGTGCAATCTTGCTCATTGTTGCAGTTTTTTTAAATTTTAACATTTTCTGGTCTGCGGCTAGAAAGTATGTATTTCTCGGACGCTATGCGTCCGGCAAAACCATGTTTTCTCGCCACAAAGACAGAAAAATGTTATACGACCCTTTTCCTTAAACAAAGAATGCCCCAAATCGCAGTTTACCATCCTCGGATTCGCCTCGGTAGGTAATGTACGTGCGATTTGGATCATTCTTTACTTTTCTGGACTCTAGCCATAAACATACTATTTCTTTCTTGGTTGTAAATGCAAGTTTTCATCGTAACGGTTGAAAGCAAGATTTATGCTTCGCGGCAAGTTCGTTAAAAAAGGCGTTGCATTATTGCTGAGAAATAAAAATTCGTTTTTCTACTTAGTTGATCGAAAACCCTTTTTTCACGACCTGGCGCGATCAAGAAAAGTGCATTTTTCCTAATGAGGAAAAAAAATAGCATTTTATCCATAGGAGCAAAAAAAGATTGCCTCTGACCACAGTTATACGATCCTCGGCATCACTTCCGATAGAAATTACCGTGTGCTATAGGTCACTCGTTCTTTATTGCCCCACGGCGCAATCAAAAAATACGCTGTTTCTCCCCAATGAGAAAGAAAAATTACAAAAGAGCAAAAAAAGAATGCCCGAGATCGCAATTTTACCATCCACGGCATCGTATCGAATTCTATTTAACGTGCAATCTTGCTCATTCTTGCGATTTTTTCCAATTTTAGTTTTTTCTTCCTTGGTTTAAAATGCATATTATCGTAAAAAAAATTTTTCTGCTTCGCTACTTTTTCGTTAAAAAAGGCATTGTATTATCACTGAGGGTCATTCTTTTTGTGCGCTACCATTATTAAAAATTTGCTTTTTTTTCCTTACGGGTTAAAAAGAGTTTTCAAACCACTAGGTAGAAAAAAGAATTTTTATTTTTCAGCGATAATACAACGTCTTTTTTAACGTATGCACTGCGAAGCAAAAAATTCGTTTTCAACCTCTACCATGAAAACTTGCATTTTCAACCAAGGAAGAAAATATTAAAATTTGAAAAAACCGCAAGAATGAGCCAAATTGCACGTTAAATAAAATTCAATGCGATGCCACGGATGGTAAACTTGCGATCTTGGGCATTGGTTTTTTGCTCTTATGCAATTTTTCTTTCGCATTGTGGAGAAATAGTGTATTTTTCGATTGCGCCGTGGGGCAATAAAGAACGATTGACCTAAAGCTCGCGGTAATTTCAATCCGAAGCGATGCCAAGGATCGTATAACTGCGGTCAGGAGCAATCGTTTTTTGCTCCTATGGATAAAACGCAATTTTATTTCTTGATTGGGAAAAACGCATTTTTTTTGATCGCGCCAAGGCACGATTTGAGCTGCAACGTAGAAAATAGTATATTTTACGGCTCTTTTCCAGAAAAATAAAAAGAATTACCCAAATTGCACGTAAAATACCCTCCAAGGTGAAGCCGAGTTTTTTTTGCATCTTGGCGTGTTCAAGAAAAGTGCGTTTTTCCTAATGAAGGATATAAATTGTATTTTATCCATAGGAGCAAAAAAATATTGCCTTATACGATCCTCGGCATCGCTTCGGATTGAAATTACCGCGTGTTATAGGTCACTCGTTCTTTATTGCTCCACGGTGCACTCGAAAATTACGCTCCCCAATGAAAAAGAAAAGTTGCATAAGAGCAAAAAAAGAATGTCCGAGATCGCAATTTTACCATCCACGGCATCGCATCGAATTGTATTTAATGTGCAATATTGCTCATTCTTGCGATTTTTTCCAATTTTAGTTTTTTTTTCCTTGGTTTATAATGGACATTTTAATCGTAACGATCTAAAACAAGTGTTCTAATTAGCGACTTGTTCGTTAAAAAAGGCATTTTATTATCACTGAGAGTCATTCTTTTTGTGTGCTAACGTGATTAAAAATTTTCTTTTTTTTCCGAACGGGTTAAAAAAAAGTTTTCGAGCCACTAGGTAGAGAAAAGAATTTTTATTTCTCAGTGATCATACATTGCCTTTTTTAACGAACAAGCCGCGGAGCCGAAAACTTGTTTTAGATCGTTACGATGAAAATGTGAATTTGAAACCAAGGAAGAAAAAACTAAAATTGCAAAAAATCGCAAGAATGAGCAAGATTGCACGTTAAATACAATTCGATAAATGCCGCGGATGGTAAAACTGCGATCTTGCGCATTCTTCTTTTGCTCTCATGCAATTTTTCTTTCTCACTGGGGATATATATGGTATTTTTCGAGTGCGCCGTGGGTCAATAAAGAACGAGTGACCTATAGCATGCGATAATTTTAATTCGAAGCGATTGCGAGGATCGTATAACTGCGGTCAGGGGCAATCTTCTTTGGTTCCTATGCATAAAATAAAATTTTTTTTCCTCATTAAGAAAAGCGCACTTTTCTTGATCGCGCTACGGTCCGAAAAAAGAATTTTCGCTCCGCAAGGTACACAAAATTATTTTCATTTCGCAGCGAGGGAAAAACGTGCTTTTATCGATGCTGCCGCGTTTAGAAAAAAGGGTTCTCGATTCATTATGAAGAGAGAGCAAATTCTAATCCATTGAAGCAAAAAAATGATTGACCTTGATCGCACATTAGAAATAATCCGAAACGAGACTGAATTTTTTACTCTCGTGCTAATGATCGCGCTTAGAGCAAAACTTTTGCGATCTGATACCTAATACGAAAAAAATACATATTTGTAAAATTACATTTATATTTTTTTTTATTTTATTTTTTTTTCTTTTGTATATTTTCATAATTATAATTTAAACATAGAAAATATTTTTTTTTTATATTTTAAAATTTTCGATTAATTCAAATAAATTCAATTAAATCGAAATTGTTTAGATACTAATATAACTCAATTGTTTTATGTTTATTTACGTGAATGTGGTTATAAACATTTGGTTAAAAATATTTTTGAAAATTTTTGAGGTTGTTTGTGGACATTTTGTTGAAGATTTTATTTTAAGAATACTACAATTACAATTTTTGTGTTCAAGGATTTGCGAATTTCATTAATTCCTTAAAAATAAGATGGTTAATTTATTTGCTTTGGGTTTGTCGGAGGATATAATAGTGTAGTTCCATACAAAGATCTGCGAAACGATGATAAGGAGGCTTTATGGCAGTGTCAATTTGAACCAATTAAATTAATTATTAAGAGCCGTAAGTATTTGATAAATAAAAAATTAAATTTATTAAAAAATAATTTACAAGTAATGCAAACGACGAAAAAATTTTAATGCTTTTTTTCTAATTTTTTCTTTTTCACAGTTTTCAAAATTTTCTTTCTGATTTTTTTACTTTTTATTTTTTTAACCTAACCTAATTTAATTGCTCATAATACAGTTTTTTAAATCATTAAAAAAAAGATAAAATTTCAAAATAATTTTTTTAAAGTAATTGAAAAAGCTTCGTGTTATTATCCTAAAATTGCTGGTAAATAACCTAAAAATTCCAGAAATTTTCATGAAAAAATTTTTCATCATACTGATTTATATTTTTTGAACATGCCTAGATGAATTCAATTAATTTGTTTCAGCTGATTCAACTTGACTAAGAGAACAAATATTCATCACAGATGTCATAATTATACCAAAAGAGAGATTTTCTAAAATATCAAGGAGTAGGATAAGTAGTAGGCACTTGATAATTTCAGGATCACCTGGGATATTCGAGAAAACTAAAAGGTATGCATTTTATTATCAGTAAAAAATGATTAGATTTTTGACATGAAACATATTCATACTTTAGGAGAAGCTCTTCAGCCAGTCGATCTGATGATTCTGAGGACCAAGAAGAAAGCAAATGATGATATCAGAAGTAATTCAAAGGAATCATTTTTAATTTCCGACGATTCCGAGGTAGAAGAAACTCAGGCAAATAAAAAGAATTTTATCTATGAAGGTAATAAATTAAATTAAATTAATTTTATTATTTTAGCCTAATGTTTCTATACAATATATTTAGCTCCTGTTTCAAGTGATACTAAAAAATTCACGACAGAAAGACAAGCATTTTTTCCTTGAAGTAAATTATTAAACAAAAATATAACAAATGCCCCTCCAAGCGAACCTGTCACTCATGCGGTGAGCAATATCATACTCTGTTCCACCAGTGATAAACTAGCGGCTCTAATAGCAGCAAACTCAGCAGCTCCAATAGCGACAAACTCAGCGGCTCCAATAGCGGCAACTTCAGCGGCTCCAAGAGCAGGAAAATCAGCATTTCCAATAGCAGTAAACGCAGTGGCTTGAATAGCAGCAAACTTAGCGGATCCAATAGCTCAATCTCAGCGGCTCCAATAGCAGCAAAATCAGCGGCTCAAATACCGGCAAATTCCGCAACTACAATAGTGGCAAACTAAGCGGCTCTAATAGCAGCGAACTAAGCGGCTCCAATAGCAGCAACTTCAGCGGCTCCAACAGTGGCAACCTCAGCGGCTCCAATAGCAGTAAACTCAGCGGCTCCAATAGTGGCAAACAAAGTGGCTCCAATAGCGGCAAATTCAGCAACTACAATAAAGGCAAATTAAGTGGCTTTAATAGCAGCAAACTAAGTAGCTTCAATAACGGCAAACTCAGCGACTCCAATAGCGGCAACTTCAGCGGCTCCAAGAGCAGGAGAATCAGCTTTTTTAATAGCAGTAAACGCAGTGGCTTGAATAGCAGCAAACTTAGCGGCTCCAATGGCTCAATCTCAATGGCTCCAATAGCAGCAAAATCAGCGGCTACAATACCGGCAAATTCAGCAACTACAATAGTGGCAAACTAAGTGGCTCTAATAGCAGCAACCTTAGCGGCTCCAATAGCGGCAACCTCAGCGGCTCCAATAGCAGTAAACTCAGCGGCTCCAATAGTGGCAAACTAAGTGGCTCCAATAGCGACAAATTTAGCAGCTCCAATAGTGGCAAACTAAGCGGCGTCCATAGCAGCAATTTTAGCGGCTCCAATAACGGCAAATTCAGCAACTACAATAATGGCAAACTAAACGGCTTTAATAGCAGCAAACTAAGCAGCTCCAATAGCGGCAAACTCAGCCGCTCCAACAGCGGCAACTTCAGCGGCTCCAAGAGCAGGAAAATCAGTGTTTTCAATAGCAGTAAACGCAGTGGCTTGAATAGCAGCAAAATCAGCGGCTCCAATACCGGCAAATTCAGCAACTACAATAAAGGCAAACTAAGCGGCTCTAATAGCAGCAAACTTAGCGGCTCCAATAGCAGAAACCTCAACGGCTCCAATAGCGGCAACCTCAGTGGCTCCAATAGCAGTAAACTCAGTGGCTCCAATAGTGGCAAACTAAGTGGCTCCAATAGTGGCAAATTTAGCAGTTCCAATAGTGGCAAACTAAGCGGCTTTAATAGCAGCAAACTAAGCGGCTCCAATAGCAGCAAACTCAGCTGCTCCAATAGCAGCCAACTCAGCGGCTCCAATAGCGGCAAACTAAGTGGCTCCAATAGCGGCAAATTTAACAGCTCCAATAGTGGCAAACTAAGCGGTGCCAATAGCAGCAAACTCAGCAACTCCAATAGTGGCAAACTAAGCGGCTCCAATTGCAGCAACCTTTACAACTCTAAAAGCAGCCAATTCAACAACCTGTTTCAACCAACGTGGCGTTCCAGACGTGGGTCAGTTCACGGTGGGCGGTCCAGTTTTAACATCATTCAAAACTAAAATTAATCTTGTAAAAATTAATAAATTCTCTTTTTCTTTTTTAATTTTCAATTAAATTTACAACTTAATTAATTTTGAATAATTCATGTAAAACAAAATTCAAATTTGCATTTTATAGAATCACGGGTTAAATTCATATGATCTCATTTCTCATCTTAAACAAACTTATTTTTTTAAATACAATTTAACAAGGCGGGCGGTGTGTTGCAGCTAGTAGCTTGCAAATAGTATTTTTTTATTCTTATTCAAATATTCGCGGTAAATAAAGTCTTACGCGATATAGTAACTATTCAATTTATCGGCCCCCCATTTTATGGCCCCTTATTTCACATAAAACTTTCACCATTCGTGGTCGTGCTCGTAAGTCAATTCAAATCATACACCGCCCAGCGTGTTAAACTTCAATCAAATTATCATAAAACTAAAATCATTGCTTAAACTTAATTAAATAATCAAAAAATTTAATTTATTAAACGCCAGAAATTTGTAATTATATTTTTATACAGTCCACTAGCTTACAATTATTTATTTATATGTAATATAACCAGTGATATTTAATAATTAACTACTTTAATTTAATCACGTGTGAATTTATTCATTTTCATAAACCTGTAACAATTTTCCTACACTTTCCCAATATTTTCCTTCAAAATATTACAAAAAATTAAGTAGAAGCTTCATCTACATCATTCTGTATTTTAAAGTTTAGGATAGACTTGTACAAAGTTCCCTGTACGTTAATAATAAGCCTGCAAATAAAATAAGTTGTCAACGTCACAGTATAAGCTAGGTACATACTTTAAGAAGTATATTTTTTATTGATAACCTCAAGATAACTTTGTGTAAAGGTATTACCATCTTGTTTGCATTTTAATTCATTTACGAAGTGAGCGAAAACTTAGAGCAAACTTTATACACTTTTTTTTAATGTTAAATTTTAGGATTTATTTGTACAAAATTGCTTTAACGTTAATACCAAGCCTACGATTAAAATAATTTTTTACAATTACAGTACAAACTAGCGACAAAATTTCTCCAATTTTATATTTTATCGATGATTTCGTACAAAGTTCGTGAATTATTATCAACGAGATTAAAAATTAAGCTTAACAGTAGCTACTGAACCATGAGTAAGTACAAACTTTGTGTGCTATATTTTCGGCTTTTTAGTTTTAACTACGTTTGTACTAAGTTTCTTATCCTTAATGCTATTTTCTTTATTCAGAAGCTGGTATCAAGTTCATACCAACTTTGTACGAAATTTTTATTGTGCTTTGAAAAGTATTAAACTGTCTCAATAGACAAATTCGTAACAAACTTTGTACAAACTTAAGTTTGTACAAAGTTTGTTACGAATTTGTCACATTTCTACGCGGGTAATTAAATTACAAAATTTTTCTATATACCAGGGCACTATAAATATGACTGATGTAAAATTAACCTAATAATGCAAATTCGTTTGTAAATACCTGGTGTCAGCTCCTGAAAATCGGTGTTTTCTAAATAATTTCTTATAATCATTGGTGAATTTAATGGATTAGGCCACGCTAATTCATAACCTACATCCAGTGAAAAAATATCATCCGCTAGCTTATCACTCATCGTTTCTTGTTTTTTTTTGTTCCAGTACGAGTAAAAGTAATTAAAAAAAAAAAAAATGATAAAATGCCCACACAATTGATTTAATTAGAATAAACCTTTGCGAAATAATGAAGTACCAATAAAGGACACACACAAGAGCTTCCGGAACCCGAGCAATTGCACCATTGAAATATAGGAACAAGTAACTACTGCCAGGTTTGGCAACTTTGGTCACAGCAGGGTGGCAAATAATGATTTTGCTAAAAAAAACCTTAAAACTTTTTAAAATTGAAAATCAATTTGATATTATTGTCAAACGACTTTATTTTCAAATGAAAGTTTAAATTTTTCATATAAAATTAAATTTAATGCAAATATCCGAATGCAATAGTTACCGAACCCGAAATGCCTAGGCATTGGCCCTCCCAGTTTTTCTTAACTTCTTAATTTTTCCAACTGACACAGAAAAAAAAATAATTTGCATTAATTAATTAATAACTTTCGAATTCGGTTCTCAAATAAGTTTTCTGAATCGCTGAACTAGAATTTGGGAGAATTTTTTGTTAAAAATTAACTTTTCACCCTTAAATTTGAAAAAAACGACCCTAAAAAAGGGTATTTTAGCAATTTTCGCACTGTAATTGTTAAGATTCGGTTTATACGGGTTTTTTGGGTCGCTGATCACGAATTTCCGGGATTTTTTTATGACAAATAAAATTCTCACCCTTAAATTAACAAAATTACCCCTGACAAGTTGTTTTTGCTATTTTTGGCCTTTAAGTGTTCCAATTCGGTTCAAATAAATTTTCTGAATCGCTGAACAAGAATTTGGGAGAATTTTTTGTTAAAAATTAACTTTTCACCCTTAAATTTGAAAAAAACTACCCCAAAAAAGGGTATTTTAGCTATTTTCGCACTGTAATTGTTAAGATTCGGTTTATACGGGTTTTTTGGGTCGCTGATCACGAATTTTCGGGATTTTTTTATGACAAATTAAATTCTCACCCTTAAATGGACAAAACTACCCCTAAAAAGTTGTTTTTGCTGTTTTGCACTTTAAGTGTTCAAATTCGGTTCAAATAAGTTTTTTGAATCGTTGAACAAGAATTTGGAAGAATTTTTTAAGGAAAATTAACTTTTAGCCCTTAAATTAAAAAAAAACTACCCCTTGAAAGTTATTTTTCACATTTCCGCTCTTTTGGCGCTGTAAACACTGAAGTATAAAAATTTTTCAATAACAAATTTAGATATTAATTTTTTAAATTTTTGGGGGAAGGGGGGAGCCCCGGACTCTCCATCATCTTACAGACCTTTGTGTATGTTAAATACCATTGGTAAGGTGATGGAGAGCTTGCTCCGGGCAAGGCTCAGAAGGGCAATCGAGGAGGGCGGTGGTCTCTCTGAGGAGCAGCATGGTTTTCGTGATGGGCATTCCACGATAGACGCCATTCGGCGTGTCGTGGATACCGTAGAGGCTGAGAGGGAAAAGTGGCCTGCAATTCGCAAGGACGTCCTTCTGGTAACGCTGGACGTCAAAAACGCTTTCAACTCGGCCAGGTGGGATGACATGATCCGGTCCCTCGAGTACGATTTCCGGATACCCAGGTATCTGGGTAACGTACTAAAGGATTACCTGCGGGACCGGAGACTGCTCTACGACACGCTCGACGGAAGGCGTGAAAGGGTTTTGAGTGCAGGCATAGCGCAAGGTTCGGTTCTCGGACCTGATCTGTGGAATGCCTTTTACGATGGCTTGTTGCGCGTCCACCTCCCGGAAGGAGTTTCCCTGATCGGGTACGCCGACGACGTGGCCCTGACCATAACTGGCAGGGACATGGAAGTGACCCAGGAGAGGCTGAATCAAGTCATGAGACGGATCAACCTCTGGATGGGCGATCACGGGCTCCAGCTTGCGATCCCAAAAACGGAGATCGTACTGCTGACTCGTCGAAGGGTTCCCACTGACTTCGATGTAATTATCGACGACTGCGGAAACCCTCACACGATCCGAACCAGAACATCGGTGAAATACCTGGGAGTTCAGCTTGATAACAAGCTGAACTTCTGGGAGCAATTTCAGAGGTCGTGTGAAAAGGCAGCGTCGGCCGCATCCTCCCTGTCAAGGCTCATGGCCAACATTGGGGGACCCAAACCAGGGAAGCGAAGGCTCCTGATGTCAGTCGTCAACTCTGTCCTGCTCTACGGATCAGAAGTCTGGGCGAAGACCACAGATACTGCCAAGTACAGACGAAAAATATGATAGACGACCAACACGGCGTCGTGAGGGGCGCTCCACGATCGGTGCCATCGAAGAAGGTCGTAAAGGTGGTTATGAGGGCCAGACAAGTGCGGCCAGATATTAAACCGGACGTCCTGCTTGTCACGTTGGATGTGAAAAACGCATTCAACTCGGCTAAGTGGGGTGATATGTTGCACTCTTTCGAGCAGGTATTCAGAGTTCCGGATTATCTGAGAAATATACTCAGAGATTACCTCCGGGACCGATACCTGCGCTGGGTCACGCTCAATGGCACAAGAGGTAAAGTATTAAGCGCAGGCATAGCGCAGGGTTCAGTTCTGGGCCCTGTTCTGTGGAATGCCTTTTACGACGGCTTGCTAAAGATTGAGCTTCCGGATGGATGCTTCATGATCGGATACGCGGATGATGTTGCTCTAACCATAACAGCTGGAGAGACAGAGGACCAGCAGAATACCTTGGATGAGGCCATGCGCCTTATCAATAGCTGAATTTCGGATCACGGACTAAGACTGGCAGTTCCGAAAACGGAGATTGTCCTTCTGACCCGGAGAAGGGTTGATACCATATTCGGCGTCAGCTTTGATGACGAAGGTAATCCCCTTATGATCCAGACCAAACCATCGGTCAAATATTTGGGGGTCTTCTTGGATAACAAGTTGAACTACAATAGACAATTCCAGCAGGCCTGTGAAAAGGCTGGCCGGGTGACAAAGTCCCTCTCGTGGCTGATGACGAACATCGGCGGTCCCAGATCAGAGAAGAGGAGGCTGTTGTTGACGACAGTCAACTCCATCTTGCTCTACGGTGCAGAGGTGTGGGCGGACAATGTCTGCATAAAAAAGTACTGCAAGAAACTAAAGGCAGTACAGAGGCAGAGGGCACTTCGAATCGCTTGCTCGTACAAGACAGTATCAGAGCCAGCGATCCAGGTGGTGGCTCGGGTGATTCCCATCTATTTGCTTGCCTTGGAAAGGCAGGCGATCTATAACCGTGAGGAAGAAGAGCACGACGTAGCTTCCGTTCGCGCTCGCTCCCACACAATGGAATGCTGGCAATATAGGTGGAATGGTGACCCGAGGGGACGTTGGACGTACCGCCTTATCATCGATTTGGAAAGCTGGATGAACCGTGATCATGGGGAGGTAGACTTCTACCTCACACAGTTCCTAACTGGTCACGGTTATTTCCGCGATATTCTCTTTAAGTGGCGCAAGGTGACTTCTCCAGAATGCTTGCATTGTCCCAGCAAGCTGGATACCGCCGAGCACACCTTTTTTGGTTTTCCTCGCTTCGCTGAAGGGCGACCGCCCTTCGATGAATGGAGGCCAGAAGGAGTCGTCCCGGAAATGCTGCGCAAAACCGCTAACTGGTACAGTATGGCACAGGACGTACGGGCGACACTGATTTAAAAAAAGGAGGAAGGTTTCCTCTCGTCCCGGTCCGGATTCTATGATATTGTCATAAATGCAGGAGGGTGGGGAGTTTAGTGGGTATTGTAATTCCTCCTCAATTGTGTATATCTGGGCAACCCCAGATACAAATTTGAGGTTGAGTCACACATTACCATACAGTAAGCGGTATATGGTATGCCTAAATGCATTCTCCTCGTTCTACGAAAAAGGCGCCTTCTTGAAGGGGCCCAAAAACGCACAACATACACTTTTTTACGTAACATCTCAAAATTTCGAATATTTATTTATAATATGCATATTTCCCCCTATACCGCAATTTTACACCTACACCGTAAAATCATATAAACTCTAAGTTTAACATATATATTTTTTACTTTATATCCTAAAATTATAATAACTCTACATATAATGTGTATATTTCCCCCTATACCGCAATTTTACAGCTACACCGTAAAATCATATAAACTCTATGTTTAACATATATATCTTTTACTTTACATCTTAAAATTATAAAAACTCTACATATGTATATTTACCCCTATACCGCAATTATTACACCTATACCGTAAATTCATACAAACTCTATGTTTAACATATATTTTTTGCCTTACATCTCAAAATTACAAATGTTTACTTATAACATATATTTCCCCCTATACCGTAATTTTACACCTATACCGCAAAATCATATAAACTCTATGTTTAACATATATACTTTTACTTTATACCTCAAAATTACAAATATTTACTTATAATATGCATATCCCCTCCTATACCGCAATTTCACACCTATACCGTAAAATCATATAAAATCTACGCATAACATATATATTTTTTTACTTTACATCTCAAAATCACAAATATTTACTTATAATATGTATATTTCCCCCTATAACGCAATTTCTCACCTATACCATAAAATTATATAAACTCTACAATTTTTTTTACTAACATCTTATAATTATAAAAACTTTACTTATAACATATATTTTTCCCTATACCGCAATTTTTCACCTATACCGCAGAATCATATAAACTTTCGTAACATATACATCTATTCCCTACTATACCGATATTCAGCACAGACATTAACATACACAAATAAAACTAGCATAACAAAAACATAACCTAACTATTGTACTGACATAAAATAATTATAAATTGAAACAAGAAATTAAACGAAAACTAATTAATAGAAATAAAATAATAACAAAATCTTCCCTGATTTTCCATTATGTTTAGTAAAACACTTTCAACAATTATAAAATATTAAAAGCACAAGAAAGACTAACCACAAGTTGAAAATTACAGCAATCAAATCAAAGATTAAAGAAATCCGAAGTTGGTACACTACAGCCAACTTAAAATTAACCGTGATTTTTAAAATAAATTTGAAATAATTTTTAAACAATAAAGAGTTGCTAATCAATAATTATTAATAGCCACACAATGAAATATAATTTTTTAACAAATTTACACCATTTTTAAAATTTATTTATGAAAATTGCCCTGAAAATGCCAAAAATCTAGGCAAAAATCGAAAAACCTAATTTAAAATAAAATCATACATTATAACAATATTCTTATAATTTCAACCGCTTCCCAATAATACTTTTAACAAATTTAAACCATTTTTAAAATTTTTTTATGAAAATTGCCCTGAAAATGCCAAAAATCTAGGCAAAAATCGAAAAACCTAATTTAAAATAAAATCATACATTATGACAATATTCTTATAATTTCAACCGCTTCCCAATAATACTTTTAACAAATTTAAACCATTTTTAAAATTTATTTATGAAAATTGCCCTGAAAATACCAAAAATCTAGGCAAAAATCGAATAACCTAATTTAAAATAAAATCATACATTATAATAAAATTCTTATAATTTCAACCGCTTCCCAATAATACTTTTAACAAATTTAAACCATTTTTAAAATTTATTTATGAAAACTGTACCGAAAATGGCAAAAATCCAGGCAAAAATCCAAAATCCTACTTTAGAATAAAATCATGCATAATAACCAAATTTTTAAAGTTTTAACAGCTTTATTAATTGTATTAACTTTATTAACTTTATTAACTTTACTAATTTACGATAAATTTTCATTTTATAAATCAAATTACATTAAAATTTTATAAAATTTATCAATTTTAAACCCTTTAATCTATAATAATTATAAAAAATTGAACAATTTTTCCAATATTTCTAATAAGTCACAATTTTATAAACCAAATTACATAAATCTATATATATATATATATATGCCGATAGAGAATTTTTTTAGTTTGATAGGATTGACTAGACGATAATATTTATTATGTTTTTTAATTTTAATAATTAAGAATTAAAAATATATTTTAATAAAAAATATATTGCAAGTCTAAATCAAAAATAATTTTAGAGTAAAAAATTTCTAATAAAAATATATATTAATTATAGGGCGAAGCTCTACCTTAACTCTTTCCTGAGGAATCTCCCTAAATCGTTCTCTGTGTGACTTGCATTAGTATGCGTGTATGGAGTAGTACTACAGCTATGTAGTAACGTTCAAAATTATTTTTATTCATTAAATATAAAAATATTAGTTATTTAAAAATGATTTATCAAGTATTTTATTTTAAATAAATCAATATATTAAATAAATAAAGTAAAATAAACTGCGTAAAGCGTGTATCACGTGACTTGTGGTGGGGGCAATTCCTCAGGAAAGAGTTAATGGAAGCAAAAATCGACACCTTGTGGACACGATATCCCAACAAGGGTCCATCGGATTCCTTTCATTTTTTAAAACTGGGTTTCTTTAAACGAGTTGACTTTTAACCCGAACACCAAAAGTTTTGGTTATAGTAAAAATTTTTTTCGAAAAAATTTGCTAATTAATATTTTTTAGCCCCAAAATTTTTTTAAATTAATTTTTTTAGCGCCTATGTTATAAATTAATGTTTGAAAAAAATTATAGCAAAAACATTTTTCAAAAAAGTTAAAAACTGATCTAGATTAGTTGAGATAGAGCGAGAAATTCTTTTAAATTGGGCAGTTTTGAAAATTGGAAAAGTAATTAGTAATTTATTAATAATAATTAGGGATTTTTTTTTTATTTTTGATTTCGCTATCACGACCAAAATATATTTTTCTATCGATAGCCAAAAAAAAAAAATCAAAACCTGCGAATTTTTATTTTTTTAATTTTTAATCAGTAAATCCGTCAGTTCAGTTCGTTTGTCATTTTTCAAATTTCTATCGTCTTCAATCGTCTATGGTTCTCAATCGTATACCACGTTTATAGTATCCTATAGTATAGTTCCGTCAGGGTATCAACTATATTTTTATCAGCCTAGGTTTTAACTAAGGCCAAAACATAATAAGTTTATATTTGACATTTTTCGGTATTTTAATTCTAGAGAGGCATTTCGGACCATTGAAGAAGTCTATCTGAGATCAAAATCATGTATACTATAATCTAAGATTGCAAGTAAACGGTGGGTTTAATTCTAATTAATTATATATTTTAGTTTTAGAAATTTTTTACTTACATTTTTTTTTAATTTAGACTTGTAATAATTTTTTTTATTAGTATGCATTTTTAATTATTATTATTAAAATAAAAGAATATAATACCGAGTTCCTGTGTACTTAAATGTTATTTTTATTCATTTTAAAATTGTTGACCAACTATTGTAAAAAAATTGAAGATTCCTGACCAATTCATGAATTGGTCAAACTTTTTACTATTATTTGACCAATTCATGAAATGGGCAAGCGGCTTGACCATTTCATGAATTGGTCAAAAAGTTGACCATTTCATGAAATGGTCAATTACACGTTTGGGGTGTAACATATACATAATTTAAAATACTCCAAATCACGGTTTGGGTGGTATTGTTTGTGGCCGCCACCAGATTTGGTCTACTACAGGTTTTTTGGGTTGCTGATCACAAAAATCAGAGTCTTTTCAATTAAAAATTAAGTCTTCATCCTTAAATTAACCTAAATTACCCCTAAAAGGGGTGTTTTCGCTACTTTCGCTCTAGCCCTCTAAGATTTGGTCTAATTGGGTTTTTTGGGTCACTGATCTCTAAAATCGTGGACTTTTCAATTAAAAAAGAAGTCTTAACCCTTAAATTGGCCAAAACTACTCCTAAAAGGATTGAAAAGTATAAATAAAATATTCATAAATTTAAAAAAAAATTTTTTGTATGAAACAAAATTTTTATTATGCTTTAAAAAAATTTAAGGGGCTGTTTTTTGCTAATTTAATGGTGATCCTCCAATTTTTAATTAATAAGACACCGGTTATTGTGATCAGCGACTCAAAAAACCATATTAGACCAAATCTTAAAAGGCTAGAACGAATATAGCGAAAGTCCCCCTTGTAAGGGTCGTTTTGGCTAATTTAAGGGTCAAGCCCCAATTTCTCATAGAAAAGACCCCGATTTTCGTGTTTAGCGACACTAAAAACCTATAGTAGACCAAATCTGGTGGCGGCCACAAAAAATACAACCAAAACCATGATTTGGAGTATTTTAAATTAGGTATATAAAATTTGGTAACTAAAGATTTTTATATGAAAAGCAACTAACATATTATAAGAAATTCTTTGTTTGCACCTTTTTATTTATTATTTATATGTTCAATTATTTGCTAATATTCTCAGCTGTAAAATAATATCTCTTTATAGTGCCATGTTTGGATGAAATATTTAGAAAAAGACAAGAAGAGATTTTGAGAGAAGGGCAACCGAAACATTTATCGGAAAGAGAAATGTAGTCTATGCTTTTATAGGTACCTCTTATAACTTATAAATAAATATTTTTACTATATTTTTCTGCATTAGATATATTCATTTACAAAAAAAAAAGTTTGCTTAGAAATATTAGAAATTTTGATAAAAAATAATTTATTATTTATACATAAATATTATTAATTACAATAAAACATTAACTTTTTCTCAAAAAAAACATTTTGGTTTAAGGATGTTGCTCACCTTTTTTGTTTGAGTACAGATTTTAATAAAAGTTGGTATATAACAAGAAAGCATATTAAAAAATGCATATTTAAAATTAGAAGATCCTAGGGTGACTCCTTCATTATTAAATAATTAAAAATAATTTTGCTTCTCCGAGCATCTTATACACGTGATTCTTATGGAACGACATTTTACAATAAAAAATTAAAGTATTTTTTGAGTACAGTTTTTGATAAAAAAATTATAACGTATAAAAAACATATCTTAGAATATAATTATTCAATTTATTTTAGACTAGGGTGGTTTGTTTATAACGAAAATTTTATTTATTTAAGGGACGTTTGGGGTAAATATTTTTTCGTAAATCATTTTTTTTTTTTTTAGATAAATCACTTCATATATGTCTCAAGAGTACGTAAAAAAATTTTTTTTTTTAATTTCTCCCGCAAAGTATATTTTTTAGCCTGTTTTGCCGGCGCCGTCAAACGTGCTTTTGATAAAATTTAACGGTATGGCTCTAATATTATCTTACATATCTTCTAACTACTGTTAAATAGTTAGAAATCATGTCGCAACTGGTCACTGATAGAAATTATGAGCAAATTTTGCTAATATTCGCGATGGTTTATGACGCCAAATTTAGCCGTGCCAAAATGGTAAAAAATAGCAAATCGGCCCAGCAGCAGGGGTAAAATCAGCTACAAGTTCAGTGTGAAAACCAGAAGGATAACTTTATGGCTCAAAAATCACTGATAACTTATAAGTATACTTAAATATACACACAAAAAAATGTTTTGTTAAATTTTTAAGAAAAAAAATTATTTACTCTTATTTAGAAAACTATGTTTTTACACCTTCTAATTATGATTTCTCCAAATCTACTTGACCAATTTTAATTTTTTGGGTCTATTTTTTTTTTTTGTAAGTTTCTTTAAATGATAATTAAAAAAAAAAAAATAATTTAATAACTAAAAGTATGGAAAAAATTATTCCAAAAGTTTAAAGTCGTTTTACTCGAAACAGTGTTTGTGAAAAGTATGTACACGATTGCGCGATAACTTCTGCACCGATTTACTTCAAACTTTCTGAGCAACTTAATAAATGTACTAATTTCGGGATGTCGTCGAGTTTTTTTTTTTTATGTTCTCAAAAAATTTTTGCAGCTGCTTTTGTCCGAAAATTATAGGTCTTTTTTTTCATTTTAACTTTGTGTAGCCGCCATTTTGTTCCTAATTAATATTTTTGAAAAAACTCGACGACATCCCGAAAGTACGTGTTTTAAGTCTTACCAACTTTTTTTTTTTTTTTTTTAGATTATCCTAAGTCAAGATATCATGTACATAAATTTGGAATTTTTGTTTTCAGAGACGCAGTCACACCTCTCTTACGCTAAAATGACGTCACAAAAAAAAAAAAAAAAAAATTTTTTTTTAAATCTTTAAAATATTTGTAAACAATAAAAAAAATTTGAAGCAAATATCTCTATCCGTTATTTCACAATCCTACCTTGAAAATCAGCTAAAATTTCTATATATTTACCCCAAACGTCCCTTAACAATGCTATCGTATAGTTGTGCGCACGCAAGGTTCTCGCTTCTATAGCAATATGATAGAAAGAGAGAGTAATAGTTTCTTATGTCTATTATCCCCAGCTTGGTAGTTATCATCCTTAAGTTTTTTTATATTATAAATGAATTGGTTGATTCAGAAAGAAATTAAAGGTTCCTAAAAATTAAATTTTTTCTAAATAATGTAGTGTGAATTAAATTGAGCTTTATAATACAATTTTCTTTAAAAATGTAACGCATTTAATGATGATTACGGTGTATGGGACAGAAAACAATTGTTAGCCGCACTGTAGATTCTTTCAGGTGTTTCCAAGATGAAACATCGTTTTCATCCAATTTTTACTTAAAAAAATTGTAATGTATTTTTTCAGCAGTTTATATTAAAGTCCACTTTAAGGAGCAATTCCAGCCCTAATGAGATGATTTGATACGATTTGATATAAACTTATATAATAAAATTTTTTTGAAGTTTTGCTTTAATTTTTATTATTATTTTTTAATAATAACTCTATATTAATTTTTAATATAGAGTCCCTAATATAACTAGGTTTCATATTCCCCACAATATTATTTAGTGATAATCATTTTTTTATTATAAAAAAAAAATCACTTAATTTTTTTAACCTAATATATTTAGGGGCCTTTTGTCAAAAGTAAGAAATTAATTTGTTGCTGTTCATAAAAAATTCTTTTCTGTGTTTCTTAATTTTTTTTGCCTGCGTGAGTTAATTAATTTAATCTTATCTTCAATTTGTACTTTGATGTTTTTGCATAATTTTTTGGTCTCTCATCTTGGAAAATTGTAAAATAAAAAAAAAAAGTTTAAAGTTCATAAAATAAAAAGTCATTATTTGTTTTAATAAGTATTCATAATTACAAATAAAATTATAACTAAAATTATTTGAAGTTATTTAAATATATAAACATAACCTAAAATTAATATGATTATATACCGCGTAGGAGACAATAAGTTCAGACGCCTTGAAAACTTGAATTTACCGAGCATTAAAGGCTATAAAGCGCCTTATTACTTTGATAAAGTACTATCGCTTGATAAACGTACTCTTTTAAATGGTCAAAATACTAACTTTCCTAAAAAAATTTAACTCTATTACGCTTTTCACGTGTGATACAGCTGTGAAATGAATAGAGAATCAAGCCCCAGAATACTTGTAAAAATTTTATAATTTTTCCAATATTCTCAATAATCTCTTATTTTATAAATCAAATTACATTAAAAATTTATAAAATTTATGAATTTTAAACCTTTTTTCCATTCAAAACTCATAAAATTTAAAAATATTAAAACCTCAACACTTATCCCTACGTACTCCAAGTTTTGGGTATATATTGTCTCGGGGGTTTTCAAAACTAATTTATATAGATTGATTTCAGATAACACCAGCATCATCCAATATGAAACAAATTTCTACAATAAAGATCCAAGGGAAAAACACAGAAACATGTCTTCTTAAAGATTTTAACTTCATAAAATAATTTAATATAGTTTATTTATTATAAAACTTTTTATATATTCACCCTCAATTTTTCTAACTAGATTTATAAAATAAATATATAAATTTTATTATACAACTAACGTCCTGATCTTAATTATTTTACTTTTTATTATATTCAGTTTTATTAAATATTGTTATATCACATAAAATTATTATTTCCATATCAATTATTTTAAAACATTTTGAATAATGTTGTTTTTTCTTAAATTATTTTAAGTAAAACTTTAAACTTTTTACTATTGTACTCCGTATTATAAGCATATTATCTTGTAATTATCCTAAAAATTTTAATATTGTAATTAAACTATTATAAGCATATTATTTTGTACTCTAACCATTGTAAACATTATTGTATTGACACAGACAGTAGACGTCACAACATACCAGAAAAAACCCTATCCCCTTTGCCGCCCCATATCAACCCCGTCTCCCCCACCCACTCCAATCGGGACGATTGGATTCCCGGGAGGGAGATGTTACGTATGATAGGTCATAATTCGAGCTATCGCATCCGCATTCTATGATATTTATATATTTAATTATATCAATATTTATATATTTATTTATACATTTATATATAACTAGGGGGCTCCGCCCCCTGCGCACTACGTGCGCCGACCCCCGCAGAGTGATTGAAGTATTGCGATAGTATTTTTTTATAATCACTTACAAGACGTACCACAGTGTAGTAAAAAAAAAAAAGTGGCCAAAAATCGGCTTCAACGCAATTTCTTATGAAAAAAAATTCTGCTGGATGGAAAATGACCATTTTTGTGTATACTAAATAGTAGGCTACCGAAATCCAAAAAAAAAATTTTTTTTTAAATTTTTTTAGCTGCTGAATGAAAAAAAAAATCTGTTTTTTACCATAAATAGGTAAAATATTTATAAGTTTCAAAATAAAAATAAAATTTTTTAGGTACAACTCTGTATTAAAATATGCACATAAATGATAAATACACCTAAAAAAAGTGTATTAATATAATTTTAGATGGTTGTATGTAGTATAAAGATGTGTTAGTCAACATTTGCAATTTAGTCAAAATATTAAAAAAAAATTAAACTTAAACAAAGTATAAAAAATATAGATTACTAGCTGCCTCCAGCTCGCTTCGCTCGCCCCGGCAGCCACCAAGGGGGCTGCGCCCCCCTGGACCCCCGTGACTTTATTTTTCCAAAAACATGTAGTTTTATGTTACTCAATATTTTGTAAAATAACCTTTTTTTACCCGAAGTATTATCTAAAATTTACTGCATCATAAAAATTACGGGCATACGAACCCAGACTAATAATTAGTGATCAGCAATACAAAGCTTCGCTACCCTTCCATAGGATCCACAAGCAGTCGTTGTTTCCCTTGACTGGATAGTCGTAGTCCTAAGCTTTTATAATTTTCGAAAAATGATTGTAACTTTTGACAGATCAAGCCGATTAACTTGAAAATTTAGGAGGATACGTGAAAAATATATGCAAATCGAATGAAATTCTTTTCGATACTAAAATTTTTCCTCAGTTTTTTGTTTTTTTGGTTTTTTTTAAAAATTTGATAAAAAATGTTTTCTTGAAAATTCAGTTTTTTTAACATAAAAATTTTTTGTTGTTATCAATCGAAACGAAACCTAGCCTATGTTTTGACCCGCAATTTTGGCCAACTTTTGCCGTAAACCCCGCGTCTCTAACTTTTATCGCGTTCTAGTTTACTCATTTCGGACAAATAAACATACAAAATTAAAGATTTATATATATATAAGATATAAAAACATAAAAAAAACAACTTTATAATATTTGGTTAAATATAGAAAAAACCGCATTGGCCCAAAAGGACCACATAAGCCCTAAAGGACCACTTTGGCCCAATAGGTTCACTTTGGCCCAAAAGGACCACTGTGGCCCGAAAGGACCAGATTGGTCCAAAAGGTCCATTTTGGCCCAAAAGGACCACATTGGCCCAAAAGGTCCAGTTTGGCCCAAAAGGACCAGATTGGCCCAAAAAGTTTACTTGGCCCAAAGGGCTCAGGCGACAGCGGCGACATCAGCGGCAGCGTTTATAACTTTATAATATATAGAGATTATTTCTGCTTATGTTAGCTCGTAAATCGAGCTAACATACCTGCATTTCTTCTTTCACAAATTCTTTAATATCCTATTTCACCAATTCAGATCCGCCTCCTTATAAATTGACAGAATTATACGAAAGCCTGAATATGCAAGACGAGCGGACGAGTGGTAGGGAGACCAGTCGAGCAGTCGAGCAACCGGTGGAGCAGTCGACCAGAGTGCAGACTATATATACATAATCCATAGGAAAGAAGAAGAAGCATATATACAATGTATTTTTAGTATATATATTAGAGTGTCTTATTTTTTTTTTCGATATTTTTTGGCTCCCCCCATTGTTTTTGAATATTTTGGTCATAAAAAACCCCAGCTTCAAGGATTTTGATTTTCGATTTTCTTAACCCGTGCCACCGAGCACTTGAAGTTTCCCATTTAAATAACGTGGGAATTTCGAGGTTTTAGCTTTGTAAATTTTTACAGACACCGCAATATATTTTAAGAAGCTGTTATTGCTGAAAAACATACTTTCATGTGTTGGAAAGACAAGTAAATAGCCCTCCATTCATTCCAATGGGCCTTCTGGGTCCAGAAACGCATATTTACATGTTGGCTCAATGTTATAAAATAGGATTTTTTTGTACTTTTTAATAAAACACTACAACCTCAAAAATTAACCAAAACATTTCTAGTTTGTTTATTTCTTTTGGTGTAAGTGTCACCTTTTAAACGACTTAAGTCGTGTATTTTCATCACTGATCCTCTCAGCGCTATAGTTAATTAACCTGGTAATTTTCGACTAAATATGACCAATTTTTAAATTTGTTTAAATTGCTGCCATAATTGTAATTTTTGACAAAATTGAGTTTTATAGGACTTAAAAATTTTTTACAAGCTTCAAGATTCCAAAAAATTTTTTACTCATCTCTTTTCTTTAAATAGTTTTTAAGATATCGCTTTTCAAAAAAAAAATGATTAAAATTGACTTTTTTTTTAAAACCCTGAAATTAGGACTCTGGCTTTAAATTATCATCTCTGGTTAATAAATTATTCAAAAGCGGTGAGTAAAGAATTTTTGGAAATTTAAAGCTTGTAGAAAATTTTTAAGACCCATAAAGCTCAATTTTGACAGCAATTTAAACAAAATTCAAAAATTGGTCAATTTTAGTCGAAAATTACCGATAGGTTAATTGGCTATAGCGATAACAGAATTAAAGATAAACAATTGCTGTTCATGGCGTTGAAAAGGTGACATTTGCACCAAAAAAATGTGACCAACCAGAAGTGTTTTGGTTAATTTTTGAGGTTGCAGCGTTTTGTTGAAAATTACCGAAAAACCCTATTTTATAACATTGCCCAACTTCAAAAATTAACCAAAACACTTCTGGTTGGTCTCATTTTTTTATGTACCAGGTCTAAAAAGTAAATAATGTCCCAGGATCCATGCACCGATGGTCAACCTGAATGAATTGGGTCTTACACTTGCACGTAATATCGCAAATAGCGTGTCTTGAGACACAGACCGTAAATTTATTGGTGCAACCTTTACCAAGGCTTAGTGCTTTATGGCACATACCATTTCTAATGAATTCACCATCAGAGCAAGTGTTTGAACCTAAATAGGGTAGAATTAAACTATTTTGAAATTTGCAAAAAAAAAATAAAAGGTATATATAAAAAAAATCTATTTACCCATAATCAATCATACTTAAAATATTGAGATGTTAGGAGAGCAAAGATTAGCCATAGTAGAGATAGGTGAAAAGGCTGCTTTTAAGCTGGTCAAGATGCTTACCTGTGTAACTGCAGAGTAAGACTGCACTCAACTCCACTGAGTTGCTTCAGGCGTTTAGCTTATAGACACATAGCTAAAAATTGCAAGGGACCTGACCGAAGCAAACTTTATTTTAAATGTGATATAGAAAACCACAAGGTAGATGAATGTACAGGAAAACTGCAATGCTTTCTCTGCAAAGCTACCAAAATGAAGGGAAAAGAACTGAAGCACTTCCCAGGATCTAGGAAGTGCGCTGAGTTCAAAAACGCGACAACGAAATGATCAAGGTAGTCCAAGGAAACATGCATAGAAGCTGGATCGCAAACCAGCTTATGTACCAAATTCAGAGGGAGATCAAGGCTAACCTATGGATCATCAGCGAGCAGTACCCAGCAGCTAATCCAAACCTAACCACCTGGTTTGGGGACGAACTTGGAACGGCAGCTATTTGGGTCGCAAATCCTGGAAATGTTCCAGTTGAAGCATCAGGAAGGGGCAGGGGCTTTGCGTGGATCAGAAACAAAGCCATAACGTACGTGAGTTGTTACTCAACTCCAACAGGACCTTTACAGAACTATTATACGAAGTTGGCAGACATAGAAGACTTCGCGAGAGAGGCGGGCGGCAATTTAATTGTTGCAGGAGACATTAATGCTAAAGCTGTTGACTGGGGTATGCCTTATACTGACTCAAAGGGAGCAGCGATACTGGAAATGGTATCAAGGTTGGGCCTCGCTGTTTTAAACGTGGGTAACACCACAACCTTCAGAAGGCCCAACTACGATGAAACAATAATAGACACGTCCTTCACATCTGAAGGCCTGAGCACGAGGGTCAATAATTGGCACGTTATGGAAGTCTTTACTGCGAGCGACCACCAATACATTTCGTTCCCTGGAGAGGCATATAGGGCAAAACCAAGAGGCTGGAACCTTAAGAAGCTGAACAAAGAACGACTTATACGAGTTTTAATGACGGGACAAAGGGCAATTCTAATGAAACCCCGCAAAGTAGGAAGTAAGGAAGACGCGGAGAAAGTAGTATCCGAAGTAATGACGTGGTTAAAAAAGCATGTGACGCTTCCATGCCTCGAAAAAGGTTTAATGGAAGGAACTCACCTGTGTACTGGTAGAACACAGAAATCGCAGAGCTACGCAGACAAAGCCACATAACGCGAAGAAGAGTGACTAGAGCCAAGTCTCGCGAAGAAGCAAGGGAACTGATGATAGTTCATAAAGAAGTGAAGCGATCTTTGAGGCGGGCGATCAATGCCAGTAAGATCCGCTGTGAAAGGAACCTATATCTCGAAGTGGACAACGATCCCTGGGGATTGGGCTTCAAGATAGTCACGTAGAAGCTAAGGGGCTTTGCGGCTAGCTCACTAATGGACGAAGAGAAAGCAAGGACAGTAGTTGATGCTCTGTTTCCGATGCTACCGACGAGAATAGGCCAAAAGGAGGATATTAGTGTAAACGATGTCCCGGACTTCACGCAAGAAGAGCTGTTCGCTGCCGTGGACTCTCTCAGAAATAAGAAAGCCCCCGGCATAGACGGCATACCAGCCGAAATCATAAGAATTGCCGCACACGAGTGTCCGTAATTGATTTTAATGATGTGGATGGAGGAAGGAATAATGAGCTGGAGTCTTTAGTAGGCGATGGAAAAAGGCACTACTGGTCCTTATCAGTAAAGGAAAATTTTACTAAAGAAACTCTATGAAAAACAAAAATAAATGTGTTTAAAAAAAATTTTGTAAGCGCTACACCTATTTACCTTTTGGCGACTTAAAAATGGTCCATTTTACCCCCATCACCCCTATATTTAATGCATGAAGAATTTAATCTTAGAAGTGACATTCGGTACCAATTCAGTAGAAAAAATAAAGTTTATAAACATTTTAGTAGTTTTTAAAAAATTTCGGTCCATTTTACCCATTTAACCCCTACTTTTAAGTTCAAGGAGGGGCTGTATGTCAAAAAGAAGATTGGATTTGGATTCAGCAGAAAATTTTATAAAGGAAGTCCATTAAAAACCAAAAAAAAAGGATTTTTAAAGTTTTTGAAAAAACCACCCCTATTGACCAGATAAGGGTGAAATAAGCTATTTAGTCAAAGTTTTATGTGCAAAATATAAATTTTGGATCTGAAAAAGCTATTTCATGAACTTTTTATTATTATTTTGTGACATTAAAAATCTTTTGTCCGTCGTTTTCTCAAAATTCTCATTTTACCCCTTTTAACCCTTATTTTTCGGGTATATAGAGGGGTGGTAGGTCAAAACTAACGGCAGATTTGGAAAAATCATGACATTTTACCTATAAGGAACGATTTTTAGCCTTCTATCGATTGATTTTCTTATTATTTTCATTGAGTTTCCGTTTACTTCCGCTTGGGCACTAATGGGTTAAATGGGATAAATAAGTAGAGGAAAAAAATCCCGGGGACGCACTTTTTACCTTACAAACCGCGTAGAATAAGGTATCGTATGACGAAATCAGAAATGTTTCTGCTACTAATTCGGAAAGTAGAGGCAATCTAGATAATAGTCAACATATCTCAGAAATACGTGATATAAGATTAAATATTCCGAGCTCTACCAATAATAAATCAGTAAATATACAAATTAAGACCGCTCCTCTGCCACCCAACCCGTCAACCCCTATTAGTGTAACTATAGCCCCAATCACGACAAGTGCAATAAATAATAATTTTATAAAACCAATGTATACTCAAGGAGGTCCAAGGATAACTTCTAGGATTGTAGGAGCTTCCACCTTTATACAGGAAGATCCTTCAGGCCTAAGGGTCAACAATAATTTATACCAGGGATTAAATATCCCTCGTATAAATATGTTCAATTTTTATAACCAACAATACGCTTATAATTATATGAACTATAGGACCCCTGCCTCACAATTCGAAAGTATACCTGTAAGTAGACCTCCAATAAGGACCAATCAAAATCTTGATAGTTTTTATTGGGATTATGAAGGCATGAGAAGATTAGAAAATGCCACATATAATATGACTAGACCAAATTATGAAGTGCCCTTAAGTCAAGCGTGTGAACCAGAAAATGATGCAAATTTATTATCTCATTCAACACAAAATGAAAATCTGGAAGAAAATAACCATTTAGTTCAACAGAATAAAACTGAAATACCACCAAAAGAATCTGAACAAGAAAGGGCACGTTCACAATTTATAGCAGAATGGGAACTTTTGCAAGACGAACGAACAAAAGCTCAGGAAGCTCTAAATTTAAGCCAAGAGGGAGAGCGAATCAAAAAAGAAAGACAAAATTTTATGCAAGCCCAAGTAAACGCAGAAATGCAAAGAATAAAAGAACTTGAGAAAAGTTGCAATAAAAAGCCAAAAGAAAGCTTGCATAAGAATAACGACATATTGGATGAGGAATTATTAGATAGTGATAGCAGTATTGAGTTAGTAGAAAGAGAAGGTCATAAGAAGGTTAAGAAAACTCCTGAATTATCAGATGCTGCTAAGAAAGTTGCTACCAGGACCTTAAGGGACTGCACCTTGAAATTTGATGGGCACACAGAAAAAGCATCTGATTTTCTAGACGAATTAACTGACTGTCAAGAAAGCTCTGGCCTTAACTTCCGGCAAATAAAATACGCCTTATCGGCTATTTTAGACAAACAAGCAGGTATATGGTATAGAACTGAAAAGAAAACTTTCAAGTCCTGGAATGAATTAGAACAAGCTTTTATCGACAGATTTATACCTCCTCGCGACGACGAAGACTATATAGATGAGCTTAAGAATAGGACCCAAGGTAAAAATGAAAATATAGCAACATTTGTATCTAAATTCAAAGCGATATCAGATAAATTTAAAGAAAAATTATCTGAGACTCGTTTAGTTAGAATGGCGTTACGCGTTCTACATCCCGAATATCAAAAATATATGACAACGTATATGCAAACGAAGAGTATTATAAGTTTTAAAACATTATTAGAATTAGGGAAAAAGTATGAACAAGCCACCGAAATTCGCTCGAGATACACATCACCAAAATCAAAAGACAAAATGATCATGCCAGAAGTCGCTTATGAAGAAAAGTCGACAAAGACAAAAATAACAGCGATTCAAACAAGCTCTGACCCGCCAACCCCCGTTGCAAGTACAGAAACAGTCGCTAAGGGTAAAGATGGTAAAAAGAGCAAGAAAAATGCACAAAATAAAGAAACTAAACTAAAAGATGACGTGGCTGTGATGACTACAGCTGGAAATAATAACACACAACAGCAAAAGCATGCTCAGCAAGTGCAAAACCAACAGCAGCAACAAAACCAGCAAATAGGTTTTCAACAAAATTAAATGCAACAGCCACGACCTCGTAAACCTAATTTTGCACAGGGCGGTTTCCAGCAACAGGGTAACTTGCCGTTCTATCCTAGAATGCCAGGTGGACCACAATCTGCGCCAAACCCACCTCTACAAAATTTTGACCCATATTAAGTACATCAAAACCAATGGCAAAGTAATTACAGGCCAAGATAACAATAACGTCCCACGCCAGAACTATCCTCAACAGAACTATTCTCAACAGTACATTAGAAGCCCCTTCAGGGGTAATTGTACATTATGCTTTCAGGTAGGTCACAAGGCTAGAGCCTGCCCTCAACTTGGAAATAGATTGGTTTGTTTCGGATGTGGTACGTTAGATGTAACTTTTCCTAATTGCCCAAATTGTCTTGCACAAAAGAATCAGGCTATGGGAAATTGGCAAAAGGAGGGCGCAAGTGCTCCAACGACCTCCAGTTATCAATAAATGGAGCAATTGACAATAATTTTAAAGTAAATAGAGTGAAATTCGATAATAAAGTAACAAATGTTAAAATAAATAATAATGAAATAAATGACCAGGAATATTTAATAATTTTTGACGACGAAAATGAAATTGACCCCGATTATGCCCTTATAAGTATGGAAGAAAAATACGAGTTAATAAAAGACTTTTTAAAGTCCTGAGAAAGAAAATATTGACAAAGAAGTAATTGAAAATGAAATTATTAACCCTAAGAAAAATCACGGAGTTAAAAATGGTGCTATTCCTAAATATCTATGGCCAAGATTAGAAAATGAACCATTAAGCTTTGAGATTAGAACAGGAGAATTAGTTTCTAAAATTCAAGAAACCTTGCCAATAGATATGCGACCTCCTTCTAACAATATAATAAAATCGTCAAGATAGCAAGAAACTGATGAAGCATTGTTACCAGCTGAAATCAGTGAAATACTAGCTGATTTAAAAAGGTTAGATATTGCTGCTATGGCGACAGATAATAGGTTATTTTTTTATATTGTTATAGGGAACATTCATACTAAAGCATTATGTGATACAGGATCCAATGGCTCGTATTTAGACCCAAAATTTTATGAAAATTTTAAACATAAGTTCAAGCCTTTAAATAATACAGCTATGGTGAATGCCACAGGACAAAGGCTATGCCCGAATCTATATAGTGAATCGGCCCACGAAAGATATTTAAAAACTAATTGTATTAAGTCAAAGTACACCTAAAAAAATAGGATTCTGAAGTTTTCAGACCTCCAGATACCTTCAGCTCTGATTGGCAGCCTATTAATGACAAAAAAAAAGTAAATTTTTAGCGACTTTTTAGTCGTCTTTCTAATACTCCCGTGGTAAAACGACTCTGTCAAAATGATCTTGCGACCTCTCATTCAAAAGGTTAGAAGATATAATTTCAGATAAAATTACTTTTGGAAGTGATTTTAGTGCATCCTTTTGATTGGTAGACCATATACCGTCCAAAATAAATTTTTTTTCCTCTTAAATTTCAACTTTGACAGCAATTTAAAAAAATTGAGAAATATGCCCATTCTTTTTTTTTTTCTTACTAATGAAAAATAAAACAAATTTTCATTCGCGACCATCCACGCTCAAAAATATTAGGGGCAACATGGTCAAATACTTAAAAAACTGAAATAACTTTTGTTTTTAATTTTGCGATTTTTCGAAAAAGGACCCCGCACAAATAAAAAGGAAATGGCCGTTCGATCTAATTAGGTGAATATTTTGTATTTTTTAGATTTTATTATTCCGAAAAAAAGTCTCCACGGACACAAAGCTCCAAAGTATCAACTTTGGTTGCTACGGAGCTTGAGAGCTCCATAGCTTTATTACAGAGGCACACAAAAAAAATCATGTAACAGAGAGTAGACCCCCTGGTATGGGGGTTTTCGGTGGTGTTCAAACCGAATATGGCCATTGAAATGCAATAAAACTAGCCAATTTGTTCCCAGCTTCCACATAAGCCCCCCAAAGTAGTGAAAAAATTTTTTTGTTTAGAAAAATGAAAATTGAACTATATAAATATATATGTTTTTTGGGACACTTATACCAAAAATGTATGAAAAAAATGTTTTTCACCAACGCGGCGCATAGGGCCATTGGGGTGCCTTACAGGGCCAAACATTGGTAGAAAACATTTTTAATATTTATTTTCGGTTTCAACGTCCAAAAAAATATAAGATTTCATATTAAGTTTTAATTATTTAATAAAAATATTTTTACCCGTTTGGGGGGCGGGGGGGTATGAATGGGGGCACTGGTGTCGTCTACAGGGCCAAACATTGGTGAAAAACATTTTTTTCATACATTTTTGGTATAAACGTCCCAAAAAACATGAGTATATAGTTCAATTTTCATTTTTCTAAAAAAAAAATTTTTTCACTACTTTGGGGGGCTTATGTGGAAGCTGGGAACCAATTGGCTAGTTTTATTGCATTTCAATGGCCATATTTAGTTTTAGCACCACCAAAAACCCCCATACCAGGGAGTCTACCCTCTGGTACATGATTTTTTTTTGTGTGCTTGTGTAATAAAGCTATGGAGATTTTAAGCTCCGTAGCAGCCAAAGTTGATACTTTGAAGCTTTGTGTCCGTGGAGACTTTTTTTCAGAATAATAAAATCTAAAAAATACAAAATATTCACCTAATTAGATCGAACGGCCATTTCCTTCTCATTTGTGGGGAGTCCTTTTTCGAAAAATCGCAAAATTAAAAACAAAAGTTATTTCAGTTTTTTAAGTATTTGACCATGTTGCCCGAAATATTTTTGAGCGTGGATGGTCGCAAATGAAAATTTGTTTTATTTTTCATTAGTAAGAAAAAAAAAAAGAATGGGCATATCTCTCAATTTTTGTAAATTGCTGCCAAAAATGAAATTTAAGAGGAAAAAAAATATTATTTTGGACGGTTTATGGTCTACCAATCAAAAGGATGCACTAAAATCACTTCCATAAGTAATTTTATCTGAAAGTCTATCGTCTAATCTTTAGAATGAGAGGTCGCAAGATTTTGACAAAGTCGTTTTACTTTGGGAGTATCAGAAAGACGACTAAAAAGTCGCTAAAAATTTACTTTTTTTTTGTCATTAATAGGCTGCCAATCAGAGCTGAAGGCATCTGGAGGTCTGAAAACTTCAGGATCCTATTTTTTTTAAGTGTATTAGTTTTTAAATATCTTTCTAGGGCCGATTCACTATATAGATCTGGGCATAGCCTTTCCTTTATCACTGAAAAATTAATTGTAAGTTTCCATATAGATGGGTTAGACGGTAATATTGATTTAAAAGTTGCAAAAGATATTAATGGAATAAATATGAAATGGTCCTAGGTATGGATTTTACGATATTATTTAAAATTGAAGTATATGCGGCAGGACATAAATGGAGAGTAAGAGATAATAATAAAAAATGACCTCAGTTTAGTACTAATGACAATACAAATAATTTACAATTATATGAATAATTTGCGGGCATTGAGGAAATTATAATAGATCAGAAACAAGAAATTGATATAGTTTTAAAAGAATGTCTCCCCCCACTCCCCGTGCCTTTAGGAAAAACACACTTAATTAAGCATAAAATTTTGGCGAAACCAGATTCCATTCCAGGTAGACACAAAGTAAGACGTATGTCACCAAAATTATTGGATTTAGCGATTGAGGAAGCTAATAAATGGATCAAGTTAGGTGTAGTCGAATATTCTAACAGTTCTTGGCTCAGTACACCATTAATCTGGAGGATGTGCGTGGATTATCGCGACCTCGATAAAGTGACTGAAAAAGATTCGTATCCATTACCAAATTTGGACGCTTCTTTGGATAAGCTCAGAAAAGCTCGTTTTTTGGCCAAAATCGATTCATCCAAAGCCTTCCACCAATGCCCCCTAGAGGAAACATCAAAAATGTACACTGTTTTTGCACTCCCGTTTACTCCAGTTTACCAGAATACCGTTTGGAGTTACTGATGGACCAAAAACCTTCCAAAGATTGATGAATTGCATCATTACACCTGACCTTGAATCATTTGTGTTGATATATCAAGACGACATAGTCATAGCTTTATACTTTTGAATTTTTTACTATCTATACTTTTGAACAGCACCTGCAATATCTTGGAATAGTCTTGAAAAAGTTGGTGGACAATGGACTTTCAATTAACCCCGATAAATGCGATTTTGGTTGCAAAGAAATTTTATATTTAGGATTTATCTTAGATGCAAACGGGCTTAGACCTGATAAAGAGAAAATTAGTTTTAGAATACCCAGCCCCCAATAACTTCTATTGAAAGAACTCAGACGATTTTTGGGTATGGTAGGATGGTATTCAAGATTTATCGACAAAGTTGCTGAGTTAAAATTAACCTAAATAAAATTATTACACAAAGATGTTAAATGGACTTGGGGCGAAGAGCAACAAGAATTTTTTGAAAAATTAAAATTGGCCTTAGTAAGTACGCCTGTATTAGCTAGGCCAGATTTTTCAAAAAGATTTACAGTACAAACAGACGCCTGTGACAAATCTTTGGGTGCTGTTTTAACTCAACAAAATGACGACGGTGAACACCCAATCGTCTATATAAGTCGAGTGCTAAGCGACGCAGAAAAAAATTCTAGCGCCACTGAACGAGAATGCTTAGCACTAATTTGGGCCATAAAAAGGTTTAGACCTTATCTAGTCTAGAAGGTTATAATTTTACAGCCATTACCGACCACTTTAGTCTAAAATGGCTGAATAAATTAAAAGAACCTACAGGACGCTTAGCACGTTGGGCCATAGAACTGCAACAATGGCATTTCGACATTCAATAAAGTTTCCCCTGCGTTTTTAAATTATGGAAGACAACCAAAACCAGAGAAATAGAATTAGGAAATGAAAAAAATATAACAGAAGTACATAAGTTAGACCCCGAATTATGGAAAGATAGGTTAAAAAGATTAAAATTTTTAAGGGACTTTGTAGCTAAATATATCGACGACGCTAGAGAAAGGTAAAAATTAAATTACGATAAAGGTAGGAAGGATTTAATTTTTAGGGAGGGGGAAATGGTTCTTAGAAAGACCCACTGTTTATCTTCAACGGATAAACATTTTGCCGCGAAGCTTGCGCCTCGAAACGAGGAATCTACAAAAATCACTAAAGTGTTGTTAACTAACACTTATGAAGTAGACTCTCCCAGTAGATTACCCAAAATTCACTTGTCACAGCTACGTCAATTTAAACCTGCTTTCCAAATTAACCAAAATAACTTAAAATTAATAAAGAATAACCAAAATATTAATGACAATTTCAAAGGAAATGATAATGGACCTAACAGCGGAAGAAGAACTGTGGTGGGATCTACAGGAGAGTGTAGACGAGGAGGACCTCTACTCCGAGGCAACAACCCCTCCTATGAAACCAGACTCCCTAGAACGGCCAACGATGACCTTGAACCCACTAAAAACGACCCAGTCTCTACAAATAGAACAGTTAGGAGACCAGGCTTGCGCCCTAGGCCCTTGTCACGACAATAAACTACACCTTTACACCATACAATATTTAAATGGTTACCACCTAAGATCACGGGCACGGTAAAGAAACTCACGGTACACTCAAAACTCAGAAGACCCCATAATGCAGAAAATGTAGATAAAGAAATAAAAGAAAATATCAAAATACAGCCTTTGATTAGCTTAGCCATACCAGTGCCTCAAGAACTTATAGAAAGACCAATAACACCAGAAATAAATCAAATCCCAGCAGCCATGGCACAAGACGATATCCAATTAAAAGACGACAATGAGGACGAAAAGACAAAGATATTGTTTATCAGGAACAGACCGGAACTTCACCTTAAGGCCGGCACTTCCTCTAGAACCAAAAAAAAACGAAATTTTTTTTTTTTTTTTAAATTCTTTTTAAATGTTTTTCTTTGAAAAACATTTCAAAAATATACACAAAAAATTTCAGATCAATATCTTTATTATTTACCGAGTTATATGTTTTTATAGAGGGTCACGCAAGATAAAGATATTCAAGGATTATATCTATTTTTTACTTCAAAAAACTTTAAACACGTTTTTCTCGAAACAACGTTTCATGAGTTTGTGTACACGATTACTCAAAATCTACTCAACCAATCATCACCAAAATTTATATATAAGTTTATAATAACATTTGCTTCAATATGAATGAAAGGAATTTTCAAAACAGGTTTTCAAAAAATTTTTATTAGCAAAAAAAAAAAAACGAAAAATTTGATTCTTTTTTTCTAAAGTGAATAATTTTTTAAATAAGTAAAAATTAAAAATTCTGCCTCATTCATATCGAAGGTATTTACATAAATAAAAAAAAAAAAAAAATTTTTTTGTTTCCGATGATCCTGGCGGGGGCTAGAATGTACACAAAAAAAAAGGTCTTTCGCGGGAGCAGTTACTACGGCCGCCATTTTGAATTTAAAAAAAATGTACTTTTAAATAAATTACCTTTCAGTTAAAAAAAATTTTAAGTCTCTGTGATTATTATTTCTACCCGAAAAAATTATTACAAAATCCCTTTTTTTTCCCTTGTAAAGGAAGTGCCGGCCTTAATGCATTCCCCTTATTCCCGATATACGACGATTACCAAAGTACAGGAGTTCTCTTTTCCAATTTAGACCCTGTACCCTTCGACGCTCTAGTCGATGCCCCTCAACATTGCTGTTTTAACTGCCGTCAGCCCAACCATAACAGGAAACAATATCCTGAGGAAGTAGAAGAAAGACCTGTGTGCCACAACTGTGGAAGATTGGGTGTTATTTTATGGACCTGTCCTAGATGTAAAAGACCAGGCGCGCGTGGCTGGTATGCTAGATATTAAAAACAAATGGGCAAAAACGTAAAACCCATTTGGGAATTGTATCCTACCCTTTTTGCCACTCCAACTTATGGTGACACTTGGCAAGATGACCCCCGCGAAATTACCACCCCTGATTTAAAAATACAAGATAATGACGACGAAACACAAGAAGCATGCAGAGAAGGCGAAGAATTTAGATACCAACGACGTAGAACCCTGCTTCTTGAATTGTTTGGATTAGATCTAGACAGAGTCCCATTAAGAGATAGGATTTATACAATTTATCTACCTCTACAAAGTGCTATAAGTATAGCCAGAAGATACTCCAAATAAATTAAAATTTTTTTTGCGAACCTTAATTTTTTTTTATTATTATCTTTTTATTTTTTTTTGTATTATTTTTTTTTGCGACGAAAGATCAAAATAGGAAAATTCTGCTTAAAGATTAGTAACTAATAATATATATAATAGGATAAAATTAATCCAATTGATTAGTCACGACCTGGTCACCCATATAAAATAAAAATTGATCTAATATTATTTACCATTATTAAGTTAGGCCCATCCAAATACCCTAATACCCCAAACCCACGAAAATAAGGAATGGATCACAGATTAAAAAAGACGTGAGTAACATAATTTTGATAACATAACCGCGAGCTCAAAAGATTATTAAAATAAAGAAATTTTTTTTGTTTTGAACACAAATTTATAAGATTTTTGAAATACGTAAGGTTTTGTCTTTTCTTAGTTGAATATTATTTTTTTTTTTGAATTAGCTTTATATAATTTTATTTATGCTCTAACTCTCTTTTAAAATAAAATTATATATATATTGCAAATAATAGTTAATAAGTTGTACATAGCAATTTAAGTAATTAGCGACAGGAGTTATTCAGGTAGGAACAATTTGTACTCGATAGTATGGAAGTTTTTTTTTAAAGGAGTTGAGGGCTTTTATATATGAGCAGGGTTACGAAAAATTTCCCAAAAACAGGAAGCAATAATGAAAAAAAATTTTTTTTTAGGTACGTTCATTTTTGAGGTGTCATTTTGTAGCTAAGACCATGCAGATTTCAAATAGTTGAGTAATCCAAAAAAAACTGGCTCGGCACATGCCCAAATTTGCAAAAAACTGCCTGAAAATGTTGTATTAAAGATTAATTTTGTTATGCTTTTTTCCTTATACTATTATTAATTTTTTAAGGCATTAGGTAATACAAGCATGTGCAATATAAATTAAAGGAGCCTCTGAAAATGTTTTTTATTTGTATTTTGGCATTCTGGTTGCCAATTATTTGTTTTAAACAAATTAGTGCAAAATTAATGAGATATGCTAAACTTTTTTATAATATGAGAAAGAACCGCAAAGATTCGTAAAATATGTGACCAGAAAGCTGTCAAGGGAAATTCTTAATAGAAAAATTACATATAAATAGTTTAAACAATACTTAATTATTTAAACAAATTGTTTATAATTTGTTTAAACAAAAAGTTTTCGATAAGTAAGTGTGACAGCATTATTTATGTATTTTTTAACATCGCGATTATTATTTTAATGCAAATTTTTCTAAAAAATAACAAATAAATAGTTTAAACAATTTCTAATTGTTTATAATTTGTTTAAACAAAAAGTTTTCGAAAAGTAAGTGTGACTGCATTATTTATGTATTTTTTAACATCGCGACTATTATTTTAATGCAAATTTTTCTAAAAAATAACAAATAAATAGTTTAAACAATTTCTACTTGTTTATAATTTGTTTAAACAAAGAGTTTTTGAAAAGTAAGTGTGACGGCATTTTTTTTTTTTTTTTTTTTTTTTTTTTTTTTTTAAGGGAAATATGTGAATCTTACATCAGCCATGGAGTGTTTGCGGGCCTTAAAGACCCGCGAATTTCCAGGACTGCCCAGTTGTACAAAGTGTACAACTGGGAGACCACCGGCGATCGCGGTCGCCGGCTACGCCCCAGATTCTTACTGGATAAACACACTTTAAACCCCCTGCGCTTGTTCGTCCCAAACCGGAACTCCCTTTTCAGGTATAACTTCAGTTTGGGACGCGCAGCCTAGGCAGCTGGCCGCTGCCTTCCCCCCTGCCTAGGGGCAGGAGAGCTCTCTACGATAGAAAGCCCTCCTCCTTCTTCTGCAACAAGGTGGTCCTTACGTACTCTGCTACTTTGTTCCAGTTTTCGGAACTCCGTAGCATTTCCGGGACCACCGTCTCCGGCCTCCAAATCGGGAAGGGCGGGCGCCCCCCCGAGTAGCGAACACATTCGAAGAATGTGTGCTCTACTGTATCATCCACGCCCGGACAGTGCAAGCACTCCTTTGTTGCCACCTTATGCCAATGCTTCAACATGACACGGAAGTACCCGTGTCCAGTTAAGAACTGGGAAAGGTAAAAATCCACCTCCCCATGCTGTCGTCCCATCCATGCCTGCAGGTCTGAGATCAGTCTGCGCGTCCATAGGGCATTTTTCTCTTGGTTCTTTTTCCATCGTTTCTTCCATGCTTTCATAGAGTTGAAGCGGGCGCGAGTGGAAGCCACTTCGCGCTCATCTACGCTCTCGTAGATGAATTTCCGCTCCAACGCTAGCAGGTCAATGCGTATCACCGAAGCAACAACATGGATTGCCTCTAGAGATACCGCGTGGTATCCGCAGGCGATCCTCACTGCCGCTTGCCTCTGTACCGACGATATTTTTCGTCTGTACTTGGCAGTTTCTGTGGTCTTCGCCCAGACTTCTGATCCGTAGAGCAGGACAGAGTTGACGACTGACATCAGGAGCCTTCGCTTCCCTGGTTTGGGTCCCCCAATGTTGGCCATGAGCCTTGACAGGGAGGATGCGGCCGACGCTGCCTTTTCACACGACCTCTGAAATTGCTCCCATAAGGTCAGCTTGTTATCAAGCTGAACTCCCAGGTATTTCACCGATGTTCTGGTTCGGATCGTGTGAGGGTTTCCGCCGTCGTCGATAATTACATCGAAGTCGGTGGGAACCCTTCGACGAGTCAGCAGTACGATCTCCGTTTTTGGGATCGCAAGCTGGAGCCCGTGATCGCCCATCCAGAGGTTGATCCGTCTCATGACTAGATTCAACTTCTCCTGGGTCACTTCCATGTCCCTGCCACGTATGGTCAGGGCCACGTCGTCGGCGTACCCGATCAGGGAAACTCCTTCCGGGAGGTGGACGCGCAGCAAGCCATCGTAAAAGGCATTCCACAGGTCCGGTCCGAGAACCGAACCTTGCGCGATGCCTGCACTCAAAACCCTTTCACGCCTTCCATCGAGCGTGTCCTAGAGCAGTCTCCGGTCCCGCAGGTAATCCTTTAGTACGTTACCCAGATACCTGGGTATCCGGAAATCGTACTCGAGGGACCGGATCATGTCATCCCACCTGGCTGAGTTGAAAGCGTTTTTGACGTCCAGCGTTACCAGAAGGACGTCCTTGCGAAATGCAGGCCGCCTTTCCCTCTCAGCCTCTACGGTATCCACGACACGCCGAATGGCGTCTATCGTGGAATGCCCTTCACGAAAACCATGCTGCTCCTCGGAGAGACCACCGCCCTCCTCGATTGCCCTTCTGAGCCTTGCCCGGAGCAAGCTCTCCATCACCTTACCAATGGTATTTAACATACACAAAGGTCTGTAAGATGATGGAGAGTCCGGGGCTCCCCCCTTGCCCTTGTTCAAGAGCACAAGACGTGCCACCTTCCACTGCTTTGGGAACACTCCAGCCACCAAACACGCATTGAACATGCTTAACAGGATACCAGGGATTACTTTGACCGCTCTTTTGAGCAATTTCGCCGGTATCCCGTCCGGCCCAGGCGCCTTGCCATTTTTCATGGCCTTTATGGCCTTGACCATCTCGCCTTCGCTGAACAGCGGCACCTCCTCCCTGGGTGTTACCTCTACCGGGTTTTCCCGGATGGGCCTCTCAGGGAAGAGAGCACCAATGATCCGCTCGGTCAACTCCGCGTCCATCATGTTGTCAGTCCCCAGGTTCAGCTTGCCCATTACGACTTTGTAACCTAGACCCCAGGGGTCCTCGTTTACGTCTTCGCGTAATGAACGCAGACATCGAGCCTTACTTTGGCGGATGGCCTTGGCCAGCCGGTGTTTGGCATCCTTGTGTACCTGGGAGAGCGCAGCAGCTTCGGGTCTGTCTCGTGCTCGTTGGGCCCTTCGTCGCGTCCTGTGGCATTCCTTTCGGAGCTCAGCTATTCCGGGAGTCCACCAGTACACTGGTTTTCTCCCTTTCCAGGGCCTGCGGCGAGGCATCGAGGCATCGCAAGCCCCGCGTAATAGAGACGTTACTTTCTTAACCAGGGTTTCGGCCTCTCGTGGGCTTGTAGCCCCTCCTCGCCAAGCGGGGATCGACGTTGACTCGATTCGAAGGTATTCCTCGAATCTGTCCTCGTCGATCTTTGAAACATTCCAGCCAAGGGGACGCCTCCTGTAGGGAGGACGTTGTGAGTTTCCTTCCATTACATGGAAGGCAATGTAGTTGTGATCGCTACCATTGTAGCCATCCATCACCCTCCAGTCGCTTATTCTCCCAGACGCAGCTTCTGTTGCGAAGGTTATGTCTGGGATAGAGATACCCCACCCCGCCCTCTCGTAGGTAGGCCTGTTTCCTCTATTCTGGACCACTAGTTTGCATCTAGCAGCCATTTCGAGTACCATTTGTCCCCTTAGGTTAGTCGTCGGCATGCCCCACTCTAGGGCCCTGGCATTGAAGTCTCCGCCAAGGATAACGCCACCAGTTGCCACTCGTACCGTGTTCTCGATGCTGGCTAGCTTTGCAGCGAGCACCTCCGAGCTGTCGTTAGGGGAGTGATAACAACTTATATAAGTCGTCTCTCCGCACTTGGCCCAAACGTTTCAATTCCCTTTTCCTGTCTGGGATAGGGACGTTTGGGCTCTGCCTCGAAGCCATATGGCGCAGCAGAGAGCGTCATCGGAAACCCAGTACTTGTGGTTCATGTTGTAAGATTGCTCGCTTAGTAAGAGGATATTTGAATCTTCTTCGCGGGCAATCTGCTCCAACAGTGCACCAGCTTCCCGGGCATGTCTCATGTTCCCTTGGAGAACTTTGAACATTTCCGATGACACCTGTTTTTCGCCACAGCCAGGGCCTCCCGGTAACTGGGGCAAATTTGTGACGGCATTATTCATACATTTTTTTACGAGTTGATTTTAAATTTTAAGCTATTATTTAAAAAAAAATACTCTATTAACATTTAAATTCTATTTAATTGATGCGACTTAGATGAATTTTTTTTTTTTAATTGCTGATATTAAAAAATGTTAATACAGTAATTTTATTAAAATAATAGCTTAAAATTTAAAATCAACTCGTCCAAAAATGTATGAATAATGCCGTCACACTTACTTTTCGAAAACTCTTTGTTTAAACAAATAAAAAAACAATAAAAAATTGTTTAAACTATTTATTTGTTAACAATTTAGGAAAATGTGCTTTAGAATAATAATTACGATGCTAAAAAATATGTGTATACTGCTGTCATACTTATTTTTCAAAATATTTGTTTAAATAAATTATAAACAATTAAAATTGTTTAAACTATTTAATTGTTAATTTTTTGGAAAAATGTGCCTTAAAATAATAATTGCGATGTTAAAAAATACATAAATAATGCTGTCACACTTACTTTTCGAAAACTTAAAATATAAACAATTTTTTTAAATAATTAAGTATTGTTTAAACTATTTATATGTAATTTTTCCATTAAGAATTTCCCTTGACAGCTTCCTGGTCACATATTTTACGAATCTTTGCGGTTCTTTCTCATATTATAAAAAAGTTTAGCGTATCTCATTAATTTTGCACTAATTTGTTTATAACAAATAATTGGCAACAAGAATGCCAAAATAAAAATAAAAAACATTTTTAGAGGCTACTTTAATTTATATTGCACATGCTTGTATTACCTAATTCCTTAAAAAATTAATAATAGCATAAGGAAAAAAGCATAAAAAAATTAATCTTTAATACAACATTTTCAGGCAGTTTTTTGCAAATTTGGGCATGTGCCGAGTCAGTTTTTTTTGGATCACTCAACTATTTGAAATCTGCATGGTCTTAGCTACAAAATGACACCTTAAAAACGAGCGTACCTTAAAAAAAATTTTTTTCCATTTTTGCTTCCTGTTTCTGGGAAATTTTTCGTAACCCTGCTCATATATAATCACCTGTGCAAAGTTACAGCCCAATCGGAAGACCCCATCTGGAGGTCAACGTACATTTCATATGGAATCAGTCACTAGCCGACTTTTTACAAATAAACAAAATATTCAAACTTTATTCAAAAAATTATTATAAAATTAAAACTACAACTAAATTGTCCTTTGTTAATAATAATTACAAAATGTTCTTATAATATGATTTCTTAGTCGTGACACACACACATATTTTTCACTTTTATAGGAGTTAAAGACCTACCTTCTTCATTTTTATTTTCTATAACTCCAATTTTCTCTATTTCTGACATAACTGCTTAACGACGATCTTTTACTTTTCTTCTTAAAAATATTATTATAAAACAATAATATCAAACACTATTATATTAATTTGGTTAATTATATTATATTGCACATTAACCGGACTTGACGCCTCGTGTCAATATAATCATTATATCTTAAATGTCCTATTATTAAACTATAACCAATTTTCACTTTAATTTTCTTAACACAAAAATCCAAATCAATCCTTTTTTACTTTTAATTAAAATTATTTTAATTATTAATTTAAAAATATTACTTGTATAATTATTTAGAATAATGGCGACGACTAGATTAATAAACGATTAAATTAATTAAAGCGTGACCTATTCAACAGGTAGCTAATCGTCGAATATCTGTCGCATGCCGTCGATCCTCTTCTTCTTTCTTCTTTCTCCCTACTTTCTTCTTAATCTTGACTTGGTCAAGATTTTGTTAATGTGTGCGTATAATGTATTAGAAATTTTAGAAATATTAATAAACTATACTTTTATAAATTTTGGCGGCTCGTAGATTTATTTAAATTTTATAGTTTTGTAACCACGTTACAATAGCCCTCCCCTTAAAGGGGGCTTTATATTAGTCTGCCAAAAAAAAAATCGACTTTTCGATTTTTTAAGGTGCTCAATCGTTTTTGGATGTCATTTAATGAAAAAATAAGTTCTACGTAAACCGCATCTAAAAATATTTAGTCGTTGGACAGCGCCAAAGCATTTTCGATTTTTGAAAATGGACTCAGGAACGTCGGGCGGGACTTAAGCTATTAAATTTAAAAGGCAACATAAAAATAAAATTTCGGGGGGTATTTCATAGTTTTTTTGGTCGCTAAAAACGATGAAATCAGTTATTTTGAATTATTTTTTTAAGGTAAAAAGTTATGAGCTAATTTCAGTGGTAAAAATATCAAAAATTGGACAGTTTTTGACGTCAAAAACTTGCTGCAGACTAAAAAATGTTTAGAAATTATTTTAAAAGGGCATTTCGCATGTTTTTTGGGTCACTAAAAACGATGAAGTTGGTTATTTTTATTTATTCTTGACAGATTCAGAGTACTGGGCCAAATATTGCAGCTTGATTTTCCAAATTTAGCATTTTTTTGAGTTAAGTGACTGTCAAACGTGCACAGAACTTTTCTGAACCTCTAGAAAGGTAAATTATCATATTTTTGTGTTTTTATAACTAGCGCAGAATTAATTGCTTAGATTTTTTTTAACGGTGCTAGTTTAGTTCAGTGTTACCACAATATCATAAAATATGGTTTTCAGGCAATTTTCCAAATAATGCTGTTATCTTGCAATTCAACCAAAATACTTCCAGTTGGTTTCATTTTTTTGCATTAAATACACCTTTCAATGCCCGTAATCAGCAGTTTTTCAGTACCGATTCTCTTATTGTAATAGTTGTTAATAAACCGAATTTCCATTTTCGGCCCTAAATGACCAATTTTTAAATTGCTACAAAACTTGAAATTTTCATTAAAAACAGGTCTTATAGGTCTCAAAAATTTTGTACAAACTTTAAGTTTCCAAAATTTTTTTACTTGTTTGTTTTCAATTTTTCGTTTAGCAGATATGATAATTTACAGACAGAGTCTCAATTTTAGGTTTTTACAAAAAAATCATACTTTATCATTAAATTTGTAGAACTATATCTCGGAAATATCTTAAGCTAAAAGGACGAGTAAGATATTTTTCGAAACTTGGAACTTTCAAAAAGTTGTTGTGAAAAAAAAAACTCAATTTTATCAAAAATTAAAATTTTAGCACCAATTTAAAAATTGGTCATTTAGGGCCGAAAATGGGCATTAGGTTTATTAACTATAACGATGAGAGAATCGGTGATGAAAAATTACCAATTACGGGGATTGAAAGGTGTATTTTATACAAAAAAAATGAGAACAACTGGAAATATTTTGGTTGAATTGCAAGATGACAGCATAATTTGGAAAATTGCCTGAAAACATTTTATGAAATTGTGGTAACACTGAACTAAACTAGCAACCTTAAAAAAAATCTAAGCAATTAATTCTGCGCTAGTTGGAAAAACACAAAAATATGATAATTTACCTTTCTAGAGGTTCAGAAAAGTTCTGTGCACGTTTGACAGTCATTTAACTCAAAAAAATGCTAAATTTGGAAAATCAAGTTACAATATTTGGCCCATTACTCTGAATCTGTCAAGAATAAATAAAAATAACCAACTTCATCGTTTTTAGTAACCCAAAAAACACGCGGAATGCCCTTTTAAAATAATTTCTTAACATTTTTTAGTCCGCAACAAGTTTTTGACGTCAAAAACTGTCCAATTTTTGATATTTTTGTTGTTTTACTCTGTTTTCTCTGATACTTCTAAACAGCTGACTGACCAGCTCCAGAGACTTTCTAACTCAAGTATTAGATATATTTTTGGTTTAAAACGGCAGGAGCATATTACTCCTTACAGGAGATGACTTAACTGGATGCAAATAACTACGCGCATGGACTATTTTGCATCGTTGACTATGTATAAAATAATAAATATTAAACAACCCCCTTTTCTGTTACCTCTATTTAAACCATACAAAAGAGACAGACCAACTCGTGGACCACGTAAAGATCTGGATATACCCTCCGTTATACACAATTGGGGTTTACAATCTTTTCAAGTTAAATATGCTATATTTTGGAATAAAATTCCTCCATGCATACGTGATCTCCCATCATATAACCAATTTAAAAATAGCATTAAAAAATATTTATTTAGTCTGGATAATAAATAACTATTAATTTACTTTATTCACTTACTTATTTTAATTTATACTTTATTTACCATATTTAATTAATTTATTGACTATTTTTATTGACTAATTCTATTAATTATTGACTATATATTATATAATATATATATTATTTACTGTTATTTAAATATAACTGTTGACTGTTATTTATTTACTTACAGATTTATTGACGTTGGGCAATTGTTATATAGATATAGAGATACTTATCAATTAATTATTATTGTCAGATTGTTGTTGACCTTAATTTGATTTTATTTGAATTATTTTACTTTAACATTTACTCTAATTATGAATATTATTTTCATTTTCAATTTTATCATATATTGTATTTTAAAATCTTATACAAATTGTAAACATTATTTCTGTATCATATATTGTATTAATTTATATTTCAATTGTAAATGGGTGTATACTAAATTTTTGTCATGGCAAAATAATCTGAATAATAATAATAATAATTTTTACCACTGAAATTAGATCATAACTTTTTGCCTTAAAAAAATAATTCAAAATAACTGATTCCATCGTTTTTAGCGACCAAAAAAACTACGAAATACCTCCCAAAATTTTATTTTTATGTTGCCTTTTAAATTTCGTAGCTTTAGTCCCTCCCGACGTTCCTGAGCCCATTTTCAAAAATCGAGAATACTTTGGCGCTGTCCAACGACTAAATATTTTTAGATGCGGTTTACGTTGAACTTATTTTTTCATTAAATGACATCCAAAAACGCTTGAGCACCTTAAAAAATCGAAAATTCGATTTTTTTTTTGGCAGTCTACTTTATATATATATAAAATTTCCTCACCCACCAAATTTTAAGTCTTAAAATCATTTTTAGCCGTCTCTGTGAATTTTTGAAAATTGGGACCGATTTTAAAGCTCTCAGCCACCAACTTTTGCTTCATTATATAAAAGCATGAAGAAATGTTAAAAATATTATTAGAAAAATGCTTTCGATCGGAAATTTCCCTGTCTATCTGAATTTTCAAACCGTTTTTTTAAATTTTTACGTGGAAACCCGGAAAATTGGAAAATGTGAGCCGTACGGCTGTAGCTCATAACTCAAAACCCGTCACTTCAAATAACTTCAAACTGGGAGTATAACGATAATTAGTGAAATTTTCCGATTTTCAAAATTCAAATTTAGCGAAAAAAGCTATATTTATGTGCAAATTACTAGGCAGAACCGATTTCATATGCAAAATTTATCATAAAATAAATTTTTTTTTAATGCCTTTAAATCTTTTCTATTGATATATATATATAGTCAATTCTACGAAATTAGACTTTTTATAAGAAACTATTCAAGTAATTATTAGTGAAAATGACCTAATAGGAAAACGAATGTCTGGAATTTTGAAAAATCAAATTTGGCTGGATTAAGTATGTTAAAATATGACACCTTACCAAATTTTATGGTTCTGGAGTAAAAACTTTTGAAATAGCAGCTGCTTTTTGAATTAAAAATATTTTCAAATTTTTAAAGTAAATCTGAGTAAATTTTGTATTTTAATTTTTTTACACTCTGAACAGAGCTCAAAAACTATTTTTAATCATAGGAAATAGCTGAAACTTCTTACTGCGAGTAATTTCGGCTGTCAGTTTTTGTAAAAACATCGAGAAAGCTGAATAAAACTTAAATTCTAAAGAAATTTTTTTTTTTTTAATGCGGATTTTTCAAACACTGGGAAATTCTTTTCTTTTTTGTTGCACTTAAAATTACTGTTTTTCTAAAAGAAAATTATAATTCTTTTTTAAAATTTCTATTTCTGGGTATTTAACCTTTTTAGTTTTGAAAAATTTTAAAAACAAATAATTATAAAATATAATAATTAAAAATCCAAATTAAAAAAAAAAATTTTCTTTTAGAATTTAAGTTTTATTCAGCTTTCCTTGATGTTTTTCCAAAAACTGACAGCCGAAATGACTCTCTGTAAGAAGTTTCAGCTATTTCCTATGATTGAAAATAGTTTTTGAGCTTTGTTCAGATTGTAAAAAAATTAAAATACAAAATTTACTCAGATTTACTTTAAAAATTTGAAAATATTTTTAATTCAAAAAACAGCTGCTATGTCAAAAGTTTTTACTCCAGAACCATAAAAATTGGTAAGGTGTCATAGTTTAACATACTTAATCCAGCCAAATTTGATTTTTCAAAATTCCAGACATTTGTTTTCCTTTAAGGTCATTTTCACTAATAATTACATGAATAGTTTCTTATAAAAAGTCTAATTTCGTAGAATTGACTATATATATCAATAGGAAAGGTTTAAAAGGAATAAAAAAAAATTTATTTTATGATAAATTTTAAATATGAAATCGGTTCTGCCTAAATTTGCATATAAATATAGCTTTTTTCGCTAAATTTGCATTTTCAAAATCGGAAATTTTAACTAATTATCGTTATAACTTTTCCGTATGTGAAAATACTCATACCCATATTAATACCAGGTGAAATTATATGGAATACCCTGTCTCTAATCCCAGTTTGAAGTTATTTGAAGTGACAGGTTTTGAGTTATGAGCTACAGCCGGTACGGCTCACATTTTCCAATTTTCCGGGTTTCCACGTAAAAATTTAAAAAAACGGTTTAAAAATTCGGATAGCCAGGGAAATTTTCGATCGAAACCATTTTTCTAATAGTATTTTTAACATTTCTTCATGCTGTTATATAATGAAGCAAAAGTTGGTGACTGAGAGCTTTAAAATCGGTCCCAATTTTCAAAAATTCACAGAGACGGCTAGAAATGATTTTAAGACGTAAAATTTGGGGAGTGAGGAAATTTTATATATATAATCACCTGTGCAAAGTTACAGCCCAATCGGAAGACCCCATCTGGAGGTCAACGTACGTTTCACATGGAATCAGCCTAGTTTATTTAATAAAAAAAGTTATAATAGCATCTCTCCCCTTTTCTAAGAAAATTCCTACGACCTTGATTTATATTCTTTTTCTCTTTTCAGCTTATGTTATACGAATTGGTAAGTCCCGCGCATAGTAACGAACAAGTTATAATACTAAGTTAATAATTCTGATTATTTTTAATATTTACTTTATTTCCGTAAGGGCGGAAATAAGCACATTACAAATTTTGGAGTTGAACCATTAAAAATTTAATTAAGAATTTCTGAAAAAATCATAATTATTTATCTTCTACCCAAAAAAATAACTTTTAGATGCCTCAGACATATGTTTTTTCCACTACGCTCTAATATATATATATATATACTAGGGGGCTCTGTTCCCTGCGTGCTATGGCGCCAACCTTCGTATAATTAATGAGATAAATTATAGTTTCTAGTTTTTTTATACTATAATGCAATTTGGTTACTTTACTTTAAAAATTTTTGTAGTTAATAATACTTGCAAAATCATTATTTTAACATAGATTTCCAATAATAATTCTATAAAAAACCGATTCTTCTGGGTCAAAGAATACTATAAATGATTGCTTCTTTGACAAATGAATTTGGACCAAAGGTCTCTTGCCACAGCAGCTATATGAGTAACACGTTAAAAATCAAACATAAAAAGACCATTTTTGTAAGAGATCCTATGCAACAGCGATTTCTTAGGCAAAAAGGTACACTTTGGCCAAAAAATAGCATTGAAAACGAAATATTTTCTTTTCTATAAAAATGTAATTAAACGTATTTGAAAAAATGAGAATTCACACAATTTTTTTCTTTACCTGTCTTCACCTCTTGAAAAATTTAAGAACAGATAAAATAATCTGTTTAAACTTGCCTTCATTATTTGTTGTTTGTCTATGTTCAGAGTCATAAGCGTTGAATGCATTCGTTTTATAGTAAGTGTTTTTATTATCAATACTGGAACTGAATCAAAATACCCAGTATGTCTTGGTTTGGGACATTAAAACGTAGGTGAATTTTATGTGTTTTGCTTAATTCCATTATACTTTTATATAGCCTAAGGTAACTATTGAGTTTTGCGTGACTACATGTTTCTCATTACATGTAACTTGGAGTACATGACCTGTAGGATTTTCATAGTTCATGTAAGAGTTCACATAGCTTTTAAGAAAAAAAGGGACTTTATAAGTAAAGAGGACTGAATATTATCTACTAGTGAACTAAAATAATTAAAATAGTTTTACAACAATATAAAAAGACTTGATAAATTAAATTATATATTTTTTTTAATGGTAGGTACTTTGTATAATATTTAAAAAATTTTGTACATAATATATTTTTAAGATAAGATGAATCTTATTTTTTTATCAAAAAAGTCTTCAAATTTTGACTGGTTTTGAAGAATTCCCACAATCTAAGATAAAACTAATTTCCATTTGCATTTTTTTGTGTATATTCTTCTGAAAAAATAGGATAATTATTATATTACTTGATTTCAGTATTATATAATTTTCAATAAATATTTTTAAAGAAAAAAAAATTAGATTTAAATAATTTTTCTTAGGAGAATTTAACTTATTATTTTTAGGAAAATCATTGAAAATTAATAATAATAAATAGAAATTGCTACTTATTTAATTTAGAATAACTATTTTTATATTCTAAAAGATAAGATATATACTTCTAAGGCAGGGTTTTAAATATCGTTTTTAGGTCCAATTACATAGAAATATTTTAATAATAATAAAAATTATCTCATATTTTGTTTAAAAAAAATTTTAATTTTAGATATATTTTTTATTTATTTGATTGATTCAACCATTAATTATAAAAATTACTAAGAAAAGTTTTATTACAATAATTTTTAATATTGCACATAATATTAAAAAAGTATTTAGTACTGAAATCAAAAATTTAATATGCAATATTCAAAAAATGTAATTTTCAAAATTTATCCTATGTATATTAAAATGAAAGATTGCAAAAAATTCAAAAATTTTGATTTTATTACAGATCAAATTATAAAGTGGATGAAAATACATAAAAGTTGTTTTAAATTAATCCTAAAAAGAAATACCCGCAGCCAATTTTTTTATTTTTAAAAAATAGTTAAATGATTTTGAGAAATCAATCTAAGAAGTTAGTGGTCGAGAAGGCAAATCATTTTAATTTTTTTTTGCTATAACTGATTTTTCTCAAGATCCAAGGGGTCTTTTTAGATAAGCTTTAGTGCAAATTATCCCTTGGAAAAAATCCAATAAATTTTACGTTTTTTTTTTAAATTCTAGTTCATGGTTTATGTTATAACTGTTTAAATCCAAGAAGATAAAAAATTTAAAGCTTGAAAAATTTGTCACTCTCATCACTTGATAACTGAAAATAGTTATTACCGATTCGTTAAAACTTTATGGCTATGTATTTGCTAAACGGTTGTCTAAAACAAGCTTTATTGGTTTTAAGTTGCATCTTTTAATTAAACAGAAATCTTAGAAATATCACTTAGTAAATTTTTTTCGATTTTTACATTTTTTATACTTGGGACAGCTGACATCTAATTTGACTACAAACTTGTAATATTTGGTTTTAAAAAATTTAAATTTCGCGCTAAAATTTATAAAATTTTTTAAAACTGTTATTTTAGTGTCTCTAGCGAGGTAAAATTAAATCAGACTGTCGTTTGCTAATAATTTTAGTAAAAATAATAATGTTTAAATTAATGAATTCAAGAAGAATAGACTTTAAATTAGCTGACCTACTTTTTTTGAGCATGTTCATACAAAAATAAATATACACAAAAAATACTATTTTTATTCATTGATATCAATTTATTACTTTTTATTATTTCAAATCTATTTATTTACTTTAACCAATATTTTATAAGATTAAATTTATGTCTAATTTTTATCTCTTTAACAAAGCTAGCAATATATATATATATTTAAAAAAAAATACTAGAAAAACATAAATTTTTAACATGATAAATAGTATTTTTATCGGTCTTTACGGAAAGATTTCTTAACATCAAAGAAAGAAATCAAAAATTAAATTAAAAATTTATTTTTAATTTAGAAAAACATTTATTGAACTACTGTTAATGCGATACACGCTATGGGCGACTCATTAACAATAAAGCAGTTTAAATATTATTCATCAATTTCATTAATTTGTATTGATGAATAATAATATTAGTCCGTAAAGACCGATAAAAATACTATTTATCATATTATTTCAATTGTCATCGGAAGATAAAAATATTATTCTAATAATATATAAATTTTTACCGAATCTAAAGTCAGATTTTACTTACAACCCTTTAAGTGTCCCGAAAATAGGGGTAATGAGGGTGAAAAGGGGCTAAAATAAAAATGACGGAAAAATCAATAAAAAAATAAAAAAAATGATACAAAAAATATTTAAATTTACTTTTTTATGCAAAAAACTTTTAGGTATATGGAAAATTTAATTGAATTTTAACCCTTATATTGCAAGTCGGGGTAGTTTTTCCCAAAAATTTCAAATAATGTTTGTTTTAGCTCCAAATCGGTTCTAAGAGGTAAATTTGACTCCTAATTCTATATTTTGAATTTGTTTTAAGCTAAAACGCTTCTGTGAGCATTAAAATAGGGGTAATCGGGGCTAAATAGAATAAATTGCTTTGAGTATTTATCGTCAATAGCTGTTAAAAGGTAGATAGGGGTGGTTTTTAAAAAATACAAGTATATCTATTTTTTTCTTTCAAATTGGTCCATATAGGAACATTTTATTGCTGAATTCAAAGCTTCTGATAGTATAAATCAAAAACCTTTTGTTAGCATATCAATAGAGGTGAAGGGGGTGAAATGGGAGACATAAAGTGTAAATTATAAGCACAAAATGATAGAAAGCTTAAAAATTCTTAAGAACCTTATTATATACTATTATAAATAGTTTTACATGCATAATTACTACTATATCAAAACTATATATACGCCTGAATACAACAATCCTATGTAATTTTTGTATACATAGAATAAAATAAGGTTTATAAGAATTTTTAAGCTTTGTATCATATTGTGCTTATTATAATATACATTTTATGTGCCCCATTTCGCCCCCTTGACCTCTATTGATATGCTAACAAAAGAGTTTTTGCTTGATACTATCATCAGCTTTGAATTCAGCGATAAAATTTACCTATATGGACCAATTTGAAAGAAAAAAATAGGTATACTTGTACTTTTTAAAAACCATCCCTATTTACCTTTTAACGGTAACTTTTTAGGGGCATAAAAGCTATCCACGGTAAATACTCAAAGCAATTTATACTATTGAGCCCCGATTAGCCCTATTTTAATGCTCACAGAAGCGTTTTAGCTTAAAACAAATTCAAAATATAGAATTAGGAGTCAAATTTACCTATTGGAACCGATTTGGAGCTAAAACAAACATTATTTGAAATTTTTGGGAAAAACTACCCCGACTTGCAATATAAGGGTTGAAATTCAATTAAATTTTCGATATACCAAAATGTTTTTTGCATAAAAAAGTAAATTTAAATATTTTTGGTATCATTTTTTGGTTCCTCAAAGAGGAACCATTGTGTTAGGTCAAAATTTGATTTTCTACTTTTTGGCATATAAGCACGTTTTGGGACCCCAGGAAGCTAAAAAACCTGTTTTTAAAAAAAGTCTGTATGTGTGTGTGTGTGTGTGTGTACGTATGTATGTAATCGGTGATATTTCACAAATATTGTGGAATTAAGACCTAATTTTTTTTTCAAAAATTTTTTCACCAAAAAAGCTCGAGGTACTTTTTTTTTTTTTTGATTTGGATGTAATACCTCATTTATTTCCATGAAACTACTTATATTTGAAAGTATGGTTTTTACATGATATCTCGAATCGGATACTTAATTTTCTGAAAATTTTTTTTCTAAAATTTTTTTCACAAAAAAATATAAAAAATACAAATTTTTTTTTTCTTTTTGGAGGTAGTACCTAATTAATTTCCATGGAAGTACTAGTTTTAAGAACCTTGTTTATTGTTATTTTTTGGATCTGATACTTAATTTTTTCAAACTTTTTTTTGTCAAAATGAAAAAAATAGAAAAATAAAAAATGCAATATTTTTTTTTTTTTGGGTGTAATACCTCATTTAATTCTATGAAAGTACTAATATCTGAAAATATTGTAACTAGTGATATTTCAAAACTATTATCGAATTAAGACCTAATTTTTTTTTCAAACATTTTTTTATCAAAAAATCTCAAACCCACCCTTTTTTTTTTAATTTGGATGTAATACCTCATTTATTTCCATGAAAGTACTTATATTTGAAAGTATAGTTTTCAAATGATATCTCGAATCGGATACTTAATTTTCTGAAAATTTTTTTCACAAAAAAATATAAAAAATACCAATTTTTTTTTTCTTTTTGGACTTAGTACCTAATTTATTTTCATGGAAGTACTAGTTTTAAGAACCTTGTTTATTGTAATTTTTTAGATCTGATACTTAATTTTTTCAAAATTTTTTTTGTTAAAATTAAAAAAAAAGAAAATAAAAAAAACTGCAATATTTTTTTGTGTGTGTAATACCTCATTTAATTCCATGAAAGTACTAACATCTGAAAATATTGTAACTAGTGATATTTCAAAACCATTATTGAATTAAGACCTAATTTTTTTTCCAAACATTTTTTTATCAAAAAATCTCAAACCCCCCTTTTTTTTTTATTTTGGATGTAATACCTCATTTATTTCCATGAAAGTACTTATACTTGAAAGTATGGTTTTTACTTGATATCTCCAATCTGATACTTAATTTTTTGAAAATTTTTTTCCTAAAATTTTTTTCACAAAAAAATACAAAAAATACGAAACTTTTTTTTCTTTTTGGACGTAGTACCTAATTTATTTCCATGGAAGTACTAGTTTTAAGAACCTCGTTTACAGTAATTTTTTGGAATTGATACTTAATTTTTTCAAAATTTTTATTCTCTAAATTAAAAAAAAAGAAAAATAAAAAAAATTGCAATATTTTTTTGGTGTAATACCTCTTTTAATTCTATGAAAGTACTAATATTTTAAAATATTGTAACCAGTGATATTCCAAAACAATTATCGAACGAATACCTAACTTTTTTTTCCAAAAATTTTTTTATTAAAAAAATCTCAAAACACTTTTTTTTTTTTAATTTGGATGTAATACCTCATTCATTTCCATGAAAGTACTTATACTTGAAAGTATGGTTTTTCTCGATATCTTGAATCTGATAATTAATTTTTTGAAAATTTTTTTCTTCAAAATCTTCGTTACAAAAAAATACATAAAACATCAAATTTATTTTTCGTATTGGACATATCTAATTTATTTTAATGAGAGTACAAATTTTATAAATTTAATTTATAGTAATTTTTTGTATCTGATCACAATTTTTTTTTTATTTTGATATAAATTATAACACACAAGAAAGAATGATGGAAATCTTGCCTCTTTTTGACTTCCTCGGATTATTTTGTTCGTTGCTATGTTTATTTATGTATGCAGGTTAATGAAATTATAAACAATAATAAACAGCCTAAAAATATTAAATGGTTATGTTTGCATTTTAAAATTAAGATGCCAACCATTTTAAAATTAAGTTGGCAACCATTTCTTTGACTAAACAAAAAAATCATGTTCAATCATGTTCAATATTTTAATTATTAAGGGATAAAATTTTTTGAAATAATAACAGCCTTTACGAGCAAATTTTATTAAGGGATAATTATATATTCTAATAAAATTTTACAAAAAAATAATAAAATTAGCTTTTTTTATATTTATATCTTTTTAATTATGCAAAAATGATTTAAAATCCATTAACGCCGGCGCGATCAATCCATGGACGCTAGAATTTTTACTTTAATAACAAAATAATCTTAATGGTCTACTTTACCTAGTAAAAAAGAAAAATGTATGTATAATTGCATGGTTGTAATCAATAATATTTATTGCATATTGAAGTTTAAAGACCATTGTTTGAGGAACCTCAGTGCCAGCTAGTTGGCAGGGTATTTAATTTTTTTATTGATTTTTCCGTCATTATTATTTTAGCCCCTTTTTCACCCTCATTACCCCTATTTTCGGGGCACTTAAACGGTTGTAAGTAAAATCTTACTTCAGATTCGGTAAGAGCATGAAATTTTACTAAAGGCATATAGTCAAAAAGCCTTTATCTATAAGGGAACCTATTTTTTTTTAATGATTTTCTGTTTACGACCGCTTGGGCGTAAATGAGTTAATAAATGGGTTTCAAAATATACAATTATGTAAAATATTATCTAAAATATACTTATCATTAAAAAAGACCAAGCTTTTATACATTTTTTAGTCTGAGGCCATTTTTAAAATTTCTAAGTGATAAAATAGAGCAATTATTTTTTTGAATTTTTAAAAAATCACTTTTTTGAAACTACTGATGTTGGCTTTTTCGCCCATAATTTAGAAATATGCGAGTATTAAGGAATATTTCGACACAGAGGGCAATAAATTTTTTGAATATAGCGCGCTGAAAAGTGAAAATCTAAAAAAAATGTTTTAAAGCATCAAAAGTACATAAGAAACGAAGTCTTTTGAGACCAGTTAGGTAGAAAACTTTTTTTCTTCTACGGAGATATAAAAGCCCAAAGTCAAGGTCTCCTAAAGCGTAAATTCAGATTTTCTCGCGCATGCGCAGTTTAAAATAAATTTTTGACCCCAGAATCGGATTCTACGGGAAATTTCTTATGGGGCCTTAGAAGGAAATATTTTTTTATAAAAAAATAAGAGTTTACGATAAAAAATAAGAAAAAAATGCTTACTTACAAATTTAATCTGACCAAAAATGAAAAAAAATTATACAGCTGTCAAAAAGAGAGGTTCAGATCTAGAGGGCTAAAAATTTGGGAAATTTACCATTTTTAGTTATATTTTTGAACGAAATTGGTTTGGGGTTGATTTGCCGACCCACCCATACACTTTATATACAGTTGAGAATTAATAACCCATATATAAAACAGGAAATTATTCGAAAAAATTTTTTTTTACATACTTCTATACTTTATTTAATAAACCCTAAAAAATCTTTCCATTATCTCTAACCGTTTTCCCTAAAATCCATTTTTTAATTTGACTCGAAATCCGAGCGCGCGAAGTGGGACGTTACCTTAAAGATGGGTAAATGCTGCTAAATTAAAAACTAGTATTTCAATGCTATCAGTGCAAAAAAACAATAGAATTTACATCTTTTATATAAAACGGGAAAGTATTTGAATAAAATTTAAAGACTTGTAAATGCTACTAAATTTTAAACTAATATTTCAGAGCTATTATTGCATAAAAACCATTTAAATTACATCTAGTATAAAATGCAGGTCACTACTCATAAAATATTTATAGCAGGGTACGTTCTGCTACATTAAATACTAATATTTGAATGCTACGATTCCATAAAAATAATTCAACTTACAACTTTTCTATTAAACAGGAAACTATTCGAAAAAAATTTTGAAGACGGGTAGATGCTGCTAAATTTGAAACTAATATGTCAATGCTATCCTTGTATAAAAACAATTGAATTTACAACTTTTATATAAAACAGGAAACTATTTGAAAAAAATTTAAGGTAACGTCCCACTTGGGAACTTTTCTGTTTTCCAAAATTTTTTAATTTTTTTTTTTAAATATAAAAACTATCTAAGAATACGTAAAAAAATGTTATAAAGATACGAACGTTCTTAATAGTATTTAGTCCCCTTTTCTAAAGCGCCCAGCCACACAATATCATATAAAAAAAAATCTTTAAACGCGTTTTTCTCGAAACTACATTTTGATACATGGTTCAGTGAATTCCCGAAAATTGCCTTATCCAATTGTCTCCAAATTTTTACCACATACTGTTCACATGTGTAGTTTTCGTGTATAGTGAAAGTTTGAAAATATTTTATTTTTTTCTATATTTTTTTTTAAAAAAACCATTAAAAAAAATTGCTTTTTTGAAATTTTTTTTTAAAAATTGCATAACTTTTTTTTTTTTTGCCAATATTGAAAATTTTAGTATACACGATAGCTACACTCATATTATTTATGATTTTTTCTTTTTTTTTTTCTGGGTGCTTCCAAACTTTATTTATTCACTGAACCATCAGGTCATTCCAGCTAAAACACATCAATTTAAAATAAACATTTTTTGTATTAAAAATGAAAAAAATTTTTAAAAAAATTTAAAAAAAAATTTTTTTTTACATACTTCTATACTTTATTTAATAAACCCTAAAAAATCTTTCCATTATCTCTAACCGTTTTCCCTAAAATCCATTTTTTAATTTGACTCGAAATCCGAGCGCGCGAAGTGGGACGTTACCTTAAAGATGGGTAAATGCTGCTAAATTAAAAACTAATATTTCAATGCTATCAGTGCAAAAAAACAATAGAATTTACATCTTTTATATAAAACGGGAAAGTATTTGAATAAAATTTAAAGACTTGTAAATGCTACTAAATTTTAAACTAATATTTCAGAGCTATTATTGCATAAAAACCATTTAAATTACATCTAGTATAAAATGCAGGTCACTACTCATAAAATATTTATAGCAGGGTACGTTCTGCTACATTAAATACTAATATTTGAATGCTACGATTCCATAAAAATAATTAAAATTAAAACTTTACTATAAAACAGGACAATTTAAAACAAAATAATTTACTTAAAAATAACATTAAGTTAAATAAACTTTGTAATTTATAAAAATTATAAGAAAATAAAATTTAATTAGTTGTATTTTGATAACCATGTATTTAGAATTTAAAAACTAATGAAAATAATAGTAAAACAAGATTTATATATAAGTTCATTTTTTTAGGTTTCCACCTTCAACTGCAAAACAAAAATTGCGTCATTCGCAAGTAACAAATTTAAGTCCAGCATATATTTCTCACGAAAATCGATACAGTTTTAATAAGTTTACGTATTTTATGTCATTTATACCACAATAACATTTACACTACAACATAGATTTCTAGAAGTTTAATAGCTATAATCAAATGGCAAATGAAGCGGCAATGGCTTTATTAAGGGGAAACCCTGCGTTTAGAAATCAATATTACCAGTAAAAAAAACAACCAACTGTTTTAATATATATACAGATAAGGAAATATGTCCTCAAGAGCGGTTCGTGGCTATGGTGCACATATTTACTCACATTTAAAAAGCTTGTAATTTAAAAGTAATTTAGATCGCTAAAAATAATAAAAAACTTTTTTTTTTAATTTTTAAACAAGCTTTAAAGCTAAAATAGACTGATGTTTTTCAAGACTATTTTCATTTGGCGGTTTTTTCTTATGAAAGTTGTCAATGATAAACCGGAATGCTTAATTAAAAATAATAGTATGTAATATATGTTATTTTATAGTATTTTCTGCACGTTTTTTTTTAAATACCATTGTAAATACAATAATAATAATGATAATCAAGATGCGTGTCAAAGGAATTTCTATTACATTATTTTCTTTTTGTGAGTATTATAATGAGAACGAGTTCTTTAAATACTTAAAATATAAAGTTTTTTAGTATTTTTATTAACCGGGTGACCATTATGTAACTTTAATAATTTTTTTATAAAAACAGATAAGTTTTAAGTATAAATATAGTATATTAAGTATCAAGGGTGAAAAAAATTAGACACTAGCGTGAGTACTAGCTCGAGTGCTCGGCGAAATTTGCGGTGAGTTCCCCCCCGTCGACATTTTCCCCTTAATATAATTCCCCCCGTACATATCCCCCCGGTTATTTTTCCCTTCTGGTATTCCCCCCCCCCCGGACATTTACCCCCGAGGACTTTTCACTCCTGGATAGTTCCTTCCGACGCATATTTCCCCCGGATATTTGCCCCCTAACAATTCACCCCCTCTAACGTTTAGCTTATTTTAGGGGTAGGTGCGAGTACAGCATTTGGGGGCAGGTTATTATTCCTGATTTCCTTAGTGGGGGCTTTGCCCCCATAGCTCCACGAGGGGCCTTGCCCCCTTGACCCCCAAAGTATCATTAAAATACTAACTCCAATCATACAAAATAATCTGAATTTTTAATTTTATTATTAATCTATAATTTTTAACATTATAAATTTACATTAATTTAACTTCAAATTTTTTATATCAAATTTAACTTGTTTTTTAATTAAAATAAACTTCAGTTACATTTTTACATTAAACAATTAAATAAATAATTAATAAATAAGTACAAAATCTTACTAGTATACTTTAATAAATTTAAACATTAAATAACATCTTTGGAAACTTAAGACATATTGTTTGCTATTCCACGCAAATAGCTAATAATTTTCTTTCTATCGTAATTATTTACTATATTTTTTATTCTCTGATTTTGGTTCCAAAGTTTACCTTTCTTCTGGGTTACCAATGCCCCTGATTCTATTTGTTCCAATTTCATTTCAGTAATACCCTGCTCTATTTGTTTAGACCATGATGCCAACCTTCTACTTGGTTGTTGGTAGTAGTTCGATTGTTCTTGATTTGTTCATATACATTCCACAACTTAAAGTGGAACAAGGATTTCTGACGAACACCATGTGCATATTTCTTACCTACCCAAGTATGTTCTATATAACTTAAATATTCGACATCGACGTTGTCTTTAACGTATTTTGTAGCTATTAATTTCCTGGAAATAATTAAAACAATTAAATTTCAGTTATCATTAGTCACTAAAATAATAAAATAATACAAGTTTTCTTACTCATATGCATAAATTACATCAGCTTCTGGAACATAGGCAAGAGCTCCAATCAATTTGATATGCTGGCAGAAATTTAAATTCTCTATATATCTATTTTTCATACCAAGACTTTGAAGATGATCCCATAGGCACTTTTTAAAATGAAAATAACAGCCGTTAACTTTCACATTTGAAAATAACTTCTGAAATACGTTAATAAAGCCGATTTCAAAGTCTACAGTTATATTACGTAGAATATTGTTGCATAAGTATTCAATGATTATTTTCAGCATCCTTTTATAAGTTGTCTTATTCTTGTTTGCTAACAAAGCATATATATGAGGCAGAACTTGATCCTGATATTTACCATGGAAAGTATATAAATGTCAAAATAAATCCGGCACTATCTTAAACGTCCCATCTGTTTTCCAACTGGAACATTTTTGTAATTTGGCTAAATTATCAATAGTTGTAAATATTATTATATCTTTTTCTTCTGTAGCATGCAAAAAAAATAGGTCTCCTTTTATTGTTAATTTTAGCTGCTCAGGGATCTTAATGTCCTCTCTTCTGGCTGCTAAGGGATCAATATGTGTTGCTTTACGTTGTACAGCTCGTGCTGCATGACTTATGTTTTGTATTTTTGGTAATATTGCTTGTACCGGTTTTGGAGCCTTGACAACATAACGCCTTACAACGTTGGTAACAGGTTTTGATGTTTTTTGCACTTTCTATTTTATTACGAAGTTTCCGTGCCTCAATATTGTTTGGATTTGGGCGATGGGTACTTTGCTTCAATGATATTTCCATAACATTGCCTTTTAGGATTTATAAGTAATTAGTATTTCATTTATAACGTCTTTAAGTTTTTTATTACTATTACTTTAACTTTGATTAAATTTATTGAGAGAATAAATAGTTAATTAGAATTGAATTTAATTACTTATATAAAGAAAAATACAAATATAAAGCAAATAAATAAACAACATAAATTATACATTAATAATAATGAGTAGCATGTGTAAACAAAATAATAGTATAATAAATATTTCAGCTCAGCTTTATATTTGTAGTTTCATGTATTACTTAAGTATCAATCAAGCATGACTCGTGTTGTGTTTGTTCTTACGATCAATGTTCTGGAGTTTGAATCAGCTATTACACAAGTAAGTTTGAAAATTTTTGGAGTTTCAGAAATTTTGGCTTTATTTGCACAAAACAATTTGAATTGGTTAAAATTCATTATAAACCAAGTTTTCTAATAAAAAAAGTATGCTATTGAAATGGGTGAACTGGATTTTTTTGACAATTTTTATTTTGCAAAAATCAAAAGGGGTATATGGAAAAATTTCCGATTTTTTTTTCTTCAAATTTTCCGTTGTTTGATGCCGAAAAACGTTTGAAACAATTAAAAACTTAAATCAATATGCTTCACTGTGTCAGAGAGCCCAAAAAACCTGATATAAATGGATTTAATTGAGCTTGAAAATTTTTGGATTTTTAGAAATTTTGGCTTTATTTGCATAAAACAATTTGTATTGGTTAAAATTCATTATAAGTAAACATGATTTTCTTAAGCAACAGAAACAGAAGTAAATGCGATACAAAAATAAATTCTGATTTATACCGTTTTTTGCTTGGTTTATTGTTTGCAAATCGGCACAGTACAATAAGTTAATATATCTGAAAATTTTTTTTTGAACAATAATTTTATGATTTGAAGAATCATTTTCGATATAGTATTTTTCTCTACAGTTAATTTGGGAAATAAGAAATACCCAAATTTATATATATCATTTTACCTTCGATACAAATCAATTAATTAGTATATGCAAAATTAATTTTTATGGCCTAAGCTAAGTAAAAATTAAATTCAAGTAAAATTATATTGTGAGATGAAATTTTATGGCCTAAGCTAAGTAAAAATTATATTTAAGTAAAAGTATATTTCAAAATATTGATACTGATTAAATTAATAATTTTTTAAAAACTTTAATAAATTAAAGTAGAATTAAAACTAAGTTAAGTCTTGTTGTTTCCTAATCACAAGTTATAACTTTATTTTGGGCCATAAATTTTGTAAGATGAAATTATATGGCCTAAGCTAAGTAAATTTTTATTTCAGCAAAAGTATAAATTCCTAATAATAAATATATTCTAACTTTTGGGCCATAAATGTTGTGAGATGAAATATATGGCCTAAGCTAAGTAAATTTTTATTTCAGCAAAAGTATAAATTCCTAATAAATATATTATAACTTTTGGGCCATAAATGTTGTGAGATGAAATATATGGCCTAAGCTAAGTAAATTTTTATTTCAGCAAAAGTATAAATTCCTAATAAATATATTTTAACTTTTGGGCCATAAATGTTGTGAGATGAATTTTTATGGCCTAAGCTAAGTAAAATTTTAATTTAAGCAAAGTATAAATTCCTAATAATAAATATATTCTAACTTTTGGGCCATAAATGTTGTGAGATGAAATTTTATGGCCTAAGCTAAGTAAAATTTTAATTTAAGCAAAGTATAAATTCCTAATAAAAAATATATTCTAACTTTTGGGCCATAAATGTTGTGAGATGAAATTTTATGGCCTAAGCTAAGTAAAATTTTAATTTAAGCAAAGTATAAATTCCTAATAATAAATATATTCTAACTTTTGGGCCATAAATGTTGTGAGGCAGAACTTGATCCTGATATTTACCATGGAAAGTATATAAATGTCAAAATAAATCCGGCACTATCTTAAACGTCCCATCTGTTTTCCAACTGGAACATTTTTGTAATTTGGCTAAATTATCAATAGTTGTAAATATTATTATATCTTTTTCTTCTGTAGCATGCAAAAAAAATAGGTCTCCTTTTATTGTTAATTTTAGCTGCTCAGGGATCTTAATGTCCTCTCTTCTGGCTGCTAAGGGATCAATATGTGTTGCTTTACGTTGTACAGCTCGTGCTGCATGACTTATGTTTTGTATTTTTGGTAATATTGCTTGTACCGGTTTTGGAGCCTTGACAACATAACGCCTTACAACGTTGGTAACAGGTTTTGATGTTTTTTGCACTTTCTATTTTATTACGAAGTTTCCGTGCCTCAATATTGTTTGGATTTGGGCGATGGGTACTTTGCTTCAATGATATTTCCATAACATTGCCTTTTAGGATTTATAAGTAATTAGTATTTCATTTATAACGTCTTTAAGTTTTTTATTACTATTACTTTAACTTTGATTAAATTTATTGAGAGAATAAATAGTTAATTAGAATTGAATTTAATTACTTATATAAAGAAAAATACAAATATAAAGCAAATAAATAAACAACATAAATTATACATTAATAATAATGAGTAGCATGTGTAAACAAAATAATAGTATAATAAATATTTCAGCTCAGCTTTATATTTGTAGTTTCATGTATTACTTAAGTATCAATCAAGCATGACTCGTGTTGTGTTTGTTCTTACGATCAATGTTCTGGAGTTCGAATCAGCTATTACACAAGTAAGTTTGAAAATTTTTGGAGTTTCAGAAATTTTGGCTTTATTTGCACAAAACAATTTGAATTGGTTAAAATTCATTATAAACCAAGTTTTCTAATAAAAAAAGTATGCTATTGAAATGGGTGAACTGGATTTTTTTGACAATTTTTATTTTGCAAAAATCAAAAGGGGTATATGGAAAAATTTCCGATTTTTTTTTCTTCAAATTTTCCGTTGTTTGATGCCGAAAAACGTTTGAAACAATTAAAAACTTAAATCAATATGCTTCACTGTGTCAGAGAGCCCAAAAAACCTGATATAAATGGATTTAATTGAGCTTGAAAATTTTTGGATTTTTAGAAATTTTGGCTTTATTTGCATAAAACAATTTGTATTGGTTAAAATTCATTATAAGTAAACATGATTTTCTTAAGCAACAGAAACAGAAGTAAATGCGATACAAAAATAAATTCTGATTTATACCGTTTTTTGCTTGGTTTTTTGTTTGCAAATCGGCACAGTACAATAAGTTAATATATCTGAAAATTTTTTTTTGAACAATAATTTTATGATTTGAAGAATCATTTTCGATATAGTATTTTTCTCTACAGTTAATTTGGGAAATAAGAAATACCCAAATTTATATATATCATTTTACCTTCGATACAAATCAATTAATTAGTATATGCAAAATTAATTTTTATGGCCTAAGCTAAGTAAAAATTAAATTCAAGTAAAATTATATTGTGAGATGAAATTTTATGGCCTAAGCTAAGTAAAAATTATATTTAAGTAAAAGTATATTTCAAAATATTGATACTGATTAAATTAATAATTTTTTAAAAACTTTAATAAATTAAAGTACAATTAAATCTAAGTTAAGTCTTGTTGTTTCCTAATCACAAGTTATAACTTTATTTTGGGCCATAAATTTTGTAAGATGAAATTATATGGCCTAAGCTAAGTAAATTTTTATTTCAGCAAAAGTATTAATTCCTAATAATAAATATATTCTAACTTTTGGGCCATAAATGTTGTGAGATGAAATATATGGCCTAAGCTAAGTAAATTTTTATTTCAGCAAAAGTATAAATTCCTAATAAATATATTATAACTTTTGGGCCATAAATGTTGTGAGATGAAATATATGGCCTAAGCTAAGTAAATTTTTATTTCAGCAAAAGTATAAATTCCTAATAAATATATTTTAACTTTTGGGCCATAAATGTTGTGAGATGAATTTTTATGGCCTAAGCTAAGTAAAATTTTAATTTAAGCAAAGTATAAATTCCTAATAATAAATATATTCTAACTTTTGGGCCATAAATGTTGTGAGATGAAATTTTATGGCCTAAGCTAAGTAAAATTTTAATTTAAGCAAAGTATAAATTCCTAATAAAAAATATATTCTAACTTTTGGGCCATAAATGTTGTGAGATGAAATTTTATGGCCTAAGCTAAGTAAAATTTTAATTTAAGCAAAGTATAAATTCCTAATAATAAATATATTCTAACTTTTGGGCCATAAATGTTGTGAGGCAGAACTTGATCCTGATATTTACCATGGAAAGTATATAAATGTCAAAATAAATCCGGCACTATCTTAAACGTCCCATCTGTTTTCCAACTGGAACATTTTTGTAATTTGGCTAAATTATCAATAGTTGTAAATATTATTATATCTTTTTCTTCTGTAGCATGCAAAAAAAATAGGTCTCCTTTTATTGTTAATTTTAGCTGCTCAGGGATCTTAATGTCCTCTCTTCTGGCTGCTAAGGGATCAATATGTGTTGCTTTACGTTGTACAGCTCGTGCTGCATGACTTATGTTTTGTATTTTTGGTAATATTGCTTGTACCGGTTTTGGAGCCTTGACAACATAACGCCTTACAACGTTGGTAACAGGTTTTGATGTTTTTTGCACTTTCTATTTTATTACGAAGTTTCCGTGCCTCAATATTGTTTGGATTTGGGCGATGGGTACTTTGCTTCAATGATATTTCCATAACATTGCCTTTTAGGATTTATAAGTAATTAGTATTTCATTTATAACGTCTTTAAGTTTTTTATTACTATTACTTTAACTTTGATTAAATTTATTGAGAGAATAAATAGTTAATTAGAATTGAATTTAATTACTTATATAAAGAAAAATACAAATATAAAGCAAATAAATAAACAACATAAATTATACATTAATAATAATGAGTAGCATGTGTAAACAAAATAATAGTATAATAAATATTTCAGCTCAGCTTTATATTTGTAGTTTCATGTATTACTTAAGTATCAATCAAGCATGACTCGTGTTGTGTTTGTTCTTACGATCAATGTTCTGGAGTTCGAATCAGCTATTACACAAGTAAGTTTGAAAATTTTTGGAGTTTCAGAAATTTTGGCTTTATTTGCACAAAACAATTTGAATTGGTTAAAATTCATTATAAACCAAGTTTTCTAATAAAAAAAGTATGCTATTGAAATGGGTGAACTGGATTTTTTTGACAATTTTTATTTTGCAAAAATCAAAAGGGGTATATGGAAAAATTTCCGATTTTTTTTTCTTCAAATTTTCCGTTGTTTGATGCCGAAAAACGTTTGAAACAATTAAAAACTTAAATCAATATGCTTCACTGTGTCAGAGAGCCCAAAAAACCTGATATAAATGGATTTAATTGAGCTTGAAAATTTTTGGATTTTTAGAAATTTTGGCTTTATTTGCATAAAACAATTTGTATTGGTTAAAATTCATTATAAGTAAACATGATTTTCTTAAGCAACAGAAACAGAAGTAAATGCGATACAAAAATAAATTCTGATTTATACCGTTTTTTGCTTGGTTTTTTGTTTGCAAATCGGCACAGTACAATAAGTTAATATATCTGAAAATTTTTTTTTGAACAATAATTTTATGATTTGAAGAATCATTTTCGATATAGTATTTTTCTCTACAGTTAATTTGGGAAATAAGAAATACCCAAATTTATATATATCATTTTACCTTCGATACAAATCAATTAATTAGTATATGCAAAATTAATTTTTATGGCCTAAGCTAAGTAAAAATTAAATTCAAGTAAAATTATATTGTGAGATGAAATTTTATGGCCTAAGCTAAGTAAAAATTATATTTAAGTAAAAGTATATTTCAAAATATTGATACTGATTAAATTAATAATTTTTTAAAAACTTTAATAAATTAAAGTAGAATTAAAACTAAGTTAAGTCTTGTTGTTTCCTAATCACAAGTTATAACTTTATTTTGGGCCATAAATGTTGTAAGATGAAATTATATGGCCTAAGCTAAGTAAATTTTTATTTCAGCAAAAGTATAAATTCCTAATAATAAATATATTCTAACTTTTGGGCCATAAATGTTGTGAGATGAAATATATGGCCTAAGCTAAGTAAATTTTTATTTCAGCAAAAGTATAAATTCCTAATAAATATATTATAACTTTTGGGCCATAAATGTTGTGAGATGAAATATATGGCCTAAGCTAAGTAAATTTTTATTTCAGCAAAAGTATAAATTCCTAATAAATATATTTTAACTTTTGGGCCATAAATGTTGTGAGATGAATTTTTATGGCCTAAGCTAAGTAAAATTTTAATTTAAGCAAAGTATAAATTCCTAATAATAAATATATTCTAACTTTTGGGCCATAAATGTTGTGAGATGAAATTTTATGGCCTAAGCTAAGTAAAATTTTAATTTAAGCAAAGTATAAATTCCTAATAATAAATATATTCTAACTTTTGGGCCATAAATGTTGTGAGATGAAATTAAATGGCCTAAGCTAAGCGAATTTTTATTTCAGCAAAAGTTTACAGTAAACAGATAATTTTTCTTATTCAGCTTTTTCACATTGAGCTCACAGGCTGTACTATAAATATAATTAGCTTATATTATAACAATAACTGAAAACTAATTTTAAATAGATGTAAGACTTTAATAAATTAAAGTATAATTACGTCTAAGTTAAGTATGGGTTTTTTGGCATTTACATGCGATCTGAGCCCAGAGACACAGACATATTATTGAATGCTTTAATTATAAACTAAAAACTTAGAGACACTCTACTTAAAGACAAAAACTCTCAATTTATTTACTTATTTTATTTGAATAATGACACAACCATCTCTTTTTTTTTTATATGCCTAGGGTGCATCTGTCAGTTATAGTTGAAAAATACTCATACAAAAATAAATAAATAAATGAACAATTTTTTTCTTTTAAATTTGAGTTTTTAATTTTGGCTTTCAAACTTATAATTAAGTTTGGCTTTATATTTACATTCTCATGTATTACTTAAGTATCATGAAATCCATTGCTGGAGCAGTGTTTTTTCTTGCGATGAATGTTCTGCAGTTTAAAAACTCATTAATTGCAGGAAACAATTAATCAATATCTAAGACTGACAAGAATCATATGTTGTAATATCTTATAGACAGACAAGAAACATTTGGTGTAATAGCTAATTCCTTTTGAACTCCAGAACATTGATTGTAAGAACAAACACATGGATTTCTTGATACTTAGGTAATACATGAGACTACGAATATGACGAACTGAATTATATTTTTGAATCTCTTAGTTAAAATTTAAAAACTTATAAGAAAAAATTGTTTATTTATTTATTTTATTTTTTTATGTATTGTTGTCTACTTTAATAGAAAGATGTATGCCAGACATATGAAAAAAAAAGAGATTTTTTTAAAGCTTTTTTATTATTTAAAAAAAAAAAATGAATGAATGCGAATAATATTTTTTATTCGATCAATGTTCTGGTTTCAAAAGGAATCAGCTATTACACCATATGATTCTTGTCAATCTTAGATATTGATTACTTGTTTTCTGCAATTAATGAGTTCTTAAACTGCAGAACATTCATCGTAAGAATGAACACTGCTCCAGCAATGGATTTCTTGAAACTTAAGTAATACATGAGAATGTTAATATAAAGCCGAACTATATTATATGCTTGAAAGCCTGAATTAAAAACTCCAACCTAAAAGAAAAAATTTTTCATTTATTTTTTTATTTTATTTATGTGCTTTTTTCTGCTATAACTGACAGATGCATGCTGGACACATATAAAAAAAAGAGATGGTTATTTAGCTATTATACACCAAATGTTTCTTGTCTGTCTAAGATACTTATTACTTGTTTTGCTGCAATTAATGAGTTTTTAAACTGCGGAACATTCATTGTAAGAACAAACACAACACGAGTCATGGATTTTTTGATACACATGAGACTGTAAATGTAAAGCCGAACTGAATTATATTTTTGAAACCCTTAGTTAAAAGCTAAAAACTTAAAAGAAAAAAATTGTTCATTTAATTATTTACTTTTTTTATTTATTGCTGACTGATTTGCATGCTAGACATATACCTAAAAAAAAGAGATAGTTATTTCATCATTTAAAAAATAAAAATATTACTTAACTATCAAGAAATCCATTACTGGACCTGGAGTAGTCTTTGTTCTTACGATCAATGTTCAAAAGGAATGAGCTATTATACGATATGAGTCTTGTTAACCTTATAGATATTGATTACTTGATTTCTGCAATTAATGAGTTTTTAAACTTTTTAAACATTCATCATAAGAATAAACCATTATCAATGGAATAAACATTCATTATAAGAATAAACCATTATCAATAAAATAAACACTGCTCCAGCAATGGATTTTCATGATACTTATTAGGTTATATTTTTGAATCCTTTATAGTTGAATTTCTTTTTATTTATACGATAACGATACCAGTGCAGAAGTAAATATAATAATTTTTATATCCATAACATATCCATAACAATACTCCATTAACCTTTTAATAATAAAAATATTACTCCATAACATTTATTTATGTACGTCACGAGTGCAGAAGTAGTGTATATAGTAAGTATTTTCGCTCGACTCGATATACCGGTCGAGAGCAGAGTGCAGACGCTATATTACTCTTGCGATGCGAGTATTTTCGCTCGAATTCCGACTTTCGAGTTTTTTTGCTCGAATTCCGACTTTCGAGTATTTTTGCTCGAATTGCGATTATCAATGAGAGAGAAAGAGTATTTTCCTGTATATTAGTGTGTTTCTAACTTAACCTAGAAACGGCGCCATAAATGGCGCAGTAATACTTTTATAATAAATGACAATGATGTTCACTTTTAATAATTTAACGAAAAATTAATCATTAATACTTATTTCCATAATTTTAAACTTTTAATTAATCTTAAATAAATTTAATGTTTATTTTTAATAAATTATTCGTTAATATTAAAACATAAAAAAATTTTTTGTAAATTTAATAAAATATTTGAATAATTATTATACATTACTTATTTACTTTTCACATCAACTTACCATTATTTTCTTTAATGTCAGTTCAGCACCATGCTGAACATTTTCTGGATTTCGGCTCATTACAATTCCAAACAAAACCACTTTTGGTAGATCTTTTAAACGCATTCAAACATCCATCATATACTAATATATTTTTATTCTTTGTACTTTTAACAAATTCCTACACTATTTTTAAAATTATTTATTTTGAATTTAAAATTAAACTAATATTGTTGCTAGCACAAAATAACAGAGACAATTTAATTTAATGTGTAATGAAATATTATTCACCAAAACATGCAAGTTGATTATAGATTTTATTTTTATAAGAATAAGTATTAGATAAAAATATAATAATAATAATATAATAATACTAATGCATTCTTTTAAATTATTTTTACATAAATATTAATACCCATGTAAAGAAGTACATTAGTTTAATAATAATTAATTTTTTTTCTTTACTATTAGTATTATTTTTTCTAACAACTTATTTATAATTAATTAATTAAAAATAATAAAAAATATTATACAGTAAATAAACAAATTGTTACATTTTTTTTTTGCGTAGTAAGTGGAGAAATGCGTTACGCAGTATGCGTAAACAGTATGTTCAGCATCCGAACTGACAGTTATGTGGAACTCGACTTAGTTTGCCTTTACTCACTAAAACTCCACTCCCTTCCTACCTTATGCGTGCCTATCCTGGGACCGTTTTCACATTACTTCAGGGCAGGTTTAAGTACATTTAGTTCTAGTCGTGAACTCCATCTTTTGACTTGCGTCCAATGACTCGCCAGTCTGGTTCAGGACTCCGTCGTTCCATCTGATTAAAATTCCGTTTTTTATGCTGTCATCTTCAATAAAATATATGTTAGTTGAAATATAAGTCATTTCCTATTATCGTCAAAAGAGAAGGTAATTAATATAATAAATAAATTATACATAAATATATAAATATATAAATAATTAAATAAATAAATAATTATTATCCTACCATCTTCGAGTGATTGCGGTATTAAAATTAAGTGCAGGAATGATTGTATGTTAGTGCAATACCTGCAGTCATCTTGATAAACCGCAGTACGTCTCAATATTAGCCTATACCTTGGACATCAGGTTTTTTGGTGCGGAGTATGTACTCCACACACTAGCTGATTTCGGACCATACTTCTTCATTTCGAAGCATAAGGCCAACCACATTCTCAGGTGTAATTTGACAGATGTTAGCTTCTAATTGAAACTTTTTAGCAGCCCACCTATTGCATTTGAAGAATGTGTGTTCCGGCGTGTCATCTTTGCCAGGACAGTATATACATTCAGCACTATTCACCTTCTGGATCCGAAAGAGGTAGGAGCAAAAAAGTCCATGTCCTCTTAGGAATTGGGTCAAATAATAATTAATGTCCCCATGCGCTCTATTTATCCAAGGTGATATCTCTCCTATCAATCTCTTGGTCCATTTGCTCTCCGTGTAGTCGGTTCAACGTTTTTGCCATTTGCTTAGGCTGATCTGGCGCGAAGTAGCCTTTGCGCGGTCAATGCCTTCCCTCTCTTTGTTTAGATAGATATACTGTCTCTCAATAGCCAGCAGATCTATAGGGATTACCCAAGCGATAACTAGAGCTGCCTCCAAGGACACTGTGCGATAGGCACAGGTGATTCACAGGGCTCCTTGCCTCTGAACGCTCGTAAGCTTAGACGCATAGCTGACGATCTTTATGCGACCAGCCCATACTTCTGCACCATACAGGAGTATTGAGTGGGTGACCGACATAAGAAGCCTGCGCTTTCCAGTCTTAGGTCCACATGTATTTCTTATGAGCCTGCTTAGCAAAGCAGTGAGCCTGGCAGCCTTCTCCGTGAAACAAATTCTTACATAAGAGTTTAATAATAATTATAATACGAGAGAATTTACCTGTATTAGAATTTGTGTGTGTACATTAACTCACATATATATGAGGGTCACATGCAAATGGATAAGGGACTTTTAAATAACTTAAAGTTTATTTATATAAATGAAAATATAAATTTATTAATGATAAAAAGGAAATTAATTACATATAATAATATTGGATAATTATATTTATATGAATACTAGCAAAAGTTGGAGGGGGGGCTCCGCCCCCCCTGTATTGCCTTTGCTTTTGTTTCTGTTGCTTAAGAAAATCATGTTTCACTGCAAATTTATAATTATGCAAACACATTAAGGCTATCCTAAACCCAAATATGTCGGTAAAAATTTCTTAAACGCCGGCTTTTTTTTTAAGCTATGTAGAAAAAACAAAAAAAAATATTTTAGGCTATAAAGAATGATTTTTTCTAGTAAATGAATCAATATGAAGCCACAAATGTTATTAGAAATGGATTGGCGACGTTTTTCAAAATGAACTCTGCCTTACCGACTTAATGTTGAAAGCATAGGGGTTTAGGATGGCGTTAAGAGTTTTCAGAGGAGCCTAGTTCTATCCCCAGTAAAGTTATAACTATTAATTACAGAAACATATTTGAAAAGGTATTGGGGAGACTATTTCTAATCCTGAAGATAATTTATTTCTTATCGAATCGACGTGTACTATTCTGGTATACTATAGACTTACAGACTTCAAGACCTATTATGAATCATGTTAGTCAGCTAGTGATTTCATAATTTAAACTTCGTATTATTAACTGGATAAGCAATTTTTTCGGTATTTTTTGATCTAGAGAATTCAAGGCCTCATAATAAAAAATTATCAAATAATTTTCAGAGGGGCCTCTTTATAGTCCTTATAGTTTGTAGCATAAACAATATAAATTGCAAATAATACAGTCATTTTTAAATAAAAAATCGTGCGTTTAGAATTTTTCTTTAATGATAATCTCGATTAACTAATTTGTAAAAAAATTAATTTATGATTCATCAATCATATAAAATTTCCTGAAAGTTTTTTTATTTTTACTGCAAATTATCGAAAATTTTTTTTGAAAAATCAAAAAAATTTTACAAATTTTTAAAGAAACGTCTTTTTTTTATACGAATTTATCTGAGTGCGTATAAATTCTTGCCGAATCGACTAATACCATTTGCGATGGTAAAATTTTATCATATTTAGGAGTTATTTCACTTTTTAAAAATTTTATTTTTACCAAATATAGTAAAAATTGAATATCTCCAAAAGTACAGTAGCTGAGTTGCAAAACTATGGCCTAAGTCATACGCAGACTTTTTTTCTATATTTTGACACTTCATTTTGACATGGATTCAACCCTCATAATGAAACACATACACACACAGACCCACAAATAGCTAAATACCATAAAAAATAAAAAAATAAAAAAAAATTTTTTAACCAGCTTCAAAAATATTTTATAAAATTTTAAAGATACCTCCGTTTTGAATAAAAATTTAGGAGAATGCGCAAGAATTGGTGCCAAATCGAATACTACAAAGTGTGACATTAAAATTTTTCGATTTTCTCAAGATATTTTAATTTTTGTTAAAAATTTTTTAAAATTCTATCAAGTTGAAAAACACTAAAAATTGAATATCTCTAAAAGTACGATAGCTGAATCGCAAAACTATGGCCTATGTCACTCGCAGACATTTTTTCTTTAATTTGACACCGGTTTTATATAATTTCGTTTACTGGTTTGACCCTGATGATATTACACACACGCACACACACACACACACACACACAGACACACAAATAAATTTTTAAATATATATGGTAGTAAGATAAGATAAGATAAGATATATCTTAATACTATATATATTTGAAAATTTATTTGTTTGTCTGTCTGTCCACTCATCACGCAAGAACCGCCGAATCAATTGGCATGAAACCGGTGTCAAAATAAAGATAAAAAGTTTGCGGGTGACATAGGCCATAGATTTTCTGTTCAGCTATCGTAGTTTTTGAGATATCTAATTTTCAGTGATTTTAAACTTGATAAAATTTTTAAAAATTTAAAAAGAAATTGAAATATCTCGAGACTATTGACAAATTTTAGTATCACAAGTTGGTAGTATAAGATTTGGCACACATTTTTACGTATTCTCCTAAATTTTTATTCAAAACGGAGGTATCTTTAAAAATTTATAAAATATTTTTGAAGCTGGTAAAAAAATTTTTTTTCATTTTCTTATTTTTATTCTATTTTTAATAATTTATTTGTGTGTCTGTGTGTACTTTAAAATGTAATAAATGTAATTGATTTGGCACTAATTTATACGTAATTAGTTAAATTTGATTAAAAAAGAAAATTTCTTCAAAATTAAAAACAAAAAAAAAATTTGGCTTTTCAGTTTCCTATAATTTACATTGCAAAATTTTGAATACGGTTTTTAATATTACGTTGAAGAGCCTATAGTCTTTCTTTATTTAAAGTATAGTTACATACATCAAAAACACTTCCCGAGGCTTTCCAGTTCCCTGTTATTAATAGAATAATTATAATAGAACCATCTATATATACATGTCTTAATACTATATACTACTATTTACTATATACCGGGTGAAACACAATTACTGCGGATTTTTACATAGCTAGTATATATTCAAACAGTGTTAATAACCGCGGTAATTGTGTTCCACCCTGTATATTTATTTGTCTGTCTGTCTGTCTGTACCCTAATGACTCAAGAACCGCGGAACCACTTTACATGAAACCAGTGTCATAATAAAGAATAAACGTATTCGGATACCATAGGCTATAGTTTTGTGACTCAGCTTTCTTACTTTTGGAGATATTCAATTTTTACTATTTTTAGGAGATATAAAATTTTTTGAAAATTTGCTTGTAAAGTGAAATACCTAAAAAATATGATTAAATTGTCACAATCGGTATTACTTGATTTGGCACTAATTTATACGTACACAGTTAAATTTTTTTATTTTCTCTATTATCACTAGAGAATCAATCAGAACCTTGTCACAGGGTGAAAACCCGTGACATTTTCTTTATATAAAATACATATAATAAATTTTTATAAATACTGAATTCGCCGCTCCGCTCCGATTTGCCCGCGATATCGGACCAATAAGAGATCGGCACTCAGTCGAAGCGGCAGAGAGGGAGAGCCCGTCAAGTCAAACTGATGCGAGCCGTCAGAAAGTGCACACGCATATCGAGCATTTGCTTTTTAGTTCATTATCTTTTTTTTGTTTTCTTTTTGGCTCGTTAAAATTATTAGTTTGATGTACAATTAGTACTCATTAGTAAGTTAAAAACTAATATTTTAATATTAGTTATTTTGTGTGTGATAAAGTGATTGCTTATTCACAGAATTACGGGGGCACGCAGATGCTTCCCGTAATTTCTACATAATAAAGTGATTTGTGAAAAACCCGTAAATAAAATACCGGATTCTCCTAACTTAGACTCTTTGGACTTTTTGATAAGAGTAAATTTCTGAACTGATTCGTGCTAAATTAGTCTGGGTTTTTGTAGTTCAAAATTCCCATTTTTGCAAGGACATAGAATTACTAAAAATGGATAAGGATGAAAAATTAAATAATTCCAATTTGAATAGAGTCAATCCTTACTTACAAGATAATTTGTTAAGTCTAGGTGGTCGTGTGCAAGCATCTTTATTAGACCCAGATGAAAAACACACTATAATTCTACCTTTCAAATGTAAATTTTCAAATTTAGTAATAAAGTCTTGTCATAAGAAAAAACTACATGCTGGTAATAGATTGACATATTCTACTGTCAGGCAGGAATTTTGGATAGTAAAATGTCGTAATATGGTTAAAGCCTACATTAATAAATGCAATACGTGTATAAGATATCGTGCTAGTACTTTAAGTCAAAAAATGGGTATTTTACCTTCGCATAGGGTAACCATACCAGATAAACCTTTTAGATTAGCAGGGGTCGATTATGCAGGCCCTAACGATATTTTGCGATTTAAAGGGCGTGGATGCAGGACTTATAAGTGCAATATAGCCGTCTTTGTATGTATGTCAACTAAGGCGGTTCACCTTGAATTGGTTACTGGATATTCTAGTGATGACTTGATCGCTGCTTTCTGGAGATTTACATCAACTCGAGGCCAATGTTCGGAATTATATAGTGACCAAGGGACTACCTTTGTCGGGGCTGATAGAATCCTTAGGCAAATGTACATGGATTCTTCGGAATACATGCAGAAGCTTGCGGGTTCATTAGCTAGCGAAGGTACATCTTGGACATTTAATTCTCCCGGAGCTCCTCATTTTGGTGGAATTTGGGAAGCTGCGGTAAAGTCAGTAAAACATCATATTAGAAGGGTGGTAGGGAATCACAAATTAACTTCTGAAGAGTTTTACACTCTTCTTAAGCAGATAGAGTCGTGTCTGAATTCCAGACCATTGGTTCCACTCTTAGATGATCCCTCAGATAGCCTCTTTTTATCACCCTCATTATTATTGACACAGGCTGAGGTTTACCAAGGTTTACCATGGTCCTGATGGGTTGGTACGTGTGGTTGATCTTAAGACTGGTTCGTCCAATCTTAAACGACCGGTCCATAAATTAATTCTTTTAAATGTGTTAAATAATGAAATTGACTGAAATTTAATAAAAACCATGATTGTTTGTAAATTTTCTAAGAGATAAAACATTTATAGTTTGTCATATAAATAATTTTTATAAGAAAAAAAACAAAAATCTGTACACAACAAAAATTGTAACATTAATTTATAAATTTATAATTGTAATTTATTATTTATTTAATTCAAAAGTTAGAAACTTAAAATGTAATCAATTATTAAAATTTTTTATTTTGTTTAATTTAGATTTTTTTAGCCAGTTGGCTCCTTTTTTGTTAAAACACAGCATTGCTCACCACATATATTTTTCCACTTAATTTTATTTTTTTTTTGGGTTATTTTTACATTTTAAATTATTTAAAATGTGGTGGGTGGAAATGTTGTGTAAATGTATATATTTAAATATTGGTATGTATGTGTAAGCATGTAATGGAATGAGTGCGCGCCTCAAAGAATGCGGGCTTTAGTATTTAAGAAATTATGACGATTTTATTTTTGCATTTATGAGGTTTTACGGAAAGCAGGATCCTCAAGAAAAATACACTAAACAAGCCAAAAATTGACGCCAACAAAAAGGCGAAGATATTCTTAGCTTTTTTACCGCTATGATGACAATTTTTGATAAATTTGAGCCTAAACTTAATTTATCGTTTTTGTTGGACATGACTTACGACAATTTGCATTTAGGATCAAGGATCAAAGGATCAATCCAAGGATGGGGTTTATGGAAATACAACTTGTCATCTTTAATTTGCCAATCTGGGTATCGATCCGGATATTTTTTTACTAAACTGAATTTATTAAAATACCATGGGTCCCTAATAGATTGATGAGTCATAAAAGCGAACTGATTTTTGAGGGCCCTGGATAATGCGTCCGGAACGTGATGTTCGGCGCCAGCTCTATGGACAATTTCAGGTTGAAGAGCTTCATGGCCCAGCGACCTAAACGACCTGTAGGGTCTTTTATATTTTTAAGTTATAACCGTCAAATCGTAACCCTCAATATAAGGTCTTAATTTTTCAATGCTCCATAGTACAGCAAGACACTTTTTTTCAATTGTAACCCATTTACGTTCTGTAGAAGTCAATAGACGATTTAGAAATATAATTGGATGATCATATCCGTCAATTTTCTGTGTAAGTACACAGCCTATAGTGTAATCAGAACTATCGGTATGTGTAGTGTAAATGTGTATTATATGGTATGTATGTGTAGGAGTACTCCCTCCCTTTTTGGATATACTCTCCCTTTTTAAGAGTTAGTGTTCGTTGAGACGCCAAGCTAACAGCGTCGTAATAAACAGTATTACAATTAAATATATTGTGTTTTAAATCACTTATTCATCCTATCCATCACCAATTTATCCATCATATTACCAACATTTTTGGCATCCCAGGATTGAACCAACGCATTTACAACTAGTTTTTTAAAGAGAAAATTCAATTCGAAAGCACGTGAAAATTTTTTTTCGACAAGCATCAAGTATCGACATCAATTCGAACAACTTTATTTTTAATGGAGATTTATCAAAATTATTAGCAGTCGTTTCGTTTAAGTGCTAGATTTTCTCTGTTGTTGTGATACTCACATTAAAATAAATGAGATAAATTTTGTTGGTGATGGTTTGTGAAAGTGATCATTTTTGGATTTTTTCAAGTGATTAAAAAAAAAAATGTGTAATTTTTTAAAAATTACGAAGCGAACACGCAACACATCGTTTCAAAAATCATCGAGGTCAACATTTTTGGCCAAGTTTCAAAATTAAGTTTTTTGCTGCCTATCAAAATTAAAAATTATTTTTCATCTACAAAAAAATCATCATTAAAGCAGAATATTGACGCGTAAAATTTACCGCCCCTTCAAGTTAAAGAACAAGAAGACGCCATTGCGCGCGCAGCACACAGTTAAAATTCATGGCAGCTAGTCATCAACAAAAAACGAAGAAGAAGAGAGGAACCACCGCGCATCAAAAAGCGGCGCAAGAAATTAAATTCAGTGATGGCGGATTCTCAATTTTGAAGAACATAGAATATATATAGAAATTCAAGGGGCCCTACTACTACAACGCATCAAATTTCGACGCGAGTCACCCCACCAGTATAACTACTCAGCGAGCAACTTTTTATTTGAATAAAAGATAAGTTGATAATTTTTAATCTAGAAAAACATTAAATTTTTTTTTTTATTTTTATCAAGTGAAATTATATTATTCAAGTGTAATAATTTGCATATTACACTTGATTATATAACTCGTAAATATTAAAATTAAAATATTAAATAAGGGAGTGTGAGTCTGTGTAAGTGTATGTTTATACTTTTTTTGTATTATATTTTTAATTCATTTTAAAATTTTTTATAGCTTGCTAATTATTAGATTTTGATAAAAAGTAACTATTAAATTAAAATTATAAAATTATTTTTTTTTTAAATTGCAATTACATTTTTAAAATTAAATAAACTAAAATTTAATCTTATAAGTTTTATAAAGTTGAATTGATATTACTAACTGAAATTGCTAAATTATAAATTTTTTGCTAATAATATTGGTTGTTACATAGGAAGAAGACATTTTGGAGCTGCTGATCTGGTCTTGTATGACACTACCTTGCTAAACCAAAGGATACAGCCTTTACCGAAAATCCAGTTAGCTGGTCAACAACAGTAGCAGGTCATTGAGGGTCAGTTGGAGACGATACTGCGTCACCAGTCTTCATAAAGTTTTGCTTTAATTTTTTATATTTTTTTAATTAATAACAATCATTTAAAATTGTATTTTGAATTGTATAGAAGCATAAATGCTGAAATTTTTTCATAATTATTAGTGAATAATTTTAAATTTATTATAATTTAGTGTTAGTAATTTCAGGAGTAAGGATATCAATTCTAGCACATTTACATGTAGCTCTTATTGTTAAACTGAAACTAAATTACTATAATACATTAAATTAATCTTTTTGTATTACTAAGTACTGAATTATTTTAGACTGATAATTTTGTTATCGAACACTGTTATATTGCTTAAATTCATGTTTTTAATCATCGATGACTGATATATTGCTTTAATTTCATAATTTTAGTATCAATGATAATACTGATACATCGATGATACTGATATATTGCTTTAATTTCATAATTTTGGTATCGATGAATATTATATTACTTTAAACTCATAATTTTGGTATCGATGACTATTATACAGCATTATTTTGTAAAATCATTTATTCGATACCTGTTTTAATACTTACTATTAAATAATTTTTTCTTTTATATACCAATAAGTACTACAATATTTTATATTAGTATTCCTTTTTTTCTTCGATACATGCCATACTGTTTTAGATGGTAAACTTCAAATCTTGATGTTTTTATACATGAATTTAATTTGTTTAAATTTTTAAAACAGCATTTTAGTTTCAAGTTTAATTATAATATAAGTAGATAATAAGTAGCTAATTTTTTAAGTAAATACTCATACACAATGACGTCAATAATCCATGAGCAAGCTCAAATATACCCACGTATCAAAGGTGCATATGCAACCTTTGAGAAAGACCCTGAAGCAATGTCAGTATCTGCATGTAAAGCTCGCATGAGCCACTTAGAGAAAACTTGGTCTACTTATGATCAAAATAACATGTTATTAATAAATCACAAAGAATACCCAACATTAGGTGACCAAACCTATATTAAAAATAACCATTTTTCTCAGGTGGAAGAGCTTTATAATCTCATTGCATAAGTGGATGGCAAACAACCCTCAATTATTGAATTTCCCAGTAGCAATTCGTGCGGAAACGAAATTGGCTAATTCTTGTTTTAATTTACTGGGGTTGAATTGGTGTCCAAACACCGATCATTTTACGTTAAACTTTCAATTGGACCAACTGAAAAATGATCTCACAAAGAGGCAGGTACTTTCTGCAATTGCTAAACTCTTTGATCCACTAGGCTGGCTTGCACCAGTCGTTATTACAACTAAAATATTTTTACAAAAGCTTTGGAAAGAAAAAAGCCCAAAATTTGATTGGGATACAAAGTTACCTGATTCTTTGCGAGATGAGTTCAAAAGTTGGTATGATAGTATTCATACAGTTAAAACTATTAGAATTACAAGATGGTTAAAGTATGTCCCAGGTGCAAAGTATGAAATTTACGGGTTCGCAGACGCGTCAGATAAGGCTTATGGCGCTTGCACATATTTAAAGGTAACACTTCGTGGAAAAAGTACTGTTCATCTACTTCAAGCTAAGTCAAAAGTGTTTCAAATTAGTTGGTGCTGGAAAATCGACAATGGCTGTACTTTTTCGGGGTCAGTGTGAAGGCCATCTTCATCAATGACGTATCCCAAATATTTGATCGAAGAACTACAGAATTCGCTTTTTTCCAAATTAATTTCGAGGTTTCCCTTTTTAAGGGCCAGAAGAACAATTTTAAGCCATTTCAGATGATCAGCGAAATTTTCGGTAACCACAATAAGGTCATCCATATATATAAATACGAAAACTTCAGCGCCAGAAGGGAGCATTTCCCGGATAAATTTATCCATGGATTCCTGGAATGTTCTATGAGAATTACAAAGCCCGAACGGCATTTTACGGTATCTAAATTGTCCGTGGTCATATATGGCGAAAGTCGTATAATCGCGATATGGCTCGTCGATCTCAATTTGATGCAACGCAGGAGTCATGTCAATTTTGCTAATATATCGAGCCTTCCTTAATCTGTCAAGAATGGAATCGATATTTGGAATTGGGTGTCCATGTTTACATGTGACCTGATTTAATTTTCGATAGTCAATACAAAATCTCAAAGTATTGTCCTTTTTAGGGGCCAAAACAGGTGGGCGACACCATGGACTACGGCAGGGCTCAATGACTCCGGTTCAAAGCAGTTTTTCAAAAGCTTCGTGTGCGGCTTCTAAAACCTTAGGGGAGTATCTCCGTAACCCTTACGGCCGTCCACCTATTAAGCAACCCTTGCTTAATAGGTGGACGGCCTTGAACATCTATTTCATGTTTTATGATGTTCGTTGAACTTAATATCTCACCTGGGGGATCAACATATTTTTTTACTAATTTTTCAATCAAATTACGTTGTTCCTCTGTAATTTCTGTTAAGCCAGCACATTTCTCAATATATTCAAAATCGTCATCCAATATAAAACGAACAAAATAATCAATTCCGGAATTTCTCCAGCAATGGTTGCCAAAATCAATTTCAAATTAAAAAATTTTAAGGAAGTCCATCCCTAAAACACAATCATAGGCTAAAGCACTAACTAAACGAATTGGTACAGATTTTTCAAAATTATTTATTTTTATGATAAGTTCGGATTCCCCATCGACAGGTAATACCACACCATTTGCGACAGAAACCGTAGCGTTGGAAGAGTGAATGCTCTCAAGAATCTTTCTAAACATTTTTCCGACATAGGTCTTTGTAGATCCAGAATCGACCAACGCACGAACTTTATGACCTTTAATGCAAATGTCCAATAACTCCGCTGTACCGGTCCCAAGCCCGGAGCCTCATAAGGCTGAGGAAGGAGGAAGGTGGTTCAGGCCGCCTTTTTTCAAGGTTGAACTAGAATCAAGGATATAGGATATAGCTCTCTGGAACAACTGAGGCTGCCCTATAAATCGGGTCTCATGCCTTGCATTTCTCCGGGGACATGCTCTATGCTTTATCCCATGTGTGCATGTTAGGAATGCCGCAGACTGCTCATAGTTTCTCTATAAGTGGTTCTGGAATAACTGAGGCTGCCCTATAAACCGGGTCTTATGCCTTTTTTTTCCCTCGAGCATTCTTGACAAGCATGCAGCCGCAGACTGCTATCCTAAAACTATCTTTGAGGAAGAGGCATATTAAAGGGGCTCCAAGGTTTTGTCCAACCTAAGTGCGATATAAGCCACATACAGGGTTGCCTTAGACCTGACGTATTGGCTCTTAGCATGGGAGAATTTTGCCTCGAGCACAGCGACGTAGCCGATTAAAGGTAGTCGCGAGTCCCGCTAAATCATGACTGCAGGTTGTATTTTCTGGTTTAGTAATGTGTGAAGGTGATGGGTTATTGGGTTATTGGGAAGTGGCATTGTCATCAGACAAGGAGGAGCAATCCTCCATTCTGTAGGGGATCTATCTATGGAATCAATGCTGTCTGGTTCCAGAGTAAAATCTGACATCAGCCCTCATGATTCCACTGGTAGATGCCTGACCTGTTCCATGACAGGTATAAAATATTGTGGAATGGTAGCAAACATAGAGGTGGAAACACTTCATCTGTTAGATTGAGGATTGGTGTTCCCTCGCGTCACCGCCTCTCAATCGAAGTCTGTTACATGCCGGATTAATAATCGTATGTGATGTCATCAGACATGGTGGTGAAAACCCCCCGATCTGTAGGACTATTATTACTGGATGGACGCTGGAAGCTAATAGATACTCTCTGTCAGGAAGGTTTCCTCTCGTAGGAAAATCTCCTCCTTTATCGACAGGGTATGGCGAAGAAATGCCTTGGCTGCATTGTTTCCGGAACGAAGTAATACCTAAACAGGGAGTCCCGGTCCGGATTCTTTGATATTGTCATAAATGCAGGAGGGTGGGGAGTTATGTGGGTATTGTAATTCCTCAATTGTGTATATCTGGGCAACCCCAGATACAAATTTGAGGTTGAGTCCCACATAACCATACAGTACGCGGTGTATGGTATGCGTAAATGCATTCTCCTCGTCCTACGAAAAAGGCCCCTTCTCGAAGAGGCCCAAAAAAAAAAAAAATGCAAATGTCCAAAAAATAGCGAGTACTAGAGTTTAGATATGAAATCCAATCATGAGTTTGTTCTGCATTGAATGGAGAAGAATTTGAGTTTGGGGGTCCTGAGAACTTTCTACACTCCCCCCCTCCAAAGCTGTAAGTATCGCTGCCCAAATCGACAACAAAACTAAAAGCCATAAGGAAATCTATTCCTAAAACTAGATCATAAGATAGACATTGAACTATCCTAATAGGAAATTGAGCAAAATTGTCGTCTGTAGAAAACTTTAAGCTACACATTTCCTCAACAGGGACTTCCATATTGTTAGCAACTTTCATGGAAGAATCAGGTAAGGTTAACTTCACGAGAGACCCTATTGATTTGCCTCCGTATTTTCTTGTAGAACCGGAGTCAAGAAGACCAAAAAATGAACTATTGTTCAATTTTATTTCAAGATAATATCTATTATCTAATTTAAATGTTCGGAGCGAAGAAATAGAATCTTTCATCGCCAAACAGGACCCTAATTTGGAATTTTTCGGAGCAATAACCGAAACACGACAGGTAGTTAAAATTCTACCAAAAAGGGGCGAAGGACTAACAGAACTAATAGAAATAACAGAAGAACTAGCAGTATTTTGAGAACTGACATCTCTGGAACTGCGTGAATCTAAACTAACATTATTACCAGAAGAATTCTGAGAATTATCTTCTCCAGAATTTGAACGGACTAAAGCATCTTGAGGAGATTCTCCTCAAAGATTTTTAGGACTAACTGAATTCTTACTAAAATTACCAAACTTAACCGCATTAACATAACTAGAATTTCTCCGGGAGATACTCTCCCCGGAATTTTCAGATATAACTAAATTTTGCTCCTTTTTTAGAGAATTAAAACGTGATTTATTCCAAATAAAACGAATTAACCTCGGGCCATTGGTTGATTCCGTAATTAGTTTCCCTGACTTTTAGGGTGGTTTCTGGGGCATGTTGTAGGAATAACACCTTTTTCTCCACAGACATAACAAAAGAATCCACTACGAGGTAGTGGGCAGTCAGAGTAAAAATGACCAGGCTTGTCACAATTATAACAAATTAGTTCTTGCGAACTTCTATTTACAGGAGTCCTGGGAAGATTTACAGGAGGCCTTGAAAAAGCGGTTTTAGGTCTAGCCGGAGCTGCGCTAGCTGAATTACTAGGAGCTTGATTTTGAACCTGGTTATTTTGTCTAGGAACAAAAGTGCGAGAACCTTGAGCTTGCGGTTGTGAAGTTTTTAAGGGGGGGGGTTAGTAATAGCATTATTGTTGTTATTATTACCCTTACCCTTATTAGTGTTACTAGTATTATTATTATCGCTATTATTGGAATTATTTGGTTTATTATTAGATTTTCTGCTATTATTATTATTATTCGATTTCTTATTATTATTAGCAGCAGATTTATTTGTGGAATTATTTACAGGGGTCGCCGTAATAGCATTATCTTTTACTGCGGCATTAGCTTTATTTCTTGCTGCTAATTTAGCTTCTGCTATTAAATTTTTAATGCGATCAGCTTGCATCTCAATTTCTCTTCCGACAGACAAAAGTTCTTCGAAAGAACGAAACTGGCTTCTTTTAATGTGCCGTACGTAATCTAAATGCAAATTGTCGTAAGTCATGTCCAACATAAACGATAAATTAAGTTTAGGCTCAAATTTATCAAAAATTGTCATCATAGCGGTAACAAAGCTAAGAATATCTTCGCCTTTTTGTTGGCGTCAATTTTTGGCTTGTTGAGTGTATTTTTCTTGAGGATCCTGCTTTCCGTAAAACCTCATAAATGCAAAAATAAAATCGTCATAATTTCTTAAACACTAAAGCCCGCATTCTTTGAGGTGCACACTCATTCCATTACATGCTTACACATACATACCAATATTTAAATATATACATTTACACAACATTTCCACCCACCACATTTTAAATAATTTAAAATGTAAAAATAACCCAAAAAAAAATAAAATTAAGTGGAAAAATATATATGGTGAGCAATGCTGTGTTTTAACAAAAAGGGAGCCAACTGGCTAAAAAAATCTAAATTAAACAAAATAAAAAATTTTAATAATTGATTACATTTTAAGTTTCTAACTTTTGAATTAAATAAATAATAAATTACAATTATAAATTTATAAATTAATGTTACAATTTTTGTTGGGTACAGATTTTTGTTTTTTTTCTTATAAAAATTATTTACATGACAAACTATAAATGTTTTATCTCTTAGAAAATTTACAAACAATCATGGTTTTTATTAAATTTCAGTCAATTTCATTATTTAACACATTTAAAAGAATTAATTTATGGACCGGTCGTTTAAGATTGGACGAGCCAGTCTTAAGATCAACCACACGTACCAACCCATCAGGACCATGGTAAACCTTGGTTACTTTTCAAAAAGGCCACTTAGAAGGTGGCATGGTCTCATCAGAGTACAAAGTCCCTAACCTGAATATTTGGTTTGGCTGTTTGCCATTTATGTCTTTGTTGCAAGAACTACAGATATCCACGTGACCATAACCGCCACCAGTTCTGGAGCATCTGCTGGACTTGCCTATATCTTTGTAAAGGTGGGATTTTTTATTTTGTCAAATCGGGGTCCGGGAATACATATGACTCAGCCTTTGTCAATAATAATAAGGGTGATAAAAAGAGGCTATCTGAGGGATCATCTAAGAGTGGAACCAATGGTCTGGAATTCAGACACGACTCTATCTGCTTAAGAAGAGTGTAAAACTCTTCAAAAGTTAATTTGTGATTCCCCACCACCCTTCTAATTTGATGTTTTACTGACTTTACCGCAGCTTTCCAAATACCGCCAAAATGAGGAGCTCCGGGAGAATTAAATGTCCAAGATGTACCTTCGCTAGCTAATGAACCCGCAAGCTTCACCATGTATTCCGAAGAATCCATGTACATTTGCCTGAGGATTCTATCAGCCCCAACAAAGGTAGTCCCTTGGTCACTATATAATTCCAAACATTGGCCTCGAGTTGATGTAAATCTCCGGAAAGCAGCGATAAAGTCATCACTAGAATATCCAGTAACCAATTGAAGGTGAACCGCCTTAGTTGACATACATACAAAGACGGCTATATTTCACTTAGAAGTCCTGCTTCCATGCCCTTTAAATCGCAAAATATCGTTAGGGCCTGCATAATCGACCCCTGCTAATCTAAAAGGTTTATCTGGTCTGGTTACCCTATGCGAAGGTAAAATACCCATTTTTTGACTTAAGGTACTAGCACGATATCTTATACACGTATTGCATTTATTAATGTAGGCTTTAACCATATTACGACATTTTACTATCCAAAATTCCTGCCTAACAGTAGAAGATGTCAATCTAATACCAGCATGTAGTTTTTTCTCATGACAAAACTTTATTACTAAATTTAAAAATTTACATTTGAAAGGTAGAATTATAGTGTGTTTTTCATCTGGGTCTAATAAAGATGCTTGCACACGACCACCTAGTCTTAACAAATTATCTTGTAAGTAAGGATTGACTTTATTCAAATTGGAATTATTTAATTTTTCATCCTTATCCATTTTTAGTAATTCTATGTCTTTGCAAAAATGGGAATTTTGTACTACAAAAACCCAGACTAATTTAGCACGAATCAGTTCAGAAACTGATGGTTTTTTGAAGCAACATAATTGATAGAAAACCTGAAACCACTCAGTTATAAATAATTTCGAATTACAATTAACTACTCTTTTATTTTTAATTCCACATTTTATCTATAATCTATCAATGAAACGAAGTATATAAGAAGTAACTTTTAATAATTTTTGCAAATCTGAATATTTTGCTACTAAATCCCAATGCTTGCATTTTGGAATAATTTTCCTTGTGTTAGTGTGGCAGTTAAAGGCTACTAAGTGGACAGATTTACTCTGAATATAATTTTTAAGATTAGGTGACGAATTTAACATCTCACCCCCTCTCCATCATAAAGAAAATGATTCCAATTGATCAGGCTTGATGCCTCTTGAAGCACAGTCAGCGGGATTGTCTTTTGTGCTGACATGGCTCCAAAAAGCTTCAGGCAAATAAGAATGAATTTTTGAGCATCTATTAGCATCAAACATGGTCCATTTTGAGGGATGCTCTTTTAAACAATGTAGAACATCTGTAGAATCAGAGGATAAATAGATATCAACTTTTTCCAAATTTAAGGCTCTCAAAACCTTTACTGATAGTCTTGATAATAATAATGCCGCCATTAATTCCAATTTGGGAATTGTCATTAAAGGTTTAATAGGAGTCACCTTAGACTTTGCTTGCAAAAGATGAACTGTACTATTACCATTTACTGTAACTTTTAAGTAAGTGCAGGCACCATATGCAAGTAGGGATGCATCAGCGAAACCATAAAGTTCATATTTTGCCATTGGTACATAATGTAACCATCTTGAAATTTTAATATTTTTGACAGCTGGCATGCTATTATACCAAGATAAGAATTCTTCACATAAATCATGAGGGAGCCTATCATCCCAATCTAACTTCTCTAGCCAAAGTTTTTGTTGAAAAATTTTGCCTGTAATAACTACCGGCGCTAACCAACCTAATGGGTCAAAAAATTTGGCTATACTTGACAATACTTGTATTTTATCAATAGTTTTTTTAAACTGATCTATAGCAAAGTCGAAAGAAAAATAATCTCCATCAACTGATCAATGAAGCCCTAATAGTTCAAAATATGAATTTTTCGAGTCTGTTTGGGAACAAATGTCACTAGGAAAGTTTAACAAAGCTTTATTATTGGCTTTCCATTTATGTAATGAAAAACTACCCACCTTGCAGAGTTCAATCAATTGCTGCTGTTTTTAAACAGCTTCCTTTAAGGAATGCCCGCCTGAAAGCGTGTCATCCATATAGGTTTCATTTAATAAAACATCTACTGCTAATGGGAAATTTGGACCTTCGTCCTTTGCCAATTGTTTCATTACACGAATAGCTAAGAAGGGGCTTCTAATCATACCATAGGTCACTGTATTAAGTGACCAAGATTTTACTGGCTCATCGCGACTAAAACGCCATAAGATTTGCTGAAAACGTCTATCTTCTTCGTGAAACAATATTTGTCTAAACATGTGTTGAATATCTGATACAAAAACGTATTTATATTTCATCCAGATCATCAACAGCTCAGCCAGATCTGGAAGTAAATTTGCACCACAGTGCAATAAATCATTAATTGATATTTTGTTATAATCTCTGGCTGCGCCGTTGAAAACTGAACGAAATTTTCCATTACTATTAAGGATACCATGGTGAGGAATATAATAACATAAATTTAAGAAATCAACGATCGAAGACTCCTCCATATGTCCTAAATCTTTATAGTCTTGTAAAAAGGCATGATATTTTTTGGAGTATTCATGTTCTTGATTACATCGAGTTTCTATTCGAGTTAGCATTTTCTCTGCAATAGCAAATGAGCCTTTAAAAGTTAAGTTTTCAGGAGGTTCTTTAAAAGGAAGACGAACTATATAACGACCATCTTTATTTCTCGAAAAAGTTTTTACAAAAAAATCCTCTCAAGCCTGCTCGTCTGGAGTAAGCAACACTAAAGACATATCAAAAATTTCCTCCTGCCTCCAAAATTTTTCTAAATCAATAGATAGGCAAGAGTTACCCAATTCAGTACGAACTGTCAAACCACATATGTAACCAACACCTGAGTTTCCAGAAACAATCCAACCAATCTTGGAATTCATGGCTATTGGTTCAAAAGGAGATCCTCTAACTACTGGACCATCTACTATTAAAGCATGAACGTATTCGTTGTCGTTATTATTATAAGTATGTATATTTCAGTTTCCAAATTTCTCTTTTCTTTTTACTAAATTTACTAAAACTGTAATAAAAACTTAATTTTTCTTTTTTAACTTTATCATATTTACAAGAAAGTGCCAGAAATGTTATTAAAAAAGGTTGTTTAAATAAAAAGATGATTATCAACTAGTAGAACTGAATTTATTAGAAATTGACCGAAGGTCAGTGTCTACAGTGGGAGCTCTAGCGACACACTAAAGCCCGCATTCTTTGAGGCGCGCACTCATTTCATTACATGCTTACACATACATACCAATATTTACATATATACATTTACACAACACATTGTCATGGTTATTCTGGGGCCTTTCATGAAGTCCATTATAACCGTAATAAGGATGTGGTTGGTTATACCACATAAAAGGTGGAAAATTGAATTATGGAGGCTCAAAATAAGGATTAAATTGTTGCTGATGGTTAAAATTTTGTTGCTGCTGGGCATTGTTTAAATTTTGCAAATTTTGTGGTTGGGGTTGATTATTAATGTTTTGTTGTTGTTGGGCATTGTTTAAATTTTGTAAATTTTGTGGTTGAGGTTGATTAATATGTTGTGGCGGGGGTGGTGAAGGGTAATTCATTGGAGGTGGTGCCGGAGGACCATAATAATTGCCCATTTGACCTTGAACTGGCCAATTTTGGTAAAAAGTGGGGTCATTCTGCTGTACGGGTTGCTGTGGTACGTTTTGTGGAATTCGACCCACATTTTGTTGCTGTGGTGGTAACGCATTTTGTTGTACAGGATTTTGCTGTAAAGTATTTACAACTTGAGCTAAATGTTCACTAGAGTGAGCTATACTCAAAGGTGTGTGGTTACCAGTAAAAGCATTTTCAGTAACCTGAGGAACATGAAAATTATTAGGGATTTGTCTAAACGAAAAATTTTCTGGAGCTGTACTAAAATTTAAACCAAGATTGTTAGCTCCCGTATTTGGTGTGCTAACAGCAGGAACTGAATTGTGTAATGGAGATATATAACCAGGATGGACTATATATTGAATTTGTAGTTGAGGAATTTTAGAAATTTGCTCTTGATGAGCCTGAGAATTTGGCAGGTTACCCGTATTGGTTGTTTGAATTACCTGATTGTGATCGTCAGAGTTTTTAATGGTATTTTCATTGCTATTAGTTGTACCATGAGAATCGTTATTGATTTTGAAAATCGTCTGGCGTCGTTCCGGATCACCACGCAAGAAATCTTTAACAAGGGTATGTAGTTCATCGTGTGAAACTTCAGTTTCTAAATTATTGGTTGTTAAAATTTCCCGTAACTGACTATCGCTTAGAAGATTAAGATTTTGAAGGATTTCATCCCATTCATCTAAGGTATCTTTGCTTTCGCTTAAGGTATTTTGATTGTCCATTCTCTTGTGATAAAATTATAACATTTAAGAAAAGATACTAAATATTCGAAAAGAGAATGAGAGAGATTAAGCGGAAATTCTATACTACAGCAAAGAAACATGCTAAGCACAAGTAATAGCAGAAATTATGATAGTTTTAAAGTTAGGAAAATTTTAGGTAGGTTAGTTTAGTTTTTACACAATAAAGTACTTCCAACTCGGTAGTACACATAAAAAATGGTTAATGACAAAATATGTAGTAAAAATTAAGATAAATTTAAATTCGCATGCCCACATGTGTGCTCATACGGGCTTAATGCAAACCTAAGCTAAATTGTCACTCAAACATATTCAACATACAAAAAGTTCATAATTCTTCATAATAGTCTTGAAAAGTTCGATTTTTAACACTTTATTAAGATTTATGCACAAAAGTTAACTTTTCAACGGAATACGCCATATATATACAAAAAAGTTCGGTTTTATATGGAATATACCGTATATGTGTAATAAAGTTCAATTTTCTATGTAATTTACCATATATATAAAAATAAAGTTCAAAAATCGGTATATTTTTCAAAAAGGTCAAATTTTGTTGGAATTGTCCATATATAGCTTAATAAACTAAATACTAAACCTAATCATATAAATTACAAAGTTGTTAAAGAAATTAATTTTAAACAAAATTTCAGAAAAAGTCAAATTTACATGGAAATTACCATTTATAGTCGAAAATTACAAATGTTGAAGGGATAATCCGTATATACTAAAATTAATTATAATTTTACAAAATTATGGCTAACTGCACAAATTATAAGTAAAAAAAAAAAAATTATTATTGTTTTTACACGGATTTACCCGTATATAGTTTAAATTTTTCAAAAATTTAATTTGTTAGCAAAATTTTAATGGAATACTTATATAATAGTCGAATTAATTAAATTTTAAATCGTTAGTAAAATTTACAAAAAAAATTAAAATTTTAGAGAAAGCACCCATATAGCGTGTTCCACAAATTTCACTTTATACTAAGTATCGCAACAATGCTTATAACAGGTATAAACAACAACTAAGACAAAATTTTTTTTCACACACATACTTGCACACAATTTTATAATATTCTTAATTATTTTTTTTATTATTACAATGAATTAATTAATTAAAAAAAAATATTAATTATAATTAAGTTTTATTTTTAATTGCTTATACCGGGCCTCACGTCTAGGGCGTCAAAATATGTGACCGGCTTTTAAACGACGGGAGAATAATAATACAAAAGGCTTACCTTGAAATTCTGTTTATAAGGAAAAGAGAGAGAAATTTTAAATAAATAAATTATAATTTTAGATTTAATAATTATTAATTTTAATTAAATAAAATGCTCGTTGAGCGCCAAGATATTTTAGAGCAGATATCGAAACTATACCAAAATATACAAAGAAAACGTTATTTACAAGAAAATACTTAAATTCTAAGAAAAGCCGGATACAAATATTAAAGGGAAAATTGTGTTGAATATTTGAATTAGAAAAAGTTTGTGTTGATATTTTTGGCACAGCGATAGACATTCAAATTTAATCTTTCAACAAAAATAGTAAACATTTTTTATTTTAATTTTATTTTAACATCGGTTTTATGTAATTTCGTTCATTAAAAACAGGCACACAAATAAATTATTAAAAATACCATAAAAAATAAAAAAATGAAAAAAAATTTTTTTCCCAACTTATTATATTTTATAAAATTTTAAAGATACCTCCGTTTTAAATAAAAATTTAGGAGAATACGTAAAAATTAGTGCCAAATCTACATTTTTTATACTAGAAAATATTAATTATATAATATTTTGATTATTAAAATTATTGGTTATTTTATGCTTAATTAAATGAAAAGGAAAAAGAAATTATGGAAACTATTATGGGAAATGACATGTTGTAGTTAGTATATATTTTCTTTTGCTTATACTCAAAGTTGGATTTCATTTTATGTAGGTGACTCAGTTGTCTCTTGAAAAATGAAGACTTCTTTTGTAGTTGCCAAGGCTTTTTGTAGGATGCGAAGAGCATCTTGTGGTTGATTGTTTGTCTGCATGTTTGGCGTTATGATGCCCTGACTGCTACTGGAATTTGTATTATATCTGATTGTTCGGCTGTATTAGCTGCATCTGTAATTTGTCTAAAATGATTAATACCCCTACATTCGAGACAATACGCGGACAGTATGTTCTATATTCGAATTGTAATAAAAATTCTGGTTGTGATTATTAGAAAATTATTGTCTGCGTGTATCATGGTTCTTTTTGAATATAATCTTATTCCGATAGCTTTTTGCTCTTTGAATTATATACTTTAAATCTATCCCAGTCTCCAGTGATTCTATTATATACTATTATATATACTTTTAGTTATATTAATTAGACCGTAAATTTTATCGTATATGTTTATTAGATATTTTGAGTTGTATGTTTTTATAGAGATACAATATACTTCTATTTCAACTAAATACTTTGACTTAAAGTTTGCTTTTCTCTATTTAAAAAAAAAAACTATAGTAGAAGAAGATATGTAGAACAGTAAATTTGGTTTTTGTGGCTTTAAATTTAACTCTTGTTCGGTTTCAGAAGATTTTCGTTAAGTTTAGATTAAATTTGTTGTGATTGTTCCACTCTTGGTCCGTGCACTGGTCTATTCAGCGATCAAGGAACTACATTCATTGGAGCTGATAAGGCCTTGAAGGAACTGTATATGGCCTGTTCAAGCCATATGCAGGAACTTCAGGCTAAGTTAACTTGCGAAGTTACAACTTGGTATTTTAATCCTCCAGGCGCACCACATTTCGGTTGTCTTTGGGAGGCTGCTGTGATGTCGGTCAAACACCATCTTCGTAGGGTTTTAGGGGATCATACTCTAACGTTTGAGGAATTCTACACCCTACTCAAACAAATTGAGGCCTGTTTAAACTCCCGCCCATTGTTGCCCCTATCAGACATTCCTACTGATGGACAATTTTTATCTCCATTTTTCTTGCTCACTCAATCAAATTCCTTTATTGTACCTGAGCCTAATTATTTGGGTACTAAGATTCCCCCCATGGACAGGTACAAGCAAATTCAGAAAATGTTGCAGGAATGTTGGGAATCATGGTCGAGGGAATATCTCCAGAGTCTTCAAGAAAGACAAAACCGGAGACAAAATAAAAGAAATTTACTGATCGATGACATAGTTTTGGTCTCGAACGAGACCTTACCTCCTTCAAAGTAGCCATTAGGCCGCGTAATTAAAATTTACGAAGGTTCAGATGAATTGACAAGGTTTGTTGAAATCAAGACAGCTGGTTCAATTTTGAAGCGCCCAATCCATAAATTGATTTTACTTGAAAAATCAGATAATGCTAATAATTCGTAAAATAATTTAAAAAATTATTAACTAATTTAATTAATTTTTTGTATTGGAAAATTAGGCGAGTACTTGTGCTCAACATGATTTGTAAATAAATGTTTTTTAATTTTTTTTATTATTAATCTTTTAAATAAATTATTTGTAAATCGCTCATTTTCATTTTTTTGCAAAAATAGTGTCACGTGGTCGTATATACCGATTAAAGTAAGAATTTACAATTTTTTTTGTCTTAAAGTTTGTATTTCAAAAAGTTGCTGACCATACACCATAAAAATTAACATAATTTTAGGTTTAAAAAAAATTTGTGGCTAAAATATGACAAAAAAGCCTTTACCGTTCCCCTAAAAAGCCTTTACCGTTCCTATTGAGAACTTGGTGTTTTAAGCAAAATAAGTGCATGGATTTTTATTTCCTTTTATTTAAAGTTTGTATTTCACTTAATTATAGATTTACCAACAGCTATTTAACCTTAAATAAATGTTTTAGATGCTATTTTAGTTTAAAATATTGCCAAAAATTACGTATTTATTCACAAAAGCTTAAAAATAATCTTTTATACCTCAAGAAATAATCGGTTAAAAGCACAATAATAAAATTACAGCACTAAAACAAGATTTTTGTATCATATTCTTTAAATCTATTTTTGCAAAAAAAATTAAAATGAGCCATATAGATGTTTTTAAAAAAAAATACAAAATAATATTTTTTATAGATCTCTGTAAATAGCTTTATTCTAATTAAATTTTTATAATTTTTAAATTTTTCATATAATCTTGAAATTTTTTATTAGGATAAAAAATTAAGCCGGGAGAATTTTCCGTATCGATGTATAAATGTAAATATGTTAGTCTATAGTGTAAGAGGGGAGAGAGTAGCTGCCGACCGGCACCTTCAGTGCCTGCTTGGCTTTGATAGACATAACATGTCAAATAAATCAAATTATCATTCCTTAATTAAAAGTGTGGTTAGTTCATAACATTTATCAAAGTAACCTTCGCCCTTATCACCATCCTGCCAGTGCAACTATAAACAAACGCTTTTTGCTAAGTTTGATCTTTTATTTTCAATGTTTACTAAAATCTCGTCTGCTTTAATAGTTTATTATTCTTCAGGTTATCGTTTTCTTAAAATTATCAAAAAAATGATGCCTGAAGTTGGAGTTCGATATTTCAAAATGTCTTGTTGTTTATGAATTTTCTGTATTAATTTTATTTCTAATTTTTAATATTATTAATAATTTTCTTTATTTTTCAACTTTTACTAGCAATATAGCTTTCTAAAGAGTTTAATTTTAATTTTCGACAAAAAATTTTAAATTCATTCATTTTTTGCTAAAATAAAATTTTTATTTCCTAAAATAATTAATTTTTTTAAAAATTTCTTTTTTCATTTCATTTCTACAACCCTACTGGGGTTCGGTTTTCGAAATAGAGGGAGTAGAGGAATGTCCCACTTTTTTCCACTCTTATAGCAAGGTAATCAGGGAACTCCTTCGTTTTAACCACAACGTTTTATGTTATATAACATTTATGTAAGCAGGCATAATTCATTGCTTCTGATTCTCACCCATAATAACATCCAGTACGTTTTTAGAAAGAGCTATTACGATGAATTCCCAATAGAGATGAAATTTTATGGCCTAAGCTAAGGAAAAATTTAATTTCAGTAAAAGTACATTTTAAAATACTGATACTGATTAAATTAATGTTTTTAAAACTTTAATTAATTAATGTTAATTAAAACTAAGTTAAGTCTTGGTCTTGTTGTTTCCTAATCACAAGTTCGTTATATTTTATTTTTTGGGCCAAAAATGTTGTGAGATGAAATTACATGGCCTAAGTTAAGTAAATTTTTATTTCAGCAAAAGTATAAACTCCTAATAAATATGTTATAACTTTTGGGTCATAAATGTTGTGAGATGAAATTTTATGGCCTAAGCTAAGTAAAAATTTAAATTCAGTAAAAGTACATTTCAAAATACTGATACTGATTAAATTAATGTTTTTAAAACTTTAATAAATTAAAGTATAATTAAAACTAAGTTAAGTCTTGTTGTTTCCTAATCACAAGTTATATTTTAAGTTTTGGGCCAAAAATGTTGTGAGATGAAATTACATGGCCTAAGTTAAGTAAATTTTTATTTCAGCAAAAGTATAAACTCCTAATAAATATGTTATAACTTTTGGGTCATAAATGTTGTGAGATGAAATTTTATGGCCTAAGCTAAGTAAAAATTTAAATTCAGTAAAAGTACATTTCAAAATACTGATACTGATTAAATTAATGTTTTTAAAACTTTAATAAATTAAAGTATAATTAAAACTAAGTTAAGTCTTGTTGTTTCCTAATCACAAGTTATATTTTAAGTTTTGGGCCAAAAATGTTGTGAGATGAAATTACATGGCCTAAGCTAAGTAAATTTTTATTTCAGCAAAAGTATAAATTCCTAATAAATATATTTTAACTTTTGGGCCATAAATGTTGTGAGATGAAATTATATGGCCTAAGCTAAGTAAATTTTTATTTCAGCAAAAGTTTACAGTAAACAGATAATTTTTCTTATACAGATTTTTCACATTGGGCTCACAGGCTGTACTTTAAATATAATTAGCTTATATTCTAAAAATTTATTATCTTTAGAAACTGCTTAACTTGTCAGGCCCCTAAATAACCAGTAAACGGCGCTATATGGAGATTTTATTAGCCAATCAAATTTCTTGTGTTCAAATTTGAATTTTTTCTTTATAGGTTATTATGGGTTATACTTATAGCCTACATTTATTGTAAATATCTATCTTTGACATTTTGTAAAAAAAATTAAGATTTTATTTTAAAAATATTAAATAAATTGGAAATGATTTAAAAATATAAGAATATATAAAAAATATATAGTAAGAATATTTTTAAAAAGTAAAAGTCTTGTTTATGAAAATGATTTTTCATTGTAAAACAAAGTTCTTGAAATATGACTTTAAGGATTATAGTTGTAAAAATATTAACGTGATCTTCCTAGAAACTATACTAATTTGTAAATCGACATTTTTTTTAGACGAGGATAATGAGTGAAAAAAGGATTTAAACCCATTAACCAAAAAGCAGTTACTATGACCATTAACTAAATTAACTTAAGTCTATTCAATTATTAAATATTTTGAACACATCTAAATAAGCACTAATCTATAAATAAAAACGATTTCTTTAATTTAATTTTAATTTCCCACCGATAAACTGGTTATTTAGGGGCCTGGCAAGTTAACCCATTAAGTCCGAAGGCCTTTTTTACGTGTCGATTTGTAAACCGCTTCAAAAAATATATTATATACTAGAAATTATAAATAAAATGATGGTCCCTTAAGTAAAAAGAGTTGCTTTTTAAGAATCTGCGGTCAGATTTTCAATTTAAACTTCTGGAAAGTCAGTACAGCCGGTCAAAGTTAGCCAAAATTATAAAAAAAACGTTACGTAAAAGCCCTGATTATTATGTTACAAAACGCTGTAATTTTACTAAAAAACACTACATTTTTATTTATTTAATGTTTAGAACTTATACTTTCAACGCGAGAAAAAATTTTTCAAAATGGCGGACGGAAAATTTTGAGGAAAATTTGTTGGAAAAAGTTAATAATGTTAAAATTAAAGATAATATAAGAGCAAGTATAAGATACTTTCATATGGACTCTGGATGCGAATGAAAAATTATATTTTCACTTTCCAAAATTAAATTTTTTTCTTGTGGTGAAAATATAAGTTCTAAACATTAAATGAATGAAAATGTAGTGGTTTTTAGTAAAATTACAGCGTTTTGTAACATAATAATCAGGTCTTTTACGTAACGTTTTTTTTATAATTTTGGCCAAATTTGACCCACTGTACTGACTTTGCAGAAGTTTAAATTGAAAATCTGACCTCAGATTCTTAAAAAGCAACTCTTTTTACTTAAGGGACCATCATTTTATTTATAATTTCTAGTATATTATATATTTTTTGAAGCGGTTTACAAATCGACACGTAAAAAATTTCTTCGGACTTAATGGGTTAAGCAGTTTCTAAAGATAATAAATTTTTAGAATATAAGCTAATTATATTTAAAGTACAGCCTGTGAGCCCAATGTGAAAAATCTGTATAAGAAAAATTATCTGTTTACTGTAAACTTTTGCTGAAATAAAAATTTACTTAGCTTAGGCCATATAATTTCATCTCACAACATTTATGGCCCAAAAGTTAAAATATATTTATTAGGAATTTATACTTTTGCTGAAATAAAAATTTACTTAGCTTAGGCCATGTAATTTCATCTCACAACATTTTTGGCCCAAAACTTAAAATATAACTTGTGATTAGGAAACAACAAGACTTAACTTAGTTTTAATTATACTTTAATTTATTAAAGTTTTAAAAACATTAATTTAATCAGTATCAGTATTTTGAAATGTACTTTTACTGAATTTAAATTTTTACTTAGCTTAGGCCATAAAATTTCATCTCACAACATTTATGACCCAAAAGTTATAACATATTTATTAGGAGTTTATACTTTTGCTGAAATAAAAATTTACTTAACTTAGGCCATGTAATTTCATCTCACAACATTTTTGGCCCAAAAAATAAAATATAACGAACTTGTGATTAGGAAACAACAAGACCAAGACTTAACTTAGTTTTAATTAACTTTAATTAATTAAAGTTTTAAAAACATTAATTTAATCAGTATCAGTATTTTAAAATGTACTTTTACTGAAATTAAATTTTTCTTTAGCTTAGGCCATAAAATTTCATCTCATAATATTTATAGCCCAAAAGTTATAACATATTTATAAATAATTCGGTAAGAAAAAATTTATGAAAAAAAGAAAATTTAGTCCAGTGATTTAATTTACATATGAACATATATTTGCAGAAGAATAAACTTTAAATACACGGGTGCCTCTTTACCATTTATTTGCCTGCTGGACGCATTTTTTACCCCTATAGACCATTTTCATCCCTGGGAATCGATTTATACAGCGGGATCTCATTTTTTCCTGCTGAACCCATATTTTACCCTTATAGTCCATTTTTTTCCCTGGGGATCGATTTGTACAGCGAGATCTCATTCTTTTCTGGTCGGGCCCAATGAGCCCCTGGATAACTAATTCTATCAGTTGGTATTTATTTTATTATGTGGGAGCCATTTTTTACCTCCAGAGTCCATTTATATCCTCGGTAATTACCTTTTACATTAGTAATTTATTTATTCCTCTTCTATAATGCCCCTGACTATGTTACGAATCCTTATAGGGCCAATTCCTTACGTGCTAATTAGTGCTAAATTAAAAAAAAAAAAAAATTTGTATACAGTGCCTGTATTCCGTGAAAAAATATTGGCTTCGTACGGGAGTAATCACTTAAACAGGTATATTGGGAATTCATCGTAATAGCTCTTTCTAAAAACGTACTGGATGTTATTATAAGTGAGAATCAGAAGCAATGAATTATGCCTGCTTACATAAATGAAAAGTACTTGATAAATTAGATTTAAATTAGAAATTTATAAAATTTTAAACCCAAACTGTATATAAAGTCCAGTAATAGCTTTCCAAAGCTTTTTGAGAATGCATCAATGAAACTATACTTGTAAAATACTAATTAGTTGGATTTTATATTTTTTTAGGTCCAAATTTGTTTATACATTCTAGTTTGGATTTTATTTATCAAATAATTTTCAATTATGCAAACAGGGTGAATTGGTGAATTTCATGGCTTATGATTCTTACTCGTACAAACATCCAGAACTTGCTAATAAACCATATCGTTGAATTCCCAATAAACTTTTATATTTACATAAATTAGACCCTCTTAAGAAGCTGGTTTTAAATTAATACGCAATTTGGTATTCGCTAATAAAGAAGTAGAAAAAAAAGAAATCACTTGAATAGGTTTATTGGGAATTCATTGATCATAATGGCTCTTTCTAAAATCCTGGATGTTTTTATGTGTAAGAATCAGAAGCAATGAATTAAGCCTGCTTAAATTAATGAAAACTACTTAACAAAGTAGATTTAAATTAGAATTTTATCAAATTTGGACCCAAACTGTATATAAAATCCAGTAATAGCTTTCTAAAGCTTTTTTGAACGCATTGATGAAACTATACTTGTAAAATACTAATTACATGGATTTTATATTTTTTAGGTCCAAATTTGATTATACATTCTAGTTTGGATTTTATTTATCAAATAATTTTCAATTATGCAAACTGGGTGAATTGGTGAATTTCATGGCTTATTTTTTTTACTCGTACAAACATCCAGAACTTGGTAATAAACCATATCGTTGAATTCCCAATAAATTTTTATGTTTACATAAGTTAGACCCTCTTTAGAAGCTGGTTTAAAATTAATATGTAATTTGGTATTCACCAATAAATAAGTAGAAAAAATAGTAATCACTTTAACAGGTTTCTGGGACCTGGATTGAGGAACTTAGAGTAATCTGTGTTTATTGACTAAACCTACTTTAGGAAGTTGGAATCTTTATGTAATAGATGAATTAATTCATCGTAATGGCTCTTTCTAAAATCCTGGATATTTTTATGGGTAAGAATCAGAAGCAAAGAATTAAGCCTGCTTATATAAATGAAAACTACTTGACAAAGTAGATTTAAATTAGACTTTTATAAAATTTGGACCCATACTGTATATACAATCCAGTAAAGTCTTTCCAAGGCTTTTTAAGAACGCATCAATGAAACTACTTGTAAAATACTTATTACATGGATTTTATATTTTTTTAGGTCCAAATTTGATTATACATTCTAGTTTGGTTTTATTTATCAAATAATTTTCAATTATGCAAACAGGGTGAATTGGTGAATATCATGGCTTATGATTCTTACTCGTACAAATATCCAGAACTTGGTAATAAACCATATCATTGAAAACCTAAAAACTTTTATATTTACATAAGTTAGACCCTCTTTAGAAGTTGGTTTTAAATTAATATGCAATTTAGTATTCACTAATACAGAAGTAGAAAAAACAGTAATCACTTGAACAGGTTTATTGGGAATTCATATATCGTATTGGCTCTTTATAAAATCCTGGATGTTTTTATGTGTAAGAATCAGAAGCAATGAATTAAGCCTGCTTAAATAAATGGAATCTACTTAACAAAGTAGATTTAAATTAGAATTTTAGCAAATTTGGACCCAAACTGTATATAAAATTCAGTAATAGCTTTCCAAAGCTTTTTGAGAACGCATCAATGAAACTATACTTGTAATGTAAAATACTAATTACATGGATTTTATATTTTTTAGGTACAAATTTGATTATACATTTTATTTTATTATACAGTTTGGATTTTATTTATCAAATAATTTTCATATTTATCAAATAATTTTCAATTATGCAAACAGGATGATTTCATGGCTCATGATTCTTTCTCGTACAAAGATATAAAACTATTGGTAATAAACCATATCGATGAATTCCCAATAAACTTTTGTGTTTACATAAGTTAGACATGCTTCAGAAGCTGGTTTTAAATTAAAATACAGTTTGGTATTCACCAATATAAGAAGTAGAAAAAAAAGTAATCACTTCAACAGGGTTATTAGGTTATTCTGCTAATATGGTACATTTTATTTAAAAAACTTTTGCTCTCGCTTTGCATTTCTCTTACTAAACTTTAATTAAAAACAAAATTCTTTTTAGCCATGTAGTTTATACTGTTTTTTTTTTTTTTATAAATGGAAAAATCTAATATACACTCTTTTTTTCTAATATATGTAACAGCTATTTTTTTTTAAATAATACATAGAATAGAAAACTTATGACCGGTTTGTGTAACTACACAACCAACGAGCATGGAACATGTTCACTAATAACTAACACTGATAATAAAGTATCTATTCTGTTCATAATATCAATATTTATATCCAAGTATTTCTGCACTAAAGTTCTTTAGAGACTTCTGCACCAATGGTCCCTAAGTACTTCTGCACCAAAGGTCTTTAGGGACTCCTGCACCATAGGTCCCTAGGTACTTCTGAACCAATGCTCCCTAGGTACTTCTGCACCAGAGGTCTTTAGAGACTTCTGCACCCTAGGTACTTCTGCACCAAAGGTCTTTAGGGACTTCTGCACCATAGGTCCCTAGGTACTTCTACACCAATGCTTCCTAAGTACTTCTGCACCAAAGGTTTTTAGGTACTTCTGCACCAAAGGTCTTTAGGTACTTCTGCACTAAAGGTCTTTAGGTACTTCTGCACCAAAGGTCTTTAGGGACTTCTGCACCAATGTTCCCTAAGTACTTCTGCACCAAAGGTCTTTAGGGACTTCTGCACCATAGGTCCCTAGGTACTTCTACACCAATGCTTCCTAAGTACTTCTGCACCAAAGGTCTTTAGAGACTTCTGCACCCTAGGTACTTCTGCACCAAAGGTCTTTAGGGACTTCTGCACCAATGCTCCCTAAGTACTTCTGCACCAAAGGTCTTTAGGGACTTCTGCACCATAGGTCCCTAGGTACTTCTACACCAATGCTTCCTAAGTACTTCTGCACCAAAGGTTTTTAGGTACTTCTGCACCAAAGGTCTTTAGGTACTTCTGCACTAAAGGTCTTTAGGTACTTCTGCACCAAAGGTCTTTAGGGACTTCTGCACCAATGTTCCCTAAGTACTTCTGCACCAAAGGTCTTTAGGGACTTCTGCACCATAGGTCCCTAGGTACTTCTACACCAATGCTTCCTAAGTACTTCTGCACCAAAGGTCTTTAGAGACTTCTGCACCCTAGGTACTTCTGCACCAATGCTCCCTAAGTACTTCTGCACCAAAGGTCTTTAGGGACTTCTGCACCATAGGTCCCTAGGTACTTCTACACCAATGCTTCCTAAGTACTTCTTCACCAAAGGTCTTTAGAGACTTCTGCACCCTAGGTACTTCTGCACCAAAGGTCTTTAGGGACTTCTGCACCATAGGTCCCTAGGTACTTCTACACAAATGCTTCCTAAGTACTTCTGCACCAAAGGTTTTTAGGTACTTCTGCACCAAAGGTCTTTAGGTACTTCTGCACCAAAGGTCTTTAGGGACTTCTGCACCAATGCTCCCTAAGTACTTCTACACCAAAGGTCTTTAGAGACTTCTGCACCATAGGTCCCTAGGTACTTCTGCACCAAAGGTCTTTAGGGACTTCTGCACCAATGCTCCCTAAGTAATTCTGCACCAAAGGTCCCTAAATCGAAAATATTCTAAGTCCCATTTGACCCCCCCCCTTAAAAAGGACAAATTTGACCCCCCCCCCTTAATTTTCCAGTTTTGAAGTACCCCCTCCCTATAAACATGTTCCGTGTTAAAAGCTATAAACACGCTTTGTTTTTTCTCCAGTTGACCATTTATTTTTTTTAATTATATCTGAATATCTGAATATATCTTGTACCGGGCGAGAGCAGACGCTATATTTTTATTATATGTGTATGTGTAATTTAAATTTTTATTACATATGTAAAAAATAAATTTATATATACACTCGCACTTTGACTTATTCTTTCAATATATATTCGAGAGAATTCCGACTCTTTTTCGATATATATTCGAGAGAATTGTGATTATCAATGAGAGAGAAAGTGTATTTTCACGTATATTAGTGTGTTTCTAACTTAACTTAGAAACGGCGCAGTAATATAATAATACACTCCCGCGCTTAAAAGACAGTTATTTTTTATTATTTTTATGCAAATATATTCAAATTAAGGTTATAGTTAATATATTACATAATATAGTATATTCTAATACATATTGTGATTTTGTGTAAATTCATTAATAAATTAATATAAAATAATAAATTTATAAAAAAATATGCCTAAATCTGGAAGCCACTTTGCTAGAATTGCTTGAAAATTACAGAAAATGCTTATTTTTTCAAGCAATTCAAGCAAAATTCAAGCGCAGCAAGTATGCGTGTAAGTGCTGTAGCAATAAAAATATCTATATGGAATACGTTTAATAATTTAATATCATATTAGATTTGGAAAATGAAGCTATTGAACATAATAAAAGAAGCAATCAATTTTTTTAGCACGAAATTTAAAATAATGCAAAAAAAAATATTTAAAAAACAAAAAAATTATAATTTTTTATTAAATTTTAGTTATACACAAAATAACTAATATTTTTATACATTATTTTATAGGTATATATTTATTCTTTGAAAGGGGGTAGGCCGCTTCTCTTTATCCTACATTATTCTATCCATTCTTATATACCTATACTGTATATTGTTGTAAGGGCTCTTTGTTATATGTTATGGCATGAAATATTATCCTATTCTGTATAAATAAATACTAGCAAAAGTTGGAGGGGGCTTCCGCCATCCTGTGTCACATTTACTTCTGTTTTTTTTTTCTTAAAAAAAATCATTTTTCACTGAAAATTTATAATTATGCAAACACATTCAGATTTTTAGATGAAGATCCCCCCCTGTTCAAATTTACTTCAACTTTTTTCTATTCCTTAACAAAACCATGTTTTATTCCTTTTACTACAATTTTAAAATTATGCAAACACAACTTATAATTCTAAAAGCTATTCAGAGCAGCGTAGGTGAAAAATTAATGAAAAATTGTAGTTTTTGATTGATTCTCTACTAATAATAGAGAATGAACGCGTTTTTCTGTAAGAGGAAGGAAATTGTTTTTTTTTAATAACAAATATTAAGTAAATAATAAATTTTTTTTGCCCTCCCGGGCATTAAACTCGTGTGTAAAGAATTTTCTGAAATCGTTTAACGCCTAGGCGGGCAAAAATAGTGTAAGCACCATGGGCGAAATACTTTAGACTCCAGCGTGAACACATATAACTCGTGCCCGGCTTCGCCGAGCAATCGTGCTAGTGCTCACGCTAGTGCCGAAACTTTTACGCCCTTGATACTTAATATTTTTTTTTTTTTTTGATACTTAATATACTAATTTATTTATATGTATTTTTTATTTCTTAAATTTACCAAAAAGTTAATAATTTATTAATTTATTTCGTTTTATGAATACTAAAATGTCTTGAATTTTTCTCCAGATTTCTTATTTTTGCCATAAATCATCTATAAATTTATTTTTAAATATCAAAAAATTTTTCAACTTTATAGAAAAATTTTTTTTTCAATTTCTTGAACAAACATCCGTTTTTAACAAAAATTTAAATATGTACGCATAAAATAGTTTCAAATCATATTTAAAAAAGATTTGAGTTTTTAATCAAAAATTTCAAATAATTTTATTTTTCCCGAAAATAGTAAACATAAAATATCTAAAAAGTACGGTAGCTGAGTCGCAAAACTATGGCCTATGTCACCCGCAGACTTTTTTTCTATATTTTGAAATTTCGTTTTGACTGTTCATTAATTCGACGCTGATGATAATCACATACACACGCATACCTACAAATAAATGATTAAAAATACCATAATACATAAAAAAAAATTTAAGAATTTTTCAACCAGTTTCAAAAATATTTTATAAAATTTTAATGATACCTCTGTTTTGAATAAAAATTTAGGAGAATACGCAAGAATCGGTACCAAATCGAATACTACAAAGTGTGACAGTAACATTTTTTGATTGTCTCAAGATATTTCAATTTTTGTTAAAAATATTTTTAGTATTTTGGTATTTTCGAAAAAACCCTATTTTATAATATTGAACCCTGCGTTTCTAAGCCCAGTAGGTTCGTTGGAATAAACGGAGGATATCTTGGGTATTTTTTCAAGATTGTTATTTGGCAACCCAAGGTTTCGATCTCCCCTTGTTAGAGGGGAGGATTTAAAAATAAATTTTTTTTACATACTCTTAAGAAATATATAAAGTAATAAATAAAAAAAATTTTCTTTTATCAAAAAAAAATTATATAAAACTCCTCTTAAGCTCAAAAGTAAGAAAAAAAACAATACTTAAATTACTAATTTTAAACATAATGCAAGCGCAATACTTTTTAACAGATTTGCGGTGGACTTACCCAAACTTAAATTGGACGAACGGAGTTTGTTTAGAGCTTGAAGAAAAAAACAATAAAATCAAAATTACTTACCCAAAAAAAGATCATATAGTAATCGCACAAGCAAGAAAACAAGGTAAATATAAAAAAAGTAATGAAAGTATACGATAACACTCAATTCTAAGAAGGCAAAAAAAATAAACAATATTCCAAAAAACTATAAAAAATAATTTCAATCCAAAAAAAGAAGTTGCAACTTTAAGAATTTATTAAAAATATTCCAATAAAAAGAAAATTTCTAAGTACAAAAATAAACTAAAAACCAAAAAAAAAATTAATTAAATCAAAGCAGAAGTTGAAATAAATTTTCCCCGTAAACGCGTCCAAGTAAATTATGATATATTTATTTAATTGACGTTTCGTTGAACCATGTCAAACTAATCAAAATACAATAATTTTTTTGTATAATTAATATTAAAAAGAATTAATTAAATGTATGTATATATAAAATAATTTAAAATTTACTTCACCAGTACTTGATACGACATGGTTCCGCCATTTTAAATTTATGGTAAATAATTTTATATTCGTAATTAAAATCCAGAAAATGCCATTTACACAAATTTTTATCAAAAAATATAAAAAATTTAATTTCACAATATTGGTCCGTCATCTTGACATTTTTTTAAATTCTCTTTAACTGATTTTAGTCAAAATACCCTAAACATAATATATTTTTAGCCTGTCAAATGCGGTTTCTTATTAGAATTTAATGAGTTAAAACAGTTTATGAATTCTAAGTAATGTTTTTTAATAAAACTAAAACAGCAGTAAAACTTAGACACATTTTTATTTACCTCTTCGTATGTTTTTGTTGCAACTAACATCCAGAAAAACTCAAATATTGTAAGAAAAAATGATAAAATTACTCCAACAACTAAGACAAGAAAAACTCCACCTACATTAGGCAAACCTAATTCTTCAGCCTGGCCTCCTGTACTTTCTTCCTGCAATTTTCATCATAAGTAATAAATAGGCTTATCAAAAAAAGAATCTTAATATATTTATAAATTTAATATTAATAACTACAAATTAAAAAGAATGATTACCGATAGCTTAGGGTTGATGATTTTTCTTCTACTGGGATGGGTTCACTTTTTTATAAAAAATATTATATTTAATATTTTTAATTACCTAACTAGTCAATAAAAAAAATCACGATTATGAGAGCTGACATTTATATAATAATGTATTTTTTGACGCTAAATTTGAATCTGTGGACAGAAGTTGCCTAAAACTCAAATTTCGTCTTAGCATCCCCCCAAAGGGTTCAGAGTTCTTATATTATATGAAAATTTTTAATAACTACCGGCTTATTCCATATGAAACGAAGGTTGGCTTGCAGATTGCGTCTTACGATTGAGATGTAACTTTGCACAGGTGATTATGTATATAAAATATCTTAAATCCCCAATTTTGACTTCTTAAAACTGTTTTAGCCGTCTCAGTGAATTTTGAAGAAATTGTTGTTTAGGCATAGTATAAGAAAAATTTTATATATTTTTTTATAATATTATAATACTATATTTAATAAAGTGGAAGATGTGTAGTAAAATGGATCACTATCATAACAAAATAAGAATCAATAGGTTGGAATGGTATTTAAGAGCTTATAGATTGAAAGTCAATATGGTAATAACATGTAAGAAGAGCAAACCTTTAAACTTTGGTATAGATACGCCCACAACAACATAAGAAGAATTCTCATGCAGTAGTTACATTTCTTCTTATGGTTTAACGTATATAAGTTACTGTCCAGGGATGTCGCGAGACACTTATTACTTAAAATAAACTTTAAAGGTCCGAACATAAATAATTCTTGTATCACCTCAGATTAAATTTGATAATCTGGCAATTACGCTACAGATTATCTGGAGGCTTTACAGGGATATTTGATAGCGGAGGAAAATCTGAAAATTGTTTTTCTTAACCAACAATAAAAAAAAAATTTTAAATTAAAAAAAAATTTTTTTTTTTGTAAATTGGAAAATATATGGATGGAGGATTCATAAGACGATTCATCAGAACAATATTTCAAAGAAAATTATTTACTTATAAATGAAAATGAACTTCAAGGAAAAGATTCCATAACGAGGTATTACTACACAATATGGAGCAACGGCTAATTATACAACAGCGAGAAGAAATTAACAATTACTTACTGCTAAAATCTTTCAACAAAAGAGCAATAAGGAAAGTTCTTTATCGACGGAAACGCAGCAAATAGAAATATTTTTTTTCTTTTTGATGTATTACCTGATTTATTTCTATGTGTCTATAATTATCGTTTATACAGGATATATCCAATTGAAACTTAATTTTTTGGAAATTGGTTTCTTAAAATTTGTACATAAAACAAACAAAAATATTTTTATTCTTATGGAACGTAGTACTTAATTTTTTTTTCTAGGAAAGCACTAATATGCAGAATTATCGTTTTTACTTGGTAAAATAGAGGTTTAAAATATATTGTTATTGTTAATGAGGAACCTTAGTGCCAATTACTTGGCAGCGTTCATTCTGATTTTTAGAAATATTTCCAAAAAACAAGTGTGTATTTGATGTTGTACAGAGAGATTTTAATTGATAAAAAATTTATTGCTTATAAGCAATATGTTTATAGTAAATATATATATTTACAACTTATTTATAAAAAAATTTAATTTTAAATAACATTTTTTTCAGTTTTCAAAGTATCCAAGCGTTTTTTATACTTTATTTTATTAACATTATAATAGATTAGAATATAAAATTTCTGTAAAATATAAATAAAACAGCCAAACTGATAAATATTGTAAAAATCAAATTCGATTTAAAATGACTTTTAAAATTATTATTATCTGATTTTAGGTCCGAATTGTAATTATCTCTTCTTCTTTTTGGTTTAAATTTCGTTTCAAACATTTCAATTTCTTTTTGATTTTGCAATTCTTTTATTCTGTTATGTCTTTCTGATTCAATAATATAAGGTTTTTCTAATTCTTCTTTTCTTTTGAAACAAATTGACAAGTATGCTAAAATCTTTGAGCGCGTGGATACTACAAACAAATGTTAAAATTCCACTGCTTTCAAAAAAGTATGTTGTATTTAAAATATTAGTAAAATTTACATTACGGGAACATTAATTGCTACGTTGTAAAAGTAATTTTTTTTTCTCTTCTGATTAAGAAGTTAGCTCATAGCAACATATATAAAGAAGGTTAATTTTACAGTGTCAGTAAATTCTGACTAACTGCTTACGTATTTCAAATGGGAGCGGATGACATAATATATTACAGGCATGAGTACAACCTTTAGTTCTTGAAAACAGGCAGAGTTTTTCCCAAAAAATATATTTATTTTCATCATTTTTCTCACCATTTTTAATTGATGAAAGTTCATGACAAGGTTTATCACAAAAATAGTTTTGTACATACAAGTAATTGTCCACATTCACTTAAACAAAATCTTGAATAGGCATTACGACATAGCCATGGAAATGTTTCATGATCACCAAAACAGGTTATCATAACAAAAACTTCACAGGGAGGGCATTTAAATGTTTTGCAATCCCATGTTTCTTTTTGATTTACTTCCCTTGCCCATTAGGATTGTTTGGAACCCCATTTGGAACAATTTTAGACTAAACTTTGGTACGGCATTGCACAACACAATTATGACCACACCTTTTATAAATTAAGCCACAAGTTTTTTGACAAGGTGGACAAGGACCTTGATGAGATTTATTAGTTTTTCTTTTTCGTTAATATCAAATGGGAGGAATTATGCATTGCTTATTGCAATGAGGCGGTTTTATTTTTTTTTCACAGCTCTAAATGATACATTTATTTTATTTTTACCATAGCGGCATTTAATGTCAACCGTTTGAGGGCATAAGTAACATGAGCCGCTATGACAAGAAGCAGTACACTTATGTTTACAATTAAAATTATTATCGCAAACTTTTTCACAAATCTTAAAAATATTTTTTAGAATACAATCACAGCAATTTTTATTACAAAGCATAATTTGATTTGAGGACATTTTTTATTGCAATGAAATTCTTTTGAACATATAACTTCTTTAGTAAAACTATTAAATCTACAAGTTTTCAAAAGCACTTCAAAACAGGAGCCACATTTTTCCATGTGACATTTCATATTACAAAAATATATAGTACACAAATATATAGTAGCTTTCCACAAGTAGGACTTTGTTGTTGCTTGCATGTTATCACATACTTTTTTTTCCATATGGGCAAGCATAATTCATTTCAAGAAGACATTTATCACAATTGCCTGATTTAAGACAAAAATTCATCAAATATATGTAAATTACATGAAAATTGTCTATTATATATTTTATCAAATTTCCAAAAAGCATCACTAATTTTCCTATTTCATTTTTGCTTTGACAGTTATAATTGGTAAGTAACATTTTAAAAAAGGTTAGCATTTTCCTGGATGAAATTTTTCTTCACATTGAATACTACATTTTTTGTTATTTTTATCACATTTATCACCGCAAAATTACTCTGTAAAATTACATCTTCTTGTTATCGAAGGTTTTTTCCTGCAATAAAATTTAACAAATACCATTTTTGGACATTGAAGACATGGCCCAGGATTTTTACACATTTGATAAATAAAACATTGAAACTTTCTGTAAAAACTTTATAAAATAATTATTTTTTATGAACTTAACGTTCGAATTGATGAAATGAATTAATTTTTAAGGCTTTAACGATGATTAACCGAACAAATGAAATCAATTTTTGATTTATTTAACTTAACACTGATAGGTGTACGAATTAATCGTCTCTTTTTTTATTAAACCTAACATGTAGTATTTAGTTAACGATTTTTTCAAATCATTATATCAAATATTAATTTTTTTAGAAAATTTTAAATTTTCAAGAAATTAAAATTTTAATTTATAGAAAGATGTTAGACTGAACTGCTGATCTTAAAAAAAGCAGAAAAAATTTTTTATTTGAGATAAAAAAATGGGCCCTGGGAGGGATTTGAACCCACGATCTCCAGTTCTGTACACTAGTGTTTTAACCAACTAGACTACCCGGGGGACCGCAGATTCTCAGCCTCCAAGAACGCTTTGTTATCTCAAATACAGGTGTTACGAATACAAGCTGAATTTATAATTATTTTTTATGAATTTAACGTTTGAATTGATGAAATTAATTAATTTTTAAGGCTTTAACGATGATTAACCGAACAAATGAAATCAATTTTTGATTTATTTAACTTAACACTGATAGGTGTACGAATTAATCGTCTCTTTTTTTATTAAACCTAACATGTAATATTTAGTTAACGATTTTTTGAAATCATTATATCAAATGTTAATTTTTTTAAAAAATTTTTAATTTTCAAGAAATTAAATTTTTAATTTATAGAAAGATGTTATATTGAACTGCTGATCTTAAAAAAAGCAGAAAAAATTTTTTATTTGAGATAAAAAAACGTAGAGAAAATAAGGCTGAGAATCTGCGGTCCCCCTGGTAGTCTAGTTGGTTAAAACACCAGTGTATAGAACTGGAGAACGTAGGCTCAAATCCCTCCCAGGGCCCGTTTTTTATCTCAAATAAAAAATTTTTTCTGTTTTTTTTACGATCAGCAGTTCAATCTAACATCTTTCTATAAATTAAAAATTTAATTTCTTAAAAATTAAAAAAATTTTTTAAAAATATTAATATTTGATATAATGATTTGAAAAAATCGTTAACTAAATACTACATGTTAGGTTTAATAAAAAAAGAGACGATTAATTCGTACACCTATCAGTGTTAAGTTAAATAAATCAAATATTGAGTTCATTTGTTCGGTTAATCATCGTTAAAGCCTTAAAAATTAATTAATTTCATCAATTCTAACGTTAAATTCATAAAAAATAATTATAAATTCAGCTTGGATGCGTAACAGCTGTATTTGAGATAACAAAGCGTTCTTGGAGGCTGAGAATCTGCGGTCCCCCTGTTAGACTAGTTGGTTAAAACACCAGTGTACAGAACTGGAGATCGTGGGTTCAAATCCCTCCCAGGGCCCGTTTTTTTATCTCAAATAAAAAAATTTTTCTGCTTTTTTTAAGATCAGCAGTTCAATCTAACATCTTTCTATAAATTAAAAATTTAATTTCTTGAAAATTGAAAATTTTTTTAAAAAAATTAATATTTGTTATAATGATTTGAAAAAATCGTTAACTAAATACTACATGTTATGTTTAATAAAAAACGAGACGATTAATTCGTACACCTATCAGTGTTATGTTAAATAAATCAAAAATTGATTTCATTTGTTCGGTTAATTGTCGTTAAAGCCTTAAAAATTAATTAATTTCATCAATTCGAACGTTAAATTCATAAGGCCTCGACAGATGCAGTACTTTATGTCGGTGCGTTCATTTCTTTTAACCAATAACCCGGTTGAAAAAGAATACGTACTTTTAGTAATTTAATTACGTAACATAAATATATAACTAAAGTACGTAATTTTGTCCGAATTTGTTACGTACTTTTTTACAGTGTGAACTTAAAGTACGTAATGAAATTACATACTAAAAGCATTTATTTTAGGCACGTAATGAAAATATACAACGAAGTTACATACCGAGGCATGTATGTAAAGTTGCATATTAAAAATACTAATGAAAATACGTAACGAAAACATATATCGAAAGCACGTAATTAAGGCATGTAATGAAAGTACGCAACGAAATCAAATACCAAAAGCATATATTTTAGGTACGTAAAGAAGTACGCAACGAAATTATATACCAAAAGCATGTACTTTAGATAAGTAATGAAAGTATACAACGAAACCGAATATCAAAAGTGTATATTTTAGGTACGTAACAAAGTATGTAACGAAATTATATACCAAAAACGCGTATTTGAAGCACGCAATGAAATTACGCAACGAAATCATATGCTAAAAGTACGTAAAAATTCTACTAACGAAATTACGTCTTGTGAGTATGTATTTAAAGTATGTATTAAAAGTATATAGGTACATATTGAAAGTACGTAATAATAGTATATTACGGTCCTAGGCCTAAAATAAAGAATGGCCCAAATTGCACGTATATTACCTTCCGAGGCGAAGCCGAGGATGGTAAACTGCGATTTGGGTCATTCTTTGTTTATCGCCGAGGATTGTACAAAATTTTTCTGCGACTGTGGCGAGAAAATGCGTCTTTTAAAAATCTTGAAAATACGCGCAGCGTCCAGGAAATACGTACTTTTGGGCCGCAGTACAGAAAAACTATATATTGAATGTACGTATTAAAAATTTATACAAAATTTATGTAAAGGACATTCTACAATTGAACAATTGACGCCTGCGATTGAACGCTATACGTTGCGCAGTATTTTTTTATATGAAGGATTTTCTTCTGCACAAAAGTTCAATCGCAGGCGTCAATCGCTCAATTGTAGAAAGTCCCTAAAGTATATCGAAGAAAGTACCTGCCTAAACCGAGTATTAGGCGCAATCTACGTAAGCGTTTGTATACGTATACGCATGCAAATATTTGCATAGTGCCAACCTATGCAAAGAAAAAAAATAATTATAGTCCGGAGAACTCCCGGGTTGAATGGCGCGAAAATTCAAATTTTAAATAAAACGAAAGGTAATAAACTTGTTAAATAGTTTAATTTTTAAAAAATTATTGTTTATAAAACAATTTTACTTTATTTTAAGTTTATTTTTGAATAAATTTTTTAAAATTTTAATAATTTTAACCATTTGCGTTTACGAAGGTCTATAGAATCGCCCTTAAAATTATCTTCTGTATTTAATTTTTAAATATTATTAGCAAATGAACGTAAATACTTTTTATATTTATGTAAATTATTTATTCATAATAACTTTTATTATAAATTATTTTAACAAATTTTTAAGAGTTATTTATTTATTTTATTTATCATTTTTATTCATTTTTTGTTTTTTATTTGTCCAGAGCAATAATTGATGTATTTTGACAAATAGCTATTAATTTTTTCAGATTCATTTTTGAAATTATCATCTTGTTTAATATAATGCATATATTTTTCCAAGCCTTCTGAAATTATATAAAAAGTTCATAGTTAATATTATTTATAATTAATTATATTGGTTTGTAAAATTATCTACGAATTATATACTTACTTCTAAATATTTCTAAATCATAGTCTGATATTTTCTCTCTTGTACTTTTGTCGGCACATTTGTCTACTTTCAACGCTTTCGAAGCTATAACATAAAACGTTTTGTATATGTTACACCCCATCCATGTAATTGACCAATTCATGAAATGGTCAACTTTTTGACCAATTCATGAAATGGTCAAGCCCCTTGCCCAATTCATGAATTGGTCAAAAAATAGTAAAAAAGTTGACCAATTCATGAACTGGTCAGAAATATTCAATTTTTTTACACTAGTTGGTCAATATTTAAAATTGAATAAATATAATATTTTAGCATGCATATAAATTATAGGTATAACATAAAACATTTTAAATGTAAATTATTTATCAGTTTATAATTTTTATTTTACTCTCTAAACACTATTCTGTAAATATATGTCCAAAATTACAGAATAACAGTCTATAGTCGGTAATACTTATTTTTTACAGTCTATACTATGTAAATTTCTGAATTAGAGAATAGACGATATATTTTTATATCGAGGGGTAGTTAACTTTTAGTACAATTTACTATTTTTTAAAAAAAGTAAAAAATTATTTTTAGATATAATTACGGGGGTTTTTGGGCACGCTGAGCTCAAATTCGGTTACAAAATTCAAAAATTCCGAATAATGGACCCCGAAACTGCAAAATTTAGTAAAAAAAATATTTATTTTAAAACTTAATAAATTATTCTTTACTGCAACACTTGGGGTTTAAAGACAAGCTGATTCCTAAATTCTTTAGATTTTATTCCAAATAATGGACCCAAACACCGCAAAATTCGGTAACAAATAATGTTTAAAAAAATTTTTCTTCCTAGCGAGCCGAAAACACTTTTTTCACCCCGCAACGAGATCGAAAAAAACGCGTTTTCACCCCACTGAGAAAGAAAAATTTCGTTTTGTCCATGGGAACAAAAAAAAATACCCCAAATCGCAGTTTACCCGCTAATTAACGTGCGATCTGGGCCATTCTTTTTTTTGCTCCCTTGGTTAAAAATGTACTATTCATTAATTTTTCTTGACTGCGGCACTTAGGATTCAGGGTCATGTTCAATTAACATTTCTTAACCAAATTTCCAAAGAATGACCACCGAAACCACAAAATTCGGTAAAAATATTATTATTTTTAAAAATTTAATGAATTATTTTTGACTGTGGCACTAGGGTTTCAGGAATATGCTGACCCCGATTTTATTAGCCCATTTCAAAATTCCTAATAATCGATCCCAAAACCGAGATTTTCGGTTTACATACTAATATTTTTAATAATTTTTATTAATTATTTTTGACTGCGGTACTTGGAGTTTTAGGGCATTGTGAATCGGGCGCCATTCACAGGAATAATACAACATGGTTGGAAAGAAACTGCTTTGAGTCCATCAAAGATGTAAATGTTTTAAAAATAATATGAAATGTAACTCATCTTGTCATAGCAATAAAAGTTGCGCCAATCATTAAACTGATTTGTATTAATTTTGTAATTTTGACTTCAATACAAATATTGTATAGTTCTGGTTAATATTTTGAAACAATTTTTAATATTTTGTTATTTATTTTAAATGAGAATATACTGAAAAATATTAATTTTCTAACTATATATTTTTATTAGAAATTTTTTACTTAAAAATTATTTTTAATTTAGACTTGTAATATATTTTTTATTAATATGTATTTTTAATTATTAAAATTATTAAAATTAAAAAATATAATAATGACTCCTGTGTACATAAATGTTATTTTTATTCATTCCAAAATTATTGACCAACTAGTGTAAAAAAATTGAATATTTTTGACCAATTCATGAAATGGTCAAAATTTTGACCAATTCATGAATTGGGCAAGGGGCTTGACCATTTCATGAATTGGTCAAAAAGTTGACCATTTCATGAATTGGTCAATTACACGGATGGGGTGTAACATATATGTAAAGTGCGAATTTTCGAATAAAATTACTAGGCGAGGTTACATTGCATGTTTTTTCGTAAAATGTATCAACAGGAATCGAAAGATCATTCTTCAAATAATAAACTTTTTCCTAAAATTTAGTAATTTTTAAATGCTAATTATTCATTTATAATATTTATAAAAACTATAAGGGGCGTTCACAAAGTACGTAACACCGTCAAGGTGGGTGGGAGTCAAAGAAAAATACTCATAGCACTTTTCAGAGATTGAACGCATTCAAATAAAGCGTTACTAAACGAAAAAAAATTTTATGATTTGTATGTGAAAAAAAAAAAAATTATTCTTATTTTATGTTTTTAAAAACCCGCTCATATAGCTGTCTATAACATTTTTTTTCTACTTTTATGTATAATTATAAGATTTTAATGATTTTAAGAATTTTGAGAATAATATTTTAATTATGTGTACATAAAAAAATTTAGAATTTGATCTTGAAAATAAGTAATAAAAAAAAATGTTATAAAAGAAAGAAATGTGTTAGATTTCTTTACTCTCAAAAAATTGAACTCTTCAGTCACAAATTTCTGCTTAAAAAATTTTTTTTCTTAAATAATTGAATCTAGCTTAAAATATTTATAACTTATTTAAGTATACAAAATTTTTATACATATATTATAAGCTAAAAAAATTTATATTTAATAAATATATTCTAATTAGTTTGCGTTGGTAACGCTTTTGGGGGGATAGGGGAGAAAAAAAATGACATAACGATTTTAGGGTAATTGGGTATCGCCAAAACGGTAAAATTTGCGTTACGTGGTTTGTGAAAGACCCTAAAACTCATCATTAAAATTTAATTTATTTTATGGGATAATTTTGAATACCTTTCTTCCATTATCATATCTTATTGAATGTTTTCTGAAAATCTTATCAAACTCAGATAGATCTCCATCTGGTAAAATTTTGTTGTTACTTTCTTCAGATTTTACAGTCGAGTTTCCTCCAGATACATCTATTTTTTGACCTAATAACACATCATCAATTTGTAGATCTCCGTTTCGATTTTTTTCTGGAGTAAATAAAGTCTTAATAATGGGAGATTTTTCAATATTATTTTTTATTTCATTATAATGATTATCTTCACTAGGTTGACTTGAGCTACTCGTTGAAGCTGTCTCAACATTTTTAAAATTTTTATGACTGGAAAGTGTTTTTGGTGACATGGTTACTTGGAGTCTGATTTTTTCAATTGAATATTTTTCTTTGTCTTCACTAATTAAAGTTTTGATTTTTTTTGGTGTTGACAAATTTTTGTTATCAAAAAAATCTTCCTTTCTTGGTCTTTTCAAAGAATTAGGGGAAGATTGTTGATCTTCAATTGGCTCGAAATTAAAATTTTCAATGTCTTTTTCTTGAATATTTTCGCTCATATTTAAACTCGCATCTATTGCATAAAATAATAAATAAATAAAAATTTATACGCCCCAATAATTTTTTTAATTTAGGTTCCAAATTTTGCTTACCATTATTTTCGAATTTTCCTAATGCTTGTTTTAATTTGAAGTTTTCTTGCTTTAGAGTTTCCAGCTTTTCATCCAAGCTTGTATAATTTGTTAAAATTTTGTGAGCTTTGTTTACTATGTCTAATCGCTTATTTTTAATCTGTTCTAATTCTTTGATATTATTCTTTAAAGAAATGATTGTTTCTTTATAACTTACACATTCTTTGCAAACTTTGGAATCATTAATAGAAAATTTTTCCAGCTCCCTTTCCTTTTCCTCTATCCTAGCATCATACTTGTCGTATTTTGCTTTCTTCATGTCGCTTGGTTTTATCTGATAAAAAAATTATTATTATTTTTTTTTTATTAATAAACTATGAATGAATACAATAAGGTCTCTGTTTACATATTTATAATTTTTTACCTTTTTCTCTTTCTTTTCATTGTTTTTTAAGGATTCCAACGCATCACTTACATCATTTGATTTATTTTAATTATATTAAGATCATTTGATGGAATCAATCTTAAAGTATTTAATTCTGAAAAAAAAATTATTAAAATTATTAAAATTATTAACATTAATTAGATCAAATCTTCTGCGAATTTCATTAATAGTAGAATAGAAAATATTACAATTAATTTTTTTTCCAATCTTGGGCTTTGAATCATGGTTTGTTAATTACTTATGTTAAAAAGTATTTTTAATTATTTGCAGATCATTCAAAATTTTTTTTCTAATTTGATATTAAAAGACAAAAAAATATCTTTCATAAAAAAACCTTAAAGACTTAAAATTTTTATTATGAATTAATAAGGCGTATCTCTCATTTCTTTAATTTTTTTTTTTGAAAATTTTTTTATTCTTTTTTACTGTTTATAAACCTCTTAAGAATGCACACACAAAATTTTGGGCAAAAAAAAATATGGTTTTTGAGATATTAAGATATTAATAATTTAATATCAATATTTTTTTATATATTTTTTTTTTTAATTTAATTTTATTACATTATCTTATATTAATAATAATAAAAATATGAAAATTTATAAATTAATATAAAAAAATAAAAAAAAAAATAAAAAAACGCTATCAAGCACGATTCTATACGTACTCGTCTATCAAAAAACCAAGAAAAGCAGCTAAAAAAGAGGCTCGTATGGGCAAAAAGCAGGCCTTGCAAAAACAGGAACAAGCTTATTTGGATTTTGAAGAACTTATATATGGTCCAAGGACTGATGACTAGTTATTTGCAAGTATTATAGACCTTAAAAATTGAAATATATTAATTAAAACTAAAAAAAAAAACTTTAAACGCGTTTTTCTCAAAATGACTTTTTGAAAACGGTTCCCACGATATCTCTAAAACTAATTGAGCAATTGACACAAAGCTTGGTGCATTTTCTTTATTAAAGTTATAACTAGAGTTGGTACCTCGGACTAAGCTTAATATGCACCAGAAATCATTTTATGGTCGATTTTCGGGCCATTTTCGGCCCAATATTATTTTATTTTATTTAGTACTTTGGTTCCTCAAAGAGGAACCATTGTGTTAGGTCAAAATTTGATTTTCTATTTTTTGGCATATAAGCACGTTTTGGGACCCCAGGAAGCTAAAAAACCTGTTTTTAAAAAAAGTCTGTATGTGTGTGTGTATGTGTGTGTGTGTGTGTGTGTGTGTGTGTGTGTGTACGTATGTATGTAATCGGTGATATTTCACAAATATTATGGAATTAAGACCTAATTTTTTTTTCAAAAATTTTTTCACCAAAAAATCTCGAGGTACTTTTTTTTTTTTTGATTTGGATGTAATACCTCATTTATTTCCATGAAAGTACTTATATTTGAAAGTATGGTTTTTACATGATATCTCGAATCGGATACTTAATTTTTTGAAAACTTTTTTCACTAAAAAATACAAAAATCACCAAATTTTTTTTTTTGGGACGTAGTACCTAATTTATTTCCATGGAAGTACTAGTTTTAAGAACCTTGTTTATTGTTATTTTTTGGATCTGATACTTTATTTTTTCAAAATTTTTTTTGTCAAAATTAAAAAAATAGAAAAATTAAAAAAAATAGAAAAAATAAAAAAAATATTTTTTTTTTTTTGGGTGTAATACCTCATTTAATTCTATGAAAGTACTAATATCTGAAAATATTATAACTAGTGATATTTCAAAACCATTATCGAATTAAGACCTAATTTTTTTTTCAAACATTTTTTTATCAAAAAATCTCAAACCCCCCCCCTTTTTTTTTTAATTTGGATGTAATACCTCATTTATTTCCATGAAAGTACTTATATTTGAAAGTATGGTTTTTACACTATATCTCGAATCTGATACTTAATTTTCTGAAATTTTTTTTCTAAAATTTTTTTCACAAAAAAATACAAAAAATACCAATTTTTTTTTTCTTTTTGGACGTAGTACCTAATTTGTTTCCATGGAAGTACTAGTTTTAAGAACTTTGTTTATTGTAATTTTTTGGATCTGATACTTACTTTTTTCAAAATTTTTTTCTCATGATTAAAAAAAAAAGAAAAATAAAAAAAACTGCAATATTTTTTTTTTTTTTTGGTGTAATACCTCATTTAATTCTATGAAAGTACTAATATCTGAAAATATTATAACTAGTGATATTTCAAAACCATTATCGAATTAAGACCTAATTTTTTTTCAAACATTTTTTTATCAAAAAATCTCAAACCCCCCCCCTTTTTTTTTTTAATTTGGATATAATTCACTCATAAATTGTACTGCCTTTAACAAAGAAGCCGCCAGCATCATTTCTCCTATACTATCTTCCATGGATCTAATACAGATCCATCCATTACATTCTAAAAAGGAGTATACGCTTGACCTTGTTTTCGCTTCAGCTGGTTCTGCTTCATTTCTACACTCTGATGATGCTTTAGTATCATTGGACTCTAAACATCATGAATCAGCCACTTTTATTACAAATAGTGAATTATTTCTACATCCTGACAATTTCCATCATTCAAGATACAATTTCAATAGAATGGATCCTGATTTAATGAACTACTGTCTCAGCTGGATAAATTGGTTTGAATTTATTGATCTTAATTTATACTCATTTGAATTTTGTATCGAAAATTTTTATATGTTACTAAATATACTTATTGATGTTACAGTACCAAAATTTAATGTAAAACGTAGTACTTTTCCAAATTGGTTCAGTAGGGATCTAATTTCAATTATTTTACAAAAAAAGAAATTTCATACCCTTTTGAAAATTACTGATAACTTTGATTTTTATATTGAGTTTAAAAGACTGAGAGCTATTAGTAAGGTAAACTCAAGATCATGCTATAAATTGTACATATCTAAAATACAAAATTCAGTAAAGCATAATATTAAATTCTTTTGGAAATATTTTAATAATCATAAGGGTCGAACTGCGTACCCTTCTTCTATGTATTTAGACAATAGGTTGAGTGATAATAACCAAGCTATTGCTGATCTAATTGCTGATTATTTTTCTTCTGTCTACGAATCTCCCACTGATCTCTCAATCTATTGCCAACTTACATATAACCCAAATACTATTATTAATGAATTTAATGTAACCGTTGAACTTATTGAAAACGCTGGCAAAGCCCTAAAAAATTCGAATGGGATGGGCCCTGACTTTATCCCTGAAACTTTTGTAAAAGCATGTCTTCCTAATCTTATTTTACCTTTACTACTGCTTTTCTCCCAATCCTTTCTCACTGGGTATATTCCATCCATCTGGATGCGTTCATTCATCACTGCTATCTTTAAGGACGGTGATTGAATGGATGTAAAAAACTATAGGCCAATTACCATTCTATGTGTATTTTTTAAACTCTTTGATCATATTTTTTATTTACTACTATATGATAAAGTTTCTACCCTTATAAGTAAAAATCAACATGGTTTTCTTAAGGGTCGTTCTGTTACTACTAATCTATTTAATTTTTTAAATGAAACAACAGATATGGTTAATTCAGGCTCTCAGATGGATGTACTATACTTTGATCTGGCTAAAGCTTTTGACAAAGTAAATCATTTATTACTGATTGAAAAATTGGATAGAATTGGTATCAGGGGGAAGGCTTTGTCATGGATACGTTTTTATCTGAAAAGTAGACTTCAATCGGTCCGATTCAATGGTGCCATATCAAGGTGGTTTCATGCCTCTTCGGGTGTCGCCCAAGGGTCACATTCGGGTCCTTTGTTATTTTTAATTTTTATGAACGATTTGCACTCGAATATCCTTTATTCTACTCTAGAACTCTTTGCTGATGACACGAGACTTAGGAAATGTATTACTTCTCAAATTGATGCTTTGTTGTTACAAATTGACTCTAATAATTTTATAAATTGGCTTACTCAAAATGGTTTCTCCATAAATAAGAAAAAATCACAAGTAATCAGTTTTGGTAAAAAAGACAAAATCTTTACTTTTAATTACCATATAAACTGCTATCCTCTGTCTCGAGTCTCAGTAGTTCGTGACCTTGGGGTTCTTCTCGATGAGGAGTGGACTTTTAACAATCATATTGATCAGCCACTTATTGCTTTAACTCTGGTGATTGCCTTAGTTATCTCTATAAAACTCTTGTTCTCCCACATTTTACATACTGTTCTATTGTTTGGCAACCCTTTACCCGTATAAATTACGAGAGATTGAACTCCATCTCTAGAAACTTTTTAAGATACACTGCTTATAAAATGGGATGCCCATTGAGTTTTGATGATCACTCCTATGAGAAGATATCATCAAGGCTCAATATTTATACTATTGAATCCTACCATCAAGTTTGTGACTTATTGTTTGCCTACTCTGCTATTTGTTCTTCTGGTACAAATGATAACCAGTTTCATTTTGATATGAGATCTCAAGCATATGATCTGAGATATTCGAGACCACTTCGCGAGTCTCAATCAAGATCAAACTTTTCTACTCACCATTGAATCGTATACGTAGAAGTTGGAATTTAGACCCGGAACTCCAAATTTCCTTAACTAGTCTGGACCAAACCCAATTCAGGAATTTTGTGAGGTCTAAATACCTTAAAAACTATGAATAGCTCTCTTTCATTTCATTTTCATTCTTATTATAATTATTTCATTATGATTCATTTTATTTGCTATTTTTAATCAATTCCATTTAACCTGCTGAACCTCTTTGTTTAGTAAAATAAATATATTTTTATTATAAAATGTAATTTTATATATTTAATTGATTGTTATGTTACTAGTCATATTTTATTATATATATATCAAAAAAAAAATTTTTTTTATTAGTTAACATAAATAATTTTGTAAATTTACTGTATCAAGGGTAGAAATACCTGTTAATTTTTGAAATAAATAAATACCTCATTTATTTCCATGAAAGTACTTATATTTGAAAGTATGGTTTTTACACTATATCTCGAATCTGATACTTAATTTTCTGAAATTTTTTTTTCTAAAATTTTTTTCACAAAAAAATACAAAAAAAAAAGACCTAATTTTTTTTCCAAACATTTTTTTATCAAAAAATCTCAAACCCCCCCCCTTTTTTTTTAATGTACTTATACTTGAAAGTATGGTTTTTACTTGATATCTCCAATCTGATACTTAATTTTTTGAAAATTTTTTTCCTAAAATTTTTTTCACAAAAAAATAAAAAAAATACGAAACTTTTTTTTCTTTTTGGACGTAGTACCTAATTTATTTCCATGGAAGTACTAGTTTTAAGAACCTCGTTTACAGTCCCACGTAAAAGGATTAAGCTTAATTTTGGTTAAGCTTAATGAATTAAGCTTACTGGAGTAAGCTTACTGGATTAAGCTTACTGAAGTAAGCTTACGGACTAACCTAAAAAGGCTTAATTTTAAAAATTAAGCTTACGGACTAACCTAAAAAGACTTAATTTTTAAAATTAAGCTTTTTTAGGTTAGTCCGTAAGCTTACTTCAGTAAGCTTAATCCAGTAAGCTTACTCCAGTAAGCTTAATTCATTAAGCTTAACCAAAATTAAGCTTAATCCTTTTACGTGGGGTAATTTTTTGGAATTGATACTTAATTTTTTCAAAATTTTTATTATCTAAATTAAAAAAAAAGAAAAATAAAAAAAATTGCAATATTTTTTTGGTGTAATACCTCTTTTAATTCTATGAAAGTACTAATATTTTAAAATATTGTAACCAGTGATATTCCAAAACAATTTATTATCGAACGAATACCTAACTTTTTTTTTCAAAAATTTTTTTATTAAAAAAATCTCAAAATACTTTTTTTTTTTTTAATTTGGATGCAATACCTCATTTATTTCCATGAAAGTACTTATACTTGAAAGTATGGTTTTTACTCGATATCTTGAATCTGATAATTAATTTTTTGAAAATTTTTTTCTCTAAAATCTTCGTTACAAAAAAATATATAAAACATCTTTATTTTTCGTATTTGACATATCTAATTTATTTTAATGAGAGTACAAGTTTTAGAAATTTAGTTTATAGTAATTTTTTGTATCCGATCACAATTTTTTTTTTATTTTGATATAAATTATAACACACAAGAAAAAATGATGGAATTCTTGCCTCTTTTTGACTTCCTCGGATTATTTCGTTCGTTGCTATGTTTATTTATGTATGCAGCTTAATGAAATTATAAACAATATATTAATTATAATAAACAGCCTAAAAATATTAAATGGTTATGTTTGCATTTTAAAATTAAGATTTAAAAGTTATATTGGCATTTTTTAAAGAATCAAACAATTTATAGAATTAAATAATTTATTATTTTGTGATTAATAGAAATAATATAAATAATGTTAAAATCTTGAAGCAATTTTTTTTTTTTTTTTTTTTTTTTTTTTTTTTTTTTTTTTTTTTTTTATGGGAAATATGTGAATCTTACATCAGCCATGGAGTGTTTGCGGGCCTTAAAGACCCGCAAATTTCCATGACCGCCCAGTTGCACAAAGTGCACAACTGGGAGACCACCGACGAACGCGGTCGCCGGCTACGCCCCAGATTCTTACTGGATAAACACACTTTAAACCCCCCACGCTTGTTTGTCCCAAACCGGAACTCCCTTTTCAGGAATAACTTCAGTTTGGGACGCGCAGCCTAGGCAACTGGCCGCTGCCTTCCCCCAGCCTAGTGACGGGAGAGCAATCTACGATAGAAAGCCCTCCTCCTTTTTCTGCAACAAGGTGACCCTTACGTACTCTGCTACTTTGTTCCAATTTTCAGAACTCAGTAGCATTTCCGGAACCACCTTCTCTGGCCTTCAAATCGGGAAGGGCGGGCGTCCTTCCACGTAGCGCACACATTCAAAGAAAGTGTGCTCCACTGTATCCTTCTCGCCTGGGCAGTGCAAGCACTCCTCTGTTGCCACCTTATGCCAATGTTTCAACATTGCACGGAAATACCCGTGTCCATTTAAGAATTGGGTGAGGTAAAAATCCACCTCCCCATGTTGTCGTCCAGTCCATGCCTGCAGATCTGAAATCAGTCTGCGCGTCCATCGGGCATTTTTCTCTTCCTCCTTTTTCCACCGTTCCTGCCATTTTCCCATAGAGCTGGAGCGGGCGCGAGTGGATGCCACTTCGCGGTCCTCTACACTATCGCAAATGTATTTCCGCTACAACGCTAGCAGGTCGATGGGTATGACCGATGCTACTACCTGGATCGCTTCGAGCGATACCGTATGGTACGCGCAGGCGATCCTCAGGGCCGCTTGCCGCTGCACAGACGATATTTTATGTCTGTACTTGGCAAATTTGGTGATATCCGCCCAGATCTCAGATCCATAAAGCAGGACAGAGTTGACAATGGACATCAACAATCTTCGCTTCCCGGGTCTTCCCGGGATGCGATCGACGCGGCCTTCTCACTCGACCGCTGAAATTGTTCCCAGAAGTTCAGCTTGTTATCAAGCAGAACTCCCAGGTACTTAACCGATGTCTTGGCTTGGATCGTGTGAGGGTTTCCACCATCATCGACATTTACATCGATGTCCGTGGAAATTGATGTGCGACGGGTCAGCAGTACGATCTCCGTTTTTGGGATCGCGAGCTGGAGCCCGTGCTCGCCCATCCAGAGGTTGATCTGTCTCATGACTAGATTCAACCTCTCCTGGGTTACCTGCATGTCCCTGCCAGTGATGGTCAGAGCCACGTCGTCCGCGTACCCGATCAGAGAAGCTCCTTCCGGGAGGTGAACGCGCAACAGGCCATCGTAAAAGGCATTCCACAGGTCCGGTCCGAGAACCGAACCTTGGGCAATGCCCGCACTCAGAACCCTCTGTCGCCTGCCATCGAGCGTGTCGTAGAGAAGTCTCCGGTCCCGTAGGTAGTCCTTTATTACGTTACCCAGATACCTGGGTATCCGGAAGTCGTACTCGAGAGACCGGATCATGTCATCCCATCTGGCCGAATTGAAAGCGTTTTTGACGTCCAGCGTTACAAGAAGGACGTCTTTGCAAATTGCAGGCCGCTTTTTCCTCTCAGCCTCTACGGTATCCACGACACGCCGAATGGCGTCTATCGTGGAATGCCCCTCACGAAATCCTTACTGCTCCTCGGAAAGGCCACCGCCCTCCTCGATGGCTCTTCTCAATCTTGCCCGGAGCATGCTCTCCATCACCTTTCCGATGGTGTTTAACATGCACAAGGGTCTGTAAGATGATGGAGAGTCCGGGGCTCCACCTTTACCCTTGTTCAAGAGCACGAGACGTGCCACCTTCCACTGCCTTGGAAACACTCCCGCCACCAAGCATGCATTAAACATGCTTAACAGGATACCAGGGATTATTTTGACCGCTCGTTTGAGCACTTCCGCTGGTATCCCGTCCGGCCCCGGCGCCTTGCCATTTTTCATTGCCTTGATGGCCTTCACCATCTCGTCCTCGCTGAATAACGGCACTTCCTCCCTGGGTATCGCCTCTACCGGGTTTTCCCGGATAGGCCGCTCAGGGAAGAGAGCGCCGATGATTCGTTCGGTCGACACTGCGTCCATCATGTTGTCAGACCCCCGGTTCAACTTGCCCATTACGACTTTGTAACCAAGACCCCAGGGGTCTTTGTTTACATCCTCGCGTAATGAACGCAGGCATCGACGGATAGCTTTGGCCAGCCGGTGTTTAGCATCCTTGTGTTCCTGGGAAAGTGCAGCAGCCTCGGGCCTGTCCCGTGCTCTTTGCGCCCGTCTACGCGTCCTGTGGCACTCCTTGCGGAGCTCCGCTATTTCGGAAGTCCACCAGTAAACTGGCTTTCTCCCTTTCCAGGGCCTTAGACGAGGCATAGAGGCGTCACACGCCCCTCGCAATAGAGACGTTACTTTCTTGACTAAGATTTCAGCCTCGCGGGGACCTGTAGCCTCTCCATGCCAAGCAGGGACGGACGACGACTCCATTCGAAGATACTCTTCGAACTTGTCCTCGTCCAACTTTGGTACATTCCAACCCAAGGGACGCCTCTTGTACGGAGGCCGTTGGGAAGTTCCCTCAAGCACCCGGAACGTGATGTAATGATGGTCGCTACCATTGTAACCATCCATCACCGTCCATTCGCCGATTCTCCCAGACGCACCTTCTGTTGCAAAGGTTATGTCTGGGATAGAGGCACCCCAACCTGCCCTCTCGTAGGTGGGCCGGTTTCCTCTATTCTGGACCACTAGTTTGCATCTAGTGGCCATTTCCAGTACCTGCTGTCCCCTAGGATTGGTCGTCGGCATGCCCCATTCTAAGGCCCTAGCGTTAAAGTCTCCAGCAAGGATAACGCTTCCAGTTACCGTCCGAACCATGTTCTCGATGCTGGCCAGCTTTGTAGCCAGCACTTCCGAACTATCGTTTGGGGAGAGGTAACAACTTATATAAGTTGTCTCCCCGCACGTGACCCAAACGTGGCAATTGCCTTTCCCTTTTTTGGTCAAGGTCGTATGGGCTCTACCCCGGAGCCATATGGCGCAGCAGCCAGTGTCATCGGTTAGCCAGTATTTGTGGTTCATGTTGTATGATTGATCGCTTAGTAAGAGGATATTTGAATCCTCTTCGCGAGCAATCTGTTCCAACAAAGCACCAGCTTGCCGGGCTTGGTTCATGTTCCCTTTATTCCTCGCCACAGCCAGAGCCTCACGGTAGCTGGGGCAGTTTCCTTCTCCGGCATAGTGTTCCGTAGAGCACTTGTCGTCCCTATTCTTGCACAGGAAACACTCGGGTGTTTCCTTCTTGCATTCTGTTCTTTTGTGGCCATCCATGCCACATTTGAGACATGCTTTTCTACGGTCTGGGCCTTTGCAGATATACTGATTATGTCCATAGCCCAGACACTTAAAGCAGCGCCTTGCATCTGCTCGAAGGCACACTCTGTTCAAAGCCCATCCAATTTGGATTTTCCCTTTTTTGGCTAGGCGGAGAGCATCAACTTCGAGTAATTCCACCACAGCCATCTGACTCATTGTGCCTTTGGTTTTGAAAATGGTAACCAGGAGGTTTTTCCCGTTTTCAATACCTATCGCCTTGGCGACCGCCTCCTGGATCTCCTGTTCTTTCGTGACCTTCTTTCGTTTCTTTCATGACAAGGCGAATTTTGTTAAATATAAATTTGAGAAATTTCAACACGGCGAAATTTTCTTTTTTCTGCACCTCAAAAATCAGCAAAAATTATAAAACAGTGAAAAAAGAGAAAAAGTTTTAAGAATTCAACAAGTCGTGTTCATTAAAAAGGAGGGAAAGACAGATTCTCTGAAGAAGACGCGATCACGTGATTCTTTTTCAAAATTTTTTGGCGTTATCATCTTCCATCTGTATGTTGGCAGTTCAGTCGGCGGCCATATTTTATCAACGAGCTCGTCTGCTACTAAATCTACAGTTAGCGGCCATATTTTTTTTTCTATTCATCGTAGTCTGCTGCTATACACATGTGGGTCTTGCGTCACGCCTCAATAGAATCTCTTCTCTTCTTCTCCTCTTTTGAAAAAAGAAAAGATGCGTAACTATATTTGTTGTTTATGTTTGAATATAATTATAAAATAATGTTACTCTTACATTTTGTTTAGTATTAATAATATTATTTTCATTATTATAAACATTCTAAAAAATATAATTATAAATAACATAAAATTATAATAAAATTTTGTGTTACTATAAATATTATACAATTCTTAATAATATAAGTTCTCTCTCTAGCTCGTGTGTAAAAATTCTTTTTTTTGTCAAATACATTTAAAAAAAAAAGGAAGAAACTCATTTTTTAAAAATAGTACTTTATGCAAAAATTTTCTATAAACTCTTTTAAAAGTACAGTTTCATAATTTAATATTATTGTACTATTTTTTAACTTTTGTGGTGTTTGTAATTTCATTAATATATTTAAATTCTTTAAAAAAAAAATTAAAATTAAAAAGTAATCGTATTGATATAATTTTCTGTCATATGTTGAACAGAGACAGAGATGTTCGAATTTTGTTAATAAAAAGAGATAGAGATGTTCAAATTTTTCTACTACGCTAAAATTTTTTTTTTTTTTTCTTCTTTCAACATTAATTTTTAATATTTTTTAATACCTTTGAATTGCACTAATAGATTCTAATAATATATTAAATTCAATTTATAAATTCATGGCAAATATATCTTTGTGAATAACTAGTCATTCGAGGATATAAAAATCGTAGTCTTGCTTGTGCCTAACAAAGCAATCGATGCACTTCTGCACTTTATTTCCTACGATAATTTTTAAATGATATTTTTTTTTTCCATGTTTCATTTTCTTTTTTTAATTTATTTAATTTTAATTAACTTCTGTTAATTAAGTTAGGTTAAATATAAAGTATTTCTGTGTTAAAAAAGAAAAATTTTTTTTTGTCTTTTACAAAAAAAGTAGTGTATTATAAAAAAAAAAAGAAAAAATTTTTTAATCTCTTTAGCTATATCTCTGTCTCTTGATTTTTTTTAATACAAAGAATTAATTCAATTGATGTTACCTAGGTACTGAACTTGGACTTGGCTTCTTGATGGATTCAAACTCTTGTCAGTTCAAGGAATTACTTCTCGCACAGCAGTACAACATCAATTACTGAAATTTCTTCCTCTGGAATTTTCATCGTCTAAGCCATTTTGAATTGGTGGACTCCTTCAGGCCTGGACTTGTCATCGAGCAGTGTATTTACATATAAATCTTTTATTATAATATATTCATATATTACTCCATTGCAAATTTTATCGAGGAGCATTATTTTTTTGAATTGCTAATTTTGAATACTTATAATTACTATTTTTTTCTTAACGCTATACTTTAATAACTTTTATACTTTCTTAAATTGGTAGTTCAGATATTGCTCTTTTATGTCTTTCAAACAAAGCTAGTATTAATTTTGCGCTATAAATTTAAAAACAAATTTTTTTATGTTAAAATTTTTGTATCGATGGGATATTTGCACCTTTTTTATTACAAATTATTTTTTTTTTTATCATTTTTAAATTTTATTTTAAAATTTTTTATTTCTTTAGTATATGCCAACTTACTGGTAGATTAACATACTGTTCATACTTATCGTTAACCTTTTATGTAAAATTTGTATATTAAATAGCAAATATCCTTTCAATTTTATAATTACTCTTTGGAGTTAGTCCTGGGCCATGGCTTCCATCATCTTGCAACAGACTAATATGATTACTAGGATCAAAAAAGCTTACAGTAACTTTGAAAATGAAGGTGATAATATGAGTGTATCTTCTTGTAAGGTTAGAATGGAAACCCTAAAAAACAATTGGGTTAAATTTGAAGAACTAGACGCTCAATTGTATGATCATGTTGATTATAATAAGCTAATAACAGAACAGCCTTATTTTAAGGATGCTCTTTTCGATAAAACTGAATCTGATTATTTAAAAAATTTAAGCCTCTTTCAACTTTATTTAGATTCACATCCTCATACCACCCTTAACTCTACAGCTATTGATAATCATGTTTTTAATTTTAAAAATACAAATACTGAAGATAATGAGAGACTACCGAGAATTAATTTACCTGAATTTTCCGGTGAATATAAGGATTGGGAGTCATTTCGCGATGTATTCCAGTCCTCGGTGATTGACAAACACAATGTTCCTGACGTCACCAAATTGAGGCATCTTAGGTCATGTCTCAAGGGTGACGCCGAGGACCTTGTCAAGTCATATCCGATAACTTCGGAAAATTTTACTATCATTTGGAAAAAATTAGTCGAAAAATATGAAAATAAAAAAAGGCTTGTTAATTCTCATATGTCCTCATTATTTTCTATTAAGTCAGTGTGCAAATCTAGTTCTTCTGAATTAAAAAGAATATTAGTTAGTTTAAATACTCCTTTATCAGCTCTTAAAACGTTAAAAAGACCAGTCGATAAATGGGACGATTGGCTAGTTTTTCACGCAGTTTCCCTGCTAGATAATGACATGAAAAAGCAATGGGAAAATTTCTTTAATAACTTGTCATTAACTTCTCAAACAGTTGGTAACGAAGCATCGGTGGTAAAGTCTTCTGATCCTCCAACGTTTGCTCAATTAATTTCTTTTATAGAATCCCAGATCAGCGTTCTGGAATCCTTAGAAGAAAATAGCGTCAAAGTAAACTTAAATGAAAAATCAAATAGTAGTAATTTTAACTCTTTTAAAAACGCGAATGTTAATGCAAATCCTGCAAAAGTTTTTCATAATCAAGTTGAGCCGTCCAAGCAACAATGCCCTCTATGCAAGGGAGAGCACTTGATTTTTAATTGTAGTGACTTTAAAAAATTGGTAGTTGAAAAGAGATATGATTGCATAAAGCAACTTAAAAAATGTACTAATTGTTTGGGCAATCATACCTTTTTTAAATGCCCTTCAAAAAAACGTTGTAATGTTTGCAAGGGAAAACATCATACAACTTTACATAACGAAAAACTAATTAAAGCCAAACCTAATGATTCTAGACCTGATTCGGGATCCGTAAATAAAAACAAAAATTTAAATACTTCTGAAGCCGCAACAGCTTCATCAACTAACTTATGTAATCTTTCTGTTAACTTTTCTGAAAACCCCTGTGAAGTTCTGTTGTCCACTGCAATCGTTAAAGTTGTTAACGAAGATGGTTTTGAATTCCTCGCAAGGGCATTAATTGATAATTGCTCTCAAGCATCCTTTATTAGCGAATCTTTATTCAGGAGATTAAAGTTAAACTTTTTGCCTCTTAATATGCCAATATTAGGTATAGGTGGCGTTAAAAATTATACCTGTAAAAAATTGGTTAAACTCCATATTAAACCTCACTTTCTTTCGGACTTTTCAATCGAAGTTTTAGCCTTCGTTATTTCAAAGGTATCTTCGTACTCACCAACAGCCAGTAAAGAATGTAAAGAATTAGATCATATCTCTGGCCTGTTATTAGCTGATCCGAATTTCGACAAGCGAGGTCAAATCGAAATTTTACTTAGTGCCTCTACCCACGCTTATATTATTGAGGAAGGGATTAGAAAAGGCGCTCTGAATGATCCGATAGCTATGAATACTAAATTAGGCTGGGTCATTTCAGGTAATGCAGGCATTGGGTCTGCTTCTAACATATCGGTGACTTCAGACGCCGATTCTACTCTTTCCTTCGATTTAGAGCGTTTTTGGAGACAAGAGGAAATCTTCGATGAGCCCTCAAAATTGCTTAATCCGGATGAGCAAGAGTGCGAAGACCATTTTCTCAGAACTTATTCTAGAAACCCTGAAGGTAGATATATGGTACGTTTGCCTTTTAAACGTGATCCTGAAAATATGAAATTCCCAGGCTCTTTTTCTATTGCTGAAAAGATGCTGTTGCGCATGGAAAAGCGTTTTCTCGCTGATCCGATTTTAAAAAATTTGTATGTTGAATTCATGAAGGATTATGAGGACACAGGTCATATGGGAAAAACAGGTCATATTGTTGATTTTATTTTGTATTATTTTCTTCCCCATCATGGCATTCTCAAAAAAAATTCTTTGAAACCTAAACTTCGAACAGTGTTCAATGGTTCAGCCAATGATTACGATGGTGTATCATTAAATAGCCTTTTGCATACAGGGCCAAATTTGTTGCCCGACTTGGCTGAACTATTGATACACTGGATGAAATATCAATATGTTTTTGTCAGTGACATTAAGCAAATGTATCGCCAAATCCTCATTCACCCAGAAGATCGTAAGTACCAACAGATTCTATGGCGTGAAAATAACAGTGATAAGATACAGGCTTATTCACTAAATACTGTTACTTATGGGGTTGTTAGTAGTCCTTATCATGCTATTAGAGTCACTAGGCAGTTAGCGATTGATGAAGGCGAAAAATATCCTCTTGGCTCAAAATCCTAAACTCTGAAACTTACATGGATGATACCCTTTCGGGAGGCTATTCTCTGCCAGAAGCTCTTGAAAAACAGCAGCAATTCATTAATATTTGCAAATGTGCTGGTTTTGAACTTCATAAATGGATGTCAAACAATGATGCATTATTAAACTTTCCTGAAGATATTAAAGCTGGTGTTTATGCATCTAACTCCTATTTTTCGTTGTTAGGTCTTAATTGGAATCCTAAAGAAGATTATTTTACATTCAATATCGAGCTTGACCAATTTGAAAAAGACATTACTAAGAGAAATGTATTATCCAGTATTTCCAAGTTGTTTGACCCATTAGGGTATTTGTCTCCGGTTTTGATAACAGGCAAAGCATTTATGCAAAAGTTGTGGATTAAAAAAGTAAAATGGGATGATAAATTAACAATTTCTCTTAGTGGTGAATTTTTGAGTTGGTATCAAGCGCTAATTGCTATTAATTCAATTCGTGTTCCTCGTTGGCTAGGTTTCGTACCTGACGCTAAATATGAGATTTTTGGCTTCTGTGATGCTTCTCAGATGGCATACGCAGCATGCGTTTATTTAAAAACGACGTTTCAAAATAAAACTGAAATTCGTCTGCTACAGGCTAAATCCAAAGTCTCCCCTATAAAGCCTATGCACTCAATACCTAAATTAGAACTTTGCTCAGCATTACTATTAGCGAGATTGACTGTCAAATTACTAAGAGCTTTGGATTTACCTTCTTCTGAAATTTACCTTTTTACAGACTCACAAGATGTTCTTTTCTGGTTACGAGAACACCCTTCTAAATGGTCGTCAGTTTTTATTCGTAATCGTTGTTCAAAAATTCATAATAAGGTTCCTGAAGCTTTCTGGAGTCATGTCAGGACTCATGAAAACCCTGCAGACTGCGCTTCAAGAGGCATATCCCCAGAACAGCTGCAAAATTTTTCTTTGTGGTGGGAGGGAAATGACCGAATGAAGAAAAATTTTAACTTTGCTTCAGATAAAAATGCTTTTCAAAGCAAGTCAATAAACTTAGTTACTACTCACGTGGTACATATTGAAAAAGTAAAACATGATAAAATCTGGGACTTAGTTTCTAAATATTCGGACCTTCTTCGGTTACTGAAAATAACTGCCTTAGTTTTTCGCTTTTTGTCAAAATTATTGATTAAAATTAAGTCAAAAAACATAAACAAATTTGAAAAAATCATACTTAAATTACCAATTTTTCAATTCTCATGGTTCAATTTTTCTGAATCTAATAATAATAAATATGTTAGTGTTTTTGAGATGAAAAGAGCTAAACTTTTTTGGGTTTACATTACTCAACTCGCTCATTTTAAAAATGAAATGATTACTTTAAACAATGGCTCAAATTTAATAAAGTCCTCTGATATCCTAAAATTGGACCCTTTTCTCGAAGATAATTTATTAAGAGTTGGTGGTAGAATTCAGAATTCTTTGTTAAATCATGAGCAAAAACATCCTTTAATAGTTCCTAAAGATTGTGCCTTTTTAAAATTGCTCATTCGTTATTATCATCAAAAAACTTTACATGGTGGGGTAACCCTTACTTTAGCCACTCTTAGACAAGAATTTTGGCTTATCAATGGCAGAAACTTAGTGCGTAGTTATATTTTTAAATGTCATGAGTGTATTAGATATAAAGCCAATCTTAATAGTCAAAAAATGGGTATTCTACCCCCCAGTAGAGTGCAACGTCCTGAGAAACCCTTTATTAATACAGGCATAGATTATGCGGGTCCATACAAAATTTTAAGGTATAGAGGTCGTGGATCTGCTACTTATAAAGCATACATTGGAATTTTCGTATGTATGGCTACCAAAGCTGTACATTTGGAATTAATAACAGGGTACTCTTCTGACGATTTCATAGCGGCTTTCCGAAGATTCACTTCCACTCGTGGTCCTTGCACTGGTCTATTTAGCGATCAAGGGACTACCTTCATTGGAGCTGACAAGGCTTTGAAGGAACTGTATATGGCCTCTTCAAGCCATATGCAGGAACTTCAGGCTAAGTTAACTTGCGAGGGTACAACCTGGTCTTTTAATCCTCCAGGTGCGCCACATTTTGGGGGTCTTTGGGAGGCCGCTGTGAAGTCGGTCAAACACCATCTTCGTAGAGTTTTAGGGGATCATACTTTAACCTTTGAGGAATTCTACACCTTACTCAAACAAATTGAGGCCTGTTTAAACTCTAGACCTTTGTTGCCTCTATCAGACATTCCTACTGATGGACAATTTTTATCACCATCTTTCTTGCTCACCCAATCCAATTCCTTTATCGTACCTGAACCTAGATATTTGGGTAGTAAAATTCCCCCCATGGAAAGGTACAAACAAGTTCAAAAACTGTTGCAGGAATGGTGGGAATCTTGGTCGAGGGAGTACCTCCAGAGTCTTCAAGAAAGACAAAAATGGAGACAAAATAAAAGAAATTTACTGATTGATGACATAGTCTTGGTCTCGAACGAGACCTTGCCTCCTTCAAGGTGGCCATTAGGTCGCGTGATCAAAATTTATGAAGGTTCAGATGAATTGACAAGGGCTGTTGAAATCAAGACAGCTGGTTCAATTTTGAAGCGCCCAGTTCATAAATTGGTTTCACTTGAAAAATCAGATAATGCTAATAATTCATAAAATATATTAAAAAATTATTAATTAATTTAATTGATTTTTTTTGTATTAGAAAGTTTAAATGAGTACTTGTGCTCAATGTTTTGTAAATAAATGTTTTTTAAATTAATTTTTTAAACCAATTATTTGTATATAAATGTTTAAAGTAAAAAAAAATACAAAATAATATTTTTTAGAACTTCTGTAAATAATTTTATTCTAATTACATTTTTATAATTTTTAAACTCTTTTTTTATATAATCTTTCAATTTTTTATTAGGATAAAAAATTAAGCCGGGAGAATGTTCCGTATCTATGTATATATTTGTAAATAGGTTAGTGTTAGTATATATGTTGTAAGAGAAGGGAGAAAACTCGCCGGCTCGCGCCTTCAGTGCCTGCTTGGCTTGGATTGACATAACACGTCAAATAAATCTTATTGTTAAATATCAATTGAAAGTGTGGTTTTCTTAACCCTTATCCAAGTCATCCTTCACCCTTATTGTCTCACAACCAGTGCATTATTCAACATTTGGTCCAACGATCCGTTGAAGTGATTTTTTTTTAAGTTAAAAAAGGCAAATAAGTAAAGACGGAAGTCTATTCTTTTTTAATAACGGCACACATGCTTTCGTTTTTTCGTCCGCGTGCCAGAATCTTTATTTCATACTAAAATTAAAAGTGACTTTTCAAATACATTATTAAACGTGAAAAGCATTTATAAAAATTATGGTGAAGGTTTATATAATAGACTAGTGCGGCACTAAAACATACAAAAAAAAAACATACAGTCCACGCAAAATTTCAAAATTTCAACATGGCGAAATAAAAATTTTAAAGCTATCTCAGTCCTTTTAAATCTCGAATTTCGAGTTTGAGCATGGGGATCATGTCCCGAACGTTCGAATCAGGGCCCGTTACCGCTTGAACTGCTTCCTGCAGTTTGCCGGAGTCCAATATCGACTCCAGCTCGATGAGGACGCTGCCGCCTTGCGTCTTGCGGATTCGATGGACTTTAGCCCCCGAATCTTCAAGCTGGACGTTCTTCTTAATACTGAGAAGAGTTTCCTCGTATGTATGGCCTGCTGCTGGTTTTATAAGTAAGGCCTCCATCCTCTTTTTGTACCTACGCCTACTCGGCTTGGTACTGACCGTTTCAGCAGGCCTTTTTGGCTGCTGAGTATTCTTCTTCTTAGCTTTCTGCTTCTTTTTGGGTTTTTCCCAGGTATTCACTTTATTGGGTGTTTTTTCTACCTGAGCCTGTTTTTGCAACTGGCTTGGGATTTCAGTTACCTGGTTTCCCTGTTGAAGCTGCAGCTTTTTTTGTTTCTTCCTCCTTTTTTTTTCGGCCTTGCTGATCCTTTTGGGACTGTTTGCATTATTTTGCTTACGTGAATTGTCTTGCTCACGTAAACTGTCTTGGTCCTCTTCCGAAATTTGAGTTTCCATTGGAGACTCGTCTACCTCAGGGTGGTTTGTCAATTTCACTAGATCATGGTGATCAGTGGAAGACCGATCGAGAGCCGTTGCGTTCGGCTTCGATTTATCCGACCCTTCTTGGATTTTTCTTTCTTCTAATAAGCGTTTTTCACGCCATTCCTTCTGTCTCTTTTGCTGCTGCTGGAGCTTCTCACGTTGCTCTTGAAGCCTCTTTCTGTTTTCTTCTTCCTGGAGCACTTTTTTCCTCTTTCTTTGCCCTTGTAGCTCCTTCCTGTTTTTCTCAGTTATTGAGAGCTCTACATTTTGTATTCCCTGATCGAATTCAGACAGTTCTTCATTCGATTGGGTAACCTCGTTCATCTTTTTCCCCGTGTTCCCCCCGTTGCCTGGTGAGCTCTCGGGAGATGATGTCGGGCGGGGCCTTTTAAGCGAGCCTTTCCCATTCATTTCTTTAAGGAGGGCTTCATATATCGCAGATACTGCTTTAGTTTGCTGCTCCTTAATCAATACCAGCTACTCCACTACTTGAAGCAATTAATGCGGCTATTTTTTTTATTACAAAATGTTATTATTATTATTATTATCATTGTTGCGGAAGATTGGTCAAATGCAAGGAGTACACTGAGAGAATAAATTATAAGAAATTATTATAAATTCTGGTAAAAACTCTTATCTTTTTATAATAATTGAGCGAATATTTGTAATTTTCGCATCGTTACCAACCATTTCTTTTATAAAAAAAAATAAAATTAGCTTTTTTTATATTTCTCTCATTTTAATTATGCAAAAATGATTTAAAATCCATTAACGCCGGCGCGACCAATCCATGGACGCTAGAATTTTCACTTTAATAACAAAATGATCTTAATAATCTACTTTACCAGCTACTAAAAACGAAAATTGTATGTATAATTGCATGGTTGTAATCAATAATATTTTTTGTAAATTAAGATTACAGCCCATTGTTTGAGGAACCTCAGTGCCAGCTAGTTGGCAGGGTATTTTTTTAATGCCCACCAAATGGTCAATTTTAAAAATTTTTTCCTCATTTTGGTACCAACTCTAGAGAATACTCTACAGAACATAATGCTATTCTGTTTCTTAGTTTCAGCTGTCCTAAAGGGGCGAAATCGTGGGAATCGTTTTTTTCGGACTATATTTTGACGCCCTCTATAATATGAACAAAACGACAAATATAATTTTTTTTTTATTTTTCTTAATGTTTAATAATAGTTTAATAATATAAAAAGAAAAGTTGTTAACTTTGATAATAAAATGATTGAAATAAAATGATTTGAAAATTTTTTAAAAATCGATAAAAAAATGAGAGATACCCCTTATGAATTTAAAATTTATTTATTTGCTTTTACCAAAAATATACCAGGAACCTTTGAAACCGATAGCATTTTATTAACTTTGAAGTAATATTAAGAGAGAGTTTTTTTAAAAACTATTTTCCCTAAAATAGGTGTCATTTTAAAAATAAACACACTTAAGTCAAATTTAGTACTTAAAATAATATTTTGATGTTTACAACAAATTTTATAGCCGTCCTTTTTTAAACTTATTAATCTTTTAATTATTCGAAAAAATATATATTTATATAATTATAATGGATGAACTAAATAATAAATATTTTAAATTATAATAAATAAATAAAAAAAATTTAATTTTGGTAAAACTTAAAAGGAAAAATTTTTACTTAAGGGAAAATTTTTTTCTAAATATATCGTTAATAAAGAAAGTTTTCCCAAAAATATAAAGTAGATGTACCAATGTTTAGGTATTGAGTCTCAAAATACTCGATGCATTACTCGATGCATTATTTCTTCGGTATTGACGAGACAGTGCGCGATGGCATTACAGGAGAAAAAACTCAATATCCACAAAAACGTGTAGATATGCCATTTTCTCCTGTATTCATTTTTTTTATCTATATAAATTTTTTTTCAATACCTAGAACCCTGCAGATGTGCCATCGAATTTCACAAATGATAAGTGATAAGAGAATAATTTTTGCACCATCTAGTAGAGAATTTGATCACCATTACGCCTATATAAAAAACTTATTTTTCATACAAATGTAGATATTGGGGTTTTTAATCTGTAGGGCAGTGTAGCTTCAACTTAATAATTTAATTTTGGTGGCATAGTTTTCTGCCTTATAAGTGATCTTTTTTGGCAACAAATTTTTTTGTTTGACAATTGGATGAAATATTATATGGAAGTTCTAGTTATTTACTATAGTTGTTTTCAAACCGTTACTAATTGATTTCACATTTCGGATACTGAATTGTTGTGAAATTTTTTGTCTCAAAATTTTTTTTCTTAAAAATAAAAAGTACACCATTTTTTTTTTTCATTTCGAACTTAATATTTTTTTTATATGAAAGTATTGCTATTAGAAAAACTGCTTTATTGACCTTCAATTTTAAAAATTCTTTTCTCAAATTTATTGCGTAAAAAAAAAATTTTTCTATTTTGGACATAATACCAAATAGAAGTACTTATAGTTTTCAGAAAATTATACTATAACTAGATTTCTCCGATCTGATACCTAAATTTGCGAAAATTTTTGTCTGAAAATTTTTGGCCTCAAAAAATAAAATAAAAACCTATATTTTTCTGCTTGGACGTAATACCTAATTTTTTTTATTTTGAGGTACTATTTTTAGAAATAATTTAATTATAGAAACTACGAAAAAAATTAAAAGGGAAAGAAATTTTTATTAATTTATTTCATTTTTAAACCATCGTTTCAGGTTTTTTGGATGCAAAGAAAAAAGTTTAAAAAGAAAATTTAATTACGTTTTTTTATTTTTATTTTTTTTTTATTTTTGGGGAATTGGGGGGTAACCCAATTTTTCGTACTACAAGCGCTTTTAATTTTACGGTTGCAATATGCGAAGATTAAAAAAATGCTACCAATCTATTGGCACTCCGCCGGCTCCTGAAGTAGGACTGGAAAATTTTTACATCTTATGTATGACAAAGAACTTGGTGTTACGTGAACAAAAAAAAAAGAATCTAGTTTTTTTATGTTTTGGCAGAAAAAATTTAAATATAAAAAGTAAGAGATATTGAGAAATAATGTATTTCCTAAAACTAAAAAAAAAAAATAATCTTTTTTTTTACTTAAAATGCAATTAAAATAAAATATAACAAATTTTTAAAAAAATAGATATCAAAATCGAGAAATCTAATAAAAAAGGTATTTATAAAATTACTACTTCCAAATAAAATAAATTGGCATAGTACGTCCAAAAAGAAACAAAATTTTAATCTATAATTTATAAGATTCAAGAAATATAGTAAAAAAGGTATTTTTAAAACTAGTGCTTTCATAGAAAAAAATTTAGTACTATCGCAAAAAAGAATTTTTTTTTTTTTTTTAATACAAGCAAATTTTGAGAAAAAATCTTCAAAAAATTAATTAATTAGATTCAAGATATCGATTAAAATAGTGGTGATTTTTTGTTGAGTAATGTACGCATATGTATTCATATACATTTTTATATGTAGGTGATACTTTCTCAAGCCTGCCACTCCCCTCTGTCCAAAAATAGTGGCAAATAAAAAATATTTTGTTTTTTTAAAATTGATGAGAAAAGGATCTAGTTTTTCATTCTCATTGGCTTTTTTAACTCTGTAAATCTAATGTGCCAATTTTAGGCTTTGAGCGGTGGCAGGTCCAAATTCAAAAATCAGAAAAATTGATATTAAAGGAGGTTAACGGTAATTTTTTTGACATTTTTTTTTCCAAAAAGTTGTTATTTATTAAAACAAAGAAAACAAGACCACCCACGTGGTAATTTGTCGACTTCTTAAAAAATTTAGTTTGTGCTATGTAGTTTTTAAAAAACGTCAACTTTGAAAAATTGATATCTCTAAACCTACAAATCTAAATTAAAAAAGCTTTCGTGCAAAATGGTAGTCATTTAATACATAATAAGTGCACCAAATAGCAGGGGATTTCATCGAGTAGTTTTAGATTTAGCAATTTAAAGGGTAATTTAAAAGAGAATTTAAGTTAATTTATTTTTATTAATTTAATTTAATTAATTTAAGTCATTTTAAAGAGAACTAGATAGCCGCTCGCTCTGTGCGCGCAGAATAATGACTTTTTTTTATAATTTCGTTATAAAATTAAATTAATTAAAATAAAATTTATGGTTATACTTATAAAAAATACTATATTTTTATTATTATCAAATATTTTTACCTTCAAAATGCAATAATTATCTATTTTATAGTCTTTTTACGTTAATTTATGTACTTACTTAAGCAAATTTTATTTGTGTTTTTATTAATTCCTGAAGGAAAGTTTTTATGAATTTTTTTCTTTACTTGATTGGGGGAAAAGATTATATTTTCGTCTACCTATTTCAATTTTCACTAAAAAGATTTTTCTAAATTAGCATTTACAACCTATTGAGAATCGAATAAAATTGTAAAAAACCTAATTTGAGGATTTTCAAAATTTACCTACTTTAAATCTATACTACACGACCAGGCTGCTTTGCTTGAAATTTATTTGTTGCTTGATTTTTCAAGTCCCCTACTTAATTAATCTTCATTTGCGGGATCTATTAATATCTGTTATTAGAGTTAAATTTCTATTAATATCTCAAGAAAAATTTAAAATTTGAACCTCATTTCACAAAAAACGTTATTTTTTGATTTTTGTTGGCAAACAGTTTTTAGGGTATACTCGCTTTTTAGGTGCATAAATTTTCATAACTTTGAATTTTTCAAAATTTTATGTTTTCCAAATTTTCTTGTTACTTAACCAAAATTTTGATATACATTTTGGATTCATCTGAAAAATTTACACTAAGACCTCTTCAGACAGATTTTGAACAAATATGTAATTTTGTATGCAAAGAAAGAAAATAAAATACAATCCGAAAAACAGAAAATTTTGGAAAATTGAAAGTTATGAAAATTCAGTTTTTGAATTTTTCAGAACTTAAAAGGTGAATATGTCCCAAAAACTGAGTACCAACAAAAATTTTGGGAAAACAAAAATTTTAAGGCCAATAGGGGGCTTGCATGGGTCGGAATTTTAACAATTGTTTTGCCTAATTTGAAACTAGATCAAAAAACATTAGACACGTATTTTTTTGTTTTTCAAAAAAATGAAAATTAAAAAAGTGATTACGTCACCCCTACCGTATACAGCATTAGGTATTGAATACTTATCTGGAACCGTCTTAAAATTTAGGGAGCGATAATCTCCCACCATTCTCCAGTCGCCAATTGATTTTTTTACGTGGTGGATCGGACTTGCCCAAGGGCTAGATATTTGTCGAATCCATTTCCACTTAAGTAACAGGTCTAACTCTTTCTTAGTAGCTGTGCGTTTTTCCGGACCCAGTGGTCGTGGATGCTCAGCAACTGGAGGCCCTTTTGTTAATATGTAGTGCGCTACCTTGGTTTTTGCAATGCCCTGAGTTTGGGCTAGTCCGATAATTTCTGGAAATTCCTTAAAAATTTTATCGTATTCAGAATCTATTACGTTACTTACAGCGAAAATTCCATAGCTGCAGCTGTTGACAATGCTCCCCTTTGAAATATGTTGGATTTTCTTGTCATACAATACTTGTCCATGGATGTCGACTAGGAGTTTGTGATGAGCCAAAAAATCTGCGCCCATTATGGCTTGTGGGATGTCTGCTACGAAGAAGTTCCACGTAATATCCCTGCCTAAGTTGAAGTCAGTTTTCAGCTTTTTTACTCCATAAGTCTTAATTGGTGTTTCATTTGCTGCCCGTAACGTAAAATTAGTCGGTTGACTATTATTGGCGTGTTCTCTTGGTAGTACTGACACTTGCGACCCAGTATCTACCAAAAACTTTTTATTAGACTTTTTGTCTATTACTATGAGGCGGTTTATTGCCGTTTCATTGCCATGCAATGCCTCTACAGCATGACGCACTTCTAGTTTTTTTGGCTGTTGGCGTTCCTGTTCCAAGTGCATGGTTTTTGGCACCGATTGGAATCATTTTTGAACTTGTTGTGCCAATAACACCAATCTGGGTTGATGTGGGAATTTTTCCCTTTATACTCCCTGTTTTGAGATTTGGATCGGCTTCTGTTGTAGGAATTGCCACTTTGACTTCCCCTGCCCCGATAGCTCAAGTTCTGTACCTGCTCCGTCAGCTTTTCCAACTGCTCTTGGAGCTGTGCCATATTTAAGCTCTTGTTGCTATCGATTTTATTTACCGCCTGTGTTGGTCCTTTGGTGGTTGAGATTATTCTATCAGCCATCGTTGCCAATTTGTCCAAGTCGTCGATTTCAGAAATGCATAGTATTTGTCTGACTTCTGTCGGGAGACTTGCCATAAATAAGGATTTTAGCGCAGGTTTCGTAAAAGCACCGTTTGCTTTTTCCCTTATTTTCATTGCTAATTGTTGCGGTTTAATGCCCGCCAAATTTTCGCACTTGAATAGCTCCTGCAGTTTAGATTCTTCAGACTGCGAGTAGGCATTGATTATTTGCTTTTTAACCTCTTCAAAAGCCGTAGAGCCCGCGGGAACAATTGCTTTTTCTTTTTTAAACCTATAAGTGAATTTCACTAAGGTTTAACCCCCGAAGGCATGGAGTACCTTGAACTTATCTGCGGGGTCTGATATACCCTTACACTTCAAGTATACCTCCATTTGGTCGAACCACATTTCGGGATCGGATTCGATAAACGGTTGTAACTTGATGTTTGAAAAAACATTTACGGTAGCCATTTCTTGCTCTTCTTCAGATTCCTCTATAGCTACTGTGTCATGAAATTGGTCGTTTTCCGAATCGCTTGGATTGTCAATGTTGTCGTTGTTTACTGTTGCAATAGTATTGTTGTTATTATTATTTTCGCTCATTTATGTCTTAAATGTTCCCCAAATATTTCCTATAAAAAAGTATTATAATATACAGGAACTGCCCATATATATTATAAAAATTTTCTGCGTGCAAGTTGTCAGAGAATCACCCATATATATGTGCACATATGCTTTATCTGAACTCGTGCGCCGGGAGTCTGAGAGTGCTCCGTTTATAAAGTATATACTATGAAAGCTAAAGGCGCGAGAGTCGGAGAAATGTATGTATACGATCAGCTGGCAAATATATATGTGTGTGTTTTTCTCAAGAGCCGGTATCGGCTGGCAGGATGTTATTTTAATTACTTTTTTTAATGGCTTTTTTTATTTTAAAATTTTGAGTCATACCATGTGAAAAATTCTTTCTTGATGATGAATCATACAAGCCGTTTCTGGAAGCGTCCTTTCTTTCTAACTGTTTAGAATAAAATATTTGAACAACAAATTGCACTTTTTAAATAAACAATAGAATATTTCAATGAAATATATAATTTCTTATAGTTGCTTTCCTTTTAACTTTTTTATAACACACTTTTTTGAGGCACTATATATTTATATATTTATATATTTATATATTTTTATAAGAGTTTTTTCACTTTGTTGATAGTTTTATTTAAACTTTTTATTATTTAATAACTTTTGAATTTTTTGCGCGATTATTTATCACGTCGGGGTCACCAATGTAGGAAATGTGGGGAAAATGAACGTACTAAGGAAGTAACAGTAACAATATATTTATTCGTATATAATAATAGGTGTGTGTCAAGCCACATGTACAGTTGTACTGCTTGAGCTCGCGTAGTATATACGCGCGGTATAACACATATATACATGTATTACCCATACAAGCATAGCTTATATGGGAACTAGAGGCGCTGGTCACCACACTAGAAGTAACTGACCAGAGGAACGTGTTTAGAATTGTTGGCCACCCTAATATATAAAATCTTTACTTTTCCAATCATGCTTATAAAACGCCAGACACATAATAATTTACCCTAGTCATTGTAACAATAAACATTCACCTAAAAATCAATACGTAGATTAAAAGACATTGGTCAGATAAAAGAACTATGGACGCGAAGCCTTCCAATCAATGTAAGAATATCAGTCCTCAATGTAAGAATAACCAATGAACGTTTTATTTTAGTCGGCCATTATGGAAGCACCCTAACATTAACCTGTCAAAATACTAAACGAGGGAAAAGTTGAGTTTGATCCGTACATACCCCTTTTTAGCACCGCCCAAACACGCGAATATATAAACCAAGCTTTCACGAGGGGAGCCCACTTCGAGGGAGTCTACGAACGACTAACTATCGTATCAGAGACTGAGTAATACCGCGTACTCACCGTCGCGTCACTCTTACTTCGAGTCAACAATATCGTCGCGCATTTTCACTAAATTCCACCCTTTAGTGCAATTGTAAAGACTTTCTTGGTACGCATATTTTGAACTAAATAAAAGTACTCAATTAACTTTTAAAGCGCGAGTGTAGAATTATTTTACAACCTAATTTCCGCAATCTTCCTTCCTAAAATATACCAAATCACGGTCCAGCCGAATCAAGATGCCGAAAAGTGAAAGCCAACCAACATCAAGAAAATCATCATACCATTAGTAATATAATATTATCTTACAAAGTAATAATCATCTTACAAATTAGCCTAACCCCCAAAAACGTAACAACCACAGTAAATGGTAATGCGTATATCTTATTAGCTCAATGTTTATTGACTAAGTTTGCCCAGGCCTATGCGATACCAGACGCATCAGCTAGCTCTATAGCAGAAGTTTTCATAAGCCGTTTCATATCAACTTTTGGGTGCCCGAAACAACTGTTAACAGATAGAGCCCAAAATTTTGTTTCAAAGTTACTTAAGGAAATAGCAAGAAAGTTCAAAATTAAGCAGATTAGAACGTGTAGCTATAAGCCCCAGAGTAACGCTAGCCTAGAGCGCTCGCAAAATCCTTTAGCCAAATATTTGACTCATTCCGTGAACAAAAACTTGGACAACTGGGATGGATACTTATGAATACCTATGAATACCTATGGACATGGCTATGTTAAGCTACAACAGCGCCGACCATGAAGGGACAGATGCAACTCTTTTTGAATTAGTTTTTGGCCGAATATGTAGAACACCGGCAATTATGGAAGATCCAGAAGATCTGCCTACAACTATGGACGAGTATGTGAAAAATTTAGTCACTAGGTTAAATAAGGTACAAAAGTTAGCTAGAGAAAACCTCATGAGCTAAAGAAAGGTCAAAAAGGTATTATGATAGAAAAATAGTCCTTTGAATTTTTAAATTAGGTGACAGCGTTTATTTGCTACCAGGTTATAAAATTAGAAAATTTAGAAATCATTATTTAGGTCCGTTTGCAGTAAGTTGCAGTAAGTGATTTATAAATCACTATTTATTAATCAATAATACCAAAATGGTACTCTAAAATTGAAACTAGGGCAGAACGAATTCAAAATAATTCACCCTAATAGAGTAAAGAAATCTTATGTAAAGCCAAGGTTCCCATTAAATGATTAAGTTAAATTGTTAAAATAAGTAGTAATAAGAATTAAAAGAATGATAATGTACAAATTAGTTATAAAAAATTTTGAGGAGCAGATCGGGATAGTACGGATCTGCTCTCGACAAATAGTCTCTCTTTAAATTTTTTTTCGGAAGAGCAGATCGTGATAGTGTTGATCTGCTCTCGGGAAAAAAATTTTGTTTTTTATCAAAACAAAAGGAGATTCCTTTTGTACTCAGGAAGTAAAAGAGTATTTTTATTCCAGATGGAGCTAATTTTATTACTGATATCGGCACTTTGGGTCACAAAGGAACAGGATTTCAAGGAAAACTCAATGATAGAATTTGACTGTGAAAACCAGATCTCAAATCATTCAACTTTTTCCTTGATCGACATTAGAGCGACATTCCAGAAAAAATCAATTTAAATGTAACAAAGACCAAATTAGCCTTGGTCCAGGCGAACAAATATTTAAAGACAAAAGTTATTATTTGTAAGGTTAAAGTGGAACGTAGAATTTCACAATGTATAAAAAAATGGTACAAACCAAATATGATTAATTCCCAGGACTTGTCAATGGCTTCTTACGTCGAACGAATCACTAGATCACAATGTGAACAAATGCAATATCATGGAAATTTATACTACAGAAATATGATTGTGATTCCGATGTTAAAAAGAAACGATTCAGTAGTAACTCCAGTGGAACTTGCCGGCTCCAGAAACGGAAATGGGGAAGATTGTGTGAACGGAAGATACTCTGATCCTTACGGCACATACAACGAAGTAATAGTGAGCGGTTATGTAAGAATAACAATAGAGGACTATTATGCAACTGTAAATTTAGAAACTAATCTCCGTAAAACTAATGCTCCGTACAGGAACTCGTTGTAGATTCAACGAAGAAGAATGTTTGCACCTCTATGGAGGCACGTTTTTTGGACTTCACTACCTATCAGTGAATGTCAAAAGAAGTATACGCAACTTTTTTCAGGGGTGGTGGATAAAATAACTGACCCAGAAACGCCGAATAACCCTGTATATGGGTAAATTGAATTAAATAACCTACCAACATGCGACATTAAAAGGTATTTCAGAAGGTCACCAGTTCTCCAGTCAAGATCCAATTGCGAAACAGAATTATTAGTGTATTCCAGACTAACTTGTGAAGTAGTAGACACGTTATCTAGTACACCAACTATAAGGCAAATGGAATCAGGAATAATTTTCTCAATTAGTAATCAAATTGGTGTAGTTGTCTCTTGCCCAGAATTCAAACAAGAAAAAGGAATAAGTGGTCTAGGCGTTGTAGATTTACAAATCCAATGCGAAATCAAGATAAATGAAACCGTTTTTAAAGGCACTACAGCGCAACTAGCATCACTTATGGTCTAGGATGCACATAGAGAAATAGGAAACATGAGTCAATTTGTTACTAAACCATAATCAACTAAAATACGAGTAGTAGTAACACCAAAAATAAACTCACAGTACATTATAGCAGCCAGTTTTCAGTATCACGTATAAATTTTATTTTCAATTATAATAATAGCCTTGCTATGTAATGTATGTTTCTGGATTTATTCGTGAAAAACAAAAGGGTGTAAATACAGACCAGGAGATGACAGATGTAGTGAGTAAAGTAAATACAAATATATTTAAATAGAATTATATCCGGTATAAACGAAATTTTACACACAAATAAACTAAGTAATTTTAAGTAATAAAATATGTAATTAAAAATTTAGTAGTCATATAACACGGTAAATTAGTGATAGTAAGTTTAAATTAGAAATAAATTTGTTCCAGCACTTTGTTAATTCAGATCCGGAAATAAAAATCGGTTTTAGATTTTATGGTAGCAACATGGAAAGGAAGTTAGAAATTATCAAAACACCAAGTAACTAAGCCAATTTGAGAGTAATAAGTCAAGTAATTTTGAAGTAACATAGATATCTATAATCAATAAAAAAATAAACTTATATGAAATTTGGTAAAGGTTAGTTAAGAAATTAATGATATTAATAATAAAATAATTATAGAAAATTAAAATTTTTTTATAAAACGGCATACCTAAAACAGCATGGTATTATGAAGAAAAGCAACATATGCATCCTCCACCATGCCATAAGAAAAATCAAGTAACCCAACCATTGCAAAGAAATTGGCTAGTTTAAAGCATTAGAGAAAAGGAGACAGGAAATATAGAAGCAAACGTTAAAAAATTCAAATACACACTAATACATGCACACAAAATTAGTAAATTTAACAGGTTATTAATACTTGTATGATAATTTTTTAGCAATAAATGTATGGTTTTTAATATAGATTAAGATAGTTATAAATATTTAGTAAAATTTAAAAGTTCAGTATTAAAAAATAATAATACATTTGTTTATATACAAGGGTACATAACCTAAAATATAAAGTAATACTTACTTCGCCATTAGTATCCGTCATAATTTTTGTCAACAGGAAAATTAATAATTTATAGAATTTAACTATTCAAGGTCTCGATTTCACTGTAACTAAACTAATTATAATAATGGTTTGGTTTTAAAGTTCGATAACAATATATAGTATACGTTACAACACATGAGAGTTCACGAATACACTAAAATAATGTATATAAGAAGCCGGTAAAATAGAAGTTTAAATAAACTTCCATCGACGGCGCCAGTAAATATAGTTTTAAAATAAAGCGCTAAATTTAAATTTAAGTTTTAGCATATTATTTGTTTCATTTTTGAAAAGCGCTAAATTTCAATTCAAGTTAAAAATTTTTTTTTGTTTTTGTAAATTTTTCGTTTATTTAATATAAATTTAAGTTAGAAATTAGTGCTTTATTATTTAAAGATCATTTTTTTAGAGAGCAGATTCCACGTCGAGGAAATCTGCTCCCGGATAAAATAATTAATCTTAATAAAATTTTTGTGAAAGCACCTTGTGATTTAGTTTTAAAGAGTGGAGAGAAGGATATATAACGTAAAATTAGAAGAATTTTACATTTTATTAATTGTAAAAGCCTCTAGTGCTTTAGTTTTAAGGAATGGAGAGAGCGATAAGTAATGTAAAATTAGGGAAATTTTACTTTTTAGAAAGATCTTTTATTAGAAAACCCTAGATTCGAACCATAGTTAAAAAAAGATCTTAAATCAGGATCAAGCCAATATAAAATTTTTGTAAAGCTCGTGTAGTCGGTTATACTATATAATATATATATATATATAATATAATATATATTGTAGTGACTAACAAAAGATAAATTATAAACAAAAATTTGTTTTACAAATTTTTTCTGTTATGGATGGAAGTGTAACGGAATGACATATTGGCCCAAATAAAGGGCGCAATATTTAAATAAAAGAATCAAGTGTGATTCATGTTAAAGATATTTAACGGGACTCGATTACAAATCAAGAATAGTAACAAATTCGAAAGCTGGTGTAATCTGTAATTGTGCAATTACCGCTTTCTCCTATTCTAAGAATTGACCGAGTTCCCTCAGGTTTCGGGCGTTGGCCCGCGTCATCGGTTGCAAAACGTTACATCCCCATGCAGAGCTCAGTAGGAGAATTTGATGATTTGTTAAATTCTTCCGTAACTATATATACTCGCGGATTTTGAAGGATCGGTCTTCTTGTTTTGGGCCTCAAGTCGTACAGATCATAGTTTGTGTAGTGACAAATTTCCAGTAGACGCTAGCCACACTTTCTTTACTGAAGTCAATTTGGTCATTTTGGAAAAATCGCTCAGTTTTAAATAAATATATTGTAAGCCATAACATTTATTATATTGATAAAATTTAACTCTTTATTCAAACTATTACTATTATATTCAATTATCAATTGATATCAACAATATCAATTACTTTTATATTAATATATTAAGTTTTACCTATTAATCTACTCTCTTTAATTGAACTTTCTACTTTTTCCCGCCGTTTAGTGTCTGAATAAGACGCAAGGCTAAAAGGCCTAATCATTTAGCATTTTGTGATACGTTAATCTGTATGCAATATATTTCAGTATATCAGTATAGTCAGTCAATAAATTAGATAAAACCACCTTAGACGCAACACGAACATGGGGAGGTAGATTTCTATATCACCCAGTTTTTAACAGGTCGTGGGTACTACCGCGACATGTTGAGGAAGTGGGTCAAGGTGGCAACACGGTGGTGCTTAGGTAGATACTCCTTGAGTTAGATACCTGAGGGCACATATTCTTCGGATGTATGCGTTACTTGAAGGAGCGCCTACTCTTCCTGATTTTGAGGCCGGATACGGTGATCCCGGAAATGCTATGGAGTTCTGAAAATTGGAACAAAGTAGCAGATTACGTAAGCGCTACCTTGTTGAATGAGAAAGAGGAGGGCTTTCTATCGTGGAAAGCTCACCCGTCCTTAGACAGGGGGGAAGGGAGCGGCCAGTTGCTTAGGCTGATTATCCCAAACTGAAGTTATGACTAAAAAGGGAGTTCCGGTTTGGGGAAAACAAGCGTAGGGGGTTTAAAGTATGATTACCTAATAAGAATATGGGACGAAGTGGATGACTGAAATCGCCGGCAAAGTCTCCTGGTAGTACTTTTTTGATAAATAAAGAAATTGTTATAGTAGTAGAAAGATCCTAGTAGTAGAAAGAGAGAAAAAAACGTTTCCTTGAAAATTTGCAGAATTAAGTGTTTACTATCTTAAATTATCCTTTAAAATCTAAAGAATTTTCATTGAAAAGTTGAAATGGTACACAGTATTTTATGAAAGATTGACAAATTTTAAAAATGTATTAATATATTAAAGATTCCATAAGTTCTCTAGAGCATCAGCGTATTACATTAATATTTAACTATATTTTTCTCATCGATTAGGAGTGAAGGTGTATTTATTAAATTGCTAAGATACAAAATTTTAGGTTTAGTGAACGAGTGTCTCGGCAATCATGAGCTACTGTCAAGCTTATCCCTTTTTACTGTTGTCACGTATTTGGCTGATGGGAAATGTGAGTTTTGATCTCTGTAATTGTTGTTTGCTTTCACCCTTTTTGATTATAGCGATTCGGTAGATTAACTGGGCCCGTTGTGGCGTTTTTGGATAGGTAGGATTATTTTAGATTAACTTTGTACTCGAGCTTTTATTATTATACTTTGACTTTATTTATACTTATATCAAAAAAGACTTTCTTAATATATATACTAAAAGGTCGAATTTAAAGGAAAATTCACGTAAGATGTCTTAGAAAGCTTGTACTATTACTCCTGGAAAGTAAATGGTAGTCTCGCTTCCGCCCGGATAACTGAGCTTTTCCAAGAAAAGCTCGGAATTTATAAGAGGCTGCATTTGCGTAAAAGAAATCGATTGATTGCTAGGTGGAGAAAGAGCTTTCTTAGCAGGAGCTTTATTTTCTGAGGAGGCGGTTTTTCAAAATTTACATATTAGAGAGGGAAAATGTGAATTGATAGTATGGTAGTTTTCTATATGGGGTAGTCTTTTATGGTGAAGCTTGCAAAAAATTGTTTATAACTATGTTAGCGCCCTCTATAACACTGTATTTTCTAAAACCCTTTTAACTAATAATATTATACTACTATATATATTTTAAAATTTATTTGTGTATGTTTATGCTACAAAAATTTGTGCATTTATAACAAAAGATGCTCCAAACCTAGCTCCATAAAACTTCTGTCTAAATGAAGAAAAAATAACTGCGGCGGACATAGGCTATATTTTTGCGACTTAACTATTGCACTTTTGAAGATATTAAATTTTAACTATTTTTGATAAAAATTTCGTTTAAAAAAAGAAATATCTTAAAAATATGATAACATTTTATTGTTAAAATTATTGACACTAATGGATTCACTAAATTTTTATTTAAAAATATTTTATGTATAAGCATCTGTTAACCTTTCTCGGGGACAATATATTTTTTTCTTCATTTTTTTACAATAATATCCAGAAATAACATATATCTAAGAAAAGTAAAAAAAAATAATTGATTTTGCAGATAGAATAAACTTAGCATTAATTAAGAACTTTGTTAGCAGTAAAACATTATTTTTTTCAAAGAAAACTGGGCATATGCCTCGGGGAATATACTCACATATTAAATTTTTAACAAAATGGCTGAGAATACTAATTATAAAAAAACATTAAATGCACAGTTCGGAAATAAATTTAAGTTTAGATAATAACTGTAATAATGTCCGTATATTATACTCCATATCTTAATCTTAATACTATATATATTTGAAAATTTATTTGTTTGTTTGTCTGTTTGTCTGTTTGTCTGTTTGTCTGTTTGTCTGTTTGTCTGTTTGTCTGTACCCTAATGACTCAAGAACCACCGAACCGATTGGCATGAAACCGGCGTCAAAATGAAGAAAAAAAAAATGCGGGTGACATAGGCCCTATATTTTCTGATTAGCTATCGTAGTTTTTGAGATATTTAATTTTTAGTATTTTTGAACTTGATAACATTTTTTAAAAATTTTATCGAAAATTGAAATGTCTCGATACTCTCGAAAAATTTTAGTATCGCACTTCATAGTATTCAATACAGTACTAATTTTTACGTGTTCTCTGAAATTTTTAATCAAAACGGAGGTACCTTTAAAATTTTATAAAATATTTTTAAAATTTTTTACTATATATTATATATATTCAACTCAAATTTTAGGGTATAGTATATTATATTATTTGTTTGTTTTTATTATATTATTGTATATTATATATTTGTTTGTTTGTCTGTTTGTCTGTTTGTCTGTACCCTAATGACTCAAGAACCGCCGAACCACTTGATATGAAACCAGTGTCATAATAAAGAATAAAAGTATTTGGATAACATAGGCTATAGTTTTCTGACTCAGATTTCTTACTTTTGGAGACATTCAATTTTTACTATTTTTAGGATATATAAAATTTTTTGTAAATTTGCTTAAAAAGTGAAATACCTAAAAATATGATTAAATTTTACTGTCACAATTGGTATTACTTAATTTGGCACTAATTTATAAGTACTAAGTTAAATTTTTTTATTTTCTCTATTATAACTAGAGAATCAATCAGAACCTATAATTTTTCATTAATGTTTCACCTACGCTGCTCTGAATAGTTTGAATGTGTTTGCATAATTATAAATTTGTAGAAAAACATGATTTTTTTAAGCAACAGAAAAGTATTGAAGTAAATGTGAACAGGAGGGACTGAGTCTCATTCGAAAAATCTGAATGTGTTTGCATAATTATAAATTTGCAATGAAAAATGATTTTTTGAAGCAACACAAACAGAAGGAAATGTGACACAGGGGGGGGCGGAGCCCCTTCCCCCTACAACTTTTGCTAGTATATATATATATATATATACTAGCTGCCTCCGGCTCGCTTTGCTCGCCCCGGCAACCGCCATGAGGGCTGCGTCCCCTGGACCCCTACAACTTGATTTTTTCAAATGTTGTTTCCCTCGAATACCTCTTCTAAGGTTCTACCTTATAATAGCTGCTCATGCTTCTTTTAGTTCCTATATTCAGTTACTACATTAGTGGCTGATAAAAATTAGAAATATATATAATGTTAGTCTAAACTTTTATAATTTTCGAATAATTATTGTAATTTTTGATAGATTGAACTTATTACATTTTAAATATATAAAATTTAGGTGGATACGTAAAAAATGTACCCGAATCGGATGAAATTTTTTTTGATAAAAAAATTTTTCCTCGGTTTTCAGTTTTTTTGGTTTTTTTTTTAAATTCAATAAAAATTTTTTTGGAAATTCAGTTTTTTCAACATAAAATTTTTTTGTCATAATCAATCGAAATAAAACCTAGCCTATGTTTCGACCCGTAATTTTTGCCGTCTTTTACCGTAAACCCAATGTCTGTAGCTTTTATCGTGTTCTCGTTTATCGCGTTCAGACAAACATACATAATTAAAGATTTATATATATACTAGCTGCCTCTGGCTCGCTTCGCTCACCTCGGCAACCGCCAAGGGGGCTGCGCCCCCCTGGACCCCTGCAACTTGATTTTTCCAAATATCTGTTTTTTTAGGTTACTCAATTTTTTGAAAAATAACCCATTTCTTACCCGAATTATTATCTAAAAATTTTTAAATCATAAAAATTACGGAAGTTGTGCCAAGGCGGATAATTAGTGATCAGCAATGCAAAGCTTAAGTATAAATAAATATAAAATGAATCAACAAAAATTATTGAATATTTCTTGATTTAAGAAAGCAAATTCTTATGAATTTAACAAATGAAGAAATTTTATTATTGTTAAGGCTATGTTCAGGTATAGTTTTGTTTTCTTTTTCACCGATTATCTTTTAATGAAATTCCAGAAAATTTTTTGTAATCTTTCTGGCGCCTTAAAAAGTTAAAGATACGTAAAATTAAAATGAAAAAGATATAAAAATAAAATCATTTTTATGAAGAGGTAAATATTTATGTTTACAGAGGACTAATATTGGGATTCACAGAATTATGTAAAATTATATAAAATTTAAAATTACAAACCAGTAATTGAATTTATAATCTGTAAATATTAAAGTTACAAATTTGAATTAGTAAAGTTATAAGTTAAAAATTGGTGAGTAAGTTTATTATTTGTTACATCAAAAAAAAATTGGAATAATAATAATAACTATAGTTTTAATGATAAATTATCAAATATTACAAGGAGAAAAATATTTTGTATATTTTGCAAGGTTAATTTTAATAAAACGGGGTTAGTTTCAAAAACAAAAAAATTTTGTAAATTTTACAAAAATATGAAGTTAGAATTGTGATTTTAACCAGAACCATGGTTATGTTTACAAAATTGTTTGAACATAAAATAATAAAACTTTATAATGTAAACATAACCAGCACTTTTGGTTATGATTAAAAGTTATTTTTCTCCGTGTAAGATGGTATAATAAAATAAGCAAAAAATTAAACACGATTTTTTTAACATAATCTGATGATTGTCAATTCTCAGTGACGCACTGTAAAAGTTGTAATCCCTCGGAAGGAGGGGTCACAATAATTTAAATTTCCTAATAACGAACACTGACCTAACCGCCTAAATTCCTCTTTGGAACAAGGGTATTTAGCCCTTGAACGGCAGAGTCTTACAAGAATAGCGAGGTTGTACCTCTAATATAGTTTGACACACATCTGTGTCTCGATGCTGATGAATGTCTAGGATTTCTTAGCATAAATGAAAACATTAATTTATTAGATCAATGTATAATATTTATTGAGTGTGCTTATTAATACAAAGAGGTTCACTCTCACGAGTTTGCTCTTCGAGAAATCCCAAACAAGTGTTGCGTGATGTGCGAATGCTCTTTCTTATATACTTTTCGCAACTCACGCACACACGTTTGAGATTTTTACATAAAGAATTTGTTCTGGAAGCTTCTGGAAGCCTCTAGAAAGAATATCGCTTTTCGCGCGCATTCGTTATTTTATAATATTTAAGTTTTTATATTATTTAAATATTTTAATTATTTTTAATACATATTTTTATGACTTTGAATATATTTTACATTAATCCTTTTTTATAGTTATTATTTTTTATTATTAATTATTATTATAAAAATATCTTATAAACTAAATATCTAAAAAACTAATTTACATATTTACATACTTATAAACTAATTAACATACTTATGAACTAATTAACTTACTTATTAACTAATTATATAATTTATATTTATATTTTATATTTTATTTATATTTAATTTAATAAATTAATATTTAGATTAAAGTAATACTTAAGAGGCTGCCAGCATAATTCAATACATGCTGGATAGTGCTGCCATCTAAGTAATATTTGATTATCATTAAATATAATTGTATCGATACATAAATTGATTTAAATCGTGATTTCGGTATTTTATACACTTATGCGTGTGTATGATGCAACACACGTATAAGCAAGTAGAATTAAACTTTTATTTGGATGCATTATTCATAAATATTTGCATATCTTAGGGGTCTAGGCATTTGGTACGTTACAATACCCCCCCTCGAAATTTTTACACCTTGAGTAAAATTTCTATGCGGATTTGTAACTCAAATGCATAGAAGCCTTATCTATATATTTGATTTCGTTTTGGTTTGAAATTTTTTCTTAGCTTTTATTAGCTGTTTTTTGTTTTTTCTTTTTATTGAATAATTTTTAATTTAATCATCTTGAGTATTAATTTCAATTTTATTTGGAAATTTTTAGCTCTTAGCTATTTTTCATTTATATCTTTATTTATATAGGTTTTTCTTAAATATATGAAGTTTTTTAATTATTTAAAATTATAGTATTTAATTTTTGAATACCATTTTCATTATTTGGACAAAACTCATTTGTTTTTATCCACTATCTTTGAGGAAACTTTATTTTCAATCATTTGTATTTATTTAGGTTTTTCTTTAACCCTTTATGTTATTCTACATGCTATTATTAAATTTTTTATTTATTTAAAACTTTAGTATTTACTTTTTAAATATCTTTTTTATTATTTAGACATACGTATCGTATTGTCACTGTTTTTAAAATTTTTGTATATATATACTTTCAGAAAATTAATTAATTTTAAAATTATCAAATTTATTAGAAAAAATTTTATACTTTGAAATTTTTATTTTTTAAAGTTCTCTTATTCAAAAAATATAATTATATTATTAAATTCATAATTTTTTATATTGCAATATTGAAAATAAAATAGTGTGTTCATTAAGATTTTTTGACTAGTATTATTGTAATCTCAATGAGCAGACCCTTTTAATTTTAATGAGATTGAATTACTTTTAAATATTTCATTTTAATTTATTTATGTTACTATTTTTATATTTGTTATTATTTGCTACTATTTTTTAAGTTTTAATTAATTATTTTTTGTAAGCTCTTTATTTAAGGTTACTTTTTCTTAGGGTATAAAATTATAATTTTATTAGAAATTTAGGCTTTTTCTTCGATAAAAATTTCTAGTCTTGTATTTTTTATAACTATTACTACTACTATTACTACTTGAGCTGCAGTAATCTGAATCATTTGGATCTTCATCTAAGCTATTATCTTCAGTGAAGCTTGAGCAGTATTTTTTATTAAAATTTATTTCATTATCACTATTAAATTGTTCATAATTGGTTTCTTCATTGCATATGTTATTATCATCGTAATTATCTTGATTGCTGTAATCAGAATTATTTATATAATTTTCATTTTGTTGATTTTTTACATATTCTTGATATTTATTTCTGGAAATTCTATCTTCATCATCAAATTCATCTAATGATGCTAAAAAATCTTCTTGAGTATTTATTCTAAATTTTTTAGTATCGCTTTTTATTTCGGTTCCAAACTGTTCTGAAATTGTTCTTATAAATGCTGGTTCATTTTCTTTTATTTCTAAATCTTTTGCTGTGTTTAGCAGTTTTATTGCATAATTTACTCTATTGGATTTCCTTTTTTCTTGATATTTTCCTATGTATAATTTCCTTCTTAAATTGCCTGTAACAATAGAATTCCAATAACGTTTCTTGAATAAATCTTCAAATTCTTGAAATGAATTTATTTTATCTTCATATAAATAAAACCAGTCTTTAGCACGTTTTTTTAAACATTGGTTAATTAAAATTTTTAAATTATTTTTATTTTTTACATTATATAAAGAAATATAATTTTTTAATTCTGAAAGAAATCTTAAAGGTTTTTCAGATGGTTTTCCATTAAAAATTGGTGATTTAACTTTTAAAACTGGATGTAATCCATTGCTTGAACTATTTGTATTTTTAATGTTTTTCACTTGTTCTTCTATATTTTCAATCATTTGAATCATCTCTTCACTTTTTAAGTAATCTTCTTTGAAATTAAGAATTTCTTCTTCTTTTTCTTCTAGTTTTTCATCTAATTTTTCTTCTAGTTTTTCTTCTAATTTTTCTTCTAATATTTGAATATTATTTGTAAGTTCATTAATTTTTCCTTGTTTTAATCGTAATTGGTTATGGAAATATATGGCTTGTTGATTTAAAATTGCTACTTTGTCTTTCTGATATTTTACTTCATTTTTGTATTTTTCAATTTCTTGGTCTGCTTTTAATCTTGATTTTCTTTCTTGAACAAAAATTGTATTTATATATACCATCATTTTTATTAGAGTTTCTTGAATATTTAAATTTTTATTTTTTAAATCAAAATTTGAATTTTTCATTTTTGCATTTTTTAATAAAGTATCAATATCGATTTTCATTATTGAGATATAATCAAAATTTAGATTTTCAGAATTTTCAGCCATTGTGTTATATTTAATAATCATAAATTGATGTGTATAGAAAATTTTATATTTTTTCAAAAAAAATTCAGAGAATCACCCATATACATTTAAAATGTTTAAGATTTTTATATTGTAATAATTTTACTTTGTTATCAAAAAAGAAAAAGATTCTAAAATATAATTTAAATATAATTTACGTATTTTTCATACAAAATTTTACAAAAAAAAATTTTTAATATTTATTTCAAATTAATAAAGATTTTCTAAGGAAAAATGTAAAATAGGCAGATTTTTATCCATATATAATTTGGATTAATATTACTTAAATAGATTTCAGAACGCCTTTATCAATTTTCCATATATATTTTATAAATGTTTTTTAATTTTTACGATATATTATATTATTATACTAATTACATCTGTAAATTTTGTGTTTTTGCAAAAAAAAATATCTTTTATCTTTTTAATATTGGATCATTATCATCATATTCTTGCAAAATGTTGAATAAATCATTTTTCGTTCTAATTTTTTGTAAACGTACTAATCTTTTGATTTCTACTCCAAAATGTTGTACTACAATATCAATTATAGTTGATTCATCTTCTGCTATTTTTAAGTCTTCAGCTATACCAAACATTTTCTTGGCGTAATTAACCCTTGATAAATTACTATTTTCTATATATATACCACAGTTAAGAGCTCTTCTCAAGGCATCTTTGATGCTGTTGGAGCACAATAATATATTTTTCATAACAAGTTCTTCTTCAGAAAGATCTTGTTTGGTTAAAATATCTGGAAAGTTTTTTTGTGTCTTTTTTGACAATAACAAATTGTTTAATTCCTTTTGTAACTTTTCCATTTAGATATATATTTCACCTTTTTATCATTTAGAAAATAATTAATACTTATTATAGTAGGTTACAAAGTCGTAATGGGCAAGTTAAACCGGGGGTCCGACAACATGATGGACGCGGCGTCGACTGAACGGATCGTTGGTGCTCTCTTCCCTGAAAGGCCCATCCGGGAAAACCCGGTTGAGGTGATACCCAGGGAGGAAGTGCCGCTGTTCAGCGAAGGCGAGATGGTCAAGGCCATAAAGGCCATGAAAAATGGTAAGGCGCCGGGGCCGGACGGGATACCAGCGGAAGTGCTCAAAAGAGCGGTTAAAGTAATCCCTGGTATCCTGTTAAACATGTTCAATGCGTGTTTGGTGGCTGGAGTGTTCCCAAAGCAGTGGAAGGTGGCACGTCTCGTGCTCTTGAACAAGGGCAAGGGAGGAGCCCCGGACTCTCCATCATCTTACAGACCTTTGTGTATGTTAAATACCATTGGTAAGGTGATGGAGAGTATGCTCCGGGCAAGGCTCAGAAGGGCAATCGAGGAGGGCGGTGGTCTCTCCGAGGAGCAGCATGGCTTTCGTGAAGGGCATTCCACGATAGACGCCATCCGGCGTGTCGTGGATACCTTAAAGGCTGAGAGGGAAAAGCGGCCTGCAATTCGCAAGGACGTCCTTCTGGTAACGCTGGACGTCAAAAACGCTTTCAACTCGGCCAGGTGGGATGACATGATCCGGTCTCTCGAGTACGATTTCCAGATACCCAGCTATCTGGGTAACGTACTAAAGGATTACCTGCGGGACCGGAGACTGCTCTACGACACGCTCGATGGAAGGCGTGAAAGGGTTTTGAGTGCAGGCATCGCGCAGGGCTCGGTTCTTGGACCGGACCTGTGGAATGCCTTTTACGATGGCTTGTTGCGCGTCCACCTCCCGGAAGGAGTTTCCCTGATCGGGTACGCCGACGACGTGGCCCTGACCATAACTGGCAGGGACATGGAAGTGACCCAGGAGAGGTTGAATCTAGTCATGAGACGGATCAACCTCTGGATGGGCGATCACGGGCTCCAGCTTGCGATCCCAAAAACGGAGATTGTACTGCTGACCCGTCGAAGGGTTCCCACCGACTTCGATGTAATTATCGACGACGGCGGAAACCCTCACACGATCCGAACCAGAACATCGGTGAAATACCTGGGAGTTCAGCTTGATAACAAGCTGACCTTCTGGGAGCAATTTCAGAGGTCGTGTGAAAAGGCAGCGTCGGTCGCATCCTCCCTGTCAAGGCTCATGGCCAACATTGGGGGACCCAAACCAGGGAAGCGAAGGCTCCTGATGTCAGTCGTCAACTCTGTCCTGCTTTACGGATCAGAAGTCTGGGCGAAGACCACAGAAATTGCCAAGTACAGACATAAGATATCGTCTGTACAGAGGCAAGCGGCAGTGAGGATCGCCTGCGCGTACCATACGGTATCGCTCGAGGCGATCCAGGTTGTTGCTTCGGTGATACCCATCGACCTGCTAGCGTTGGAGCGGAAATTTATCTACGAGAGCGTAGATGAGCGCGAAGTGGCTTCCACTCGCGCCCGCTTCAACTCTATGAAAGCATGGAATAAACGATGGAAAAAGAACCAAGAGAAGAATGCTCTATGGACGCGCAGACTGATCTCAAACCTGCAGGCATGGATGGGACGACAGTATGGGGAGGTGGATTTCCACCTTACCCAGTTCTTAACCGGACACGGGTATTTCCGTGTCATGTTGAGGCATTGGCATAAGGTGGCAACAGAGGAGTGCTTGCACTGCCCAGGCGAGAAGGATACAGTAGAGCACACATTCTTCGAATGTGTTCGCTACTCGGGGGGGCGCCCGCCCTTCCCGATTTGGAGGCCGGAGACGGTGGTCCCGGAAATGCTACGGAGTTCCGAAAACTGGAACAAAGTAGCAGAGTACGTAAGGGCCACCTTGTTGAAGAAAAAGGAGGAGGGCTTTCTATCGTAGATTGCTCTCCTGTCACTAGGCAGGGGGAAGGCAGCGGCCAGTTGCCTAGGCTGCGCGTCCCAAACTGAAGTTATACCTGTAAAGGGAGTTCCGGTTTGGGACAAACAAGCGCAGGGGGTTTAAAGTGTGTTTATCCAGTAAGAATCTGGGGCGTAGTCGGCGACCGCGTTCGTCGGTGGTCTCCCAGTTGTGCACTTTGTGCAACTGGGCGGTCATGGAAATTTGCGGGTCTTTAAGGCCCGCAAACACTCCATGGCTGATGTAAGATTCACATATTTCCCATAAAAAAAAAAAAAAAAAAAAAAAAAAAAAAAATTAATACTTATTATATTTTTGTCTTAAAAATAAGAAAAACTTTTGTTAAAAAAAAATTTTATTTTAGTTTCTAAATATAATGAAAATGTTCCATATATATCTTTTTATTTTTTATAATTTTAATTTTAATTTGATTTTTAATAAAAAATTATAGAAAAATATTTTTATTTTTATATTTTCAAAATTTTTAAAAAATTTACCCATATATCATCAAAAAAAAAATTTTTAATGTTATGCATAAAAGAAAAGAATTCTCGTAAAGGTATTTCTAAGAAATTTTTAAAGTTCTACTACTATTATTGTTTTTAAGCCCTTTTACTATCATTCATTCATAATAGATACATTTCAATCTAGTGATTATTTTACAGGTTTATTTGTCTTGTACATTTTAATTCTTTCTATTTTTTATGAATTATTATTTGATTTTAATCAGTTTAACTTATTTTTTATTTTTATTCTATAAATTTTTCCTTTTTTAAGTAAAAAATCTCTATTAGTCTATAATTATTTTTTATAAAAATTATAATTGTGTTTTATAAACACTTATAAAATTATTTATTTTTTGAATCATAAAAAATCAATTTTCATTTATTTACATTTATTAACCTGCTATTATATTTTTTTAATTTTTTGAACTTTTTATTTAAGCGTGCAAGTAAAAAAATGATTTTAGTCTCTTTTAGAGAATTAGCATTGATAATAATAATTTTTAATCGACCTTTTATTTATAGATCCTTAAGATTAAAAAAAAATTTTATTGTTTTTTAAAATACATTACATTTTAATCTATTATTATAAATATAATACATTTTATTATAGTTTTAAATAAAATAAATTATTATTATTATATTATTTTTATTTTGATATTGAAAAAAAAATTTATTTCTAACACAACTAGAAAGAGCAAGACGTTGTGTTGATATATTATTTAAATGTCCAGCGCGTGGCCTTGACATTGTTCGTTGAACTTTGGAATTATTTTGGTTTAAGATTTTACTTTTAAATCAAAAACTGGCTTAGAAATAAATATTTTAATATTTTACGTTTTATTTAAAAAAAAATTAAAATTTTATTTGCTTGTATAGCATTTTACTGAAAAAGATAAAACATATTTTCTAAAAATTTTATCTAACCTTATAATTCCATTATAGCCAGTATTTTTGCCCAAAATGGCATTCTACAATTTCACCCTTTTTTGAAAAATTAAAAAGAAGAAAGATTTTATTTTTAAGGGTATTTTAAAAATTTATTATCTTATATAGCTAGAGAAAAAAAAAATATTGACTAATATATATAAATTTTGTCATGAAGACAATTAAAAAAATTTTTGACTGTTATTTTTCAGTCAATAAACCTGTAGAGGTAAAAAAAAATTTATATTTTATGAAATATTTTTAAATTATTTCATATAGTGTCATTATGAGCTTTTATCTGTTATTTTAATAAAAATTTGCTTTTTAAGTAAGTATTTAGTCTGTTTTCATGACGACCATTCGAACGCCATCTTTTTAATTTTAATTTGTTTAACCACTCAATGCGGTCAAGCATGAGTATTTTAGAAAAAACGGCTTCAATAAAATCAATTTTATTAATTTTTATTATGCTCATATTTTTTAATGACACTAGACTATTAAATTTTTCAAAAAAAAAAAATTTTTTCAGATTTTTCTGGCAGGATCGCCAATTGTAATCCCTCGGAAGGAGGGGTCACAATAATTTAAATTTCCTAATAACGAACACTGACCTAACCGCCTAAATTCCTCTTTGGAACAAGGGTATTTAGCCCTTGAACGGCAGAGTCTTACAAGAATAGCGAGGTTGTACCTCTAATATAGTTTGACACACATCTGTGTCTCGATGCTGATGAATGTCTAGGATTTCTTAGCATAAATGAAAACATTAATTTATTAGATCAATGTATAATATTTATTGAGTGTGCTTATTAATACAAAGAGGTTCACTCTCACGAGTTTGCTCTTCGAGAAATCCCAAACAAGTGTTGCGTGATGTGCGAATGCTCTTTCTTATATACTTTTCGCAACTCACGCACACACGTTTGAGATTTTTACATAAAGAATTTGTTCTGGAAGCTTCTGGAAGCCTCTAGAAAGAATATCGCTTTTCGCGCGCATTCGTTATTTTATAATATTTAAGTTTTTATATTATTTAAATATTTTAATTATTTTTAATACATATTTTTATGACTTTGAATATATTTTACATTAATCCTTTTTTATAGTTATTATTTTTTATTATTAATTATTATTATAAAAATATCTTATAAACTAAATATCTAAAAAACTAATTTACATATTTACATACTTATAAACTAATTAACATACTTATGAACTAATTAACTTACTTATTAACTAATTATATAATTTATATTTATATTTTATATTTTATTTATATTTAATTTAATAAATTAATATTTAGATTAAAGTAATACTTAAGAGGCTGCCAGCATAATTCAATACATGCTGGATAGTGCTGCCATCTAAGTAATATTTGATTATCATTAAATATAATTGTATCGATACATAAATTGATTTAAATCGCGATTTCGGTATTTTATACACTTATGCGTGTGTATGATGCAACACACGTATAAGCAAGTAGAATTAAACTTTTATTTGGATGCATTATTCATAAATATTTGCATATCTTAGGGGTCTAGGCATTTGGTACGTTACAAAGTTTCCATTTTTCCGACGGCATGATGAAAAATAGTCTTAATCACAGTTCCCCTTAGCATGAAAGAAGGGAGTTTTTTCTCTGTTCCGAGATATCTACAGTTTTAGACCGTCAAAAAAGATAAAGATGACGTTCTTAGAAGTTTTTAACCTGAAAATGAGATTTAAAAAAAAACATTTTTTTGATGTTTTTTTTCAAAACCAAAATTTCAGCATTAACCAATTGTTAATAAAATTATAAATATTAAAGTACTTTGACATTTTGCATTTATTAAGCAAGTCCTATTACCTTGCAATTATTTAAAACGCATAAGAAAATCAAATTTATCCATTAATAGCTTCATTGACATTTATCATTTATTAAGAAGTCCTATTTCCTTAAAGTTAATCAAAACGCATAAAAAAAATAAAATTATCCTTTAATATTTTCATTTAATTATTTTAAATGACATTTATAAATTTTTATAATTTTTTTTTATTCCACAGATCTCTGAAGCTCTATTTAGATATATTTTAATCTCCAGAGATTTCTGGAGATCAAGTGATCTGCGAAGATCTAAAGAGATCTAATGAAAAATCGTCGGGTTATATTACTAAAAATTTTTTAACCTTTCATAAGGAGCATTTTTAAAAATTATTTTTATAGCAATATTAGTTAACATGCCATAACAAGAACTTTAGAGAAATAGTAAGTAATTATCAAAAGGGCAATAGTTTTTTTTTTCAAAAATGCTTATCCTTTTGGCGCATTTATTAATAATTACGAAATTAAATTTGCTAAAAACATAGATATTTCATATAAAATTAATCCCAGATGTTGTTTTAATTTTTGAAACAAAACATATTTGAATTTTAAAAAACTTTCTAAAAATTTGAATTAAAAGAAAATTTTGTTGAAATATTAGTAAAATTCTTATTAATTTTTTACGGGTAATTCCAGAAAAGAAGTACAAGCCTCTAGAATTCAGTCATCATTTTTAAACTTTTTTCTTTTTAATAAAATTGAATGTTCCAAGTATTTTTTACCCTTCATATAGCTTTAAAGCTGCCCATTTTAGACCCCAATTAAGTGTTTGGATATTTTTTGTATTCTTTTTAAAAAAGTTTTAATATAATTTATTATATTTCAAAAATTAATAAAATAATATAAATGTTTATGGGTAGTTTTTTACCCAAACCAGAGGTTAATGTTTTGAATTTAAAAAATTCCTACTGCACTGTGTTTGGTATATAAAAATATGATTACTACCCGGTTTAGACGCCTGGTTGCGATTTAGTAGCTGTTTTTCCAATTTTGATTTTCGCATTCTTATCCAAATGTTTCTTTTTTATTTTCTTGACGCTTTCACTTTTTTTAATTTTTTTTTTTTTAAATGTTTTTTCCCATATATTTTATGGTTCTTAACTCTAAAAACCAATTTTAAGCTCAAAAAACTAATTTTGCAAATTTAGTAATTTTCTGAATATTCCGATTTTCTCGGTTTTCTTGACAGAAAATGAAAATTCTGGCTTGATTTACCGATTCCTCTAAGACGCTTTAAATAAAGGAAAACAAAGTAACCTGCTTAAATCAAACGAATAAAATGATAGGATAAAATAAAAGCCAAATATAATTATCTTTGATTTTACCAGGTTACTTTTTAAGGAACCGGAAGTTTGCTCCATTGGAGTACATGTATTTAGTAATAATAAATTATTTACTTAATTACTATCAGTTTGTAAATCTTATTTTTTTGGTACGTGGCATCTGAATTAAACGGGAAGTCGAAAATCCAAACATTCCTTTAAAATAAATGCCAGCCTTTATATTCCAGAATAGGAAGGGAGGGGGGGGGGGTGGGAGGATTGTATTATTTCTGGCCACCACCAGATTTGATATAGTTTAAATTTTTTGGGTCGCTGATCACAATAATTTGGGTCTTTTCTATGAGAAATTAGGGATTCACCCTTGAATTAGCGAAAACCACCCCTAAAAAGAGCATTTTTGCTGTATTTACTCTAGCCCTTTGAAATTTGGTATACGGGATTCTTTGGGTCGTTGGTTAAGAATATTGAGGTATGATTGATCATCTGTAGATGATAAGATTTGAAAAATATCATAAAATTTATTTTTTTTTCTTGTGATTTTTTGTTAATTTTTTAAATTTTTCTTAATTTTTTAAAAATCTTGTAATGTTTTAATAAAAATAAAAAATCTTTTTAGATAAAATTAAATGAATCATTTATTTACAATATTAATAATCTAATAATAAATAATATTTAACCTTTTCAGAGGTAGTTTTGGCTTATTTAAGGGTGAAAGAAAATTTTTTCATAGATTAAACCTTAATATTTGTGATCAGTGACCCAAAAAACCTCCGTATACCAAATTTCAAAGGGCTAGAGTAAATGTAGCAAAACTTAAGCATGACCAATATCTCATAGAAAAGACCCTGCTTTTCGTGATCCATAACCCAAAAAACTCATACTAGACCAAATCTGGTGGTGGCCAGAAACTATACAACCAAAGCCGTATTTTAACTGGAGTATAATTCAAAAATGTAACTTTAGTATTTTACAGATTAAAAATTCATTTATTTGAAAAAATCTGCCTCCTTAAGGTAGAAAATAGCCTTTTTTGGACTGCAACAATTTATTTAAAAATTATTTATCCGAGTAATACTTTCTCAAAAAAATGTTGAAAACAAATGTTGAAAACATAATTAATTCCCTTACCTTGGTCAAATAACCCCTTTTAATGTGCATGTTATACGTAAAACGATATTTATAATTTAAAGAGAATTTTATTTCATTTATTTTGCAGATTGGACCCGTTATCTTACCTCGAATGAATGCTATAACTTACGCGCACTTTTTGGAAAATATACTACCAGGATTATTAGAAGATATTCCTTTAAACATAAGGCAAAATATGATTTTTATGCAAGACGGGGCGACCCCCCACTATGCTATTCGAGTAAGAGCAATTTTGGACCGGCTATTTCCAAAAAGATGGATTGGGAGAGCTGGTACTATTCCTTGGACACCCAGAAGTCCTGATATCAATCCGCTCAATTATTTCGTTTGGGGTTATGTTAAGGATTTGTTACTTAGACGCGAAGTTTTTTCAGCGGAAAGAGCAACAGAGTTAATTCTACGAATTTTTCGAACAATTAGAAATGTCGATGTGGAAAACGCCATCAACAACATAGAAAATAGGGTTCAAGAATGTATAAGACGAAATGGTCGGCATTTTGAAAATTTTATGGATCATAGAAACAGAAATGAAAATGATTTCAACTTATAAAGAGAACGATTTATACAGGAATATGATACAGAAGTTCCAATAATTATTTAAAATATTTTAATTTAAATTACAGTACTCTGCACTAAAAAAATAAGTTATCTTTAAAAAATTGTAAATACATTTCAAAAAATAATATTGTGTAATATAGGCTCTTTTTAATTAATCTATTATTTAACTTAATATTTTTTTTTCCTAAAAATTTTCAATAAATTTATTATTTTGCTAAAAATTGGCAAATTTAAGGGTGACGAATTAATTTTTACCTAAAGAGACTGCGATTTTCGTGATCAGCAACCCAAAAAACCCTATTATCCAAATTTCAAAGGCTTAGCATGAATACAGTGAAAATGCACTTTTTAGGGATAGTTTTGGCTAATTTAAGGATGAAGGTCTAATTTTTTATAAAAAATACCTCAATGATCATTTTCAGTGTCCCCAAAACCCCCGTATACCAAATTTTAGAGGGCTAGAATGAATATAGCAAAAATGCCCTTTTTAGGGCTAGTTTGGGTTAATTTAAGGGCGAAGGTCTAATTCTGCATAAAAAATACCTCAATCTTCGTAATGAGTGACCCAAAAAACCCCTGTATACCAAATTTGAAAGGCTAAGAGTGAATGTAGCAAAAATGACCTTTTTAGGACAAGTTTTGGCGAATTTAAGGGTCAAGCCCCAATTTCTCCTAGAAAAGACCCCGATTTTCGTGTTCAGCGACCCAAAAATACCCCGTATACCAAATTTCAAAGGCTTTGAGTGAATACAGCAAAAATGCACTTTTTAGGGGTAGTTTTGGCTAATTAAAGGGTGAAGGTCTAATTTTTTATTGAAAATACCTCAATCTTCGTAATGAGTGACCCAAAAAACCCCCTAATACCAAATTTCAATAGCTTAGAGTAAATACAGCAAAAGTGCCCTTTTTAGGGGTAGTTTTGGCTAATTTAAGGGTCAAGCCCCAATTTCTCATAGAAAATACCTCGATTTTCGTGTTCAGCGACCCAAAAAACCTATAAAAGACCAAATCTAGTGGCGGCCACAAACAATTTAACCCCCCCCCCCCTGATTAGACTGGAGTAAATTCCATATTTCAAAAATTGCGATTAAATCTGACATTTTTAAATAACCCGAGTTACCAATTCAAACCCCAGATATCGATAAAAAAACCCGGAGAATTTATTACCCGGAGATTTTAGCCTAATTTAAAAATCTAAGTTATTCCAGGGTCTCATAAATTCAGATTTTTTTGTGAAAAATTAGCAACCTTTGTTAACTATTTCCAAAACTCACTGCAAAAAAAACTATGATGCGAAAGTGAGTATGATTTGGTCTTTTCTATTTCTGAAAAAAAAATTCAGTTATCATACTCACTTTTTACCAAGCCAGGCCCAAAGCATCAAAATTAATTATTTTTTTGCCAATTCCATTTTTGCAAATCTTAATTTAGAATAATAATAAATCAATAAGTCAAATAAGTCAATCCATTTTTCAAGATAGAATTTTTAAATTTCAATTTTTTGAAAACAAAAGTCACGGGAAACATTTTTTTCCTTCATTCTTCCATAAAACGGGTTTTTTTCCAAGATAAAGGCCAGCAGCTGCGTTGAATATATTATTTACTTTGACAAGCCCGCCCAAAAAAAAAACAATAGAATACTAGACAAAGGCGAGGCAATAGAAGAAAGATGTAATATTTGAGTATTATTTAAATCTCAATTGGTCTATCTTTATTAACTAATTACTGCCAAATTAATTAATTTTACCCCAATACTTATTGCACATTTTTTGTTCATCTTTTTGAGATCTATCGGTATATAACGTACGGTTTCAAAGTTAATTGCCACCCTGTATATTTGAAAATTTATTTGTGTGTCTGTGTGTGTGTATTATCATCAGGATCAAACCAGTGAACGAAATTTAATAAAACTGGTGTCAAATTAAAGAAAAAAATTCTGCGGGTGACATAGGCCATAGTTTTGCAACGCAGCTATCATACTTTTGGAGATATTCAATTTATAGTATTTTTGAACTTAATAAAATTTTTTAAAATTTTTAACAAAAATTGAAATATCTCGAGAATTTTGAAAAATTTTAGTGTCACACTTTGTAGTATTCGATTTAGCACCAATTCTTACGTATTCTTCTAAATTTTTATTCAAAATGGAAGTATCCTTAAAATTTTATAAAATATTTTTGAAGATGGTTGAAAAATTTTTTTTAATTTTTTTATTTTTATGCCATTTTTAATCAAATATTTGTTGGGCTGGGTGTGTATGTGTTTCATCATCAGGGTCTAATCAATGAAAAGTGAAAATGAAGTGTCAAAATATAGAAAAAAAGTCTGTGTATGACATAGGCCATAGTTTTGCAATTCAGCTACCGTACTTTTGGAGATATTCAATTTTCACTATATTTGTAAAAAATAATATTTTTTGAAATTTTGATTAAAAACTAAAATATCTTCTAAATATGATAAAATTTTACGGCCGCAATTAGTATTACTCGATTTGGCACTAATTTATATGTACTCAGATAAATTTACATAAAAAAAGGACATCTCAATAAAAATTTGTTAAAAATTTCAGTGATTGGCGCACACTGATTCAGAAAAAAAAAGCGGAAAAAAATTAGCTTCAAGCGAGGTTTTAATGAATTTTGATGCGGTTTGCGGCATTAAGTTCCTCAAAATGTGTATTCACCGAAAAATACGGCAAGAATTTCTGATTATTTGAATTTTCACCCCTTAAGTACTTAAAACTACCCCTAAATAAGAGTTTTTTTATAAAATTCATTTTTTTCAAAAATAAGTTACCAATCACTTTTATAACTTTTATAAACATTAAAAATTGTGCATTTTCATGAATTTAAAATAGAAGAAAAAAAACTGACCCTACTAAAACCCAAAGTACCTCTAAAACTACCCTTAAAATTCTAAGGCTTACTTGCATGTTCAACTCAATTTCTTTGAGTAGTTTCAGAGGTACTTTGGGTTTTAATAGGGGCAGTTTTTATTCTTCTACTTTAAATTCATGAAAATTCACAATTTTTAATGTTTATAAAAGTTTTAAAAGTGATTGGTAACTAACTTTTGCAAAAAATGAATGTTATAAAAAAACTCTTATTTAGGGGTAGATTTAAGTACTTAAGGGGTGAAAATTCAAATAATCAGAAATTCTTGCCGTATTTTTCGGTTGAGATGGTCACTACCCACTCCTGTAATTATTTAATTTAATTTTATGTAAATTTTTGTAAATAATAAACCATTCCCATTTATGTACCTAGCCCTAGCTAAGCTTATTCAAAAACGTGTAACATACTCTTAGGGGCACTTACGTAATAGTTAACTCAATGACATTTTTTAATTTAATTTAATGATTAATTAATAATAATCAATTGAATTTGTATATAATAATTTAATTTAGAGTTTTTTTATTCATATTTTATAATTTTTAGTTATTAAAAATATTTTGTTTTGTTAATCACAAGCTCCAAACTTTTCGTATAATTTCGTCTTTACCGACAACTATAATATGTTATCTATCGCGCTCTTTCTATTTTATGTAAATAATAGGGCGGAAAGGGTATAAATAGCGTGAACTAAATACATAAAGCAGGCATTCGTGCATTATACACAGTATTGTGTAGAAGGTCCAAAAGTTCCTGGTGGACATTTCTCGACTCCGTGTAAGTAAGGTATATTTCACATTTCTTTATTATTTTTATTATTATTATTATTCGTGAAATCCCCCTACGCGAAGTCGACATTCCACGTTTAAGGGAGAATTATTAAATATTTAAGTTGCTTATGTGAGATGCCATACCACGTGAGAGTCGGGATGTCCAGGTGATGACGAACTACCACCGGACCGCGTATTTAAATTTATTATTTGTGAATATTTTTAATTATTATTTTTTCTTAATTAAATATGACCGCGTATACGTTAATTGTGAGCTTTGATTAAAACTGCTGAAATGTATGCGCGATAATTATCTTTATTTTTCATTTTTGTAAAAGCGCGGGTAAACGGATGTTACACCTTTACTCATACATTTACATTCACATTCATTTCTATAGACATATTATCTTTATATTTGTATTTAATCCATATTTGTATATAAAATTTCAAGTAAATAATATTTTTTATGTCTATAATGTTATAATTAAAATTTTAAGTAATTATATAACACAACGTAGTAAACTCATGTAAATATTTTTAAAATTAATAAATTGAAATTGTTTTCTTTTATATTTCTTAATATAAATCACTGAGTTGTTATTTTTAAACCTATCCTGGTATCCTATATTTTTATAATATAAGTAAAAGAACCAGATGCCTACCACCCCCCGGGTGTAGCCATCTCATTTGGTGCCGAAACCCGGATACCAGGAAGGAAAAATAACCTCAAATTCTTTCATTCTTATTTTTAATATTTAAAATCACGTGCTAACATGGCGTATGATGATATGAGGTTAAATCTTAATTCCTCTTTTATAAGAGACGATCGAATTAATGCAGATTATTGTAAAGTAATGGCTAACTTTCTAAACACATTATTGGAAACTCACATAAGTGATTTCCTTAATGGTAGTCTTCTTCAAGATACTGTCGACCCATTGCGCACAGAAGCAATGAATCAGAATCTAAAAAATGGTAATGGTAACATAAATGGGAATGGTTTATTATTTACAAAAATTTACATAAAATTAAATTAAATAATTACAGGAGTGGTTAGTGACCATCTCACCGTGAATACACATTTTTAGGAACTGAATGCCGCAAACCGCATCAAAATTCATTAAAACCTCGATTGAAGCTAATTTTTTGCCGCTTTTTTTTTCTGAATCGGTGTGTGGCGGCCTTAAATTCACTAGATTAAAAAATACCGAAAAAATTGGATTTCCAGTTAATAACAAAAAGTTTAAATTTTGAAATTACTAGCCGACTAACATGATTCATAACAGGTCTTGAAGTCTCTATATTTATATAGTACAAAACCAGTACACGAGATACTAATACTAAAATGCTAGATTCTGTTCGTTCGGGAGAAATACATTGATTCCATAAGAAAAAAATTATCTTTAAGATTACAATACCTTTTGAATTATGTTTCTGTAATTAATAATAATAACTTTACTGGGGACAGAACTAGGCTCCTCTGAAAACTCTAAATGTGTTTGCATACTTATAAATTTACAGTGAAAACTGGTTTTCTTAAGCAACTAAGTATATATATAAATCTTTAATTATGTGTGTATGTCGGAAATGGATAAACTAAAACGCGATAAAAGTTAGAGACGCGAGGCTTACGGCAAAAGACGGCAAAAATCACGGGTCAAAACATAGGCTACGTTGTATTTCGATTAATAACAACAAAAAATTTTTATGTTAAAAAAACTGAATTTGCAAGAAAAAAATTTTTATCAAATTTAAAAAAAAAACCAAAAACTCGGAAAACCAAGGAATAATTTTTGTATAAAATAGAATTTTATTCGATTCGGGCATATTTTTTACGTATCCACCTAAATTTTCAAGTAAATCGGCTTGATCTGTCAAAAGTTACAATCATTTTTTGAAAATTATAAAAGTTTAGGACTAATCCTATCCTATCCTATCCTATATCTTAATACTATATATATTTGAAAATTTATTTGTTTGTTTGTGTGTTTGTACCCTAACGACGCAAGAACCGCCGAACCGATTGGCATCAAACCGGTGTCAAAATAAAGAAAAAAAGTCTAATTCAAGAAATTAATCATATAATATAAAATTTTTCGTTAAAAAAATAAATTAGTTAATATTAGTTTTAATTACATTTTCTACGATATTTAAATTTTTTTTTTGAATTAAAATATAGGAAAAACGCCGCCAAATTATTGGCTCTACAGTTCTTTAAGCAATGCAAATATTCATATGAGTTAAAATTTTTTATTATATATTATATATTGTTACGTATCCTGGTTTAATTCAGGATACGTAATATCTAAAAAAATATAAATAAGTTTTATCCTGGGGTTATTGAGTGCCCCAGGTATTTTAAATACTTATATATGTGAATTAGTGGTTGATATATGATGATAAATAATGATGAATATGTTGTAGACCTCGGGTACTAAAGCTGGCTGAACTTAACTGCGTTAAGTTCTTGATTGATGAAGGAAGAGTCACTTATTAAATAAATACACTGAGCACTTTTGATTAAGTTTAATGACTTTATTATAAGTTGATATAAAAAACCGTCTAAGTCAATAAATCTGAATGGTTAATTAAACTGTAAGATAATTATGCTCGAAGTTCGTTCTAATCGAATATAAGTCTCCTAAACTAGACCTGATGTTAGTAGGCCAGTTATCATGGGAGGAAGTAAGAGTAACTGAGAGGAATTGTTCTAATTAATGACTTTTGGGCGTTTGTAGGGTATATTATATAAACTAATTACTAACTGCCCAGGTACTTGAATTAAGGTGGGATTGTCCAATTAACGAAAGCGTCGTTGATTATTTCGGGGGAAATCGTGAGGGGATTTATGCAACTCTTTGTTGCCTAAAATATTTATAAATGCGTCATTAATGACCTTCGATTTTATATTTCTGTCAATTTATTAGGAGCCGGATCTGAATTGGTGAAATAGGATATTAAAGAATGTATGAAAGAGGAAATGCAGGTATGTTAGCTCGATTTACGAGCTAAAATAAGCAGGAATAATTATATATAAATATATAAATAAATATATAAATATCAATATAATTAAATATATAAATATTAAAGAATGCGGATGCGATAGCTCGAATTATGACCTATCATACGTAACATCTCCCTCCCGGGAATTCAATCGTCCCGATTGGAGTGGGTGGGGGAGACGGGGTTGATAAGGGGCGGCAAAGGGGATAGGGTTTTTTCTGATATTTTGTGATTTCTGCTGTCTGTGTCAATACAATAATGTTTACAATGGTTAGAGTACAAAATAATATGCTTATAATAGTTGAATTACAATATTAAAATTTTTAGGATAATTACAAGATAATATGCTTATAATAGGAGGTACAATAGTAAAAAGTTTAAAGTTTTACTTAAGATAATTTAAGAAAATACAATAATATTCGAAAAGTTTTAAAATAATTAATATGGAAATAATAATTTTATATTATATAATAATATATAATAAAACTGAACATAATAAAAAGTAAAATAATTAGGATTAGAACATTAGCTGTATAATAAAATTTATATATATTTATGTTATAAATCTAGTTAGAAAAATTGAGAGTGAATATATAAAAAAGTTTTCTAATAAATAAAATATCTATATTAAATTATTTTATAAAATTAAAATCTTTCAGAAGACATGTTTCTGTGTTTTTCCCTTGGATCTTTATTGTAGAAATTTGTTTCATATTGGATGATGCTGCTGTTACCTGAAATCAATCTATATAAATTAGTTTTGAAAACCCCCGAGACAATATATACCCGAAACTTGGAGTACTTAGGGATAGGTGGTGATATTCGAAATAGTATAAAATAAAAAATTAAGATTTAAAAAATTTTTATGAATTTTTTTTGTTGTTGTTAAAATTTTGCTTTTACAAGGTTAGTTTTGGTTTAAAAAAATGTAGAAATTAATATTGGTTTGCTTTTTATTATATATAAAAAAAAAACGATTGGAATTATATTTTTAAAATGTGGTGAAAAACTTATGGATTGGTGATGTGCGTTTATTATAAGAGAACCGTATAGGACGACGGTTATACGCACTCTGACCGGAGGTCAAGTGCACGCTTATTTACTCTCTTTTTCTTACATTTATATTAAGGCGTATTTACAATTATATAATATTATAAGGTGTGTTTTCACAACATTCTCACCTCTCAAAAGAGTTGTTAAATTTGATTTGACAATATTCATACTTAACAAAAATGACATAAATTATAGATTTTATGAGGAAAGAATACAATATTAAAGTTATAAATGTAAATTATTTTTAAGTTTTATAATATTTTTAATTAATAAATAAAGTTCTTTTACTAAACGAGACGCTGCTGACAATCAGAAAGACAATTGAGTACTCAGACAATTTAGGAATGACATCTGTTTACAATAAATAATGAGAATTTAAAGTTGACAACCGGACCAAAACATTTAATTTTATTGTTATTAGTATCTCAGTCTAACTTTCTCAAAGACAAAGAATTATTATTTTATCTCATCTGACAATTTTAGAGAAATTTAATGTACTGCGGTTCAGCGTCCCTCCCCGCTTAATTTTACATTGTAGATGGAAAATTATAATCTTTTTATAAGACATTACAGAATGATTAAAATTAAAAGATTTTGATATCCACCTCTATCCTATCTAAAGATTAGAATACGGATTTATGTGTTAAGGTCGAGAAATATCAAAAAATTTTAAGATTAAATGACAAAAAATTATTTTAAGAAAATTTAAATTAGAAAAAGAGATTGTCAATAGTAAGAAATATTTACAAAAGAGAGTTTAAATTTATTTGTTAAATTTTGTCACATTAGTTATAATAATAAAAAATTTGAATCAATTAATTTAGAGAAAATTCAGAAAATTAGACATTTTAAAAATGAATGAATTGACAATAAGACATTTTCGATTTTTTATAATAATAAGACCCTGGTAAAAATTTAGCAATATGATCTATAAAATTATAATTGACCATTATGACAAAATTTAATAAATTTGACAATAAGTTTACATAATTTTGCAATTTAAGAATTCATATAACATTTTGTTTTATTTTAGTAGAAAATGATTTTAAAATTGAAATTTGACTCTAGGAAAATTAGACTAAGATGTAATGGTGCTTTTGAAATAAAAAAATTAATTTTACAATACAAAATAGAAATTTTGACACCAAATTTTGAAATATAATGTATTACATTTAACAATGAAGTTATATTAAATTAAATTTCTTGACCAAGTTAAAGTCAAATTGTAAAATCAAGTATTCTTCCTGATTGCCAAGATAGTCCCATCCAGCAATAGCTTGTTGACTTCTTGATGTCAAACAGTAAAGTTGGTACCTAGGTAACATCATATTAATTAGTACAAAGTTTTTTGAAAAAAAAAGAAGCTATAATTTTTTTTATAATATTGAATGACATTTAAAATTTACAAACGACACAAAAGGCAAGATTGATTTGATTTTAATTTTCAAAAAATTATTGACTTTAATTTTTTTTTTATTTTTAGAATAAATTTAAAGTTAAGATAATAATTTTAAATGAATTTTATTTAATTAATTTTAATTGATCTTTAATTTTTAATTAAGAAATAAATTTAAATTTTAATTTTAATGAAAGAGAGAGTAAAATAAAAAGAATAATATATACATACAATAACAGAGTATTTTTACATAGAGTTTTTCCCTTAAGTAAGTAAATTATATTTTTTAAAATTATTTACTGTCTCTTTAGGCAGAATTTGTTTTTTTTTTTTTATAAATAACTTATTTTTGAATTTAATATGAAAAGTTTGTTGGATTATTTAAAAATTTAATAGCAGAAAACAAAAAAAGGAAATTCAATTATTTTTGAGACTACTTAAAAAAAAAAATAAGAGAGAGTAAAGAGAAAAAAATAACATAACTTTGAAGCAATGATGCGGCATGCGCGTTGTCGTCTGCTGGTATCAAAAGAAAAAAGATGGCGAAGCAAAGGCGACGAATTTTGACGTGACAAGATGCGCTATGGTTGCACTGCTGTTGCCGGTTATGTTGTCTTCTGCTTGTATAGTAAGAAGATGGCGGGACATCGATGACGATTTTTAGGGTTCCTCCCCCCTTGATATATCGGAAGTCGAGATGTTGATCTTGAGAAAATTTGAAGGCCCAGTTCCGTCTTCTTGATTTTAAAAATTGTAATATAGCAGGTGTGAGAGAAAAAGAGATGGAAGATGATGACAATGGTAAATTAATGGCTTCTCTCTTTTCTTTTTTCTTCTTCATCAAATTCTTGAAATTTTTTTTTAACGATGACAGTTTTTAAAAGTTTTTTGTGAATAATGTTCACAACATTAAATTTGTAATGCGTCGAAAGCGACCATTTAAAAAATTTTTGTACGGCGACAAAAAGCACATTTTTTATAATAATAATAAAAAAAGATTTTAATCCACTTGTGCGATATATTCTAATTAATAATTTTTACCACCACGAATAATTAATATCGAGATATGTTTCTTTGATAAAAAGAAAATATCACCGCATGGCGTCTCCTTTTGAAAAAATTTCACCATAAGCCACTGACTCGATGTAATCAAAAAACACTTTTTTTTTTAACAAAATTTTCTACGGCTCGAAGGACCAAATAGTGTGGACTGTATAGGAAATGTAGTGGAAAACTTATGGATTGGTGATGAATAAATTAAGAAAGACTATTTGACTGTATTAATGTGCGTTTATTATAAGAGAACCGTATAGGACGACGGTTAGACGCACTCTGACCGAAGGTCAAGTGCACGCGTATTTACTGTCTTTTTCTTACATTTATATTAAGGCGTATTTACAATTATATAATATTATAAGGTGTGTTTTCACAACACTACATAATTTCTAGATTTTTGGCCTAGAATTTTGTCAATTTTCGTAAAATTAAATAGTGTTAAAAATAGCAATATCTTTAAGTTATTGATTTAATATTGCTTTTACATCATGAAATTATCAGTTGATAGGAAAACAAAAATAAATTAACTCTTAAATGATAAAAATTCAGCAATTTTTATGGTTTTTAAGTTAAATTTTATAATATATAGGGTTAAAAATGACACAAATTTTTTTGAAATATAAATTTATTAATTAAGAAAATTTTTGAATTGACTTTTAAAATCATACAATTTCAGCAAATTTTATGAATTTTAAGTGAAATTTTATAGTTTAAAGGCCTAAAATTGATAAATTTTATAATATTTTTGTATAATTCAATTTATAAAATGCGAATTTATCAGATGATAAGAAAAAAATATTGAATTAATTTAATAAAAATCATAAAATTTAAGCAAATTTTATGATTTTTGAATAAAATATTACAATTTAAAGCGTTAAAAATAATAAATTTTATAGAATTTTAGTATAATTTAATTTATAAAACAAGAAATTATTGAAAATATTGGAAAAAATCATACAATTTCTGTAAATTTTATGATTTTTAAATTATTTATAATAATTTAAAGGGGTAAATTGATAAATTTTATAAAATTCTAGTATAATTTAATTTATAAAATAAGAATTTATTGAAAATTTTGGAAAAAATCATACAATTTTGGCAAAATTTTATCATTTTTGAATAGATTATTATAATTTAAAGGGTTTAAAGCTGATGTGTGTGTTATATTTAAGTTATTTAAAGTGTTTTAACTATAAATTATGGAAAAGCAGGTAAGATTTTGTTATTATTTTATTTCTATTAATTAGTTTTCGTTTAATTTCTTGTGTCAATTTATAATTATTTTATGTCAGTACAATAGTTAGGTTATAACATAAGCAGGAATAATTATATATAAATATATGAATAAATATATAAATATTAATATAATTAAATATATAAATATTAAAGAATGCGAATGCGATAGCTCGAATTATGACCTATCATACGTAACAGTATATTCAGCTCAAATTTTAGGGTATAGTTTGGGGTGATAAAAAAGTCCCTCAGCCAAAGTTTTAGTCTTCTAACACCTCATGGGGCCGAAACATGTCCGTTTAAAGGTCCAAAAATATCCTGATTTGGCCCATTTTCAAAATTACGCCATTCCTTTGAATTTACTTCAAATTTTAGCTTATTTCAAGGCGTCAATTTTTTTTCGCATTGATATATATTTTGGACAATAACAACATGATAATAATAAAAATTATAATAAAAAATCAATAACAGCACCGGGAATTAGATCAGGGGGGGCGGAGCCAACCCTCTCACCTATGCTAGTATATATATATAAATCTTTAATTTTGTATGTTTGTTTGTTTGTTTGTTTGTCCAAAATGGATAAACTTGAACGCGATATAAGTTAGAGACGCGGGATTTACTGCAGAAGACGGCAAAAATTACGGGTCAAAACATAGGCTAGGTTTCGTTTCGATTGATAACGACAACAATTTTTTATGTTGAAAAAACTGAATTTTCAATAAAAAAACTATTATCAGATTTTAAAAAAAAACCAAAAAAACAAAAAACTGAGGAAACATTTTACTATGAAAAAGAATTTCATTCGATTCGGGTATATTTTTTACGTATGCACCTAAATTTACAAGGCGATCGGTTCGATCTGTCAAAAGATACAATAATTTTTCGAAAATTATAAAAGTTTAGGACTAATCCTATCCTATCCTATCCTATATCTATATCTATATCTATATATATATACAACGTGTTCTATACAAGGATGAAAAGGCGTGGTTTAAAAAATATAAAATTCGCGTTGCGTGGGGGGTTTTCGCAGGAGTGAAGGAGAACGCAGGAGAACGTGTAATCGAATATTTTCGAGCTATAGTTGTGTTGATATTTTTTTATCATGACTTTAAATTAACCTAAAAGTTATTTTTAATTTAAATTGCAGTTTGTGGATAAAAGTAATAATTTTTTGCGACATTTAATTTCTATCTAATGCAGAAGTTATGTTGGGCTTATCTTAGCCATTATCCTTAAAAGAAAAAAAAATAATTAATTTTGAATTAAAAATAACCTTTGACTTGTAGAAAAAAATAGCTAAATTTATACACTGAAAGATGAAATAAGAAAAAAGGTAAATTTTATTTTAAAAAATTACTATTGAATTAAAAAATTTTGAATAAAATTAAAATTGACAACTAAATTTTCATTTTGCAGATGAACATAAAACAATTTTTTCTAATAAAATTGTCAAAAAAGGTGATAAAAAATTTGACGTAGCTTTAGAGAATATACTTGGAGGAGAAATCAAATTTCACAATTAGCTCTACAAGCTTTGGACTAAACAAGAGCTACAGTTCAAAGATTACAGTTACAGTTAGCTACACATTGCTTGATGAACGAAGATCATTTGATGGCTGGCACTAGCATGAATTTTATGAATTTAATGAACCGATCTTCTTTTATACTTCAAACTTGTTCTTGCATGTGCTACGCAATGTACTACTGGATATTTAAATACTATGATTTGTGACTAGATTTAAGTAGCGAAATCAACAAAGCATTTTGAGGTAGGCAAAGAAGCTGCTTGAAGAAAGCAGTAAGTGCATTTTAATTAAAGCGGAGCTGTCTGTCTTTTGTCTGCCTTATCGAAGCAGATCTTTTGCACATACCTCAATGTACTCAGTTGATTTTGCTTATAATTATGGTAAATAAAATTTACTTGTAATCATTTATACAAAACGACTTCATCTTTTTTATGAATACAAATTCATTTATCAACTCAAGCTTGTACCGCAGAAAGTGAAAAGCCTTTTAAGGCATTTCTTGAAACTTCTTACGGTGTAAGCTTCAAGTTATGTGCATCATTATTTTATTAAATTAAATTTTTACTTGTAAATTAATGTAATATTGGTAATTTAAGTACTACCATTTGTGACTAGATGTAAGCAGTGAAATCAACAAAGCGTTTTGAGGTAAGCAAAGAAGCTGCTTTGAAGAAAGCAGTAAGTGCATTTTAATTAAAGCGGAGCTGTCTGTCTTTTGTCTGCCTTATCGAAGCAGATCTTTTGCACATACCTCAATGTACTCAGTTGATTTTGCTTATAATTAGGGGAAATAAAATTTACTTGTAATCATTTATACAAAACGACTTCATCTTTTTTATGAATACAAATTCATTTATCAACTCAAGCTTAAGTACCGCAGAAAGCGAAAAGCCTTTTAAGGCATTTCTTGAAACTTCTTACGGTGTAAGCTTCAAGTTATGTGCATCATTATTTTATTAAATTAAATTTTTACTTGTAAATTAATGTAATACTGGTAATTTAAGTACTACCATTTGTGACTAGATGTAAGCAGTGAAATCAACAAAGCGTTTTGAGGTAAGCAAAGAAGCTGCTTTGAAGAAAGCAGTAAGTGCATTTTAATTAAAGCGGAGCTGTCTGTCTTTTGTCTGCCTTATCGAAGCAGATCTTTTGCACATACCTCAATGTACTCAGTTGATTTTGCTTATAATTAGGGGAAATAAAATTTACTTGTAATCATTTATACAAAACGACTTCATCTTTTTTATGAATACAAATTCATTTATCAACTCAAGCTTAAGTACCGCAGAAAGCGAAAAGCCTTTTAAGGCATTTCTTGAAACTTCTTACGGTGTAAGCTTCAAGTTATGTGCATCATTATTTTATTAAATTAAATTTTTACTTGTAAATTAATGTAATACTGGTAATTTAAGTACTACCATTTGTGACTAGATGTAAGCAGTTAAATCAACAAAGCGTTTTGAGGTAGGCAAAGAAGCTGCTTTGAAGAAAGCAGTAAAAGCAGTTTAATTATAAAGCGGAGCTGTCTGCCTTTTGTCTGCTTTATCAAAGCAGATCTTTTGCGCATACCTCAATGTACTAAGTTGATTTTGATGATAATTAAAGCAACTAAAATTTAGTAAATTGTAAAATTTACTATAAAGCTTACACCGCAGAAAGTTCAATTGAAATGCCTTTTCAGTCATTTGTTGAAACTTCGAAATAGTATATTAAGTATCAAGGGCGTAAAATTTTAGCACTAGTGTGAGCACTAGCACGAGTGCTCGGCGAAGCCGGGCACGAGTGATATGTGTTCACACAAATGTCTAAAGTTTTTCGCCCATGGTGCTTACGATATTTTTTGCCTACCTAGGTGTACAGCGAGTGCCGAAAATTCCGTGACAAGTTTTATGTACGAGTTTCACGCCCGGGAGGGCAAAAACACTTTTTTCGCCTCGTGACACGATCGAAAAAAACGCGTTTTTTCCTCACTGAGAAAATGAAAAAAAAATTGCATTTTTTCCATGGGAGCAAGAAAAAAATGCCCCAGATCACAGTTTACCGTCCTCGGCTGCACCTTGGATGGTTATTTACGTGCGATCTGGGCCATTTTTTAACATGGAACATGTTTATAGGGAAGGGGTACTTCAGAGTTTGAAAATTAAGGGGGGGGGGTCAAATATGACCTTTTTAAGGGGGGGTCAAATTTGTCCTATTTAAGGGGGGGGGGGGTCAAATATGTCCTTTTTAAGGGGAAGACAAAAAATTTGTCTTTTTTAAGGGGGGGGGGGCAAATATGTCCTCTTAAAGGGGGGGTCAAATGACACTTACCATAATTAGGAGACTGAAAAATCTGGGCTTAAGAACTTAACATAATATCGATTTAGGGACTTGGAATAATATCGATTAAGGGACTTAGAATAATTCAGGTTTAGGGAAGTAGTTTGTGTTTAGAATCTTAACAGTTGGTAAGGTGATAATTACAAATTATAAAATTAGAAAATTGTATTGTAATGTTGAGAAACATTTATATTATTCCTAGTCCTTAGCTGGAAGTAAACATGTTCCATGCATTTAGGTTGTGTTTACACAAACCTGTTATAAGTTATTTCTTTTGCTGGCTTGGCTAAAAATGTACTATTTCTCGTCAGCGGCGAGAAGGCATATGTATTTATCGGAAGCTTCGCGTTCGGCAAAAACTTGTTTTCTTGACACTCACGAAAAAAAAAATAATATACAACCCTCGGCAATAAAAAAAGAATGCCCTAAATAGCTGTTTAGCAATATGCGTGCGATTTTGGCCACTGCTAATTTTTTATGATTTTTTTATTCTTAGGTAAATAAATAATAGCTTTGTTAATTAAAAAAATACCTTCTCTAAACCGGAAGGTTGTACGGTTGCACATGAAACATTGCATATATCGTGCTTTTGTTTAGGAAACGAAGATTTTATTAATTGAGAGTCAATAAAAACCATTTTCGCTAAAATTTCTTTTCTGCTGCCCCACTCTAACCACGCCATACTACTCCCGGACTCAGAGAGTTATATCTCTCTTAATTCAGGCATTTAACTCGCTGAAGATTTCTGTCATCTGGAATACCTTCGGGATAAAAATGTACCGTCACAGGGAAAGCTGATATCCTGAAGGCATAATTTTTAATTTTTCATCCAAAATAATTTTATGATTTTCCAATACGGCCGGCCAAACAACATGAAAAAAGGAACTTTATACATTACCTGAGTGTTTTCGAGGTTGAGGAAAACGTATTTATTAATGAAAATTTTCATTTTTTCACCTAAGCGTATTTTCCGATTTTTCGAAATGGCGGATTAAAAGCAGAAAAAAAGAACTTTGTACATTACCTGGGGGTTTCCAAGGTTGGGAGTAAGACGTTTTTATAATGATGAACATTTTATCTCTAATATAACTATTTTAGAAAAACTAAAATTTATAAAAATTGTAAATAAATTAAATTAAAAAAATAAATAAATATAAAAAATTTTTTTAAATATTTTTTGAGCTATTAAAAATTGTAAAAAAATTTTATCAAATTTATAAATTAGAGTATATTTGAATTATTTTTAATTGAACAGATGAATAATACATGAATTAAGTGTGAAATGATAACACAAAATTTATTTTACGAAACAAATTTTATTTCTTCTTTACCTATTATTGTTTTTTTTTTTTTTTTTTTTTGATAGGCACATAAACTACCTTTAAAACGAATATTTTTATTTGTTTTCATATTCGTCTTGCGAATGATACTTATTTTATAAATAAATACAAATATTTAAATATTTTCAGCTTCTTAAATACAGATGAAACTATATTAAATTTTAATAAATATACTTTACACTACATCAGTAATTTAAAACTTCTTACAAGTTATGAGGCCCCTCTTGGTTATTTAAGATTTGTAGAATTCGGTTATCATTTGCTTGAACCCGTAAACGTCGAATCTCCACAATCCTTTGGTGATCAAAAACTGCGTTTAAGAAAGTTAAGTTATCTTTCAGGTAGTAGGTGGGTACTCCCAAGGTTTGCTTATAATTTTGTTTATAGTATGACTGTATTTTTGTCCAGCAATGAGAAATATCATACCCTGAAAAATAAGTAAATAATTATGCCTTTGAATATCAAAATATTAACAACTATTTGTTTACTTAAAAAAATAAAGTTTTACTTACAGTCAAAATTTGCTGCTGCAAATCTTTCGTTGATAACATTAGCTATCATTCCACACGCAAGTTTCCTCTCAAATCGGTTTAATCGTGCATTATCTCCTGTTTCATCCCAAAACTGGGGTCTCTGTGACATTTCGTTACACAGTATGATTTTTTGCTCTTGGTTAAGAACTTTTACTCTTCTGGAAGCCATTTTTTACCAAAAAATGTATCTTTAAATAATACAAATTGTATATAATTTATCGCGCTTACATTATTATTTCAATTTTTTCACTGCAAATTATTAATTTTTTAACAAATTTTTTTTTTTAACTTGTCTTTTCTATTTTGTAAATTTTAACATAAAAATTAATCACATGTAATATAACGTCTTGGCACGAACTTTGTTTACTTTTAAACGCGCGGATTCAAATGAATATAAACACACAAGACATACTAATACATACCTAGGTGTAATACATTCCTGAGTTCTGCGCATTACCTTAAACTGTATTTTATTTAAAAATTTATTTTTGATTATTTAATGTTTAATTACAAACAAAATTTAACCCAGAGTTAAATAATCATATGTAAATTCATTTTTATTAGAAAAATAGTCTTAATAATTTATTTATGTCTTAATTTTTATTTATGCCTTAATTTTTAAGCCTTAAATTTCGATGCACGATAATTTCAACAAAAAAAATATAAGCAAAATATCACTTTCGCGCATATTTTCACCGTTGTTGTCACGCGGGGGCATTTAATTGTGTTAGTTTTAAAATTTTGATTCTTTATTTATTAATACACATAATAAATTTTTAATTATACATACTTACAATTTAAAATAGTATTTTTTACTGTTTGTTCGTTGCGCTCGTAAGCACGTGTAAGTAAATTTTAAACAATTGTGTTGCTGTTTTAAAGGTTTTTATGATGATACGTGTACAGTAATTAGAGTTTTCTTTTCAAAATATAAAAAATTTTCAAATTTATATTGGATTCGTCGCGTAGAATAATATTCCATAAAATATGGGTGACAATTTAAATATTGCTAATCGCCAGTACACGAATGCTGAGTATATAAACATGTACAAGTGCTATATTAGAGAAGGTGAGAATTTTCATCAGGCAGTTTTAGCATACGCACTACTTTACCCAAATCTTAGGCACCCAGATCATAGGGTTATAAGAAATATTGTTCGTTCTATGGATGAATCGGGATGTATAAATCCTCATGCTCGGGAAAGACAAGTTGCAGACAACACCCCAGCTGAATTAACCCATCTTATACTTAGAGCTTTTGAAGAAGATTCTAATTTAAGTCTTAGAATTTGTGCTTTAAGACTTGAAGTTCCTCACACATTAATACATCGAATACTGATAAAAAACCATTGGTATCCCTACCATTACAGGAAGGTTCAAGTTTTGCATGGTGAAAACGATCGCGCTGCAAGAATGCTTTTCTGTAGAAGTTTCATAGCAAACATCGTAAGGAATCCAGTAATTCATATTTATATACTTTGGTCAGACGAGTGCACGTTCACTCGAAATGGAATATTTAATAGCAAAAACTTTGTACATTGGTCTGACCGCGGAAATCCTCATGAAACCAGGGAAACTAATGCCCAATATAGGTGGAGCATTAATATTTGGGCTGGTATCATCGCGAATCAATTGGTAAGTCAACTTAAAAGTTAAAATATTTTACATTGGTTTTTAAATAATTATGCGCGCAAAAAAAAATTCTGTTTACGACTAGCGGAATACCACTTGTGGTTATCAAAATTTTTTTCTTGTTCAAAGAATTGCCAATAACTTTAAACGTAAAGAAAATTAAAAAAGTAATTTTTGGTTCTTCGTAGAGAAACCATTGTGAAATTTTGATTTCTGATTTTTTTTGCATGTAAGTACGTTTCGGTACTCCAGGAAGCTGAAAAATCGGTTTTAAAAAAAAGTCTGTACGCGTGTGTGAGTGTACGTATGTATGTATGTATGTAACCGAAGATGTTTGCAAAGAATTGTGTTTTTGAGACCTATTTTTTTTTCAAAAAAAAAATCTGAAGTCACTTTTTTTTTATTTTGGATGTATACCTCATTTATTTATGTAAAAAATTACTAATATTTGAGAATATGATTATCACTCGATATATCTCAAATCTGATATTAAATTTTTTGAAAATTATTTTATCAACATTTTTTACGTCAAAAAATTAAGAAAACCATTATTTTTTTTTCTTTTCGGACGTATAGCACCTACTTTTTTCTACGCGCATATTTTCAATAAACAGAAAAAATATATTTTTTTTTAACTTTACATACTCGAGTGTGGTCTATATACAAATTGTTAATAAACTGACCTTTTTTCGAGTACAAAATTATTTATTTATTAACGTTTCTACTCCTAGTTCGGGGTCCTTTTCAAAATATTGTTAAATGACAATTACATTAAATATTTATGTAACGAGAAAGTACTTTTTTTTATTTTTCTTTAAATTTCAAGTCATTTGCAATCGTTTGAGCATGAAAACAATTTCACTAGCCATTCAATTTGCTGTTTGGGATAAGCGCTAATGGCTAGCTAAAAAAATTACTTTTATACCACAAGCGGATTTTTTGTTTAGTGTACAATTATACATATCAATAGTTGTGGTAATTAAAAAAAAAGTTTTATGAATAAAAAACTTTTCAGATTGGCCCTATTGTGCTACCACCAAGATTAAACGGCCAGCTATACTTGGAGAATGTCTTACATCGGCTAAATGAATGGATTCAAAATTTGGATTTGCCACAACATGTCAAAGAAGGGATAATATTTATGCAGGATGGATCACCAGTTCATTACCGACGCCAAGTTGTTGATTGGCTAAATAATAATTTTGCGAATAGATGGATTGGCAGAAATGGGCCGATAAGTTGGCCTGCACGTAGTCCAGATCTCAATCCCTGTGATTTCTTTCTATGGGGTCGTATCAAAGAATTAGTCTATAAGATACCAGTTGAAAATAGAGATGATGCATTACTTAAAATTCAACAAGCATTCCAAAGTTTGTCACCTGAGGAAATAATGAAGGCCACTCATGGCATTGTGTGAAGAAGTATGGCATGCTTTAATGTTCAAGGAGGACATTTTGAACAGATTCCACATTAGTTGGTTATGCATTTTAATTAATCAGTTTTCCTTAAATTTTAAATATTCAGTTTTTCAAAATTATAAATAGAATGTTAGTGAATTATCTTATTATAAAAATGAAATTTTCAAAAGAGTATAAGGTGTATATTTACATATTATACATTGTTTAATAAAACTTTGTTCTAGATGTGAATATTTAAAATAATTAATTGAAAGATTTAATTTTAGAATAAAAAATTTTTTGGTACTTAATTTATTTCTTTTTACGTATTTCTTTTACACGTATATTGCTAAACTGCTATTTAGGGCATTCTTTTTTTATTGCCGAGGGTTGTATATTATTTTTTTTTTCGTGAGTGTCAAGAAAACAAGTTTTTGCCGAACGCGAAGCTTCCGATAAATACATATGCCTTCTCGCCGCTGACGAGAAATAGTACATTTTTAGCCAAGCCAGAAATAACTTATAACCGGTTTGTGTAAACACAACCTAAATGCATGGAACATGTTTACTTCCAGCTAAGGACTAGGAATAATATAAATGTTTCTCAACATTACAATACAATTTTCTAATTTTATAATTTGTAATTATCACCTTACCAACTGTTAAGATTCTAAACACAAACTACTTCCCTAAACCTGAATTATTCTAAGTCCCTTAATCGATATTATTCCAAGTCTATGTGCTCACACTAGTGCTAAAATTTTACGCCCTTGATACTTAATATACTATTTCGAAGTTTCAACAAATGACTGAAAAGGCATTTCAATTGAACTTTCTGCGGTGTAAGCTTTATAGTAAATTTTACAATTTACTAAATTTTATTTACCCTAATTATAAGCAAAATCAACTGAGTACATTGAGGTATGTGCAAAAGATCTGCTTCGATAAGGCAGACAAAAGACAGACAGCTCCGCTTTAATTAAAATGCACTTACTGCTTTCTTCAAAGCAGCTTCTTTGCTTACCTCAAAACGCTTTGTTGATTTCACTGCTTACATCTAGTCACAAATGGTAGTACTTAAATTACCAGTATTACATTAATTTACAAGTAAAAATTTAATTTAATAAAATAATGATGCACATAACTTGAAGCTTACACCGTAAGAAGTTTCAAGAAATGCCTTAAAAGGCTTTTCGCTTTCTGCGGTACTTAAGCTTGAGTTGATAAATGAATTTGTATTCATAAAAAAGATGAAGTCGTTTTGTATAAATGATTACAAGTAAATTTTATTTACCATAATTATAAGCAAAATCAACTGAGTACATTGAGGTATGTGCAAAAGATCTGCTTCGATAAGGCAGACAAAAGACAGACAGCTCCGCTTTAATTAAAATGCACTTACTGCTTTCTTCAAGCAGCTTCTTTGCCTACCTCAAAATGCTTTGTTGATTTCGCTACTTAAATCTAGTCACAAATCATAGTATTTAAATATCCAGTAGTACATTGCGTAGCACATGCAAGAACAAGTTTGAAGTATAAAAGAAGATCGGTTCATTAAATTCATAAAATTCATGCTAGTGCCAGCCATCAAATGATCTTCGTTCAACAAGCAATGTGTAGCTAACTGTAACTGTAATCTTTGAACTGTAGCTCTTGTTTAGTCCAAAGCTTGTAGAGCTAATTGTGAAATTTGATTTCTCCTCCAAGTATATTCTCTAAAGCTACGTCAAATTTTTTATCACCTTTTTTGACAATTTTATTAGAAAAAATTGTTTTATGTTCATCTGCAAAATGAAAATTTAGTTGTCAATTTTAATTTTATTCAAAATTTTTTAATTCAATAGTAATTTTTTAAAATAAAATTTACCTTTTTTCTTATTTCATCTTTCAGTGTATAAATTTAGCTATTTTTTTCTACAAGTCAAAGGTTATTTTTAATTCAAAATTAATTATTTTTTTTTCTTTTAAGGATAATGGCTAAGATAAGCCCAACATAACTTCTGCATTAGATAGAAATTAAATGTCGCAAAAAATTATTACTTTTATCCACAAACTGCAATTTAAATTAAAAATAACTTTTAGGTTAATTTAAAGTCATGATAAAAAAATATCAACACAACTATAGCTCGAAAATATTCGATTACACGTTCTCCTGCGTTCTCCTTCACTCCTGCGAAAACCCCCCACGCAACGCGAATTTTATATTTTTTAAACCACGCCTTTTCATCCTTGTATAGAACACGTTGTATATGCCGATAGAGAATTTTTTTAGTTTGATAGGATTGACTAGACGATAATAGCTAGAGAGACGCGGTTTGCGACAAAAAACGCGGAAAAATTGCAGAAGTGACATAGGCTATACAGGATTTCGATTGATGCGAAAGAAAATTTTTGTTGTCAAAAAAACGTTTTTTCAAAAAAGTGATAATTTTTGATGTTTTCGTAAATTTTCAAAAAAATCGTTATTAACTTAAAAACTTGGAATTTTTTGTAATCAGAAAAGTTTTTATATGATTTAGAATTGTTTTTACGTGTCCACCTAAATTTTCAAGCAAATCGGTTAGATGTTTCCAGAGTTACATATATTTTTCAGCATAAAATTTGGATTTTAAATTTATATCCTATCCTATCCTATCCTTCCTAAATCTTTACTTATGTATGTTTGTTTGTCTGAAATAGATAAACTTGAACGCGATATAAGTTAGAGACGCGGGGTTTACGGCAAAAGACGGCAAAAATTACGGGTCAAAACATAGGCTAGGTTTCGTTTCGATTGATAACGACAAAAATTTTTTATGTTGAAAAAACTGAATTTTCAAGAAAAAAATTTTTATCAAATTTAAAAAAAAAACCAAAAAAGCAAAAACCTGAGGAAAAATTTTTTCATCAAAAAGAATTTCATTCGATTCGGGTATATTTTTTACGTATCCGCCTAAATTTTCAAGGCGATCGATTCGATCTGTCAAAAGATGCAATAGTTTTTCGAAAATTATAAAAGTTTAGGACTATTATTATATATATATTTCTAATTTTTATCAGCCACTGATGTAGTAACTGAATATAGTAACTAAAAGAAGCTTCAATAGCTATTATCAGACAGAACCCTAGAATGGGTATTCGAGGGAAACAACGAACATTTGTGGATCCTATGGAAGGGTAGCTAAGCTTTGTATTGCTGATTACTAATTATCTGTCTGGGTTCATATGCCCGTAATTTTTATTATTTAGTAAATTTTAGATAATACTTCGGATAAAAAAGGTTATTTTACAAAATATTAAGTAACCTAAAACAACATATTTTTGGAAAAATAAAGCCGCAGGGGTCCAGGGGAGCGCAGCCCCCATGGTGGCTGCCGGGGCGAGCGAAGCGAGCCGTATATATATAAATCTTTAATTTTGTATGTTTGTTTGTTTGTTTGTTTATCCAAAATAGATAAACTAGAAAGCGATCAAAGTTAGAGACGCTGGGTTTACGGCAAAAGATGACAAAAATTACCGGTCAAAACATAGGCTAGGTTTCGTTTTGATTGATGACGACAAAAATTTTTTATGTTGAAATAATTGGAATTCCAAGAATAAAATTTTTTCAAATTTTTAAAAATACCTAAAAAACTGAAAACCGAGGAAAAATTTTTTTATCAAAAAGAATTTCATTAAATTCGGGTATATTTTTTACGTATCCACCTAAATTTTCAAGACGTTCGGCTTGATCTGTCAAAAGTTATAATAATTTTTCAAAAATTATAAAAGTTTAGGACTAATATTATATATATTTCTAATTTTTATCAGCCACTGATGTAGTAACTTAATATAGTAACTAAAAAAAGCTTGAACAGCTATTATCAGGCAGAACCCGGGTAGTAGAGAGAAACAACTACTGCTTACGGATCCTATTAAAGGGTAGCAAAGCTTTGTATTGCTCATCACTAATTATCTATCTGGGTTCATATGCCTAAAATTTTTATGATTCAGTAAATATTAGATAATACTTCGGGTAAAAAAAGGTTGTTATAAAAAATATTGAGTAACCTAAAACAAAATATCTTTGGAAAAATCAATTATGCAGGGGTCCAAGGGGGCGCAGCCTTTCTGGTGGCTGCCATGGCAAGCTAAGCGAGCCGGAGGCAGCTAGTATATAAATAAATCTTTAATTATGTGTGAATGTCTGAAATGGATAAACTAGAACGCGATAAAAGCTAGAGACGCGAGGTTTCGGCAAAAGACGGCAAAAATTACGGGTCAAAACATAGGCTAGGTTTTATTTCGATTGATAACGACAAAAATTTTTTATGTTGAAAAAACTGAATTTTAAAGAAAAAAATTTTTATCAAATTTTTAAAAAAAACCTAAAAAACTGAAAACCAAGGAAAAATTTTTTTATCAACAAGAATTTCATTCGATTCGGGTATATTTTTTACGTATCGACCTAAAATTTCAAGGTAAGCGGTTCGATCAATCAAAAATTTTTTCGAAAATTATAAAAGGTTATAGGACTAATATCTTATCTTATCTTATCTTATCTTTCTTACCACAATATATATTTGAAAATTTTTTTGTGTGTCTGTGTGTGTGTGTGCGCGTGTGTGTGTGTGTATTATCATCAGGAACGCAATTACATAAAACCGGTGTCAAAACAAAGAAAAAAAGTCCGCGGGTGACATAGGCTATAGATTTTCTGCTTAGCTATCGTAGTTTTTAAGATATTTAATTTTTAGTGTTTGTAAACTTAAAAAAATTTTTTTTAAATTTTGAAAAAAATTAAAATATCTGTAGACTATCGACAAATTTTAGTATCCCAAGTTTGTACTATTCGATTCAGCACCAATTTTTACGTATTCTCCTACATTTTTATTCAAAACGGAGGTATCTTTAAAATTTTATAAAATATTTTTGAAGCTGGTTAAAAATATTTTTTTCATTTTTTTATTTTTTATGGTATTTTTAATAATTTATTTGTGTGCCTGTGCATCCATGTGTTTCATCATGAGGCTCGAGCAAATGTAAGAAATTACATAAAACCGGTGTTAAAATAAAGTAAAAATTAAAAAATTTTTACTGTTTTTGGGAAGAATTAAATTTTATGAAAATTTTGTTAAGAAGTGAAATATCTGAAAAATATGATAAAATTGATTCAGTCAATTCTAGAACCATCTATATATACATATATTAATACTATATACTATATACTATACATATTTGAAAATTTATAAGTCTGTTTGTCTGTCTGTGCCCAAATGACTCAAGAACCGCCAAACCAGAACCTATAATTTTTTGACTGAGCCTCATCTGCAAAATCTGAACGTGTTTGCAGAATTATAAATTTGCAGTGAAAAATTGTTTTTTGAAGCAACACAAACAGAAGTAAATGCGACACAGGGGGGCGGAGCCCCCCCTCCAACTTTTGCTAGTTATATATATTTCTAATTTTTATCAGCCACTAATGTAGTAACTGATTATAGGAACGAAAAAAAAATTGAACAGCTATTATCAGGTAAAACCTTAGAATGGGTAGTCGAGGGAAATAACATTTGCTTGTGATTCTATGGAAGGGTGGTGAAGTTTTGTATTGCTGATCACTAATTAACCGTCTGGATTCATAAGCCCATTATTTTTATGATTCAGTAAATTTTAGATAATACTTTGGGTAAAAAAAGATTATTTTACAAAATATTGAGTATCCTAAAACAACATACCTTTGGAAAAATCAAGTTGCAGAGGTCAGGGGGGCGCAGCCCCCATGGCAGTTGCCAGGTTGAGCAAAGCGAGCCAGAGGCAGCTAGTATATATATAAAAAAAAAGTTTATAAAAAATATTTTATAAAAAAAGGACCCCAACCATATATAGGACTAGCAAAAGTTGCTAGTCCCCCCCCCTGTGTCACATTTCCTTCTGTTTGTGTTGCTTCAAAAAATCATTTTTCATTGCAAATTTATAATTATGCAAACACATTCAGAAATTTCGAATGATACTCAGTCCCTCCTGTTCATATTTACTTCAATACTTTTCTGTTGCTTAAAGAAATCATGTTTCTCTTTAAATTTATAATTATGCAAACACATTCAAACTATTCAGAACAGCGTAGGTGAAACATTAATGACAAATTATATGTTCTGATTGATTCTCTAGTTATAATAGAGAAAATAAAAAAATTTAACTTAGTACGTATAAATTAGTGCCAAATTAAGTAATACCAATTGTACCAATTTGAGTAAAATTTAATCATATTTTTTAGGTATTTCACTTTTTAAGCAAATTTACAAAAAATTTTATATATCCTAAAAATAGTAAAAATTGAATGTCTCCAAAAGTAAGAAATCTGAGTCAGAAAACTATAGCCTATGTTATCCGAATACTTTTATTCTTTATTATGACACTGGTTTCTTATCAAGTGGTTCGGCGGTTCTTGAGTCATTAGGGTACAGACAAACAGACAAACAGACAAAAAAACAAATATATAATATACAATAATATAATAAAAACAAACAAATAATATAATATACTATACCCTAAAATTTGAGTTGAATATATACAATATATAGTAAAAAATTTTTTAAATATTTTATAAAATTTTAAAGATACCTCCGTTTTGAATAAAAATTTCAGAGAATACGTAAAAATTAGTGCTGAATTGAATACTATGAAGTGCGATACCAACATTTTTCGATAGTATCGAGATATTTCAATTTTTGATAAAATTTTTAAAAAATGTTATCAAGTTCAAAAATACTAAAAATTAAATATCTCAAAAACTACGACAGTTAATCAGAAAATATAGGGCCTATGTCACCCGCATTTTTTTTTCTTCATTTTGACGCCGGTTTCATGCCAATCGGTTCGGTGGTTCCTAAGTCATTAGGTTACAGACAAACAGACAAACAGACAAACAAACAAATAAATTTTCAAATATATATAGTATTAAGATATTTGCTCTTAAATATAACTATGAGTTTCGTATTAATATTATACACTATATTATCGTTTTAATATTATACACTCATGGATGCTGTAATATCCATTGATGTGTATAATTAATTAATACGCATGCCTAATCACGGACCGCTAAGAAAAGGAGAGGAAGAAATTTTTCTTCTTCTGGATCTTGATTTGAGCAGGTCCCAAAGAGCGGAAAAGATAAGAAAATAGTAAAAAGTATAAAAGTTAATTTTCAAGTTGAAAAAAGTTTATTAGTTTACCAAGTTTATAAGTTTATATTATTACCAGTTATATATTATTAGTTAAAGTTATTATTTTTTAAGTTTATTAGTTTTATTGTACACGCTAAGGACATTATGCTTATATATTAGTGAATTTTAAGTAAATATCATTAGTGAATTTTAAGTATAAATAACATTAGTGAATTCTAAGTTAAAGTAATTAAGTGTAAGTTAAGTTTAAGAAGGAGGTACTTGTAAGTTTTAATAAATAATATTTAAGTATTTTATATTATAATATTATTACAGACTATTTCGCCCCAAGAAAAATTTCATAAAACGCAAAATATTCTAGAAATGATAAAATTATTATGGAGCTTATATTATTATTATGGAGCTTGGACCTAATGATGCTCAGAGTTTAACACCAGACTCAATATCACATATTTTCAATTATATCAAAAAAACCTTTGGCAACAAATTATTTTACAAAGTTAAATCGCTTACACATACAATGAAAAAATTAACCCATGCTTGTGGACATCGACGATTTTTACTAGCATGTCGTGATAATGACGTGCTTCCAAAACACTTGCAAAATATAGATGGAAACTTGAAGCACATACAATTCTATAGTAATTATGGTAACAAATTTTTCCAGAAACTCAAGAACACTTTCCGAAAAAAATTATTAAATCTAGAAATTGACGACATAAACATCCATGTGTGTTATTAGAAAAAACTAGTCAAAAAATAGAATTTTTTCTTAAAGAACATCTAGGTACTGATTTAATGTCACGCATAAATACCACATACAAAGCACACTTGAAAGTAGTCAATAATAAAATGGTTAAGAAAATTAACAATAAATTAGATAATTTAATGGGCAAAGAACTATATTCTAATACTCCCATAATCAACCCGAATAACAAAGACTACATTAATATTGAGGAGACCAGCACGAACAGGAATGATTGGTTTGTTAATTTGACCAATCTACGGATCCCTAAAAATGTAATTGACACTGTTGCTCTCGGCCAAAAATTCGCCAATAGATCAGATCTAAGTAACAAAAACGCTGTTGACACAATTAAAAATGTCGAAAATCTTCTGAATACCTACGATTTTCCTGACAATGTAGTTGATGAAATTCGCCATGGGACTATTGCAAATATAAATCACCATTTAAATAAACATAATAAACACATGAATGTTATAGATAAATTATTTCAAAAAAATACCAAAGAAACAAAACAGTATCTTAAGGACCATGATGACATGTTTTTCACTAACTTAGACAAAGGAAACATGACAGTGGCTATGTACGAATTTGATTAAAGGAAAGAAATGGAAATTCTTATTAATGACGACACCACATATTTGAATTCAGACAAAAATCCACTTGAAGATTTAAGGAAAAACACGCAAGAGTTTCTTACAATCTGGAATGTAAATGGTTTTCTAGAAAAAGAATATCACAGGTTCAATCTAACACAAACTGACACAGTATTACCTAAGTTATATGGTTTACCCAAAGTTCACAAGATCTACATTGATGAGGCAGGTTTAAGACGTTACAAACTGAGACCTGTATTTTCTACAGTTAACATACCCACATACAAATTTGCAAAATACTTCAACTCACTGTTAAGCAATTGCACAAATAGACCTGATTCATACATTAAAAACGCATCTAGCCTTTTTACCAATGTTCCAATAGAATTAGTAAAAAACAGTCTAGATAAAAGATATGCTTCAATTATGAAACCTACACATATCCCACTGATTGAATTACATAAAACAATAGATTTTTTCCATAATAACACATTTTTCCAATTCAATAATCAATACTACCAACAAATATATGGTTCGCCTATGGGCTCTGCAGTCTCCTCAATATTTGCCGACCTAGTGTTGGAAGATCTTGAGCAACATTGCTTGAGCCTATTGGATTTGAAACCTATATTTTTTGTTAGATACGTTGACGACATACTAACATGTATACCTACTGACAAAATACAACAGATTCTTGAAAATTTCAATTCATACCACAGTAGACTACAATTTACCCACGAAACAGAAATTGACAATAGCATAAACTTTTTGGACATAAAATTGACTAGAGTAGATAATAAACTAGTACACAACTGGTACAGGAAACCAACCTCATCAGGTAGATATTTGAACTTTAATTCTGCACACACAAAACATCAAAAAATAGGTATGATATACACACTAGTAGACAAAGTTATATTACTATCAGATAAAAAATATCATACAGAAAACCTTGCAATTGTTAAACAATTATTGTTGAACAATGATTACCCGAGCAAGTTTATTGATTATTACATTAATAAAAGAATAAACACCCTAGAATATAGAATTGATGAAGACAATAACAATGAAAATGTAAATTTTGACATACAAAAACGAATAATAGCTAAAAAACCAAAGATATGCATCCCCAATATTGATGGTTTTTACAATAGTATGTCAGGTATGTTCAAAAAATATGACATTATTACCATACCTATAATTGATAAAAGCAACAGCAATCTAGTCATCAAAGCCAAAGACAAACTAAAAAAGGGTGAAAATACAAATGTAATATATAAGATAGAATGTGAAGAGTGTGATGCAACATATGTAGGTCAAACCAAACGTGAAGTATCTGTACGTATTGGTGAACACAAGGCTGGAGTTGATAGAGAGATAAAAAAAAAAATAGCTTTAACCAAAGAAAAAGAAAAACAACAATCTGGTAACCATAGAGTCCTCAGAAGCCACACAAATAAGAAAGTTCAACCATCAAAAACTACCACTCATAGTATTGATAATAGCAGTCAGAAGAATAATAATATACCACCCATCACTCAGCATTATATCAACACTAAACACAACTTTAAGTGGGAAAATTATCATATTCTGGATAAAGAACCTTCGTATCATAAACGCAGCACATCTGAGGTCCTTTACATCAACACTCAAAAACACTCCATCAACCTACAAGAAGACTCTAAAGGATTATTTAAACCATATCTTTCTGTAACCCATAGAATGAAAAAACAAAATCATTCATTATTTACATAATGTTACCATAGCAACACGACACATGCGCTCCTATGTTTATTGATTATTTATAAATATATCTGTACTTATCAATCAATTATTCTCAGAGATGTCGTTACTGATACGATTTATGACATTATTTCAAATTTTATTTACCAATATCATCGTTATTACTACTACATACACAAAAATTTTTAACAATGTTTATATATGAGTAATTCTTAATGAAACTTTACTAATGGAAAGGTAAAAGTCAGGGATTTGAAAAAAACTAATTGGGTTGGGTTTGGTATACGTTCATAAGATACCATACCAAATTTTAAGGTTTTAGGTTCAAAGGGTACAAAATGGCGGCTATTTTTCGGTCTTATATGGTTTTAAAAAAAAATCATTTTTAAAAATGACAATTTTCGATTTCATTTTTTCTACCCTCTGAATAAAGCTGAAAAATGGTTTTCTTGACTATGTCATATGTAAAATTTCCCGCTGAATCCGAATCTTCCACCAGTTTTTCAAAAAAACGCGAAGGAAAACCGGAAAATTGGAAAAACTAAGAAAACTTATTTTTTTTCAAACGCAGATTTTTCATACAGTCGTAACTTTTTTTTTCCTAACCGGTCTTAAAATTTTTGTTTTTGTATGTACTTATTATTTAAAAAAAAATTTTTCAGAGTATTTGCCTTTTAAGTACTTAAAAATCCATTTCAATATTTCCCATTTTCACGAAATTTTCCATTTTCAATTTTCCGGATTTCCTTGTCACCAAATGAAAATTTTGACCAAATTTTCGGATTCCTCGAGAAATTTTACTAAAGACCTCCTTTTTTGAAAAGTTTTAGATGTTTCCATAACGCTATAGAAATAAAAGAAATAACAAAATACTGAATAACTACAAAAAATCTTTTTTCTTTAAATATTTTCTAAGATATCCACTTTTTAAAGATAAAGATTAAAATTGACTTTTTTTCAAAAACCCTAAAAATGGGACTCTGAATTTAAATTATCATATCTGCGAAACAAATAACTATAAAACAACGAGTAAAATTTTTTTGGAAACTTAGTGCTTGTAGAAAATTTTTAAGGCCTACAGAACCCATTTCTATCAAAAATTAGAATTTTGGCAGCAATTTAAAAATTGGTCATTTTGGGGTAAGAATAGGCGTTTGGTTTATTGACTATCGCCGTGAGAGAATTAATTAAAAAAAATTGCAGTGTACCGGAATTGAAAGGTGACACTTATACGAAAAAAATGAGAGTAAAAATGAAAGTATTTTGGTTAACTGTCGAGGTTGCAGCATTGAATTAAAGATTACGAAAAAACCCTATTTTATAACATTGTCGTATTTTGTAGTTATTCAGTATTTTTATATTTCTTTTATTTCTATAGCGTTATGGAAACATCCAAAACTTTTCAAAAAAGGGGGTCTTTAGTAAAATTTCTCGAGGAATCCGAAAATTTGGTCAAAATTTTCATTAGGTGACAAGGAAATCCGGAAAATTGAAAATGGAAAATTTCGTGAAAATGGGAAATATTGAAATGGATTTTTAAGTACTTAAAAGGCAAATACTCTGAAAATTTTTTTTTTAAGTAATAAGTACATACAAAAACAAAAATTTTAAGACCGGTTAGGAAAAAAAAAAGTTACGACTGTATGAAAAATCTGCGTTTGAAAAAAATGAGTTTTCTTAGTTTTTCCAATTTTCCGGTTTTCCTTGGCGTTTTTTTGAAAAACCGGTGGCAGATTCGGATTTAGCGGGAAATGTTACATATGACATAGTCAAGAAAACCATTTTTCAGCTTTATTCAGAGGGTAGAAAAAATGAAATCGAAAATTGTCATTTTTAAAAATGATTTTTTTTTTAAACCATATAAGACCGAAAAATAGCCGCCATTTTGTACCCTTTGAACCTAAAACCTTAAAATTTGGTATGGTATCTTATGAACGAATACCAAACCCAACCCAATTAGTTTTTTTCAAATCCCCGACTTTTACCTTTCCATTAGTAAAGTTTCACTAAGAATTACTCATATATTATATTTAATTCATAACTGTTAATTTTAAACAATTAATTCTGTGATAATAGTTCTTAGACTAATTAATCTTAATTAATTTATTTATTTATATTTTTTTCTGTGATACTATGTATATATATATTTTTAGTTTTCAGCAATGACATATGGTAAATAATCAAAAACTAGTTCACAATTAATCATCTTTGTGCAAATTAGGTTAATTTTTTAATTTTGTATGTACAAATTTTTTACAGATTTCTTAATTAGAAATATCAAAATTTTACTATAGTAGATTCAACTGCGCTTCGCGCAGAGAAGTTATTGTATGATGTATAATATTTATTGAAGATAAGTAACACAAAATTTATGCCAAATTTAAATAATTGATTTGTAGTTATTGAGAGGTTAGCGAATTGCTATGGTAATAATTTTTACAGAACTGTACCATCTGGTTGCCCTGCTTAATATAATTTGTTTGAAAATTGAGATCACTATTATAGTAGTGCCTAAAAGCCGAGCTAAAAGCCCAAGAAAGGACTTAAATTTTGAAATAGTTCAAGCAATATTTAAACAGAGCAACCTGTGAGTGTTAGGAGAGTGACTGTTAGAAGACCTTTCTTATTTTATATTATTTCCGATTTTGCTGATTTTTTCTGTTTTCAACGCAGGTTCATATTAAAAAAAGGGAAAAAAATTATCACGACTATTCGGAAATTCGTTTTATTATAAATCTTTTGATCTTTGTCTCTTAATTTATGTTCCTCTAAACCAAAAATTGAACCTTAATTTATATTGTTCTTTATTGTATGAAATTTGAAATGAATAAATCATATGAGTAATCTCCTTTTAAATTGAAACAGCTAAAAATCTCTCTAGCAAATTTTATTTGCTTCTGTATTTACCACGAACATGTTTTACACTATACTCCGTATGTAACTGTCGAAATATTTTGTCTTGCAGAATGCTGTTGTAAAATTACCTTCAGAGAAATTTGTTCACAAATTTTACCCCTATGCTTTGTCATGTGATATCTCCATTATTAATGTTAGGTTTTTAAAAGAGAATTTCAAAATTTCATTTGACACTTTCAATTTTGATTTTTGACCGTAAAAAATATGATTGTCCCTATCTACCAGTAATTATCTTTAAAATAAACTTTAATAACATGGAGTATGTTTATAAGCAGGGGTTTCAAGCATCTCATATGGGAAGGAGGCACAAATGTGCCATATTTGTGGGGGAGGGTTGCCAAATGAAATTAGTATAATTTCCGATGTAGGGACTTAAAATAAATTTAAAATATAATAAGGATTTTAAGAGTTTAAAACTAATTTTTTATTTGCCTTGTTTTTGGCTTGAAAAGATAGATTAAAATATAAATTTAAACATGTTCCATGTTCGTTAGTTGTGAGTTCACAAACCGGTTATAAGTATTTTTATTTTAGTCCACAACACTACAAATGTTTATTAAATTTAGGTACCATATTCTCAGAAAAGATTTTCCATCAAATTATTTCTCGAAAAACAGGGCCATTTTTACAGGCACGCCAAGTATGCCATTGCGTAGGGAGCCAGCATTTTAAAAGGCGCAAATTTTCCTGGGATACAAATTTTTATAGTATATTACGACCCATGGCCAGAAAAGTAAAGAATGGTTAAAATCGCACGTAAATTACCTTCCGAGGCGAAGCCAAGGATAGTAAACTGTGATTTGGGGCATTCCTTATTTATAGCCCAGGGTCGTATATAATTTTTCTGTCTTTGCCAGACGCGCAGCGGCCGGGAAATACGTGCTTTATGGCCGCTGACCAGAAAAAATATTTTTAGAAAATATATTTTTTTAAAAACACGTTTTATAATTTCATATTAGCTTTTTCAAAAGCATTTTAAAGTAATTTTAAAAACAAATATGTAAAAGAAAAGTAAAATTTTCTTCAAGCCTTAATTTTTGTAGATCTGGGGTAATTCGGGTTTGGTTGTGAAGATTCGCTCTACTATAGGTTTTATGGGTCGCTGAACACGAAAATCGAGGTCATTGTGTAATAAAATGGGAGCTTCATCCTTAAATTTGCAAAAACTACCTCCAAAAAGGGGTATTTTTACATTCTCGCACTTTGAGCGCTCAGATTTTCATCATACGAGTTTTTTAGGTCACTGATAAAGAATTTCGAATTTCTTTTTCATTAATAATCAATAATTTACCTTTAAAATAATTTTCGTACTTCTAGCATCCAGGATATGCTCATATGGGTTTTTTGGGTCGCTAATCAAGAATTTCGACTTCTTTTTTATAAATAATCAATATTTCACCACAAAAAAGGAGTCGACATTCTTGAATAGCGACCCGAAAAACCTATATGGACATACCCTGGACGCTCAAAGTGCGAAAATAGCAAAAACACCTTTTTTAGGGGTAGTTTTAGCTATTTTAAGGGTGAAATACTGATTATTTATGAAAAAGAAGTCGAAATTCTTGATCAGCGACCAAAAAATCCGTTTAGTGCAAATTTAAGAGTTCAAAGTACGAAAAAGTTAGAAGAAACACCTTTTTAAAACCTATAGTAGAGTAAATCTCGTATTCGCTAGTGACAATACAACCCCTCCCCCCGTATTTTGACTGGAGTATATCTCATGAACCTGGCTTCACCTCGGAAGGTAATTTCCCTGCGATTTAGACCTTTCTTTACTTTTTTGGACACACTCTCGTAATTTACTATTACATCATTTTATAATTATACAATTAATTTAGTACGCCTTTTTATGAATTTAATTTTAGATCAAGCGCATGATGAAGATCAGAGCAATACACACACACACACACACACAATATAAACTTCATTTTTACGTTTTTCCCTCGCCTTACATAGGCGGCAAATTTTTGGCATTAGGCGGCAAAAAGGGTAAAAACGACCCTGTCGAAAAATGTGCCTTCCGCAGGTATCACTTCATCTTTTATAAAACTTTACCATTTAAAATACATGGAAAATATGAAGTAATTTTTTTCTTTTATTAGCAAAAATGGGTTGTTTTTTATTTATAAATAAAAACTTATAACTGGACTGTGTAAAAACAACCAAAAGCATGGATTATGTTTACTACGATCCAATTGATCCAACTTTGTGTTGATTTTCTTTACTTTTATATGCTATAATCCAATATTTAGATTTTCGCATTCTTAAAACTATTTAAAATTAATTCTTAAAACTGAATTTACTTTATAAATTGATACCCCAAATCACTTTATTACTATTATATAACTAATTATTGGAAGTAACAATAACATTAAGATCAAATTTGTCCTATTTAAGGGGGGGGGGGGGTCAAATGATTTATGATAACAGAAATGAATGAAACTTACAAAATATAAAGATAAAGTCTTAAAAAAATGAAATAAACTTTCTTTTACAACTTTGGTTGCCTAATTATTATTTAATCTTTGGAAAATCCTCTTTGGAGCTTGTGAAAAGTATGATTGCGATTACATGGATTAATGAAACTTAAATAATATGGTAAATAAAAGCTCAAAGATTATATTTCCAATTTGTTTTACTTGTTTCATTACATAATTATTAAATAATTAAATAAAAAGTATTTAAATAACTTATTACATATACGATTTTACATATGTATATACATATGTAGCATCGATAATTTAGAAATCTTAAAAAATACAAACAAAATGGCGGAATTAGTAATGTACAACCTTAATACTTAGATCTGCTGAGTTTATAATTCATAATTATTGCTCTAAATTTAAATAATATTTTGAGTTCCTAAACCAAAATTATTTTAAGTGTTTAAATTGAAATTATTCTAAACCCCTAATCGATTTTCATTCTTAATGTATTTTACTTTAAGTTTCTAAATTGAAATTATTATTGTAAGTCCTTCAGCCCAAATTACTTTAAGTTCCTAAACCGAAATTAGTTCAAGTCCAATTCGCCCCTAGATTTCCAGCTTTACCAATAAACATGTTTGATGTTAAAATAAGGCAGAATTAGCCACATTAAGTATGCATAAAAATTAGTCAAGGAACTCAAAATTTTCAAATTATCTGTTGTAAATATGTTAACATTTATGAAGTTTATATTTATCGAATATTTATATTATGGCTTGTACCTTATATTTTCTAATTTTTAAATCAACTACAATAAAATATTTTATTCCAAAAACCTATTTACTTTTTTGAGTTTTCTCTTATAAGGGGTAATTTATACAATTAACTTTTTTTATGAGATAAAGAAATAACATTTCATCAAAATTTTCGTATTGTAATTTTTAAATACAAAAAAATCATTATATTATAGTATTCATAATTATAACTTTCAAAAATTTAAATCTCCGCAGCTCTTTTTTGATCTGTAGAGATCAAAAGTGATCTCCGGAGATTCAAATAGATCCAAAGAAATCTTCAGAGATCTGTGGAATAAAAAATAGAATAATAAAATTTAGTAATATTATTTCCATTTTGATTTTTTTATGTTTTAAATAATCTCAAGGAAATAAAATCTGTTAAATGAATAAAAAATTTCTAAATACTTAATCATTTTAATAACAACATATTATTAAATATGTTTTATTTTTAAATTTGAACTCTTTTAACTTTTTCAACTTTTTTATTTGATTGTCTAAAAAAAAATTAAGCAAAGTGTCTCTTTTACTGAAAAATTGTTCTGAGTAAATGTGGCTCTATTTCAGTTTTAAAATATTCTAACTATTGATCTCAGTAGTCACGGAACTGCCTCCTTAAGTTCTTGCTTTTTAAAAAATAAAACATAATAACTGAAAAGATAAAAAATACTGCCAAATTTTTGGTACAGTCATCTCTCAAGCAATGAGAATGTAGTCAAATTGATTGAAAATCTATTTCATCAAAGGTTAACAATAAAAAAATATTATACAGTATTTTCAAAACAGAAAATTATACACAAAAACAAATAAATTTAATTAAGGGTACATTCTCCCAGTTTTGAAATTGAAAATCGATTTTTTTTTTTTAATTGATTTGTGTTCAAAAACTATTCAAAAATATGGAAAAAAAATTTTAATTGAATCCCGCAAATAATAAAGAAACGACAGCGCCTAAAAGTGAAATTATTAGTATCCAAGAATACAAGATCCGAAACTTTAAACGCGTTTTTCTCAAAACGAACTCTTTGAAAACGGCCCACACGATAACAAAAAAACTATTGGTCCGATTTCAATTTTTTTTTTTTTTAATCGATTTATTATGAAATTCTAAGGCGTTCCTTTAGGATAAACCTGATCGGAAGATTATTTTGGTCTGTAGGCTCCGTTTTCAGGCTAAAAATACGGTCAAATTTCGACTTTTTTCTATTTACCTTCATAAATTTATTAATTTTCAATATTTTTCATATATCCTAGAGGAGTGCCACCAAAAACTCATGTACTTTATGGTGTTTTATTTTTTTTTATTTTAGACGATTCTAAACCGAGTTATGATGTGGGCCAATTTGGAACTTTTTTTTTAGACACCAACTTCAACGCCATCTAATAATATGTAAAAAAAGAATAAAATAAAAAATAAATTTTTTTTGTGTTCATTATGAGTGTATAAAATAGCTGTAAAAAAATCTTTTTATTATGCAATATAGTTTTTGAGAAAATTCATTAGAAAAATTACGTTATTTTTACTCAAAACTGGGAGAATGTACCCTTAAAATAAATTTCAACAAAATTTTTTGTATTTAGTTATAGTTTTATATATAAAATTTTTGTGTCTGAAAATTATTTTGTTGAATTCATGTAAACTATATTATTTATGCTTAATTTTTTGGTGTTCAGTAAGACGTGTGCTTAAAAAAATATGTTTTAATTCCGGTGTTCAAATTTTTTAGAAATATTAATTTTTAATACAAAAAATCAACGATTTTTTTTATCAGCTACCCAATATACCCATATAGACTAAATCCGGGCACTGAAAGTGCGAAAAAATAAAACATACCCATTTCTGGGGGCAGCCTTTGCTATTTTAATGGTGAAGCTCCAATTTCTTAAATATACAATCACTTTTTATTATGTATTTGTATTTGTATTGTTTATTATGTAATATTAATTAATTAATTATTTTTTATTTTTATTATGTAATACCTAATTTTTTTTCATAGCAGTTTGAATATCATTTTTATATTTATTTATTGTTAACCTTTGATGAAATAGATTTTTAATCAATATGACTATTTTCTCTTTGCTTGAGGGATGACTGTACCAATAAGTTGGCAGTGATTTTTATCTTATCAGTTAAAGAAAATAAAATTTTACCTTTTTTGCAAAATTTTTGTCGATTTTTCATGATAATTATAGCGTTCATTACTCAAAACTGGTCATTGGAAAATGAATGAAACTTTTAAAATCGTTTTAAGTGACCAAAAACATAGAAAAATCTTTTGCATGGATTTAACATTGCTGGCATTTCGACTAACACTTTGCTTAATTTTTTAGCAGACAATGAAAAAAAAAGTTGAAAAAGTTAAGAGTTCAAATTTAAAAAAATAAAACATATTTAATAATATTTTGTTATTAAAGTTATAAATGATCAAGTATTGTGACATTTTTTGTTCACTTACCAGATTTTATTTCCTTGAAGTTATTTAAAACATATAAAAAATGGTTCCTCTATGAGGAACCAAAAATCAAATTTATCCATTTATACTTTTATTTAATGATTTTAAATATTAATTAAGAAACAATTGTTTCTAAATTTTTATTATTATTTTTTTATTTCACGGACCTCTGGAGATATTTTTTGATCTATTTAAATCTCCGCAGTGGTCTCAGAGATCTCTTAAGATCAACGGAGATCTAAAGACCGAAAATTCGTGTTGGGTAAGCATAAACAATTTTGAGGTTTGAAAAAAAAAAAAACTATTATAAACATTATTTATAACATTCTGCCTGCGATTTGTCTCTTCATCATAACTTTACCCTCAATTCAATTTTGAGGTTAGAAATTTTTGCAAACATTTTAAATAATAAACTAACAAAGTTTACACCTATATTTAATTCACCGATAACCTCACAAATTATTTGGACATTTTATTTAAGTGTTTCACCCATTTGAATTAAAATACCGGTTATTTTTTAAATAAGGTGAATTTTTAACAACAAATTTTTCACTTTTATGTAATTTATTACTTTTCAAATAATAATAATAATAATAATAATAAAATAATATACTAATAAGCCCATATACTTTTTTGGAATATCAATTTTCGACTAATCAACAAAACATATGTATTTTAATTTTCATCAATAAAAAAAATAATTATATTTAGGTTAAGTATATATTTTTTCTGCAATAAATAAACATTACTAATACTATGAATAACCATACATAAATACACAATAATTTTTATGAGTCTGTATTAGTAGCCAATCAAAACGCTTTTATTGCGATAACAATGTACAACAATGTACATAGCAACAACTCCTTTTTAGAATAGGATGACTGGACCCTTTACATCCTCATATCTATGTAATCATTACTATAATTGTAAGAATTTATATTGTTAATTATTTTTATATTTTTCTTGTAATATTATTAATTGTAAAAAATTTTTTTTCTAAAATATATTTTGAAAAGGACCCCGAATTAGGGGTTGAAACGTCAATAACAAATAAAATCTAAAATTTAAACTCGAAAAAAGGTCAAATTATTTTCTCATTTCTATTTATTACAATCGAGTAATACCTAAAAATAATTATTATTATGGAGCAAAATATTCTAATTTTACAATAATAAGTTATTTAAAAAAAGTAAGTTGTTATATTGAAGGTATTTCTTATTTTTTAGCTACTTTGGACCAGGATTTAAATTCAGCTAACCAAAAAATTAAAAGTAATATACTATTTTTCAAATCTATTGTTTTTTTCAAAATAACGAGATTATTTCAAAAAATGCACTGCATAATTTTTTAAATCTCTTCTAGTTAATTATTCCAGAAAAACGTCTTCATTCAGTCATTTTATAAAAATAGTATCAAATAAAATCTTAAAAATACCTGACAACGTCCACCACCTCCTTTTTCTTTCCACCATTTATCTTTTAATGAAGTAAGTACGCCCATTTCCTGTAATTTTAGGACAGCTCTACTTAATTCATTTCTATACGATGCATCTAAAATTAATAGACTAGGTAAATAAAAATACCTTTAATAAAAAAACATTTTAATTTATATTTCATGGTGTTTTGTAAGACTAAGCATATATTTAGCAAAGGTAAAGTATAGCATTTCTACGTATTCTTCTCTATTAAATATTAGATTGTTAAAAATATAAGTAAAATAATATAATATAAATAATATTAATAATTATATGAGTATGCGTGTATAATTATTTAGTTATTTATTAAACAGATATTTACATCTTATATTCAATTTAATAGAAGCATAGCCCACATCTCTAATAACTAATATCTGGTCCATTATCACCATCTTAATATTAAAAAAAAGGACTTAGTGACCATTCTCAATTTTCTTCTACCATAAGAATTTTTATCGCAAAAGATTCGTTTTTCCCTTCGTTTTTTCATAGTTTATTTTTTTTTTTTTATTTTAATAAATTTTAAACAATTGAAAGATTAGGAAAATTTTAAGAAATTGAAGAAAATTTTTAAATGATTTTTTTTTTCAGTAAAATTTTTTTTTTTAAATACATATGCGTGGGGTATCGGCGTCAACAGTTACGGCCGCCATTGTAAATAGGCAGTGAAAATTTTATTTTTTAGTGATGTGACTGTTAATGAAAGCTGTCTAAGACAAAAAATTTAAAAAAAGTTTCATAAATATAAATTAAAAATTGATAAAAAATTTTAAATAAAATAAATTTAATGTTAAATATACTAGATCATTGCTAACAATGATAGACCGTGCGAAGCATAATAAGTCACTGAATTTTTTTTTTTTGAATATAGTTCATAATTATTTTTACAAGAATGTAAAATTTTTTTAAAACCAATTTGATTTGTTGAAATATTTGATTACTTGCAAATGTAACTATTAAATTATTTGAAATTTCATTATAAAATACATTTGACATATATAATATTTGTTGTTTTTAATTTATTTTCTAGAAATATAGTATTCTTATTGATATTATATATTTTTACTTATGGGTAAAGCTAGTTTTTAATTGAGAAATATTTTGAATACACTTCGGTTCATATATTTAGAATTATTTATTGCATGATATGTCGGTAGTTCTTTGCTATTTTTACCCAAGTCTGCGGTCGATGTTTTAATTTAAAAAATACCGATTGCACTGTATTTGGTACATAAAAATATGGTTACTGGAAAATTTTTAAGGCTCTAGGTGGCTTGATTGCGATTTGGCAGCTGTTTTTCCAATTTTGAATTTTTTCGAATTCACAGTCACCCATTTACTTTTTATTTTATGGACACCCTTGATAAGCCTAAAAAATATTTTCTATATAAAGTAGAGGTGGACGAGACTGCGAGACCAGCATCGGTCTCGTCTCGGTCTCGTCTCGAAATCGAGACGAGACCGAGACGAGAGCATTTGTAGAAAATTCGGGACGAGACGAGACATTCATATCGAGACTCTCGGAAAGTCTCGTCTCGAAAAAAAAAGTTATTAATACTATTAGTTAATTTAAATTTTTACAATAAGTAAAAAAGCATTAAAATTAATATTCTTATTAAGACTGCATACTTAAAAAATAGTTATAATTATAGTTTTCTTTGATTTATCACTGCATAAATTTTCTTAAACATTAAGTTTTATTTGATGATACATTATCAACAGTGATACCTTGAATTTTTCCCTCGATCTCATAATCTTTTAAGGCTTGAAAAAGTATATGGGCTAAATCTTTTTCTGGTCAGCGGCAAGAAAGCACGTATTTCCCGGCTGGCCATAAAAAAAGAATGCCCCAAATCGCAGTTTACCATCCTCGGCTTCGCCTCGGAAAGTAATTTGCGTGCGTTTTGGGCCATTCTTTATTTTTCTGGCCATGGGTCGTAATATACTATTCCTGAATGTTTGGCTCCTAGCTGATAGTATAAAATCTAAAGTTATTGAACGTAAAATCCAGTGTTCATCAATAAAATATGGGCTGTTATTCGGCCGTAAAAGGATTCAGTTATATAATCAGCTAACCAACCATCAAATAATATCAATAATAATCAACCGTCAAAGATAATTTAGAAACATTATTATTTTAAATCTTAAAAATACGTTACAGTAATTTATTGCAGATAAAAATTTTTTTTTTAAATTCATACAATTTTAATCAAAAACAATATTTTTTTATCTATAATTTTACAAAAGAATAACTGCTTGATAAAAATTGTCAATTTATTTTATTAGCCATAAATGAAACTCAGCTCAGAGGACGCTTTGTCTCACAGGAATTTATAAATTTGTAATTGTTTGTATATAAATAGTTGACAGTTTTATTTTTATAATTTTCCTGAAGAAAAACTTCAATTTTTTCGAGACTTTCTCGAAAACGAGACGAGATCGAGACGAGACCGAGACGAGACCGAGACGAGACTGCAAAATTTCGAAATATCCGATACCGAGACGAGACAAGCCTAAAGTCTCGGTATCGTCTCGTATCGTCCACCTCTAATATAAAGGTATGTAGTAAAATTTCCTTTTAAATTTTTATTTTTTTTAAATCTGTTCTCCCATACTTTTCATCGTGGTAAACTCCAGTTTGGTCCCATTTGTCTTTTAAAAACATGAAAACCCATTTTAAACTCAAAAAATGGAATTTGAAAATATTGCATTTTCTCAATTTTCCGATTTTCTGGGTTTTTCTGACCGAAAATGAGATAAAGAGTACATTCCAAAAAAAGTTTTAATTAACTTATTTAATTAATTTTAATAAAAAAATTTTTTTATGTTTTATTTTCTTTTTTAATTCCTTACAATTCCTTACAATATCAATTCTCTGGAAATTATTAGTTAAGAAAATTACAAAATCAAAAGTTTTTTTTTCATAAAATTTAAAATAAAATAAAAAAATAATTTAATTATGCTATTTTTTTATCCTATTTATTTATTTGATTTTAGTTTATTTTTAGCATTTTACTTTGATTTTCATTTTTTTACAGAATCTTTTAAATTTTACGCAGAAGGGTTATCGAGATTAAATTTTCCGGGAAATCCAAAAATTAAGTCAGATATTTCATTTTCAGTCAGGAAAGCCGAGAAAATTGAAAAATTCAGAAAATGCAAAATTATAAATTCTATTTTTTGAGCTTAAAATGGGTTTTTAAGTACTTAAAGGGCAAATGTGACAAAAAAGGAGTTAAAAACCATGAAAAGTATGGAAAAAAACATTAAAAAGAAAAGAAGAAGAGAAATTTGTATTTGAAAGATTTCTTTAGTTTTTTCAATTTTCCAGGTTTTCCTGAGGTTTTTCCGAAAAAATATGGTCAGATTCGGATTTTGCGTAAAATTTTACTACCTATTTAAATATAGGCGTCCAGAAAATAAAAAGCAAACGGGTTGGCTGGTAAACATATTTTTGCGTACCAAACATAGTACCATCAATATTTTTTAAATTCAAGACATTGACCTCAAATTTTGGTTAAATAAGCTAAGAACTACAGTAGTATTATTTCGAACTTTGGTTTTAAATTAGAAATATCTTAAATGCTTTTTGGCACAAATCTCACTAAATACAGGCACTTTGTACAAATTTTTTTATTTTTATTAATATAACACCAAATAGCACGTAAGGAATGGGACTAAGGGATTCCTAACATAGTCAGGGGCATTATTAAAAGAAAAAAAATAACACCTAGGGGCCAATTAGGCCCATCCGTCCCAAAATAAAATACTAATGTAAAAGGTAATTAACGAGTATAAAATTGGACTCTGGAGATAAAAAGTAGGTTTCACATGATAAAATAAATACCAACATATAGAATTAGCTATCCAGGGGCCCATTGCGCCTGATGAGAAAAAAATGAGATCTCACTGTAAATATTGATTCTCAGGGATAAAAATGGGCTTTGAGGGTAAAAAATAGGTTCAGCAGCATAAAATAAGTAACAGCTGATAAAGTCGTCTATCCTGGGTCCTATTGTGCCTAATCGGAAAAAAATGAGATCCCGAATACAAATTACAAATCGATCCCCAGGGATGAAAATGGACTATAAAGGTACATAACTGCTCCAACAGTATAAAGCAAATAACAACTGATAAAATCGTTTATCCTAGGGCCTATTGGGCACAATCAGGGAAAAATGAAATCCTGATGAATAAATCGATCTCCAGGGATAAAAATGAATTATAGAGGTAAAAATATCCATCAGAATTTATAGTAATATTGCTAATGTAGCTATTAATATTTGAAGAAAAAAAATTTCCATTTATAAAATATATATGAATAAAATTAAAACACTAAATACTGAAAAGAGCATCAGAAAAGATTCTGAAACTCCTTTAACTTCGGGATATACAAAAGCTTTAGGTTTTAAATTAAATAATAAAATTATTAGAAACAGTTTGTAGGATAAGCAAAATACTCCTCACAATTATAACTCGTATGATAGTGAAAGTGTTAATTACGGTCGAAGTACACAAAATCAGACTCATTATCGAGGCAATGATATCTGGCCTTTGACGATGTACCACACCCCACTTAATATCCCATATCAATTTTTAGCTCATTTGAGAATAATTTGTGGGTCACACAAACTCAGGGTAGCTCTCAAGTGGTTGGCTAATACCGACAATTAGTGGAAACGACAAAAATTTTTTTTTTAAATACAGTTTTTTTACTTCCTATTATGTTTTCGGTGTCGCTAAACTCGAAAATAAGGTCCTCAGAGTTCGAAAATATCTTAATTACCCTTAAACACCGAAAGTACCCCTTTTTTACCAAAAATTTTTGGATTTTATAACGAAAATCCTATATATTCGAAACATCTGAATTATAAATTACAATTGATGACTTAAAAATGTTGAAAAAATACTGAAAACCCCTTCCGTTTATTCCAAAACGCTATCTTGAGCGAGAAACGCAGGGCTTAATTCTATAACAATGTTATAAGATAGGGTTTTTAGGCAATTTTGAAAATAACGCTATCATATTGCAATTCTACCCAAATATTACCGTTTGGTAGAATTGCAATATGACAGCGTTATTTGGAAAATTGCCTAAAAACTCTATCTTTCAACATTGTTATAGAATTGAGCCCTGCGTTTCTCGGCCAAGAAGGCGCGTTGGAATAAACGAAAGGAGTTTTTGGTATTTTTTTTTAAATTTTTAAGTCATCAATTGTAATTTATAATCCAGATTTTTCGAATATATACGATTTTCGCTAAAAAATCCAAAAATTTTTGGTAAAAAAAGGGGTTTTTTCAGTGTTTAAGTGTGAAGGTATTTTCGGACTCTAAGGACCTCATTTTCGAATTTAGCGACACCGAAAAAATATTAGGAAGTATAGAAAACGAATTTGGAAAAAAATTTTTGTCGTTCCCACTAATTTTCGATATTAGCCAACCACTTGAAAGCTATCCTAGGGTTGTGCGACCCCTAAATCGTTCTCAAATGAGCTAAAAATTGGTATGGGATCATTTTGTCACCTAAACTTCAACATACTTCAGGAAGAACATTTTCGGCGCACTTTTTTTTTTTTTGTGAACAACCCTAATAGACATGTTAACATCTTTATTTATGTGTCTAGACTATGTAATAATAATAAACTGGTGGGTTAACAAAATATGTGTCTAGACTTTTTATATGTTATGTTATCAATGTAAAACGTGATAATATCTTTTATAATAAGGTTGAGGGAATATCTTTATTTATGTGTCTAGACTTTGTAATAATAATAAACTGGTGGGTTAATAAAAATGTCTCTAGACATTTTATGTGTTATGTTATGAATGTAAAACGTGATAATATCTTCTATAACAAGGTTGAGGTAATATCTTTATTTATGTGTCTAGACGTAGTTATCATAAAAGGTAAAGTTTGTGAAGATATCGGTGTATGCACTTGGCAAAAAATAAGGGGTATATTAGGTCCTTAATTAATACGTTCATCTGGTCAAACATCAAGTCCCTTGACTTGTACTATCCATCGGGAAGAGGAAGGATGGTTAACAATATTTTGGGCACCTAAGTATAGAAAATTATTTTAAGAAATAGAAAATTATTTTAAGATTACTGTATTATACACATATAATTGAAAGATGGTTAACAATATTTTTGATTATTATTTATAAGAAATAGTTACATTTAAATTTATATAGAAGTGCAAAAAATTAGTTAAAAACATTACCTATTTTTTATAAAATAGTGACAGTTATATGCAAGACTACTTATGACAACAATATATTCATAGAAGTACTAGTTAAAAGGATACGTAAATATGTGTTTTTTTTTTAAATTATTAACAAAGAATTGAATTTTAAACGAAGTAACAAATATTTCTATTAAATTAATAGAATTGAATTTAAAATTTTACATATATATTTACCTATTTATAAAAGTGTAAGAATAAATTTAAAAGGTTAAATATCTTTTTTTTTTTTAAACATTCATTTCAAGTTTACTTTAATTATTGTTCTACAGCATTTTATTTAATATTTAAATGTTGATAAATAGTTATTACATTAATAAGTGCTTTAATATGTATTTTAATAATAAATATAAAAACTTTAAGCTAAGTATTATTAAAATATTTCTAATTGCTATAAATAATTGTTAGATGTTCGAAGCTTGTATCTGTAGTCTTTTGGCTTGGTGAATGGGGTTGTTTATTAGGCTTGTTGTTGCATAATTAGCCTGGCTAGCATTAATTCATAGACAATTAGATGTTAATATATTAATAACAGGACACACTCATAAATTTGAAGCTTATGAGCACGAAAACAAATTTTATATCAACTCTGGTTCTGCAACTAGAGCATACATACACGTAATTTTTTTTACTATTAAATTGTTACTTTTTTTACATTTTAAATATGCGTGCTCTAAATTATACAGTATACTATTTTCCCTTAAATTTCTAGGTCTGTTATTCCAACATTTGTATTTTTGTATTAATGTATGTACAGGTCTACTGTTGTTACTTTTGTTTATCAACTCGTTGGTGATGAAGTGAAAGTTTAGCGAATTGAGTATAAGAAAATTTAAAATATTATATTGAAAACTTGATGTACGTCTATATAATTTATTGATGGCACTATGTACAGATAATATATCATTGTCTGCACCAAAAATGTACTTAATGTATAATAAAATTTTAATTTAAAAAGGTATCTTTTAATAAATATACAGGGATTTACCCAATACGTGGAATTTTGATGTACAGTAAACAATAACAAAAAAGCCCTTTAAATTTTTTAAGACAAGTTTTCAAAAATTATGATAAAGAAAAAGTGAGGTTTCTTTATTACGGAAAATGGTAATTGTGTTAATAAAAAAAATATAGGGTCTTGACAGGAAGTTTCATTCGAAAATATTTTTTTTGGTGGTTTCAAGCTTAACCATCAAAAATTTATTCAAGAAACTTCAAGAGCCCAATTATAAAAAAAAAAATGTTTCAATTATCAAGTTTTGGAAACGCGTTGAATTAAAAAATACCCTGCCAACTAGCTGGCACTGAGGTTCCTCAAACAATGGGCTGCAATCTTAATTTACAAAAAATATTATTGATTACAACCATAGAATTATACATACATTTTTCGTTTTTAGTAGCTGGTAAAGTAGATTATTAAGATCATTTTGTTATTAAAGTGAAAATTCTAGCGTCCATGGATTGGTCGCGCCGGCGTTAATGGATTTTAAATCATTTTTGCATAATTAAAAAGAGAGAAATATAAAAAAAGCTAATTTTATTTTTTTTTATAAAAGAAATGGTTGGTAACGATGCGAAAATTACAAATATTCGCTCAATTATTATAAAAAGATAGGAGTTTTTACCAGAATTTATAATAATTTCTTATAATTTATTTTCTCAGTGTACTCCTTGCATTTGACCAATCTTCTGCAACAATGATAATAATAATAATAATAATATTTTGTAATAAAAAAAATAGCCACATTAATTGCTTCAAGATTTTAACATTATTTATATTATTTCTATTAATCACAAAATAATAAATTATTTGTAACAAATTATTTATTATTAATTTAATGTAAATTAATAAAAATAATATTTAATTAATAAATAAGTTGTTACATAAAGGTTTAATAATAATTGTATTGCGAGAGGATTTACCTGTATAAGAATATGTGTGCGTACATTGACTCACATATATATGAGGGCCACATGCAAATGGATTAGGGACTTTAAATAATTTAGAGCTTTTTTTTATATAAGTGAGAATATAAATTTATTAACAAAAAAGAAAATTATTTATATGTAACAATAAAGGATGGTTATATGTATATGAATATATATCTATATATACGTGAGTATACATACATATATAGCATATACATATAATATTGAATATCACGGTGTCGACTCCCGTGTGTACTCACATACATGCACTCATACAAACTTAAAATAACGTGATTCTAATTTTACAGAATTTTAAATGAAAATTTAAAGAACGCGTTGAGCTCAATTATAATTTATGTGCACATTACCTTTTTCTACTTTAAATTGAAGTGATGGAAAAGAAACCTAATTTATAAAATATATAATTCTTAAGATCCCTCCTTTATGGTTAGAGACTACCTTGCTTTTCTTGGAGTTGGATTTAAACTCTCATATAACTTGGCACTCAAAAACTTTTATCACTTTGCAATCTTATATAATATTGGAAACTAAATTTCATAAAATATAATGAAAATTTTAGTTAGAAATCAAAATTTAATAACTGAAAAGAAAGCTATTTTGGAGCACGAACTTTCATGCTTTCTCTAGCAGAAGAATAATCTTCCCTCGCAAATCTTCTCCGCCCGTACCGTTCACTTATTTTTCATGACGAGTTCTTGCTCGTACATTGACGGTACGTAGCGGGGGATTTCAAAAAAAACAAAATAAAAAAATATAATAATCAATAAAAAGTATTTTGCTACTTAATGCGAAACACCGAATTACAGCCCTCCCTTTAAACTTCGCTTACTTATGTGTAGGAAGAGGGGGAAGTTTGTAATATTTTTCTAGAAATGGTGGAAATTCTTGCCTGAACTTTCGCACCATCTCATCTAATTTTTCCCATAATTGATCTACTTTATCCTTTGCAGAATCTAGCTTCTTGAAGAGCGTTCTTCGGGCTTTACGTCCCAATTCTTTTATATTGGTTCGCCTGAGCTCCTCCTCCCATGCTCTGGCCTCCCTGTAATTGGTGACTTCATTTTTGAATCCTCGTATTTCCAGCATGTATTTATCAATAAGACAGATGCTGTCGTATACCGGATCTTCCATCAATAATTTTCGAGAATCATCTATCTTACTTGGGGTAGGCAGAGTCATGGGCTTGGAAGAAGCTATATCTGATTCCATCTCTCTAAAATTTCCACGTTCTAGATGGTCGAGTGCTTCTTCTTGAATTTCTACTTCTCCTAAATTTTGGGTGATTTGCTCCACTGATGATTCTGCTGAGGTTATATCTTCTCCTTTTGTGGAAACATTTTCTGATGAGGAAGCCTTTCCTTCTTCTTCATATTCCTCTAGTCGGGCCGGTTCGTTCCCTATTCTTGGTAAGGGCAGATCTACTTGAGATCTAGCCATTAGCATGACTGCTCCTTCATTCATATGCTCAAGTTCCTCTAGGTAAACTGTAACAAATATAGGGATGACGAACGCGGTCCGTCCGTCCGATAAGACTTGGTTTTCCTCAGCAGGCCCAAAACTTATATAGGATGCAGTAGGTGCACTTGATTCGACCCTTATGACTAGTCTTGGATCAGCCATCTGAAAAACGTTTCGATCTATTAATTTCTGTTTTGTACAGATTAATCTTGTAAATAATTAAAATCTGTATTTATTTATATTTCCATCTTTTTGAGGTATTTTATATTTTGATGCCACGGGTCTTCGCTTGAGCCCGGGTCAACCTACTATCCGTTACGTGACTGGCTTCGCCCGGTAATTCCCGCTTCGCGTTTTTACTACCCTTAGGGCGTCCCCTAGTTCGCGTTTCGGTTGGGGTAATATGTTGAGAGTCGACTGACTGATCGTTGCTGATGTCATCTTCTTGAAATCTTGGAGCTGCTGCTGGGGCTAAGATAGTTTTACGTTTTGGTCCCTGTTTTTTCTTCTTTTTATTTATTTTTACATATTTTCCGGGAGAGTTAGTCGTCACTCCTACTCCTTCTTTACTTGGCAACTGTGAAGTTGACGACTCTCCCCCCTCAAAACCTGTATATTCGGGTACCAAATGCTCTAGTTGACCAGATTGAAATTCTCCTACTACTTCCCCGTTGCAGTCAGCGACCTCGAACATATTATCCCCTAATTATCTTACAATAACGTAATCCCCGCGACGCTTGGGAGCTAAACCTCCTACTATGTTACTTGACTTTTTGGACAATACAATATTCTTGACTAATACCACATCTCCTACTTGAAAATCATGTGGTCTTCTTTTTTTATTGTAATACTTGGCTTGTCTATCTGTACTATCTTTCTGGTTCTCCCTCGCTATTTGTCTTACCCTATTTAAATTTTCAATGTCTTCACATCTTTTTTGGATGGCTTCACTTTCTGCGTCTCTTCTTACTGTTGGTGAGAGCGTTGGGTGTCTTCCATTACACAAAAAGAAAGGTGAGTAACCAGTACTTTCATGGATATTGGTATTGTATGTCCAAACGCGTTGTGCTAAATCAACATCCCAAGTGCGGTGATCAGGGGTTATGTAAGCTCTAATCATGGTTTTAAGGGTCTGGTTAATTCTTTCAACAGGGTCGGCTTGCGCATGCGCAGGAGGAGTCCTCGTGTGTTCAATTTTATGTTTTTCGCAAATCTTAATCATTTTTTGATTCACGTATTCACTCCCCCTGTCAGTAATCAAATAACTTGGAGTCCCCTGTCGAAAAAGAACTGCCCTTTCAAAATAATGGGCTATGGTCTTTGCATTTTTATTTTTAATGGGTATAACTTCGGCCCATTTTGTAAATAAATCCTCAAATATGAGAATGTGAGTATACCCATTTTTTGATCTGGGATAAGGTCCCATGCAATCACTAGCGACCATAGACCCTGGTTCTGGTATACTACGCTTGCCCATTAATCCTGCTGGCTTTCTATGAACTGGTTTGACTTGTTGACATATATAGCATCCCCTGACATATTTAATTACGTCTCTATGTACTTTTGGCCAATAATATAGAGATGTAACTCTATGATATGTCTTTTTCTGACCCATATGTCCACCTTGGGCACTATTATGACATTCTTCTAAAACAGCTTTTCTCTTCTCTGCAGGAATAACCAATTTCCAGTCATAGTCATCATCTCTTATGGCTGCAAGCGTAGGATCTGGTCTGTAGACATATAACAGCCCGCCTACAATTTTCCAGTCTCTATTTTCTTTGGGTTTTTCATAAACATCCTTGAACTTTTCGATGTACCACTTGTCATTGGTTTCTTGCAAAAACTCTACCGCTGAGACCTGAACCTCGTCGTCTTCATATGCTCGGGATAAACAATCAGGTACTACATGTTCTGTACCCTTACGATGTATAACTTCGAAGTCATATTGTTGAATTTCGAGTGTCCAACGTGCAAGGCGTCCTGCTGGATTACGGAGATTCATTAACCATTTCAAGGAGTGGTGATCAGTCACAACCTTAAAATGTTCGCCTTCAACATAACATCTATACTTCCGAATTCCAAATAATATGGCTAGACACTCGACTTCCGTTACAGAATAATTTCTTTGGGCGGCAGACAGTATTTTGCTGGCGTACGCAATAACTCTATCTTCTCCTTTAATTGTCTGCATTAATACTGCTGCCATTCCCGTCAGAGATGCATCTGTTTCAATTATGAATTGTTCTTCGAAATCAGGCCTTCCGAGTATTGGAGCCGACGTGAGTTTCTCTTTTAAAGTTTCAAACGCCTCTTGGCATGAGTCGTCCCAGACGAATGGTACGTTGCGGGTAAGATTAACCAATGGTTCTGAGATACTCGCGAAGTTTGGAATGAATTTTCTAAACCAAGAAGCCATTCCTAAAAATCTTCTTACTTGTTTGAGGTTCTTTGGGACAGGAAATTCAACTATTGGCTTGACTTTATCTGGATCTAAGCCCGTTCCTTCGGTATTAACCAAAAATCCTAAAAATTTTACTTCACTTCTCCCAAAGACACTCTTTTCTCGATTTATTGTAAAACCGGCTTCTGTGATTTTTACAATAGTTATTTCCAGCCAATATATGTGTAGTTCCCAGGTTTCAGTTGCAATGATGACGTCATCTATATAAACCATTACAAATGGAGCCATATCCGGAGTAATGAGTTTTTGGATAGCTCTTTGAAAGGTAGAACTTGCTCCTTTTAAGCCAAACGGCATTCTGGTCCACTCAAATAGACCTTTACCCGGAACTACAAATGCTGTGATGTGTTGACAATGTTTGGCCATGGGAATCTGATGATAAGCCATTGAAAGGTCCAAAGTACTCAAGTACCGTGCCTTCTGGAGCCTATTTAACATCTGCTCCATGTTGGGGAGGGGGTAAGCATCCCCTTTTGACACCTTATTGACCTGACGATAATCAATACACATCCTATATTTTGTCCTTGTTTCGCCCGTATTTTTATCAACAAAGTCTGTGCGCACTAAGACTATTGGGCTGGCCCACTCACTATTTGAGGGCACAATTACACCTTTTTTTAACAAGTTATCGACTTGACGGTGCATTTCTGCTTGCAGTCTTTTGGAGACCGGATAACATTTTTGACGAATGGGTGTGGCGCCTTGCACATCTATTACGTGCTAACAAATTTTTGTGCAACCCAATTCATCTGATCCTATGGGGATCAACTTATCTAGCAACTCATTCAGTTGCTCTATTTGTTCATCGGAGGGCAATGATAGGCCTACTTGCTCTCCCTGAACTTCAATACTGCCTACATCAATGGGTGATTTGCCTGACAACCCTTCTGCTTCAATGCAGTTTTCATGAGAGTGCAAAACAATTTTAAACTCTCTCATGAGCTCACCTCCCAATATACACATATTGGTGAGAGTAGGCATTATCAAAACATCAGCCTTCTTGGTACAGGTGCCCAGTGTGAAATTAAATTCTGCTGTATTAAATATTGGAGCAAAGTTTCCGTTAGCCACTCGGACGCCTTGCCCAATACATTCTTTCAGTGGGATGTTATTTTCTTCTGCTATTCCATAAGCCACTGGTCCCATGATAGTTCTTCCTGAGCCACTGTCCAAAAGACAACTGATTTTTCGGCCCTGAATATCCATTTTTACCCACCACCTAGAGGAGTTCCGAGAATTTTGATTGGACGTCTCCGCACAATCGGTAACTTCACTTTGGGGTGTATTGGAATCCATGGTCCGTTTAGTATTTTCTGAGGAAATAAGGACCTCTACTTCCTCTTTATTTAGTTTTTTGGTTGTTGCTGGTTTTGAGCTTGTTTATTGCAGTCTGGGCACTGATGCTTGGTTACCCCTGCCCGACCACAATCGTCACATTTTAATGTGATTGGTTCTGGACAATTAGTCCTGAGATGGCCCTGTTTTTTACAATTCAAACAGCTTGGAGGTGGGGTGTTAAAACCCCCTCGGCCTCTTGGAGCACCTCTTCCCCGGGCATTACCGCGGTATTGGCCTCCTCCACGAGATTGACCATTATATTGTTCATTGTTATTCTGGCTGAAATTTTGAGTTTGTTGGCCAGAATTACCATCACTCTTACCAGCGTAATTGGTCCTACCTGATTCAGAGGTCACTGCTTTATTTTGAAAACTCTTCTTCTTATAAGTTTTCTTTCTTCTGCTAGAGTTGCTTGCATTTGAACCTTCTGAATCAGATGAGTTTCTGCTTCTACGAGCATCTTTGCTAGTCCTGATTTCTCGCATACTCAAGATGTTTTCTTGCATAATTGCCGAAACTTGTGTAGCAATGTGCTCAATTTCGTCTACACTGAGTTTGCTCTTGTTTTTTGACAACTTGCTTGCGTACTCCGGTAATAGTGATTTATCCGGAGCTGGAGGTTCCCTGTACATTTCCATAGCATGAAGGAGCGTCTCTGCATCGGTAGCTTGCTCAATCAAGTCTTCCATGCTAAAAAATTTATTAGTACGCATCCTTTGCTTTATATCGGGCCTAAAATTCCTATACAGTTACTCCATCTTTTTATTTTCAGTCATTGGGGGCGAGAATTTCTGTGCTATGGCTAAAATGTTCCATATATATTCTTTTACAGGCTCCTTGGCACCTTGTGTGCGACTCAGGATCTCGAACTCCAATTTTTGCTGGAAATCTGAGCCTGCTCCAAAATGTTTTCTTGCCAGAGCACAAAATTCTCCCCATGTTGTGCTGGTCGAAGCTAAGGCTGTATACCATGTTTTGGCTACACCTTTTAATGCTTCAGGTATAGCTAATAATAATTCTTCTGGCGTTAGGAGAGCTAAACGGGCTCTTCTTTCTATGTCTACCAGAAAATCTTCCACACTTGCTGTCTTATCACCGCAAAAGGTAACCCCCCACCTCCGAACAATTTCACCCAAGTCCCTTGTCCTACTTGTGTTGAAACTATACTGATTGTTCGAAAGAGTGTGGGCCTGCGGCCATGGATATTGTGCGTACCCTGGGTATTGAAAATGGCTATAGTTGGGGTAAGTAGGCCCTGCTCCATAACTAGGAGCCGCTCTTGAGTAATCTTGAGGACCTGTGGTCCAACCTGCCTGGATATTTGGCTGTAGATTTGGTTGTTGCATTGGCCAAGCTTCTTGAGTCCTGTAAGCAGGGTTACCTCCTCCCCAAGCCATCGCCGCTTGATTTGCCATATAATTATATGTGTTTATATCGCTAGGGTGCGAATTAATATTATAGGGGTTAATATTTGGGTAAATATTTGGCAAGTGTGGTGTAAAAGGCCTATCACATGTAAACGTGTTCTGAAATTGAACAGATTTTTGCGGGATATGTGTGCTGGATGGTAGATGAGGTGTAGTCATTTGTGGCATAGTATTGTTAGCTGATGAAGTAATTGTTGTTGTAGTTGTTGTTGTGGATGTAGTAGTGGTTAATGGAGTCCCTAGGCTATTCAAAAAATTATATGGGGCGTTACGTTCTTGACTAACAAATTTACTGAACGGTGTATCAGTAATTTGATTTGTCATCTTGTTCTGAATGAGATTCGCGTCAGAACCAGTTGGTGTACTATGTTTTGGGGCAGTACCGAAGATGGTGTTCCTTCTTGTATTCATATCATCAGCTATTGCTTGTACTGTCTCTTGAAGGCAGTTTTCTATGGTTGAAATTCTGCGCGCTTCCCATTCAGATTCATCTACTTGTTCAGCTGTTTGCTCAAAATCTTCTGGGTTATATTGTCCCAATAAGTTTGAACGTAAACGCTCCATTTTCATATACAGGGACCCATCCTTAATTAGATTTAAATTTCCTAGGATAGTATCTACCCTTTCGTCATCCAGCATAAATATCCACGCCGAGATATTAGCCATAGTTTTAGGGCTCATTCTATTCCCAATTATTTCATTTTCACGAAGGTCATTATTTGACCCATTTTGGCCACTTGTATCCATATTTAATTAATTTTCAAAATTATTATTAGCTATATGTAAAAAAATATAAGAGTTCGAAACGCGGTAGTAAAACGCTGGGACGAACGAATTTTGCCAGTCACGAACAGATTTACAATTATTTTTAATTATAAAACTTTTATTCGGCGAGAAATCAAAGAAAATCGCGAAAATAGTTTATTACCTTTTTATAATATACAATTGGTAATAATAAAGAATAATAATAAAAAATTTATGTTAACAAAAATTATATAATAAAATAATAAATAATATTTTATAAATGTTTATCAATAAATAATTATTGTATTAAAAATACTCACTCATACCTTTTGAAAGAGTTTAAACAATTTTGAGTAATTCTTATTATTATTTATTATAATTGTTTAAACAATTTCTTTATTTATTGTATTATTATTTAAATAATACTATTATGGGTCTAATATATGCTTATTCACAAATCAAAAAAAGATTTATATAGTATGAATTTTGTAACATGAGAAAAGGTTTACATTTGTATGGTTTTTCACTAGTGTTAAGAAAAAATTTTTTTTTAAATTTTATGTTTTAACTTTGTAAGGTTCTTCACTGGTGTGCAAAGAAGCTATTTCTCAAAGAACATTTATATGGTCTTTCACCTTTGTTGAGAAAAACAAAATCGTAATTTACCGATATAGGGCTTTTCACCTCTGTGACTAACTTTTTTAAAATGAGTTAAAATTGATATATTTTTAATTAAATATGTTTTATTTAGTTGTTAATTGATTAATTGTATATTAACCTATTAATTGTAAATTTTTTCTCTTGTTAATTTAATTAAAAAAAAGATTTAATTATAAATTTTTCAAAAAAAAGACTTAAGTTTGATACAAAATTTTTACAAAAAGACCTAAATCCGTATGCATGTGCATATATAATAAAGGATGCCACTAATTTTATATAAAAAAATTAGAAAATATTAAAAAAATTTGAAAATCTCTTAAAAAATTTAAAAAAAAAATCATTGATGCAACTTTTTGTTTTGCTCAGTGTACCAAGAAAAAAAAATTTTGAAATTTTTATTCGACTATTTTTTTTGCTCAGTGTACCGGGCGCGGAACAATACTGACAACATGTATATATAATATGTGTATGTATTATATATATATGTATTTTATATATTTTTAACTCTTTTAAGAGAAATTTAAGGTCGTGTGATTCGAACTTTAAGGGATGCCACGTTTGTAACAAATTATTTATTATTAATTTAATGTAAATTAATAAAAATAATATTTAATTAATAAATAAGTTGTTACATAAAGGTTTAATAATAATTGTATTGCGAGGGGATTTACCTGTATAAGAATATGTGTGCGTACATAATCGTGCGTACATCCCCACAAAGGATGCCACGTTTGTAACAAATTATTTATTATTAATTTAATGTAAATTAATAAAAATAATATTTAATTAATAAATAAGTTGTTACATAAAGGTTTAATAATAATTGTATTGCGAGGGGATTTACCTGTATAAGAATATGTGTGCGTACATTGACTCACATATATATGAGGGCCACATGCAAATGGATTAGGGACTTTAAATAATTTAGAGCTTTTTTTTATATAAGTGAGAATATAAATTTATTAACAAAAAAGAAAATTATTTATATGTAACAATAAAGGATGGTTATATGTATATGAATATATATCTATATATACGTGAGTATACATACATATATAGCATATACATATAATATTGAATATCACGGTGTCGACTCCCGTGTGTACTCACATACATGCACTCATACAAACTTAAAATAACGTGATTCTAATTTTACAGAATTTTAAATGAAAATTTAAAGAACGCGTTGAGCTCAATTATAATTTATGTGCACATTACCTTTTTCTACTTTAAATTGAAGTGATGGAAAAGAAACCTAATTTATAAAATATATAATTCTTAAGATCCCTCCTTTATGGTTAGAGACTACCTTGCTTTTCTTGGAGTTGGATTTAAACTCTCATATAACTTGGCACTCAAAAACTTTTATCACTTTGCAATCTTATATAATATTGGAAACTAAATTTCATAAAATATAATGAAAATTTTAGTTAGAAATCAAAATTTAATAACTGAAAAGAAAGCTATTTTGGAGCACGAACTTTCATGCTTTCTCTAGCAGAAGAATAATCTTCCCTCGCAAATCTTCTCCGCCCGTACCGTTCACTTATTTTTCATGACGAGTTCTTGCTCGTACATTGACGGTACGTAGCGGGGGATTTCAAAAAAAACAAAATAAAAAAATAAAATAATCAATAAAAAGTATTTTGCTACTTAATGCGAAACACCGCATTAAATATTTAATTCTATAAATTGTTTGATTCTTTAAAAAATGCCAATATAACTTTTAAATCTTAATTTTAAAATGCAAACATAACCATTTAATATTTTTAGGCTGTTTATTATTGTTTATAATTTCATTAAGCTGCATACATAAATAAACATAGCAACGAACAAAATAATCCGAGGAAGTCAAAAAGAGGCAAGATTTCCATCATTTTTTCTTGTGTGTTATAATTTATATCAAAATAAAAAAAAAAATAGTGATCGGATACAAAAAATTACTATAAACTAAATTTCTAAAACTTGTACTCTCATTAAAATAAATTAGATATGTCAAATACGAAAAATAAATTTGATGTTTTATGTATTTTTTTGTAACAAAGATTTTGGAGAAAAAAATTTTCAAAAAATTAATTATCAGATTCAAGATATCGAGTAAAAACCATACTTTCAAGTATAAGTACTTTCATGGAAATAAATGAGGTATTGCATCCAAATTCAAAAAAAAAAAAGTATTTTGAGATTTTTTTAATAAAAAAATTTTTGGAAAAAAAAGTTAGGTATTCGTTCGATAATAAATTGTTTTTGAATATCACTGGTTACAATATTTTAAAATATTAGTACTTTCATAGAATTAAAAGAGGTATTACACCAAAAAAATATTGCAATTTTTTTTATTTTTCTTTTTTTTTAATTTAGATAATAAAAATTTTGAAAAAATTAAGTATCAATTCCAAAAAATTACTGTAAACGAGGTTCTTAAAACTAGTACTTCCATGGAAATAAATTAGGTACTACGTCCAAAAAGAAAAAAAAGTTTCGTATTTTTTGTATTTTTTTGTGAAAAAAATTTTAGGAAAAAAATTTTCAAAAAATTAAGTATCAGATTAGAGATATCAAGTAAAAACCATACTTTCAAGTATAAGTACAATAAAAAAAAAAGGGGGGGGGGGGTTTGAGATTTTTTGATAAAAAAATGTTTGGAAAAAAAATTAGGTCTTTTTTTTTTGTATTTTTTTGTGAAAAAAATTTTAGAAAAAAAAATTTCAGAAAATTAAGTATCAGATTCGAGATATAGTGTAAAAACCATACTTTCAAATATAAGTACTTTTTATGGAAATAAATGAGGTATTACATCCAAATTAAAAAAAAAAAGGGGGGGGTTTGAGATTTTTTGATAAAAAAATGTTTGAAAAAAAAATTAGGTCTTAATTCGATAATGGTTTTGAAACTTCACTAGTTATAATATTTTCAGATATTAGTACTTTCATAGAATTAAATGAGGTATTACACCAAAAAAAAAAAAAAATATTGCAGTTTTTTTTATTTTTCTTTTTTTTTAATCTTAAGAAAAAAATTTTGAAAAAACTAAGTATCAGATCCAAAAAATTACAATAAACAAAGTTCTTAAAACTAGTACTTCCATGGAAACAAATTAGGTACTACGTCCAAAAAGAAAAAAAAAATTGGTATTTTTTGTATTTTTTTGTGAAAAAAATTTTAGAAAAAAAAATTTCAGAAAATTAAGTATCAGATTCGAGATATAGTGTAAAAACCATACTTTCAAATATAAGTACTTTCATGGAAATAAATGAGGTATTACATCCAAATCAAAAAAAAAAAAAAGTACCTCGAGATTTTTTGGTGAAAAAATTTTTGAAAAAAAAATTAGGTCTTAATTCCATAATATTTGTGAAATATCACCGATTACATACATACGTACACACACACACGGTAAGATTTTTCTTATAATTTATTTTTTAAATTAAAATTCATTTATTATGCGTTAATCTTCAAGGTGTAATTCATAACTTGAATTTAGAGCAAAATCAAAAAGCCACATTCTATTGAGCAAGACACATTCTACTGTATCCAGCAATTTTAAAACTATTAATAGTTTCGGCTAAATCTGATCTACTAGCTTCGTTAAAATTATGTTGAAATGATGGAAAGAATTGACAGAATATCAGAAAGGGCTATAAGAAACGTTTTAGAAAAAGTGCACCTTCTGTTCCAAGGCAACAGAGATGCAAAATTAATGCATATCAAATTCAAGATTAGGATACATTTTTGTACATAAAATTTATTGTATGTCTAAAGATAGAGAAATTCTAAAAACCTTGTAATCTACATGGTAGTCTTGCATATTACTTATTGGAGTTGAAGGTGAATTTATACTTAAAAATTTTTCATGCTTTTGTACTGTGTTATCGGCAAAAAAAAAGGAATCTAGTCAATTATAACTCAGACGATTGTCAGTCAATACCAACTTAATTCATCATACTGCTAAGAGAAATATTTTAGAAAAAGGGCACCTTCTGCTCCAACAAGTGAGATGCTAATTTTATGCATGTCGATTTCAAGATAATTATACATTTTTGTACATAATATTAATTGCCTGCTTAAAGAGACAGAAATTAAATAAAATTGTAATCATCATGCAAATTTTGCATATCACTTATTGGAGCAGAAGGTGCATTTTTATTTAAACATTTTTCATGCATTTGTACTGTGTTGGTAATAAAAAAGTGTGCTATACTCATCAATAGCTAAGCTGATTATCCTAGCAAAAGCAACAATAAAGCCCTGCAGATTACTCCTGCGGCGCACAGTGTGGCAAAATGGACAAAAATCGCTATAAGGAACCGCTCCTCTAATTAATAAGGAGCGTGAATCTCGTGGAATTTGGCACGAAAGTCCACCGGATAAGGAAAACTCAAAATCGCAGCGTACTTTTTGAGCTGGAGGCCATAGAGGACAGACGAAAATTGGTAGAAGCGACGAAGTTGGTCACGGGTCCTGAGTCAAATGTTCGCGATTTGATTCCTACTCTTAAACTTGAAATTTAAGATTTTGAAGGGGTCACGAAAGAACAAAAGATTCAGGAAACTGCCGCCAAAGCCATAGGTATCGAAAAAGGAGACCTTATCCAGATCACCATTTTTAAAGCCAAAGGCACGCTTGGCCAAAAAGGGGAAAATCCTGATCGGCTGGGCTTCGAGCAGAGCTAGCCTCGCAAGTACGCAAGGCGCTGCTTCAAATGTTGGTCTATGGGCATAGCCAGCATTTCTGTAAAGACCCAGACAGAAGCAAGGCATGCCTTAAATGTGGCGAAGAAGGACATAAAAGGACAGAGTACAGCAAGGCGAAGCCTAAGTGCTTCCTCTGCATGACCAGAGAGGATAAGTGCTGCACGGAGCAATTTTCGGGTATTAATTTTCTTAAAAATGGGTCAAAATTTGTTTCCGAATCACCCTTAAAATAACTAAATCCGAAACTACTCGACCAAATCCTCTGATATTTGGCACACTTATTATGTATCAAAAGACTACCATTTTGTACTAAAACTTTTTTATTTTGGATATGTAGGTTTAGAGATATTATCAGTCAAAGTAGCCATTTTTTAACCATTTTTAAAAATTACATAGCACCCACAAAACTTTTTAAGAAATCAATCAATTACCACGTAGGTGGTCTCATTTTCTTTGTTTTAATAAGTAACAACTTTTAAGAGAAAAAATTTTAAAAAACTTAACGTTAATCTACTTTTATTTCATTTTTTCTGTTTTTAAAATGTCGACCTGCCGCCGTTAAAAATGCCAATAAGAATAAAAAACTAGACCTTTTTCCAGTCAATTTGAGAAAATCAAAATCTTTTTAATTTGCCGGCATTTTTGGACAGAGGGGGTTGGCTGGGTAGAAAAATAATCGCACATATACATATCTTACTACTATATATATTTGAAAATTTATTTGTCTGTCTGTCTGTCTGTACCCTAATGACTAAAGAATCGCCGAACCACTTGACGTGTAACCGGTGTCATATTAAAGAATAAAAGTATGCGGATAACATAGGCTATAGTTTTGCGACTCTGCTTTCATACTTTTAGAGGTATTCAATTTTTACTATTTTTGGGATAAATAAAATTTTTTGAAAATTTTCTTAAAAAGTGAAAAACCTAATAAATATGATCAAATTTTACTGTCTCAATTGGTATTACTTGATTTGGCACTAATTTATACGTACTCAGTTAAATTTTTTTATTTTCTCTATTATTATAATTAGAGAATCAATCAGAACCTATAATTTTTCTTTAATGTTTCACCTACACTGCTCTTAATAGATTGAAAGTGTTCGCATAATTATAAACTTGTAGTGAAACATGATTTTTTTAAGCAACAGAAAAATATCGAAGTAAATGTGAACAGAAGGGACTGAGCCTCATCTGAAAAATCTGAATGTGTTTGCATAATTATAAATTTGCAGTAAAAAATTATTTTTCGAGGCAACACAAACAGAAGTAAATGCGACACAGCTTTTGCTAGTTATAGAATATAAAGTGAAAAATTAGAAAAAACTTTACACGATTATCACTTGGTGATTTATGTCAAAAAGTACTTCTAGAAAAAACAATATTTAACGACCACAACTAAATTATTAATAAAAAATTAAAAATTCATTTTTCATATCAAACATATTTTGTAATGAAAAAGAATCGTGTAATTATCAAGAGCCAATAAAAATTCATAAAATTTTCAAAATAATCAAATAACAAGAAAGAGAAACAATCGTCAATTCTGGACAATTACTGTCTAGCGTTTTAGTTCTACATGAATAATTAATTCTACACTGAGTAACTTTCGTAATTGAACCGATTATTTTTACTTAAACTTGAACTTAATTTTCTTATTTTTCCAGGAATGGTAGTAAATAATACTTTTAAAATAATACTTTTAAATAATATTTAATAATAAATTTAAGTATTATTATTTAATAATAAATTATACTTTTAAAATATTACTTTTAAAACTCTTTTTCTTTTGTTTCAAGCTAGTTATGAGTTTCTTTCCCAAGTAATTAATTGGTAAAACTGAAAACTTAAAATTAATTATGCGAAGAACCAGAATTTCATTAAATGAAATTCACTTTTTAAAAACTTATTGCATGAATCAAGTTAATCCTAATTATATTTTTTTTCATATCTTTTAAACGTGATGAACCGTATTTTAGCATTTTCAAGCTTAGAAATACCGCTCAAAACCGATTAAAAAGTAGGAAAATTAAAATTATGCTTATTTTATACTGATCAAGGCTCCAATCTCCCAAGCCTTTCTTTCGATTATTCTGTATTTTCTCAAAAATAAAATCCGAAATTAAGCTCGAAAGTGAAATTACTGTCTTAACTAAAACTTTTCAATTATCTTGCGAAACTAAAAACAGACTCGTTTTACTCGCAATTGAAAATTCAGTTTTTCGCATTAACAACTGAAAATAATGTGCCCCTAAAATTTTCCTAATTAATTCTTGAGTAAAATAATTTCGAATCTATTTCATCTACATGGGAGAAGAATTTCAGGGACTGTCGTTTCAACCTACACGGAAAAAAAATTCCGAACGGCCGAGGACGTTACAGCTGTCAAATAAAGAATTTATTATTACTAAGGGACCAGCTCCGTGCACGCCGAAGCGCTAACCCAAATCAAATTGCATATTTTTATAGAATAAAACTGTAGTTTAGTTCATAAATATTAAAAACTATAATTGCAAAAAATGAACTTTTTCTATAATTTGAATAAAAAATTATGATTTTTATTTTCAAAATTTATCTCAATTAAAATGTTTAATAAATAATAATTAATCCAAATATTGATTACTGTCAGGTACTAAGCACTTCAGGCCAAAACCGTTGTCATCCCTCAAAATAAATTTTTTTTTGTCTTGGACAGTTGTAAGCATTGTATATTTTTCAATAAGAAATGGTTCCTACTCTAATATAGCTTTTTTTACACATGAAACGTTCAAATAACATTAAAATTGAGAAATTTGAAATATGTTTATCTAAATCTAATTTTCATATCGTACTAGGAAAGAAGTTTTTTGAGAGAAAACAAAAAAAAATTTTTTAACTCTGAAGCTAAAATACCACGAAATGCTACATTCACTGGATTATTCTTAGTAGGAAAATAACGCCAATTAATTTCAATTTTTGCAAATTAAATTCAGCTACTTTATGAACTACGAATGGTTTCTCTTTGGATGGATATGAGTTAGGCCAAGTTAAAGCTAGAGAAGAATCCGATCACCCAAAGACTTTTATATTTTTATTTAAAATTTTCATTGTATTAGAAGTTTGTTTACTAATTAAACTAAAAGTTTAGCAATACAAATTTCTAATCAAGGTATTGATATTTTTTTATTGGTACTACCTTTATTTTCGATACAAGTAACAATGATACTTTTTTTTAAAGTTTGATGAAAGAAACTATATATGCATGAGCTGTTTCTGAGGCATCTGAAAAGAAATTGGTGAATTTTCAGTTCTTTTTACCCATCTAGGAATTGAAATTTCCGATAAAGAAAATAAAGCCTTTCGAAATATAGATAACTTTTTTAATATAGTTTCAGGTAAATCATTATCCTAATCTAGGTTATAAACCATAGATCCTGCATTAGAATTCTATTTACAATGATAACTGGTGAAAACAAGCATAGAGGATCGAAGGGCTTGGCTATTTTAGATAATAGCATTCGTTTCATTTTTAAATCATTTTATTCTAGAAAAAAATCTGAAATTAATTTGAATGTATCTAAAGAAGGAGAATCTGCTCATTCAAAAATGTCATCAATCTAATATATCAACAGAAAAATCAGAAATCGATAATTTTTGTAGCTAAAAATGTGTTGGTACATGCTCGTTATTCAAAGTTGCTGGAGCGAAAACTTGCATATCTTTGGAATTCGATTCCATCTAATATAAAAAAATTTTTCCTTAGTTTTTTGTTTTTTGGTTTTTTTAAAAAATTGATAAAAATTTTTTTCTTGAAAATTCAGTTTTTTCAACATAAAAACGAAACCTAGCCTATGTTTTGACCCGTAATTTTTGCCGTCTTTTGCCGTAAACCCCGCGTCTATAACTTATATCGCGTTCAAGTTTATCTATTTCGGAAAAACAAACATACATAACTAATGATTTAGGAAGGATAGAATACGATAGGATATAAATTTAAAATCCAAATTTTATGCTGAAAAATATATGTAACTCTGGAAACATCTAACCGATTTGCTTGAAAATTTAGGTGGACACGTAAAAAACAATTCTAAATCATATAAAAACTTTTCTGATTACAAAAAAATTCCAAGTTTTTAAGTTAATTACGATTTTTTTGAAAATTTACGAAAACATCAAAAATTATCATTTTTTTGAAAAAACTTTTTTTTGACGACAAAAATTTTCTTTCGCATCAATCGAAATCCTGTATAACCTATGTCACTTCTGCAATTTTTCCGCGTTTTTTGCCGCAAACCGCGTCTCTCTAGCTATTATCGTCTAGTCAATCCTATCAAACTAAAAAAATTCTCTATCGGCATATATATATACTAGCTGCCTCCGGCTCGCTTAGCTCGCCCTAAAAAAAAAATTCACAAAATGTGCTGAATCGCTAGACGTTTTGTCTGTATCAGAGTTGCGGAGGGTCGTCCGTAATAAATAAAGACATTTTCTATGCGTGTAATAGACAAAGCGTCTCGACTAGGCCGCCTAGCGTGTTCGGCTACTTTTGTACGGACGTTTTGTCCATACTGTCGAGCCGCGGTCCTCTTAACCACGCCCACGCTTCCTATTCAATGTAATTACAATATATAATATTATATTTATACTATTCGCTCAGTGCAGGAGGAGAAGTTTATGCTAAATCACGTGGTACCCCTCAGTACCCCTCCTTCTATTCGGGGCTTTTATAATGTAAAGCATATGGAAATCAATTAAAAATTGTAATTATAAAGTAATTAAACAATATTTTTGCAAATAATTTATAAGAAATGATTCGAAATAATTTGTTTTACAATATTTAATAAAAATAAAATAATCTATTTGAATAAATTTTTAAAATATTAATAGTTTTTGTAAGTTACTTCGGTTATGTGTGATTTTGTTTGCATTGACAACCCGTACTATAATTTTATTTTCTATTAATTTTATAAAATAAAAAATGTCTTGTTGCTATTTTTAAGTGTATATATAAAATCTACTATTCTTTAAATGCTTTTAGACACTTGAAATTGGAAAAATAATTAAAAATTTCAAAATTACTTGGTATTTTTTTCATTTTCCATGCTAAACAATATAAAAAGCCCCGAGTAGGTAGTTCAGAGCCTGCCACCATAAGCGCTTCGATAGATTTTTTCATCGCCACGCCTACCTGCACTGAGCGAATATGCTATACTATTACTATTACTATATGTATAATAGTAGCGGAGCCCATAAGTTGTAGGGTCATTTTTTAACTAACCAAAAATAATTGCAAATGGACCAAACTACTTATAGTGGAAGCAAATTAGCATTGAATAGTGATGTAAATGGGAAATGCAATTTTTTTTGTGTTTAATATACATGTGTAAGAAGGAATCTGATTTTTTTTGTGTCCCGGATGAACGCTTGGCTAGATATATGGCAAAAACTACTTTTTTGCTAAATTTTAAGAAGTTTGCTATCGGATTATGTCATATCTCTGGTTAAATGGTCATAAAAAAAAAATGGAAAATTTTCGTAATTAGACAGAGAATGGAACTCATTGGGTGGGGTTACAATTAAAATACATCCTAACCTCTAAAAATCCAATTTTGTCCAATTTTTTAATTTTTTTTAATAACTTGGGCAAAAACAATCAGATTTTTATGAAAATCTCAGGAAATATGTATTTTAATGACGGGACCATGAGTTTAAATTTTTGTGAAAAAATATTTTTTTTTTTTACCAAAAATCAAATTTTTTCGCAAAAATTGAGCAATTTTGAAATTAGCGCCATTTTATGCAAAAACATGCAAGGGTAATTTTTTTTTTTTTAAAGTTGCCTTTTTGTATGTACTTTAACCTCAGTACGCGTAAGTGTTCGTTAGCTCAATTAAAATGCCCATTTTAGGAGCAAGAATGAAAAATACCCTATTAATTTTTAAATTTTTTTAATTTTTGCCGTATTTGGTGTAATTTTCGGAATTTTTTGTGCTTTTTCTTACGTATTTTATACAAAATTTAACTTTTATTAAGCCATAATATTATAAAAAACTTAATATTGTTTAAACAATTAATTCTACGACATTGCAAATTAAAAATTCGGATACAGCAATTAAAAATTATACAAAATTGGTGATCACTTTTCGAAATCACGAAAACTGTAAGCTACGGAATTCATGTTTTTGTCGAATTTTACGTATACCAACGATTATATATTTTAGGATGAAAATCAAACGAGTACTTTCAAATATATAGTAGAAGAACCTAGTACATAAAATTTTAAAAGTGTGACTTTTCCACGCAATCAATGAATCGGCCTGATTTTTTTTGCAATCGCTTCCAAATTGTATCCAGAAAAATGGAACCCGAGTGAAAATTAGTGCACGAACCCCCAAGTGTCAAATCTTTCAAATGCTAATTTTTTGTTTTTTATTGTCGAAAATCCGCCATTTTGAATTTTCTAGAAAGAATTTTCCAATTTTATTATGAAATTCGTATTTAGCGACCTCAAAAACCCCCTGGATCCCCTTTTTGAACCATTTTAATGGATACTTCTGTCTCCAGCTAAAATTTGTATTTTAGGGTAATTAGAGGGTGACATAATTTCTGACATAATATAACCACATAGCATGATTAAAAAGTGTATAAAAACATTTTTTTATTACATTTGTATATTGGGGGGGGGGGGTGAAAAATGGGTGGGAAAATCACCCCTTGACATCCGCTACAATTTTCCGATTGAACGCTATGTAGGCATTTTTTTTCTAAAGCGAATGCAAAAAGTTTCAACTCGATTCATGTTCTTTCATATGCAGTTTGAGATTTGAACTTTTTTTCACACTATACCCCTGACTACAAGGTGAAAAAATTGTAACAGTAAAGGACTTTGGCTAATGAATATACATGCGAAATGTAGCATTTGTGCTAATCCATACCTTTGGGAAATGGTTCCGTGTCTAGTTATAAGGGTCAAAATTACCCCCAAAAATATCACCTAGGTGAATAAAAAAATTCTAACCACTTCAAATTTGGACAGTTGCTTTAATTTTGTTCCACTAGCCCGTGCCTTCAATGCTTTGGTAAAAAATAGGTTCCGAGGGGTGATAACCACCCCCAAAGATTGCACCTAGGTGTGCACAAATTGTTAAAAATTTTCGATTGAGTACAATTTGTGCACAATTTTTTGATGTTGCGTAATATAATTAAAATGTTTCGAAGCTTACAAAAAAAGATTTTCATTATACGCTGCAAAAAAGATCTACTTTCTTACTTTCGGGCGATCTTTTTTTCGCTTTTAATGAAAAACTATGTGTTGAACGCGGCAAAAAATGTAGGAAATTTTACTTTTAATGCTGTCTGAACTCGTTCGCTACGCTCACTCGTGCATACAACTGCATTGAAAGCCAAATCCTACTTTTTTTCCCTTATTGAATAAGTAGATATAACATGTCTTTCCGATAGTTCCATTCGGTCTTGGGTTTAATTTCCTTATCTCAGCCTGATGAACTCATAAAATTCCAAAAATGAAAAAAAACCACAATTTTTTATATTTTCATTATTTTAATAAAGGCGAAAACTTTCTTCTGTAATTTTTTTTTTAATTAATTTTTTCTTTTCGGGCTAAAATGAGAAAATTAAATCCATCACCATAGTATATATTAAACTCATAGGATACTATAAAAATCATAAGTAAAAAGAGGGGAGGAAATCAGATTTATTGTAGGCGGCTCGGCGTTACAGACAAAACGTCCATACATTAGACACGAACTCTCTAGGCGGCTTAGAGGAGACGTAATGTCTCTTATTTATTGACGCTCTGTCCGTAAAAAGATGAACATTATGACTAGGCGGCTATTAACAGACATTTAGTCTATTTTTTTTTAGTCTTTTTGGATAGATCAGCGCCAATACAAAACGGTTGCACTAAGGTCATACACGTTTTGTCTGTTTTTTTTTTTCAGTGCATCATGGGGGCTGCGCCCCCCTGGACCCCTACGGCTGTATTTTCCAAAAATATGTTCTTTTAGGTTACTCAATATTTTGTAAAATAACCTTTTTTTACCCGAAGTATTATCTAAAATTTAATGAATCATAAAAATTAAGGGCTTATGAACCCAGACAGATAATTAGTGATCAGCAATACAAAGCTTAGCTACCCTTCCATAGGATCCACAAGTAGTCGTTGTTTCCCTCGAATTCTAGGGTTCTGTATGATAATAGCTGTTCAAGCTTTTTTTAGTTACTATATTTAGTTACTACATCAGTGGCTGATAAAAATTAGAAATACAGGCATCCCTCGTTATCCGCGGGGGATAAGTTCCTAAAAAGTACCACGGATAACAAAACCGCGGATAATCAGACCTTACTTTTATGGGAAAATAGGGGTTACGTTCGTAGAAGTTCAAATGATATAAAAATTAAATTTTTTTTTTATAAAAATGAATTTAAGACTAAAAGTACGTAACTTTATTTCAAAAAATACAAAATTTCAATGAAATTAAGTTCAGAATTAATTTTTCTGTTAAAAAAAAGTCGTTCATCCGCGACAGTATTGCTCGTCTTAAAACATCCTTATATAATTCTTCATAAATTTCTACTGCGTTTTCACAACCATGTTTATAACTCAAACTCCTTGTCATGATTGGATCATAATTTATTGCCAAATCAATGGCAGTTAATAAGGAATTTATGATTTGTAAAATGGATTTTCGTTGATAGAAATATTTGGTTCGGTTACTGGCACTTTTTTTACCATTATCAATCAAATCTAAAATTTTGAGTTTATCCGCGATATTCATGACGCTCCTTGCGCGAGATGGTGTTTTCCTTGATTGAGGAGCCATTATAATTACGAAATACAATTTTATTTTACAAAATTGAAAATAAAAATGAAAAAAATATATGTAGGTTAGGAAAAAATGATAAATATTCTCGAAAATCTGAACATTGTCACACTGAAACAAAATACTTCTTGACGTTTTTTTTTAAATTAAAACCGCGGATAACAAGAATTTTCCCGCGGAAAACAAGGGATTGGATATTTTGGTCCTACCGCGGATACGGTGAATCGCAGATAATAAAACCGCGGATAACGAGGGATCCCTGTATATATAATATAAGTCCTAAACTTTTATAATTATCGAAATACTATTGTAACTTTTGAAAGATCGAACAAATTATCCTGAGAATTTAAGTGGATACGTCAAAAATAAACCTGAATCGAATGAAATTCTTTAAAAAAAAAAATTTTTCCTTGGTTTTCAGTTTTTTTGGTTTTTTTTTTAAATTTGATAAAAATTTTTTTCTTGGAAATCCAGTTTTTTCAACTTAAAATTTTTTTTCCGTTATCAATCGAAATAAAACCTAGCCTATGTTTTGACCCGTAATTTTTGCTGTCTTTTGCCGTAAACCCGATGTCTATAGCTTTTATTGAGTTCTCATTTATCACGTTCGGACATACAAACATACATAAATAAAGATTTATATATATAGGATGTATATTTGAAATCCAAATTTTATGCTAAAAAATATACGTAACTCTGGAAACATCAAACCGATTTGCTTGAAAATTTAGGTGGACACGTAAAAAAACAATTCTAAATCATATAAAAACTTTTCTGATTACAAAAAAATTCCAAGTTTTTAAGTTAATTACGATTTTTTTGAAAATTTACGAAAGCATCAAAACTGATCACTTTTTTGAAAAAACGTTTTTTTGGTGACAAAAATTTTCTTTCGCATCAATCCAAATCCTGTATAGCCTATGACACTCCTGCTATTTTTCCGCGTTTTATGCCGCAAACCGCGTCTTTTTAGCTACTGTCGTCTAGGCGTGATTATCAAACTAAAAAAATTCTCTTTCGGCATATATATATATATAGATATAGATATAGATATAGATATAGATATAGATATAGATATAGATATACAGGGTATTTGTAATAAGGTAGCAAGAGAAAATCACATTTTTATATACCGGGTCGAACACAATTACCGCGGATTTTTACATAGCTAGTATATATTCAAACAGTGTTAATAACCGCGGTAATTGTGTTCCACCCTGTATATAGCACTCTATAGTTTAGAGTAGGTAACTTCCAAAATTAAATGATAAAAATTCCGCTTTTACCGGCAAAGATAATAAATCTAAAAAGCAAGATAGTTATGGCAAAAAGTCAGCGCTAGCTAATACAGCCAGAAGAAGAAGAAAATATAAAAAGCATCTTCAATATAAAAATTTTTGTATCCAAATATTTTATTCTCTACAGTAATAAAGTAAATAATCTTGCCAAATTGGATACCAATAGGAGTAATAATATTATCACAATTCATACAAAAAAATATGCTTTGCAGTGCAAAAAGAATTTTAAAGAATTTTAAAGAATGGAAAACCATTCTTATCAATATAAAACCACAATCTTTTTTATAAGCTCATTTTCATGTATTGGACTAAGCGTTCTCTGAAATCGTTGAAATCTTGTTGCATAGATATACTCCATTCAAATTGCGGGGGGGGGGGTCGAAACCTGTTGACAGGATGAGATTTGCTTTACTATATGTTTTTTGGGTCGCTGAATCCGAATCCGGTGCCCATTTGGGCTGGAAAATAGGGGAACACCCTTAAATCAGCAAAAACTACCCCTTTTTAAGGGTTTTTTTGCAATACTTTGGAACCAGCGTTATAATAATCAAATGAATACCAATTTTCTGAGATTTATTAACAAAATATAGAGTTTAGCTAATATTGTACCAAAATTGTTTTGTTAGGACTAATTATAGAGGGTGAAAACTACCCCCAAAATTGAAAAAATAGAAAAAATACGCTAAAAGTTAATTTTTTTACTTTTTTTTTGTGGAATCAAGTATTTAAAAATATTTTATGCTATTTGAACCATCATAAAATGTTTTCACCCCCGTGGGGTTAAAACAACCCTTAAATTTATAAATACATAAAAACCATGATAAAATTATATTTTTTTTTTACTTTTTTTTTGTAGAATCAAGTATTTAAAATATTTTATGCTATTTTAACCATCATAAAATGTATTCACCCCCGGGGGGGTTGAAACAACCCCTATTTTTATAAATACATAAAAAGCATTATAAAATTTTATTTTTTTTTACTTTTTTTTTGTGGAATCAAGTATTTAAAATATTTTATGCTATTTTAACCATCATAAAATGTATTCACCCCCGGGGGGGTTAAAACAACCCCTAATTTTACAAATACATAAAAAGCATGATAAAATTTTATTTTTTTTACTTTTTTTTTGTGGAATCAAGTATTTAAAATATTGTATGCTATTTTAACCATCATAAAATGTATTCACCCCCCGGGGGGAGCGAAACAACCCCTATTTTTATAAATACATAAAAAGCATGATAAAATTTTATTTTTTTTTACTTTTTTTTTGTGGAATCAAGTATTTAAAATATTTTATGCTATTTTAGCTATCTGAAAATATATTCCCCCAGGGGGGGGGGGGGGGTTAATCAACAGCTAAATTTATAAATACATAAAAACGATAATAAAATTATATTTTTTTTACTTTATTTTGCGGATTCAACCCTAATTTTAAAATATTTATAAGAAAACGTTAGAAAATTTTTTTTACAAAAATTTATTATAAAGCAATATAAAAATTTAAAAAAAATGAAAAGTAAATACATATTTATTCAAATAATTTTATACATATTTTTGGCTTATTGCTCTTCAATAATGAAAACTTCTGGTTCAATTGCTTCACATTCCACTTCTTCTATTGATTCACTATGATTCATATTTATATCAAAGTTAACTTCACAATTAGTGCAACTGATGCCTTTACAAATCTTACAGTATAAATTACAGGTAAGACTGATTTTTCGGCAACCGCATCTTTTAGAGCAACCTGTTTTGCAAGAGCAATTAAATTTTTTTTGAAGAATTTCTGGAATGAATTGTGCAGTTGTGAAAGTTGGTTCTAAAATATTGTTCTGCCCACATTTCCAACCCCAATCTGTTGGATTCATTTTATTAAATTTCCAGTATTGGCATTGCAAGTAAACTCTTTTAGCGTGTTCTCGCACTGCTAGATCAGTTGGTGGAAGATTTCTTACATCACGACAACCAGTTTCAAAACAGTGTACTCTTAATTGATTGTATTCATCAATTGGGACTTTTTTTTGACAATAGACTTCACTGACTAAGTCTAATGCAACTTTGTACAGGTTTGAAAAGTCTGCATCAGCTTCAAAATAATCTTTAGCCCTATTAGACAGGTCAACATCCGAGTTAAGTACCTTGAAAAATTTCTCTTTGCCTTTCAAAAAAGATGCTGAAGTAGTGTCTGACCCAGTAAATGAATGGATAAAGGCAATTATTTGCTTAACACTAGGTTATTTAAAGCAGCTTGGGTGGTAAATTGTGTTTGGTTTCTTGGATTTATTTGGTTTTGACAAGTAGATGTTAGAATCCACTTCGCAAAACTGTGTCATTAAAATAAGTAAATCCGAATCTTCACCGATAATTTGAACTTTCTCATAGCGTGGAGATGCATCTATAGCTGCATTTATTATCATTATATCAGCATCTTCTTCAGCTTGGATAACTGTAATTCCAAGACTCTCAAAAATTGGGGTTAAAGTATCTATAAGCAGTTTTTTATTTACAGAGTTGCTTAAAAAATCTTCCTGTGCGAAACCAGCTTGTTTGTCAATAGACAGAAATACTTGACCTGCAGAAAATTTTTTTGAAGACCTTTTTGACCTCTCGAAACTTTTAGTACTGTTCTGCGTTGGATATCCATCAAAAACTACAGTACATGAAGGATACTTTTGGACATAAGAACAATATTTTTCAAATATCGTTTTAAAAGTCTCAACTGGTTTCCAAACAACTCTATGTAGTAAAAATCCACCGTCAATAATTGTGTAATAATTATATGGTAAATGAAAATCTATTACGGGTATAAACATATCATAAACAGCAGATTTCTTGGTTTTACGAAAGCCTTTTCCGTCAAAAATGGCTGCGGGAAAAGGAGCCAATTCATAAGATAAATAACTTTTTACTACTTCCTTATCATTTGCTAACAATATTTGCGTAAATAAGAAATTGGGGTCGATTGATTTAATCTCATCACCTACTTTAACTGCAGTCATCATTGCGGACAAAGGACGAACTTTGTTTGTACTTTTTAAATGTAGCTCTGAAAAATTTGAATCAACAACTTCAGTAGTTATTACAATCCCGTTTTCGTAAGCCAAATATGGATTAACAGAAGAGTCCCCTATCAAACCAGTATCTAAAGACATTAAATATGCTTGTGTAGAAAAAGGTTCGCTATTGTCAAAATACTGAGACAATTTTATCAAATCAAGTTTATCCTTTTGAATACGTGCTGGCCGAGCATCAACATGCTGATCACTACTGGGCATACTACAATTGCAGTAGTTTAGAAGAGATGAAATTACTTCGAATAAAACTGCTGATGATGCAATCCATTTTGATATAACGGATTCTGTGATCCCTCGGTTAATGATACCCTGCTTACTTTTCATGCCTTGCATAACAACTTGCTCAATTGTCTGATCAGATGGTATTCCTGACCAAAATTTATCTGTACGTCGAATGGTAAAATAACCTTCATCAGCAAATTTTGTAAATTCACCTGGATCCATATCACGTTTAAGATTTAACATGTCCTGAAGGTAAATGTGAGCACTTTCAGCGTACTTAATGTGACCGCTTGTATGGAAAAAGGGAATCATTTTCTGGATTGTTTGAATATGTAGCGGCCAGTTATCAGATCTATCCGCTTCCAGTAATTGTTTGATAAGCGTCGTCATTTTAAAGAGCTGTATCCATAACTTCGCTGTAGGACCACGTTTTTCTACTTCATTGACATACAAACAAAATTTTTCATAAATTTTAGAAAAAGTTTCACCATTAACTGATTCCGTAAATGTTTCTTTATTATTTATGGACATATTAATAAAATTTATTTCTTCCTCAGTAAAATTAAATGAGCTATTTTGAATATTTTTTAACAAATGATTTCCCAAAGCGGTGTTTATTATTAAGTATGCTCTAACAGATCGACTGTATGTATGTCCCTCTAATATTTTATCCACAGTCTTTTCTGCGTAAATTTGGGATAACATAGTTGCTAAACCACTTCCACTCATAGTGTGTCCTATACTGCCCATAAATGACATCAAAAGATGAAAGCTACCTAAGCGTACAATAACCCGATCTAGCACTGGAGTAGGAGATAGCGAGTCGTTAGCAATTATTTCTCTGGCCTTGATGTATATTTGCTGATCAAATGTGACAAAAATCTTTTTCTGTTTTAATTCAACAGCTTTATTTTGACTGTAAGAAAGCACCGTATATACCGTATCAAGATCTGTAGCTGGGTTATTTACGAATGGAAGACAAAGAACACGAGATTTTTCAAAACGTTGATTTTGAAATAAAATCTCCATAAACCCATTCCATCCTTCAAAATCAAAATGACTTAAATGTTTTGCAATGTGCCAGAAACAATCAGATTTTGTGGGCTTAATACTCATGTCTATAGGATTTTTTGTAAAAAGATTTTCAGCTTTTATTGCAGCCAAACCCTTGCTATTTATTGGAGGTTCATAATGTATTAAAGGTATAAAACCTTCGTTTTCTAAAGCATCAGCTTCTGGTAATTTACTTAATTTTGGGATTTTTATATCAAAAGAAATTGAATTATATGGAGTTATTGCTTCTGCTCCACCCATTGTATGGAAAGTATTCTTTCCATCTATTGTCGCTGTATTGTGATCAGCGTTATCAAAAATTAATTGTATATAGGCCTCTGTATAAACGGGCTCATCAGAGGCGGCTATGGACAGATGCTTCAAATAATCGTACGTCTGAATAGGAGCAGCTGAACCCCAGATTTGATAAAATTGAAGGCAGTTCTTTAGAACCATACTTTTTATACAGAAAGACACCGATAGATAGTAAAAGAGGGGACATCAGTGATGGTCTTGCAGCATGCACAATAGCATGACAAATAGAGCTAATTTTGTTTATTCGCCGCTCATTGTATTTATCATCAGAATCTAAATCTTTAGAATGCCTGTGTCGCAAATCTTTAATAATTAACTGTAGCAATGATTTTAAGGTTGGGGAAATCAAATAATCAATATCTTTGAAAAAATTTTTTGGACTTGGGTAAGTTAAATTATCAAATTGTATTGCTTGAATTTCTTCTTTTATTACATTTGCGATTCTATGAAGAACTGAGTCTATACCTTTTGTATTTTTCCACATAATAGAAAGTCTTTCTTCAACAATTGTTTTTCTAGATAGCAAGAGTCCATCATTTGAATTATGAAAGATAAAATCATTATCAAAAAAAAGCTGAATAAATAATTTTAAATTGTAATTTTTATGATAATCATTAATGTTTAGAATCTTATTTATCAAATATTGATTAATATGTGAATAATTTGAAATACATTTTCCTACTAAATAAGTTCTGTATGATGTACTTTTATTTTCATCGGTGTTTTCAGCTGAAGTTGCAACCGTGGACAACCTGTTAAAATATTTTACATAACATTGTTTATGATACCTAATTACACCGTTTGGTTCAGCTGAAACACCTTGAATACGCTTAAATATCTCCTGACATTCTGCATTTTCTGAGTCTTTAAAAACATCTTTGAATTTATTAATTTTTTGTAAATCATTTGTTACAAAAACTTGTTTTGTTTTTAATCTTTTTTTTGATTCTGTAATAAACTTATTAGATGCATCTAATGCACACATTATGCAATGTTCATTATAAAAAAAATCAGGTCTTGAATTTGAAGCTTTATAATAGAAATTTCGTATGTTTCTCGAACACGAATAGCTTCTTCCCAGGAAGTATAATTTGAAAAACATACCTGATGGACTATTACTTTCCGGGCATTTTCAAAAGTAGAACATTTGTTATCCATCCGCATTTCGCTGAAGCAAATTAATTTTTCTCTTTCATTGGGCCTTATGTGATAAACTACTGTGCCTGAAACTTCTTGCACAATTTTTTCACATATCAAACAATGAAAAACAGGAAAAACCTGATTCATTTCTAAAATAAAAGACAATAAAAGTAAGTATTCAATTACAAATTTATTTTAAATGCATATAAATAATCATACTTGAAGTAAAAATAAATATCCAGAAAATGTAGGATAAAGTTGCCAAACTGATAAATTGTCTTACAAATCCTGCAAAACATTTAGAAGTGAGAGATCAATCATTAATAATATTTAAATAACATTGTAGCTATTAAAATTAAAAAAAAAAAAATTATTTTAAATATACAATAGGGTTGTTGCAAAGTATTTAACCTTATTTTGTAATATTAGTATTAAAAATCCAAAATTTTGCGATTATGAATCAAAGTATTTCAAACATGAAGAAATTAAAATGTATGTATGTATTTAAAATAATGAATAACAAAATAAATAATAGTGCTGGCAAAGTAAACTTTATCCTTTTGGGAATTGTGATAAATTTAAAAAAATATTTTTAGACAAAAATATTTTTCAATTTATTTATTTCTTAAACTTTGAGCATACATATTGTTAATAATTTACAATAAATCATTATCTTTTATATCGTTAAATCTGTTAGAAAAATCTTTTTCGCTACGAATATTAGGTTCTGCAAGTATATGCCAGTAACTTCATGAAAAATGTTATTGACACCCACATTCAAAGGATTTTCGGAACCCAATTGGACCATATGAATCAAAATTTCTGAATACGATGCGCATAACCCACAAGTATGCAGAATGTCTACAATTTCTCTTGATCTTGTTTTTTTATATATAATAATCGCTAACCATAAACGGAAAATTTCAGAATGTTGTTCCATTTCAATGTGCTAAAAATCGAAAGCAGCAAGTTAATAAAAGAAAAAAAGAATACAACTATTTTTTTGTAGAATTATTTTCTGAAATATAATTCACCACAAATTTAAAAAAAAAAAATATAAAGAATCGCAAATATTTGGATTTTTTCTTATATTTTCAAAAAACTTTCATAATACTCAAAATATTAAAATATTTAGATAAAAAAAATACCTTTTACAGTTTTTCTTTCAAGCCAAATGTAGGACTTTAAATCCAAGCCAAATGAACGATAATAATTTTTAGGTACACCTAAATAAACAAATTATACATTAACAATTTTTTATTTTTATAAATATCATCTGTTTCTTACTGAATCAAAAAAAAAAATGTTATCGTAATAAAACTATTAAAATATTTTGAACTATTAAATAATGTATACAAAATTTCATAAAAGCGTTGTTTTTGTAAATAAATAACAAACCGGTTTTCTACACTCTACTTTCATAGTAATTTATTAATGTAATTAATATCAAATAAATAACTTTTATATTATTTAATAAAATTACTTTTTTACTTACCTAATTTAACTTGAACCCACTTCAAACAATTTCTTACAATTTATTATTCAAATAAATAACAATTTATTATTCATTAAGTGAAAAATGATTAAATTTTTTTAAATACTTTTTCCAGTAAAATTCACTTTTGAAGAAAGAAGGAGATGAATCAGAACACACGCTTGCGCCTTTTTCCTTACCAAATAAATGAGAGTTCCCTTTACTAGTTAGAATTGTCGTGTTTTCACTAGTTAGAATCGTCGTGTTGTATGTAATGTTCATACTTTTACACATCATTCAGATATATAAAGTAAAATGACAAGACAAACAGCGCATCATTATAAACATTTTTAAAAATTATTAAAATGTTATCTTTTATTTAAAATCTGTTTTTTGTGATTATATTATTGACCATATTTTTTATTCTTTCGTCCAATACATTTAGTCAATACATTTTGTGATGGTTAAAATACCATAAAATATACCACAAAAAAATTTTTTAAAATATAATTTTATTATCATTTTTATGTATTTATAAATTTAGCTGCTTTTTTAACCCCCCCCCCCCTGAGGGGAAATATATTTTCAGATAGTTAAAGTAGCATACAACATTTTAAATACTTGATTCCGCAAAAAAAAGTAAAAAAAATAAAATTTTATCATGCTTTTTATGTATTTATAAAATTAGGGGTTGTTTTAACCCCCCCGGGGGTGAATACATTTTATGATGGTTAAAATAGCATAAAATATTTTAAATACTTGATTCCACAAAAAAAAAGTAAAAAAAAATAAAATTTTATCATGCTTTTTATGTATTGATAAAAATAGGGGTGTTTCAACCCCCCCGGGGGTGAATACATTTTATGATGGTTAAAATAGCATAAACTATTTTAAATACTTGATTCTACAAAAAAAAAGTAAAAAAAAATATAATTTTATCATGGTTTTTATGTATTTATAAATTTAAGGGTTGTTTTAACCCCCCGGGGGTAAAAACATTTTATGATAGTTCAAATAGCATAAAATATTTTTAAATACTTGATTCCACAAAAAAAAAGTAAAAAAATAAACTTTTAGCGTGTTTTTTCTACTTTTTTAGATTTTTGGGGTAGTTTTCACCCTCTATAATTAGCCCTCACAAAACAATTTTGGTACAATATTAGCTAAACTCTATATTTTGTTAATAAATCTAAGAAAATTGGTATTTATTTGATTATTATACGGATTCAGATTCAGCGACCCAAAAAACATATAGTAAAGCAAATCTCATCCTGTCAACAGATTTCGACCCCAAACCCGCATTTTGACTGGAGTAATAATAAGAAAAATATTACTCCTATTTGTTTCATATTCAGCATGATGCTTTCTTTTATTACTCTGAAGAATAAACTATTTTAATACTATTAATTTTCTACCAGAATCTCTAATGCTTTAAATTTTCAGGTTTTCAGGAACTGGTTCTTGCTCCAAAACCCAGATAAAAATATAAAAAGCATCTTTGTTAAGAAAATTTTTAGCCTCAAAATATTTTATTCTTCAGAATAATAAAAGAAATCATCTTGCCGAATTGGATACTATTATGAATAATATTTTCTCCAAAATGCATACAACAATATTTTAACGATCTCTCAGTTCGATTACTCGAGATTGGTCCAATGCATTAAAAAAAGCTTGTGAATAATGATTGTGGATTAAATATCCATAAGAATGCTTTTAAATTTAAAACGTTTTACATTTTAGTACTTGAATGCACAAATAATTTTAAAATCAAGCATACGTTTAGTAAATATGCTTCTGACATATTATTTTTCAGGTTTTTAGCATATCCAGTTTTGATTCAAAAACCAAAATAACAATATGTCAGAAGCATATTCACTAAACAAATTCTCAATTGATAAAAATATACTGCTTTGCAGTGCAGAAAATACAGAATTTTAATGAATGGAAAACCATTCTTATCAATATTTAACCACAATCTTTTTTATAAGCTCATTTTCATGTATTGGACTAAGCGTTCTCTGAAATCGTTGAAATCTTGTTGCATGGATAATAAGAAAAATATTACTCCTAATTGTTTCATATTCAGCATGATGCTTCCTTTTATTACTCTGAAGAATAAACTATTTTAATATTATTATTTTTCTACCAGAATTTATAATGCTTTAAATTTTCAGGTTTTCAGTAACTGGTTGTTGCTCAAAAATCAATATAAAAATATAAAAAGCAGCTTTGTTAAGAAAATTTTTAGCCTCAAAATATTTTATTCTTCAGAAAAAAAAAAGAAATCATCTTGCCGAATTGGATACTATTTTAAACTAGTAATATTTTCTCCAGAATCTATAAAACAACATTTTAACGATCTCTCAGTTTGATTACTCGAGATTGGTCCAATGCATTAAAAAGAGCTTGTGATTAATGATTTTGGATTAAATATCCATAAGAATTTTTATAAATGTAAAATGTTTTATATTTTATTACTTGGATGCACAAATAATTTTAAAATCAAGAATATGTTTAGTAAATATGCTTATGACATATTATTTTTCAGGTTTTTAGCAAATCAAGTTTTGATTCAAAAACCAAAATAATATGTCAGAAATATATTCACTTAACAAACTCTGAATTGATCAAAAAATTATACTTTGCAGTGCAAAAAATACAGAATTTTATGGAATGGAAAACGATTCTGATGCTTTAAATTTTCAGGTTTTGATAAGGAATATGTAAATAAAGAAAATTTAAGATAAAAAAATAATTTATATTTTTCAAAAAGAAATGTATCTTCATTATGAACGTTTACACACTTGCATGTTATAATCGGAAAAACGATGATTACTTAAAATTTAAAAAATTTTTTAAATTATGTAATGCATAAAAATAAGAGTATATTGAGTTAGGTATATCTTGTTGAAATTGATTTGTTTACTTTATTAAATTTTTTACTGTTACTTACAAAAATTACATTTTTTTAATTATTTTTTATTTATAATTTTATTTGCATAAACTAATTATTATTTTCAACATTTTCGGGAATGTTTACATCGATTTGCATATTTATAATAAATTCTTCATCATCTTGTAGCAGCTGTCGATGTAAAAAGTGTAATAAATTATGGTACTTGTAGGTTGGATGGAATCTGTTATTTTGATACGACTTTTCATAGGCACCCTTTATTGTGACCCAATTTTTTTCACGCACTCACCTATAATAATTAAAATTTATTTTAATCATGCAAACATATTGATATTTCTAAAAAATTTGAAATTTTTTTTTTTTTGCAAGAAGTTTAATTAATGAATTAGGAGTTACAAAACTGTCAAATAATATATACTATTAGTAAATTTAATAATTAAATTTTTTTTTTATAAAACGTAAGTAGCAAACAAATAACCAGTAAACATGAGTATTAGATATTTACAAAAAATAATTGAAAACATTTAATTCAAAAAATTCTTACCACTTTTAAATTGGTTGGTATTAAACTCGAAATTCATATTTCTGGCAATTCGGTTATAATATGCTCTTTTGTTGCGTATTTCATCACCTCTTCGCCAGATACGTGGTTCTTCTTCTACAGCTTGAATCATGTATATTTTATGTTGAACATCTAGATCTAATTCTCGATTATTTATTGCCATTCTAATTATCAATCGATATATTTTTTTATAACAATATTTTATAATTCTCGAAATGGCTGATGTTTTGGCTGTTTAAGAATCCTTTATAATCACTGAATAGCAAGTGTGCTATTGTAGACACACCAAAATACAGAAAAAATGAAAATGAAAATGAAAATGTATAATCACTTAACTAAATATTTTACAGCAAAAAAAACAATTTTTGGAACAGTTACCTATAATACTCAAATTAATATTTCTATAAAATATTATTCACATACTCTGTATTGTATTCTAAATTTGTATTTACATAAAAAAAAAATCAAATGAATTTTATATTAAATTGCTTGTTGCACCACTTAATTATTATTGGTTACTAAGTTGACATATCTTAGCATTGATTTGAGAAAAATCATAACTTCCCTCCCCCACTCGACTTATAAGAACAGGTAGCGGCTAGTATATTATACTGTCAAGAGAGTTGTTTGTTTCTTTTCCGCGAATTTACCTATAATATTATTCTTTATTAGATGCAACAAGTCAAGTGATTTTTATGTTTTTTTTTTTAAATATTTTATACGGAATCATTGCTTGTAAAAGTTTTTCTATTAATAATAAAGCATTATATTTTGTTTACTCAAACAGTCAACATCAAATAAAAAAATGAGTCATTTCTATAGTTTTTTTCGTGTTTCTTAAAGGACCTGGCACAAAAACATAGGAAATGGCCGTACAGTGAAAATGGCTGAATTTTTGATATGTTGTTATTCAAGTCATCCTGATCAAAAGTTCTCATGGGCACCAAGCTCCAAAATCAATATTTTGGCAGCTGCCAAGCTCCAAAGTTCCGTGGCTCCAAAATAGCTAAAGTTCTATGACTAAATTATTAATCTTTTTAAACAACCTTTTTATTTATTTTATTAATATATTTTATATTATTGAAGTCATTGAATTCTAATCTGCTGTCAAATTCATAAAATTGACAGTTGATAGCTGTCAATTAACTTTCAATTACCATTTTAAACATAAAAAAGTACATTTTTTTGCTGTATACCGTTTTTGAGAACGCTGATTTTATATCCGCTAAAAAAAATAATAAAATTGACAGTTGACAGTTTTACCCGTTCTCTGCTTTACCCAGGATCTACGACGATCCCCTGTGTAAGTGCTTGTGTTTGCGTATAAATTATAAGTAAGTGTAGTGTATTTATGAATGTGGATACATGTCATGTTTATATGTCGGACATCAGACCAACAGTGTGAGCTTTAGGATGCAAAAGATATATTTTTAAGGATTTATTACTAAAAATTAATAAATGACAGCTGTCAATTACCCTTTTGAACATAAAAAAAACATTTTTTTGGCTTTACGCTATGTTTTTGAGAACGCTAATTTTATATTCGCTTAAAATAATAATAAAACTGTCAGTTGACAGCTGTCAATTAGCTAATTGACAGCTGTCAAATGTCACAAATATTAATTCTTTAGCAGATTTAAAACCAAGAACATATTTAAATGCAAAAAATGTAGCCTTTTTATGTTTAAAAGAGTATTTGACATCTATTTGACAGCTGTCAACTGTCAATTTTATGAATTTGACAGCAGATTAGAACTCAATTACTTCAATAATATAAAATATATTAATAAAATAAATAAAAAGGTTGTTTAAAAAGGTTAATAATTTAGTCATAGAACTTTAGCTATTTTGGAGCCACGGAACTTTGGAGCTTGGCAGCTGCCAAAATATTGATTTTGGAGCTTGGTGCCCATGAGAACATTTGATCAGGATGACTTGAATAACAACATATCAAAAATTCAGCCATTTTCACTGTACGGCCATTTCCTATGTTTTTGTGCCAGGTCCTTTATTATTTCTTGCTTATACTAATAAAATAATTATTATCTGATACTGATCTTATTTTGTGCGACACTAGTATAGTGATATTACATACTGGAATCAATAATCAATTATCAGCAAAAGTGTATATTAGTTTTTTTGTTTGCATTGATAATAAGAAAAAGATTTAAATTTCACTCTATTAACTAAACATTTCTAAGTGTTTTTCTTCTGTGCTAAAAAAATAATTGTGATAATTTTATCCCGCAATGAATAGAACTATCAATAATTATAATAATTTACTTGATGTTTGGGATCATCACGAATATCTACAACATGAATATGAATTAATGCACCATTACCTGGTATTAAATGATTATAATACATATGATGCAGCAACTCAATATGCGCTTAAAGTCCCAAAAGGCAATCGTACTTCACCTCCAGATTATCGGGTATTTCGACGACTACATATTCGTATTAAAACTAGGGGATGTTTCAAACCTAATCACCAATACGGAGGTCGGCACCAAAGAGTAAGTTTAAAATTAAATAAACTTCTTGACTAATGCAATAAATAATAAACATTCTCTTAAATAAACGTATTTATTCTGTTTAATTGATTTACCAGGTTGATGAAGAGTTTGAAAATCTGGTCATGGATGCATTTAATGAAAATCCTAATCTAAGTACAAAAGTATGCGCCTTGAGGCTTGGAAGCAACGTTTCGGAGATACACCGTGTATTAAGGTACCTTTATTTTTGAAAATAAGAATCGAAACAGGCCTTTTATTAAATCGTGTTAATCATAACATGGAAAAAAGTATATATTTTTGTTAATAAAAATTAAAATATTTTGAGAAGTTAGGCACCATTGCCATGCGAAGTTACAAAAACTATATCAAGAATTATGAAATTGAAAATGTAGAATCGAGTTTTATTAAATTATTTAAAAAATTTTATAGTGAAAAATATTATAAGCCATATAAGAATTCATCCTAGCTTTTGTACATAAATTTAAAAAAAAAATTTTATATGAATTTAAAACTTTAAATGTAAAAATATATGGTGAATTTCATTTCAAGGGTAAAATGACAATTCTTATTTTTGTTTAATAGGCTTAAGGCGACTAATACTCTAAAACCCGTGTTTTTTTTTAATTAGGATTTTGAAAAAACTATATTGTATATGGGTAGATTTAAAAAAAGTGTTTATGAAATGTATGGTCGGGTCTTGAAAACTGCCCAAAAGTATATTTTTCTGAAAGTACTACTGTCTATTACTACTAATATATCGATTTTTGGCAGCCGCTTTCGTGTTCACATAAAAAAAAAAAGAAATATGAGTAATTATTTTTTTATTATTGCTGTAAAAAACTCACATTACCATTAAAATTCTTTCCCCATTAGGTACGTATACGAAATTTCCCGTTAAATCCGACTCTGGGGTCTAAAATTTGTTTTGACTACTGTCGCATGCGCGAGAAATCGCTAAAATACACTGTTTTTTGTTTTTAATTTGAATTTTTCAAATTCCTATTACTAAAAAATCTTCTAACTAGGCTTAATTTTTTTATTGAAATTTATATTTTGTTGTGAAAAAAAATTTTGAATGGGATCAATATCTCATTAAAAGTTTTTACTTTTAAGGGCTCTGAATTTAAAAAAAAAAATGTTTATAGTTAATTTTTTACAAATTTCAAAATTTCCGCCACGTTACGTGACCAAAAAATATGACCAAAAATTTGGATTCCGTGGGAAATTTCACATACGGATCTATCTTTTTATGTTTGTAAAAGCTTTTATTTTAATACAGCGAAATTTCAAATTGAAAGATTAAAATATCTCATTTTATAAGGAATTTTTTTATTTTTTAAATTATACTAAATTAATCAAAATTAATCGGAAGGTTCTTTCAAATTTAGCTATTGTAACATGAAAGCTCTCAAAAATATAAAATGGTACATCCTTATGTAAAATTTCCCGCGTAATCCAAATTTTTGTTCAGATCTTTGATTCTTCACCTGGCTATGCGGGAAATTCGACATTTGTAAAAAATGATTTTTTTAAAGGTGCTATGTTTTGATTTAGAGCTCTCAAAAAGAAATGTCCCAACGACATTTTTTTTAATCCAAAAGTCGAAGGAAAACTTTAAGAGCAACTAGTAAATTTTTTACTAATAGGCATTTCAAATTTAAAAAATAACAGCGTATTTTAGCGACTTCTTGCACATGCGCATGTCGAAAAAAAAATTTGACCCCTGAATCGTATTCTAAGAGAAATTTCCTATTTGGATCTGAAAGGAAATAATTTTTCATGCTAAGTTGCGTTTTTTACATTAATGATAAAAAATAATTATGACTCATGAAAAAACACGAAAGTGGCTCGAGATTTCGTTCTGGAAGGCTAAAAATTGGGCTGGTGACTGTTTTTTGGTAATACTTTCAGAAAAAATACTTTAGAACAGTTTTGAAGATCCGACATACATTTCATACCCGCTTCATTTAAATTTACCCATATACAATAGTTTTTTCAAAATTTTAAGTAAAAAAAACACAGGTTTTAGAGTATAGCTCGTCTTAAGCATATTAAACAAAAATAAGAATTATCATTTTACTCCAACTAATTACTATTTTAGTCCAATACATGAAAATGAGCTTATAAAAAAGATTGTGGTTAAATATTGATAAAAATGGTTTTCCATTCCATAAAACTCTGTATTTTTTGCACTGCAAAGTATAATTTTTTGATCAATTCAGAGTTTGTTAAGTGAATATATTTCTGACATATTATTTTGGTTTTTGAATCAAAACTTGATTTGCTAAAAACCTGAAAAATAATATGTCATAAGCATATTTACTAAACATATTCTTGATTTTAAAATTATTTGTGCATCCAAGTAATAAAATATAAAACATTTTACATTTATAAAAATTCTTATGGATATTTAATCCAAAATCATTAATCACAAGCTCTTTTTAATGCATGGGACCAATCTCGAGTAATCAAACTGAGAGATCGTTAAAATGTTGTTTTATGGATTCTGGAGAAAATATTACTAGTTTAAAATAGTATCCAATTCGGCAAGATGATTTCTTGTATTTTTCTGAAATATAAAATATTTTGAGGCTAAAAATATTCTTAACAAAGCTGCTTTTTATATTTTTATATTGATTTTGGAGCAACAACCAGTTACTGAAAACCTGAAAATTTAAAGCATTATAAATTCTGGTAGAAAAATAATAATATTAAAATAGTTTATTCTTCAGAGTAATAAAAGGAAGCATCATGCTGAATATGAAACAATTAGGAGTAATATTTTTCTTATTATCCATGCAACAAGATTTCAACGATTTCAGAGAACGCTTAGTCCAATACATGAAAATGAGCTTATAAAAAAGATTGTGGTTAAATATTGATAAGAATGGTTTTCCATTCATTAAAATTCTGTATTTTCTGCACTGCAAAGCAGTATATTTTTATCAATTGAGAATTTGTTTAGTGAATATGCTTCTGACATATTGTTATTTTGGTTTTTGAATCAAAACTGGATATGCTAAAAACCTGAAAAATAATATGTCAGAAGCATATTTACTAAACGTATGCTTGATTTTAATATTATTTGTGCATTCAAGTACTAAAATGTAAAACATTTTAAATTTAAAAGCATTCTTATGGATATTTAATCCACAATCATTATTCACAAGCTTTTTTTAATGCATTGGACCAATCTCGAGTAATCGAACTGAGAGATCGTTAAAATATTTTTGTATGCATTTTGGAGAAAATATTATTCATAATAGTATCCAATTCGGCAAGATGATTTCTTTTATTATTCTGAAGAATAAAATATTTTGAGGCTAAAAATTTTCTTAACAAAGCTGCTTTTTATATTTTAATATTGATTTTGGAGCAACAACCAGTTACTGAAAACCTGAAAATTTAAAGCATTATAACTTCTGGTAGAAACATAATAGTATTAAAATAGTTTATTTTTCAGAGTAATAAAAGATAGCATCATGCTGAATATGAAACAATTAGGAGTAATATTTTTCTTATTATCCATGCAAGAAAAATTTCAACGATTTCAGAGAACGCTTAGTCCAATACATGAAAATGAGCTTATAAAAAAGATCGTGGTTAAATATTGATAAGAATGGTTTTCCATTCTTTAAAATTCTGTATTTTCTGCACTGCAAAGCAGTATATTTTTATCAATTGAGAATTTGTTTAGTGAATATGCTTCTGACATATTGTTATTTTGGTTTTTGAATCAAAACTGGATATGCTAAAAACCTGAAAAATAATATGTCAGAAGCATATTTACTAAACGTATGCTTGATTTTAAAATTATTTTTGCATTCAAGTACTAAAATGTAAAACATTTTAAATTTAAAAGCATTCTTATGGATATTTAATCCACAATCATTATTCACAAGCTTTTTTTAATGCATTGGACCAATCTCGAGTAATCGAACTGAGAGATCGTTAAAATATTGTTGTATGCATTTTGGAGAAAATATTATTCATAATAGTATCCAATTCGGCAAGATGATTTCTTTTATTATTCTGAAGAATAAAATATTTTGAGGCTAAAAATTTTCTTAACAAAGCTGCTTTTTATATTTTTATCTGGGTTTTGGAGCAAGAACCAGTTTCTGAAAACCTGAAAATTTAAAGCATTAGAGATTTTGGTAGAAAATTAATAGTATTAAAATAGTTTATTCTTCAAAGTAATAAAAGAAAGCATCATGCTGAATATGAAACAATTAGGAGTAATATTTTTCTTATTATCCATGCAACAAGATTTCAACGATTTCAGAGAACGCTTAGTCCAATACTTGCAAATGAGCTTATAAAAAAGATTGTGGTTAAATATTGATAAGAATGGTTTTCCATTCTTTAAAATTCTGTATTTTCTTCACTGCAAAGCAGTATATTTTTATCAATTGAGAATTTGTTTAGTGAATATGCTTCTGACATATTGTTATTTTGTTTTATGAATCAAAACTGGATATGCTGAAAACCTGAAAAATAATGTGTCAGATGCATATTTACTAAACATATTCTTAATTTTAAAATTATTTGTGCATCCAAGTACTAAAATGTAAAACATTTTAAATTTAAAAGCATTCTTATGGATATTTAATCCACAATCATTATTCACAAGCTCTTTTTAATGCATTGGACCAATCTCGAGTAATCGAACTGAGAGATCGTTAAAATATTGTTGTATGCATTTTGGAGAAAATATTATTCATAATGGTATCCAATTCGGCAAGATGATTTCTTTTATTATTCTGAAGAATAAAATATTTTGAGGCTAAAAATTTTCTTAACAAAGATGCTTTTTATATTTTTATATTGATTTTGGAGCAACAACCAGTTACTGAAAACCTGAAAATTTAAAGCATTATAACTTCTGGTAGAAACATAATAGTATTAAAATAGTTTATTCTTCAGAGTAATAAAAGAAAGCATAATGCTGAATATGAAACAAATAGGAGTAATATTTTTCTTATTATCTATGCAACAAGATTTCAACGATTTCAGAGAACGCTTAGTCCAATACATGAAAATGAGCTTATAAAAAAGATTGTGGTTTTATATTGATAAGAATGGTTTTCCATTCTTTAAAATTCTTTAAAATTCTTTTTGCACTGCAAAGCATATTTTTTTGTATGAATTGTGATAATATTATTACTCCTATTGGTATCCAATTTTGAGATGATTTCCTTTATTACTGTAGAGAATAAAATATTTGGATACAAAAATTTTTATACTGAAGATGCTTTTTATATTTTCTTCTTCTTCTGGCTGTATTAGCTAGGGCTGACTTTTTGCCATAACTATCTTGCTTTTTAGATTTATTATCTTTGCCGGTAAAAGCGGAATTTTTATCATTTAATTTTGGAAGTTACCTACTCTAAACTATAGAGTGCTATATACAGGGTGGAACACAATTACCGCGGTTATTAACACTGTTTGAATATATACTAGCTATGTAAAAATCCGCGGTAATTGTGTTCGACCCGGTATATAAAAATGTGATTTTCTCTTGCTACCTTATTACAAATACCCTGTATATCTATATCTATATCTATATCTATATCTATATCTATATCTATATCTATATATATATATATGCCGAAAGAGAATTTTTTTAGTTTGATAATCACGCCTAGACGACAGTAGCTAAAAAGACGCGGTTTGCGGCATAAAACGCGGAAAAATAGCAGGAGTGTCATAGGCTATACAGGATTTGGATTGATGCGAAAGAAAATTTTTGTCACCAAAAAAACGTTTTTTCAAAAAAGTGATCAGTTTTGATGCTTTCGTAAATTTTCAAAAAAATCGTAATTAACTTAAAAACTTGGAATTTTTTTGTAATCAGAAAAGTTTTTATATGATTTAGAATTGTTTTTTTACGTGTCCACCTAAATTTTCAAGCAAATCGGTTTGATGTTTCCAGAGTTACGTATATTTTTTAGCATAAAATTTGGATTTCAAATTTACATCCTATATATATAAATCTTTATTTATGTATGTTTGTATGTCCGAACGTGATAAATGAGAACTCAATAAAAGCTATAGACATCGGGTTTACGGCAAAAGACAGCAAAAATTACGGGTCAAAACATAGGCTAGGTTTTATTTCGATTGATAACGGAAAAAAAATTTTAAGTTGAAAAAACTGGATTTCCAAGAAAAAAATTTTTATCAAATTTAAAAAAAAAACCAAAAAAACTGAAAACCAAGGAAAAATTTTTTTTTTTAAAGAATTTCATTCGATTCAGGTTTATTTTTGACGTATCCACTTAAATTCTCAGGATAATTTGTTCGATCTTTCAAAAGTTACAATAGTATTTCGATAATTATAAAAGTTTAGGACTTATATTATATATACAGGGATCCCTCGTTATCCGCGGTTTTATTATCTGCGATTCACCGTATCCGCGGTAGGACCAAAATATCCAATCCCTTGTTTTCCGCGGGAAAATTCTTGTTATCCGCGGTTTTAATTTAAAAAAAAACGTCAAGAAGTATTTTGTTTCAGTGTGACAATGTTCAGATTTTCGAGAATATTTATCATTTTTTCCTAACCTACATATATTTTTTTCATTTTTATTTTCAATTTTGTAAAATAAAATTGTATTTCGTAATTATAATGGCTCCTCAATCAAGGAAAACACCATCTCGCGCAAGGAGCGTCATGAATATCGCGGATAAACTCAAAATTTTAGATTTGATTGATAATGGTAAAAAAAGTGCCAGTAACCGAACCAAATATTTCTATCAACGAAAATCCATTTTACAAATCATAAATTCCTTATTAACTGCCATTGATTTGGCAATAAATTATGATCCAATCATGACAAGGAGTTTGAGTTATAAACATGGTTGTGAAAACGCAGTAGAAATTTATGAAGAATTATATAAGGATGTTTTAAGACGAGCAATACTGTCGCGGATGAACGACTTTTTTTTAACAGAAAAATTAATTCTGAACTTAATTTCATTGAAATTTTGTATTTTTTGAAATAAAGTTACGTACTTTTAGTCTTAAATTCATTTTTATAAAAAAAAAATTTAATTTTTATATCATTTGAACTTCTACGAACGTAACCCCTATTTTCCCATAAAAGTAAGGTCTGATTATCCGCGGTTTTGTTATCCGTGGTACTTTTTAGGAACTTATCCCCCGCGGATAACGAGGGATGCCTGTATTTCTAATTTTTATCAGCCACTGATGTAGTAACTAAATATAGTAACTAAAAAAAGCTTGAACAGCTATTATCATACAGAACCCTAGAATTCGAGGGAAACAACGACTACTTGTGGATCCTATGGAAGGGTAGCTAAGCTTTGTATTGCTGATCACTAATTATCTGTCTGGGTTCATAAGCCCTTAATTTTTATGATTCATTAAATTTTAGATAATACTTCGGGTAAAAAAAGGTTATTTTACAAAATATTGAGTAACCTAAAAGAACATATTTTTGGAAAATACAGCCGTAGGGGTCCAGGGGGGCGCAGCCCCCATGATGCACTGAAAAAAAAAAACAGACAAAACGTGTATGACCTTAGTGCAACCGTTTTGTATTGGCGCTGATCTATCCAAAAAGACTAAAAAAAAATAGACTAAATGTCTGTTAATAGCCGCCTAGTCATAATGTTCATCTTTTTACGGACAGAGCGTCAATAAATAAGAGACATTACGTCTCCTCTAAGCCGCCTAGAGAGTTCGTGTCTAATGTATGGACGTTTTGTCTGTAACGCCGAGCCGCCTACAATAAATCTGATTTCCTCCCCTCTTTTTACTTATGATTTTTATAGTATCCTATGAGTTTAATATATACTATGGTGATGGATTTAATTTTCTCATTTTAGCCCGAAAAGAAAAAATTAATTAAAAAAAAAATTACAGAAGAAAGTTTTCGCCTTTATTAAAATAATGAAAATATAAAAAATTGTGGTTTTTTTTCATTTTTGGAATTTTATGAGTTCATCAGGCTGAGATAAGGAAATTAAACCCAAGACCGAATGGAACTATCGGAAAGACATGTTATATCTACTTATTCAATAAGGGAAAAAAAGTAGGATTTGGCTTTCAATGCAGTTGTATGCACGAGTGAGCGTAGCGAACGAGTTCAGACAGCATTAAAAGTAAAATTTCCTACATTTTTTGCCGCGTTCAACACATAGTTTTTCATTAAAAGCGAAAAAAAGATCGCCCGAAAGTAAGAAAGTAAATCTTTTTTGCAGCGTATAATGAAAATCTTTTTTTGTAAGCTTCGAAACATTTTAATTATATTACGCAACATCAAAAAATTGTGCACAAATTGTACTCAATCGAAAATTTTTAACAATTTGTGCACACCTAGGTGCAATCTTTGGGGGTGGTTATCACCCCTCGGAACCTATTTTTTACCAAAGCATTGAAGGCACGGGCTAGTGGAACAAAATTAAAGCAACTGTCCAAATTTGAAGTGGTTAGAATTTTTTTATTCACCTAGGTGATATTTTTGGGGGTAATTTTGACCCTTATAACTAGACACGGAACCATTTCCCAAAGGTATGGATTAGCACAAATGCTACATTTCGCATGTATATTCATTAGCCAAAGTCCTTTACTGTTACAATTTTTTCACCTTGTAGTCAGGGGTATAGTGTGAAAAAAAGTTCAAATCTCAAACTGCATATGAAAGAACATGAATCGAGTTGAAACTTTTTGCATTCGCTTTAGAAAAAAAATGCCTACATAGCGTTCAATCGGAAAATTGTAGCGGATGTCAAGGGGTGATTTTCCCACCCATTTTTCACCCCCCCCCCCAATATACAAATGTAATAAAAAAATGTTTTTATACACTTTTTAATCATGCTATGTGGTTATATTATGTCAGAAATTATGTCACCCTCTAATTACCCTAAAATACAAATTTTAGCTGGAGACAGAAGTATCCATTAAAATGGTTCAAAAAGGGGATCCAGGGGGTTTTTGAGGTCGCTAAATACGAATTTCATAATAAAATTGGAAAATTCTTTCTAGAAAATTCAAAATGGCGGATTTTCGACAATAAAAAACAAAAAATTAGCATTTGAAAGATTTGACACTTGGGGGTTCGTGCACTAATTTTCACTCGGGTTCCATTTTTCTGGATACAATTTGGAAGCGATTGCAAAAAAAATCAGGCCGATTCATTGATTGCGTGGAAAAGTCACACTTTTAAAATTTTATGTACTAGGTTCTTCTACTATATATTTGAAAGTACTCGTTTGATTTTCATCCTAAAATATATAATCGTTGGTATACGTAAAATTCGACAAAAACATGAATTCCGTAGCTTACAGTTTTCGTGATTTCGAAAAGTGATCACCAATTTTGTATAATTTTTAATTGCTGTATCCGAATTTTTAATTTGCAATGTCGTAGAATTAATTGTTTAAACAATATTAAGTTTTTTATAATATTATGGCTTAATAAAAGTTAAATTTTGTATAAAATACGTAAGAAAAAGCACAAAAAATTCCGAAAATTACACCAAATACGGCAAAAATTAAAAAAATTTAAAAATTAATAGGGTATTTTTCATTCTTGCTCCTAAAATGGGCATTTTAATTGAGCTAACGAACACTTACGCGTACTGAGGTTAAAGTACATACAAAAAGGCAACTTTAAAAAAAAAAAAATTACCCTTGCATGTTTTTGCATAAAATGGCGCTAATTTCAAAATTGCTCAATTTTTGCGAAAAAATTTGATTTTTGGTAAAAAAAAAAAATATTTTTTCACAAAAATTTAAACTCATGGTCCCGTCATTAAAATACATATTTCCTGAGATTTTCATAAAAATCTGATTGTTTTTGCCCAAGTTATTAAAAAAAATTAAAAAATTGGACAAAATTGGATTTTTAGAGGTTAGGATGTATTTTAATTGTAACCCCACCCAATGAGTTCCATTCTCTGTCTAATTACGAAAATTTTCCATTTTTTTTTTATGACCATTTAACCAGAGATATGACATAATCCGATAGCAAACTTCTTAAAATTTAGCAAAAAAGTAGTTTTTGCCATATATCTAGCCAAGCGTTCATCCGGGACACAAAAAAAATCAGATTCCTTCTTACACATGTATATTAAACACAAAAAAAATTGCATTTCCCATTTACATCACTATTCAATGCTAATTTGCTTCCACTATAAGTAGTTTGGTCCATTTGCAATTATTTTTGGTTAGTTAAAAAATGACCCTACAACTTATGGGCTCCGCTACTATTATACATATAGTAATAGTAATAGTATAGCATATTCGCTCAGTGCAGGTAGGCGTGGCGATGAAAAAATCTATCGAAGCGCTCATGGTGGCAGGCTCTGAACTACCTACTCGGGGCTTTTTATATTGTTTAGCATGGAAAATGAAAAAAATACCAAGTAATTTTGAAATTTTTAATTATTTTTCCAATTTCAAGTGTCTAAAAGCATTTAAAGAATAGTAGATTTTATATATACACTTAAAAATAGCAACAAGACATTTTTTATTTTATAAAATTAATAGAAAATAAAATTATAGTACGGGTTGTCAATGCAAACAAAATCACACATAACCGAAGTAACTTACAAAAACTATTAATATTTTAAAAATTTATTCAAATAGATTATTTTATTTTTATTAAATATTGTAAAACAAATTATTTCGAATCATTTCTTATAAATTATTTGCAAAAATATTGTTTAATTACTTTATAATTACAATTTTTAATTGATTTCCATATGCTTTACATTATAAAAGCCCCGAATAGAAGGAGGGGTACTGAGGGGTACCACGTGATTTAGCATAAACTTCTCCTCCTGCACTGAGCGAATAGTATAAATATAATATTATATATTGTAATTACATTGAATAGGAAGCGTGGGCGTGGTTAAGAGGACCGCGGCTCGACAGTATGGACAAAACGTCCGTACAAAAGTAGCCGAACACGCTAGGCGGCCTAGTCGAGACGCTTTGTCTATTACACGCATAGAAAATGTCTTTATTTATTACGGACGACCCTCCGCAACTCTGATACAGACAAAACGTCTAGCGATTCAGCACATTTTGTGAATTTTTTTTTTAGGGCGAGCTAAGCGAGCCGGAGGCAGCTAGTATATATATATGCCGATAGAGAATTTTTTTAGTTTGATAGGATTGACTAGACGATAATAGCTAGAGAGACGCGGTTTGCGGCAAAAAACGCGGAAAAATTGCAGAAGTGACATAGGTTATACAGGATTTCGATTGATGCGAAAGAAAATTTTTGTCGTCAAAAAAAAGTTTTTTCAAAAAAATGATAATTTTTGATGTTTTCGTAAATTTTCAAAAAAATCGTAATTAACTTAAAAACTTGGAATTTTTTTGTAATCAGAAAAGTTTTTATATGATTTAGAATTGTTTTTTACGTGTCCACCTAAATTTTCAAGCAAATCGGTTAGATGTTTCCAGAGTTACATATATTTTTCAGCATAAAATTTGGATTTTAAATTTATATCCTATCGTATTCTATCCTTCCTAAATCATTAGTTATGTATGTTTGTTTTTCCGAAATAGATAAACTTGAACGCGATATAAGTTATAGACGCGGGGTTTACGGCAAAAGACGGCAAAAATTACGGGTCAAAACATAGGCTAGGTTTCGTTTTTATGTTGAAAAAACTGAATTTTCAAGAAAAAAATTTTTATCAATTTTTTAAAAAAACCAAAAAAACAAAAAACTAAGGAAAAATTTTTTTATATTAGATGGAATCGAATTCCAAAGATATGCAAGTTTTCGCTCCAGCAACTTTGAATAACGAGCATGTACCAACACATTTTTAGCTACAAAAATTATCGATTTCTGATTTTTCTGTTGATATATTAGATTGATGACATTTTTGAATGAGCAGATTCTCCTTCTTTAGATACATTCAAATTAATTTCAGATTTTTTTCTAGAATAAAATGATTTAAAAATGAAACGAATGCTATTATCTAAAATAGCCAAGCCCTTCGATCCTCTATGCTTGTTTTCACCAGTTATCATTGTAAATAGAATTCTAATGCAGGATCTATGGTTTATAACCTAGATTAGGATAATGATTTACCTGAAACTATATTAAAAAAGTTATCTATATTTCGAAAGGCTTTATTTTCTTTATCGGAAATTTCAATTCCTAGATGGGTAAAAAGAACTGAAAATTCACCAATTTCTTTTCAGATGCCTCAGAAACAGCTCATGCATATATAGTTTCTTTCATCAAACTTTAAAAAAAAGTATCATTGTTACTTGTATCGAAAATAAAGGTAGTACCAATAAAAAAATATCAATACCTTGATTAGAAATTTGTATTGCTAAACTTTTAGTTTAATTAGTAAACAAACTTCTAATACAATGAAAATTTTAAATAAAAATATAAAAGTCTTTGGGTGATCGGATTCTTCTCTAGCTTTAACTTGGCCTAACTCATATCCATCCAAAGAGAAACCATTCGTAGTTCATAAAGTAGCTGAATTTAATTTGCAAAAATTGAAATTAATTGGCGTTATTTTCCTACTAAGAATAATCCAGTGAATGTAGCATTTCGTGGTATTTTAGCTTCAGAGTTAAAAAATTTTTTTTTGTTTTCTCTCAAAAAACTTCTTTCCTAGTACGATATGAAAATTAGATTTAGATAAACATATTTCAAATTTCTCAATTTTAATGTTATTTGAACGTTTCATGTGTAAAAAAAGCTATATTAGAGTAGGAACCATTTCTTATTGAAAAATATACAATGCTTACAACTGTCCAAGACAAAAAAAAATTTATTTTGAGGGATGACAACGGTTTTGGCCTGAAGTGCTTAGTACCTGACAGTAATCAATATTTGGATTAATTATTATTTATTAAACATTTTAATTCAGATAAATTTTGAAAATAAAAATCATAATTTTTTATTCAAATTATAGAAAAAGTTCATTTTTTGCAATTATAGTTTTTAATATTTATGAACTAAACTACAGTTTTATTCTATAAAAATATGCAATTTGATTTGGGTTAGCGCTTCGGCGTGCACGGAGCTGGTCCCTTAGTAATAATAAATTCTTTATTTGACAGCTGTAACGTCCTCGGCCGTTCGGAATTTTTTTTCCGTGTAGGTTGAAACGACAGTCCCTGAAATTCTTCTCCCATGTAGATGAAATAGATTCGAAATTATTTTACTCAAGAATTAATTAGGAAAATTTTAGGGGCACATTATTTTCAGTTGTTAATGCGAAAAACTGAATTTTCAATTGCGAGTAAAACGAGTCTGTTTTTAGTTTCGCAAGATAATTGAAAAGTTTTAGTTAAGACAGTAATTTCACTTTCGAGCTTAATTTCGGATTTTATTTTTGAGAAAATACAGAATAATCGAAAGAAAGGCTTGGGAGATTGGAGCCTTGATCAGTATAAAATAAGCATAATTTTAATTTTCCTACTTTTTAATCGGTTTTGAGCGGTATTTCTAAGCTTGAAAATGCTAAAATACGGTTCATCACGTTTAAAAGATATGAAAAAAAATATAATTAGGATTAACTTGATTCATGCAATAAGTTTTTAAAAAGTGAATTTCATTTAATGAAATTCTGGTTCTTCGCATAATTAATTTTAAGTTTTCAGTTTTACCAATTAATTACTTGGGAAAGAAACTCATAACTAGCTTGAAACAAAAGAAAAAGAGTTTTAAAAGTAATGTATTCCTGGAAAAATAGGAAAATTAAGTTCAAGTTTAAGTAAAAATAATCGGTTCAATTACGAAAGTTACTCGGTGTAGAATTAATTATTCATGCAGAACTAAAACGCTAGACAGTAATTGTCCAGAATTCCATTTCGCGTTTCCTACAGTTACGTCATGCCAAGGTGTAGACTTTCCTGCAAATTTAAAATTTACCCAAGGCGCTAGTCACGTCCCGATTCGTGACAAGGTTTTTAGAAACCCCTTTTGGGCATAACGCAAGCCTAATACTTACGCGGCCAAAATCCGACTAGCACAGCTCTATTTTAGTTAAAATAGCAGCAAATTTTACTTATATTTTATTTTAAGCCGCTGAAGTTAATTTTGAGGCTAATTTAACGATAAACCAAGTTTTCAGCCACTAGGGGTCGCCTAAAGCTGATCTGGACAAAATTAATTATGAATTGTAATTTTAATTTCGTTTTTTGACAATAATCACCATGGCCTAACTTAACTTAAAGATATTCCATCTGAGGATCTAAATAATAATGGTTAAACCAAAATCCCGCAGACATCCGCTGGTCCGCGCGGCAAGCCAAAATTAGGACTCCTTAAATCATATTTAACACTAATTTCAATTTTGAGTCCTATTTCTAACTTAAATTTTAAGACCTAAACCGCAAAGGGTATGTAAGGTACACGCTGTGCTAACTGGGTTATCATTTAATTTTAAAAACCCAACTAGTAATTCGCAATCACAATTTTTACTATGGAGAATATAATCCCATGATTTGTTATTGCTGTAACAACAGCTTTACATCAAAGCATGTATTCACTTATTTATTTAGATTTTAAATAAATAATTTGTCACAGGGTGAAAACCCGTGACATTTTTATATAAAAATTTTGAATTTCTAATATTTAAATTTTTGCCGCTCTTCCCCGATTCGAGTGCTATTTCACGCTAATCAGAGATCGATACTCGAACGGAGCAAAAGAGAAGCGCTCGCGCGCTGAGGCAGACCGAGGGTAGCCATCACAGAGTGCAGACGTGCATCTCTTTCGTCTCAATCTTAGACATTTTGTTTGGTTTGTTTTGGTAAATCTGCTTAATTCAAATTATGTTACATAAATTCAGTGATTTGTGTTAAGAAAAATTAATAATAAAAGTATTGATTATTTTTATATTTATATGGTAATTATTATACCATTTATAGTAAGGAAAGCACGAAGTCGCTTCCCTTACTTTATATCAATAAACATATTTGTGTGAAATCTGGATATAAAATTCTGGACATTAATTATTTGATATTTGGACTTTATAAAGAATCCGGAGCTCATCGTCAAGAACATCTTCAAGGTAAATACTCCTAGATTAATTGCGTATGTGTGCTCTCGGGTTTTTAGTTAGGTTAAATTTCGTATTTTTATATTAATTAATTAATATTTGTTTGTATGGTTTATTTTTGTAATAATTAGTAAATATAATTGCTTATGCGGAAAGACGCCCTAGATTTCCCTTGCTCTCTTGTAATTTTCCCTTTTAATATTTGTATCCGGCTTTTCGTAGAATTTAAGTATTTTCTTGTAAATAACGTTTTCTTTGTGTGTTTTGATATATAGTCTCGATATTTGCTCTAAAATATCGTGGCCCTCAACGAGCATTTTATGGTAAGCCTTTTATCATTATTATTTTCCCGTCGTTAAAAGCCGGTCACATATTTTACCGGTCACTAATTTAAAATATTTAAGGAGAATATCTCCGCTAAATATTATCATTTGAGCATGAAAATCATACTCGCAAACTAATACTATATACAACTTTTTACAAAATTCAAAAAGCTTAAATTTTCAAAGAACAACCTTCCGGGGATTATTATTTAAAACAAAAAAAAATTGAATTTCACATTTCACAAATACCACATAATAACTGAATGAGGGACAAAAGAATTTTATGAGGACTAAAAACCGTATTAACGAAATGGCCAAAAAAAAATTATTATAAATTTTTACAAAAATTGATTATTTAAAATCATAAGGAATTTACATCCTATCAGAGTATTAAAAAGAAACTTGAAAATAATAAAACTTAGACTAAATTTTAAATTAAATTGGGCTAAATACAAAAATAAACTAGCTATGTCCGAGAATTACATCTCCGAACTAGGCAATGACTAAATTACAGAAACAGAAGGAAATTTCTTCCTCTCTGAAAAATACTAAATTCTCAAATACGCAAAATTTCAAAAAAAACTAAATTTAGAAGACCAAAAATCAGTGCACTTGATTTTGGAATTCCAAGGACAAATAAGGAAAATTGCGAAAAATTCTCCGCATTTTTCCTGGTTCAAACAGCTACATAGAGAAAGTCTTTTTTTTCAGCTTCTCTAATTCACATATTCGAATTTACCGATCTCTTTTAATTCAATGTAGAATTGTAGGTCACAGTATACTACTCTCCCCCCAACGGCTACATGTTATATAAAGAAACAAGTCCGGTCTCTCAGAATCCTCCCCTTCACCCATTCCGGAGCGAAGGTTTGATAAAGAAAACTTAAGGAAGAGCAGGGCCAAAATTGACTATATACCGAAGTATATAATCAGATCACAAAATCTCAAAACTAAACCAAGGATTAAATAAGGATTAAATATAAATCTTAGATAACTAAACATAGTCTGAAGATATAAGAAAAACAAATTTGTATCTTAGGGCTTACCCCTTAAGAATACGGAAAAATTATGACTAAAAAGAGATACAAAAATTAGACTAAATCAAAAAGAAAACATATTTACAAAATTCGGTCAAATCAAATTGAAATAACCTAAACCACACCATTTTTTTTTTTTTTTGGTGAAAACTTTGAATTAAATGATTTTCGAAAAGTTTGAAGCATTTTAATAATCATTTTTTTTTTCTTTAGAAATTTACGAAATTACAAAAATGCTAATATTTAGTTAGGGAGGTATGATCTTACGACAAGATCAGGAATCAGGCTTATTACAAATTTTTATAAAGTACTACCAACTAGTATTATCAAATTATAATAATTATAAAATTATGAAATTATAATAATCATAAGTTCGCATGCCCACATGTGTGCTCATACGGGCTTTAACGCAACCCTAAGCTAAAATGTCACTCAAACATACTCAACATACAAAAAGTTCATAATTCTTCATAATAGTCTTGAAAAGTTCGATTTTTAACACTTTCTTAAGATTTAAGCAAAAAAATTCACTTTTTAACGGAATACGCCATATATTTACAAAAAAGTTCGGTTTTATATGGAATATACCGTATATGTGTAAGAAAGTTCAATCTTCTATGTAATTTACCATAAATATGAGAATAAAGTTCAAAAATCGGTATATTTTTCAAAAAGGTCAAATTTGGATGGAATTGTCCATATATAGCTTAATAAACTAAATTTTAGTAAAACTAATCATGTAAATTACAAAGTTGTTAAAGAAATTAATTTTAAAAAAAATTTCAGAAAAAAGTCAAATTTAGATGGAAATTACCATATATAGTCGAAAATTACAAATATTGAGGGGATAGTCCGTATATACTAAAATTAATTATAATTTTACGAAATTATAGCTAACTAAAATTGATAATTATTAAATACAAAAAAAATTTGTGACCGGCTTTTAACGACGGGAAAATAATAATGATAAAAGGCTTACCTTGAAATTTATTATATAAGGAAAAAGGGAGAAATTTTAAATAAATAAATTATAAATTTAGATTTAATAATTATAAAATTTAATTAAATAAAATGCTCGTTGAGGGCCACGATATTTTAGAGCAAATATCGAGACTATATATCAAAACACACAAAGAAAACGTTATTTACAAGAAAATACTTAAATTCTACGAAAAGCCGGATACAAATATTAAAAGGGAAAATTACAAGAGAGCAAGGGAAATCTAGGGCGTCTTTCCGCATAAGCAATTATATTTACTAATTATTACAAAAATAAACCATACAAACAAATATTAATTAATTAATATAAAAATACGAAATTTAACCTAACTAAAAACCCGAGAGCACACATACGCAATTAATCTAGGAGTATTTACCTTGAAGATGTTCTTGACGATGAGCTCCGGATTCTTTATAAAGTCCAAATATCAAATAATTAATGTCCAGAATTTTATATCCAGATTTCACACAAATATGTTTATTGATATAAAGTAAGGGAAGCGACTTCGTGCTTTCCTTACTATAAATGGTATAATAATTACCATATAAATATAAAAATAATCAATATTTTTATTATTAATTTTTCTTAACACAAATCACTGAATTTATGTAACATAATTTGAATTAAGCAGATTTACCAAAACAAACCAAACAAAATGTCTAAGATTGAGACGAAAGAGATGCACGTCTGCACTCTGTGATGGCTACCCTCGGTCTGCCTCAGCGCGCGAGCGCTTCTCTTTTGCTCCGTTCGAGTATCGATCTCTGATTGGCGTGAGATCGCACTCGAATCGGGGAAGAGCGGGAAAAATTTAAATATTAGAAATTCAAAATTTTTATATAAAAATGTCACGGGTTTTCACCCTGTGACAAATTGAATAAAAAAATTTTTTTTTTATCGGTGTTTAGTGGGTTTTGTGTTTTAATTTTGTGTAATGTGTTCTGTTTTAAATATTAATGTGCTATTGTTCAAGTTGTATTTTGTTTTTTTGAACGAAATTTTGCAATAATTTTATTAACAACTAATTGGATTGCGAATTTTCTCTCTTTATATATTTTATGTTTGTTTTGTGCAATTTTTACCTAATTTTCTGATAGAATTATACCTAATGTCTTAAAATTATGATCCGCTTGTTTTACCTTTTTAGAACTGGAGCAAGTAAACTAATGTCCAGGGCTCACTGACTAATCGTTCCAGTATATTCAGCAAGTCCTGGAGAATTTTTATGTATTTCAGGTATTATCGGAGCTCCAGATAGAGCAACTATCCTGATGTAAGTATGCGCTTTTACTATTTTGAACCAAAATTTTTAAAGTATTTCATAATTTTTATTTAACTACTTTATTTTAATTAACTTTATTCTTAACTTTACTTAGATTTATCATAATAAATTATTTTAATTAACTATTTCTTATTTTGGTTCAAAATATCATAAGTCCAAGCTGTATTTTTTTAAAATTTTCAAAAATTTGTCGCTGAAGTTGAACTTTTTCTATTATTTTATTAACTAGTAGCCTTAATTAGTTAATTGTAGAATTAAAATAACTTAAACTAGTGAATTTAAATGTTTTATTTAACTTAAACTTGAAATTAGTATTTTTATACGAACAAAAGTTACCATGTGGCTTTGCACGTTTGTTCAATTTTTGACTTTTTAAAATCATTTCGACTTGGCACAGCTAATTTATTTTAATTAAAGTGTTGAATAAAAAGGAATTTTAATCCTAAATATTTGAAATTTCATCAAATTCAAAATTTAGAAAAAATTTGGAGAACGAGTAAAAGTTACAATTTGTGACATTTGATTTTTCTGGATACAATTTTTAGTTAATCTTATTAAAAATAGCTGTATTGGCATAAGTTTAGCCTAATTTAACCTAACTTAGGCTTTGGGGTTTCTTAGAATGGCTAGTAGTAAAGTCCAAATTTTTAACTTCTACATGGAATTAAATCTTAACGAGAAACCACATCTTTCCTTAATTTTAACAATAAGCGTTTTATTTATCATTAAGCAATTTCATTTTATTATTTTAACGATAACCACAACTTTAAAATTTTTTTAACAATCGAAAACGATATTGCAAGTTTTATTGAAATTTTTGCTCAGAACGGTAATCCAAACTCATAGCTTGATTTGAGAATTGTAAGCTATAAACGTTAGTTTTACTATGAAACGATAAGCCTAAATTATAGCTTTATAAGACTTTTAATTAAACGGTAGGCTTGGTTAATTTTTAAACGGTAAACCTGGTCAAATTTTGAACGATAACACTTTTAATTAAACGGTAAACCTGGTTAATTTTAAACGGTAAACCTTTATAAATTTTATTTTATAATTCGAGAAACCATTTTGTTAATACGAAAAACCTTTACGTTTTCACCAAGAAGACCATGAATTTCCTGTAATTATTGGTCTTCTTGATAAAAAGAGTCCATGAAATGATCCATTTGGGTCGAAAATATTTCCATGGTCTTTTCATCAAAATCCAAGTTACTCGTCATAAGACTTTCTCTATATTGAGAAATTAAATAACAAAATTCCATGTTTAATCTCCTGGAGCAAATAACTTTATCAGCTCCAAGCAGTTTTATTTTATCGAAATACCAAGAAATGGCTTCTTGGGAAGATTCTGTTAATTTTTTGTATGCTATAGTATGGGCCCGTAATTGCTTGACTAAGCATTCTTTTATAACGTTATTCATTTTTAAATTATAATTAATTAAACTTACCACACTGCAAACACAAAATTTTAAATATTTTCACAACCTTAGAATCCTATTTGCAACTGATTAATTTCACTGAATTATTAATTAAACTGATTCTATAACTAATTTTAATTTAAACAAAAAAGAATTTAATTTAAATAATTTAAGTTAAACGAATTTACAAAATTTTGAACTAATTAAATCTGAAATAATGATGAATTTTGAATTTAAAATTGTTGAAATAATTGAGTTTACTAAAAGTCGACCGGCAACTATAACTTCCAAAATGGAACTGGACGAGGAGACCCGCCGTGTCTCTCGAGCTCACCTCCATTTTACCCAACTATTTTATAAAACCCCACCCAACATGTCCCCGCTTAAAGGTAACTATACCCCCCGTGAAATGCTCCGTGAAAGTGAAAACAAATATTATTACGCTTGCGCCGTTTCATACTAGGGGCGCTAGTGCATGGTCGTAACTTAACACTACTGAGTCAAATTGTAGCACGGGGAATTTCCACCGTGTTACAGAACCCATTGTTTTGAAAATCCATAGTAATCGGTTAATTAAAATATAGATGACGAAAACAACATCTGATCGATGACGTGCCATGAGGTGACAAGTTAGTCCCCTCTTACACACATCTTTTAGACTAGGCGGTAACTGTAATAAGGCTGATAGCCCACTCCTTTACTTGAATTTTTGGGTGTCATCACCATCCGCCAATGAGCGAATGTCCTCCCACGCGCTCGGTCTCGAAGAGGCAGAAGTAGTGGGAACACGGCCTTATCACAATTCTTGTGCTTAAATACTCATGGTTTTGCCGAAAAAAGGCCTTTTTGAATTATCATCAAAACCGGTAAGACGTACATACGTATTCTAAAAAAAAGAAACTTTGAACATAATTTTTTATTAGTGATTGTTAAGTTATAAATTAAAAAAAAAGTTTTAATTAATTTAGTTCCTCAACTTAACTTAAATTTTATAAATTTAAAGTTTTTTTAAATAAATTATTATTATTATTATTATTCTCTTTATTTGCCTGGCAAAATATGGTACACTCTTTTACATATAAGTAGTAAATCAATTAAAATATAATATATACAATACAAAATAAATAAATAGAAAATATAATTTATAGTTTATAAAACATAAAGTATTTGGTAAATATATCAATAGCACAAAGCATTAAACTTAATAAGTCAGAATATTCTGTCAATAAAATAATATAAAATTGGATGGTTTGTGTTAAATATCATCGGTCTTGTATAAATACTGCCTTATACTTCTCTTAAACCGTGAATATGAATGAATGTCACGTATGCAGGGAGGGATGTTATTCCAGAAGTGGGCATATTTGATTTGGAATGAATTAATACCCCAGTCAGTTATTATGTCAGAGGGGATCTTTAAATCCTTACGAGGACCGCGTTGAGGCTTGTCCGATTTATAGGGCTCAAATAGTGACATAAGGAATGGCGGCTCCTTCATGCGGACGAGTCTGTACATCACTAAGGATGCAAAATAGTCTGTGCGAGTGTCATAACGCATCCAATTTAATCTTCTTCTGAAAGGCGTGATATGCTCCTTCTTGCGTAGGCCAAATATGTACCGTATGCCTACATTTGAAAGTCTCTGCAATTGCGCACGTAGACCATTGGAGGCATCTGAATAGACAACGTTACAATAGTCTAGATGAGGAACCACAAGAGACTCTATTAGGCGCTTACGTAATAATTGTGAGGTACAGGGCTTGATGATTTTAAGACCGTAAAGTATTCTATTTACCCTTTTGGTTATTTGATTTATATGAGGAGACCATGAAAGCGTGCTATCCAGAATGACTCCCAAATTGGAAACTTGATCAACAAAAGGAACAGTATCACCATCAGAGTTGACCAAGATCGTAGGGATATTTAAGTTCTTAAATAATTTTAATGTATGAGAGGAGCCGAAAACTATTGCTTGGGTTTTTTTGATGTTTAATGCCAAGCCATTTGTGTCTGCCCATGATGCTACAATTTTAGCAGAATCAGAGAGCATTATGATTCCTTGTTCAATTGAATGAGCAGGCACCTGAACATAGATCTGAAGATCGTCAGCATACAGTAATCTGTACGTGTTACAAGTATCCAGATGATTCTTGAGGTCATTCATGTAGACACAAAACAAGAGAGGCCCCAGAACAGAGCCCTGAGGTACTCCAATGTTTATGCCACGATAATCAGAAGTATTGTCTTTGGATGTTACGCATATCGAACGACCGTAAAGATATGACCAAAGCCAGGTTAAAGATGACTTAGCAAATCCAATGGCCTGTAGTTTTCTTAGTAGTTTCGAAGGGGAAACATTGTCAAAGGCCTTCGAGAAGTCAAATGATAGTAACAGAGTAGCCAACCTCTTTTCCTTACCCATACGTATATCATCCGTGAGCTTAATTAAGGCTGTTTGGGTAGAATGATGTTTACGGAAGCCAGTTTGATACATATCTAAAATTTTATGTTTGGTCAAGAAGTTGGTTATCTGATCATGAGCAAGCTTCTCAAGGACCTTTGACAAAAAGCACAATAGTGCAATAGGACGAAAATCAGAGGGAGTGGATGGTATAGCCACTTTTTTAAGCGCTGTAATACGCGATTTTTTCCAATCTTCAGGAAAAATACCTTGTGAAAGTGAGGCATTAAAAAGTTTGGTTAAATACGGAGCAATTGTAGGCAATGCCTTTGCAATAATGCTTTGAGGTATACCATCCTCACCCTTTGCTTGGGACTTAAAATGAGAAACAGCCAGGATGACGTCATTAATAGATACTTCTTTGAATGAAAAGCCATCAAGAGAAGCACCATCAATGATATCACGAGAAATAGAGGGATCTTCAGTGGTAGAAATTGAAATATTTGAAAAATGTACATTAATCTCTTCGGGCGAGAACCCATGAAGAGCATCATTTACTTTAGGAATTAAACCCAGACCCCTCATTTCTTTCCAAAAGTTTTTATTGGCATCTAGTGCACTACAAATTCGATTATGCATGTAGGCACAACGAGCCACCTCTGACTGTTCCTCAAAAGTATTTGCGAGAATTAAAAATTCATTTAATAAGTCACGAGAGCCAGTCTTTGGTATCGTCTATTAGTAGAATCACGTTTAGATTTTAGTAGTCGAAGATCACTATTTAGCCAAGGATATTTAACTTTTCCCGGCTTGATTGATTTGTCAGGTGCGAGTACGTTAATAGAACTACGAATATTATTGGTTAGAGCAGAAAGACCTTGCTCAATGTCAAAATTATTTGCTGGAGAAGAAAAGACAGTCCAATCTAGACCACGTAAATGTGAATTTAAGTTACGTTGTAGTATACTATTAATAGCCCTGTATTTAACAGGGGCCTCTGGCGGATCATGAAAAAAAATGTCAATAGTAGCTGAAATAATATGATGATGATTAGAGAAATTAGGGAGAAAACATTCCAGGCTAATAATATTGTCACAATCATCAACAAATATGCAGTCAATCCACGTTTTCTTATTATCTGTATGGTGAGATGCACCAGTATCAACCAATTTGAGTGATAGTTCATTGATAAGACCGTTCACAAAGCGCGTATCAGAATTGTTTGGATCGAGCATGTCAGAGTTAAAGTCTCCCATAAGTACCTTATGACTAAAGTCAGGGCAGTATGTTCGAAGAGCGCTGATGAATTTATGATCTGACCTAATATTGACATCAGGAGGGCGATAAATAAGAGCAATTAAAGTGGGCGTGGAGTTTCCTTCCCAAACAGAACAAAAAAGGTATTCCTTTATCAAGGGCTTACCAACCCGTTCCGTTTTGGAAGTACATAGGATTTTAGCCTTTAGGTTTTCCTTGATATAAAGAGTAAGGCCACCACCATGAGTATTGCGGTCTTGACGTAAGGAACTATAACCAGGAATGTTAATAACTGCATCATCAACTACTGATCCTAATCTCGTTTCAGCTATACCAAAAATATGGTAAGAATTATCGTCAATTAAAAATTTGCGTACTTGCCAGACATGCTTTTTCAGAGACGTAGCATTTAAAAATCCGACCTTAAGGGCAAGTTTACTAAGGGCAGTTTCCGAGTTTAATGAGGTCAGGCTAATATCTTTTGTTGTAAAGTAATTATGTGATCTTTTGGCACGCATTACCGATTGAACTAGATCATTACTTTTCAGGGTAATGATAAAGGAAGGGAAACTTGTAGTAGTGTATTGGTAAGCGGAATTTAACTTTGGCTGAACAAAACGAACACGGCAAATGTCTGACGAATTGAGAGAAGGGACAAGAGCTTTTAAAATAGAGAAAGCTATACTATCTAAATTTACATCACTGTGTATTTTCATGAATCCCGGAATGAATAACTCTCTTCTCTCAATAGGACAGTCATGTGACGTATTACACTTTGTAGGTGAAGGGAAGTATATTCTACTAGTAGGCTTCTTATTTTGCCTAGTATCAGAAATGAAGTTATGGTTTATTTGAATACTTGTTGCATCATTGTTATTGACAAAACTAGGCGAATTACTATTAAAATTAAAATTATCATGCTTTGTGCTATCAAGATTACAATTAAAATTATCTATGTGATTATCACAAATGTTATTACTTAAATATAAATTTTTATTATGGTTAACATTAAAGTTAAGATTATTATTATTATTAGAAAGAGTGTTAGTTTTATTATTATTATTATTATAGAGTTTTTTAATACTGTTGTCAGGCATTCTGTTGTCAATACTGCTATTGGAATCTGTAGATCGTAGGAAGTCTGACGATGTCTCTGATGATGGAGTCGAATGATAACTCTGTATGCTATAGATGAGCTCAGTTAAACGTTGATTTTCCTGTTTTAAAAGATTGATGGTGGTAATATTATTCGAGCATATGATCTTGATTTCATCTAAAGAGCTATTAATTTTATCAATCTGATTCTGAAGGTCAATATGAGATGGAATGGAGCATGTATTATTAGTACATTTTTTGTTAACAGCGGAAGGAGAACTGCTACTCCCAAGAGTCCGCCTAGTGCTATGCTGAGTATTGATAGAAGGAGTGGTCTTATGAGAGGCGGAGCCACGCCCACTGAGAATATTGTTTAACTGACCACTGCGTCGAGCTGAGTTGGTGGGAGCATTCAATGACTTGCGTTTTACCTTGCAAGTAGTGCAAAGATACTTTGCAGTGATGTTATTTTTGTGTGAACAGCTGTTACTTGAATGCACATTTTGATCACATGTAATACATGTTACTAGAGGATTTCCTTTCTTTCCCTTAAATTTGCATACACTGCATAGTTTGTAATTACGTTCTTTGTTTGTGTTAACGTTGGCGTTGCTGTTGTTGAGCGACATCTTTTATCAGTGAATGGAATAAATAGGCTGTGGCTCTGATGGTAAATAATGTGTATTATTCCGCCAAAACAAAAAAAAAGATGACGCCAAGTAAAATATATGTCTTAAATAGAGCAAAATGCACCAAAATGACACATAACTAATGCAGCTGCACTTCTATTTAAGTTGCACTTCAGATCACAGTAAATAAATATGCGTGGCATACGTAAGAGATGTTTAAGTAAAGCTGGTAATACTAATAATATTGCGACGGTAGGTTAGAATTATTGCACTGAAATATCTTGAGATAACTTAATAAATAATGAACTTAAACTTGAAACTATTTAATATAAAGATGACTAGTGAGTTAAATGACTATTTAAAAGTAATAGTAACTTAAACTTAATACTTATTACTAATTAATTTGGCAATATTAGCAGAGTAATACTTTTACGTTACCAACCAAACCGCCGCGCACGCGCGAATCCTAATAATCCTATAAATTAACCTTTATAAAAAATTACTTAAAGTGAATTCAATTTTATTCATTATTGAATTTCAGTAATAAATTTTAATTCATTCAACTTTATGTTGGACACCTAATTCAATTCATAAGTAATATCCTTCTTTTATTCATAAAGTAAATTCAACAGCAAATTATTGAGTACTTTCTCTGAATATCAAGTTGATTAACTGCACAAGAAGGCCTGGACAACCTTCTTAAAACAAGAATAAAATTAAAGTAAAACCATTAATATGGTTCCCTGTTCAGCTAACTAAAATATATAGTAAAAATTTCACTATAAATAAAAGGAACTGAAATGGTATAGAATAAATTAAAAAACACGTTTAAAAAATGTTTTATTTAAGAAAAAGTCAGTTTTTTTCAATTTCTTTTTATATTTATTTGAAATTGTCTTTTTTAGGGTTTTTACATGGATTAGATTATAAAATATGAAAATAATGTCTTTTATCAGTTCTTTATACAATAACTAAAGAACCTTTATCCCAAAAATTATTAATTATTTATAATATTAAATTTTTTATTTATTTTATATTAATTTTTAACTTTTTAGTTATTTTCTTTCATAGAATTAGGTTTTGTGGGTTATTAAAGTAAATACACTTATTTATATTTTATTAACACTCAATGTTTAATCATATCTAAGCCTCAATCTTCATAACCCCGTCTAAATTACAATTAAGATATAATTAATAATTAAATATTAAATACGCCGATACATATATAGTAAGTACGATGTAGATAAGACGGCTGCTATACAAGCACTGAGGACTTCACGTCCCTTTCTTCTCCACATAGTATACAGCGGATGTGATAGAGAAAACCACACTCCAACACTCCCTCCCGATCTCCAGCACATCCAACAGCTAACTACTTATCTGAAATAAAATAATCAAAAACATATCAAATGAATATTATTAGCTCATCTTAATCAAAAACACTCTTTTACAACACACTTTAGAATACAATTCATTTCACAACAATCTCGCGCCTAAATTTATTGCTATGACACATCTTTAACACAGACATCACAAAATTACGAGATTAAGCAATATCATCGTCGAACCAAGGAAAACAGTCGTTATTATTAGTTTTGACGTCAATTTAAAGAAACTGTATTTGTAATTTTTCTTTTCTAGTATAACGCATCATAAAATATTGTGCTTGAGAAATTTATCAGATTTATTGCAGCTCAGACTTACTTCTTTAAAGTAATAAATGAACTATTTGATAATAGTTTAGTTGTCTCCTAAAAAGTTAATTTCAGTTTCATTAAAATTTTCAGTACTCATCTCAAATCCTTTTAGATCAACATAATAACTATTCCTGGAACATAATAATTAGCCATTTCCTTTAATAAGGATCATTTCATTCCTTATGATTTTTGTAAACGTTTTCAATTCAATGCCGATGTCATAATACAATTTCAATGTGTCACGTCTAATATAACTTTCATTTTCTTTAAGTCATTAAGAAATTCGTTCATACTTTTCACAGACACAAATGATTAAAATATCTTATTTCTCTGAAATTCTTATGGAAACTTATCTTTCTTTCCATTCTATTAAGTTCTGAGTTGACTTTAATTTTATGCTTTTTCACGTCATTTTGAAGACACTTCTTAAATTATTTTTATATATTTGATAATTGTATATCATAAATAATTTAAAATCATTTTCTTTAGTTTAATTTTAACTGAACCACACTATTACTCAAAATTATTGCTGCATCTAATTTTAATAAGTCATTATAAATTTTCATAAATTTATAAGTAAATTAGTCCCACTGTTAAAGTATGTAAATAGAACCAATTTTAATCTTCTTTAATGAAAGATACTCATTCTATTTCTTGATACACTTCTAATTCTGTCATAGTTAAGAACTGCAAGAGTTTAGATTTAAATTTATTTATATACGTCGCTAATAAGGATTTTTCACATCTATTCCGCTTAAAATTTAAATTTCATGTATTTATCAATAAATATTTTATTTTCGAAGAATTTTTAGATTTCTAATCTTAAATTTTCTAATTATCAAAATCCTAAAAATTAATTATGCTACCTAAAATCGATTAATTTCATTAATTGTATTCTACAAGTTTAAAAGATATACGTTTTCTATTCATCTTGTAAAAGACAATTTATATACGATTTTATAAGACATAGCTTGCTACAATATCTACTCTCTCCATCTATTTTAAAAAATTGCATTAATTTATTAAAATGATCAGATTTTTGATCAATTTTATTTGTCAATAGATAATAAATTTTTCGATTTTAATTAAAATTTTGTTAACTTTGTTTTCTTTTACACTCTCCCTCCGTTCTTGATATTTCAATTAATTCTCTTAATAAATATCTCATCAAAATTTTATGAGTAAATTTTTCTTATTTAAATCAAAACCTTCTCGAGAATCATCTTTTCTACATTTTAATAGTATCACATATCCATAAACTTATCTTGATTCAGATCAAAGGGAAATTCAACCAAAGTAAATTGAACTAATGTACTTCATTAGTATAATAATACTTATAGATACATGTCTAAAGTTTAGAGCTTATTTAAGTGCAGTCAGCATGTTTTAAATTTTCAAGAAAGTTTAAATCTAAAATGTTACTCGAGCCAAGATTTTTCTCATATTTAAATACGAATCATATATCATTAATGATCATTTGTGAAAAATTTATTCGTCAGAATATTATCATTCTAGGACTATAAGGTATTAGATTTTCACATCTTATCATGCTATTTATTTAAATATTCAGTAAACTAGATATCTTGATTTGAGTTCAGGTAATACACGTCAATATCTGGTCTTATACCATATTTTAGTGATATTTATATGTAATTTACAAAAACATCCTTACTTCGTCTATACTTTTGAAATCACAATATAAAGATTAGTTAGTTGTTGATTTTAATAATTTTTCTAATAAATAAACATAGAATATCGTCGATTTCGCGTTGATATCGTATTAACTCATATATTTAATTCATAATTGCCTATTTAATTTTGCACTCTTCTAGTCTTTATCTTAGAAGAAAAAATTTTAAAGGACCCCGCACCATTAGCATTGGAAAATTGCAAATGGTGCGATTTTCTCCAAACTTTGGGAATCGATAGTTCAAGAGATTTTAAAACGAAAATGTCTTATTGAAAAATCGGAAATATTCATTTCCTTTTGAGATACGGAGGCTAGAAGTGTAAAAAAGTTAAAAAATTATTTTGCTGATACAGAAGACGTAAGTAAAAGATTTTGCTTGTAGGGATTACTGTATGAATCAAGATTGGGTTTCAATATGTTTTATGGGTCACTGATTCTAATAATGATGTTCTTAAAAACCCAAACGTACGTTTCAGCCCTTAAGGGCAAAAATGGCCCTTTTAAGGTTTTCAAAGTACAAATCATGAATGCTTACATCATAACTCAAAATATACGTTTTTTGGGTCACTGATTCCAATAATGATATTCCTAAAAACCCAAACGTATGTTTTAGCCCTTAAGGGCAAAAAAAGCCCTTTTAAGGGTTTCTAAGTACAAATATAAAATGCTTACATCATAACTCAAACTATACGATATTATAGAGGCTAAATTCGATGATGGTCGTCACTAAACTCAAATGGTTTATGAAGAGCTCTCAAAGGGCTACATTGCCCTTTTTAGGTCTTTTTGGCTACAGGGATTTTACAAAGATAACTCTCTTAATTCTCATCATAAGTTAATCTTGGTTTTTAAACTATTTTTTTTTGTTTTTGGGACTATCATCTTTGAATCTAGTGATGTAACTATCGTACAGTCAAAGTAAGTAATATACTTATTAATGATTCACGTATAGTAAGCCCTAAAAAGGGCAACTTTGCCCTATAAGGGCTTTAGAAATACTGCTAGGATTTTCAGATCGTCGTCAAGTAATTTTTCCATCCAAAAAGTGTTTATCTTGAGTTCTTTACATTGTTCTCAAGGATCTTACAAAAAAAAGACCTAAAAAGGGCAATACAGCCCTTTGAGAACTCTTCATAAACCATTTGGGTTTAGTGACGACCATAATCGAATTTATCCTCCATAATATCGTACAGTTTGAGTTATGATGTAAGCATTTATGATTTGTACTTAGAAGCCCTTACAAGGGCCATTTTTGCCCTTAAGGGCTAACACGTATGTTTGGGTTTTTAGGAACATCATTATTAGAATCAGTGACCCATAAAACATATTGATACCCAATCTTGATTCATACGGTAATCCCTACAAGCAAAATCTTTTACTTGCGTCTTCTGTATCAGCAAAATAATTTTTTAACTTTTTTAAACATCTAGCCTCCGTATCTCAAAAGGAAATGAATATTACCGATTTTTCCATAAGACATTTTCGTTTCAAAATCTCTTGAACTATCGATTCCCAAAGTTTGAAGAAAATGACACCATTTGCAATTTTCCAATGTTAATGGTGCGGGGTCCTTTCTGAAACTTCTTAAAACGTACATTTCTTTAAATAACACTCATCTCTGCATAGTTATGCTAATAAATTAATTTTATTTCCTGAAGAATCCTAATTTAAGTTCAGTCTTTTAACGTTTCTTTGGCATTGAGAATAACTCATCATAAATAATTAATTATATGCAAGTTAAGATACGATAATTTCAAAATTATAGTATTTAAATCTACCTTAATAATTTATAGTACAGTTTTATTTTTAACTCATCTTTATTTCTCACTTCAATAATATAAGTAGACGATTTCATTATTAAAATTTGCTCTTAAAGTATATTATTTATTTTATAGTCTTATCTATTTTGTCATTATAACGGTCACAATAATTAACTCATTTTTATGTTTTGATATCAAACCACAATTATAAAGTACTGAAGTATTCATTGGATATGAAGTTAAATATTCTATTTTTATTGTCTAAAGAAACATCTAAATCATTCATAAACTAGTATAAATACTCCCTCCAATCTAAAGAACTCAGTTGTCATTCTCGTTTAATATTCAATACGTTTTAAAACAATTTTTAACTTTATTTTACTAATAATTTAGCCAAAACAATTTAAATAGACAATAAATTAAAGCCTTTGTTTTCAAACAAGGAGTCTCATCTTTAAAATATAATTGGAATAAAATTCTTAAAGAAAATTTCTTTCTAAAATTAAAATTTAATAATTTTGATACATTCTATCAATTGAAATATTCTAGATCTTATTCATCAAATTTTCTAAATCTTTTATCTGTTGATTAAAATTACTCTACTTCATATAATTTTTACACCAAGATAAAGTTTTAAAATGCTATTTTATTAAAATTTTATATTGGAAATAAGCATTTGATCACACCTTAAACTATCACATCAAAATATAAATCTAATTTTAATCATAATTAGAATACAGCAGACTCATCTCACTTGCCCAAATTTCACTGCTTAGTTTACAGACGTATACATATATTAAAATGAATGTTTTTAATATAGGTTATTCAAAACTCATATACAAGAAAACTTTAACTTAAAGTTTAATTTTATTTATTTGTAAACAAACAATTTATATTGGCTAATAGATTTTGACAAAATGGCAGATTCAATAAAGCCATTCTATTCTTAAATAATAGATAATTAACCCTTGGTAACTCTAGGTGGGATTGAACAGCCTTCTTGTGGCTACCCTGTTGTCGCATTAGCGCATACAAATGTTCACTCACTGACCAAGGTTGAGGCTTGCACAACTCATACTTGTGCGTTACTCAACCGATGGCTTTTGGTTGGGGTCTCAATGGCCCCGCATGATAATGATGGTGGTTTCACCCTACTTAGCTTTCCTAGGGACGCCAGGTGGGATGATTCTTTGCTGATTGACGCCGAACTCATTGCGAGGGGTTCGTCATTTTTTCTTGCAGACATCTGTTAACAGGGCACATAACCCTTCCCTTTTTCAGATATCACGAATGGCAACTATTATAATTTATTTACTATAATAATTAAAGTAATCAAAGAACGATGCACTCTGCTAGGGTCTCTCTGGGGTAGGGATCCACGACAGTGTCTTCCTACCGTAATCCGTCAGGAACTTACTGCCGCTGGTTCCTTCACGTCCGAGACATTTGCCCAACACCTGCTGGGGGGATTCAGAAAAAGCCTCGAAAAAGCTGAAGAGTTCGTCGGGATTGGCTGTTTGTGTTTCTGTCATAAACAAAAAATTGTTTAATCTAAATGTGTCTTAAATGTTGCAGCCAATAAAGTTCGGGACGTAAGGTTAAATCTTGGTTATTATCAGATAAACCCTGACAGTGGTGGGTGACTGGCTCGGACATGACTGAGCCTAGGATTCTTGCCCACCGGGGGGGCCCTCGAATGACTGCTCAATCTTGACGGCTTTTTGTGGAAACAGGAATGCCACTGAGACTGACGTCTCAAGTTTGTATATTGATCTTAGCTTCTAAATTTGCATAGAGTTATGCAGATTAAATTTAATGACTACTTTATCATGGGAGCAGATATTCGGGGGTGAATCGCTTGCTTCTTTTGCAATGCAAATCGAAGCAACAACGGCCTGAGTTGTCTTACCTGGCTGCCTATAATGATAAAATTTACAGAATATTTTCCATGTGAACCATTGGGACCATGGTCATCTGCTAAAATTGGCCTATGAGGATCCCGTTTATACGACGGGCAAAATATCGTATTATGTCAGCAGACATGAGGGCTTAACCCCCTTCAATCTGTAGGACTTTTAACGGTCTCCCCCCCCCTGTGCTTCGCACTGAGGGTGACGGCTGTTGCAGGTCTGACTCCTGTCTTGCGACGGGCTAGAATATCGCGAGCTGGATAGCAACCAGAGTGGTATGAACCCGCTAAATCTGCAGGACTGACATTGATCAACCCCCTGGGACTAGTACCCGGGGTGTTGAACGGTGAAAGACCGAACAATTAATCCACTAAACACACTTTTCTTTTTTTTCTTAATTCTTACAGATACACCAGAAATAGCCTTTTTTTCAGATTAAAAACCAAGCGGCGTGATGCTGCCAATCATCGCGGCTCGCGGTGGTCGGCCCCCCGGATTGGGATGGCAACCTCCGTAGAGGGTACAGATCAAAAACTGGGAACTGCACCTCCAGGCCGCCGGTTAGTACAGGAGCCCGGAGCCGTCTAGCTAACGGGTCTGGCTGCTCTATCAGCCGGCGCATAATCTTGTTTTCTGTAGTAGTGCCGGATAGCGCCCGGATAGGGCCCTGCTGCAGTGAGCGGGAGGCTTTTCACAAGGCCACTACGCTAGGGGACACCCAGTTCGGGGGGCCGACCACTGCGAGATCACCGTGCTGATTGGCTACATCATGTACCGCATTCAACCACACAAGACAGCAAAGGTTAGAAGGAGGGAAAGTTAAAACATAATGATGGAGCAAAACAAAGATAATAAGGTTCAAAGCGTGCAGGAACCGCCAAAGAACAATAACGAACAGGGCTCCCTAGCCCTGACAAGTTCAAACGCAGCTGGCCAAGGAGAACAAGTAGAACTAATGCAGGTAGAATCTACTCAGGGGATGGCAGATGCAAAACGAGAGAGCTATGCTGACCAATTTAAATGCATAGCAGGCAGCGATGGCAGCCTTCATGAAGGTTTCGAAGCAGCGCTGAAAAAGCCAGCCGCCTTTCTTCACCACATAGCTGTGATGAAGGAAGCCGTCCAGGCAATGGAAAAACACCACGCTGAAATGAAGGATGCATATGAGAGCATGTCGCAGCAAACAACGAAACAAAAGAACTGCGGCATGCCACTAAAAAATGGCGTCACTCTATTTGGTAACGTCCTTGTACAGCTTGAGCTGATAAGGGAGAGACTGGAAGGAGAAACCAAAGTGATGGAGTCTGCTATCAAAAAGGTACCCGACAGAAATTCGGCAAAGAGAGTCCGATCGTCTTCTTTTTCGGATAGCTCTCCAGAATTGAGGCATGCTACCAAAAAAACTCCCCATGATCGAGGTCAGAACGGGAAGTCGACGAAGCCTGAAAAGATACTAGTGCTCTCAATAGAGAAATCTAAAGAGGCAGAAAGTAGGCTGCGTCAAAGGCAGGAAAAACAACGTCAGGAAAAGGAGAAGAGGCAGCAGCTGCTGCAACAAGTGAGAGCGCAGAGCCAACAGCGCAAGGACATGCAGCAGCCAAAGCCTCAGCTGCCGGACGGGGAGAAGTCGGACAATCCCAACGACGGGAGCAAAAGGCGCAAGAATAAGGCGGAAAAGAAAAGGCAGAAGAAAGAAAGGTTAGCGGCTGCCAAATCACAGCAAACAAGGGGGCCGCAAACCCGCCAAGTTGTTCAGACTGAAAAGTCTGACCAGCAGGTGGTACAGCAGCAGCAGCAGCAGGAACAGGGAAAACCCCAAGAGAAATGGGAAGAAGCCAAGAAGAAGGCAAAGAGGAAAAAGCCGAAAGCGAAGCAGCAGAGCGAAAAGATCAAATTGGAGGAACCTCAAAAACCGAGGCGGAAACGCAGGTTTAGGAGAAGGAAGGAAGCCTTCCAGATTACTCCGGCGGCGGGAAAAAGCTACGAGGAAACGCTCCTTGAAATAAATAGGAGCGTGAACCTCGAAGAGTCAGGCACAAGGGTCCACCGGATAAGGAAAACGCAGAACGGCAGCGTCCTTATAGAACTGGAGGCCATTGAGGACAGGCAAAAGCTTGAAGAAGCAGTTAAGGCAGTCACGAGCCCTGATTCAAATGTTTGTGACATGATACCCACTCGAAATTTGAGATTTGGATGGGGTCACTAATGAGCAAGAGATTCAGGCAGCTGTCGCCAAGGCTGTAGGTCTTGAAAATGGCGACCTATTCCAGGTCACCATTTTCAAAACCAAAGGTACAGCAAGCCAGATGGCTGTGGTAGACCTGCTTGAGGCCGACGCTTTGCGCCTGGCCAAAAAGGGCAAAATCCAGATTGGCTGGGCATCAAGCAGAGTGCGCCTCCGTGCGGATGCTCGACGCTGCTTCAAATGTCTGGGCTATGGGCATAGTCAATATGTCTGTAAAGGCCCAGACAGAAGTAAGGCGTGCCTTAAATGCGGCGAAAATGGCCACAAAATGACGGAATGTGACAAAGAGAAGCCCAAGTGCTTCCTTTGCACGTCCAGAAAGGATAAGTGCTCGACGGAGCACTATCCTGGTGAGGGAAACTGCCCCAGCTACCGGGAGGCTCTGGCTGTGGCGAGAAGCAGGTGTCATCGGAAATGATCAAGGTTCTCCAAGGGAACATGCGACACGCACGGGAAGTTGGTGCATTGTTGGATCAAATTGCTCGCGAAGAGGATGCAAATATCCTCTTACTAAGCGAGCAATATTACAACATGAACCACAAGTACTGGCTTTCCGATGACACTGGCTGCTGCGCCATATGGCTTCGAGGCAGAGCCCAAACGTCCCTTATCCAACAAGGGAAAGGGAATTGCCACGTCTGGGCCAAGTGCGGAGAGACAACTTATATAAGTTGCTATCTCTCCCCAAACGATAACTCGGCAGAGCTGGCTACAAAGCTGGCCAGCATCGAGAACACGGTCCGAACGGTGACTGGTCGCGTCATCCTTGGTGGAGACTTCAACGCCAGGGCTCTGGAATGGGGGATGCCAACGACTAATCCCAGGGGACGAATGGTGCTTGAAATGGCCACTAGGTGCAAACTAGTGGTCCAGAATAGAGGCAACAGGCCTACCTACGAGAGGCCGGGTTGGGATGTCTCTATCCCGGACATAACCTTCGCTACAGAAGCTGCGTCCGGGAGAATAGGCGACTGGAGGGTGATGGATGATCAATACAATGGTAGTGATCATCATTACATCGCCTTCCGGGTATTGGAAGGAAACTCACAACGACCTCCGTACAGGAGGCGCCCCCTGGGTTGGAACGTTCCAAAAATGGACGAAGATAGATTCGAGGAGTATCTTCGAATCGAGTCACCGTCCATCCCTGCTTGGCATGGAGGGGCCACAAGTCCCCATGAGGCTGAAATCTTAGTTAAGAAAGTAACGTCTCTATTATGCGGGGCTTGTGATGCCTCGATGCCTCGCCGCAGGCCCTGGAAAGGGAGAAAGCCAGTGTACTGGTGGACTCCCGAAATAGCTGAGCTCCGGAAGGAATGCCACAGGACACGACGAAAGGCGCAAAGAGCGCGGGACAGACCTGAGACTGCCGTGCTTTCTCAGGAACACAAGGACGCCAAACACCGGCTGGCCAAGGCCATCCGTCAAAGCAACGCCCGATGTCTGTGTTCATTACACGATGATGTAAACAAGGACCCCTGGGGCCTAGGTTACAAAGTCGTAATGGGCAAGTTAAACCGGGGGTCCGACAACATGATGGACGCGGCGTCGACTGAACGGATCGTCGGTGCTCTCTTCCCTGAAAGGCCCATCCGGGAAAACCCGGTTGAGGTGATACCCAGGGAGGACGTGCCGCTGTTCAGCGGAGGCGAGATGGTCAAGGCCATAAAGGCCATGAAAAATGGTAAGGCGCCGGGGCCGGACGGGATACCAGCGGAAGTGCTCAAAATAGCGGTTAAAGTAATCCCTGGTATCCTGTTAAACATGTTCAATGCGTGTTTGGTTGCTGGAGTGTTCCCAAAGCAGTGGAAGGTGGCACGTCTCGTGCTCTTGAACAAGGGCAAGGGGGGAGCCCCGGACTCTCCATCATCTTACAGACCTTTGTGTATGTTAAATACCATTGGTAAGGTGATGGAGAGTATGCTCCGGGCAAGGCTCAGAAGGGCAATCGAGGAGGGCGGTGGTCTCTCCGAGGAGCAGCATGGCTTTCGTGAAGGGCATTCCACGATAGACGCCATCCGGCGTGTCGTGGATACCGTAAAGGCTGAGAGGGATAAGCGGCCTGCAATTCGCAAGGACGTCCTTCTGGTAACGCTGGACGTCAAAAACGCTTTCAACTCGGCCAGGTGGGATGACATGATCCGGTCTCTCGAGTACGATTTCCAGATACCCAGCTATCTGGGTAACGTACTAAAGGATTACCTGCGGGACCGGAGACTGCTCTACGACACGCTCGATGGAAGGCGTGAAAGGGTTTTGAGTGCAGGGCTCGGTTCTTGGACCGGACCTGTGGAATGTCTTTTACGATGGCTTGTTGCGCGTCCACCTCCCGGAAGGAGTTTCCCTGATCGGGTACGCCGACGACGTGGCCCTGACCATAACTGGCAGGGACATGGAAGTGACTTAGGAGAGGTTGAATCTAGTCATGAGACGGATCAACCTCTGGATGGGCGATCACGGGCTCCAGCTTGCGATCCCAAAAACGGAGATTGTACTGCTGACCCGTCGAAGGGTTCCCACCGACTTCGATGTAATTATCGACGACGGCGGAAACCCTAACACGATCCGAACCAGAACATCGGTGAAATACCTGGGAGTTCAGCTTGATAACAAGCTGACCTTCTGGGAGCAATTTCAGAGGTCGTGTGAAAAGGCAGCGTCGGTCGCATCCTCCCTGTCAAGGCTCATGGCCAACATTGGGGGACCCAAACCAGGGAAGCGAAGGCTCCTGATGTCAGTCGTCAAATCTGTCCTGCTTTACGGATCAGAAGTCTGGGCGAAGACCACAGAAATTGCCAAGTACAGACATAAGATATCGTCTGTACAGAGGCAAGCGGCAGTGAGGATCGCCTGCGGATATCACACGGTATCTCTAGAGGCGATCCAGGTTGTCGCCTCGGTGATACCCATCGACCTGCTAGCGTTGGAGCGGAAATTCATCTACGAGAGCGTAGATGAGCGCGAAGTGGCATCCACTCGCGCCCGCTCCAACTCTATGGAAGAATGGCAGAAACGATGGAAAAAAGACGAAGAGGAAAATGCCCAATGGACGCGCAGGCTGATCTCAGATCTGCAGGCATGGATGGGACGACAGCATGGGGAGGTAGATTTCTACCTCACCCAGTTCCTAACTGGACACGGATATTTCCGTGTCATATTGGAGCACTGGCAAAAGGTGGCAACAAAGGAGTGCTTGCACTGTCCGGGCGTGGATGATACAGTAGAGCACACATTCTTCGAATGTGTGCGCTACGCGGAGGGGCGCCCGCCCTTCCCGATTTGGAGGCCGGAGACGGTGGTCCCGGAAATGCTACGGAGTTCCGAAAACTGGAAAAAAGTAGCAGAGTACGTGAGGGCCACCTTGCTGAAGAAGAAAGAGGAGGGCTTTCTATCGTAGAGAGCTCTCCTGTCCCTAGGCAGGGGGGAAGGCTGCCAGCTGCCTAGGCTGCGCGTCCCAAACTGAAGTTATACCTGAAAAGGGAGTTCCGGTTTGGAACAAACAAGCGCGGGGGGTTTAAAGTGTGTTTATCCAGTAAGAATCTGGGGCGTAGATGGCGACCGCGATCGCCGGTGGTCTCCCAGTTGTATTCTTTGTACAACTGGGCGGTGATGGAAATTTGCGGGCCTTTACGGTCCGCAAACACTCCATGGCTGATGCAAGATTCACATATTTCCCTTGAAAAAAAAAAAAAAAAAAAAAACCTCTGGTAGAATCGAAGCAAGCCCTAGACATTCCACCCTTTTGCAAAAATCAGTATATTAATCTGACTTCTTTCTGAGAAGCATACCAAATAATAAACTGATAGAATTCTTCAGAAATATGGATACCACATCTGTTTAATTGTATTCACTCAGATCAGCATTTATTTCAATCTATAATATCTTAAGCTCATCATCCATAATTGTTGTGATTTAAATTACTTATATATTATTTACATTCCTAAGTAATAAAGCCAATGAAATGATTGAATAATATCCTTTAAATAGTTAAAATACAATTTTTTTTAAACTTATCGTTTTATTTTACATATTTTCTTAACTTGTAAATATCTCATTTTCAAAGTTATTTAAATAAAGAATATTACCACATTTTGTAAAATTCTGCTTCACTTACTGGGCGGTACAATATTGTATATTCAACATTATAAACATGTTCTTATATCATAATTTATTTCAAAATGGTCGCATCCAGAATCTTTTATTAGAATTTATTTGAAAATAGTCACTTCAATAATCATTTTTACGAATATAATTCGGTTAATTGTCATTTCAAGAACATTTATACTCTTCTTTTTATCATGTTCATTTATTTTAATTTTCAATGATTCAATCTGTTCAATAATTATCAGCCTTTTACAATATCTAATATCATCAGATTTATTTATTCAGGATTCTGTTAATTATTATCTTATTATTTTATGACTTAACTGCAGTTTAATGTCATAATTCAATTCTTCAACAATTTATTTGGTAGGGTTTATTTAAGCACTTCTCTCATCAACACATCATTAACACATAATAATTTTACATATCATATCATCTTAACATATTCTTTTCTTAATGCAAAAAAATTTAAAAAAATTTTTATGAAAAATAATTTTCGTGAATAAAGAAAATTTTTGAAAGGAATTTTCTGATAAAGATATTCCGCTTTTTAAATTTTCCACACATTCTATTTTAAATTTCCCTCATCTTTTACATGCATGTAATAATATTTAAGATTTAAAACACTCTGAACTCCAAAATTTATAAAATTAATCTTATACTCTCACTATACAGAACAAATATATTTTCGAGTATTAAAATCTTTTATAAATTTTAACCACCAAAAAATAGCGTCTAATAATGTGCGGCTAAATTTTATGTATATGCCACGTGATATTCACTCACACACACATATACATTTAATAATGTATACAAATCTTTATTTTAGCGCATACACATTTCTAAATTAATTTTAATTTATTTTATTTTAAAAATTTTGCAAACCAGGGTATTTAAAAATAAAATTAATTTTAATATATCTAGGGCTTTTTTAAAAGCTCCCTGGGACCCTGGGAGTCTGAATTCGACCTTATTTTAGGGATATAAGGTCATCAAATGCCTGAAAATCCAATAAAACTGCAAAAGAATGAGAAAAATCGATCAAAATTCGTGTAATTTACGTTCTTTGGAGGTTAAAGATGGGCGATAACATCGAGTTAGGAACGGCACCAAAAAATATATTTATAAAAAAGTCTCCTCCCAAATATTGAAGAAAAAATATGATTCGGTTTTTTATTTACAGCACTTTAAAAATAAAAAGTAAATTTTTCCATTTTCCGGGTTTTCCAGGGAAAATTTTGGAAAACTAATAGCAAGACCGAATTTCTAAGGAAATTTTACTAAAGTCACTCTTTACTCATAATTTTCGAGCATATCAAGAAGGGGTGGGATAATAAAGAAGAATGGGCAGCTTAGAAAAGCTCAATTTTAAGCTTTTTTCAAAAAGTGCCCGGGCGATTATTTTAAAATTCACTTTTTCTAATTCAGGTAAGTGTATATTAAAAGAATTCTTTGAAATCTCGACACCACAGCACATGTCATATTGGCGCTCATTCAGGAAGCCCGTGTCATGCACATATTCCACTTTTCAACTTCCGCGTCATAAAATAAAAAACACTTTACCTTCTCTTCCTTCAGCTATTTTTAAGAACTTCTCTTTGTTATGTGAAAAGAAAAAAAAATTGAGAATAGTAAAATTTTTACATACTAAAAACACCGAATAATTAAAATGAACAATCCTTTACTTATTTTAAAAAAAAGAACACCACACACCAAAACTTCTCTTTAATATAAAAGAAAAGAGAGCTATTCACACTCGCGCGTCCGCGGTGAAAACGTGTTATGCTGCGTCCCATGACAAAAAACACTCAATGTTTATTAACATCTAAGCCTCAATCTTAATAACCCCGTCAAAATTACAATTAAGATAAAATTAATAATTAAATATTAAACACGCCGATACATATATAGTAATTACGATGTCGATACGACAGCTGCTATACAAACACTGAGGACTTCGGGTCCCTTTCTTCGCCACATAGTATAAAGCAGATGTGATAGAGAGCGCCACATTCCAACACATAGAAATGAAGCGATTAAAAATAAATTTTTTAAAAATCCACTAGAAGTTATTGACATTCAAAAGAAAATAATGAAAATCAAAAATCAATATCGTAAATTTTAGAATATTAATTAATAAATTTAAATAACCTTAAAAACTCACTTTTGCGCATAGCAATCCCATAGCCTTTTTGATCTAATAATCCACCAATTTGAGTTACGTTGCATTCTCTCTCTTGTATATACTCAATACTTGATGATTCCATAAAAAAAGCAAAGTTTTCAGTCAATACTTTTTTTTTACCTTCATCATTATCTGCAGTAAGAACATCTTTGGCATTGTTCATCATGTAGTGATACATTTTTGCATAAGTTGATGAATTAGAATCCTAAAATTTTCCATTTTTAGCAATATAAGATATAATTGTTAACTATTTAAGATTAACCCAAGATCAGTTTTAAAATCAACAATACTTGAACTTTATACAGGGAAATTCAAAATGGCTAGTACATGTGCACTAACAAGAACAACCAATAACCGTATTTTTTAAAATATTTGCTTAACACCTACAATATATTCCACTATAGGTGCCATTAGATGTGGCGTAAATAAACAAAGACAGCTAATGTTGGACGCCAAAAACGCATTTAACTCGGCCAGGTGGGACAAAATGTTTCGATTACTCGAGCAGTAATTATTATATACCCAAGTAACTGTAAGTCCTGAAAGACTATTCTTTCTAATAATTAATTGATTTTAGTACTCATTATAAGTTTAAAAAATTTAGGAATAAATAATCTATTCACGAGAATAATGATGGTATTAATTAAGGACCTAATATACCCATTATTTTTTGCCAAATATATACTACTATATCTTCACAAACTTTACCTTTTATGATAACTATGTCTAGACTCATATTTTTATTAACCCACTCGTTTATTGCTATTACAATGTCTAGACACATAAATAATGATTTTTCCTCAACCTTATAGTAAAAGATATTATCACGTAAGACATAAAAAGTCTAGACACATAAATAATGATTTTCCCCAACCTTATTATAAAACACATTATCACGTAATACATAAAAAGTCTAGACACATAAACAATGATTTTACCTCAACCTTAGTATGAAAGACATTGTCACGTAATACATAGAAAGTCTAGACGCAGAAATAAAGCATTACATAGCAATAACACGCGTTTCTTATTAAAACGTCTAGACACATAAACAATGACATTATCACGTTTTCCCTATTACACACCCTACGCATAATAATCAGATTTCCATAACATAAATTCCCACAGTCAACTCCTCACTAGAATCATACGCCCCTTAGCAACACCAATAAGAATTTCTCATTTTGTCCGCCATAATGGAAACACCCTTAGCAACGCGCCATAACATCCCTAACAACACCAATCAAAAACGATGCATTGAACTATCTTAGTTTGAACCCTCCCCCGAGAAAGACTATATAAATCGCTGCCTGAGGGCAGATGAGTCAGTTAGTCAGTTAGGCAGTTAATCAGCTAGTTAGAGTTGGAGTAAGAGTCAGTAGAGATCGGGGTATCATACCGACAGACACACGGGCGTGCGGGCAAGTCTGTTCATTCTGGTCAATCATAAAATCCATCGAATTAGTGTGTAGAAAAGTCAAATCTTGAACTTTGATTAAATAAAAGTATATAATTAAAATCAGTGGCTATTCAATTGAACTATTTCCTTAAAAACCTTTCCGCAAAACATCCCACGGGATCCAGGAGTATCTTGAATCGCCATTTACATCAAAATCACGGGTGAAAGCAAACAACATCAATATTCAGTATTTAACCTAGTGGGTTAAATACATAACAAAGTTGGTTCCGGTACTCTTTTGGGGCCTGGTGGAAAGAAAAAAACAAGGACTAAGGAAATAGGACAAGTATCATCTTCGCTGCAAACCTATTCATATTTACTGAGGCAGAGATTGAAGTTTTCGATTATGATGTGGCTGATCCAGTTTCTGACTTTGTAAGAGATAAGTACAAAATTTATTTTTTATGCTTGCTCTACATTGTGGACTACACATTACACTAAAAAAAAACACTAGCACCGGTTTATGTTTATTAAATATACGTAACGAATACGAGAGTTAGAACGGAGATTATCTCCATTTTCCTTCTGATTTAGGATGTTCCATTTTTAAATTTTTTTTTCAAGATTTAAGTATGAGATTTATAGAATATAACGTTATAATAAATAAAGATACATTTTATAAAAAGTGTACAAATTCTAAAAAAATCAATAATAATAAAAACCGTATAATAATTAAAATATTTTGTAAAAGGAGTGGTTTTCAATACAAAATAAATAAACTACATTAAAATTATATTATTTTATCAATATAAAAGAATTTGTAAATTTTTATTAAATTTTTATTACAACACACATTAAAGAGTGTGAGTCGTAATCAAATATATAAATAAGTAATTATGGATCCTTCTGACAATAAAAATTGGAGGGACACCAATCAAAGTTATGAAGTGGAAACTACACCGGATAGTCAGGAAGAAACACTGCTAGCAATGAAACAGATTCTTGACCCGAATTATATTCATGCTGAAATATTACCTGATAACGCGTTTAAAACGGGGAAAACTGTTTTTTCGTCTACCCCAAAAACAAATTTCTTTCCGAAACCTAAATAAAATTTAGATTGCAAAAAGAATGAAAAAGATGAAATAATTAAAGAAATTGAGGAGTTTAAACAGAAAGAGGATAGGGAGTTTAAACGGTTAAAAAGAAATTGGGAGGATTTTATGAATGTAGGTGTGCAAACCCCTGGACACAGGGAACCCGAGTATAATTATAATTATAGACAAAATTTTCAAAAAAATAACTTATTAACGTTTAAAGATCAGTTACATTTAATACCAGACTATGAAGGTAAACCGGAAAATCTTTTCTCATTTTGCAAAAGCCTGGAAAATTTGGTCACTAATTTTAGACCAGAATGTGAATCATATGTTTTACAAATACTTCCAAAAAAATTAAAGGGTAGGGCGGCCCAAATATTCGAAGGATCGGTACATAGTTATAACATTCTTACTGAATTTATTAAAGCACTGAAACTTCAATTTGGCGCGATGCAGGATGGAGAAACGGTACGTACAAAATTACGAAACATTGCTCAATATCAGGGCGAACCTGTTGAAGATTACGCCCTTAGGGTTCAATTATTAGAACAAAAACTAATTACTATTTATGAAGCATCAACGGAATTGGATCATCATGAAAAGCAGAGAAATAAGGAAAGAGCCAGACAAGAAGCTAGGGACTGTTTTATATATGGACTAATTGAACCACCTAAATACAGGATATCTGCTCAAAACCCGAAAAATCTTGCGCAAGCAGTTAATTGTGCCATACGTCTGGAAGGAAGGAATGAATCAATATCCTTTCACGATAAAATGTCGAAGAAAAGAAAATCTACTATGATTGCCAAAAGAAATAATAATTATGACTCTGAGGAAGACGAAGAATTAAGGGAATATATTGTGAGAGCTGCATCAGCTATAAAAATTGTGATGGTTTCTGTAAATCAAACCTCCATGAATCGAAAAATTGCCCGGGTTTACCTAAAATTATTGAACTAATTCAATCCTTAAATACAAATAACAACAATGGTAATAATAATATGAATACTGTTAAGGCTAATAACAATAATATAATACCTAATAATAATAATCAAATGGCAACATTTAATCCTAATTACAATGCAAATAATAATAATTTTAATAGGAATTTTTATAATAGAGTAAATCCTAATAACAATAGGATAGATTATAATAATTTTAATAATTTTAATAATGGCAATAATGGATTTAATAATTTTGAGAGATTTAATCCTGAAAGAAATTTTTTTCGAGGATATAATAGAAATTTTGGACCCAGATACAATCTAAATGGTTTGCGATATAATGACTTTAATAGGAATAACTCTAATAGGAATTTTACTGCACGCCCAAATAATTTTAGACCAATGAATAATTTTGCCAATAATGGCAACTTCCAGAATAGAAATAGATACGATAATTATAATAATGACAATGTTAATCGTAATTTTAACCCAAATAATAACGGTCAAAAGAATTTTAATGGAAGACGTTTTGAGGGTAACCAAAATCGTAACACAAATAATTTAAACTAGATACGGGCCCAGTTCTGAGTGGAATTGGGCAAGATATTTCATGCAAAGAAAATAATAAAAATTTAGTAGCTTTAGAAATTGACAATAATATACAGTTGCAGAAATCGATTGACAAAGTTTATGTACAAAATGATTTATCCACGAATAAGAATGTAAATAAGAAAACTAAAGTTAATAATATGATAAAAACTATACAGCCATTAGAATCTTCCCCTGCTAAGAATGATAAATTACTTCATCCTTTAAATGATACTGTCTCTGTAGATATAAAGGATACATCTCCCTTAGTGGGTTTTGGATTGGATATCCCTTTGGATATACCAATCAAAGATATAAAAAAGAAAGAAAAAGCTACAAAATCACGCCCTAAAAGAAAATCTAATACAATTCCACCAATAATTGATATATCCATAGCGAAAACAGATAGGGAAGCAGAAAAGTTTACGAATAAAGAAATCAATAATTCCGATACTGCGCAGCAAGATACTTCTATTTCCAATGACAATAATAAGAATATTAAACCTGAAAATACGAGTATATCTAAGGATATAATTACTAAAAAAGTAATGCTAGCAAATTCAAAAAGGATACCTCCAATAATTACACTTAAAAGCCCAAGCCTCATTGGGGATAAAGCTGATTTTTTTATAGACACTGGATCTCAGGTTAGCTTGATTAAAAGCTCAGCACTTAAAGAATCTACATATATAAATAAAAATTCAATATTAAGAATTTGTAGTATAACTAACGATCATGAATATACTAAAGAAGAGGTTACAATATACCTTGAGAATCTTCCTTGTAATTTGCATATTATAGATGATATTTTTTGTATGGATACCCCTGGCCTTATAGGTTTGGATATCCTGGAAAAATATAATGGAAACATTGACATTGCAAATATGCAAATTCATTTAGGTCCATATGCTATTCCCTTTAGAGAAAAAGAAAATTTCTTATTCAACCGCGTTCTAAACAAATTATTTATGCAGATATTGCTAATGCAAACATTATGGAAGGATTTTTACCAAGACAAAATATTCACCCTAATTTGTTTTTGGGTGAGGCTTTAGTCAAAAATGATAATGGTAAAGCTTTAGTTATGTGCATTAATACATCTAGCCAACAAATAAAAATCGACACACCCTTAGTTGTATTAGAACAATTTGACCAAATGAAAGAAATAAATAACGGTGCTTATCTAGTTAATGATAAACTTGTAGAAGGCTTGGAAAGAGAACAACTTGTTAACACTATTTTTGATTTACTTTATAAAAAGGATTTAAATGAAGAAGAAATTAATCAAATTCATGGATTGATCGAAAAATTTGCTGAAATTTTTTATATAGAGGGTAGACCTTTTACGTGTACCCATTTAATTGAACATGAAATTAATGTTACATCAGAAGTACCCATTAAGTGTAGACAGTATAGACAACCGCAAGCTGCGCAAGAAGCTTTAGAGAAAAACATAAAAAAATATTTAGATTTAGGAATAATAGAAAAAACTGTGAGTCCTTGGACTTCTCCTATCTGGGCGATTCCAAGAAAAGCAACCAAAGATGGAGAACAAAGATGGAGAATAGTTGCAGATTTTCGTGAATTAAATAAAATTACATTAGATGAAGTATATCCATTAGTACAACCTTATGACATATTAGATTCAGCTTCTTCAGCATTTTATATCACAACTATTGACGCGGCTCTTGCATTTTTTCAAATTCCATTAGCGCCCTCTAGTAGAAAATATACATCTTTTAATGCCCCTAATGGGAAATATCACTTTGCGCGTATGCCAATGGGTTTTAAAACTAGTGCGCAGACGTGGTGCAGATTAATGGATATGGTATTTGCCGGCCTACTAGGTCATGGTGTTTTTGTATACCTGGATGATATTATTATTTATGCAAAATCACTTGAAGATCATCTAAAACTTTGTACTGAAGTATTTCAACGTATTAAAAATGCTAATTTACTACTAGACCCTAAGAAATGCCTATTTTTACGCCGTGAAGCTAAAGTGTTGGGACACATTGTAGGTTCCAACCAATTAAAACCAAATCCTGAGAAAATTTCTGCAGTTAAAGATTTTCCTATCCCTAATACACTGAAAAAGCTTAGAGCTTTCTCAGAATTATGCAGTTATTATCGAAGATTTATTAAAAACTTCTCTACAATAGCCAAGCCATTGTCTGACCTTCTAAAAAAAGATCAGGAATTTATTTGGGGAGAGGAGCAACAAAAGGCCTTTTTAACTTTGAAGGAAAAACTTTGTTCTGACCCAATTTTGGCTACTCCAGATTATTCCAAACGGTTTTTTATAACAACTGACAGTTCAGACTTTGGTTTGGGCGCTGTTCTTGAACAGCATGATGAAAATAATAAACCACGTGTTATAGCCTATGCGTCAAGACTATTAAAAAAATCTGAATTAGCGTTTTCAACGTATCTGAAGGAATTATCCGCGATTATTTTTGGCATTACCCAATTTAGACCATATGTATTTGGCAGACATTTTATTGTTTATACAGATCATCTTCCTCTGACCTATTTAAAGAAACAGAAACATACGACATTAACAGCCTGTAATTTAGCATCAAAATTAACCGGTTATGACTTTGATATAGTCTATAAAACAGGAAGGACAAATGTAGTTGCTGATGCCCTATCAAGAAATATTCCAACTAACAGCGATCAAGAAGATCCAGATATGCCAAGATTGGATTTACTTAAAAAAGCAGAAAATGCAGATTTTGTAGACTCTTCATCGTCGTAGAGTACTGATTTTCAAATACGAAAACTAAGAGCTACAAAAAAATCTAATGGTAAAAAAATTACATTAGAGGAAGAAAATTCCTCAGATGATGAAGAATATGTCCCTAAAAAGTTTATGATCAATAATCAAAATTTGAAAGGAAACAAAAGAATTACCAGAAGTATGCACAATAATAATATAAATAACAAAAGTAGATAAGCCGGAAAAAGTAAATATGGTTCCTAATAAAAATATGATTGAATTAAAAGACTGGATAAATTTGAAACAACCTAAAGTTATCCTAAATCGTTTACCTGATAAATCCCCACCAGATTCCCCTAAAAAACGTAAAGCAAAAGATTTATTACAAAATACCCCTAAGAAACGCAATATTATTTATGAAAATAAGAACAAAAATGAAGCTACAAACACATCTATTAAACGAAAAATATGTGAAACAAGTACTGAATCCCCCAAGAAACTAAATAGAGAAAAATGTAAGGATTTTAAAGAACCAAAAATTATTTTAAAGAAATTACCTGATAGATATATTAAGGAATTATTAGAAAAGCGAAAAAAGGATGATAATAATTTAAATATGTTGTATAATAATAATAATCATTTTGATTATGATATAAATATAAACAAACCTATGGATGTGGTTGATAGTGAAAAAGATGAAGAAAATGAGGCAGGACCTTATTTCCAGTTACTTTTTCCTGAAGAAAGCAAATTGTTTCACCAAGGTACATATGATGTAGTTATTAAAGGTGAAAAACTTAATAATAATGAAGTAATTAATATTGAATTAAAAACACATAAAAATAAAGTATTGAAGGATTTTAAGAATGATAAAAATTTATTTAACAATTTGGATAAAAAAATGGTTAATGAAAATAATGTTGCTTATAAAAATTGTGAAAATATGAATAAAATAAATAATAATAAGAGAAAAGTTAAAATTAATGAAGAATTTAATGAGAATATTTTATTTAATGAAGAAAATAATGATAATATAGAATCTAATAGTAATTCTGATGAAGAAATGGAAGAGATTCACCCTTTTAAACAAAATGATGATTTTTATTTTCCATGGTTTGTACAAGCAGATGAGTGTGCTGAAAATGTTGATTTAATCAAGTATACTAAAGTAGATGAAACTGGGGATTGTTTATTTGATAGCCTTATAATTCTAACTAGTTTAAATCTGAATATTAATGAATTAAGAGATACTTTGAAAAATAGTAATACTATTCAATTTTGTGAAAATCCTGATGAAGCTTATACAATTTTGAACACTAAATCAGCTTGGGGAAATAATGATGTTATATATATATTTTCAGAAGAACTGAATCAAAATATTTGCGTACATATTTATGATAATAAAAAAAACAGGGACGGGGTAATTAAAATAACTTATGCTCACTACAAAGCTAATGATACGGATGAATATATTCATTTACACTTAAAAGCAAGTCATTATACTCCTCTTCTTAAAATTGATGAGATAGATAATTATATTATTGATCCTGGATTTAAAAATATTGTAAAAACTATAAGGGCTAACAAGAATTATGAGGTCCCTACTATAGCTGTTGAACATGAGAATAATATTAATAGGAATTTTCGTCCTAGGAGGAAGCCTCCTTGGAACGGTAATGAAATTGAAATATTATGATCTATGAAAATATCTGACAGCCATCCATACTTAGGTTTTAAAAATTTGGTATTTTGTATAACTTCTGATGTACACCCTACCGATGTTTTAACGACTTTGGCAGAAAGACAATATATTGATTTACAAAATTTAAGAAACCAGCAACCACAAACGGGAGAAGTCATTATATTTGAATATAGAAAGAAAAAACTAATTGCTTTAACAATAAAACCGTACTTAGATACAAATAATTTGAAAGTAGATATGGATAAATGTTTGAAAACTCTTGGTAAACTCATTGAAAAATTTAAAATTAAGGAAATTGAAATTATAAGAGATTTAGATATGATGACACAACTTCAAGTTTTTAAATTTATTGAATCTTTAAATAAATTATTTAGTGGTAAGCCTATCAAAGCAACTTTTTATAATGATAACCTGAAACTTCCGCCTGTAGAGGAAAGATATAAATTAATTAAACAATACCATTCTAACACTATTGGTGCACATTATGGCATGGCTAAAACTTACCATAGAATATCGAATGAATTTTATTGGAGACATATGAGACAAGAAATTAATCATTTTATAAAATGTTGCGAAATTTGTCAGAAAACTAAAATAAAGAGATCAAAACTACAATTACCTATGTGTATAACTGACACGCCAATTAGAGCATTTGACAAAATTAGCATAGATTTACATGGTAAAATGAAGGAATCTAAAGGTTTTTTTTGGGTATTAATGGTTATTGACCTTTTAACAAAATGGTTTATAGCCATACCGCTTAAAAATTCGACGGCTGAAGAAGTGGCAAAAGCCTTAGTTGATAATGTAATAGCTGAGTATGGTCCACCTAGGGCTTTACTGAGTGATCTTGGTAGTCAATTTCAGTCTAGAGTTATGAAAGCATTTTCTGAAACTTTCCAAATTGAAAAGTTTAAGACTACAGCGTATCATCCACAATCTTCTGGTAGCATTGAACGTAGTCACGCTTCACTTGTTGATTACATTAGGATTTTCGTGGGTGATAAGAGAAATTGGAGTGATTATTTGAAACTGGCAACTTTTGCTTTTAATACGACCATTCACCAGACAACGAATATGACACCTTTTGAGTTATTGAGAGGTTATAAGGCAAGGATTCCTTCGAGTTTTGAACCAAAAGAAAAATTACAGACCTATGGAGATTATTTTGTTGACTTAATAGAGAATCTAGTTGAAGCACAAACAATTGCAGGATTAAATTCTATCCAAAGTAAATATAAAAGTAAATTTTATTATGACAGGAATCGGAATGCTGCACATTTCCATGAAGGAGAGATGGTCTACATAGTGAACCACAGATAATTAAATAAACATGAAAAGACGTGTTTCCTTGGGCCGTTTGAGATTTTAAAAGTATTTCCGGATAACCATAATGTCCAAATCCAAATGGGGAATTTGAAGAAACAAATCCATATGAATGAAATTCATCGAGCGTATCAGTTCATAGAAAAAGATAATTTAACGATTAATCGCGTTAATACAAATAGAATTATATCATAAGTTGGAAGTTCGTAGCATGGTCAGTCTTACAGAGGGAGAATTTTTTTTTAAAATTAAGTTGTAAAAAGTTTTGTTAGCTCCAAGGTTAGCATTTCCCTTTAACTTGAGAAATTTGTTTAATATTAACAAAAGTAATAGAAATTTTGTTTTGGGATATTTATAATTAATTTTTAAAGTGGAATTTCATTTATAAATCTTGGAAACTTAGATTAACTAAGAATTAATAATTTTTTTTTTGGAATTTGTTTTACATTTTTATAAATAAAATTTAAATTTTTATTGTAATAAGAAAATTTGGAATATTTATTTTGACTTTGTTCAAAAGAAAAGTGAATAACCGAGTTAACTTGTCTCAGTAGTTAAGTAAAATTGTGTAATTTAGTTAATTTTTTTTATGGACTTTTGAAAATCAATAGGAATTCACCAGATGTTTAAGCTTTTTTTTTGAGATTAGTTAAATTATTTAAATTTTTCTTTTTTTTATTTTAAGAAAAATAGTAAACAACAAGAAGTTTATTTTATTTCAGGTAAAAATTAATGGATTGGTGTAGTCAGATCATATTAATTTAAAAAAAATATTATATACCTATGAGTAAGAATTGGTTTTTTTTTAACATAAGATTAATTATCACAATTTAATAATAGTTTTGTTTTATATACAAATATTTAGTTATTAGTAAAAAAGAAATAATAAAAAAAAAGGAATTTTTTTTTATGTAATGAGGTTTTCAATTATTGTGGAGACTATTTTAGGAAAATTAATTGATTAATTATTTATAATTAATCAATTAATTTTTTTTATTTTGACCGGATAACGGGAACACAATTTATTTAACCTTGATTTTGTTATATAACCGATTATATTATCTTGAAATAAAATAAGAATATTAAAAACTAATACCGTGTGAAAACAAATTATTGTTTATGATTAATTACAATAGTATATAATTACAATAAATCAAAATGAAACATGCGACAGTATAGCGAGATAACTTTCGCCAGTAGCGGTCTTTTTCGGGATAATTACTTATTCCTGAAAAATGTCAGCTAATAGACCATACAAAGATGGGATACACTATGGAGGCCCGTATAGTTCAGACAAACCGTTGTTGAACCGACTTACTTATTGCGACCACAGGACGGAATTGCTTGAAGCAGCCTCCATGTTCTATTTATTGGCAGAAAGTGACTAACTCCACTTAGGCACATATTGATATATGTGGGAGGAAGTTAGTTAACTTCAGCGATAATGTCGCATGCCATTTAAGCTTATACGTTTCAGCTAGACGTTTCGTTTATTCTAAGAATTATTAAACTAATTGAATACTAAATTTTTTTTTAATAAAATAATATGTACTTACTTTTGTAACAGATGATTTTATTTGTGGAAACTGTGATTTGGTTGGTATATGGGATTTCTATCATGCAATGATTAATTTGAATAATATTAACATTAGAACGAATAATTTTTTTTTGGTCATTAATAACATATATTAGTGATTTTTTTTTTGTGTTTTGTTGAATATAAAAATTTTAGTTAGTTTCTGTTTCGTATGATAATTGCAAGTAAATTAATACAATTTTTCTTTGGACTTAATCTATTTATTCATTAATTTTATATTTTAGAAATGGAATTGGTTCACAGATACTTTCTTTTAATTTATTTAATAATTAATAATCCTTCCCACTAAATTTCTTTTATATTTACATATATTGGGTATTTTACTTATATATATAAGTAGTTATAAAAAATATATTTACTCTTTGCTGATAATTTTTACATACATATTTATTAATAAATATTTTACTTAATAATGTTCCATCTATATACATGTCTATACTAGCCTCTGTATTTACCCCGGTAGCAATTTATCTCGTCAATATTGTTTTTTTTTTCTATCATATATAAAATTTTTTTTTTGTGTTTTGTTTAAATATATATTAGACTTCATGAATTTCAAATCCAGGCGTGAAGTTGTCTCTTCGTAACCAATATCCGAGTAGGTAACTTAGATGGGGATAACGTTTAAGATGACTTAAATAAGCTTGCTGTATGAGGAGTGGTATGGTATTATCTAATATAGAAATCGGAGAAAGGTTATAAATATTGTGAGTTATTAGTATTTTAATTAGACCAGGATCACAATATAGGGAAATTTTACGAGTTAATTTATCGGCGCGACGATGCAACAATCCGATGTCCGAAAAGATATAACTACGTGTCTCTTTTGAGACGACATTTTTCGGGGCACTACCATAACTTACAAAGGTTGTTAATTTCGATAAATTCACCATTAACGAGAATAACTTAATTGTGGATATATTTACGTATGATACGTCTAAAAACTCTAACTCATTTAATGATTGAATAGCCTCATATTCTACATCAAGATATCCTAAGGATAAATGAACCAGGTTGTTCAATGATTCCAAATGGTTCAATCCCCGATGAGAGAGGCGTACACACCCGCTCAAATCTAGTTTAAGTAAAGAAATTAGATTTTCACTGATTGCTATCAGATCCCTATCAGTAATAGAACAATCGGGAATCACCAAATCCGTTACAAGGTATAAGTTATGCATGGGAGAGGGTTTAGTCGCGGCAAATACAAGGGTACAGTTCTCTTCGGAATCCACGGGGATAAATGATATCTGCGTATTTTCTATGTCCGCAAATGTAATATAGGCTCCACCTTTGACCTTGATAGTTCCGAATTTATAGCTAAATATGGGAAAAGAACACCCCGCGTAACTATTATCAGAACGATGGATAGTAAAATAATCTACATTTAGTGTCACTATATTCATTTGATTCATAAATATTGGGAACCAAACGTCAAAATGTTCGTCTATACTATGAAAGGATAGGGTTGTTAAATTATCGGAAAATTTCTGAAGATACTTAGTATGACACTCCCTAAAGGTTAACCGACCAAAATGTACCTCGATCAAATTGGTACATCGCGTAAGACAATTTACTAGCGCTTCGGACCAGATTTCTTCGTCTTGTTTGATTTCAAAAAGAATTCGTCGAACATGGGAAAGACATGATATTATTTTATAGAGAACTAGTATTGACATGGTATTTAAGTATATATAAGTTAGCCGATTTGTTGATTTTAGCCCTGAACCTTCATCACTGAAAATTATAGTGTCAATCTTTGTCCATTCTACTGTATCATAACCAGTAATTTGATCTGTAATCATTTCCATAATTTTTTTTTTGAGTATATATTCTTGATTTTTTTTTTGTAATTTTTATGTTATATATATAGTACCTGAAAAGTGTTTGTGTCGTGTTATGATTTATATAGTTAGATGGTTTATTCATGCAGTACATACAGCATTTTATTAAAATTAAGTAATAGTAAATGGGGCATATATGGAATTGATTGAAAATAAAGAAAGAAAAGTAGAAGGGTAGGATTTATTGAAATGGTATTGAGTTTTTTTTTGGAAGAATTAGGAATTGGGTGTGAGCAGCAAATTTGTTACATGGTATTATAAAACAGACGTGACATTTATTTAATGATTAATAAGATTTTTTTTACATGAATATAGTTTATAGTTAAGTAAAGCCAATAGATATAAGACATTAACATGCACCGATTAATTGGTATTATATGATATGTTAAATGTATTTTCTTTTTCTTTGTATATATATATTTACATTTTAGTTTGTTAATAGAAGTTTTGTTATATATATTATTTAAATTTACACTTCTTCAATAATAACTCTTTCTTCGGGTACTGCTATTTCTTCAGCAGGAAAATCCCGTGTCCAACGATCATTTGTTCGTCGGAAAAAGGGAGACCGTACTACATGATTAGATACAGTTTTCTGTATATTTTCATGTGTATCAGGCGAAAAAGGCGAATGAGCATATACTCTGTATATGTGACTTTGATGGGTGCGAAAAAGGTCCATTATACTGTTATCACAATAAACATATAAGGGAGGCCGATTACTTCGATTTTGTAGCAAATATAACCTTTCAAAATTTTGAACTAGTATCTGATGATCCTCCGGTTCAGAGGCTACACAGATTAGTATTTCTAATTTTGGTAATAAAGACATTAGAAGCAGTAAACTTAACCTTACGAAGTCTAAATAACTGACGTCCAAATACTTTAAACCTGCAAGCATTTGTATGTTACTGTAATTAATATTGATAAATGCAACGGATAGACATTCTAAATGAGTAAGGGAACATAAGTTCATTAATCCGAGAGAACTTAACAACACGCACCCACTTATATCTACCTGATTTAGAAGGGTGAGTCTACTACAGATAATGGAGAGTTCAGTATCTCCAATGTTACTGTAAGGTATACTTAACACAGTTAAAGACTGTAGACTATAAATTGAGGGTGTTGTTAAGTTATTGAATAATAGGGGTCGATATATCGAGGTGTAAAATCTCAAAATTTGTAAATTTAGGGGTAGATTATTAATTAGGTCATAAGAAATGTGACCTCGCATACAAATGCTGGTAAATGTGTATTCTGGGAGGTAGAATTCATATTCTTTGGACACGGTGGATAACGTAAAAGTGTCTATTTCAATGGTCAATATTTGCATATAGTCCAAGAATTCGGGAATCCAGGTGAGATAATTGGATTCCACGTAATGGAACTTTATGGCCCTCAGATGATTTCTACTATCTTTCATTGGGGCTATGTATTGGGAACGGAACAGGAGTCGCCCAAAATCTACGGATATATAAGTTTTATGTTGCATGAAACAACAATAACATACATGATACCAATTATCGTTATCATAATTAATGTCGAATTGAATATGTTTTATACATGGTAATAATAGCATCAATCTAATTAATAAATAAAAGCCTAAAGCGCTACTAGACAAGGTAATTTCTTTCTTTTCTAGGTTAAGATGATTATCCCCAGCCTCGGTAAAACGTAAGGTAGTTACTCGATGCCCATATTGATCCGCTATATTTCTTACATACTCATTGCGGATTTCATTTTGTTCTGTAACTCGGAATTCGACAAGTGTGATATTAGCCATCTTAATATTTTTTTTTTGCTGTGTGTTTATTTTTTTTTAGTATTCGATAGTTATATTTTGATTATAATAAACTTCAACCTGGAAATTGAGAGGTATATTGTTAGGCGGCACATCTATGTCACAATAAGCATGCATGCAGTTAAAATAAATCCCAAATAATAATTTGCAATTCAAAAACTAAGGATGCAGATGTGGGTTTCTAGTTAGTTAATATTTTTTTTTATATAAAAGCGGAATTTTTTTTTGTTGTTGTTTAATGTGAATATTTTTTTTTATTATTATTTTATTTTATTGTAAATAAATTTACAGATATATATATATTGGTTAAAAATGGGAATTATTTTATTTTAGTTCTTTTATTATTTTATTTTACAAATATAAAACTGCAGAGTTAATATCATCACTTTATTTTCAGAATCTCAAACTCTCACCATTAATTAAATTTTATCAGACATTGCGTTTACATAATTAATTAGGAGGAAAATCCCGAGTCCAAAGTAGGTTTTCTCTGCGAAAAAGTGATAATCGTTTTGCATGATTAAGTACTTGAAACTTTATGAATTCGGGAGGATCATGATCTATTGGACTCTTGGCTTGTATACGAACCGCTTCATAATCATATAAATTAAATAGGAATATCATGTTACGATCACAATATACTGTAAGGATTGGTCTTTCACAATCATCTATAAATTGACGCCTGCCATTTTCTAGAACTTCCATAAGTTGATCAATATCCCCAGGCTCAGAGCATATGGTAATAACTATTTCTAACCGTGATAAAGCATGTAATACATAAAGCAGATCAATTTGCAAAAAACCCAGAAAACTTACATCTAAATAAGTCAAAGTTTCCAAAGGTTGCAAATTTTCATATCGTATGTTTACATAAGCTACTGACAAACTAAGTAACCGTTTCAGTAATCGCAAATTCTGTAATCCAGCAGGGGTCAGCAATACACATCCGCTAATATCTAATTCCTGAAGTCTTGTGAGGCTAGTGCATATGCTGGATAGGCCTCTATCCTGCAAATTTGAATAAGGAAGACACAGAGCGGTGAGATTTCGTAATTTTACCAGCGCAGAATACATAGTATCAGTTAGCATCAATGGAGCATCCACTGGCGAACACAGCCTTAAATTTTCTAAGAACGGTTTTTGTTTTTCTAGTATAGAGGGAGATATTTTTCCTTGTATATTTAGTTTATGAAATTCATATCTGTTTAACTGGAATGCACGATCAACTCTACCTTCTTCAGTAAAGGTATCCACATGAATTTCTTCTATACTATCCATAATTAAAAAAGAATTGGTTCATCCAGGAATGATAATTGCGTTCGACTATATGAAAGAGTAGAATTTTTAATGTGCGGCTACTAGCTCTGAGCATTACTGAATAATCCGAACGAAACATAAGATTGCCGAAGTCAACACTAATAAGTTCGTGATAGTGATCTAAACAAATTCGACAAAGGCGATTCCAATTTAGATTGTCCCTATTTATATCAAATTGCAATCCGCGAATATTGGACAGGAGTGGTATGATACGGTTTAATTTTTTCCAACCTATGTCTCGACATGATAGAGAAATTTTTCTATCATCTAGATTCAATTTGCTGGCATTTTCTTCATTTAGACATAAATTTATAATTCTATCTCCATAGGTGGTACCTACATTATTCAAATATTCAGAACGCATTTCTCCATTTTCAGTAATATCAAATCTGTGACCTACCATAGTTTTTTTTTTTTCTGACTTCTCAAGGAACAATTAAAATTCAAACCTAAATAAATTATGCAAATAAATAAAAATAAGCAGAAATAAAGAAATAATAAAAAAATACATACAGTCAAAAATAAATCCTTGATTATGATAAAAGTATATAAGATTTAATTTTTTTTTAGTATCTTAAGATCTATTATTATATATAAGTTTTTTTTTTCTTTCCTTTTATTTAATGGATGATATTGGTTGTTAGAATTTTCTCATATTGTTATAAACCTGTAAGATGAGCTTAAAAGGAAAAATCACGTAAAACGAATTAAATTAAGATATACGACGGTTTTGAGCAGTGTTTTTCTTACAAATTTTTTTTAAATATCGGGAAACTTTTATCTTTCAGCAACGCATATGTATTTATTGGTGAAGAGAAACTTTTGTCCTAGAAATTAAACTACTAATAAGAAAATATATAATATTCCTATTCTATTATAATCTAATATTTTAATCTTTTATTGTAAATAATAAACAAGTCAATTTTACATCATTACCATCTTTTGCACTGAGTAACATTCAATCCTTATTATTTTTCTTACTAGATTAGGCTAACTGCTACAATGAGAATAAACTTTCATTAATTAAAAAAATTATATACTGAATTTTTTTTATACATGTATAAGTAAAACAATATTTTCGTCAACATTATATTCTTAATTGTCAATTCTATATAATAAGTGTGGCATTTTAGAGTTAAAATTATACTAAATAATCATAATTCATCTTATTATCTAATCAAATTTATCATACCTATATTTCAATATTGTATAATCTTATAACCTTGATATTTCACGTATGTATTCTTTTAGACATCTTAGAGTTAAAATTATACTAAATAATCATAATTCATCTTATTATCTAATCAAATTTATCATACCTATGTTTTAATATCTTATAATCTTATAATCTTGATATTTCATACATGTAATCTCACTATTACAGACTTTTTTTAAACAGTTCTTTTATAATAAAAGAGAGAGAATCGTAGAATGCAATAGGTAATATATCAAAGATATTTGATATATGTAACTATAATATAAAAAAATATTTAACATAATAACAACATTTTACAAGCATATATATAGGGAAATTATAATCGATAGTAAATAATCTATAGAATTTAGCATATATAGAATCTTGCATGTGCTTCTTATTAGAGTTTAGACTATATATATATATAGAACAACATTGTATCCATGAGTCTTCATATTATATAAAAGTAATGTAAAATTTTTGAAAAGTTACTAACTATCCGGCAGTCAGACGAACATGGTTATTGAAAGAGTTCAATAAATTTAACATTAAATTTAAACGCGTAAATTAGATTCGCGTAAAACAACATCGCGTAAATTAATAAGATAGAAACAAATTTTCAATATTCTCTACCCTTAATTGATATGTTCGGATATTAACAGCGCTTAAAATAAAAATATGTTATTTTCGATTCCCTTCTTAACATTATGAGATAAATTTTTTACTTTAAAGGGAAATTTTGTTTGGATATTAAAATCGCTTTTATAAATTTGTAAAAATAACTAATAATAATTTGTTTTTTCTATCTCCGGACATTAACAGCGCTTTTTATAAGGGTTAAATAAATCATGTAATATCATGAAGTAAAATTTTATTCGAAACAAAAATAAATTAAAATAAGATTTGGATAGACCTCAGAAAATATTAGGTCTAACAGACAATTTAACATCGCTAAATATAAACTATATATATTTTCATTATAAAAAAAACGACTATATTAATATTAAAAAAAAAACCATATTAATTTTCATATTTTATATAGATATTAAAAATAATATTATAATCACAATTACATTCAATATTTATTTAATAATACTAAAAGTTTGCATAGTATATATTTACACTTGTATCACTTAAAAAAATTTTATTTACATGATCATATATAATTATTTAAATAATCCATAATCTAACTATCATATAAAATATATATCCAAATAGATATAGTGCCTGTATACGTGTTAATAATGTAATATTCACGATACTTGGTTAAATAATATCAAATCTGATTATTGGTTCTAAATTTTTTTTTGGTCAATTTTACTATATATAACATCGCTTCTCGAAGAATTTAATAAAGGGCTCGCAATATAAAACTTAATATCGCTTCTACATGTCAGAAAGTCCTATAATTATTGCTTGTAGCTAAATTTATGAAGGGTAATCTAAGATGGCGTATTGAATAACGCAGGAAAAATTTAGGATGGAAATTTTTTTTTTTGACCAATAATAACAGCGCTAACATAAATCCATTAATACATTTCGCGGATATATAGGACGGCCGTGATTTGAAATTTCAACAAATACTAAATACAATAATCAGGATAACAAATCAGGCAAAATAATAAGTTAATCATAAGTAATATAAAAAATTAAACAGGTGAAAATTATTTTTTTATTTCATGGGAATCAGTCACATTCCACATTTATCAATTAAGATAAATACATTTTCTACATCTATATTCAACATCCATAAGGTTTGGTCTTTTTCATTTATTTATTCATGTATTAATATTTACTCGTTTATTATAGTATCGACGGTAATAATTATTTTTTTTTATGCCTTTTATTGTTTTTGCTCCAGTATGCGCGTATGAATGAGATATGAATATGAAAACTAACAATCGCTACTCAACTTTCCACTATTTATGTATTCTATCAATAATTTATAAGATTAAAATAAGTCAATGTAACCATTAATAATAAGAAATAAATGTTTTCTGTATCAGCAAAAAAAAAAAGATAAATAACAATAATTGTTTAATATAAAATTATTTATAAAAAAATATTCGAGATAAAAGCATTTTTACAGTATAACTAAATTTTTTAAATATGTCTAAGAATCAGACATATAGAACTTACAAGAACATGGGAGTTTATTAGTCTTAAAATTTTTTTTTTGATCAATAGATGTATTACATTAGGCATTAGCTTTAGGAATTGATGTCATAAACTATAACAATAAAATATAATCATATATATTAATTTTTCTGGTATTACACGTAATAACTTTTGCTATTTATTCAATAAATGTCGTAAAAACCCATATAACTCTAATTATATACTATTGATATTCATTTAGCCTAATAATATTATTAATTTATATAACCTACTATTTAATTACATTGGCTATGACAGTAACAGTTTTTATTAATATTTAGATATAGCGAAGAGTTTCAATACTTAATATACGGTTTAGTAACTTGATTTTTTTTGTAAATTTTTCTCAAACATTATTATATAATGACAAACAATTAGGAGGCAGGTATTATAAAGTTTTATATATTCTGAAATTAAAATATAAATAATATAGGAACTAGTTTTAAAATTATAATATTTCACTATTTAATGTTTCTTTATAAAGAAATGCTTGATAAATTATAACGCATATTACAATTTCAAGTGATTTTTTTTTGGCTACGTTCTGTATTTTCAAGTTAATATTATAATCATGTAAGTTTATATGTTTTATTGATATTTATAATAAATTTTACTATAAACATAATATAGTTATAGAAAAATATAATCCCATAATATGATATAATCATTATAGTTCCTTGTATTACTATGGAAATATTTAACCTTAGATATTAGGAAGTCTATTTAAAAATTATACAACTGATTTTCTTAAGGATAAAAGTTTTTTTTATGTATATGTGTATGTGTGTGGAAATGATGAATGTAGTAAAAATTTAAAGTAAGAGAAAAACACAAGCTCATTGTAAGAAATGGAATTGCCTTTACGTGTGTATTTTTTTTTAAGACCTTTTGATTCCCAAATGACAAGTCAATATTGTCAACTAGGGGTATAAATCAAAGAAATGAGTAAACTGCATACAGGTATTCATGTTTTTTTTTTTGAAAAGGAAATAAAATTTTTTTTGGCTCATCTAGCATTTGTATATGAAAGCGGATATTTTTTTAAAATTATTATTTTATGATTTTAAATACACAAGGATTTTATAGTAGAATTCGGTAATTTATTCAAAATTAATACATAATCTGATATTTAATCTATTGAATTTTTTTATATTATTATTAGTTTATTTTATTTTCTAAAGAATTATTAAATTAAATTATTACTACTTAGTTAAGACATTGATAGTTTGTTTTTATTGTTTCTTTCTTTTTTTTTATTTTAACTTCCTCAATAATTAATCTGTTAATTTTACCAAAATAAAAAGATTTTTGGAGGCACTTTCCTCTAGGAAGTACTCTATTCTTCCATGGTTTTTTTTCCGAGTTCGTACCAAACCTCTTGGCCATCCATCTATATCTGGTTCAATGGTATAATCTATATCATGATTCCTTGTTAGACGTGTAACCTCTCCCATAATTCTGAGAGGTAGAGGTTTATCGAAATACTAGCCGACAATCTTCGATAATAAGGTATTTTTGAATGCATGTGAATACCGTTTGAGTATTCGTGATACTATGACTGACAAAACATATTCATGGAACAAATCATAAGGTTCAATATCCAGATTGCGGATTTCCCTATCTTCTATTTTCTTAACCAATGTTTCATAAACATTCTTGATGGTTTTTTCTAGATCCGACGTCTCCAGAAAATCGGTTTGACGACCATCAATCGCATGCAGTTTATAAAATATTTGAGGTGTGGCGGCCATATTTTTTTTTTACCTACAAAGATACGACATAATTACCTATAATTACCCTAGCAAGAATTTTTTTTTGCTGGAAGTTTTACTTTTGGATTGGTTTAATTTTATGTGGAGGGGAATTGTATTCACATTACATATACATGAAAAAAGAGAAATCTGAGCTTTTATTGTTATTGTGACTACTGTTTCTGGGTAATGTTTATTATAAGTATATCTATTTTGGAGATGTTAAATAGGTTAAATTTATTTATTACCAAAGAAATTTTTTTTTACACGCACCGGTTTTTATCATTTAAATTTATTAATAACTACAAGAAATTTTTTTTTATTAAAAGAATATCACTAATTTTGATTAATTAAATCTGATTATTTACTTACAAATTTTTACAAAAATTTAGTTTTTCATTTGATGCCCAGTTTTCTTTGAATTTTGGGAAGTTCAAAAAAATATTATAGAGGTTACCTTTTTAGTAGATCTCCGATATTGTCGTAATTTAGAATTATTTGATTATGAATTTTCTCGATATTTTTTTTATTTAATTAATTTCTTATATCTGTTACATTTGATCTAATAATTTGCAAATAATTGTCGTTCAGAATTTTTTTAAAAAAATCGCTATCTTTTAATTATTTGGTCTTGATTATTTTAGGAATATTTGGCTGTAATAATTTCCAAAATGGATATTATTTTGACATATATATTTGTGTTTTTTTTTTGTTTTTTGTTCTTTGTCTGACCTACTAATATTACATTTCATTAATCTCAGGGAAATTTTGATATTTAGTATTCAGGTTCTAATATAACCCCATAATTTATAAACCAAAAATTATTTTGTTTCATGAAATATTTTTTTTTTGTACTTTCTTATTTTCATTATTAAAATGCCCTATATTTATATATTTTACCCACGAATATTATTTAAAAAAAAAATGCCATTATATTTTGTAAATTATTAAATAAATAAAAGGGAATAATAATAAAAAATTACCCCCATGTTGAGGCTTCTGTAATGATGATTAATTATTTGGTCATTTGATACCCCCTCTAGTTTAAATTTAATTAAAATAGAAATTGGAATGGGTTGCCTCTGAATTCCCATGGTGGAAATTTTTGACAAAAATTTAAATTTATTTTTACAGAATTAAGATACCTAAGTGTCTCTTAATTTGAATATAGTTTTTATTGTATTTTTTTTTTATTATTTTTAAATTTTTTTTTTGAGTTTTTGTTTGGTGTTTGCAAACATGGAAAAATTAATCAATAGAAAAGCTTTCCTACTTTAACACATACGCGGCGCCAGTGGAGTGGCGTATACTTATACTATACGTATACTGGTAGTATACAAGAGCCACCGCATTAACACACAGCAGTATAACATCGGTAAAGAAATTTGACAACATGGGATAGCATTTTTTATAAGCTCTTTGGACCAACTCTATATTTCTTGAGCTATGATTTTGCAAAAGACGCCGTGCCATCTTGTATTGTAAAAAGCTCAGATAATGTACAAGTTGTATATCTTGAGTAATTTAAAGATTTTGGTTGTTATTATTTTCCTCAAATTAATAATAATAAACAATTGTTTATTGTTGTTACTTTCTGATTTTTTTTTAGTTCATGTGCAATATAATTAATGATGGAAAAATTAATTTACAACTTTTAGTGAATGATTAATAGAATTTTTTTTTTGGTTCATTATCTAGTTATTTTAACAAGTGAATATTGTTAATTATTTAATAACATTCTCTTTGGTAGCTGATTATGCTTCAACATGCCACACTAATTACAAATTAGTTGGGTTATGTGACGATAAATGTATGGATGTTTTATTTTTTATAGATCTTTTAGCCGACGGTAGGAGTTTTGTTGTCCAGCCCAGTTTAATTAATAATTGTATTCAGGAATAAGTAGCTGCTATGAATTTGGTACTATCTTTCGAAAAGTCTTTTAGTGTACTAATTGATTCCTGAATTTTTTTTTAATATACATATAAATTTTCTTTGGGGGAAATATAAATACATATTTTCTTTAACAAGCTGAATTTTTTTTTGGGGTAGCTTTTTTTTTTTAAAAAAAATTACAAATTAGCTAAAGTAATAATTTAAACAGTCTAACTATATTTGGAGCTGTAATTTATGACACGAACTAATCTGCATGAATCAGGTTGCTATCTATAGAACTTTACTTTAAGTTATTTTTCTTTTCATATATATTTTTGTTGATTGTTGAATTTTTTGGTTGAAATAAGATTGATAGAAATTGAATATACAAAATCTACTAATATCACTAAAATTATGCAAATAAAGTTTATCTTAATAATTTAGAATACAGGTAATAAATAACTAAATCAAAAATTAAATAATCCACAATTAAACTGTCTAGACTGAAAATTTTGATTCTAATATAATTTTTTTTTGATACTAGTTAGAATATTTAAAAAAAAAGTAATTGAATTTAAAAATATTTAAATACAACATTAAACCGCCTGGATTGTGGGTATTCTATTTCATTATAAAATATTTGGGGAATAAAATTTATATTTTCGCTATAATAATATTCGTAAATACAGAGTAAAATGACTTTGGGTTGAGAAAATTACGTGAAAGTCTTTCGCTAAAATAATCAACTTGAATGGTTATTTTCTTTAGTTAAATATATTTTATTTTAGAACATAGATTTTATTAATAATTATGCAAATAATTAATTAGCTCTTATAGCGATGATATCTTCATAAACTGATTTTTTTTTTGTTGATTACTTCCAGAATGGTATTGACATAATCTTAGAGAGGTCTTTGAAATAGTTTTTTTTAATACTGAGTAATTGCTGTTTTTAATAATTAATAGAAATGAGGCGTAATTGGCTCACTCTGACCCCTAAATTTTAAGAAAATTTATAACTTAGTTCATTTATGTTAATAGAAAAATATTTTCGAGAAAAAACTTTTATTAAATATTGGAGAAAAGATTCAAAGCTTTAAATAAGCACATGGTTTTGTTTTATTGATTTTATTTTTCCCCCTTTCGATGAATATATTTTTTTTGCATAGATCTTATATATATATATGGAATATAGTAATAAAATAATCTTATAGTTATGAGAAATGATAAGATTATTTGACTTCCTATTAAGGTCCGATAAATCAACGCTATTTCAAGAAGTAAGCTGACAGAGTCTAATTACGGAATGTCGTATGCGAATTTTTTTTTCACACCTTTGCTGTTGTGTATATAGGAATGCAATCCCGCGTCTCTAAGAAAAAGAGAGATATATTTCTTTTTATAAAATATTTTTATGACAATTTCACTTTACATAGATTGTAATTAATTAGGAAATATTGGATAAAAACGGATGCATGTTTTGAATTTACTGCATACGTAAAACGCGATTAATTAATAATATCTGGAGTCATGTTTAAACTTGACCTACAATTTTTTTTATTACCCGATTGAATCATCTGTCATGTCTCGCCTAATTTGCCAAATTATGAAGTTTTTTTTTATGAATTAAGACGGTTTTAAAAAAATAAATCCCCGTAATTAAACGAGATAAGTATTAAATATTAAATGTTAAATATTAAATATTAAATGTCTAAATATATTTCACGAATAAAATAACTAATAATAAGCAAACTAAAGCTTTATAAAAAATAATAAAAATTATTTCATTGAAGCATTGAATTCTTCGTGAAATAAGGATATTATGAATGGAAACTTGAATGCTCGTATATACGCGTATCATTCATGAACCGTCGGTAGATATATATATATATATCTTAATACTATATATATTTGAAAATTTATTTGTTTGTCTGTCTGTCTGTCTGTCTGTCTGTCTGTCTGTCTGTCCACTCATAACGCAAGAACCGCCGAACCAATTGGCATGAAACCGGTGTCAAAATAAAGATAAAAAGTCTGCGGGTGACATAGGCCCTATATTTTCTGATTAGCTGACGTAGTTTTTGAGATATTTAATTTTTAGTATTTTTGAACTTGATAACATTTTTTAAAAATTTTAACAAAAATTGAAATATCTCGAGACTATGGAAAAATTTAGCTATCGCACTTCATAGTATTCGATTCAGCACTAACTATTCTCTGAAATTTTTATTCAAAACTGAGGTATCTTTAAAATTTTATAAAATATTTTTAAAGCTGGTAAAAAAATTTTTTTCATTTTTTTATTTTTATGGTATTTCTAATCATTTATTTGTGGATCTGTGTATATTATAATGTAATTTATATTCTATATTAAAATGTAATTTATGCGTACTAAGTTAAATTTTTATTAAAAACGTACGTTGCTTTAAAATTAAAAAAAAAAATAATAAAATTTTTTACTATATATTATATATATATTCAACTCAAATTTTAGGGTATAGTTTGGGGTGATAAAAAAGTCCTTCAGCCAAAGTTTTAGTCCTCTAGCACCTCATGGGCCCGAAATATGTCTGTTCAAAGGTCCAAAAATAGCCTGATCTGGCCCATTTTCAAAATTACACCATTCCTTTGAATTTACTACAAATTTTATCTTATTGGTTACATTTGAACTGGTAAAAGGTCTACATTAAGAAAAAAATTTTAGCTTATATATATATATATAGGATATATATATAGCTTATATATATATATACTAGCATAGATGTGAGGGGGGGCTCCGCCCCCCCTGATCTATTCCCGATGTTGTTGTTATTTATTTTTTATTATTATCATGTTGTTATTGTCCAAAATATATATCAATGTCAAAAAAAATTAACGCCTTGAAATAAGCTAAAATTTTTTTCTTAATGTAGACCTTTTACCAGTTCAAATGTAACCAATAAGATAAAATTTGTAGTAAATTCAAAGGAATGGTGTAATTTTGAAAATGGGCCAGATCAGGCTATTTTTGGACCTTTGAACAGACATATTTCGGGCCCATGAGGTGCTAGAGGACTAAAACTTTGGCTGAAGGACTTTTTTATCACCCCAAACTATACCCTAAAATTTGAGTTGAATATATATATAATATATAGTAAAAAATTTTATTATTTTTTTTTTTAATTTTAAAGCAACGTACGTTTTTAATAAAAATTTAACTTAGTACGCATAAATTACATTTTAATATAGAATATAAATTACATTATAATATACACAGATCCACAAATAAATGATTAGAAATACCATAAAAATAAAAAAATGAAAAAAATTTTTTTACCAGCTTTAAAAATATTTTATAAAATTTTAAAGATACCTCAGTTTTGAATAAAAATTTCAGAGAATACGTAAAAATTAGTGCTGAATCGAATACTATGAAGTGCGATAGCTAAATTTTTCCATAGTCTCGAGATATTTCAATTTTTGTTAAAATTTTTAAAAAATGTTATCAAGTTCAAAAATACTAAAAATTAAATATCTCAAAAACTACGTCAGCTAATCAGAAAATATAGGGCCTATGTCACCCGCAGACTTTTTATCTTTATTTTGACACCGGTTTCATGCCAATTGGTTCGGCGGTTCTTGCGTTATGAGTGGACAGACAGACAGACAGACAGACAGACAGACAGACAGACAAACAAATAAATTTTCAAATATATATAGTATTAAGATATATATATATATATATTTTTATTTTTCAAATATAGCCGGATATACATGCGATGTTATTTATGATAAATTCTAGCGGGTAATAGTTTAATTTGAAATTTTTATATAAATGTTTTGGGATCAGAAGGTTTTAGATTTGATGATGTTCAGGATAGGACTAAAATATAAATAATAAGCTTGTGGGATTTATAAATAACTGTATGTACAGATAATAAATTTTTACTTACTTGTAATTTGGATTTTTTTTTAGAATCCAGTAACTTTTGTTTTGAAATATAATATTTGAAGAATTTTTCACTGACTATACAAATAATCGTACTAATTTTTTTAAATATTTTATTTCCTTTTATTTTATTATTATTTAAAATAACGATTGTTAAGTAATATTTCACTAACTGCAGTAACTTGTAAACTCACTTTTAAGCCTATTTACTTTTCTGATATATAAATTTTATTTTATTTATAATACAAAATATTTTTATATTTTGTTAAGAGATTTCAAAAAAGAAAAACAACTGTACTGTTTGAGAGTTGGTTTTAGAATGAGAATAAAGGGTCCCCAGAGAGAATACTTTTCACCTTAACGTAGCTAAAAATTCATGCCTATTAAAGATTTTCAAATTTATTGATATGATACGCCTTAACCGCATATTGTCAATATTCAAAAATCGTATTATAAAGGGGATTATTTGATTTTCGCGAGTTTACACTTGTTTTTAGATAAAAGGGGGTTTGAAATGAATTTACCGATGAGCTACTAAACAAAAAATAAGAATAGCAATATCGTAAAATATAATGAGGCGTTCGATCAGTTCTTTTAAATTTTTTTTCGATTATAATATTCTAAACAAGAAAGTTATAAAACTAATAATTTTTGTTAGACAAATTTTAAATTTCTTAGAAGTATTTTTATTTTTCTTTAATGAAACCCAAAAAGATCAATTAGCCACTTAAATTAATTCAAAATTAATTGTAATGAACAAGCAATTCAATAATCAAGCTTATTTTTTTTTGGGTTCTTATTTCGCTTTATTAAAATAACCCATATATATATATTTATACATATATAGTTATTAAGAAACGCATAAAATCTTTGTTCCCAAGAACCAAAACTATAAAAAAAATGCAGTGCAAGAAAAATGCTGATTAAGCTTTTATTTTAATATGAAAACATTTGACCCTCTTATTATGAATTTTTTTTATGCATTACTTTGTTTTTAAAGTTTATGAGTCTGTACATGACTGCGAATTTAAACATTTCTCAGTCTGTAAAAATATCTGGTTTAGCCAATATTCAATAAAGAGCAAAATTTTTTTGTTCTAAGGAATAATATAAAAATTAATTTTTTTTTCTATCAATAGTAACGTTTAAAAGAACAGAAATGCAGTTTCGTGAAAGTTTAAAACGAGTACTTCAATTTATTGCAATATTAAATTGCATAAAAGGTTTAGGAATTATTCTATTTTTTTTTAAGATGTGCTATATTATTAATAATTTTTATATATGCAGTTGTTATTTCATGTGACGAGGGATTTATTGTGTCTAACAATAAGTGTTTGAAGCTGAAAGACCTAGGTCAAAGTTGCAATTCAACAACAGACTTTTGCTATGATCTATTTACAGTTTGTCATAGAAGATGCATCTGCGTTGAAGATTTTGTAAATAATAATGGTACTTGCATACCCTTTAATCGGATGCCTATAATAAATAAAGCCACAGTCATAAACAATAGAAATTTAATTTTGGCGGATACGACCCCGGTTATTTTATTTATTATAACAATATCAATAATAATATTTTTGGTCGCAAAATTCAAGTCTCGCGGTAGTATTCACGGTACAATTGATATTGAAAGCGCATTTTATAATAACATTTTGCCTCAAGAACTTTAATTATTGATAAATATATAAAGCTTTAGCCTTTTAAGAATTTTCATATAAGTTATATTATATATATAGTTTTCTTTTTTTTCCTATTTAACTTTTAAATAACCATGTATAATTTATTGATAAAATAAAATTATTTTAAGTTACGCGTGTTAACAATAAATAAGACTAAGTTTAAATAAACGAATTTTACTTTTCTAATTTAAATAAAATACATAATATTATATATAATCCTTAGTCAACATAAAGAAAATTTTGTTTTTTTTACTCTGTGTAGTTTGAGAATTTACATATAGAAAGTAGTTTTTGAAACATAGTTAAATTTTATGATATTATACTTTGCATTAAGTATCAAATTTTGTTTATGAGAGATCAATATTTTTTTTTTGGGGGGGAACAGATACATGTAAATTTTATAAAAAAATATTATAAGTTATAATTTTGAGGAAATTGCTTTAAATTTTGAATTTTATCTAATCTAAAAAAAAGGGGGTTTGAGTTCTAAGCGTTTATCTATTTTTCTACTAATATGACACCTATGATTAATTTAATTATCAATAAACTATGATAGCACCCTAATGATCATGAATCTTGATACATATATTTGACAGCAGTATTGATTGGTATATAGTTCATTCTCCCACTATTTGGTACACATTCTATTGTTTATTTACATGTAAAAATCATGGCTTTAAAAAGATTGAGCATTGTCTTGATTTTATGTTCTTTCATTAATATTTTGGGTAAGTAAAGTTTTTTTTTTACTTATATTTTATTGACTTTCAATTTTAACTTTAATTGTTATTAATTACAGGAATTAACGGCTGCATGGAGGGTGAATTGGTGAAAAACCATTTATGCGTTAAAGCATTGAGCCTAGGAGAGGTTTGCACGCTCCCATTAAGCTTTTGCTTTTCTAAGCATGCAGTGTGCAACATAACTTGTATATGTAAGGAGCTTTATGTCAAGGTGGATTACAGGTGTATCCATGCTGATGATATTGAGGTGAGCAACTTCCCAACTTGGATTTGTTGGATTATTGCTGCTCTGGGAGGTATCGGTATAATTACTGTGGTCATCTACAAAATATATAGGAAAAGGAGTGCTCGAGTCAACACCAATGAGTATTTATTTGATGCCTTGACAAGTACTACATCAGTGCATCCTTATGCGGTTTCTTCAATTGGTGTGTGAATAAAAAGAAGAAGAACTTAAATTGGATCTATATTTTTTTTGTATATTGTATTTAAAAATAAGTGATTTAATAATAAGTCTCTTTTTACCTAATTAAAATTGATATTTTTTTTTACTTTTCTTTAATATAGTTTTATTTAAACTTATGCTAACTTGGTGAAGGATATTTGTTGTTGGTTTAGGTAGTAAAAAAAAAAGATCTAATACATTTTTTATATATAACTATATTTTCAAATTACATATATTTTTGCTATATATAAAGTGAACTAAGTCCATTTGGCTATTCTTTAATTAATTTAACTAAATTTAAACTCAGAATTTTGTACAAGAATCTCTTATCGATAATAATTCATTTCAACACTCATTTTTCCATACAGGATATAACTTCACCCACTCCGCTAAATTTATTATGTTTATATGCCATCAATATATATAAAAATTCTTAAATTCATTAATCTTTCTAATTTTTACTATTGAGAAAAGTGAAAATGATTTTATACGACACAAATTTGTGTAAGTTGATAAAATTTTATCAAATACTATAACAAGATTTAATTTATAGACATGATATATTTTCATAACACATTACTTTTTGTCTCTTGTGGTTACAAATACATATTATATATAATTATTTTTTTTATTTTATTTTACACTCCAAAAATTACATGAATTACTAAACTAAAACACTTTTGATATGAAACTTATATATTTCCAGATAACAGAAATTTTTGTTATACAGGATAAACCAAATCAATTTTACTTGTCTAATTAAAGTTCAACTCAAGATTTTGTAAAAAAAACACACCCGATAATAACTTCATTCACTAGTTTTTCTCGACATTTGTTTTTACATACAAACATGCAAATTTTATATATCATACACCCACTACGCTAAATTCAGTAAATTGATACACCATTAAGATATATTAAATTTTTCAATCTCACTGATTTTTCACAATAATTAAAAGGAGAAAGATTTTACACAACACACATTTGCAAAAATTATGGTTCAAAAATTCACTATGTAATCATGAGCCTAATAAACTGAATTTAATTTTTATCAACAATAATAACTTAAATGTTTTACACTATTTTCAACGCTATTTTTCCCTGAAGTGTGGAGTTTGTTTGATCAATGTTTGTTAGTGCTACTTTGTACTAATGGAACATCTTAGGCCAGTTATATGGAAATTTTGATTATTGATGTCATTGATCCTATGAAGGTATATGATTTTGTAATAAAATGCAAATATAATGAGGAAATGTAATTATACCTCTATTTTGAGAAAATCGAGTCATAGAACAAGCAAAGAGTGGGTTATTTGAGAAAGTACGTGCCCCAAATATAACAATTTGAACCCATGATTTTCTTTCGGGTAACCTGGAATAATAATTGTAGAAATTAATGATGTATTATTCTGGTTTAATGATAAAAAATATTACCTGTGGTCTGGAAATTAATTTAGTGTAAAACGGAAAACCAGATATACCAATTATGGTGGTAGAATATACGTATTTCACTAAACTGTTTTTTTTTTCTCTATATTATATGTTTGGATTTGAAAATATGGACCAAAAGCCATATTTACCTCTATTAAATGAATGGCCTGGGATGAATCCAAAAATTTGCATAGCGCTGTGTGGGTTTTGAGTTCTAAAAATGTAAAAGATAGGATTACTATGGTGAAATTGTATATTGAGTATTTGTGATTTGGGTCTAGTACTTACTTTAATGAATAAGTTGAATTGTCATTTTAACTATTTTTACTTTTCTGATAAAAGTCCAACTGATTCATAACTAGGTTTAAAAACTAGAGTTAACTCCTTTTTAAAAAAAAACCTGTAAATAAAGAAATTTAAACTGAACACAAGAACCTTTTAAGAGAAATAATACTTTAATTTTTTTTAACTTACTAATTTACATTTATTTGTTAATATTTTTTTTTGGTAAACAAAGTTATACTTGTAATCATCACCTATTAACAACAACAATTTGTTTGTATGTACATCACACTATTACTTTAACACAGGTTGCCCTATGCAAATAGTAATTCTTTAGGCAACGTAAAAATAAAAAGGGTTGTGATACGCATGAATTATGAATAGAATATTTTTATTAGCTTTTAGCTCTTTTTATGAGTTGATTTTGTCTACTAGAAAAATAATTATATATGGAAGTAAATAATGAGATCAGGAGGTCAAGCACCAGCTGGTGCACAGCTGATCAAGCGACTCGACATGGGATGTCTATATCGACCATACGCAGTGTTTCGGAATGCCATAGTAATTTTTTTTTTGGTTTTATTTTTTTAGAAAGAAAAATTAAGATGATTTTAAAAATAAAATATAATAGAATTTTAAAAATAATGATTTTTATTACTCGAATTTGACATTTGAAAAGGGTATCAAATTTCACTAAATAAAAAAAAATCGAAAATGTGCTATTTGCATATACCTACTAAAGCGCCCAGTTATAGGGGCCGTTTTGTTAAAAAATTTAGGACCGTGCCCTGAATTTTAAAATAATGCACGGGTAATTTGACGCAATAGCTGATTTTTTTTGAATGCCCAGTTGCCAGATTTCATTATTAATTTCTGTTTTTGTGAAATCAATAAATTTGATAAAAGACTAATGAAGGTTGATGTTGCAAATTTGTTTTTTTTTAACATCAAAATAAAAAGACTTATACAATACGAAATTTAGATAAAAAAAAACTTTTACTTTATAGAACTTTATACACACTTTATTATTTTAACAACTTTGATTAATATACAATAAATTTTCAGTACATCAATATCATGTAATTTCACTTAATAATTTTTTTTTGTTTACATAAACATACAATATATTGTTGCATTTTAATATAAACTAATTTTAGTTTGTGTACTGTGAACCACGAATAAAAATTAAGCTTATTGAAAAGTTTTGTTGATAATAACTCATTAAAAGTTGTTTAATTGTGGTACAGATATTGGAATCTTAACAGTTTTTTTTGTTTACCATATTATTTCACTGCAATTTTTTTTTTTTTGAAAATCACAATCTGTACCACCATAAAAAAAAAGCTTAAATAGTTGTAAAGGAGAAATTTAGTCTAAACTTAATCCGTATATAGTGTTACAAATCTACAGGTGGATTTTTTTTAATTGAATTTTGCTATTTCATTTTCACCATTGTAATTCCACTGAATTTTGTACTTATTATGAATGGACCCAAAAATGCCGAATATTACTTGCGTTTAATCTGTAAAGTTAATAATTATTTATAGGTACAAATACCTTTAGGAATTCTAAAAGCACAGATTTTTACCTTGGTCCGAACAGAGTCACATTCAATTTTAGTTTTCAGTAGAATTAAACCATTAATGGATGTTAATACTAAATGCTGGTATATCCAAATCGCAACTAGGTGATGAGTCCTTTTTGTTTTCTGAATTAACGAAATGGTACATGGGTCTCTTTGTCGTTATACTTAGTCACTTGTAACAACTTGAAGCATATGAAAATTGTAGAATTGGTTACCAATCAATAATTTTTTGGAGTAATAATATGTATACTGACCATTTAATTAGAGTCTTTTAATTGACCGTATATGTAACAGTGATTGGTAATCTATTGACCCGCTATTGGCAAAATGATGGTATGACGCTGTAACATTTTATACTGACCATGAACATGTACTAGTTTACCTGCAATAGTAGGACAATCCATAAATATAGTATGATTTTTGTATATACAATTGTAAGATGTACCTGTAGAATACTCGATCAATATGTTAGGAGTATGTTCCTGAGCCAGAGAACAATTGGGTTTTTCCTATTTTCTTTTGTAGTTGTGTCGATGGAGTTAATGGACTTTGATATGAGAATAATAAGACCTGTAAGCTAAGAAAGATTTCATAAAAAGGAGAGATCTTGGGGCAATGTGGAAACTTTAGAACTTGCAACTGGCAACTTTACCTGTAGACCCCTGTGAAATTATTGTAGGCATTTACTAATGTTTTGATTCTTGGATGGTTTATCAGTATTGAGTTCTTTCAGAGTTTTTCTTTTACAATGAGGAAAAACTTGTTTTAATAACCACACTAATTGTTGTATTGGAGAAATACTGAATAAACTTAGTCTAAATATAATACTTATTTGGTTAAGTATTGTTTACTAATGTTAACTAATTTTATTGTTTGGATTAAAGAATAAAGATGTTTAATTACTCTTTAATATAAGAAAATATATTTAAGTGCAAACACTTGTACAGATTTGCTAAATATAAGTTAGCAGACGTCATGGGTTTGCTATGTTTAATGATAAGATTTAGTGTATATAGGTTGCACACGGGGTAATGTGGCTGGACTGACAAAAAAAAAATGGGGATACCCCAACAACACGCAAGCGCCGCCACGCGGCATGATATTTTACTTAATTTTTTTTTATTCGTGCGTAGTTATCAAATTGAATTTTTTTTTGGATGTCCACATTAACAGCATAAAAGTTTTGATTTTGATTTTATGCGCTATTTTTTTTTGGCTCATTTTCATTTTTTTTTTTTTCTCGAAAACTAAAAAACTAAAAATAAAAATTCCTTTTTTTTTTAAAGTCCGAACAAGGCCCTTTAGACTTTTTTTTCACCAATATTTATTCAGTGTTGCATAAAAATCACCATAACGAACCTTTTACATCAAATTTTCATATAATTATAAGGTAAAAACAGCTTAAAACCATTAAAAACCAAAATCGTTACTTACGGCCTTAATACATGAATTTTTCTAGGTTTCATGTATTTTAGAGAACAATATCATATATTTTTAAAGAATTCTTATTAAAAAACGAGTTTTGGAGGTAAATTTTAAAAATATTTAATAATTTTAACAAAAATGAGGTACGGTAAAGGCAGGAACGGTAAAGGTTTTTTTTATAGAAAAACCCAAATGAACAAAAAAAAAAAATCTTTTCAGTTTGGAAAGTAAAGTATTTTTATGATTGAAACTTGCTAAGTTTTTAATATTTTAATTACAACGCTTCTTAATAGGAGATCTAGAGGGGTACGGTAAAGGCTTTTGTTTTTGGCCCCTTCGTTATTTCTGAACTTAAACCCATTTTGTTTTCCTATTTAACAATCATTTTAAGCGCTCTTGGTGTGAGAATTTTTTTGTTTATGTATTTAAGTTGTCATTTATTAAGTTAAAAAGTTTTAAAAATGTTTTTACAAAGAGAAATCAAATTTAATATAATTAAATTGCGTTTTTCATAAGAATTTTGTAAAATCGTGTGACACACCTTCTCACCCTTGTAATAATTAGTAAAACTAAGTTTGAATTTTTTCTATATGGAAAATGTTGAACCTTGTGATATAGTAATCAAGCCCAAAAACAAAAATTTTTTGAAAATTAATCGATAGGTGTGAGTGACAGACACTCCTTTTTGCTATATTTTTATGTTTTATCGTAGTTAAAACATTAAATTATGTTGATTTTTATGGTGCACCATCAAAAAATAATTGAAATTGAAAATTAAATAAAAAAAAAATTTTTTTTGCATCTGTTAGTCGGAAACGTGTTGTACGTCATTTTTTTTTTTTTTTTTTTTTTTTTTATGGGAAATATGTGAATCTTACATCAGCCATGGAGTGTTTGCGGGCCTTAAAGACCCGCAAATTTCCATGACCGCCCAGTTGCACAAAGTGCACAACTGGGAGACCACCGACGAACGCGGTCGCCGGCTACGCCCCAGATTCTTACTGGATAAACACACTTTAAACCCCCTGCGCTTGTTTGTCCCAAACCGGAACTCCCTTTTCAGGTATAACTTCAGTTTGGGACGCGCAGCCTAGGCAGCTGGCCGCTGCCTTCCCCCTGCCTAGGGACAGGAGAGCTCTCTACGATAGAAAGCCCTCTTCCTTCTTCTCCAACAAGGTGGTCCTTACGTACTCTGCTACTTTGTTCCAGTTTTCGGAACTCCGTAGCATTTCCGGGACCACCGTCTCCGGCCTCCAAATCGGGAAGGGCGGGCGCCCCTCCGAGTAGCGAACACATTCGAAGAATGTGTGCTCTACTGTATCATCCACGCCCGGACAGTGCAAGCACTCCTTTGTTGCCACCTTATGCCAATGCTTCAACATGACACGGAAATACCCGTGTCCGGTTAAGAACTGGGTAAGGTAGAAATCCACCTCCCCATGCTGTCGTCCCATCCATGCCTGCAGGTCTGAGATCAGTCTGCGCGTCCATAGGGCATTTTTCTCTTGGTTCTTTTTCCATCGTTTATTCCATGCTTTCATAGAGTTGAAGCGGGCGCGAGTGGAAGCCACTTCGCGCTCATCTACGCTCTCGTAGATGAATTTCCGCTCCAACGCTAGCAGGTCGATGGGTATCACCGAAGCAACAACCTGGATCGCCTCTAGAGATACCGTGTGGTATCCGCAGGCGATCCTCACTGCCGCTTGCCTCTGTACAGACGATATTTTTCGCCTGTACTTGGCAGTTTCTGTGGTCTTCGCCCAGACTTCTGATCCGTAGAGCAGGACAGAGTTGACGACTGACATCAGGAGCCTTCGTTTCCCTGGTTTGGGTCCCCCAATGTTGGCCATGAGCCTTGACAGGGAGGATGCGGCCGACGCTGCCTTTTCACACGACCTCTGAAATTGCTCCCAGAAGGTCAGCTTGTTATCAAGCTGAACTCCCAGGTATTTCACCGATGTTCTGGTTCGGATCGTGTGAGGGTTTCCGCCGTCGTCGATAATTACATCGAAGTCGGTGGGAACCCTTCGACGAGTCAGCAGTACGATCTCCGTTTTTGGGATCGCAAGCTGGAGCCCGTGATCGCCCATCCAGAGGTTGATCCGTCTCATGACTAGATTTAACCTCTCCTGGGTCTCTTCCATGTCCCTGCCAGTTATGGTTAGGGCCACGTCGTCGGCGTACCCGATCAGGGAAACTCCTTCCGGGAGGTGGACGCGCAACAAGCCATCGTAAAAGGCATTCCACAGATCAGGTCCGAGAACCGAACCTTGCGCGATGCCTGCACTCAGAACCCTTTCACGCCTTCCGTCGAGCGTGTCGTAGAGCAGTCTCCGGTCCCGCAGGTAATCCTTTAGTACGTTACCCAGATACCTGGGTATCCGGAAATCGTACTCGAGGGACCGGATCATGTCATCCCACCTGGCCGAGTTGAAAGCGTTTTTGACGTCCAGCGTTACCAGAAGGACGTCCCTGCGAATTGCAGGCCGCTTTTCCCTCTCAGCCTCTACGGTATCCACGACACGCCGAATGGCGTCTATCGTGGAATGCCCTTCACGAAAACCATGCTGCTCCTCAGAGAGACCACCGCCCTCCTCGATTGCCCTTCTGAGCCTTGCCCGGAGCAAGCTCTCCATCACCTTACCAATGGTATTTAACATACACAAAGGTCTGTAAGATGATGGAGAGTCCGGGGCTCCCCCCTTGCCCTTGTTCAAGAGCACGAGACGTGCCACCTTCCACTGCTTTGGAAACACTCCAGCCACCAAACAAGCATTGAACATGCTTAGCAGGATACCAGGGATTACTTTGACCGCTCTTTTGAGCACTTCCGCCGGTATCCCGTCCGGCCCCGGCGCCTTGCCATTTTTCATGGCCTTTATGGCCTTGACCATCTCGCCTTCGCTGAACAGCGGCACTTCCTCCCTGGGTATCACCTCAACCGGGTTTTCCCGGATGGGCCTTTCAGGGAAGAGAGCACCGACGATCCGTTCAGTCGACGCCGCGTCCATCATGTTGTCGGACCCCCGGTTCAATTTGCCCATTACGACTTTGTAACCTAGGCCCCAGGGGTCCTTGTTTACTTCTTCGCGTAATGAGCGCAGACATCCAGCCTTGCTTTGGCGGATGGCCTTGGCCAGCCGGTGTTTGGCGTCCTTGTGTTCCTGCGAAAGCAAAGCAGCCTCAGGTCTGTCCCGTGCTCTTTGCGCCCTTCGTCGCGTCCTATGGCATTCCTTTCGGAGCTCAGCTATTTCGGGATTCCACCAGTACACTGGCTTTCTCCCTTTCCAGGGCCTACGGCGAGGCATCGAGGCATCACAAGCCCCACGTAATAGAGACGTTACTTTCTTAACTAAGATTTCAGCCTCGTGGGGACTTGTAGCCCCTCCATGCCAAGCGGGGATGGACGCTGACTCGATTCGAAGATACTCCTCGAATCTGTCTTCGTCCATCTTTGAGACGTTCCAGCCCAGAGGACGCCTCCTGTACGGAGGACGTTGTGAGGCCCCTTCCAATACCCGGAAGGCGATGTAATGGTGATCACTACCATTGTATTGATCATCCATCACCCTCCAGTCGCCTATTTTCCCAGACGCAGCTTCTGTAGAGAAGGTTATGTCCGGTATAGAGGCACCCCACCCTGATATTGTATTGTTACTAGTACTTTGTTATCACTTTTATTTATTGAAGTGATTTCGTGTTTTAAAATTTTAAAATTATCTTTATTTGTAACCTTTTTTTTTCAAAAACAATATTCTTTCTTTGCCAAAAAAAAATTAAATAATATCTTGATAGGAAATATGCTACTGTTCTTTCTTACCAGCTTTCCTTTTAGGGAGCCACTTTATGTTACGTATCCTGAGGTTTTATCCAAGGGATACGTAAAAATAAAACTTTTCAACTGTTATTCCAAAAACTAAGAGAAGCAAATCTAAAACTTCAAATAAAAAATGCACATTTTTAAAACGGGAACTAGTATATCTAGGATTTAAAATTTCAGAAAAAGGAGTTCAAACAGACCCAAAAAAGGTTATTGAAAAAGGACACACCATTTAAATGGACAGAAGAAACTCAAAAAGCTTTTAATTTACTAAAAGAAAAATTATGTACAGCACTAGTTTTGATATTCCCAAATTTACAAGCTGAGTTTTCCTTATATACGGATTCCAGCGGTTAAGGAATCGGTTGCTGCTTATGTCAAGGACCCAAGGGCAAAGAAAATCCTGTATGCTATATTTCACGAACGTTGACTACTAATGAAAGAAAATTTTCGACTTATGAGAAGGAATTTTTTGCCATCTACTGGTCGATTGACCACCTAAGAGGTTACTTATATAAACATTTTACAGTTTACAGTGACCATAGACCATTATCTTTTTGCGAAAAATCAGAAAAAAATAAAAGAGTTTTAAAATGGCGTCATAAACTTTCAGATCTAGACTTTACAATAATATATCTTAAAGGTAGGACGAATGTTGTTGCGGATTGCTTAAGTCGACAAATAGAGATACCTCAAGAATCTAATGTTATAACTCGAGCTCAAAAAGCAAAACAAGAAAATCCATCTACAACAAAAAATAAAAATCCTACAAATAAAACTGTTCAAACGCAACAAAAATCAAAAATACAAAAAATTTCACAAAAATGTAAAAATAAACAAAAAGCGCCTAAGAAAAGAGGCAGACCACGGAAACATATCACCAAAAATAATACAGACAATAAATCAGTAACAGAATCTGATTCCAGCAGTGACGAAAGTTCATCTAAAAGCTCAGATAACGAGGACATAATAAACAATGACAACATTAATTTACAATATAATACTGATTTAAATTTAAATAACTTAGTTTACATAAAGGATTTATTAGAGTTTAGAAAAGATAATATTATTTATTTTATAGATGAAAATGGAAAAGCCTTGTGCAAAGAAGCTATTAATTTAATAAAAGCAGGAAAAATACAAGTCTCTTCTGAAAATAAAATTAACACTTTAAATATTCAAAAACATAAAAATAAAATTTATTTCGGCCTATCCATTAATTCTAAAGAATCAATTAAATTAATTTTAAATAATATAGAAAAATTATTTTTACAAATAATCACTTACCTTAACAATTTTAGTAATAAAAATAATCTAAGTATTGCAGAAAGCATATTTATAGCTAACGTTTCTTTTAGAGATATACTAACATTACTACATAAAATTGCTGACAAAAAGTTTAAAATAATAGTTTGTAAGCAAACCTTAATTTATGTACAAGAAAAAGACAGAGAAGCTATTTTTAAGGAATTTCATTAACTGCCTACTGCAGGACATAGAGGTCAAAAAGCTACTATACATAGAATTCGCCAGTCTTACTACTGGGAAAATTTAAAAGAATATGTACAGACAAAAATTAGCTTATGTTTAAATTGCCAATTACGGAAAATTTCACACCGTAGAGTCAAATTACCGATGAAATTGACCCAATGTCCAGGGGCGGTATTTGAAAGAGTATCAATTGATATTATGGGTCCCATAGGAAACGTACAGCTGATGGCTACAAATACATATTAATGATACAATGTCAATTGTCTAAATTTTTAGTAGCTGTTCCTCTCAAAAATGTCGACACACCTACGGTAGCCACAGCATTTATTAAAAATTTTGTATGTTATTTCGGATCTCCAAAAATACTACTTTCGGACAGAGGTTCTCAATTCATAAATAACCTAATGAAAGCAGTAGCTAGACGGTTCAAAATAAAGAGAATCACGACTACTAGCTATTCCCCAAGTTCAAACGGAATGGTAGAACGGTCAAATCACGTGATTACAGAATACCTTAGGAATTACACAAATAAATACAAAGATTGGCATATGTATATAAATTTAGCCAGTTTTTGCTATAATAATACTGTACACAGTTCAATTGGTTACTGTCCACATGAAATCGTATTCGGTTTACTAGCTCGCATGCCTTCAGAAGCTAAAATAAAAGAATCTGAAAAATTACCAACTTATAAAAATTATTTAATAGATTTAGTCTTGCGACTGATAGGCATACGACAAATTGCAAACGAAAACTTATACAACGCAAAATTAACATCAAAATAATATTATGATAGAAATGTAAATATCACAGAATTTGAAATCGGAGATATAGTTTTCTTAGCAAAAGGAGGCGAATTGTCAAAACCAGACGATCCTTATTAAGGACCATTTGTAATCGTACAAAAATTTTCCGATTATAATGTGAAAATTCAAAAAGTTGGAACAAACTCAACCCAAATAGTTCACGTTAGAAGATTAAAACGACCAACCTTAAAAGCTAAATTCTAAATAAAATCTCTTTCTTGTACATCGAATAAAATAAATTAAAAAAATATATACATAGTACATAAAAATAAAAAAAATATAGATATAGCATAAATAAAATATAATATATACGACTCATTTTCATAAAAACTAAGTTTTATTTTACTATAATTTTTTTTTTTTCTTTTAGCTTATAATTAATCTTATGCTAATTTTTAATATATTATTTATTTGTTTAGAAACCATTATGCAGAAATGTGTGCTCATCGTTTTATGTTTTAGAATTATAAACTCTGAGTTTCTAATAGGATTTGACTGTGGCAGCGCTACAAGTAATGTAACTACGATTTCTTTGACAAATGTACCTAATTGTAAAATAGAAAAACCAAAGGTCAGTACGACCAATGAATATATTGCGCTGTTACAACTCAAAGAATACGAAAAACTCAGAGTTTACCAATGCTTAATAGAAATTCACTGAGTTGTCCAATCATGCTACGGGTACTTCAATTATGTGAAACCCATAGAAAGAGCAGAAGAAACTTTCATCATAGAGGTCAGTTCAGAAACGTCTAAAAATATCCGCGAAACGAGAATTTATAAATATGACAATAGTCATGTAATTACTAATTTAAATATAAATGAAACAAAACAGTACCAATCGTATTTTCCGGTTCAGCTGAAAATAATGAATGTACAGGTGGATTTTATAGTGATGAATTCGGGACATTCACACATGTTTTCGTCCAAGGTCACATTAAAATAACATTATCACAGCAGTATGCATCATTAGACTTACATTCTAACATAGTACGTTTAAATTCAGGTGTGTCTTGTGAGTTCAATAAATATCATTGTATGGATATACAATATGGCCATACTTTCTGGAACAATTTAGAAGATAAAGGCTGTATCTCAGATCATTATACTATTTTATATTACGGATTCGCCGAAAAAGTAACTGATTTTACGGATATTAAAAATAATATTACAACATATATATTGAACTCGCAACATACAACCATTGCTTTTAAAATAATAGAAGAAACTTCTATTTGTCAAATACCAGCGTTAAGAACACTCCACCCACGTATACTAATCTTAGATAATAAAAAAGTTGTATTTAATCAAATTCTGCAACACATCCCTATCGGAAATACGGGCGTACAAGATTTAGATCTTTTTACATACGTAAATCAAAAATTTGTTTTTATAGAACACCATATAAATTTACAAGCAGATAAATTATATTTACATATGTTGAGAAAAGAATGTGAATTAGAAAAATCCATACTCCAAAATAACCAAATCCTAGCCACATTATCCCCAGATCATTTTGCATACTCAAAATTTGGAATTGGCCATTACGCAAAAGTAGTCGCAGAAGTAGTTTACATAATACGTTGTACACCAGTCAGGTTAAAAATGGTTCAAACTGAACGTTATTATAACGAATTACCAGTTTTAAAAAATAATAAAACATTAAAATTTTTAACCCCAATAACAAGAATTTTAATTAACCAACCAACCGAGGTAAGCTGTTCAACGATTTTACCACCAATTTTCAAAATCAATGACGTTTGGCTAAAATTTTTACTAAACCCTTTACCAGCACAAGAGCCAGTTATTTTGAAGCCAGACACCAAGATTTCTTGGAAATATGAGCCGATAAAGAACCTGGCAACAAGCGGAATTTATTCCGAAACAGAATTAGAAAACTTACAAAAAAGTATTTTGTTCCCAATGGAATGAGAATCGCTTTTAAATAGCATAGCGAGATCATTGAATGGCGAAACTTCAATACATCAAGACTTATTCAAAAATCTACTAACACAAAACTCCATATACACAATTATAGATCACCTTTTCGACACAGTAAAAAAAGATTTTTGGGATTTCAGCCTGACATCAGCCGGAATATTGGGAATACTTTCCATATTCTACGTAATTAAATCAGTTTTATCAGCAATTCTAAATTTTTTCCAATTACATCAAATATATGGTTTCTCATTTTACTTATTAGGAGCAATTTTTACATCTGTCACAAATTTTCTAATACAACTTTCAAATTACGAAAATAAAAATAATCATTCAGAAGTCAACACGAATCCCATCATAGAATATCAAACTAAAAACGACGAAGTAAAAATCAACATGGAACAAAACAATCCTAACAATCCAGTCTTCAAAATCCCCCCAGTACCTACCGAAGCCACTTACATTGAACCCAAATCATATAATTCCTTCGACAAAAACTTTAAATTTTATAATAAACACTAATCACATTATTATTTCAACATATCAATTCTTTTTTTCCATTTCTCTAATTTTGATTTTCCAAAATCAAACCTTTTGTCAGTTTTAAAATAATTTATTATAAAACTCCCAAAACTTAAACGGGGAGGAATACCTGAGTAAGGGTACCTTAGGGTACCTGAGGAAGGGAACCTTACACAATTTGAATTAATACAACAAAATAATAAAACTTTTTGTAAATAATTATTAAATTATATTAAGGACAAGTAAAGATGAGTTTTATAATAATAATAATAATGGCGTCGATAAAGTAGAAAATTTGCAAAATTATTAATTAAATTAGCGAGTATTTAATTATTTGAAAAATTAAGAGTCCATCCTCGATAATTGTAAAATTGATTCGATTACCAATTTTAGATTAATTGCTTTCCATAATTTCCAAGTAAATTGCTTTTTTCTAAAATTTTTAATGAAAAAAGCAACTTTCTCGAAACATAACGTACAGAATTAAATGAAACTTTGTATCCGACTTTATTTTATGATTATCTAGGGCTGTCCATTTTTCATTGTTTAATTATTAAAATTTTTTTTTTCTTTTATAAATGGCTAATTCCATGTGAAACGTACGTTGACTTGCAGATGGGGTCTTCCGATTGAGCTGTAACTTTGCACATGTGTTTATACATATAAAATGTCCTCACTCCCCAATTTTTACGTCTTCAAATCAATTCTAGCCGTCTCTGTGAATTTTTGAAATTTTGGACCGATTTTAAAGCTCCCAGTCACCAATTTTTGCTTCATTATATAAAAGCCTTAAGAAATGTTAAAAAAATTATTGGAAAATAGGTTTAGATCGGAAATTTCCCTGGCTATCCGAATTTCCAACCCATTTTTTAACATTTTTACGTGAAAAGCCGGAAAATCGGAAAATGTGAGCCGTCCCGGCTGTAGCTCATAGCTCAAAACCCGTCACTTCAAATAACTTCAAACTGGGGGTGGAGGCAGAGTTTTGCATATACTTTCACCTGGATTAATACGGGTTTGACTTTTTTCACATAGGAAAAAGTTATAACGATAATAAGTGAAATTTTCCGATTTTGAAAGTGCAATTTTAGCTAAAAAACTATATTTTCATGCAAATTTAGGCAAAAACCGATTTCATATTTAAAATTTATCATAAAATAAACTTTTTTTTTTACTTTTCAAACCATTTTTTTTTTATTTAATAAATTTTACAAAATAATGCTGTTTATAAAAAGCTATATTTATACAATTTATTGTATGAGTCTTTCTTTGCCAAAACAGCAATGTTTGACAGGTTGAGTCGTCGGATCTGCCTCAAAATTTCCCCATGATTTTATAACACTAAGACAGGAAAATCCTGAAATTTTCAGCTCATTGGGTATTTCTCAATCAGCGTTGGTGCTTTTTGGGAAAATGCTAAACAAAAATAAAAAACAGCTTGAAAAAATATTCTGAAAAAGTATATATGTAGGAAAATCCCCACTAAATCGATTTCTGCCATTAGTTTTTCGGAAAACCCCCGGGAAACTTCGGAAAATGGGAAAACGTGTTTTAATAATCTAAAACAAACTGAAATCGATCCTTATTGGCCGAAATAGAAACTATTTTATAGCTAGTTAGATGGGATTTCGGTTGAAGTAAATTCAAAAAAAAATTTTTCAAAAAAAAATGGCGGCAAAAGAGTTATTTCGGTTTTTCCAAAAGCATTTTCTCAAAAAGCACCAACGCTGATTGAGAACCACCCAATGAGTTTGATTGGGCATAACTAGGGCTGTTTAAGACCTAGAGGGCTGAAAATTTCAGGATTTTCCTGTCTTAGTTTTATAAAATCATGTGGAAATTTTGAGGCCGATCCGACGACTCAACCTGTCAAACATTGCTCTTTTGGCAAAGAAAGACTCATACAATAAATTGTATAAATATAGCTTTTTATAAACAGCATTATTTTGTAAAATTTATTAAATAAAAAAAAAAATGGTTTGAAAAGTAAAAAAAAAAGTTTATTTTATGATAAATTTTACATATGAAATCGGTTTTTGCCTAAATTTGCATGAAAATATAGTTTTTTAGCTAAAATTGCACTTTCAAAATCGGAAAATTTTCACTTATTATCGTTATAACTTTTTCCTATGTGAAAAAAGTCAAACCCGTATTAATACCAGGTGAAAGTATATGCAAAACTCTGCCTCCAACCCCAGTTTGAAGTTATTTGAAGTGACGGGTTTTGAGCTATGAGCTACAGCCGGGACGGCTCACATTTTCCGATTTTCCGGCTTTCCACGTAAAAATGTTAAAAAATGGGTTGGAAATTCGGATAGCCAGGGAAATTTCCGATCTAAACCTATTTTCGAATAATTTTTTTAACATTTCTTAAGGCTTTTATATAATGAAGCAAAAATTGGTGACTGGGAGCTTTAAAATCGGTCCAAAATTTCAAAAATTCACAGAGACGGCTAGAATTGATTTGAAGACGTAAAAATTGGGGAGTGAGGACATTTTATATGTATAAACACCTGTGCAAAGTTACAGCTCAATCGGAAGACCCTATCTACAAGTCAACGTACGTTTCACATGGAATTAGCCAAATATAATATACCAATTGATAAAACAGAATCCCCTCTCTTATATTTAAAAATAAAGAACAGTAGAGGTCGCAACTAGTTTTTTCCGGGTATATTTTATCAAATTAATTTTTTTTTTTTCATTTATCACTTATAGAATCTTTGCTTATAGTTATAAAAATATGTGGCTTGGTAATTTTTCTAAAAAAATAAGGTATGCCAATTTAATAAATGCACATTATATATCTTACTACTGTAATTATTTTAAAATTATTTGTGTGTGTATATTCAACAGGGTCGAACCAAAGAACAAAATTTCATAAAACCGGTGTCAAAATGAAGAAAAAAAGTCTGCGGGTGAAATTGCTCATAGTTTTGCGACTCATCTATCTTACTCTTGAAGATATTTAATTTTTACGCTCACGTCTTATTTAATTTTTATTATCTATTAAAATACTTAATTAGCAATAAAATTTTGTGTATTTTTAATTATAATTAAATAATTAAATATATTAAAAAATGGGGAAATAAGTATCATTTTATTATAAAATCTTCTGAAAATGTCTTCATCCATTTTATCTAATTGGTCGATTCATTGATGCTCTGTAGTATCAGCGTTACAATTGTATAAAAATTTCTAAGGCAGTTTTAAATGTTAATTTTTTAATTTATTATAATGTAAAAATAATTATAAATTTAAAAAAAAATGTTTAAACTAATAGAATAATATTAGATTAGTTATAGAGATGTGACACATAATATTATACGAAAACTCATTCAACCTATTAAAATAAAATGTCGCTCTTGATTTCGCCTACCAGGACGAAAGAATAATTTATTTTGAGGGATGGAAAGGGTACGTAGCACCGAGGGACAGTAATCAATATTTGCATTCAGATGCAATATTAAATATTTTTTTCTTGAGATAAATTTTGAAAATAAAAATAATAATGTTTTATTAAAATCATGGAAAAAGTTCGTTATTTACAATCTGCATTTTATTGTATAACTGTTTTTATTAATGAACCAGTTTTACTGTTATTAAATATGACGTTTGCGCGTTTCTGTGCTTCTGTGCTAATTAAAAAAAAATTCCTTATAAAATGAGATATTCATTAATATTCATCGCATGTATAAATTCTTTTGTAAACATAAAAATTTATAGCCTTATGTAAAATTTCCTGCGTAATCCAAACTTTTTAATTGGTCATGTGACTTAAAAGGAAATTTGAAATTTTTAAAAAATAAACTTTTAAAAGCTGCTATTTTTGCATCAAGGGCTTTCAATACGCAATAGCCCAGTGGTTTTTCTTTTTCATCAAAAAATTTGAAGTATCAGAAGTATTTTGAGTCCTACTAGAGCATATCCTAAAAATATTTTTCATTATGCTATTGATAAATTGACTTTTGAAAGAAAGCAACGTATTTTATTGATTTCTCGCGCATCCACAGCTCAAAATATAAATCAGAAAAAGAAAAGAATTGTACGGGAAATTTTTTATTTGGACCTAAGAAAAATTAAATTTTTACGTTAATATGAGATTTTCACAGAAAAAATGAGAAAAATTATCTTTCTTTTTTCAAAAATAGCCTAAAATCGAAAATGGCAACCAAAAATCGCGGACTGAACCTTTTTTAGATAAAAATCTAAACTTCTTTTTTTATTTTTGCACGTATACAATCTACTTTTTGAATGAATCTATTATTCGATCAGCTATCGTACTTTAGGAGATATTAATTTTTACTATTTTTGGGAAAACTAAAATTTTTTAGTAATTTCGTTAATCGAAATATCTAAAAAATATGATATAATTTTATGAACACAATTGGTATTACTTGATTACTGGCAGTGGCCATATAGTGTTTTTCTTAATGATTTTAAGAATTTATCGATCTTATTGGGCAAGATGATTTTTTGTTTTGTCAGAGAAATGGTTGGCAACGATGCAAAAATTACAAATATTCGCGAAATTAATACCAATTTTAGCCAACCAGAGTTAATGGTTTTTTTAAATAGGCCTTATAAACTTCACCGTACCAGCTCTGAAAAGTTATACCCTATATTTCAGAGCAACTAGTATATCCTCGTATTAAAGCTAATCATAAGCTAGTAAAATAATGAGTAAGAGAGAGACAAATTATCTAGTTATAAACATGATTGGTTACACAGAAACTAGTTGATTTGAAACATACGGTATTTATTTCAGGCAGACTCGGGCAGCATTTGTTGTGTAGCGTGTTCTGTCATACACGCAGATCCATGTATACCACAACGTACGCTTATATAGGCGTGACAGAGTACGTGGCAGGTTAAATCTTATTAGCAGCAAAAGAAAGTAGTCCACAATTGCATCAGTGAAGCCACGCATTTTTCTCCACGTTTTTATTTATTTAGAAATTTTAAATTAAAAAAATTAATTATACTTTTAAATTTAAATATAGTGTAATAAGGAAAAATATGTGCTTTATATGATTAATGTTCGAGTGATTATGTAAGAGTATTTCATTGCAACCTGGGTTACTGGTCTGTAAACAAAATTTCTTAGCAGAAAACAAATATTGAACACCAGAATACCAGATGCTGAATTGTGAATTCTCGTCGTTTTTTACAAAAAAATAAAAATAAATTAATAGTTAAAGGTGTAAATAGTTTTCAAATTTTATCCATTGACATTAAATAATGATAAATAAAATAGATAACTTTTTGGAAATAAGGAAAACTCACAAGTATATGTTTTGTGCCAAAAAAAGTTGTAAAAGCATCGTTAAAAAAAATAGTGAAAAGTATGATAAAAAATAGTAACCTAAATTTAAAACAAATGTTTCATATCAGAAATTCAAAACAAATATTATTTTTGATACATAACTTTTGAAAATAAAAAATGGAGAAAAAGTACTTGAGTGAAATGATTTTATTTTGAACATCAAAATTAAATAATTAAATAAAATGTCAAAAACTTGGGTTAGAGATTATGTTGTCATTGAGCTTAGAGATCTGCAGGTAAAATATCCAAATTTGACAATCGCTAAAAAAAAAATTTCATATCCTTCTTTTTTCCAGGCTAAGACCATGGTTGTTGATGCCACTGGTGTATATGCACTTATAGCTGGGTATGGTTTATTATAGACTGTTCAATAAATAAATTTGTTATCTAATTTAATACTAATTATTAATTTAATTTTAGGCGTCGATTTTTGGCAGTAAAAAATCTTCACTAAAAATCTTGACAAACCGACTCGTTAAAAAAATTTCCAAGACAAAGCAAATATGAAATAGGTACTGCAGAATGGAATCCAAATTTAAACACTTGTCATTTGTGTGCAATTTCTGTAAGTTTAAAAAATAATAACTCATACAATTATTGCAGGATTATTTAAACTTTTTTATTTATATTTAGAGTAATAACCGAATAGAAATTTTGAATTTTTTGGGTGGAGCAAGTAGTGATTTACAAACTATTCATAGTTTAAGAGCACTTACTTGAGTAATTACTGATTTAAGTTGGCATCCAAAGGAACCTGATACTTTAGGAACTTGTGGCATTGATGCTTACATATACATTTGGGACCTGAGAGATTCCATAAAACCAAGTTTATCTTTCTCAGCTGTTAGTAAGATACGATACATAAGAAAATTTTTTAAAATTTAATTTTAAAATTCATTTTAAAATCTTTTTCAGCTAGTGCTTCTCAGATTCGTTGGAATGGGTTATCCCCTAATACAATAGCTACTTCACATGATGGAGATGTAAAAATGTGGGATCGAAGGAAAGGGAATAATCCTGTTCAGTATAATGTATATACAAAGAACATAATATTAGTATATCTTCTAATACTAGTATATCTTCTTTGGTATATAGCTGCTCATTTAACAAAAGTAAAAATATAAATAATATTGATTTAGTAAAAGCATTGTGGACAACTGAGTAAACTGCTTAATCTATGTTTTAGAATCATGGATTGGATTGGTGTCCTTTTGCCTAAAATCAATTGGCAACATCAAGTCAAGATTGCATAGTAAAAGCCTTTGATATTAATAATTCTAGAAGAGCAGATTCTCCTGTTTGGAAAGCGAGATACAAAGTAAATATTAGTTAAATTAGAAAATCATAATAAGAATTCCATTTATATTTAAATAAAAATTTTAGCCATTTGGAGAAGGTTTAGTAACAGTTGTGGTTCCTCAATCCTTCAATTGTGAGAATTTGAACTATGAGAGCGGTTGAAATTTAAAATAAAGAGAGGTACTTATTGCTCGTAATGATATCTAGCTTTGCATGACGCTTTATTACAATACTCTAAACAATAAATCGTTTTGATATAACTAATTTGCTCAATAATTAAACTTAGCACAATGATTTAGGTTGTTTCAGAAAAAAGCAACTGAAAAAACTTGAATCATTATGTCTTAAGGATAATTATTCAGCATATTAGTAGTGACAAAATGATTTATTGTTTAGAATATTGTAATAAAGCTTCATGCAAAGCTGGATATCATTACGAGCAATAAGTACCTCTCTTTATTTTAAGTTCCAACCGCTCTCTTGTTCGAGTTCTCACAATTGAAGAAAGAGCATATGAACAAGTTCATGAATGCAGCTCAAAATGATTGCTAATTTTGAATTTTATTTTTATTTAATACTTCATGATGAATATGTTTTTAAAATAAAAAATAATTACAGTATAAAGTACTATGTTTGAATAAAAAGAAAAATTAAAAATTATTCTGAGATTTATTGAAGTTTCAAACTTGCTCTTTTTTCAATTGTGAGAACTCGAACTATGAGAGTGGTTGAAACTTAAAATAAAGAGAGGTACTTATTGCTAGTAATGATATCCAGCTTTGCATGAAGATTTATTACAATACTCTAAACAATAAATCATTTTGACACTACTAATATGCTGAATAGTTACCCTTGAGACATAATAATTCAAGTTTTTTCAGTTACTTTTTATTGAAAAAACCTAAATCATTATGTCCCAAGTTTAATTATTGAGCAAATTAGCTGTATCAAAACGATTTATTGTTTAGAATATTGTAATAAAGCTTCATGCAAAATTAAAAATCATTAAAAGCAAATATTTATCTCTCATTTTTTATTTAAGTTACAACCGCTCTCATAGTTTGAGTTCCCCAAATTGAAAAAAGAGCGTATAAACAAGTTTCAAACTTCAAAAAATCTCTGAATAATTTTTAATTTTTGTTTTTGTTCAAACGTAGTACTTTATACAGTAATTATTTTTTATTTTAAAAATATATTCATTATGAAGTACTAAATAAAATTTAAAATTAACAATCATTCTAAGCTGCATTCATAAACTTGTTTATACACTCTTTGATTTCTCAAAATACGAACTAGTTCAAGAATGCAGCTCAAAATGATTGTTAATTTTGAATTTTATTTTTATTTAGTGCTTCATTCTGAATATTGGAACGGATGGGATTTCTCTCAAAGTAGTTTTTTTCTAAAATACTGGATCAAGCTCTAAAAAAATTAATTATGCACAATTAAGAAGAATAAAGTCTGACAGTCCAGTTTTATATAATATCAAAGATCATGAACAAGTCCTTCCAGGTGTTATTGGTCTTTTTCAAGATCAAGAACTTGAGATAGAAGTAAAGCGGTATAAACTTAAAATAAACAATGAGAGTTAAATATTTGCTCTTAATGATTTTAAAATTGCATGAAGCTCTATTGCTAAAATTGGTTTTGACTTTACAAAAGATTTTATGCACAAGCAAGTGCAGACAGCATACAAAAATCAAACAAAAATCAAAAGTAAAATATATTTTTAATTTAAAACATAGTTAAAATATATATACTCCAGTCAAAATACGGGTTTGGTTGTATTTTCACTGGCGAACACAAGATTTGCTGTATTATAGGTTTTTTGGGTCGCTAATCACGAAAATCGGGGTCATTTTGTAAAGAAATGGGGGTTTTACCCTTAAATTTGCAAAAACTACACCCAAAAAGGGTTTTTTTTTAAATATTCGCAATTTTAGCGCTCAGATTTGCACCATAAGGGTATTTTGGGTCACTGATATAGAATTTCGACTTCTTTTTTGTAAATAATGAATATTTCACTCTTAAAATAGCTAAAACTACCCCTAAAAGGGTGTCTTTGCTATTTTCGCACTTTGAACATGCAGGATATGACCATATAGGTTTATTCGGTCGCTAATCAAGAATTTCGACTTATGTTTCATAAAAAAATATTGTAAGCACCATGGGCAAAATACTTTAGACACTAGCGTGAACACATGTCACATAGCACTCGCGCTAGTGCTTACGCTAGTGCCAAAACTTTTACGCCCTTGATACTTAATATACTATATAAAGCTTAATATAAACAATATTTTGTAATTACTAAAAAAATATTATAGCAGCCTTTATGGGTGTAGTTATAAATAATTATTATAAAATATAAATAATTATAATTATAAAATTTTAAAGTTTCGATTATTATTTTAACAGTCCGTTTTGGATGTAGTTATATAAATATAATGTGAAAAATTAATAACAAAATTTTAAACTTTCTATTATTTTTTAAACAGTCCGTCTTGGATGTAGTTTGAATTATAATAGCAATATTCTAAATACTTGTATAAAAATTGGTACCATATTTATTATTATTATTATTATAAATATTTATTTTTAATAAAAAATTTATTAAAATTCAATAATTTAGCAGTTCTTTAAGAATGTAGCTAAAATGAATTTATAATTACAATTTTTAGCAATGTACCATTATTTATCATATTTATAGTTTATAATTCTAAAGCTTCTTAAAGGTCTGTCAAAAAACTAAAAAACTAATATTTCAAGTTTTCAAAAATGTAAAAAAAATTTTCACCACGTCAACCAGTATTATAAACTAGAATTAGAACAGAAAAATACAAAATAGCTATAAATTTATCAAGCTTTTATACAGCGATAATATTATGATGTAAATCATAAATCGTATTTAAATAACCCGCCTATAATATTTTTCTAGATGGAGCTAGGGTTAGATTCTAACGAATTTTCTACATTTATCGACTTAAAATTTTTTATTAATAAAAATTTGCATAATTTGAAAATTCTAACCTTACCTAACCTAACCCTCAATTTACTGTAAAACTGACCTGTACTTGTCCTTAAGTTTAAATATCAAATTATATTATTATTAAAATATTAAATATTAAACTTTGTTATAAAAATTTAAAACAAAAAAAAAACCGAAAGATTTGCCAAAAATCATTATACATAAGTTACTAACAATACATAAAATAAATCCTTGTAAAAAAAAAAACACTGTAATTTTGCAACGCAAGATAAACTTACAGTTCAATGCACTCTAATAAATGTAAAAATCACATAATAAATTAAATCAGCAAATAAGACAAATTTGTAACTACTAATACTGAATAGCATAAATAAATATTATATCTGGTTACCGATCCAGATTCAAAATAAAAACTAACATTTTTATCTAGAAACTAGGGGTGGAGATGTTATGCAATAACTAACAAAAAATAATAAATAATTAAGAATAATTTATAAACAATTAATAATAAATAATAAACAATTACCTAAGATAATATTTATAAATAAAAAAAGTAAATACTATTTAAGCTTATTAATCAAATAGGAAATGTTTTAGATTAAGAAATAATAACATAAAATTAGGAAATAATAATATAATTTAGGAAAATATAGTTTACTATTACGTAAACTATAACATAAAATTAAGTAATAATTAAGTAATTAACAAATAATAATAATTATATTTTGAATAAAAGAGCGTCAGTAGCTCTGAGGTAACGTGCTCGCTTCTTAACATAAAGATTGCGGGTTCGGGACCCAGTCCCGGCAAACTTTTATTTATATAAAAATAAAAATTCTTATATAAATGAAAATTGTCGTTGCACGCTACTGAACTCTAGGTGGCGTGTTGATGTAGAGGGTTCTACATGGCGTCACCGTATATCATGCAGATGGGCGTTTTTTCTCCTATATGGTTTTTTTCTCACTGGTTGTCGGTAAGGAAACCTTCCTACATACATTTCCATCCTTAATTCCTTTCTTCTCCTACAGATGGCGGCGACTCTACTGAGCAATGTTCATTGAAGTGTAAGGTTTAATATTAAAAAGTATAGTCGTTGCTACACTTACCACACAATTTGTCCACATACGTCTCCAAACCTATCTAATTATTTCCATTAAAGGAAAAAGCGGTATATATCTCAATATATATATCGACTTCTGAGGAAACAAAAGCAAAAAATGCGGTTTGGACCGCTTGTGTGCAAGTAACTGTTGGTAACCTCCGTATAAAGTAAGGTTCTAAGAGGTTAAATACAGCACATACACATACATATTTATATTCTGAATATTTAAAATAACTTAAATAAGGAATCATTAGTATATAAGAACATAAAAATTGTAAGACAGGCAGTCAGTGAAGATAAATCTCGCGACGTGTACCTTAAATCGCTATTTTAATAAATTTTTAGTTAACATAAAATCTTTGTGTGTTTATTTCAAGGTCCCTAGCTTCCAGACAAAATATAAGTAAGTACTTAATATGATTTTATTATAACGCTTAGGTCAGCATTCTTATTTTATCGGAGTTTCATTCATAAGTTCATTACTCTTACTTTACATTGTAAAATATAAATATGTGTATTCTGCATTATTTAAATATATTTTATTAAGTATAATAATTAACAACTCTTAATTACTTTACGTTATGATGAACATAACACTTGATTCTATTGTTTTTATTTTCCTTTGTTTTGAAAAAAAAATATATATTGAATATATATAATATATTAAAATTCTATAAAAATCCTAAATAAATAAAAAATAATATGATTTATTATACGTATATACGTATTATCGAAAATGGCCATATATTTGTATAAATAAAATAGATCATAAAGGTGTTCACCAATTTAAATATTGATAAAAGATAAAGGCCATAGGTGTCCTCTAAGTAGTTATGGAAATATTCTATTTGAATCCTACATTAGGTCATTGATTTTATTTAAGTTTATATACATTGTATTAAAAAAAAAAAAAACTAGGATTTCACTGATCACGTTATAATATAAATGAAGCTAAAAGGGAATAAATGTACCGATATATTCGTATTAGTGGTATATGTCCAGATAATTTTTATTCAAATGCTACTCTTTTTTACAAATAACCAAAAAAAAATATTTTTTTTTATTAATATATGCTTATTATCGACCTATATCCGTTTGAGAGCAATTTAATACGCACAAACTACTTTCCGGTTCAGTTGCGTTTGAATAAATCAGATTATACAATAATGTACCTTTTATTTAAAAGATAGGTTAATCAACTTTAAATTTCTAATTAAAAGAGCCTAGAAATTAGTTCATTAATAAAGAAAAATATTAGAAATTAAGCATGAATATCCTTACAATGGTATCCGCAAATATAAGTAAGATCCATAGTGAAAACTTGAATAAAATACCCACAAAAAAAATAATAAGATCTGAAGTTTACTCTTATTCTAACTTTAATATGCCTATTGTTATTGACCGGACCCATCCCTTAATGTCTTAATAAAGCCTCAATTTGCAAATGTATGTATAGGAAAAACTTATTGAAATTTACTTAAACAAAAATTGTCTAATTAAATTATATTATAAGAAAAGACTCCTTTTTAAATTGAAACTATACGCATTAAGCAACGTTAATTTGCCCATATTGTATTCAAAGAAACTGTATTATGTTATTAACATGGTTTACAGCGTAAAAAGGAAAATTTACCTGACTTACTAGGATCGAATCACACATTTCGTGTAAATAGAATAAAATATTAAAAAATTATATGGTTGAGAGAAAAAAAGAAAGAAAAAAAAAATAATGGGAGACATTAAAATAGTCAAAACCAACAGATTAACTCATGTATGAACACCAATTTTTTCTATTGGGTGCAAACTGAGTTATCTGTATTTGTAGGAAAATATAAATTTAATTTATCTGTAAGTTATTAGAACCAACAAAAAAAAAACTTTGGTAAGCAGCTAGAGGGATAGCGAACAGTTGGCATGTTATTAAAGCCATTTATATATAAAAAAAATTAAATAAAGAAAAATATTCCTTATTAAATTGAAATATGTTAAAAAAATACACTCATAGGGAAAAAAAAACTTTTCAATTAATACCCAAGAAAACGGGAAAATTCCAAAACTATTAATATTTATTACAAAAATATCAAATGGATTTAAGTCTCTATTTTTAACTTTAATTCCTGGTTACTGATAAGAAAGGTATGCTATAAATAGGAAAATACAAAGTATAAAAAAAATTCATTACTAAGGGTAAATCTTCTCGTCCTATCATATTTTATATTTAAAAAAATTTTTTAATATTTGTAATTTATCTTGTTGAAATTTCCATGTTTATAATTATATTCTCAGTTCACTACAACCCTAAAATCCATAACTTTGATACCAGGGGAAAAAAAATTGGATAAATAAAATTGATATTAAAATTAACAATTTTTATTAGTGAGGTTGTAGAAAATAACCTGAAAACAGACGTATAAATTTTTATAGTTTTAGTTATAATTACTAATACATTAGCTGTCACGAGCCTTTAAAGATAGATTTCACAGTATTCTAATCATTAATATATTTTTTGATTTTTTTTTATTAGCATATGTTTCCATAATTCTATAGTCCTAGGGAAAATATATACTAAAAACTATGCCTATGTGTATGTATTTATCCACAGTTAACTAAGATTGTTTATGGTTATACTTTATTTCAGTTAAAATAGTTTATTTATCGTTTATTTCTTATTTGAATGTAAAGATTAAAAGGATATTAGCCATATTGAATTAAAATTAAAATTTCACAAAATTTCTACATAAAAAATATAACTTTTAACCATAGAAAATTTTATAAACATATATCAAAGTTAACTATATCTTTTAAATAAATATACAAAATTTTCTGCACTTATTTCTACCTATTATAATAAAAAAATAGCTGTTTAATATAGTTATTTTAACGAAAAAAAAATGTCAAAACCAAAAAAAAAAAAAAACATGATTATGCCTGAGCTGGTTGTTTTTTATAAAATACCTACCTTCTTATACCACGAAAAATAAAGCTTTTTAAGGATTGTTTTATTTTTAACCAATGAACATAATATTTTTAAAATATTTATTTCACTATATAATTGGAAGTAAAAGCCCTTTTTTTTTACTACATTCTCATCAAAAGTAAATTCATATTTAGCTGATTTCAAAAAAAGAAAAAATTAACAATTCTTTACCGAAAATTGCAAAATCAATCAAAAGTTCCTCTTTCTTTTTTAGGCATAGTTACCATACATTCACTATATATTTCACTATATTTTACCAAGATGTTAAAATTTTGAAAATTTGTCAATGGTTTTCCTTTAAACTATAAGATTATTTCCGAAATAAATGATATTTTTGATTTTTCTTAGCAAAAGAAAATTCACTTACGTCCTTTTTCAAACCTGCAGTAAATAATGTAGATTTATTAAATGTGAATATTTACCAAAAAAAAAAACTTTTATCTTTCTTTTTTTTGAATACTTATAAATTTTAGGTAAATATACGTTAGTTATTATTTAATATGTAGTTACTTTTTAATAAAAAAAAATATTAAATGGGGTCATAATTAAGTAAAAAAAAATCAAAAGTTATATATGCAGAGTAATTTTAGTATTTTATCTTTTTATTTAAAACAAATAATAATAATAAAAAAAAATTTGTGTGTATATGTTTGTGTATGTGAATAATAACGTTTCTGATTGGTAATATTAAGAGTCAAAAAAAAACTCAGTCCGTAAGGATAAAATAATTTCTTTTATCAAAGGTTTTAACACGATGTCTCACTTCTAAACAAATTTGTAGAATAGAATCTAATAAATTACAGTTCCATTTTTAAAACATTAACTAAATTCTTGCCAACGCTAATTAGGGTTATTTATATATAAATTATTTATTTATATACTTTTGGTCAATCGAACAAAAATTTGGTTGAAAGAAAAAAAAAACTACGAAATTGAATGCCATGAAATTTTGCAATGAGTTTGAATGATCAACAACTTAATTGTTTATTTTTGCGAAAACTCAATAATTCACCGATTATAACTCGTAAAAGAAAAATATATCCATAAAAAAAATTTTATATTTTCTTGAAAAAGATTTTTTTTTTTTTAAATCTTATTGAAGTTAAAAGATTTAAAAAAATTTAATCTAATTTTATTATCACAACTTTACACGGTCTCTTAACTTCATAATTTTTATTTTTGTAAACCTTTACTCGTTATCAGGTAAATGTTTATCAAACATAACGCCGTGGGTAATCAAACTGTCTCTTTTGTAGGATTAATTTACTAAGATGATAGCAAATCACATATTGGTTTACAAATCCACTGCTGATGATGGAATTAGGATTCTGGATATAGCCAACCTTGAAAAAGGTATCAAGGGATCTTACAATAATTTCCTCAAAAAATTAAATTCTTCTTATCACCTATACCCTGAAAATAATTTTTCAGTTGAATCTTATGTTAGTGTTGTGTAAATGTATGTATTATAATGTATTATATGGTATGTGTGTGTATGAGATCTCCCCTCCCTTTTTTGTATATATTCTCCCTTTTTGTATTTAGTGTTCGTTGAGACGCCAAGCGACGAGCGTCGTCTTAATAAATAGTATTACATAATAAATACTATGTGTATTTAATAAGTCAACCATCTCCATCACCAAATCCATCATTTATCCATCAGTTAGGTTTCGGGATTTTATACTGTTAGTAATAGTTTCCAGAATTTTAGTCCGATATCCTCATGATATTCATAATTTAAGATTATAGCGCACAGTTCGGTATTATCATGATTATCCGCTTCCCTTGAGCATCATGATGGAGTTGTCATTAATGACACGGAATACAACCATGGATTACTCGATTAACGCTAACTTAAATGGATGGCCTATAGGTGTGTCATGGGATAAGAAAAAAATTGGTCGTCTAATGACTGTATCTTTCTTTCTAGAACAATGTATGACACGACATTTAATGCATTTGGTTAAACTGGCATAATTTTTGAAAGGAGTGAATAACAATCATATATAACAAATAGTAAACAAAATACACTATTATTTTTGTACATTGTAGCACAGATGTATTCTAGGTTGTAATTTAATGATATTGACTTTAATTATCAAGGTAGTCGTCATAGCATATATACTGTATTGATATTTATGTATAGTATATTGGGGAAAAAAAAAACTTAATTCTGTTTGTAATTTAATGATTTATATGTTTTTTAGATGTAATAATACCAATAAAGAAATTGACGTTTCATGAAATAAAATTCTATTAATATTTTTATCTGTTTTTTTATTGAAATGGTATACTCATACAATTTTTCAGAGTGTGTTCTCTTCCTGTAGAAACATTGAATATAAACTAGTATCCTTATTTTTATAATTAGTTATAAAAAAATTTTACATTATAGTAATATCGTGATTATTAAATATTCTATGAGTATTTCCTATAGATTAATATAATATTAAAATAAATACCAATTATATGTGATTAGGATTGTATAATTAAAGTATATGAAGGAGCATAGGTTGGTAAGATATGCTCTAAACTGTAAAATGTATTAAAGTTAGTTTTTAGCATAATTTATTGATTAAATTCTACTGCTATTTGTAATATGTTATAATTTATTAAATTTTATATCTTAATACTATATATATTTGAAAATTTATTTGTCTATTTGTCTGTTTGTCTGTACCCTAATGACTCAAGAACCACCGAACCGATTGGCATGAAACCGGCGTCAAAATGAAGAAAAAAAAATGCGGGTGACATAGGCCCTATATTTTCTGATTAACTGTCGTAGTTTTTGAGATATTTAATTTTTAGTATTTTTGAACTTGATAACATTTTTCAAAAATTTTATTAAAAATTGAAATATCTCGATACTATCGAAAAATTTTGGTATCGCACTTCATAGTATTCAATTCAGCACTAATTTTTACGTATTCTCTGAAATTTTTATTCAAAACGGAGGTATCTTTAAAATTTTATAAAATATTTTTAAAATTTTTTACTATATCTTAATACTATATATATTTGAAAATTTATTTGTCTGTTTGTCTGTTTGTCTGTACCCTAATGACTCAAGAACCACCGAACCTATTGGCATGAAACCGGCGTCAAAATGAAGAAAAAAAAAATGCGGGTGACATAGGCCCTATATTTTCTGATTAACTGTCGTAGTTTTTGAGATATTTAATTTTTAGTATTTTTGAACTTGATAACATTTTTCAAAAATTTTATTAAAAATTGAAATATCTCGATACTATCGAAAAATTTTGGTATCGCACTTCATAGTATTCAATTCAGCACTAATTTTTACGTATTCTCTGAAATTTTTATTCAAAACGGAGGTATCTTTAAAATTTTATAAAATATTTTAAAAATTTTTTACTATATCTTAATACTATATATATTTGAAAATTTATTTGTCTGTTTGTCTGTTTGTCTGTACCCTAATGACTCAAGAACCACCGAACCTATTGGCATGAAACCGGCGTCAAAATGAAGAAAAAAAAAATGCGGGTGACATAGGCCCTATATTTTCTGATTAACTGTCGTAGTTTTTGAGATATTTAATTTTTAGTATTTTTGAACTTGATAACATTTTTCAAAAATTTTATTAAAAATTGAAATATCTCGATACTATCGAAAAATTTTGGTATCGCACTTCATAGTATTCAATTCAGCACTAATTTTTACGTATTCTCTGAAATTTTTATTCAAAACGGAGGTATCTTTAAAATTTTATAAAATATTTTTAAAATTTTTTACTATATATTATATATATTCAACTCAAATTTTAGGGTATAGTATATTATATTATTTGTTTGTTTTTATTATATTATTGTATATTATATATTTGTTTGTTTGTCTGTTTGTCTGTTTGTCTGTACCATAATGACTCAAGAACCGCCGAACCACTTGATATGAAACCAGTGTCATAATAAAGAATAAAAGTATTCGGATAACATAGGCTATAGTTTTCTGACTCAGATTTCTTACTTTTGGAGACATTCAATTTTTACTATTTTTAGGATATATAAAATTTTTTGTAAATTTGCTTAAAAAGTGAAATACCTAAAAAATTTGATTAAATGTTACTGTCACAATTGGTATTACTTAATTTGGCACTAATTTATAAGTACTAAGTTAAATTTTTTTATTTTCTCTATTATAACTAGAGAATCAATCAGAACCTATAATTTTTCATTAATGTTTCACCTACGCTGCTCTGAATAGTTTGAATGTGTTTGCATAATTATAAATTTGAAGAGAAACATGATTTTTTTAAGCAACAGAAAAGTATTGAAGTAAATGTGAACAGGAGGGACTGAGTCTCATTCGAAAATTCTGAATGTGTTTGCATAATTATAAATTTGCAATGAAAAATGATTTTTTGAAGCAACACAAACAGAAGGAAATGTGACACAGGGGGGGGGGCGGAGCCCCCCCCTCCAACTTTTGCTAGTATATAATAAAAGTAAGTACACAGGAGTATAAATGTGAAAGAATGAGGAAAACGAGCAAGTATATCAGACAAGTGGGCAGGTAATGCTGTCTTTTTTGATAATGTATTGCTTGATTTTACAAGAAATGCATCTTACCAAAAAGGCCCTAAAGGCTCAACTTTAAGAGATAAAGAAGCTTGGCTAGAAGAATATTAACGTCACCAGAAACTCCCATGGTTCTTTATTTTTTCATATATATTATACTTTTTTTTTTTAACTTCTTGTATAATAACTTTCTTTCTTTTTTATTTTATATGAAACACAAAAAAAAATGTAATTCCAACTTTTTTCTTTTTTTAATTTTTTTTAAACAAAAAAACGTGTTTTTTATTATTTTATTTTAATACTTTAAACATTGTAATAGCAGAATATTATAATATTATTTTAATTTTCTTACTTTTTTTTGTAGTTGTAGCAATTAAAAAATAATAAAAATTTAAAAAAAAGTTAATCATAAATTTTATTAATATACTAATTATGAACATAAATGTCACATTTAAATATATTTAATTATATACCTATACGTTGTATTAAATTTTATGTATAAAGAGCTTTATAAATTGTAAATAATATTTTATTTAAATATAACGTGTGATAAAATATTTTATATTTCATATATTAAATATTAATCTCATTTTGGTTGAATTTAGCTAATTTTAAAGGAACGAAGGTTGTCAGGGAGTAGTTTTAATATTTTCTTGGATTTGTAATTTTAATTTTTATATTTTGAAAGTTGCTTGAGCTAGGATTTTCAGATTTTTAAAAAAAATGAAAGTATAAATAGAAATTGGTTCGAGTAATATTGTTAGATATACCAAAAACTTTTTAACCTAACCGGATTTTTTTTCATTGAATCTAAGTTGTATGTTTTTTTTTTTTTTAATAACAAATATGGAATAGATATTATGGAATTAGTGTGAGCCTTTTTAGGCTGTAACTTCGAAAAGTTAAATTAAGCAAAATTTTTTTGCATTATTTTAGATTAAAAGTCTTGAAAACTCTTCCCGATTCTGAATTTTTTTTAAAAAAAGTAAATTACAAAAATATCTATTTTGCATGGTAACACTGTTTTGATTGAATTTCCAGAAAAATGGTTGAATGTCCAGCTAATTCAACCAAACTGGCTTAAAAATTAGCTAAAAATCAACCAAAATTTATAAAATATAAAAAAATTAAAACTAGGTATAAATGTGAACTGCAGATGAACAAAATAAGAAATAAAAATTTCAAGCAAATTAATTCTAATATATTATAAAATATATTATAAGCTTTAAATTAAGATATTGCTTGAAACTTTAACCAATTGGTTGAATATTAATCTAAAGCAGTATTATCGTGTGAACTTAACTCTTCTAAAGATTCAAAATAAAAATCCTATGTCCGAAATTTTTCGAGAACATAAGTTTGTCTTACGTACGCATTACGAATCACAACAAAGCTTGGTTATCAATAACCTATGTAATTTAAATCTAAAATTTTATACAGCTTATAATATATGTATAATGCATAAACTTTTTGACAAAAAAAACAGAATGACGGTACATCGCTCTTGATCAGGATGAAAAAAGGATCATCCTAAATAAAAAGGTTGAAAATATTTAAGATCTTAAAAAGATATATGCATTTTATAAAGTGTACCCTTTTAGGTCTAAATATATTTATAATCTACAATTTTTATAAATGTTTGTCACTCATTCTAAAAGCTTTATAGGCTTCACACTAAAATTCTTAAATGATTTCTTTCTATTATCACGATTTTAATTTTATACTTGCGATGAATTTTAAACATCAGATTGATATTCATAAATATGTACAAATATATTAATATGAATAAACAATTTTTTTTTGTACTTTGCGATTTTTTGAATTCCCACAATAAGAATGATTTTTGGTATATTCTTGTAACCAAATGTTTTTTATTTAAAAAAAGTTCTTTTTTGCGATACCGAAAACAAGATAATATTTAATTAATCCATTTTGTAGCTTGAAAAAATATTTTTTTGTTTCAAAGACCCTAGCAGTTTTCAATCACTTTTTTGTATTTTTATACTATTTTATATTTGATTCTCTTAAAATTTTAAAGAATACTATGAAGTGCGATACCAAAATTTTTCTTAAATGATTTCTTCGATAGCAAAAGTTGGAGGGGGGGGCTCCGCCCCCCCCTGTGTCACATTTCCTTCTGTTTGTGTTGCTTCAAAAAATCATTTTTCATTGCAAATTTATAATTATGCAAACACATTCAGAATTTTCGAATGAGACTCAGTCCCTCCTGTTCACATTTACTTCAATACTTTTCTGTTGCTTAAAAAAATCATGTTTCTCTTCAAATTTATAATTATGCAAACACATTCAAACTATTCAGAGCAGCGTAGGTGAAACATTAATGAAAAATTATAGGTTCTGATTGATTCTCTAGTTATAATAGAGAAAATAAAAAAATTTAACTTAGTACTTATAAATTAGTGCCAAATTAAGTAATACCAATTGTGACAGTAACATTTAATCAAATTTTTTAGGTATTTCACTTTTTAAGCAAATTTACAAAAAATTTTATATATCCTAAAAATAGTAAAAATTGAATGTCTCCAAAAGTAAGAAATCTGAGTCAGAAAACTATAGCCTATGTTATCCGAATACTTTTATTCTTTATTATGACACTGGTTTCATATCAAGTGGTTCGGCGGTTCTTGAGTCATTATGGTACAGACAAACAGACAAACAGACAAACAAACAAATATATAATATACAATAATATAATAAAAACAAACAAATAATATAATATACTATACCCTAAAATTTGAGTTGAATATATATAATATATAGTAAAAAATTTTAAAAATATTTTATAAAATTTTAAAGATACCTCCGTTTTGAATAAAAATTTCAGAGAATACGTAAAAATTAGTGCTGAATTGAATACTATGAAGTGCGATGCCAAAATTTTTCGATAGTATCGAGATATTTCAATTTTTAATAAAATTTTTGAAAAATGTTATCAAGTTCAAAAATACTAAAAATTAAATATCTCAAAAACTACGACAGTTAATCAGAAAATATAGGGCCTATGTCAACCGCATTTTTTTTTTCTTCATTTTGACGCCGGTTTCATGCCAATAGGTTCGGTGGTTCTTGAGTCATTAGGGTACAGACAAACAGACAAACAGACAAATAAATTTTCAAATATATATAGTATTAAGATATAGTAAAAAATTTTAAAAATATTTTATAAAATTTTAAAGATACCTCCGTTTTGAATAAAAATTTCAGAGAATACGTAAAAATTAGTGCTGAATTGAATACTATGAAGTGCGATACCAAAATTTTTCGATAGTATCGAGATATTTCAATTTTTAATAAAATTTTTGAAAAATGTTATCAAGTTCAAAAATACTAAAAATTAAATATCTCAAAAACTACGACAGTTAATCAGAAAATATAGGGCCTATGTCACCCGCATTTTTTTTTTCTTCATTTTGACGCCGGTTTCATGCCAATAGGTTCGGTGGTTCTTGAGTCATTAGGGTACAGACAAACAGACAAACAGACAAATAAATTTTCAAATATATATAGTATTAAGATATAGTAAAAAATTTTAAAAATATTTTATAAAATTTTAAAGATACCTCCGTTTTGAATAAAAATTTCAGAGAATACGTAAAAATTAGTGCTGAATTGAATACTATGAAGTGCGATACCAAAATTTTTCGATAGTATCGAGATATTTCAATTTTTAATAAAATTTTTGAAAAATGTTATCAAGTTCAAAAATACTAAAAATTAAATATCTCAAAAACTACGACAGTTAATCAGAAAATATAGGGCCTATGTCACCCGCATTTTTTTTTCTTCATTTTGACGCCGGTTTCATGCCAATCGGTTCGGTGGTTCTTGAGTCATTAGGGTACAGACAAACAGACAAATAGACAAATAAATTTTCAAATATATATAGTATTAAGATATAAAATTTAATAAATTATAACATATTACAAATAGCAGTAGAATTTAATCAATAAATTATGCTAAAAACTAACTTTAATACATTTTACAGTTTAGAGCATATCTTACCAACCTATGCTCCTTCATATACTTTAATTATACAATCCTAATCACATATAATTGGTATTTATTTTAATATTATATTAATCTATAGGAAATACTCATAGAATATTTAATAATCACGATATTACTATAATGTAAAATTTTTTTATAACTAATTATAAAAATAAGGATACTAGTTTATATTCAATGTTTCTACAGGAAGAGAACACACTCTGAAAAATTGTATGAGTATACCATTTCAATAAAAAAACAGATAAAAATATTAATAGAATTTTATTTCATGAAACGTCAATTTCTTTATTGGTATTATTACATCTAAAAAACATATAAATCATTAAATTACAAACAGAATTAAGTTTTTTTTTTCCCCAATATACTATACATAAATATCAATACAGTATATATGCTATGACGACTACCTTGATAATTAAAGTCAATATCATTAAATTACAACCTAGAATACATCTGTGCTACAATGTACAAAAATAATAGTGTATTTTGTTTACTATTTGTTATATATGATTGTTATTCACTCCTTTCAAAAATTATGCCAGTTTAACCAAATGCATTAAATGTCGTGTCATACATTGTTCTAGAAAGAAAGATACAGTCATTAGACGACCAATTTTTTTCTTATCCCATGACACACCTATAGGCCATCCATTTAAGTTAGCGTTAATCGAGTAATCCATGGTTGTATTCCGTGTCATTAATGACAACTCCATCATGATGCTCAAGAGAAGCGGATAATCATGATAATACCGAACTGTGCGCTATAATCTTAAATTATGAATATCATGAGGATATCGGACTAAAATTCTGGAAACTATTACTAACAGTATAAAATCCCGAAACCTAACTGATGGATAAATGATGGATTTGGTGATGGAGATGGTTGACTTATTAAATACACATAGTATTTATTATGTAATACTATTTATTAAGACGACGCTCGTCGCTTGGCGTCTCAACGAACACTAAATACAAAAAGGGAGAATATATACAAAAAAGGGAGGGGAGATCTCCTACACACACATACCATATAATACATTATAATACATACATTTACACAACACTAACATAAGATTCAACTGAAAAATTATTTTCAGGGTATAGGTGATAAGAAGAATTTAATTTTTTGAGGAAATTATTGTAAGATCCCTTGATACCTTTTTCAAGGTTGGCTATATCCAGAATCCTAATTCCATCATCAGCAGTGGATTTGTAAACCAATATGTGATTTGCTATCATCTTAGTAAATTAATCCTACAAAAGAGACAGTTTGATTACCCACGGCGTTATGTTTGATAAACATTTACCTGATAACGAGTAAAGGTTTACAAAAATAAAAATTATGAAGTTAAGAGACCGTGTAAAGTTGTGATAATAAAATTAGATTAAATTTTTTTTAAATCTTTTAACTTCAATAAGATTTAAAAAAAAAAAAATCTTTTTCAAGAAAATATAAAATTTTTTTTATGGATATATTTTTCTTTTACGAGTTATAATCGGTGAATTATTGAGTTTTCGCAAAAATAAACAATTAAGTTGTTGATCATTCGAACTCATTGCAAAATTTCATGATATTGGCATTCAATTTCGTAGTTTTTTTTTTCTTTCAACCAAATTTTTGTTCGATTGACCAAAAGTATATAAATAAATAATTTATATATAAATAACCCTAATTAGCGTTGGCAAGAATTTAGTTAATATTTTAAAAATGGAACTGTAATTTATTAGATTCTATTCTACAAATTTGTTTAGAAGTGAGACATCGTGTTAAAACCTTTGATAAAAGAAATTATTTTATCCTTACGGACTGAGTTTTTTTTTGACTCTTAATATTACCAATCAGAAACGTTATTATTCACATACACAAACATATACACACAAATTTTTTTTTATTATTATTATTTGTTTTAAATAAAAAGATAAAATACTAAAATTACTCTGCATATATAACTTTTGATTTTTTTTTACTTAATTATGACCCCATTTAATATTTTTTTTTATTAAAAAGTAACTACATATTAAATAATAACTAACGTATATTTACCTAAAATTTATAAGTATTCAAAAAAAAGAAAGATAAAAGTTTTTTTTTTTGGTAAATATTCACATTTAATAAATCTACTTTATTTACTGCAGGTTTGAAAAAGGACGTAAGTGAATTTTCTTTTGCTAAGAAAAATCAAAAATATCATTTATTTCGGAAATAATCTTATAGTTTAAAGGAAAACCATTGACAAATTTTCAAAATTTTAACATCTTGGTAAAATATAGTGAAATTTATAGTGAGAATACGTAAAAATTAGTGCTGAATTGAATACTATGAAGTGCGATACCAAAATTTTTCGATAGTATCGAGATATTTCAATTTTTAATAAAATTTTTGAAAAATGTTATCAAGTTCAAAAATACTAAAAATTAAATATCTCAAAAACTACGACAGTTAATCAGAAAATATAGGGCCTATGTCACCCGCATTTTTTTTTTCTTCATTTTGACGCCGGTTTCATGCCAATAGGTTCGGTGGTTCTTGAGTCATTAGGGTACAGACAAACAGACAAACAGACAAATAAATTTTCAAATATATATAGTATTAAGATATATATATATTTTAAATACGTACTAATAATTCTACTTTTTTTTTTAATATTATATAATTGCCTTATGGTTGTATTAGTATGTTTGGGAAAAATAGATTTTTATTTAGTTATATTGTAAAAATATAAGAATTCTTAAATATTAAATAAATAATGTTATCGCCGTTACTAAATATAAAGAGAAAAAGAGATTAGTATATACTTAATTAAGGATTACATATGTTGTGACATTAAAATAATATATATATTTATGTAAATAGAAAAAAGTTATCAATAATTTATAACATCAAAGATATCTTAAAAGCTGTTCTATATGTTTGTATTATATAATTTTTTACTTATGTTGTTAGACATTTGTAATATGTTAGGAGATTAGTAATTTTTTCTAGTCCTTATTTGGTTTTCGATAGTACGTTTCGTACGATGATCTCACATATACAAGAAACTAAAAAGAAATTGAATCGAAGTTATTCTAATTCTTTAATTATCATAATTTTCATCATCATCATCATCTGTCTTTTTTTATATTTTTTTTATATTTATTTTTTTATATATTTTTTAATTTTTTAAATTTTTTTTTATTTGTATTTTTTGGAACCAACTCCACCTTTAGTTCATCTCTTTTATGAGAGGAAAGTAAGGGGGGTATTGTTTTCTTATTTTCTTTATAAACTAAAATATTATATCAGAAATTTGATTTTAATATGTATTCAGAATTTTTTCACCCCAACATATTTCCGATTTTCCAAGATAGAGGAACAAAAATAGCTAATAAAAATAATCATATCGTATATTTCCCTAAATTCAGTGACTTTACTTCTGAAAAAAATGAATTAAAATAATATGTAAATAAAATATATTTAATTTTGCAAATACACGTCAAAAATTACAGCATTAGAATTTTAGAATAGGCAAAACAAGTTCCCAAATAAATAAGTACAAGAAGTGTTATTAATTGAAATTGATTAATTGTTTTTTTGTTTATGATTAACATTGGAATTAAATGTGCCTTTGAAAATTAAATTTTACATATGTATATGCTTGCATATATCAATTTTTTTATTTTATTATACTTTACAATTGAATACATTTATTTACGAATTTCATTGTACTTATGAGTACTAAGAATAAGTAAGATTAAAACTAATAATGATATAAATTAGGAACTTTTATAATGAATGTATTGGTATCTGTTATATAAACACATATACCGTTTATCTCTGAAGTTTCCACTGCTATATACCCTGCTTCAAAATTTATTATTTTCAAATGTACTGATGATATAATCGGTTTTACATTAATTTTCTGACCTAACATATATTCTTTTTCATTTGCTTTATCAAAAATAAATTTTTTTATTTTTATGAATCCGTAATTTTTAGTGTAAGCAAATGTTCAGTCAGCTAATTAATAAAATTATTATTACTTAATATTATTCAAAAAAAGCTGTTATTAAAAAAAAAGAAACATTTTTTCAGAATGTTTCAAAAATAAAACTTATAAAAAGTATTAGTATATGCTTACAAAAAAAGCAATAAATATAAAGTTTATCTAAACTGGTTGTGCAAACACGTCATTTATAACCTTAAGAAACTGCTTTTAAAATCCCCATCTAAATCCTTATTTATTTCTGTTAATGTTGACAACATTATAACAAAATTTTCATTCATAACAAACTTTTTATCAACCTGAAATAATTCTAGGTAATGTAGAAATTTCTTATTTTCTGTGTTTTAATCCACCATTTTGAAAAATCGGATAATATGCTGGAGTGAGAAAATGAAAATTTTCATTTATAAATTCGTTTTTCTCAATCTCTAAGACCCCCAGGTAATGTAGAAAGTTCCTTTTTTCAGTTTTTTTATCCGCCATCTTGGAAAATCGGAAAATATTCAGGATTGAAAAAATGAACATTTTCATTTATAAATTCGTTTTTCTCAACCTCTAAAACCCTCAGGTAATGTAGAAAGTTCCTTTTTTTCAGTTTTTTGATCCGCCATCTTGGAAAATCGGAAAATATTCAGGAGTGAAAAAAAGAAAATTTTCATTTATAAATTCGTTTTTCTCAACTTGGAACACACCCGTGTAATGTATAAAGTTTTTTTTCATATTTTACGATCCGCCATCTTGGAAAATCGGAAAATATTCACGAGTGAGAAAAAGAAATTTTTCATTCATAAAAACGTTTTTCTCTACCTGGAAAACCCCCAGTTAATGTATAGTTTTTTAAAAATATTTTTCGATCCGCCATCTTGGAAAATCAGAAAATATTCAGGAGTGAAGAGAAGAAACTTTTCATTCATAAAAACTTTTTTCTCACCCTGGAAAACCCCCGTGTAATGTAGAAAGGTTTTTTTATATATTTTACGATCTGCCATCTTGGAAAATGGAAAAATATGCTGGGGTAAAAAAATGAAAATTTTCTTTAATAAAAACGTTTTTCTCAACCTCGAAAATCCCCAGGTAATGTGGAAAGTTTCTTTTTTCATGTATTTAATTTATTTTATTCAGGGAGTCGGACTCTCTAAATCAGCGAGTTAACTCCCTAAATCAGAGAGTTAACTCTCTAAAACAGTGAATTAAAATTCCTATTATGATCATAATTATTGCAACCATTATATCGTACCATATTTTGATTGTATCTGGGTCAAAAATTTCTATTAATTCCACAAAAAAATTCTCCGTTAGGATTAAATCTATTAAAATTATTAAAACCGTTATTAGCAAAATTTTGATTGTTAGAAAGAGCATTACGTACTTTTTTTTGTAAAAATATGTTTTTTTTAATCAAAAGAGAGAAAAGGATTCTCAACTAGTCATAGACTAAAATAAATAAAAATTATGTTTTTTTTTGGTTCATTCACATATTTCTTTATATATATTTTATTCTTGCCTGATTATTTAAAATCTGCCTTAACCTGATTCCTGACTCCTAAAATCTATCCATGGAAATTAATTTGAGCAGTAAAAGATTAAAGTAAGTAATGATAATTTTTGGGTAATATTTTGGTAATATATCTCTTATTCAATTACATTTTTTTTTGCGTAAAACATAAATTCCATTCGGCTATTATACCATTGTAAGCCAGAAGTAAATTGTATACAACCGAATAAATGATATTTTTATTATGAACAAGATCTCTAAGGATTTCCCTTTTTTTTCTCATTCTAGTCATTGTTCATAAATTGTACATATTGTAAATTATTTTAGAGTAGGGCTTAAGTACGTACGGGTAGGATTAATGTTCCGCATAGTTTGAAAGTAAGTGTGAGAAAGCACGTCAATAGCTCGTAGAAGTGCAAGGATTTGCTCCGCTACATCCCCTTAACGGGGAAGCTATTGTAACGAGGCAAATTCGCGTTACAAACAAGCTTATTTTTTTTATAAATTAATTAATAATTAATTTTAAATATAATAAAATTTTTAAATATTTAATTTTACGAACACGCACACACACGTACTTTTAATATTATCCAGTACAAGCCGACTGCAGGATTTTTTAGCTACGACTCATCCACGAGGAAGAATCAGCCGCCGAAAATATATGAATATATACAAAAACGTGCTTCAGAGTTCTCTTATGTATGTGTGTGTGTGTGTGCGCGGTATTATAATAAGCAATATTTAATAAAGTTAAAGTCATAATAATTATTAAAAGCCTCAAGAGGCATTATGTTGTATAAGAGAAATAAAAAGGTAAATTAGTGACTAATAGTAAAAATGAAGTGTATATTTTTATTAATTTTTATTCACGTGCATGATCACCTCCCCCACATTTTACATATTAAAAATACATATTCATGACCTAGTGAACCACCTCTACTAAACAAGGAGATTGAGTAGTACTAGCCTAGTAGTAGTAGTCTCATACCAGCTAGCCGAAACAGGTAACAGGTAATTTTTCCTTTATTTTACTATTAATATTATCAATGAATAATCATACATACATATATTTATTAAAAGGCACTCTTAAAGTATAAATATATTAATAAACAATTTTTCGATTTTTTAAGGTGCTCAAGCATTTTTGAGTGTCATTTAATGAAAAGAGCATTCCACATGTTTTTGGGTCACTAAAACGATGAAATTGGTTATTTTTATTTATTCTTGACGGATTCAAAGTAATGGGCCAAACATTGTAGCTTGATTTTCCAAATTTAGCATTTTTTAATTTAATTCTTAATTTAATTTTTTAATTAAAATTTTTTTTTTCCTTTTAATCCTCGTTGTCCGCAATTTTCCATCACCAATTGTCTTATCGTAATATTTAATAAATCAAATGCCTATTTTCGGTCAAAAATGACAAATTTTTAAATTGGTGCTAAAATTTTAATTTTTGATAGAATTGAGTTTTATTCTTCTCAACTACTTTTTGTAAGTTCCAAGTTTCCAAAAATTTCTTATTAATCCTTTTAGCTTTAGATATTTCCGAGATATGGTTCTACAAATTTAATTATAAAGTATGATATTATTTTAAAAACCTCAAATTGAGACTTTGTCTTTAAATTATCATATCTCCTAAACGAAAAATTGGAAAGAAGCAAAAAAAATTTTTTAAAGTTAAGTTAATACAAAATTTCTGAGACCTCTGTGACCTATTTTTAATGAAAATTTCACTTTTTAAATTAGTCATCTTGAGAACAATGTAAAGAACTCTTGAGTGGCAAAATTATTTGACGACGATCTGAAAATCCTAACAGTATTTCTAAAACCTTTATAGGGCAAAGTTTTCCTTTTTAGGGCTTACTATGTATGAATCATAAATAAGTATATTACTTACTTAAAAATTACGATAGTTACATCACTAGATTCAAAGATGTTGGTTTCAAAAACCTAACGGTATATGTGAAGCCCTGTATCGGCAGAGTAGCCCTTTTCATTTGAAGTTAATAATAAAAAAATTAAGTTTTTGATGCATATATAAAAGCCACCACAAGCATTTGCGTTCCCCGACGTGCATCATGGGGAGGTTTCTTGATTGGATTTCACACGTCATATGGCCCTGAAAAGGGCCAGTTGTTTATTAGCAGTAGAAAGTCGTTAATCATTTAGTTTCTGTTACCAGCATCTAAAGTGTTTTTTAAAATTGTACTGGTTTGATATTTGATGTTATTTGCATGCCTTGCATAACCCAAATACCATAAAATTTCGGCAACGTGAGAGCAGCTTCCAAGAGTTCGTGATCCACATGGGCAAGTACAATAATAACCATAAATAACTTCATCAAGTAAAATATCTGCATCTTCATTAAATTGATAATCCGTGTTGTAGGCTGAATGAATTATCCTGTTCCGAAATCGCTAATAAATATCTATTCGTATAAATCCTGGTTCATTGTATGATTGATCTAGCTGGAATTCTTGGTCATTGTCTCGAATGCTTTTATCCTGTACGTATGAATGTGCTAGTCCGATTTGGTAAGTACCAAAAGTAATGTTTTATAGTTAAAATTGGAACATCTGGGACTAAATTATGATCTAACCTTATCCAAGTAACAAAAGCTTTCAAGTACTGGGTGCTAAATATTGGTACTCCTTACCATCCACTATCCGATTTTTACCATCCCTTAACAGTTTCATAGCAGCCCTATTCAAACTTCTTAACACAACTGACTGTCTGGCACTGGTTGATCCTTAGTTAATTGTTATGTAAGCCTTTACCTTATACATGTAAATATACCTACCTATATCTTTATCTTATTTTTTTTTTTTGGGCCCCTTCAAGAAGGGGCTTTTCTCGTAGGACAAAGAGGTATCGGTCCCGGAGGTAATCTCTGAGTATATATCTCAGATAATCTGGAACTCTGAATACCTGCTCGAGGGTGTGCAACATATCGTCCCACTAAGCCGAGTTGAATGCGTTTTTCACACCCAACATGACAAGCAGGACGTCCGGTTTAATATCCGGACACACTTTTCTGGCCCTCATATCAACCTTCACGACCTGATCGATGGCGCCGATCGTGGAACGCCCCTCACGAAAACGGTGTTGGTCGTTGCTAAGGCCACCCGCTTCCCTAATTGCCTGCCGCAATCTTCCTCTGAACATGCTCTCCATTACCTTGCCAATAGTATTTAACATACACAATGGACTGTAAGATGATGGAGATCCTGGTTCACCCTTTCCCTAGCTTATCAGAGCCAGACAGGCCACTTTCCAGTCCCATGGAAAGGCGCCTGCCACGAGGCACGCATTAAACATGCCAAGCAGGAGACCAGGGATTACCTTTGCAGCCGCCTCAAGGGCTTCCGCGGGTATTCCGTCTGGTCCTGGCGCTTTCCCAATTTTCATTGACGTAATTGCCTGATCTTTATCTTATTAGTATATATATTTGAAAATTTATTTGTGTGTCTGTCTGTGTGTGTTTGTGTATATGTGTGTGTGTGTGTGTTCCTGATGATTCAGGGTCAAACCACTGAACAAAATTACATAACGCCGGTGTCACAGGCTATAGATTTTCTTCAGCATAGCTTTTCTATAGCATTTCTATAGCTTTCTTCAGCAGAAAGCTTAGCTATCGTAATTATGAGATATTTAAATTTTAGTGTTTTTGAAATGGATAAAATTTTGAAAAATTTTGAAGAAGACTAAAATCTCGAGACTATCGACAAATTTTATTGTCACAATTTTGTACTAAAATGAAAGAAATTAAATAAAACTGGTGTTAAAATAAAGTTAAAAAGAAAAATGTTTACTATTTTTGGAAAAAATAAAATTTTTGGAAAATTTTGTTAAAATAATCTTAATACTATATACTATCCTATCCTATCCTATCCTATCCTATCCTATCCTATATCCTATCCTATCCTATCCTATCCTATCCTATCCTATCCTATCCTATCCTATCCTATCCTATCCTATCCTATCCTATCCTATCCTATCCTATCCTATCCTATCCTATCCTATCCTATCCTATCCTATCCTATCCTATCCTATCCTATCCTATCCTATCCTATATATATATATATATATAAATCTTTAATTATCTTTAACTATCCTATCCTATCCTATCCTATCCTATCCTATCCTATCCTATCCTATCCTATCCTATCCTATCCTATCCTATCCTATCCTATATATATATATATATATAAATCTTTAATTTTGTATGTTTGTTTGTTTGTCCGAAATGGGTAAACTTGAACGCGATATAAGTTAGAGACGCGGGGTTTACGGCAAAAGACCGCAAAAATTACGGGTCAAAACATAGGCTAGGTTTCGTTTCGATTGATAACGACAAAAATTTTTTACGCTGAAAAAACTGAATTTTCAAGAAAAAAATTTTTATTAAATTTTAAAAAAAAACCAAAAAAACAAAAAACCGAGGAAAAATTTTATCATCAAAAAGAATTTCATTCGATTCGGGTATATTTTTTACATATCTACCTAAATTTTCAAGGCGATCGGTTCGATCTGTCAAAAGATACAATAATTTTTCGAAAATTATAAAATTTTAGGACTAATCCTATATCTTATCTTATCTTATCTTATCTTATCTTATCTTATCTTACTACTATATATATTTGAAAATTTATTTGTGTGTCTGTTTGTGTGTGTGTGTGTGTGTGTATTATCATTAGGGTCAAACCAGTGAACGAAATTTAATAAAACCTGTTTCAAAAGAAAAAAAGTCCGCGGGTGACATAGGCCATAGTTTTGCGACTCAGCTATCGTACTTTTGGAGATATTCAATTTTTAGTGTTTTTGAACTTAATAATATTTTTAAAAATTTTTAACAAAAATTGAAACATCTTGAGACTATCGAAAAATTTTACTGTCACACTTTAAAGTATTCGATTCAGCACTAATTCTTACGTATTGTCCTAAATTTTTATTCAAAACAGAGTTATCTTTAAAATTTTATAAAATATTTTTGAAGCTGGTTGAAAAATTTTTTATAGTATTTTTAATCATCTATTTGTGGGTCTGGGTGTGTATGTGTTTCATCATCAGGGCCTAATCAATGAAAAGTCAAAATAAAGTGTCAAAATATTGAAAAAAAGTCTACGTATTACATAAGACAAAGTTTTGCAACTCAGCTACCGTACTTTTGGAGATATTCAATTTTTACTATTTTTGGAAAAAATAAAATTTTTTGAAATTTTGATTAAAAAGTGTAATATCTTCTAAATATGATAAAATTTTATTGTCAAAATTGGTATTACTTGATTCGGCATTAATTTATACGTACTCAGTTATATTTTTGTTCAAAACGGAGGTATCTTTAAAAATTAGCAACATTTTTTATATATCTTAATACTATCTTACTACTATATATATTTGAAAATTTATTTAAGGCAATGTAATACACTTATTGCAAAAGGTGCTAGGCTTCTCTGAAAACTCTGAATGTGTTTGCATAATTATAGGTAAATTTGCACACGGTCTCTTTAACTGGCACCAACCCAAGATGCGTTGCGACGACGAGTTTTCGACGGATTTCTGTAAAGTACATTTACCTGTGGTGAAAAAAGCCAAATTTAAAATAATCTCCCGGGCGCTTTTTGAAAAAAGCTCAAAAACGTCTATTTTGGACGTTTTTAAAAACTGAATTTTGAGAGAAAAAAAAATATTCTATTTTTTCGTTTAAAAATTATTGTTACTTTCAAATAGGAAGTTTCTGAATTAAAAATATATTTTTTTTCTGAATAAAATGATATTGGCCATTTAAAATTGTGTAAATGGGCCAAAAACCATTTAATACTTAATATTCAGATTTTTAACATTTTTATATAAAATCTTGGGTATTAAAGCTTATAAAAAGCAAAAATCGGTTAATTTATCACAAACATGGTCTTTTTCTATTAAAAAAATGTTTCAAATATATTTTACCTGATGGTATTCAAATTTTTAACGCCACAAAAAGAGAAAAAAGACAAAAAAACTTTTGTTTAATGGAAATTCTTGTAGAATATTATTAAAGCATGTTGATACATTACGATGTTTAAGTTCGTTAGAAACTCTGAAATAAGTTGATACATTTGAAAAATTTAAGCTTGTAGTAGATTCCTGTTTTTCATTGGAACTCAGAGATGATTTTGAGCAGCATATTAATAATTTTAGAGATAGTTACATGAAATTAAACATATCTGTGACACATAAAATACATGCTGTACTTTTTCACATTTCATATTTTTGTAACAAACATGAAAAAGGATTAGGGCATTTCTCCTCAGAACAAGCCATGGAAGCAGTTCACAATGATTTTACTGATACGTGGAATGACTTTAAAGTAAGCGAAGTAAATGAAAAATATTATGAAAGATTAAGAAAAGCTATCTGTAAGTATAATAGCCTCCACGTATAAAAATAAATTTAAATGAATATTTTTTATGATTTCTTTTAAAGATATTAATTTTATAAATTTTTTTCCAATTATTTTTTATATTAAACATACAATTGTAAATTGTATTATTACTCTATATTTAATTTTTACTTAATTATGTTAATGTTATTCTATATATTTTGATTAATTTTTATATATCTTATAAATTTGACAATGTGTTTTTTATGTAAATGTGTTTCATACGTCTGTTACATACATGCATGTTGTACTGTTTTTCGTATGCAGTCAAAACTAATTTATATATGTTTTTTGTCATTATGAAACACCAATAAAGTATTAAATATTATTTAAATTGTTAAACAATACGATAATTAAATGTATTCACTGAAAAATCTTCATGTGTTTAAAATTTTTTGTTTTTTGTTTTTGTATAATAAATAAATAAGTTACAATTAATATAATAAAAAATTAAGTATATATAAAAATTTCTAAATTATTTAATTTTATCATTTTTTGTTAGTTTTGGCTTTTAAAATTTGAATACCATCAGGTAAGATATATTTTAAAACTTATTTTAATAGAAAAATACCATACTTGTGATAAATTAACCGATTTTTGCATTTTATAAGCTTTAATACCCACGATTTTATATAAAAATGTTAAAAATCTGAATATTAAGTTTTAAACGGTTTTTGGCCCATTTACACACTTTTAAATTGCCAATATCATTATATTCAGAAAAAAAATATATTTTCAAGTTAGAAACTGCCTATTTGAACCCTTTTTGCAAGTAACAATAATTTTTAAACGAAAAAATAGAATACTTTTTTTTCTCTCAAAATTCAGTTTTTAAAAACGTCCAAAATAGACGTTTTTGAGCTTTTTTCAAAAAGCGCCCGGGCGATTATTTTAAATTTGGCTTTTTTCACCTCAGGTAAATGTACTTTATAAAAATCCGTCGAAAACTCGTCGTCGCAACGCATCTTGGGTTGTGAAAAATGATTTTTTCAAGTAACAGAAACAGAAGTAAATGCGACACAGGGGGGCGGAGCCCCCCCCTCCAACTTTTGCTAGTATGTATTTAAATCTTTAATTTTGTATGTTTGTTTGTTTGTTTGTCCGAAATGGATAAACTAGAAAACGATACAAGGTAGAAACGCGGGGTTTACGGTAAAAGATAGCAAAAATTACGGGTCAAAACATAGGCTAGGTTTCGTTTCGATTGATAACGACAAAAATTTTTTATGTTGAAAAAACTGAATTTTCAAGAAAAAAATTTTTATCAAATTTAAAAAAGAAAACCAAAAAAACAAAAAACCGAGAAAAATTTTACTATCAAAAAGAATTTCATTCGATTCGGGTATATTTTTTACGTATCCACCTAAATTTTCAAGACGATCGATTCGATCTGTTAAAAGATACAATAATTTTTCGAAAATTATAAAAGTTTAGGACTAATCCTATATATATATAAATCTTTAATTTTGTATGTTTGTTTGTTTGTTTGTTTGTTTGTTTGTCCGAAATGGATAAACTAGAAAACGATAAAAGGTAGAGACGCGGGGTTTACGGCAAAAGATGGCAAAAATTACGGGTCAAAACATAGGCTAGGTTTCGTTTCGATTGATAACAACAAAAAATTTTTATGTTGAAAAAACTTAATTTTCAAGAAAAAAATTTTTATCAAATTTTCAAAAAAAACCAAAAAAACAAAAAATCGAGGAAAAATTTTACTATCAAAAAGAATTTCATTCGATTCGGGTATATTTTTTACGTATCCACCTAAATTTTCAAGGCGATCGGTTCTATCTATCAAAAGTTACAATAATTTTTCGAAAATTATAAAAGTTTAGGACTAATATTATATATATTTCTAATTTTTATCAGCCACTGATGTAGTAACTGAATATAGAAACTAAAAGAAGCTTGAATAGCTATTATCAGACAGAACCCTAGAATGGGTATTCGAGGGAAACAATGAACACTTGTGGATCCTATGGAAGGGTAGCTAAGCTTTGTATTGCTGATTACTAATTATCTGTCTGGGTTCATATGCCCGTAATTTTTATGATTTAGTAAATTTTAGATAATACTTCGAATAAAAAAGGTTATTTTACAAAATATTAAGTAACCTAAAACAACATATTTTTGGAAAAATAAAGCCGCAGGGGTCCAGGGGGGCGCAGCCCCCATGGTGGCTGCCGGGGCGAGCGAAGCGAGCCGGAGGCAGCTAGTCTTATGTATATTTCTAATTTTTATCAGTCACTGATGTAGTAACTGAATATAGTAACTAAAAGAAACTTGAACAGCTTTTATCATCAAGCAGAATTCTAGAATGGATAGTCGAGGGACACAACGACTGCTGTGGATCCTGTGGAAGGGTTTGAATTTGTATCGCTGATCACTAATTATTAGTCTGGGTTCGCATGCCCGTAATTTTTATGATCCAGTAAATTTTAGATAATACTTCGGGTAAAAACAGGGTTATTTTACAAAATATTGAGTAACATAAAACAACATATTTTTGGAAAAATAAAGTCGCAGGGGTCCAGGGGGGCGCAGCCCCCATGGTGGCTGCCGGGGCGAGCGAAGCGAGCCGGAGGCAGCTAGTATACTATATATATTTAAAAATTTATTTGTATATCTGTCTGTTTGTACCCTAATTACTCAAGTTCCAGCCGAACCAAAACCTATAATTTTTCATTAACATTTAACATCCGCTGCTCTGAATAGTTTGAATTTGTTTGCATAATTATAAATTTGTAGTGAAAAAAAATTTTTTTAAGCAACAGAAAAATATTGAAGTAAATGTAAAATGTAAATGTAAATATTCTTTATTTTGCAATTGAACAAAAATACAGTAATCAAATAAAATATACATCATAGTGAATTATTGATAATTAACATTGATAAAATATAATGAGTTTGAAATATTAGTGATAACATTATTAAATTTTTATAGTAAAATGAAATAAAGTAGTTAATAAATACTTATAGTCTAAATAGTTTAAATTTAATAATTTGCCATAGGTATCACAGTCAATTATTTAGTTGCATGTACATGGTAAAATTAATTCTAAATAAATTATTAAAATAAGTGAAATATATTAAAATAAAATAATAAAATAATGAGTAATAAGTAATTGTCTTGTAACAAAAGGGTGGCATGTTATGTTTATGAAAACACCCTTGCTAGGGATCAAGTGTAAGGAGATATTTGTGCATAGCAATATTAAATGAGGTAAGTGAAGGTAGAAACCGAATTTCTGCAGGTAAGGAGTTCCAAAGTCTAGCGCCTCTGTACCGAAAGGTTTTGTCCCACAATTTTTGATATTAGGTATGGTGATTTCTTTTGAACGCAGAGTACCCCTTGCATTCTCTTTAGGAATGTAATTGTGAACAGGAATTACTGAGCCTTATCTGAAAAATCTGAACGTGTTTGCATAATTATAAATTTGCTGTGAAAAATGATTTTTTGAAGCAACACAAATAAAAGTAAATGCAACACAGGTGGGCGAAGCCCCCCCTCTCCAACTTTTGCTAGTACTATATATATTTGAAAATTTATTTGTTCGTTTGTCTGTCCCCTCATAACGTAAGAACCGCCGAACCAATTAGCATGAAACTGGTGTCAAAATGAAGAAAAAAAGTCTACGGGTGTCATAGGCCATAGATTTTCTGTTCAGCTATCGTAGTTTTTGAGATATTTAATTTTCAGTGATTTTGAACTTAATAAGAATTTTGATCTCAAAACGATCGAAAAATTTTTGTATCGCATTTTGTAGTATTCGATTCAGCACCAATTTTTATGTATTCTCTGAAATTTTTATTCAAAACGGAGGTATCTTTAAAATTTAATAAAATATTTTTGAAGCTGGTAAAAAATTTTTTTCTTCATTTTTTTATTTTTTATGGTATTTTTAATAATTTATCTGTACCCTAATGGTTCAAGAATCACCAAAGTAATTGAAATGAAACTGGTGTCAAAATACAGAAAAAAAAGTCTGCGGGTGATATAGGCTATAGATTTTCTGCTCATCTATCGTAGTTTTTGAGATATTTAATTTTTACTATTTATGGAGAAATTAAAATTTTTTGAAAATTTCGTCAAAAAGTGAAATTTCTAAAAAATATGAAAAAATTTTACTATAAGATTTGGTGTTACTTGATTCGGCACTAATTTATACGTACTCAGTTATATTTTTGTTCAAAACGGAGGTATCTTTAAAAATTAGCAACATTTTTTATATATAATAATACTATATACCACAATTATGTAAAAATTTGTCTGTCGTGTTTGGGAATAGCATAAAATGTCAAAATAAAGTCGGTGGATTGGCCCAGACGCCGTAGCTTAGTTGGTTAAAGCGATTTCACTAGATATGAAAGAATCGTGGGTTCGAATCATACCGGCTCTGGCATTTTTTTCAATTCAAGAAATATTTATAAAATCCACTTTTTTTCAATTTATTTGTGTTTATAACATCATTACACAATATTCTGATAAAAAAATTCTTGGAAAATGGATAAAAAATTTTTCAATTATTTTCTATCAATAATGCTGATATTTACGATGTGAGTATTTAAATGTATACCACGTTTAGTAAAATAATAAAATGAAGATTTTTCAGCTATAACAACTTTCGTTCGTGAATAGACCACTTAATTAATTACTTATAAAAAATTACAAACGCTAAAATCATTTCAAATTTAAAAAAAATTTTATTATAATTTTTGAAAAGTTTTTAGCAAAAAAAATTTTTTAAGAAGAACTTAATTATTTCGCTTAAGCATACCTAAATTGTTAATTTTAATTGACTCTAAATAAATAAATTTTAAAATCGTAGCTTTCCCTTTTACGGATTTTTTTTCATTTTTAATTTTAATTTTGATGAACACATTAAATTATTTAATTTAAATTCAAATAATTAATATTTTCAGCTATTTTATTTAAAAAATAGAGAAGTGACTAAAAGTTGCATCTGATGTGTGTCTTCTAACAACTATGCCTTTTTGTTGATTTTTTAATATTGAAAAAATTTATTGTTAAAAACTATTTAAAAAATTTTTATTTGCTATATTTTACCAAAACAAACAAATATTTTATCTCTAAAATATAGTAAAATAGCCTGATAAGTAAATATACATTGAATCATGTGAAAAAATTTCATTATCAAAAAATAATGAAATTTAATTGAATAAAATATTTTTAGCCATAAAATGTATCATTTATTTTCTATTTTAAGCCTTGTAAAATATTACCCTCTTCTTTTTGTCTTAAAAGTTTTTATTTGAATTATTATTTAAATTTCAATATACTTAAATTATTACATCTCTTGTACCGGTATAAAAAGTTTATAACAAAGGAAAATTCTTGGAATCGCCAATAATAATAACCAAACGTTCTAATGATGGCTTACAACAAGTAAAACTAGTCCACATTTTTTAACTATTCCATTTAAAAATTTTTTCAGCAAATAATAATGATATAAAAACATTTGTTATCTACCGATATAGAGAAAATGAAATCTCTAATATTTCAATAACCAAACGAGATAAAAGCTTGAAATTTTCTCAAAAGATTTTAATGATGACTTGCAAGAAGTAAATCTAGTCCTCATATTTTATCTGATTCAGTTTATAATTTCAACAGAAAAAAGTTCTGTTTTAAAAGAATTTCTTACCTACCGATATAGAGAAAGCGAAGAAAATGAAATCTTTAATATTTTAATAACCAAATAAGATAAAAGCTTGAAATTTTCTCAAAAGATTCTAACGATGACTTGCAAGAAGTAAATCTAGTCCTCATATTTTATCTGATTCAGTTTCTAATTTCAACAGAAAAAAGTTCTGTTTTAAAAGAATTTCTTACCTACCGATATAGAGAAAGCGAAGAAAATGAAATCTCTAATATTTTAATAATTAAATGAGATAAAAGCTTGAAATTTTCTCAAAAGATTCTAATGATGACTTGCAACAAGTAAATCTAGTCCTAATATTTTGTCTGCTCCAATTTATAAATTCACAAGAAAAAAATTCTATTTTAAAAACATTCTTTCCTAACGATACAGAGAAAGTAAAAAAAATGAAATGTAATAATTATAATAACTTAATGAATAAAAGCTTGAAAATTTTAGAACTATTTAACCGTAGCGGGTAGAAAAACAAGGACTACTATTTCTTCTTCATAGCCATTATAATAATCATTTAGTAGTAATAGTACCACTGTGGCCAGACCACAGACGTCAGCAAAATGTGAAATAGACACATATGTAATCTGACCTTGATGTAAGTGAGAAAGATGATGCCTCTCCTTTTCTATTTAATAATAATAATGACAATTATAGTCTCTTTTTTTATAAATTGCATTGTCATGGCTTTTTGATGCATATAATTTCTGCTTACTAGGTTTGAATTTGAAATGAATATTTATTTTTGAATATTTTTATTACTTTTTCAAAGTTAAATTTTTTTTTTTTTACCGATGATTTTCGGTTTCAATTGATCAATCGTAAATTGCTGGAAATTTATGTGACATAAATTCTTTAAACCTTTTGGAAATTATTGTAATTTAAGGTATCTAAATGATTAAATTATTTTTACCTATCCAAAATTTGGTGAAAAGTCAACAGGTGAAATTTTTGGGTTATGCTATAACCTTCCGAAGAGATTAAACTTTCACGGATCGATCGGAAATTGTTAAAAATATATATGAGTTGATTCTTTTGACCTGTTGGAAATCGTTGTAATTTTAGGTAGCTAAATGACCAAATTATTTTCATTAATCCTAAATTTAGAGAAAAGTCAACTGGTTGAATTTTTGGGGTATACTATTGCCTACCGAAGACATTAAATTTTAATGGATCGTTGGGTAATGACTGGAAATTTATATGAGCTGGGTCCTTTAGACATATTGTAAATTGTTGTTGTTTCATGTAGTTAGGTGATCAAATTATTTTTGCCAATCCTAAATTTAGGAAAAAGTCAGCAGGTAAAATTTTTGGGGTATTCTATAAACTTATAAATAACCGAAGATATTATAGTCCGACTATGGCGAAAACGCGAAGTCAGCAAAATGCGAAATAGACACATATGTACATATCTGACCTTGATGTAAGTGAGTGGGAGATTTTGGTTCGTCTTTGCTATGTTATAATGATTATAATAATTTTCTCTTTTTTTTTTATAAATTGCATATAATTTTTGCTTACTAGGTTTAAAAAAATTTTTTTTTTTAAATTCGCTAATTTTATTTATTTTTATATTTTGATGAATTTAAAATGTTTATTTTATTTTTAATTGGTGGTATCTATTAATATTTTTGAATACTTTTACCTAGTTAAATTTTTTTTTTGTAGATTTAATAATTTTTTTTTTAATAACCTACCGAAGATATTGAATTTAATTGATCAATCGTAAATTCCTGGAAATTTATTTGACATAAATTCTTGAAACTGGTTGGAAATCATTGTTATTTTAGGTAGCTAAATTACCAAATTCTTTTTGCTAATCCTAAATTTAGGGAAAAGTCAACAGGTAAAATTTTTGGGGTATACTGTAACCTGCCGTAGACATTAAATTTTAATGTATCGATCGGAAGTTGCTGAAAATTTGTTGGAGCTGAATCCTTTAAACATATTGGAAATTGTTGCTATTTTAGGTAGTTAGGTGATCTAATTGTTTATTTAAACCAAAATTTAGTGAAAAAGTTATCAGGCTAAACTTTCGGGGTTTTAAAAATTTTTTAATTTAAAAAAATTTTTTTTTGAAAATTGGTGCTTTTTTGTCAACAGAGGTCGTTTCCTTTTTTTTTTAATATGCGGTTGCTTTTATATGGATTCAGGTAATTTTTTGAATTATGTTTAGTATTCCATAAACCTGTGAGTTATTAACATCTTGGTAATTTTTTGGAAGTGAAATGGGTAATAGACATTCAAATAACTGTTCCAAATACAGACGATTTGAAAACGATGTGGAAATGCCTACGGTTATTATTGGGAACAAGTAAACGGTGACAGCAGCAATAAACGGACCGCTGATTTTTATGAAAAGACTGATTCCAAAGACGAAAAGAAACCGTTATTTGGGAAATCGAAAAAGAAATAAATTGGAAATGTTGTTTTTGATTTTATGATCTCAATAAATTTTTATATGGTCTTTGCTGAAGTTTTTTTTTTTTTGACCAGGAATATTTATACCAATACACATTCATTTTTACTGTTCTTTAAATAACTTACTCAATTTTTCAATGGGTCATATTTACAGATATTCCAGCTTTTTCTATACTAGATATAAAATTTTCCTCTAATGATATATTTTTTAACGTTATTGACTCTATTTTGTTAATATCAATAAATAAATACAAAAAAAAAAATAAAAATTATTAAAAAAAATATATATTCTACTTAATTTTGTAATACTCTGAATCTTTAACCAACCCCACCCTACCCAAAAAAAAAAAAAAATTAAATAATTAATGAATTTCAATCTAAAAAATGACCATTTTTGCCTAAAGGTCTCACGCATCAGTGGTGGGAGCGGCGGTTGCTGTAGCAGTGTTTATTAATCATGATATATAGATATATATAGAAATACTGAATTTATTAATGAACATTGTACGTTTTTTCTTTGCTTCATATGACAAACTTACATATAATTTTAAAAAACTCTAATCGTTTTAAATAACACATATTCGATATGAATACGAATTGTATTATGAATTTTGCGCTTTTAATTTTGAATCTTGCGTATTTTCTTAGTCTAGCGAAAAAGGCAAGATTCACAAAATTCTGTTGCGGCAGAAGGTCCATTTTGACCCTAAAGTCTCACGTGACTGTGGCGTTTATTAATAAACATTGCGCATTTTTTACTTTGCTTCACATGTATTATGTTCTTACATGCGCAAACTATAAGAAAATACGCAAGATTCAAAATTAAAAGCGCAAAATTCATAATACAATGCGTATTCACATCGAATATGTGTTGTTTAAAACGATTAGAGTTTTTTAAAATTATATGTAAGTTTGTCATATGAAGCAAAGAAAAAACGTACAATGTTCATTAATAAATTCAGTATTTCTATATATATCTATATATCATGATTAATAAACACTGCTACAGCAACCGCCGCTCCCACCACTGATGCGTGAGACCTTTAGGCAAAAATGGTCATTTTTTAGATTAAAATTCATTAATTATTTAATTTTTTTTTTTTTTATATTTTGGGTAATACGTATAGGAAATTGTTTTAAATATAGTGAAAATTAATAAGATACGTAAATTTTCAATTTTATAGATTCATTTAACACAGATATAATTTTTAACATATATACTTAAACTTTAGATTTTATGCAGCTATTTTTTAACTTACTTACCCCAACCGTATGTTTAGGCATCCGAGTGAAAAAAGTTAAAATCTTCAAGTTGCACATTGTTAATATCTACTGTATCTTCTCCATGCATCTGATTTTTTAAATTTAGATTTAACCACGCTTTTAAGCGTGCAGCACTATTCAGTGCACAGCTATATTTCATGTAGCAAAATTTTGTTGTATGCTGCATGCAATACAAATTCATCCAGGGTAAATTTTGAATTGACGGACAATCTGAATCGACCTCTAAATTTATAATTTCTCTGGCTATAATTGCGTGTAGGTATGCAACTTTGTCTCGGCCCTTTACGTAAACTTTACCGTCGGGTTTTGAAATCTGTTGTAAATTTTTAATTAAAGCTTTACTGGTAATATCTCCGTCGTGCCAATCCAAACCATGGTGATGTTTTGACAACCAATTATTTTGTCGGTGTGAATCAGGCGATATTTTTGAAGAATTGAAGGGTGGTTGGATGATCCAGTGAGACTGGAAATCGTCATTAAGGGAAATTATCGCAACATCTTTAGGTAAAACGTTCCCATCGTTGCCCTTGAAAAACTGAATATCAACAGCAATATCCATTGCATTTTTCAAAATACTTCCAGCCATCTGATTTGTTTAACGTAGAGCGACTATTTGCCTTGTTTATTATAAAGTCAGTTATCCGCAAATGTCAACGAAACACTGTCTACATTCATCTATTTCGCATATAGCATAGTACTCGGAATAGATGACGCAGTAGACTTTTTCTTTGAGAGCCTCAGTGAAACATAAAAACTACCACACGTATCCTAAAAAACTGGGAAACATCAAAAACATCCCTTTTTAACCCACTTTTACGATCAAAACATACCATTAAATAATAACTCTGAAACTTCATAGCATATTAACTACATCATTCTTTTGTATGATAAGACTACATACGTATTTAAAAAAAACAAGCTTACTGTTTGTTTTTTTTTGCAATGAAAAGCAAAAAAAGAAACTAAGAAGATGGGCATACCATTTATATCGCTATCTGATAAAATTGATGCTTACTTGAAAATTATAATATACAAGATTTAAAAAAATTAAATTTAGATTGTTACCAACAAATAGACGCAAGTATACAACGTTTCTTTCAAAGAAAACTAGTTTCAATTTTGATAGCGGTCCGTTTATTGCTGCGGTCACCGTTTACTTGTTCCCAATAATAACCGTAGGCATTTCCGACATTTTCCACGTCGTTTTCAAATCGTCTGTATTTGGAACAGTTATTTGAATGTCTATTACCCATTTCACTTCCAAAAAATTACCAAGATGTTAATAACTCACAGGTTTATAGAATACTAAACATAATTCAAAAAATTACCTGGATCCATATAAAAGCAGCCGCATATTAAAAAAAAAAGGAAACGACCTCTGTTAACAAAAAAGCACCAATTTTCAAAAAAAAATTTTTTTAAATTAAAAAATTTTTAAAACCCCGAAAGTTTAGCCTGATAACTTTTTCCCTAAATTTTGGTTTAAATAAACAATTAGATCACCTAACTACCTAAAATAGCAACAATTTCCAATATGTTTAAAGGATTCAGCTCCAACAAATTTTCAGCAACTTCCAATCGATCCATTAAAATTTTATGTCTACGGCAGGTTACAGTATACCCCAAAAATTTTACCTGTTGACTTTTCCCTAAATTTAGGATTAGCAAAAAGAATTTGGTAATTTAGCTACCTAAAATAACAATGATTTCCAACCGGTTTTAAGAATTTATGTCTTATAAATTTCCAGCAATTTACGATTGATCAATTAAATTCAATATCTTCGGTAGGTTATTAAAAAAAAAATTATCAAATCTACAAAAAAAAATTTAACTTGGTAAAAGTATTCAATAATATTAATAGATACCCCCAATTAAAAATAAAATAAACATTTTGAATTCATCAAAATATAAAAATAAATAAAATTAGCGAATTTAAAAAAAAAAATTTTTTTAAACCTAGTAAGCAAAAATTATATGCAATTTATAAAAAAAAAGAGAAAATTATTATAATCATTATAACATAGCAAAGACGAACCAACATCTCCCACTCACTTACATCAAGGTCAGATATGTACATATGTGTCTATTTCGCATTTTGCTGACTTCGCGTTTTCGCCACAGTCGGACTATAATATCTTCGGAAGTTTATAGAATACCCCAAAAATTTTACCTGCTGACTTTTTCCTAAATTTAGGATTGGCAAAAATAATTTGATCACCTAACTACATGAAACAACAACAATTTACAATATGTCTAAAGGACCCAGCTCATATAAATTTTCAGTCATTACCCAACGATCCATTAAAATTTAATGTCTTCGGTAGGCTATTGGTATATAGTATACCCCAAAAATTCAACCAGTTGACTTTTCTCTAAATTTAGGATTAATAAAAATAATTTGGTCATTTAGCTACCTAAAATTACAACGATTTCTAACAGGTCAAAAGAATCAACTCATATATATTTTTAACAATTTCCGATCGATCCGTGAAAGTTTAATCTCTTCGGAAGGTTATAGCATAACCCAAAAATTTCACCTGTTGACTTTTCACCAAATTTTGGATAGGTAAAAATAATTTCATCATTTAGCTACCTAAAATTACAATAATTTCCAAAAGGTTTAAAGAATTTATGTCACATAAATTTCCAGCAATTTACGATTGATCAATTGAAACCGAAAATCATCGGTAAAAAAAAAAAAATTTAACTTGGAAAAAGTAATAAAAATATTCAAAAATAAATAATCATTTCAAATTCAAACCTATTAAGCAGAAATTATATGCATCAAAAAGCCATGACGATGCAATTTATAAAAAATGAGACTATAATTATCATTATTATTATTAAATAGAAAAGGAGAGGCATCATCTTTCTCACTTACATCAAGGTCAAAGTACATATGTGTCTATTTCGCATTTTGCTGACGTCTGTGGTCTGGCCACAGTGGTACTATTACTACTTCATTTGAGAAAATTGAAAGCTTTTTTTTTTATTTGGTTCTTAAAATATTATACAGTATTCATTTTCTTCAGTCTTATATTAGTAGTGTTTTTGAAACAAAATTTTTTTCTAATAAAGTAATAAACAGTAGAAAATAAAAACTAAGGACTAGTTTAAGTTCTAGTAACTCATCATTAGAATCTTTTGTAAAAATTTAAAGCTTTTATCTCATTTGGTTATTAAATTATATGAGATTTAATTTTCTTTGCTTTCTCTATATCGGTAGATAAAAATATTTTTATATCATTATTTTCTGGCAAAAATTTTAAAATGGAGTAGATAGAAAAGGAGGACTATCTTTTCTGAAAGTTTCAAGCTTTTGTCTAATTTGGTTATTAATGTTATATACACTTTTTATGTTTAAAAACATTTTTTAAAATTAAAATTCAATATTTTGTTTAAATCATAGAATACACACATCAGATACATAATCAGATTCAACTTTTAGTCACTTCACTATATAACTTTAAACAATATATTTTCACACAACTTTTTTTTTAATTAGGAAATATCAAAATATTAATAAATTATTAATTTAAACTTCACTCCTTAATATCGAGCGATAAATAAAATTTGAATAATTATTCAAATAAATTATTAATAAATTTAATTTACTCTAAATAATCCATTGTAAAAAAATTAAATCGAAAATTTTTTTATTTTTATGAAATGTATAAACTTGAACGCGATATAAGTAAGAGACGCGGGATTTACGGCAAAAGACGGCAAAAATCACGGGTCAAAACATAGGCTAGGTTTTATTTCGATTGATAACGACAAAAAATTTTTATATTGAAAAAACTGAATTTCCAAGAAAAAAATTTTTATCAAATTTTCAAAAAAAACCAAAAAAACTGAAAACCGAGGAAAAATTTTTTTCTATCAAAAATAATTCCATTCGGTTTGGGCATAATTTTTACATATCCACCTAAATTTTCAAGGTAATCGGTTCGATCTGTCAAAAGTTACAATCATTTTTCAAAAATCATAAAAGTTTAGAACTAATATTATATATATTTCTAATTTTTATCAGCCACTAATGTAGTAACTGAATATAGGAACTAAAAGAAGCTTGAACAGCTATTATAAGGTAGAACCTTAAAAAGGGTAGTCGAGGGAAACAACATTGGCTTGTGGATTCTATGGAAGGGCAACGAAGCTTTGTATTGCTGTTCACGAATTAACCGTCTGGGTTAATAAGCCCGTAATTTTTATGATTTAGTAAGTTTTAGATATTACTTCGGGTAAAAAAAAATTATTTTACAAAATATTGAGTAATCTAAAACAACATATCTTTAGAAAAATCAAGATCCAGGGGTCCAGGGGGGCGCAGCCCCCATGGCGGTTGCCGGGGCGAGCAAAACGAGCTGGAGGCAGCTAGTATAACTATATAATAATAACTAAAACGAAACAATTTTATTAAATAAAAGCGAACTATCGAACGTCAAAAAATTCGATAAAAAAATCGAACTATAAAAAATTCGATTTCGACTTTCGATGTATATTATAATACTTAAAAACCTTATTTTTAAATGTTTTTAGGTCCACCATATTGGAAAATGTGATTTTCGGAATTTTTTTTTTTAATTGAAATTGATGGCACATTAATGCGACATGATTTTTCCAGCTGCTTCTAGTATTTCGAATAGGAATCCACCGATGTACCTCGTTAAAATTAGGGTTCCCGAAATAATATCGACTTAAAACTCAAAAAAAGCGTTTTTTTTAAAGCTATTAAAACTTACCTTGATGTATCTGAATTTTATATGAAAAAATTAAATTCTTCATAGTAAATTAACATGGATTAAAAAAAACATTAATTCAGACCAATTTTTTCCAATTTACGGACATAAAATGAATTTGTCCAACAATAGCTACAGGGATTTTACAAAGACAACCCTCTTAATTCTCATCATAAGTTAAACTTTGTTTTTAAACTATTTTAATTGATAAAAATATGCGACTAAATGATAGATAGATTAGAAAAGCTGAGAACTGAATAATTTTAAAATAATTATTACGAATTTTATTAGTTTTTAGCAAATGCTTGTGGAAGCTTTAATATTTTTGTGCATCAAAAACTTAATTTTTTATTATTAACTTCATAAAAAAACTGTAGTTTTATGTAAAACCCTCTTTTTTTATTGCATTTATAATTCAACAGTTAGGTAAATTAGTCCAAATAAATACACAGTTTTTTCTCGAGTAACGTACGTATACAAACTCTTTCTCCCACATATTTTTGGGACACTAAGTCCAATAACGATGGTCTTTAAAAATATAACAGAATATTTACGAAAATTCCTGTGGTTAGATCTTTTTATGTAAAAAATCATCGATAATATCACTAATATAAGAACTTAATTACTACTGTTTTTGGTACGTTACGTTACATCGGAGTATAGATACGAAATCAGATGTTAGTGATTAAGTTATCGTATACTTTGAGTACTTAATGCAGTAATTGATGATTTATGTATCAAAAGCCTGTAAAAGGGCTATTTTGACTTGGAAGAGCTTTCGCTGTACTGTAGGAGTTTTGGGAGAACACCTTATCTTATTTAATCATGACATTAGGGTATAGTTTTAGTACTTAATGTATTATAAATTATTTATATATAAGAAACCCTTAAAAGGGCTTCTTTGCCCTTCCAGGGCTTAACATATGTCGTTAGGTTTTTGGGACCATCATCTTTGAATCTAGCGATGTAATTATCGTACAGTTTAATAAGCAATATAGTTATTAATGATTCATACATAGTAAGCACTAAAAAAGGCAACATTGCCCTATAAGGGCTTTAGAAATACTGTTAGAATTTTCAGATCGTCGTCAAGTAATTTTGCCACCAGAAAAGTGTTCTCAAGGATCTTACAAGAAAAAGACCTAAATAAGGCAATGTAGCTCTTTGAGAGCTCTTTATAAACGATTTGGGTTTCGTGAAGATTATTACCGAATTTAGCCTCCATAATATCGTATAGTTTGAGTTATAATGTAAGCATTTTTTAAGTTAAAACAAATAATTTTGTAAATGTTAATGATATTTGAAAATCTATAAAAACTAATTTTAATTCTGAAATTTATAATTTTATCGTAAAAGTTAAAAGGTTGTATGATAGAAAACTTATAAATGCAACATAAAATTTTTTTTTAAATCTCTATTTAATTTTTCAGATCAACCTTGAAACTTTAAATTATTTAAATTCTTATATGTTAATTCTAAAATCAATGTTCATTAAAATAATTGTAAATTTTTAAATTTTATTAAATCTTATATATCAATGTTTGTATTCATAATTTATACCTTTTACAGTAAAATAAATGTTTGAAAAGGATGTAGCTTACATCAAAACGTCACAACTTTAACTACTAATAAAAATTTGTTATTCCTCTTGTTCCTATTGATCGTGTCTGTAATTGGTTTTAATTAAGCAATTATATTATTTATAAAAATATTTTTTGTTAAAATGTTAAAGTAAATTATTAAAATGCCCTTATTGATTGTATAATTTAAAATTTATGATATTTAAAATCAAATTCTTTATTGATTTATTCATAAATATTTATTAAAATTAAAACTTAACAAAAAAACAGAAAATTCTTTGCAAAAAAAAAGGAGTTGTATTATTAGTTTAAAAAAAAAGAAACCCGTGTATTATAATATATATGTTACACCCCAAACATGTAATTGACCAATTCATGAAATGTTCAACTTTTTGACCAATTCATGAAATGGTCAGGCTCCTTGCCCAATTCATGAATTGGTCAAAATTTTGACCACTTCATGAATTGGTCAAAAAAATTCAATTTTTTTACACTAGTTGGTCAATAATTTTGAAATGAACAAAAATAACATTTATTTACACAAGAGTCATTATTATATTTTTCACTTACAAACTCACTTGCGTGTGTAAGCAACCTAAAGGCTTAAAAGACTAAACTTTTCTTGCAGCTTATATTTTTCTACCTTATATCTTTGATTTTAATAATGTGTCTTATAATTTAATTTTGCTTATTTAATTTTTAGTATCGCTCTTTTTTTAGTATTGTATTGTATTGTATTTGTTTATCCTCTATACTAAAGCCCCATATACGGGAACTGTTGATAGAGGTCGCCAACAATTACAACTGCAGTCACACCACCGTACTGTTTTAATTTATTTCTCAAAGGAACCGTTATATATACAGATATACAACGAATTCCTTCTTGAAACTATTATTTTTATCTATTCAAAATCAGGGATGTGATTGCACTTTTTGCAATTGAAGGAGAGCTGTAGGATTAATAAGGGCGGGATAGTTTGTGTTTGGATGTGGGACTAGATGCGTCAGCAGCCGACTTCAAGGTGTTTGGGTACTTAACTATGCATTCGCCGAGACAGAAGGGAAACTGCTGAAAACCTTCTGTATAGTTAAGCCGGCTGTGTTTTTCTTCATAATGCATTTTTTTTTTTTTTTTTTTTTTTTTTAAATGCATTATGATGTAAAACACATCCTGAGCGTGATGGAAATAATTTTAAGAGTTTAATCTTTTCAGAAAAAAAACTTAAAATTATTATTGGTGGCAGCGGGATTTGAACCCGGGACCCTTAGGACGCCAGACACAAACGCTAACCCCAGAGCCATACACCGCTCTTCCTCTTTTTATAGTATGTAAACGTAAAAGTTTTTTATTTTCAGTTAATTTTTTTTTGAAATAGAAAATCATCTAAAGAGCTTAAAAAGAAATAAATAATAATTTAAAGAAATCATTTATGTATTATTTTAGTACCTGTATTTAATTTAACTGTTATTCAAGGATTTTACAATATGAAAAATAAAAAAAATTAATTTACAAAAAAATTACCTTAAAAAATGACAAAGTTGAACCACCTTTTTTGGCTCCATATTTTATAATATTTTGATTCGCTAAGTCTTCAGCGTTTTTTATAGGTCTTTCAACTGTTTCTACAGTTAGAAATGCTGCTAAATTTGCAGTATAAGATGAAACCATTATTAAACAAAAAAACCACCAGCATCCAGCTAAAAATCTAGTTGAATTTCCTCTGAAAATTAAAAAAAAAATTAACATAATGATTTTCTATTTTTTTACTTTTTGATTAATAAAATTCTAGTAGTCCACGAAAAATAACTTATATCGTAAACAGTAGAACAAAAAGAATTTTTGCGAATTTATTGCTTAAGTCAAAAGGCGGAAGGAAACCCTTAACTTATTTACAAATAATGGGACTCGAGTTAACGTGATATATGAACTATTTGATAGACTTTATTTTTTAATCTCACGTCATATACAAGGGTATAAATCACTCCTTTAGGTTATACCAGATGAATAAAATTATAATTTTTTTATTTAAAATTTCTGGAAATATATACTGCAGAAATCTTTAATTATTATAGCCATTTATCAACTTATATGTAAGAATTGAAAAAAAAATTTTTAAATTTATTGTATGCAGACGGAGACATTAGCGCTTAAAATTTCCTTCATTTTTGAGCTAATAAATTAAGGCAGGGTGCTACATTGAGTGCTCGGTATTTAAGTAAAAATTAAAAAATTGTTTATTAATTCTTTTTTTCTGTATAAAACTTTCTATAGAACTTTCAATAAAACTATAGATTTAAAATTATAATTTATTTGAGTATAGTTATTGCGTGAACTAAAAATTTTAAAAATTAAAAACTATCGAGTTTTTTTTCAATTTTGTGGTATAAAAAATATTACGCGAAAAGTTCTTATTTGTAAATTAGAAAAATGTTTAAAATTTGGAGTTAATCAGAAATAGTATATTTTTACCCATGGCCACAAAAGTAAAGAATGGCCCAAATTGCACGTAAATTACCGTCCGAGGCGAAGCCGAGGATGGTAAACTGCGATTTGGGGCATCCTTTTTTTGTGGCCAAGGACAAAACATAATTTTTCTTGCTCAGTGTCGAGAAAATGCGTTTTTTCGAATAGCGCAGCGGCCAGAAAACACGCACTTTCTGGACACTAACAAGAAAAAATAATTTTTTGTAAGGTTTTGCACCAGGTACAAAAATGTAGTTTCAAGAAAAACGCGTTTATATAATGAAAGGCTGGTGGCTATAGAAAAGGGTATTAAAATAGTATAAAGAATGTTAGGATTTTTTTAAAACTTTTTTTTATAATCTTTGATAGTTTAACAATTAAGAGGATGGAATCGTCGGTAATTTATGTTAATGGGCCCACCTAATCTAATCTGTAACCTCGATGGTTACGCTATCTGTATTTCAGAATTCCTACTTTCTGGTAACTAATTATGTTCGGTCGTTAAAAAAAATAGTAAACTGTAAATATTGTGATAAACGCTCCGTTATTGTGATGCATCATGGATATTTACATGTATTACACCTTTTTTCTTTTTATAAATAAAATCTTCTTTGTGAATAAGTATTTTTAAAATTAATAAAATTGTGCGTGCATTTAATTTATGGATTATAAAATCAACAAGAATAACAATATTTATAAAGTTCTTTTTTTATAAAAACCTAATCCATTTTATAAAATGAACGTGAGATCAATAATTTTAAAAAAATTTCTGCATTCGTTTTTTTCGCATCATTGTACCAATGCGATTTTTATAATTTTTAATCTAGTTATTTGAGAACTTTGTCTTTGCAAAACAGTCTTAAAATTTAAGATTTTCTTCGTCAAGTAACTTTAAAGTTTAACTCTTTTTATTATTATCTTTTAGTCTAATTCAGTACTGCAAAAAAAAATTTTATCAAATCATGGATATAACGTTCCATCTAATTCTTTGGTTGACATACCACTTTAGAAAGATATAATTTTTCTATCAAAAATATTTTATTTTTTAATGCTTTTTAAGATCGAAAAAGAAGCTGTAGGGTAATAGTATCTATATTATAACTCGTAACATGTAATACAAACTTTAAATTTCACAATATGCATTTTAAAAAATAAGACTCTTTTCACTTTTTAATTTCAATCACTTTAATTTTTTTCATAATTCTAGAATCACATCAGTTAGCATCACTTATTTTTACACATCTACAAAATAAAATAATGTTTATAATTCTGATTTATACTTTTTTGCAAAAGCTACCACAACGATTAACTAAAAGTGATTCTATGTTAGTTTTTTTGGTATAAGAATACAATCTGATATGTTCCAATTTTAAAGGCAGATTATTCAAAAACTATGAACAAATTTTAAACATGATGTTGCTATTATATAAATTTAGCTTGTCTTGATCCATTGAGGAAACTTGTATAACAGAGGAATAAAATTTAGGAATATAATTTATTTTATTAGATTTACTGTCTGAAAATATTAAATAAATAACAAACTATATTTTTATGATTTTATTTATATTTTATGTGCTATATTTTTATTAATGTAAGTTATTTATAACGAATAATACTTACAAATTTTATCTATATTCAATTATCGCTGAAACTTGGATTCTATTCTACACATTTAATCTTATTTTAATATAGTATCTGCAAGTTAATATTGCTTTTTGGATCTATCAGGTTGAATCAGATTGGCATTAACTAATCAATATCTGAACATTATATAATTAAGAATCAGCAATTCCTAAGATTAATAATCAGTTTTTTTATTATTGAACTTGTATCAATATAACCTATATAAATAAGACTAAATAAAATTTACCTTACTCTTCATTTCAATTGATGTATAATAATGTATTTTTTTAAGCATCAAATTAAAGTTATTGATTTTAATTTTAAATATTTATTGAATTTTTTTTTTAAATGATATCAAATTATATTTCTAATAATAAAAATCAAAGCGCACGTTCTGCTTTAGTCTACATTAGCACGTGTGGTTTTTTTTTTTATTAAGTTGAGAGATAAAAAAAATACGTAAGGTTTGGTTACTAGCCCATACAACCCATAGTATATACAACCGCATTTTGACACTTGAAATTGCACTTTTCTATTATTTAGTATTATGATAATAGTTAAAAAATTATAATTAAATTATAAATGCAATTATTTGAACATAAAATATAATATTATAAACATTTATTTATAAACAGTCAATAAATTTAATTAAAGCATTAAAAATAGGTCCGTAAAGGTTGTGAATATTGTGAATGTTGTGATCAGTAGTAGACATGTGGTTATTTTGTGTTTACTATTTTTTTATAAAAAAAAAAATATTTAGAAAATGCAAAATTTTACAGAATTACCTTGATCAAAGTAACACAAACAGGATTAAAAGACAGTGATTCTGTGACAGTAACAGATATTTAAATATGTCAGAGAATTTTACCTGGCTCTTGAAGGCAAAGGTCTTGTAATGGAAAAGCTTTAGCTTTTTATTTGATATCGGTAAATAATATTTTATGTTTTTTAAAATATTTCACTTTATTAATTTTAATTTTGTAATTTTCAACAATCATTATAGAGTTCATTCTTAAGGTTATAAAAGTAGTGCATAAAAATACATGGAGAAGTTTTTATAGCTTGGGTGCACTAATTATTTCACCAACTCGATGAGTTATTCTTATCAAATTTATGGAACCTTATACAAAGTTAGTATCATATTAGTCTGCAGCTTTTATGAACGAAGGAAAAGATCTTCACTTTGAATAAAACAGAATAGACAAATGTAATATTTTCATATGCAAACATGGGCGTTTACTTTAACTCATTGATAAAAATCCATTATTCAAGTGCATAAATATGAAATTAGGTATTAAATTTAAAGCAAAGTGAAGCATTAATTACCTGATAAAAAATTAATATTTTTGCTTTTTATGCAAATTTAAGTCTTAGATGAAGTAGATAGATGTCTTGATATGGGATTCAAAAAAACTAACAGTATAATTGAAAATTTACCACCTGAACGTCAAACTCTTCTATATTTTCTGCTATACTCAAACAAATTAAAGTAAATACATATTTTAAAAATGTACATATTTTATACTTCATTTTTTTTAAATATCTTTTAATTTTATTCAGGTGAAAAGATTTAGCTATAAAAAATAAAAAAAAATAAAAATTAAATTTCAATTTAATCAAATATGACTGACATAAATGAGTTAATCTTAGATCAGATTGACAACTTGAATAAAATTATGTAAAGTACTCTTAAACGGAGTCTTACAAAAATATTTAAATATAAAGTTTGACAAATAAATTTTTAACTCGAAGAATATTCAAGCATTTATTTGGATTCTATTTTTAGGAGGACTGTTCCTGAAATTTGCTCCAGGGCCGTACTGACTACTTTGATCTTTAGATGTTGTTAAATAAAATTAACAAATTATAAAATGAATAATAAAATGATTACTTACTTTTGATATTTCTTGATACCTTGATCTTTAGATGTTGTTAAATAAAATTAACAAATTATAAAATGAATAATAAAATGATTACTTACTTTTGATATTTCTTGATGAAAAATAATTGTCAGCTTTCAAAAATATTTATGGATTGTATAATCCTTTTTTTTTAAAATAAATTGATGACAAGAGTTAAAGTTAAATTATTATTTATTTAAAAATCAAATCAAATCAAAATATTTTTAAAAGTGAGAAATTACACAAACTTTAATTACTAAAAATTGTTAATAAAAATGTTTAAGTATAATTAATAAAATTTTACATGAACTTAATAAAATTCAAAGTTAAAGTTTTTAATTTAAAACGTGAGTACTACGTGTTTTCTTGAGCTCAATAAAAAATAGAAGGCCTTTTTCAGCTTAAACTTGGGTATTTATGAAAATTGATAATAATAGTTTAGTTCCCTACACTTCAAAATCTCCCACGCACTAGTCCCGATATGTCAATACTCTATTGGTTGATAAGTTTTCCCCAATAGTCAAATATTCCCTCCTAGAGAAATTTCACTATTATTATCAATATTCACTTCTCCCATAAAAATTAGAGTGGGAAATATGATGACTCGGAAGATCTTCCGATGTCCCCTGGACTGATTAGAGTTAATATATGTATTTTTAAAACAAAAGGGCTCATTTGAATATCATGTACACTGTAAAAATTTAAACTGAAACCTTAACTTTGAATTCCATTTTTTTCCTATTATAATTAACTATATTACAGTTTTCCAATTATGGAAAAACCTAAATTACTTTAATTTTCTCATTAAATATAAAACATTAATAATAAAACTATTTAAATTCTGAAAATTCAATCATTGTTATAAACAATTCTAAACTGAAAGTTTTACATTAGAAATTAATTTGAAAATAATTTGACCAAATATTTCAGAACAAAAATGTTATGATTAGTTAGATTTTCGAGAGTTTCCTCTCATCATTATTTTCTTATAAATAATATTAAAGTATCAGAGTTTCTACTTGAAAAACGAAAAATATATAATATTTATTGATTGCCCAAGTACAACTCTCTTTATTATTAATAACAATATTTTAACTATGAGAATATAACTCTCGCTTATTTTTTTTAAATAACTTTTTCTTAGCTAATAAACTACTAATAAATATCCATTGAGCTTTTCAATTTTATTTATTAGTTAAGTCTAATTTCTACTATAAAAGTAAAATGTTTTCCCAACTAATAAATTTCCTCTCAATAAACATTTATGACCTTAAGTCCGTAATTTATTAGCTAAATTTAAAATTTTTGAAACCTATTAAAAACATGATAATAATACATTTATGAGTTTCTTTTTCTGTTTTAAAAACAGGTTTGAAAAAGAAACTCGCAAGGGAAATGATTTCTGACTTGGCGATTTTTAAAACTAGGAAAAATTCGAAAAATTATTTATTATTAAAAATAAAGTTTAAAAATTAATTTGTTTAAAAATTACCAAGTCGTGACATTTAAAATTCCCCTCAAAATTTCATCATGTATACATGTAAAGTTAATTTCATGTACACGGAAAAAAAATTTTAATGTCCGAACGTTACAATTAGAATCTCTTTTAAAAATTATTTATCAAAGAAAAATTTTTCTATTGGCATAATCCAATCAAGACTCATTCTTTTAGACAAATATTGGGATCAGTATCCAAATACTGATAGTGAAATTCAAGAACTCAAGACAAATGACAATAAAAAATTTCAATATTTCACTGATAAAAATTTTCATTTAGATGCTGTAGAAGAGCTGTACGCTGATGTACGTGGGGAATATTTTGAAGCCAAACATAAAATCAAGTTGAAAGGAAATGCTGCTTATCACAGTTCAATCAAACCTAGTGACTCATCTGCAGTGATCAATCATGAAAGGAAGCTGCCACCTCTACCAATACCAACATTTGATGGAGACATCAGACAATGGCTAAGGTTTCAAAATCTTTTCAACGACATGATTGTCAAATCTAATCGCACTGATGCAGAAAAACTTTCTTATTTACTGAGTGCACTTTTTCTGGTGAGCCTTTAGCTTTAATAAAAACTTCTAACGTTTTAGATGGCAAATTCGAGACTGACGTTTGGAATAAACTTGTTAATTACTACAAAAACAACAAGAAAATAATCAACGCTTACGTCGATTCTCTTCTCAACCTAAAGCCTCTGCCAACTGAATCTGCTGCTGGAATTCAAAGGCTGATAAGTGAAGTCACCAACAATGTCGAATCACTGAAATCCATGGGTGCTCCCATCAAGCTTTGGGATTACTTGCTAGTTCCTATCATCATCAACAAAGTCGACAGTGAGAAAAGACGTCATTGGGAGGACAAAACTAGCGACTCCACCGAGCCAGCCACATATGAAGAGCTCAGGACATTCTTGAAGCACCGGCTCACATCACTAACTGCAGTAGAGACAAATCATCAGTCTTCTAAGAGTCAACAGGAAAACTCAGGTCGTAGATTTCCTATTTCTGTCCAAACAGCCAACATAAATAGCAAAAATAGTATTAATAATTTTAAATTTTTCATATGCAATGATAATCATTACTTTTCTTATTTTAATAAATTCAAAGCTAGCAATCCCACTGAAAGACTCGAGATTGTTCGCAAACTAAATAGTTGTTATAATTGCCTAGGTAAACACCTTCTTCGAGATTGTAACAGTTCCAAGGTATGCCAAACGTGTAAGAGCCGCCATCATACTCTTCTTCATGAAGCGCTGTCATCGCCAGCTCAATCACATGACAATTCTGGATTGTCTGCTCACAACATCATAATATCATCTGTAATGCTTCAGGCACTTCAGCGAGTGTTAACACAGCTTCTCTAACTTCGCTTCAAGTTTCGCAGAAATCACTCTCATTACTTGGAACTGCAATGGTAGAAGTCGAATCCAACGGGTACGGGAGATCAATACAAGCTAGAGCTCTCATCGATTCCTGTTCTATGGCTTCATTAATTGCTGAATCTCTAGTGCAGCGACTCAATCTACCCCGGCGACCATGTAAAGTACCAGTCACAGGAGTAGGTAGTATTGAAACCTGTACAAAAGGGGTAACACAAATTAAAATTACTTCTCGCTTAGATTGTAAAGTTTCTTATACAGTAGAAGCTCTCATATTAGGGCAAGTTTCCTATTATGTACTAAGATCTTCTTCTTGTTTGTCTGAATGGACGCATATTTCTCAATTACCTTTGGCAGATCCACAATTTTCTTCTAAACTTCCTATTGAATTAATTATAGGCATGAAATTGTATACTTCAGTTTTAGTTACCTGGACTCGTTAAGGGTGCTGATGACGAACCTATTGCACAGTTGACTACATTCGGTTGGATTTTTATGGGCTCTTATAGTAAATCTGTTTCTGATCATAACGTCAATAACTCGTACTCCACCAATGTCACATCTTCTTTAAATGATCAACTCAAAGAGACTTTGCAAAAATTCTGGGAAATCAAATCTGTTCCTTGTGCTAGTAATCATATCATTTTATCAAAAGATGAGCAAGACTGTGAAGCTCATTTTTAATCCACTTATTCTAGAGACGAGACAGGGAGATTTGTAGTCTGACTCCCATTCAAAAGTTCTAATTTAGAGTTTCCAGGTTCTTTAGAAATTGCTAAAAGAGCCTTCAGTAGACTAGAATCAAGATCAAATAATCAAACTTTAAATGACAGTTATTTCACTTTTATCGACGAGTATCATTATCTTAAGCATCTTTCTATCATAAGCAATTTACCTACTTTTATCTCTGACAATAATACTTTTTACATTCCTCATCACGGAATCATATAACATCTGGTAAATTCCGCTCTGTTTTTAATGGCTCGATGCGATGTTGTAAGTCACACTGCTCCATCTTTGCAGTCAAACATCAATTTTATCATCATTCGTTGGCGAATGTTAAAGTATGTATATACAGCTGACATTGCTAAAATGTATCGACAAGTTCTTATTCATCCAGATGATCGTAAATTTCAACACATTCTTTGACGATTTAAACCTACTGATGACATCAGTGTTTGTGAGTTAAACACAGTCACTTATATCCTCGGTCCTTCTGTGTATCAAACAATTAGATGTTTAAGACAACTCGCATCAGATAAAGCATCTAGATATCCAGATATTGTAAATATCTTACTCGAAAATATGTATGTAGACGATTGTCTATTTGGTGCAGACTCCAAAGACGAAGCCATATCAACTTCAAAACAATTAACAGATCTCCTCATGACGGGCGGTTTTCCGTTGCGCAAATGGCTTTCAAATGATTCTGATCTTCTCAATCATATACCTATCGATTGGTTGCAATCTATCACAGATGATTCTCAATTGTTGTGTGGTAAATACAAGCTTCTCGGTGTTACTTGGCTTCCCAAGTTCGACACTTTACCCTTCTCATTAGAATGCGATGACTCTAAAAGCAAAATCAACAAAAGAAAGGTTTTATCTTCTATCGCTAAATTGTATGATCCTTTGGGATTACTATCTCCTCTAATTATCAGATGCAAAATCTTCATGAGAATTTTTGAGTCAAAAAGGTAGAATGGAACCAAGATTTGCCTATCAAATTAAAAACTCTTTGGCTTAATCTTCTGCCAGAATTGAAATCAGTAAACTCTATATCTATCCCTCGTTGGATAAACTTGTATAAAAATTCTCGTATCGATATTCACTGATTTTCAGATGCATCTACACAAGCTATCGCTGCAAACATTTATCTTAGAATCATATCAGACGTTAAATCATGTGTTAATTTGTTAGTATCTAAAACGAAAGTCGCTCCTGTCAAAGTTCTTACAGTACCTAAACTCGAACTCCGTGCTGCGCATCTTCTCAGTAATCTTATCAATAATTTTCTCAATGAAATGCATTTTCCTGTATTTTCTGTGCATTTATGGTCAGATTCTCGCGTGGCATTATCATGGATAAAGTCTTCTCCTCATTTATGGCTTCAGTTTGTTTTTCATCGTATATCAAATATCCAAAGTCTTTGTCCTCAAGCGATATGGCATTTTATCGAAGGTACTTCTAATCCTGCTGATCTGGCTACTAGAGGGCTATCAGTTAATGAACTCAAATCTTCTCAGTTATGGAGGCAAGGGCCAGCATTTTTATAATAGCGATGCCATTTCTTCAAGTCTTGAGTATCTAGAAATCTTAGATGAATCTGAAAGAAGGCGTGTCGTTCACGTATCTCATCTCACGTATCCTCAAGAATGGTCATTAATTATCGTACATATTCTAAATACATGCAATTGATTAGAATAAAATCTTGGTGTATAAGATTTATCAATATTTTCAAAGCTAAAGTTAAAAAATTACCAAATCCTTACTCGTCACATATATTATTACCCAGCGACTTGATAAATTCTGAATTATTCTGGGTAAAACACTCTCAACCCACTTGGTATTCCACTGAGTATGCTATGCTACAAAGGGATGAAATCATCGAAAGATTTAGCCAGACTCTCAGCTTAGTCCTCTATTAGATAAAGACAATCAATGTATTAGACTAGGAGGGAGGTTAAAAAACTCAAATTTATCGTATAATGCTAAATTTCCGTTCATTTTATCAGACAAATTTCATTTATTGTCGTTAATTGCACTATATTATCATCTAAAATATCTGCATGCTTGAACTCAAATAACTTTATCGCTTTCTAGTGAAAAGTTTTGGATCGTTAACGATCAAAATTTAATTAAAAGGGTAATTCGTAATTGCGTACAATGTGTCAGATTCAGGCCTACTCCTTTGTTTCAAAAAATGGGAGATCACCCATCTGCTAGAATTACTGAATCCAATATATTCACTTATGTTGGAGTTGACTATGCAGGGCCAATTAAAATGAAAGCATCTTCAAGTAGAGGTCAAATATCGTATCCTGGTTATATAGTAGTTTTTGTTTGTTTTCTCTATCATTAACATCTAATGAGTTTTTGCATTCTTTTTCAGAGAAAATCCATTCCTCAAAAAACCATATTTGACATCACAGTAACATTTTGGTTTTTAAACCGCTACATTGAATACCAACAATTTTGAAATTGTTGAATCTATATGGTTTAACATAAACGTTATCATGTTCTAAATAAATATTTTGAAATTGCTCAAACATATAACGTAAATCAGCAAGACTAAAAATTATTTCCGAACCATATTGCGCTTAATTATGATCTCTTTCATAACTTTTGATATTGTTTAAAAATTCATTAAATTTCTTATTATTGATTCTTAAATCATTTAAAATACTATTTTTTCTTATATTTTTATTATTAGATTTATTTGCAAATCTATCTTCAATAAATAGATAATCGTTTAATACTAATAAATTTCGTTCGTTATGTGCATGAACAAAATTATTTTGAGAAAAATAATTTACTTTGTTAGGTCTTAAAAAATTAAATTCAGTATTAATATTCGTTTTTTTAGGCAAACTATCTATTTCTTCATTACTGTTTATTTGACAAGCATCATTAAGAATGACATTACGCGAAAAATTATTATTATTAATAATTTTAGCTTTTAAGAGCCTCATAAGGCTGAGGAAGGAGGAGGGTGGTTCAGGCCGCCTTTTTTCAAGGTTGAACTAGAATCAAGGATGTAGGATATAGCTCTCTGGAACAACTAAGGCTGCCCTATAAATCGGGTCTCATGCCTTGCTTTTCTCTAGGGACATGCTCTATGCTGTACCCCATGCGTCCATGTTAAGAATGCCGCAGACTGCTCATAGTTACGCTATAAGCGGTTCTGGAATAACTGAGGCTGCTCTATAAACCGGATTTTATGCCTTGTCTTTCCCTCGAGCATTCTTGACAAGCATGCAGCCACAGACTGCTATCCTAAAACTATCCTTGAGGAAGAGGCACATTAAAGGGGCTCCAAGGTTTTCTCCAATCTAAGTGCGATTTCAGCCACATACAGGGTTGCCTTAGACCTGACGTATTAACTCTTAGCATGGGAGAATCTCACCTCCAGCACAGCGACGTAGCCGATTGAAGGTAGTCGCGAGTCCCACTAAATCATGACTGCAGGTTGTTTTTTCTGGTTTAGTAATGTGTGAAGGTGCTGCCAGAATATTCCGCAACACTAGACAAGCTCTCTGAGAACATCTAGGCCGCCCTTATAAACAGGGCTCTGTGCCTTCGCTTCTTAATTAGGTACTTGTACCATCGTGCACTCAAATAAGTGCCGCAGAAAGCCGTCATGTGTTCCCGAGGATTCTGGCTGGGGGCATTATTCTGGAACGAACTTATGGGGGGTCTTTGGATCGTTCAGACGTGACTTCCAGATTAGTTCTCCCCCTGTCTCACGACGGGCTAGAATATCGCGAGATGGTAATCAACCATAGTGGTAAAAATCCACCAAATTGTCACCCGGCCCACACGACGGGTCAAGAATGACCGTGTGATGCTAGACAGACATGGAGCGAAGGTGAATATCCTCCCATCTGCAGGACTGACATTGATCAACCCCCCGGGACCGGTACCAAGGGTGTTGATCGCTGAAAGACCGAACACCAATCCCACTAATTACAACTTTTTTCTTTTAAATTCTACTTACAGGTACACCAACAATAGTTCTTTTTACAGGCTAAGAAACCAAGCGGCGTGATGCTGCCGATCATCGTGGCTCGCGGTGGTCGTTCCTCCGGATTGGGATGGCAACCTCCGTAGAGGGTACAGGTCAAAAACTGGAAACTGCACCTCCAGGCCGCCGGATAGTACAGGAGCCCGGAGCTGTCTAGCTAACTGGTCTGGCTGCTCTGTCAGCCGGCAAATAATCTCGTTTTCCGTAGTAGTGCCGGGTAGCGCCCGGGAAGGGCCCTGCTGCGGGGAGCGGGGGGCTTTCCACAAGGCCACTACGCTAGGGGACACCCGGTTTGGGGGGCCGACCATTACGAGACCACCGCGTTGACTGGCTGCATCATGTCCCGCATTCAATCACACAAGACAGAACAGGTTAGAAGGAGGTAATTTTTCAAAAATAAATGATGAAGCAAATTAATAATGATCAGGTTCAAAGCGTGCAGGAACCGCAAATGAACAACAACCAACAGGGCCCCCAAGCCCAAACAAACTCAAACGCAGCTGGCCAAGTAGAAAAAATGACGCTAGATAAGCTTAAAGTTACGCCTAAATGGAGCACTCGATTGTCTAGGCTCATGGAAAATGATGGTATGCAGGATATTCTTGCAAAATACAGTAATGTCCAACAAGCCTTCAAAGAAACCCAGGCGGCTAAAGGTCTGGACACTGTTAAAGAAGGCTTTATTGCCGAAAAGAAACATTACGGCAATCTTTTGGAGGCCATAATTGAAATGGAGTATCATTTCGTCTATGTTCAGAAGAACGCAAGCATAGTGATAAAAAATGGAGTCCGGAAGTTTGCCAGCGTAGTGGAGCAGCTGGTATTGATTATGGAGCAGCAAACTAAAGCAGTATCTGCAATACATGAAGCCCTCCTTAAAGAAATGAATGGGAAAGGCTCACTTAAAAGGCCGCGCCCGATAAATTCTCCCGAGAGCTCACCAGAAACTGCAAGTTGAAGAGCGTTCAAGAACCGAAAAAAATAGGAAGGACCTAGAAGAGTAAAGGAGGAATAAAAAATTGCTTCAGGAAGAGGCAAACAGAAAGAGGCTGCAAGATCAACGCGAAGCGAAGTATTTGCGTAAAAAACGCCTACTGGAAGCAGGGAAAAATCAGGAAGGGCCCAATGAGCCGAAGCCAAATGAAACGGCTTCCAACCGGTCTCTCACGGATCATCAAGACCCAGAGAAACTGGCAAATAACCCTAAGGTAGTCGAGTCTCATACAGAGACTCGAGTTTCGGAAGATGGCAAAATCCATCAAAGTGGGCATAATAATGCAAATGGTCCCAAAAGGATCAGCAAGACCGAGAGGAAAAAGATGAAGAAGCAAAAAAGGCTGCAGCTTCAACAGGGAAACCAGGTACCTAAAATTCCGTGCCAGTTGCAAAAACAGGTCCAGGTAGAAAAAGTACCAAAAAAAGTGGATGCCTGGGAAAAACCCAAAAAGAAGCAAATAGCTAAGAAGAAGAATACTCAGCAGCCAAAAAGGCCTGCTGAAACGGGCAGTACCAAGACTAGTAGGCGTAGGTACAAAAAGAGGATGGAGGCCCTACTTATAAAACCAGCAGCAGGCCATACGTACGAGGAGACTCTTCTAAACATCAAGAAGAACGTCATGCTCGAAGATTCGGGGGCTAAAGTTCACCGAATCCGTAAGACGCAAGGCGGCAGTGTCCTGATCGAGCTGGAATCGATAGAGGATTCCGGGAAATTACAGGAAGCGTTTCAAGCGGTAACAGGTCCTGATTCGAACGTCCGGGACATGATCCCCATGCTGAAACTCGAAATCCGAGATCTGGATGGGGTCACGAACGAACGGGAGATCAGGGAAGCCGTTGCCAAAGAAATAGGAATGGAACGTGGAGATCTACTACCCCCAGTCTCTATTTTCAAAACTAAAGGCACTACGAGCCAAATGGCAGTAGTAGAGCTGTTCGAGGTAGATGCTCTACGCCTGGCCAAGAAGGGAAGAATCCAAATTGGCTGGGCTTCTAACAGAGTGCGCCTTTGAGCGAATGCAAGGCGCTGTTTTAGATGTCTGGGCTATGGACATAACCAGTATGTCTGCAAAGGCCCAGACCGAAGAAAAGCGTGCCTCAAATGTGGCGTTGACGGCCATAAAAGAAGCGAATGCCAGAAGGAAACGCCCGAGTGTTTCCTCTGCAAGAATAGGGACGAAAAGTGCTCTACGGAGCACTATGCCGGAGAAGGAAACTGCCCCAGCTACCGGGAGGCTCTGGCTGCGGCAAGTGTCATCGGAAATGATCAATGTTCTACAAGGGAACATGAATCAAGCCCGGGAAACTGGTGCTTTGTTGGAGCAGATTGCCCGTGAAGAGGATTCAAGTATCCTCTTACTAAGCGAGCAATCATACAACATGAACCACAAGTACTGGCTAACCAATGAAACTGGCTGTTGCGCCATATGGCTCCGGGGTAGAGCCCAAACGTCCTTGAACAGAAAAGGGAAAGGCAATTGCCACGTTTGGGTCACGTGCGGGGAGACAACTTATATAAGTTGCTACCTCTCCCCAAACGATAGCTCGGAAGTGCTGGCTACAAAGCTGGCCAGCATCGAGAACACGGTTCGGTCGGTAACTGGAAGCGTTATCCTTGGTAGAGACTTTAACGCTAAGGCCATAGAATGGAGCATGCCGACGACCAATCCTAGGGGACAGCAGGTACTGGAAATGGCCACTAGATGCAAACTAGTGGTCCAGAATAGAAGAAACCGGCCCACCTACGAAAGGGCAGGTTGGGGTGCCTCTATCCCAGACATAACCTTTGCAACAGAAGGTGCGTCTGGGAGAATCGGCGAATGGACGGTGATGGATGATTACAATGGTAGCGACCATCATTACATCACCTTCCGGGTGCTTGAGGGAACCTCCCAACGGCCTCCGTACAAGAGGCGTACCTTGGGTTGGAATGTACCAAAGATAGACGAGGACAAGTTCGAAGAGTATCTTCGAATGGAGTCGTCGTCCGTCCCCGCTTGGCATGGAGAGGCTACAGGTCCCCGCGAGGCTGAAATCTTAGTCAAGAAAGTAACGTCTCTTTTGCGAGGGGCGTCTGACGCCTCTATGCCTTGTCGAGGGCCCTGGAAAGGGAGAAAGCCAGTTTACTGGTGGACTTCCGAAATAGCGGAGCTCTGCAAGGAGTGCCACAGGACGCGACGAAGGGCGCAGAGAGCACGGGACAGGCCCGAGGCTGCACTTTCCTAGAAACATAAGGATGCTAAACACCGGCTGGCCAAAGCTATTCGTCAAAGCAAGGCTCGATGCCTGCGTTTATTACGCGAGGAAGTAAACAAAGATCCCTGGGGTCTTGGTTACAAAGTCGTAATGGGCAAGTTGAACCGGGAGTCTGACAACATGATGGATGCAGTGTTGACCGAACGAATCATCGGCGCTCTCTTCCCTGAGCGGCCCATCCGGGAAAACCCGGTAGAGGCGATACCCAGAGAGGAAGTGCCGTTATTCAGCGAGGACGAGATGGTGAAGGCCATCAAGGCCATGAAAAATGGCAAGTCGCCGGGGCCGGACGGGATACCAGCGGAAGTGCTCAAACGAGCGGTCAAAATAATCCCTGGTATCCTGTTAAGAATGTTTAATGCATGCTTGGTGGCGGGAGGGTTTTCAAACCAGTGGAAGGTGGCACGTTTCGTGCTCTTGAACAAGGGTAAAGGTGGAGCCCCGGACTCTCCATCCTCTTACAGACCCTTGTGCATGTTAAACACCATCGGAAAGGTGATGGAGAGCATGCTCCGGGCAAGGTTGAGAAGAGCCATCGAGGAGGGCGGTGGCCTTTCCGAGGAGCAGTATAGATTTCTTGAGGGACATTCCACGAAAGACGCCATCCGGCGTGTCGTGGATACTGTAGAGGCTGAGAGGGAAAAGCGGCCTGCAATTCGCAAAGACGTCCTTCTTGTAACGCTGGACGTCAAAAACGCTTTCAATTCGGCCAGGTGGGATGACATAATCCGGTCTCTGGAGTATGATTTCCGGATACCCAGGTATCTGGGTAACGTAATAAAGGACTACCTACGGGACCGGAGACTGCTCTACGACACGCTCGATGGCAGGCGACAGAGGGTTCTGAGTGCGGGCATTGCCCAAGGTTCGGTTCTCGGACCTGTGGAATGCCTTTTACGATGGCCTGTTGCGCGTTCACCTCCCGGAAGGAGCTTCTCTGATCGGGTACGCAAACGACGTGGCTCTGACCATTTCGGCAGGGACATGCAGGTAACCCAGGAGAGGTTGAATCTAGTCATGAGACAGATCAACCTCTGGATGGGCGAGCACGGGCTCCAGCTCGCGATATCAAAAACGGAGATCGTACTGCTGACCCGTCGAACATTAATTTCCACGGACATCGATATAAATGTCGATGATGGTGGAAACCCTCACACCATCCAAGCCAAGACATCGGTTAAGTACCTGGGAGTTCTGCTTGATAATAAGCTGAACTTCTGGGAACAATTTCAGAGATCGAGTGAGAAGGCTGCGTCGATCGCATCCTCCTTGTCAAGGCTCATAGCCAACATAGGAGGGCCCAAACCCGGGAAGCGAAGATTGTTGATGTCCGTTGTCAACTCTGTCCTGCTTTATGGATCTGAGATCTGGGCGTAAGACATAAAATATCGTCTGTGCAACGGCAAACGGCCCTGAGGATCGCCTGCGCGTACCATACGGTATCGCTCGAAGCGATCCAGGTAGTAGCATCGGTCATACCCATCGACCTGCTAGCGTTGGAGCAGAAATACATTTAGTGTAGAGGACCGCGAAGTGGCATCCACTTGCGCCCGCTCCAGCTCTATGGGAAAATGGCAGGAACGGTGGAAAAAGGAGGAAGAGAAAAATGCCCGATGGACCTGACGTATTGGCTCTAAGCATGGGAGAATCCCACCTCGAGCACAGCGACTTAGCCGATTAAAGGTAGTCACGAGTCCCACTAAATCATGACTGCAGGTTGTATTTTCTGGTTTAGTAATGTGTGAAGGTGCTGCCAGAATATTCCATAACACTAAACAAGCTCTCTGAGAACATCTAGGCCGCCCTTATAAACAGGGCTCTGTGCCTTCGCTTCTTAATTAGGTACTTGTACCATCGTGCACTCAAATAAGTGCCGCAGAAAGCCGTCATGTGTTCCCGAGGATTCTGGCTGGGGGCATTATTCTGGAACGAACTTATGGGGGGTCTTTGTATCATTCAGACGTGACTTCCAGATTAGTTGTCCCCCTGTCTCACGACGGGCTAGAATATCGCGAGATGGTAAGTTGCTTACCATTTGGTGGATTTATGGTTGCCATAGTGGTAAAAATCCACCAAATTGTCACCCGGCCCACACGAGGGGTCAAGAATGACCGTGTGATGCTAGACAGACATGGAGCGAAGGTGAATATCCTCCCATCTGAAGGACTGACATTGATCAACCCTCCGGGACCGGTACCCAGGGTGTTGATCGCTGAAAGACCGAACACCAATCCCACTAAATACAACTTTTTTCTTTTAAATTCTACTTACAGGTACACCAACAATAGTTCTTTTTACAGGCTAAGAAACCAAGCGGCGTGATGCAGCCGATCATCGTAGCTCGCGGTGGTCGGTCCTCCGGATTGGGATGGCAACCTCCGTAGAGGGTACAGGTCAAAAACTGGGAACTGCACCTCAAGGCCGCCGGATAGTACAGGAGCCCGGAGCTGTCTAGCTACCTGGTCTGGCTGCTCTATCAGCCGGCGAATAATCTCGTTTTCCGTAGTAGTGCCGGGTAGCGCCTGGGAAAGGCCCTGCTGCGGGGAGCGAGGGGCTTTATACAAGGCCACTACGCTAAGGGACACCCGGTTTGGGGGGCCGACCATTGCGAGACCACCGCGTTGACTGGCTGCATTATGTCCCGCATTTAATCAAACAAGACAGAACAGGTTAGAAGGAGATAATTTTTCAAAAACAAAATGATGAAGCAAAACAGTAATGATCAGGTACGAAGCTTGCAGGAACCGCCAATGAACAAAAACCAACAGGGCTCCCTAGTTCAAGCAAACTCAAACGCAGAGCTGGCCAAGTAGAACAAATGACGCTGGATTAGCTTAAAGTGACGCCTAAATGGAGCACTCAATTGTCTAGGCTCATGAAAAATGATGGTATGCAGGATATTCTTACAAAATACAGAGATGTCCAACAAGCCTTCAAAGAAACCCAGGCGGCTAAAGGTCTGGGCACTGTAATTTTTACATATGAAATGTACAACGTCACGTTTATATATCATATAGGTTGTATACACCCTCGTGAATTATACACTAAGAATATTGCAATGTTAGATCGGCAATTTTAACATTTTTTTCATTAAATTTATACAATTTTTATAAACAGGTTTCAAATTGTTGGTGTCTTCCACCCTGTTTATCGTATTATCATACAATTGTATATTAGCCATTTGATTAAAAAGTCTTTTATGCTTATTTTTTTCTACACCTAAAATTTTAACATTACTAAGATCAAAAATATGATGATTATCTTTAGATTGTTCAAATAAAGCTGATTTCCAGTTACTAGTTTTAATAACATATATATGATTATTTAACCTAGAACACAGCTTTCTACCACTTTGACCTATGTAACACATATTACAATCTATACAATTTATTTTATAGGTAACACCTGATTTTTCTTTATCACTCACCAAATCTTTTCCTAATCTAATCATATTATTAAACTTATTAGTAATTTTATTTATGGGTAAGAAATCTAATTTTTTGGCCAGTTTATGTAAAAGTGGTGTAAAATATTTGTAGAAAGGGATTAAAATTATTCTTTTTTTCATTGCATCAGAACTTTTACTGTAATTAACAATTGATCCAGTATTTTTAATTAATTTGAACCTCCTTCTAATATGTAAATCTATAAAATCTATCGGATAATTATTAGCCAATAAAAATATCTTTAACAATTTAATATTATCAGACTCAAATTTTGAGTCAGATAATTTGGAACATTTGTCCACTAAATAATTTACAATAGTTTTCTTATGATCTAAAGGGTGATGCAACTTAAAGTTCAAAAATCTACCTGAGTAAGACTTCTTCCTAAGGCTGATTCTACAAAACCGTAAAATCGCCCCGCAATCCGCAACCGTAGTTATTGTATTACCATACCGTATTACCATACTATTACCATTATCATTCTAGAGACTTGATTATTTAAATTTCAAAAGTATGAAGATGAATTTTAATCGTTATGTGATAAATCAAATCCAAATCTCCACATAACACAAATTTTATAAAACGGAATATACTTTTTCAAAAACAGAAATAAATAATGAGATTGTATTATAATTTTATGATATTTTTCCATTTTCTGCCGAATAATAACTGAAAATTTAAAAAATTAATAATTCTATTTAATATTTAATTACTTTTATGAATCATTTATTTAATTATTATAATTTTATTTTCTTGCCTTTGCTTATTATTTTTACTTTATTATTTTTGGTTATAAAATTTAATAAATTTAAGATGAGTTGGCTACACTGAAAAATTTCGTGCGTTGCGGTCTACGGTTGCGGATTGCGGGGCGATTTTACGGTTTTGTAGAATCAGCCTAAACCAATTTATATCCAGATTTTATTAGGATGTCTTGTAATTTCAATATCCAAAAAGCTTATCTTATTCATTTTCTCTTTCTCCACAGTAAATTGTAACGAACAATTGTAAATATTAAATACATCTCTAATCAAATCTATTTCATCTTCTTTTACTATCATAAATAAATCATCTACATACCTCTTGTATAATAATACTTTATAAGAACTAAGAACAGGAGGTCTAGAGTAAAAATTATAATTTATATTCAGAAAATCACTACTTTTTAATTTATTCAATGCATTTATTTCCAATTGTTCCATCACAATCTCTGCAAAAATTGGACTAGAAAAAGAGCTAATCGGTGAACCAAAAATCTGCTTATAATATTTACCATCAAATTGGAAGTAAGTAGAATTTAGGAAAAATTCTATTGCATCTATAAATTCTTGTTTAGTTAACGTTATACTATTTTTAATGATTTTGTATTTCTTACTTAGACATTCCTTAATTAAGTAGTGTGTTAAATTAGGAAAAAGACCCACCACATCTAAAGACATCCATACATAACCATCAGGGATAACATTGTTTTTTATAATATTTTGAATTTCATAGCTATTTTTGACAGGTTTTTTAATACACTCTGACAATAATCTATCTTTATTAAGGAATACATTCTTGGTAAAACAGTTATCTCAACATTAAAGTCATTATCAAAAACATCAAAACTTTTCCATAATTTTAGAAATTTTTTTGTATTATTTTTTAATCTAACAAACGGATTTTTATCCAACCGGATGTACCTGTCTCTATTGTCTAGTTCCAAATTTACTTTAGAATAATAGTTAAATTTGTTCTCTATAACAGTATTTGAATCTTTATCAGCCCTAGTTACTAATATTTGCTTATTCTTTTTCAAAAATTTGTTTGTCATATTAATTTTTTTAACAAGTATCCTATCCTCATTACTAATGTGTACTTTTTTATGTAAATATTTATTTAAAGTAAAAAGAGTAAGTTTCCTTAATTTATCATTATTTTCATTCTTGGACCAGATAGAATTTTCCATATCCTTTAAAATATCAAAAAAATCATTATGGTTCATTTTAATTTTAAAGTTAAATGATTCACCTAGACTTAAAACTTCCTTGGCATAAGCAGGAATTGCAAGTAATCGAATATCTTAACAATTTTAATAATAAAAATAATTTAAGTATTGCAGAAAGCATATTTATAGCTAGGGTATCTTTTTCAGATATATTAAAGTTAATACATAAAATTGCTGACAATAAAATTATAATAATAGTTTGAAAGCCAACCTTAATCTATGTACAAGAAAAAGACAGGGAAGCTATTTTTAAAGAATTTCATAAACTGCCCACTGCAGGAAATAGAGGTCAAAAAGCTACTATTCAAAAAATTCGCCAGTCTTATTACTGGGAAAATTTAAAAGAATATGTACAGACAAATATAAGCTTATGTTTAAATTGCCAATTACGGAAAATTTCACGCCGTAGAGTCAAATTACCGATGAAATTAACCCAATGTCCAGGAGCAGTATTTGAAAGAGTATCAATTGATATTATGGGTCCTATAGGAAACCTATCAGCTGATGGCTACAAATATATATTAATGATACAATGTCAATTGTCTAAATTTTTAGTAGTTGTCCCTCTCAAAAATGTCGACACACCTACGGTAGCCACGGCATTTATTAACAATTTTGTATGTTATTTTATATCTCCAAAAATATTACTTTCAGACAGAGGTTATCAGAGTCAATTCATAATTAACCTAATGAAAGCAGTAGCTAAACGATTCAAAATAAAGAGAATCACGACTACTAGCTATTCACCAACCTCAAACGGTATGGTAGAACGTTCAAATCATGTAATTACAGAATACTTTAGAAATTACACAAATAAATACAAAGATTGGCATATGTATATAAATTTAGCCAGTTTTTGCTATAATAATACCGTACAAAGTTCAATTGGTTACTGCCCACATGAAATCGTATTCGGTTTATAAGTTCGCATGCCATCAGAATCTAAAATAAAAGAATCTGAAAAATTACCAACATATAAAAATTATTTAATAGATTTAGTCTCGCGACTGATAGGCTTACGACAAATTGCAAACGAAAACTTATATAACGCAAAATTAACATCAAAACAATATTATGATAGAAATTTAAATATTATTGAATTTGAAATCGGAGATATAGTTTTCTTAGCAAAAGGGGGCGAATTGTCAAAACCAGACGATCCTTATATAGGACCATTCCAAATAGTGCAAAAATTTTCCGATTATAACGTAAAAATTCAAAAGGTCGGAACAAATTCGACCCAGATAGTCCAAGTTAGAAGGCTAAAAAGACCAACAATAAAAGTTAAACTCTCTAAATATGAGTACTTTACAAAATACTCTTTTTTCTTGTAAATAAAAATAAAATATAAAATATATATGACTCATTTTCATAAAAACTAAATTATTTTAAGTAGTATTCAATGTATCACCCATATTTAGTTTAATATTAAAACGATTTTGTAGCATTAATTGACAAGTACTGGGTTGAAATAAATTTATTTAACTAATCTTTAAAAAATTTGATGTTTTTTTATTATTTAGTTATACCTTTCGCCTGTTTCAATTACAGGCCTTATCAATAACTGTAAAAAATATGTTTACATGTATAAAAAAGATTAAAAAATTATTAATACAAAAATATATATATAAAAAAATTTACCAATAAAAATTTTCTTTTAGAAAGTGATGTAGCCAGTTTTTGTATTAAAAAAGAGTATTTATTTAATCCATTTTTAGCTGCAGGGTTGTGATGTTTTACCTGATTATAGAAAGAAAATATGTTTTCTTGAGGAAGGCCGGTTTTTAAATTATTTTAATTTTTTTTTAGCTTATATTTAAATATATTATAATTACTAATATATTATTAATTTGTTAAGATGCCAATATGCAGAAATATGTGCTCATCATTTTATGTTTTAGAATCATAAACTAGGATTTGACTGTGGCAGCGCTACTAGTAACGTAACTACAATCTCTTTAACAAATATTCCTAGTTGTAATATACAAAAACCAAAGGTCGAATTGACTAACGAATATATTGCGCTGCTACAACTCAAAGAATACGAAATACTAAAAGTTTATCAATGCTTAATAGAAATTCATCGAGTAGTCAAATCATGCATCATGTGAAACCCATAGAAAGAGCAGAAGAAACTTTTATCATAGAGGTCAGTTTAGAAACGTGTAAAAATGTCCACGAAACGAGAATTTATAAATACGATAATAGTCACATAATTACTAATTTAAATATAAATGAAACAAAAACATAACCAATCGTATTTTGCGGTTCGGCTGAAAATAATGCATGTACAGGTGAATTTTATAGCGATCGATTCGGGACATTTTCACATGTTTGCGTTCAAGGCCACATTAAAATTACATTATCACAAAAAGAAACAATATTAGATTTACATTCTAACTTAGTACGCTTAAATTCAGGTGTATCTTGTGAATTTAATAAGTATCATTGTATGGATATACAATTCGGCCATACTTTCTGGAATAATTTGGAAGGTAAAGGCTGTATTTTGGATCATTATACCATATTATATTACGGATATGCTGAAAAAATAACCGATTTTACAGATATCAAAAATAACATCACAATATATATATTGAACTCACAACATAAAACCTTTGCTTTTAAAATAATAGAGCAAACTATTTGACAAATACCAGCGTTAAGAACACTCCACCCACGTATACTAAACCTAGATAATAAAAAAGTTGTATTAAACCAAATTCTGCAACACATCCATATCGGGAATACGGGAGTCCAAGATTTAGATCTTTTTACGTACATAAATCAAAAATTAGTTTTTATTGAACACCATATAAATTTACAAGCAGATAAATTATATTTACATATGTTGAGAAAAGAACGTGAATTAGAAAAATGCATACTCCAAAATAACCAAATCCTAGCCACATTATCCCCTGATCATTTTGCATACTCAAAATTTGGAATTGGTCATTACGCAAAAGTAGTCGCAGAAGTTGTTTACGTAATACGTTGTACATCGATCAGAGTACAAATGGTACAAACTGACGGTTGTTATAACGAATTACCAGTATTAAAAAACAATAAAACTTTAAAATTTTTAACACCAATAACAAGAATTTTAATTAACCAAGCAACGGAGGTGAGCTGTTCAACTATTTCACCACTAATTTTTAAAATTAACGACGTTTGGCTAAAATTTTTACCAAACCCATTACCAGCACAAGAACTAGTGATTTTGAAGCCAGACACCAAGATTTCTTGGAAATATGAGCCGATAAAGAATCTGGCAACAAGCGGAATTTATTCGGAAACAGAAATAGAAAACCTGCAAAAAAGTATTCTGTTCCCTATGGAACGTGAATCGCTATTAAACAGCATAGCAAGATCATTGAATGGTGAAACCTCAATATACCAATACTTATGCAAGAATTTACTTACACAAATTTCTATATACACAATCTTAGACAACTTTTACGAAACAGTCAAAAGAGATTTTTGGGACTTTAGCCTGACATTAGCAGGAATACTTTCCATATTATACTTCATTAAGTCAATTTTTTCAGCTATACTAAATTTTTTCCAATTACAACGAATATATAGATTTTCATTTTATTTACTAGGAGCAATTTTTACATCTGTTACTATATTCCTATTACAACTTTTAAATTACGAAAACAAAAATACAAATAATCATCCAGAAGTCAAAAAAAATCCAGCCATAGAATATCAAGCTAAAACGACCAAGTAACAATTAACATGGAACAAAATAATCATAACATACCAACCATCACCCCCCTCCAATACCTACTAAAGTTCCCTGCACTGAACCCAAATCATACCACTTTTTTGATAAAAACTTCAAGTTTTATCAAAAAAATTAACCAATTACACTTTCTTTTTCTCAATATATTATTATCATTATTAACTTTCTTTGATTTTCCGAAATCAAACTTTTTGACAGCTTTAAATAAAATTTAAAACTCCCAAAAGCTAAGCGGGAAGGAATACCTGAGGTACCAAAGTACCTAAAGGAAGCAAAAATTATACTAGTAGTTGGTTATGATATCTTTTTTTTCCTTTTTGTTCAACAAAGACCTTTTAATAATCTAACAGGAATATAAATCACGCCCGGTTATAGATACAATGTATTTTAATGACCCGTAGTAGATGTTTTCGATCACTAGCCTGATCCGTGTGTCAGTCGTGATAACTCCGAAGTGCCTTCCTTGTGGCCTGTAACTGGCTTATATAGCTTTTTAGTAGGGGTTGATAGTGGGTTCAATTTGTAAAAATGTGGGAGTCAAATCTCCGATTGGTTCATGTTAATGCGTCTCTTGGAGGCGTGTGCTATTATCGCGTCTATGATTGGTTGCAAGTAATATGTGCTTTTCGAGGTTGCTATAGGAACGTCTATTGGGGGAATATTATAATAAATTTGTTGTGTGCTCTTTAGTTTATGGAAGGGTGATAGGGTCTTTTCAATAGAATTCAGACAGTCTATTCTTTTTAATGAATTTCTCAAGTATATGATTCTTTACTGGAAGGGTGGTTTTCTATAGATTGGAAGGGTAGTTTTCTATAGACTGAAATTAAATACATAGACTCCTTTAAATGAATTTTTCAAGTATGCTATAGTAATTGGAAGGGTGGTTTTCTATAGGTTGAGATTAAATACATAGACTCCTTTTGATGAATTTCTCAAATATGCTATAGTAATTGGAAGGGTGGTTTTCTATAGTCTGAAATTAAATACATAGACTCCTTTGATGAATTTCTCAAGTATGCTATAGTAATTGGAAGAGTAGTTTTCTATAGGTTGAGATTGGATATGTAGATTCTATTCTATGGGGTTACTTGAATAGTGGTTGATGTGTGGGGTTATATTTATAAGACGGTTTGGAAGTCGAAAAATTATATGTACTAACTATATTTGCCATGCCACATGGTAGGAATTAATGTATTAAGGCAAAAATATTGAAATCTTAGGACATTAATCCGGTCAATAAATCAGGTCACCTGACCTGAATAAATTACGGGAAAAAGAGGGAGGTTAACAATATTTTTGGACACCTAGGTCTTTCTTGAAAAATAGAGTTATAATATTGGATTCTTATGATTCTAATTTGAATTGTTACAAAGTTTAAATAATTGTAGGTTTTACATGTTAAATTATTTTGCATTTATATTATATTATTATTATAATTATTATTATTATTATTATTTTTTTTTTATTTATTTTTTTTTTACTTTTTTATTTTAATTTTTTTTATTCTTTTCTTTTTTTTTATTCCTAATATTTCTATATATTTTTATTTGTTAGTTTAATATATTTATAACGTATTACATTGATTAAATAGTTTAATTAATTTTCTTATTGCTGAAATTAAGTTTTAAACATTTGTTGTATTTGTCTGCGATTGTTTGCCACGATGGATTGGATTGTGAATTAGGCTCGTCGTTTTATAATTGGCTCGAATAGCAGGAATGAGCAAAATTGGCTTAGGCTTCACTATATTTGCATCTGGCCAAAGGTCAGCTTCTGCTGGGGCATACGAAGGTCTGTCTTTTTTGTCTTGTTTTGATTTCCAGTAATTGATTAAATCAAAAACCTTCTTGTCTCTGAACATAAAAAATTTAAGACCTGCAAGCAGTATTATAATTACTAGTGTTAGAATTACAATAATTGTAAAGAAAAAGAAAAAATTGGAATGTTTTGGAATCCGTTCTTGTAGTTTTTTATATTCTCCTAGTGTTTTAGTTCTTTCCATTAAAACCTGCAGAATTTTCCCATCCTGAAGACTGTTGGACTCTAATCGTCCTTTGTTTTTTATAATATCATCTAATAAGATACCAGCAATGTCTGGATCTGAATCTCTGAAAGTTTCTTCGAAAATTCTTTATAGGTTCATAGGTGTTTCCACAAAAAATTTTGTCTCCAAGGTGGATACCAATATCTGATGTGCTTTAAATTTGGCGTATCGTGTAGTGGCTTTACAACCTGGTTTTAGCGTGACTAAACCCATAGGTGGTAATTCAGTAGTTATCTCCGCTTTTAAATTACATTCAACTGAAATCTGATCCTGTTTGGGGTTTGTAAATATCCATTGGTTATCTTGTAATTTTGTGAACACAGATTCGCGCAAATTTTTCAGTTTTATGTTACATACGTGTGGATTGTATTTCAAGTATGGGAGGGAAATTTGCGCATATTTTTGTATTTCCCAAACTTTTACAATCACGAACTTTTTCATCAGATGGTGATATATATGTTTTTCTGTCTAGATTGATGGCAGCGTATGTATTCTCTGGTATTAAGTATGCTGTGATTGATTCATTCAAGGAATTAATGGTTAGGAAAGGGGTAATCTTAAATAAATTCATTTCGTTAAAATCAGTAAGTGGGATTTTAATAAAATAAATCATATTATTATCTTTGACGGCTATTTTTACATTAGATATTCTTGCAATGTTGTTGAGTGAAAAGGTGTTTTCATCTAGTGGGAATCTAGCATTAATTTTTGCTAATCGGGCATAGCTTATAGCATTTATGCATTGTTCTTTGTTGAAAAATCCGGGATATAATACTCCAATATTAGCTAAGCCTATTGCTTGACCTAACATTATAGTCGAAATTTTGTATTGTGTAATCATTTCCTGAAGTTAAAATATCTCAATGTGTAGGGTTGTATCCTGTTCTTTCTGTTCCAATTCAGTTTTTAATTTACTTAATCCTTGTAGAAGAGTTCTTGAGTGATTAGTTATATTTTAGATTTCTAAGTGTAATATCTCTGTAATATTCTGTAAAAGTTGAGCAACTGACGTGCTGTGGTTCATGGTTTGTCGACTTAAATTCTCTAATATTACTTTATCCGTTTCCGAAAGTATACCAAATAAAGCTCGTAAAACATTGCCCACAAAAGGGATTAGTGCTTAACGTTTCCTTTTTATAGAATTTGTTTCTATTTGATCTAAAATCTTATGAAGCTCTGTGTCGACCATTTTTAGTCTTAACGTTTGATCTATTATATCTTGTTCAACAAAACATGGTTTCTCACAAATATCACTAATCTGCTGAATATGTTCATTTATTTTCTTTCCATTTGTTATTAATTGTGATAAATCTACTTTATTTATTAATTTCCAAGTAGAACTTTGAATGTATAAATTGGCTGTCTTTTCAGCAATCAGCCCAGATGAATTATTTATAACCTTAATATGAAAACCATTTTCAGCTGCAATGTAGCCATTTAGTATTCTGTAATCAATGTTTTTTTTATATTTTTAGTATATATATTTTTATAAAGTATTATCTTGTTAGTAGTACAAATGCATATACAAATCTACACATCAAGCATACAAATGTTCATTGAAAAGAAAAAAGTGTGTGTGTTAAAATAAACCTTAATAAATTGTATATCGATCAATTTACGTTAGAAATTCATAGTTGCATTATATTTTAATCAAAAGGGAGGAATTTTATTTAGTATTGTTAGTAATACGTAATTATTTAATAAATTTTATAGTTGTTCTAAGTATAATGACGGTTTAGATTTTTCTTTGACTATTTTAAATTTCTCTCTGGTCAACTCTATAGCAAAATCGCCGCATCTCTCACTTTTGAGAAACATTGACGATATTTCCTTATTTCATTTGCTGCTTGGGAAAGCAAAAAATATTTTTGTTGGTTTTTCTTTATTGTTATCATATTCAACAAATATTCTTTCTTCCTTAACCGGGTTCTTTCTTTCAATGAATAGTCTTATTTGATTATTCTAAAAAGGTATTGTAATATTTAAACAATCAAATCTTATAACTTTCTGAATATTGTCCGAGTTATAAATGTGTATAGTCATACTATTATATCTATTGTCTCCTAAGATTAGTGGGAAAAAACATATTTTTTCTTTGACTCCATAATTATGGGTGTCATTTGTTCCATTTCTGTTTATTATGTTATCGTATTTTACTTTGATCTTGACTTTTAGATCGGGTTCGTAATAAATCTAAATAGGCATAGTGTTTTGCTGTGTTCTGATTTATCTAGGGGTCCTAAAGAAAACAAAAAAAAAACAGTTTAAATAAAACTAATATAACGTTTCTTTATAATTAGGAAAAATAGAATATTGTAGTTAATTTGTTTAAGGGTGTTTTATACTTTAGTAATTTGTTTTATTTTATTAAATATAATTTATATTTGTTTTAGTTAAAAAAAAATCTAATATTGAAGTATGTGTTTATGAAATTAGTTTTTACATTTTTAATATTTATTGATAAGTATTAAGAGCTTAATTTTATAATTCCCCAAAAAAAACTTTTTATTTTTATGTATGTATCATTTTCAATTTTTATTTATCTGTTGAAAATTTCTTTTAATACAAATCTAGTTAGGAGCTCTGAATTTATTATTTATTTTCAGAGAGTGTTAAAACTCATAAAAATTCCCAAATTATCTGCATAGGATGAAACATCCTATTTTTATAATTATTTACTATCGTGGGCCGATCTATGGCGTGTGAAAATACAAGTTTTGTCATATTTTAGGAAAATAAGAAAACTTAAATAGTCGAATTATATATATATATATATATATATATATATATATTTAGTTATCATTATTAATTCCCGAATAGTATTCGAGTTTATACCGAGTCATACCGATTTTAGTTTGTATAGATTCATTTTAAAATATTTATTATAATTCTTATCATATTAGTGTTCGTGTTTATACCGAGTTATATTGATTTTTGTTTATACCGACTTATTTTAATTATAATTGTTTTTATTATTAATTATTCATTCCACAGGGTGAGTATGGAGATACTTTAATAGTTTATTATTGTGTTCAGTGTTCAAACGTAAAAATTGATATTTATATATAAAACGTTTGAAATAATTGATTTTATATATTTTTTTTATGAGATTGCTTCTTTGTATTTATTATTTTCTAATATTCAAAAGCTGACATTTTATTTGTGTCCATCCTTCAAACGTTCCAAATAAGATATTCTTATTCAAAATATCATATTCTTTTTGTATGGTTTTATAAGGAGTTAGTCAATTGTTTAATTTTTTTAATCATAATTTTATAAGCATTAGCGGTACAAAACTGTGCCCACTTTAGTCATTACAAAATTTGACACAGTTTGAATGATTAATCTCGAAACAAATTTAATAGAAGTTGGTTATTGTGTTCAGTGTTCTAATGTAAACATTGCATTTGAAATAAGGGATTTTGTTTAAAATTCCTATTTCAACCAATTATTTTTATTATTATAGTATTAGTTATCTTATTTAGGTATTTACTTAGGTACTATATATTTATATTTATTCCTGTATTTCTAGTTGTCTTAAAATATGTTTTCAGGAAATAGGGATGTGGAACATTAAAAGCTCCTTTAATATTGTGTTCAGTGTTTTAACGTAAAAGTTTCGTCTCTAATAAGGGATATTTATTTTAAAATTTCCGATAAATATGAAAAGTATGTGGGGGGGGGAAATGATCTTATGTCCAGTGTTCTATAGAAAAAATCCTTTCACTTGGAAAAAGAGATTTTATTTAAGTAATTTTTATTATTTTAATTATATTAAAATTTGTGAATTTGCTTTATTTTTTAAAGTTATATCCTTTAATAAGAAAAACCTAAGGATTCTGGGGTCTTATATTTATTGTGATATCTCGAGTTCATATTGATTCAAAAATTTTAATGACATCGCTTATGGCTTTGTGATTCTTTTAGTGTTCAAATACTATAATTATTTCTCTAAAACTTATTCGTATACTTTGTATCCAATTTTTATCCTAAGATTTTATAACATTAATTAAGATTTAAATTTCTTTATATTTTACACTAAATTCTTGTCTTATACTATTTATTATTTCTATGTATCATGTACTATTATCAAAAATGTTTCTCTAATATTATCTTAATTTGGCTTGTAAGCCGTACTTCTTCTTCTGCAAATATATCAAATTTCAGTCTGGTCGAATGAAGACACTGAAAGGTAAAGCTAACCAGTATCCACAAAATCAATATACCATTTGTTTACGAATTGGCCTAGCAATTTCAATTTCATCATTAATACAATTACGTTCAATATTTCTATGTTTTATTGACTAGATAGTCTCGTTAATATTTTATTTCGTATATATTAAATATTTTAATCAAATTTGTAATTATTTTTAATTTTATGTAATTATTCTTGATTTTATATATTTATCATAACTTACATCCTTTATATTACCAAAACTGTAAACTTTGAATTATTTCTCCCAAAAGTTTGGTTTAATTTAAGTAATTACTAGTAAAATCTAGTTTTCTAAATTAAAAATTTATAACTTTCACTTAAGCTTTATTATAGGTAAATTATCGGTTTTCTTGAGCGTTATTACGCTTTTAAATTATTAATTTTCAAATATTATCAAAATATTTGCCTAATTATCGTTCTCTTTTTTTTTTGAGAGTTTTAGTTGGGTATATTTAGTAAGTTCTTAAGATTTGAATCTCAAAAAAAATGTGTGCTTAAGCATATTTGCTTGGGATAAATATATTAATTTATATAGTTTTATTATTTTCTGGGGAAAAATAGTTAAATAAATCTGAAATCTAAATTCGCTATTCTTATCGAAAACCCATTTATAGAAATAAGTAATATTTATTTTAAAATTTCCATCTTTGTTATTTTTTTATTTATTTATTTATATACTATATTTCTAGGTGTCTTACATGACATCTTAAATAAAATAAAATGAAAAAATTATTGAGGTGAAAACAATATTATGTTTGGTGTTCCTATATTTATATAAAAAAAACATTGATTATCGAGCTATTCATTTGGAATAAGGGGCTTAATTTATTCTAGATTTTTATTTTTTACTAGGACGATTGCTTTACTTCCATTAAAGTTTCCCTATTTAAAAACTTCATTATTTTCTATTTACTTTTTATTCCTTGATATTAATTTTTAATTTCTGTTTTACCAAAAAATAATCTTTTATTAATAAATTTGATTCAAAGAAATTTTCAATTTTATTTTCCTATAAATTACAAAATCCAGTCATCCCAAAAATTAGCCCTACTAACAACATTTAACCGAAATTGAAAATAATTTTTGCGGTTGATTTTTCTATGAAACTTTCTCGATAGTTTCAAAAAAAAATTTTATTAGATTAAATCTTATTTAACATCTTTTCCATTTTTCTAAAAATTGAGTAACTGCATACTTTGTTGTAATAATAATTGATTCAGATGTACGTCATTTCATTTAATTTTAATCAATTTTTAAATATCATGCTTTGATTTTTGGTTTTGGTGAATTAGTTTAGATTTTGTTATCACTGCTATAGAAATTGAAAGTTGGCAAGTTTTTGATTGTGAAAGACCGTGTTGCAAATTAAATTATGAATTTTATGAAAAAGTACAAATTAAAATTTTATTCCGTCATTAAATATATTTTTGCAGTTCGTAATATGAGAAAAAAAAATAATTTTTATCGTAATTTCTCAACAGTAGTAAAATTCGGTTAGGTCGGCTGTCCCAAGTATGAAAAGGTCAAAAATTGAAAAAGAAAGGCGATATTTCTTAAGATCTTTCTGGAATTACAGGTTTAAACTTAAAATCCATGCAATCCCTGTTTAACAAATACATAGCAGTAGTATAATAGGCACTATGAGCCAAGAGACAAAAAAACCTTGGAAAAAAAAACCTTGATATTAATTTTATACATACCGGAAATAACCTTGGTATAGTTATGAAAGTATCAGTCAGCAAAAAAATCAGCAAATTTATTGTTACATATAAGAACATTTTTTTAAAGACGTTTTTATCTTGAAATGATATAAGATATGTGGAGATAAATAATATATTTTTTTGTTTTTTAAATGTGGGTTATTTTAATCTTAAACGATTAAATTATTATTGAATTTCTAAAAAATAGACGTTAAAATAATTGTTTAAAATTAATTAAAAAATATTATAAAATTAATAAATTAATTGAGAGAGATATAGTTATAAAAGTATCAGTCAGCAAAAGAAATAAACAATCAGTAGATTTATTGTATATTTTGTACGGTAGGCTAGGGATAAAGTTTTTATCTTGAAATGACATAAGATATGTGGAGATAAATAATATATTTTTTTGTTTTTTAAATAAGGGCTATTTTAATCTTAACTATGAAATACATATATATAAACGATTAAATTATTATTGAATTGGTAAAAAATAGACGTTAAAATAATTGTTAAAAATTAATTAAAAAATATTATAAAATTAATTAATTAATTAATTGAGAAAAAATATTCATTTCGAGAAATACTTACTCCTCCGAGCTCTGGGTTCGAAACACATTAAACTAGATGACAATCAGCAGATTTATTGTAACATATATGAAGTACTTAATAAAATTTTTATCAGGAAATGATATATGGAGATAAATAAAATATTTTTATTTTTTAATATTTTTTTTATTTTTTTTTAATATATTTTTAACTTTGAAATATTAGGTACACCAAAAATTTTTTTTTAAAATTATTATCTATTTAATATTAAGATTTATATTTAAATTTAAAAAATTTTTTATATTACATGATATTTGAAACAACTTATCTTTAAAAAATGTATTTTAATTTAAACTTATATTTTTTAACCTTACAGTACAAAAAAACTCTTACACTAATAACTTAAACTAAAATTTTTTAAAAACTGTTTATTTGCATCTAATCCACCACTATTATGTCCTCGTCACTATCCGACCCTTCATGCGGGTCGGGACTTGTTAACCCTTCATGCGGGTCGCTACTGTTATCGAAGGATGCGGGCGAGAATGGTAGCCCGCTGGAAGACACTTCGTTGTATTGTACTTTCTGGCTTTTATAAATGACCCGCCACTTCCTGAATAATGAAGTGGCGGTAGTACTGATGTTTTCGTTTTCATGCCGCCTTAATTCGTAGACTGGCACCCATATTTAGGTTTCTTCCAATATATCTATATTCATAGGTATACCATCTAGAATACCTAGTAACCTCATTATTGTTTCAGGAGTTGACTGTGAATTCCTTAACGTGGTCTTAATCCTGTTTATGTTGTCAGTCATTTTTTTTCTTTCTTTTTTTTTTAAGTTAAAGTTTATTAATCTAACTCTACCACTTCTTTAAAATAGGTTAACGCTGCTAAAATCTGCGGTAGGCAGATTAAACAGTCTTGAACCTTTTTGGTTGCTTTGCTAACTTTTTTGGATTTTTTTTTTCTTTTTTTTAAAATTTTCACGACTCTTTCAAGATTTTTTGACCTATCTTTATCACAATTCTTTTCACTTTCTTCACTTATTTTTTCACTTTCATTCGCGAACTTTATTATTTCATCCAAGATGAATTCGTGTAAATCTGTCATTACTTTGTTGTGGATGATTCTACGATTTAATTGAGACTAAAATATTTACATGTGATATGGGATGTTCTTAGCTTGTAAATTAAACAATCTTGTCCAGGGATATTATGTTTTATATAAAAAATTTGCTAGCTATGTTTTTTTTATTTATAATTGTAATATTGCCTTGTAAATATTTTGCGTATGCATCCAGTAATTAGATATTTAGAAAATATACTCTTGTAAGCTTGTAAGCATAAAGAGAGTTATTTTTTATTGTTTTAAAAAATCTGCTGATTGTTTTTTAATGAATAAATTTTTTTAAATAAATAAAAATTTATAATTAGAACAAATCATACCTTGAAATTCTAGGATGTTTATAGTTAATCAATGACACCAAAAATACCATGACTTATAAATTACACAGTTTGAAAATATTTAGTTAGTTACCGTTTAATATTCATTAATGGTTGATCTTTTTTATTTTTGTGAAAAAATGTCACCCAAAAATTTATTATTGAAAATTTTTAGAATTTTATCGAGAATTGCTTATAGCAGAGAACCTAGCTTTCGTAAAATTTGTGATTCAAAGTGGCGTGCTAAAATAATTAATAAATCCCCAGAATTTATTTTAAGAAAAATGAAATTAATTTTGAGTCATTGTACTTACTCTACATTACGTGTAATTTGTAAAAGACTAAGTTTAAGTGAATTTGATAATGACCAAGTAATTATACTTATTGGTGATATTTTGAAAATAAGAGGACAAAATAATCTTCAGTGTTTTAAATCTTTTATGAGAAAATACGAGTCAAGAATACGTGAGTCTTAAAAATAAAAAAAAATTATTCAGTGTTATTTAAAAAAAAAAAAAAAATTTTTAATGAATCCTAGAGTTCGCGGATGATTTCAATGATGCATTTATGGACATCCAGGTACCGGATGTTGGAGATTCATTTGGTAAAGTTTGTTTATTACTATTCTGTACGGAATTATAATTTTTTTTTCATGTAAATTTTTTATATCAGATATCCTACAAATAGTTAATGTCCGCCTGGTTACTAATATTAAAGCCCGCTTACCTACTAATTTTGATCAGGTTGCTAGAAATTTATTTGAGTTGAATCTTTTAAACCTTTTGGAAATTGTTGTCATTTTTGGTAGTTATGTGATCTAATTTTTTAATTAAACCAAAATTTGGAAAAAAAGTTATCAGGTGAAATTTTCGGGATTTTTTGAAATTGAAAAATTTTTTTGTTGAAAATTTGGTGGTTTTTTTTTTTGACGATAGAGGTCGTTTACCTTCTTTTTTTTTTAATATTCGGTTGCTCTTTTATGGATTCGGGGAAATTTTTTGAATTATGGTACTATCACTATTCTGTACGGAATTATAATTTTTTTCATGTAAATTTTTTATATCAGATATCCGACAAATAGTTAATGTCCGTCTGGGTACTAATATTAAAGCCTGCCTTCCTACTAATTTTGATAAGGTTAATGCATACCTGACTACTATAAAAAATTGTACCTTATTTAAATCAAAATTAATGATCCTCTCGATTCAGCCTCGGCATATGGTTACCGTCTATTCTTATACATATTTTTCGGATAAAAGGTTTTAAAATTAGTACCTTTTTTAAAATTATTTTTACATTGCAAAGCTATATTATAAATTAACCTTTTTTTAGGCACGATCACTCTATATTGTCAAATATGAAGATAAAATTGTACCTTATTTAAATTATTCTCTCCTGAAAAATTAATGATCCTCTCGATTCAGCCTCGGCATATGGTTACCGTCTATTCTTATACATATTTTTCGGATAAAAGGTTTTAAAATTAGTACCTTTTTTAAAATTATTTTTACATTGCAAAGCTATATTATAAATTAACCTTTTTTTTAGGCACGATCACTCTATATTGTCAAATATGAAGATAAAATTGTACCTTATTTAAATTATTCTCTCCTGACAAAGTTTTATTTAAAAAGAACATATTTTAGGTACGATCACCCGATATTGTCAAATATTGAACATAAATAGTGTCTTTTTTAGTTTTTCAACACCTGATCCTATCTGATGTAAAATTTATAATGAATAACTTTATGTTGATATTTGTAGAAATTTAATTAAAAAACTAATTCTAGATCACGTTGGTTGTAATTTTGGTGAACCTGGATCTACATGTCGTAGTAGTGACTGTGATAATTATGAAAATATAACAAAAAGTTCAGTCGTTGGCGTTGATAATTTGGAGATGATAAACGACAAGGCTTTGGAAAACAATAAATCACAAGAAAAGGCATTAAACAAAACCGGTAAATTTATTTTTAAGAGTATTTATTACTTTTTGACGAATTGATATGAAAATTTAATTTTAAAAAAATCTAGAACTCCTCAAATTAAGTTACGTCGGTACGGTTTATGAAAATCCACAAGCAGGTTGCAGTAAATACAATGATAATCAAGTAACTGAACCTGAAAACGTCGATGCTCATAATATCGTAAACCTTATACCTGCTAGGGTTTTTGAAGATTATCCATTCTTACTTGATTTACCATTATCTGGCGATGAAAATAACAGCTTTCATCCAGCAGATATGAGCTTATCAGGTAATAAATTTTTAAATGTTTTTTTTCTTTTTTTTCATTCTAAAAGAAAGTAAATGTCTTTCAGTGCAGCATGGTCATGGCTCTGGAAATCTTGATCTTTTGGGAGTAGAAAATAATAGCCGATTAACTATAATAAGTGAAATTGTACGTAGTTATAAGCGATTCAACCTGACAGGTCGTGAAATTTGTGTTAAATTGAAAAAACCGCCGACAGACGAGAACGATATCGAAACTTGGTTTGAAAATTGTATGAAAGAGTTACACGACTTGGTAATAAAAGATTCATTACCAAATGACTATATAGGATTTGAAATACGTTCGGAAAAATTAAATAAACCTCTTTGGTTATCTTTTCGTCCGGCGGCTAGATTTAATCTTTACGATATAATAACTCTGATTGAAAGCGTGGCTCAGAGCTCAACAAGTTTTGACATTAACGACGGAGGTTTGAATATTTTAACCGCTATTGTTCGTGTACCTTCAGGTAGGGGTAGGGTACCATTGACTTCACTGAGTTTGTTCGATGTGAACAAAAGATCAATTTTAAGAATAAAAGATGACAAATCGTGTTTTTCGAGATCTCTTTGTACGGCTTTAGTACATGCAAAGAGAGGTCAATTGAGAAGCGGTGTTTTACACGAAAATTGGAAAAAAATAAGTAAAGGAGGCAATTTGCAGAAACTTGCAGCCAGACAATTAGAGCGCGATGCTGGCGTAAATATTCCTGATGCCGGTTGCGGCTTAAATGAGATTCATCAATTTCAAATTTATTTAGCTCACCAGGGTGTATGCATCGTGGTCTATGACGATATAAATTTCGGTAAGGGTGAGTTACCAATTTATGACGGTGAGAGAAACGTTTTGGATAGTGATTCGGAAATTTTTTATATACTTAGAATTATGTACTTTGTGCGTACAAATCATTATAGACCAATTTTAAATCTTAACGCAGCAGCGGGTTCGAGATTATATTGTGTACCTTGTAATAAAAAATATTCAGATGATAAATACCACAGATGCTCAAACAGATGTTACAAATGTTTTCAAATGCCTCCCTGTGTATCGATTATGTTTCAAAAGCTTATAAATTGTACGGAATGCAGCAGGCAATTTATAGGTAAAAAATGTTTTGAAAATCACAAAGCACCCGGTTCGTATAAGAATAACGGATCCGTTTGCGAAAGCGTGAAACATTGTCCAACCTGTCTTAAATTGATTAGATCAGATGATACTTTGAAACATAATTGTAACAAAATTTTTTGTAACACCTGTATGAAACGAGCAGAGATTAATCATTTATGTTTTATGCAGCGTTTGGCAAAAAAAGAGGAGAAGGAGGATGAGCCCAAAGTAGTTTTTTTATTTTACGATTTTGAAACTACTCAATCAGAAACTTTAGAAGGGGACGTTTTAGTTAAAATTCACGAACCAAACTTATGTATTGTACACCAAGTATGTACTTTATGTTTGGAATACGACACTAATTTAGTTTCCTGTCCTGCATGTGGGATCCGACGACACATATTCAAAAATGAGCCCGTTAGAAGATTCGCCGAGTTGGCCCTGTTACCTAGAAAAAAATTTGTTAAAACAATATGTATTGCACACAACAGCCAAGGTTTTGACAGTCAGTTTGTTCTGAAGTACATGGTGGAAAAAATGTATTTGAGACCCAGATTAATTCTTAATGGTACGAAAATTGTATTGATGACCATAGAAAAAGTCAAATTTATTGATAGTCTCAATTATTTTCATATGCCTCTTAGCGCGTTACCCAAGGCATTCGGTTTACCTGATCTGATTAAAGGTGATTTTCCTCACCTATTTAATACCCCTGAAAATCAAAATTACACGGGACCTTTACCTGATATTAGCTATTATTCGATTGACAGTATGTCGTGTGAAAAACGAGAAACATTTTTAGTTTGGTACGAAGAATTGAAAAATCAGGTTATATTTTTAACTTTAAAAAGGATATCGAAATGTACTGCGAAAACGACGTTAATATCTTGAAATTATCGTGTTTAAAATTTAGAAAATCTTTTTTAGAAATTGGTAGAGTATGTCCATTCCTTGAAGCTACTACAATTGCTAGCACTTGTATGAAGGTGTATAGAAAAAATTTTCTCAAAACAGATACCATAGCAATTTTACCTCCTAGAGGGTATCGGTTTAGCGATAATCAGTCTTTTATTGCTCTCCAGTGGTTTGTCTGGATGGAAAGAGAATTAGGTCGTCAAATTTTACATGCTGGTAGATGCAGAGAAATAAGATTACCGATCAATGTGAAGGTAGATGGTTTCTGCACACCAAACTCAGATGAAACACATAACGGTATATGTTTGCAAATGATGGGATGCTATTGGCACGGTTGTATTCTTTGCTATCAAAGAAATAGGGATCTGCCTTTGTCGGGGAAAAATAGCGATACCATGGAGAATCGTTTTAGTAGAACCATGGCCATCTGTAATCGAATTAGGGCAAACAATTACAGACTCATCGTAAAGTGGGAATGTGTATTTAGGACTGAATTAAAGGGAGATGCCATAATGAGAGATTATATTGATAATCATAGCCTTACGAGAGAACCGCCATTAAATTCGAGAAATGCTTTTTACGGCGGGAGAACGGAAAACTATGTCAAATTTTACAAAACTAGAAAAGATGAAAAAATAAAATACGTGGATGTAACATCTTTGTACCCCTACATATGTAAAACTGGTAAATTCCCTCTCCGTCATCCGGTTTTGTATGTAGGTGAGAGCGAATGCCGTGATTTCACCGGTCAGAATTATGAAAATTTTATAACAAAAGTCGAGGGTATTGTTTATTGTAAAATATTACCACCTAGAAATTTATTTCATCCGGTTTTACCGATAAAAATGCACGGAAAACTCTTGTTCGGTTTGTGCAGAACTTGCTGTGAAGAGATGAGCAAAATCGACTGCATTCACGAAAATGAGGATTTACGGTGTTTCAAAGGCACTTGGGTATCTCTGGAATTGAAAAAAGCACTTGAATTGGGTTACGTGATCAAAACTATTTATGAAATTTGGCAGTATCAAATGACCCAATACGATTCTGTATCCAAAAATGGTGGTTTATTTGCAGAATATATAGATACGTTTTACAAACTGAAGACTGAGGCTAGCGGTTTACCCGAAGAATTTGCAACCACGGATGAATACGTCAAATATATAAAAGAAAAGGAAGGTATTGAATTAGATGGGTCACGAATCGAAAAAAATCCATCTTTCAGAGTCGTTGCGAAAACATGTTTAAACTCTTTATGGGGATTTTTCGGTCAACAAGAAAACAAAACTCAGACAAGTATTGTCGATAACCCTTCCGATCTCCATGCGCTTTTGACCAGCCCAATGACTGAAGTGTGCGGTATAGTCCCAGTAAACGATAACACCTTATACGTAAACACACGCTTTAAAGAAGATACCTTCATCCCTTTGAATACAGCTAACGTCGTAATCGCGGCTTTTGTAACAGCACAGGCTAGACTGAAGTTGTACAGTTACCTCGAAAAATTAGGTGAATCCACGATTTATTGTGATACCGACTCAGCGATCTACATTACCGACAGCAAGCTTCCGGATTTACCTACGGGACCGCTACTCGGTGATTTGACCAACGAATTAGCCGTTTTCGGTTCAAACGCGTACATTACATCGTTTGTCTCCGCGGCTCCCAAATTTTACGCGTTTGAAGTGAAAAAAGAAGATGGGTTATTTGTACAGATATGTAAAGTCAAAGGTATAAAGTTAAATTATCAAAATAGTCAAAAAGTTAATTTCGATACGATAAAAACCATGGTATGTAACGACGGTGTAAATTATGAAAGTATACAAATACATAACAGTAGTGTAATAAGGCGAACGCAGTTTCACGATGTTGTCAGTAGAGAAGAAACTAAAATTTGCAAACCTGTATTTACGAAGCGTAGATTTGTAAGTCAATGTAAGAGTAAACCATTTGGTTATAAGCAATGAAAAATAAATTGAATTTTAAAACAAAAATTCTAAATCATTTTCTTACCTCTCTCTCTCCTCTCTCTCTCTTTATCCTTGTGATTTTTTTTCAAAAAAGCTACAGAGTCACGTATCGCTCGTGCGAGCGTCGTTTGTGATCGCGCAAGCGTAATTTGTGCTCGCGCAAGCGTAGTTACGGCTCCGAGCAGGGCGGCGCGCGGGGAGGGCCCCATGCCGCTGCTTCGCTAGCAAATCTTTGCTTTCGCAGCGATATTGTGACTTTGTCGTAATAATAATAATGATGGATGATGAGTATCGGGCTTGGAAACATCCTTTTACCTGTATGGTTAGCGGTCCAACAGGTAGGTATTTTTTTCTTCTGATTTCGTCGATAGTATTAATTGTGAATAAATATTAAATTTTAATAGGCTCCGGCAAGACAGTTTTGATAAAAAATTTCCTAAACAATGTGGATAAAATGAGTGATAGGGCGTTTGATCGTATCTTACTGTACTATTCAATGTGGCAAGACACATACAAGACGCTTGGAGATAACATTGAATTTTACGAAGGTTTGCCAAATCCAACTGATTATTCAAATGACAAGGATCTAGCAAAACTTTTGATTCTCGACGATCTTTTAATCGAGGCCTCGGATTGCAATGATATTTTAAATCTGTTTACAAAAGTCAGTCATCATGGTAATTCGAGTGTCTTTTTCACCACACAGAATTTATTTCATAAAGGTAAAAATCATCGTGACATTTCATTGAATTCAAACTACTTGGTGCTACTTAAAAACCCGAGAGATAAATCACAGATACGACACTTGGCGCATCAATTATCCCCCGAAAAACCGCTTTTTGTACAAGAAGCTTATATAGATGCTACTAATAAACCTCATGGTTATCTCCTTGTTGATCTCAAACAGTCGACTCCTGAAGTTTTACGCTATCGAACAAATATTTTTCCGCACGAAGCTCTGCACCAGACGGTATATCTACCTATTAATGGCAAAACCTCCAAGCTAAAGCAGAACAGTTGCTCTCGACAACGACGCCAGCAGGTAATTTATGTATAATGGCGGGAAAAAGAACCTGCAACAGTAGTAGTAGAAGTAGTGGTATTCGGAAATGTCCAATATCCAAGAAACATGCAAATTTTTTACGCGCTTTACTGTACCTGGAGGGTAAGCAGAGAATTGCGCTCCTGAACAGTGTTAATCGAGACTTTATCAAGTGTATTTGCGAATGCGCGTTAAACATACTGAAGGGAAACGTGGTGCTGAAACCCAGTGAAAAAAACCGACTCAAAAAACATGTACGTCTAATGAGATTATTGGTTTACAAAAGAAAAAATAACAATAAAAAAAAAATTAAACAAAGAGTAGACATCTTTAAGGGTAAAAAAAAGCTACTTGTACAGCACGGACGTGGTGGTTTTTTACCCGCTCTTTTGGCACCAATAATTACCGCTGTATTAAATAAATTTTTGTAAAAAAATGTATTTTGCGCGTAAAATGCTTCTTGTTCCGGAAGATTTATCTATAGCAACATCGGTCGCTGGAAAAACTGTCCAAACACCCGGTACTGTGCAGAGTAGACTGGATGCCGAGATGAGAGATATATTAGAGTCCAATAAAGACGATCGCGAAAAAAGTATTGCATATCAACAGACTCTGCAGCGTTTTTTGAATCTTGCATCTAACAGACAAAGTAATTTAAATTCCGAAATTACAGATATGCAAGATAATTTAGAAGCTGGTGATGAAAAAAAAAATAAAAAAATTGACGAAGAAATTGTGAATTCAGTACCCGCTAAATTTCGTAAAAAAGCTGAAAATTTTTTAGCGTTTGTACGTAAAATTAATACAATTACTTGGGATCATACGGGTAGAGTACGCCTGCGTGGTATTTTACTCCCAGACTCAAATATCGTAGACTTGGTAAACGACGCGATGCGATCAAGAAAAACATTCTCAGCTGCTGGTAGACGTCAGTTTTGTTCCGCGCTTCGAGCTGCAGGTTTACCAGAATCTTTTGTTGGAAATAAATATTTTTGGAGAGAAGGTGAAACATTGGAGGAGGCGCATCAGAATTTATCGTCTCCGCATTCGTCACTAGCGTCGTCTTCCCACCAACCTATGGTGAGTACACCGCTGGCTAGTAAAGAAAATAAAAAAAAAAGGACAATCGATCTGTACTACAGTTATCGGATCATAGTTTAACGTTTCAAGACGCCTCTGGCGGATACAACGACAGTGAAGCGACTCCTAAGAAAAAAAATAGACGGAATTCAATTCACAGATCCAGGGTATTTCGAGCGAAATCAAATTCAACGTTTCCAGGAGGAGGAGGATGGAGTCGTTATTAAACATGGACTCACAAACAGCAAGCGACGCGGAAAAAATAATTATTCCTGTTGCTGAACATTTTGAAAATGATCCATTCAACAACAACAACGGTAACGCTACCGCTATCGGAGCTATTGTCGAAGACGACGTGCAAAATAATAGCGTTATCGATTCTGTGATTGATTTATTACCTTTTGAAATGAATTTTCCTGGTCTCGAGTTTTGTGGCCCTGGCAGTCATCTGGAAGAGCGTTTGAATCGGGGCGAACAAGGTGTGAACCAGTTGGACAAGGCCTGTTTGCAGCATGATTTGGTATATGCTGCTAAAGGCAAGGACAGACGTAAAGCCGATCGTATTTTAGCTGATAAAGCATTCTCACGTATGTTGTCATTTGACGCGGAACCTGATGAAAGGACAGCTGCATTAGTGACCGCTTGTTGTATGATTTCCAAAATTACATTTGAAAAGTTTTTCGAGCGCATACAAAAAGCTATTGGTTTGAATAAGAAAAAAAAGAATAAAGTTCCCGCCGATAAAAAAAAACAAATAAAAGTGGCGCATAAGGAGAGGAGTAAGCAACAAAAAAAAATATAACTAAGAAAAATAAGAAAAAAAATGGAAAGAACATTGAATAAACTGTATTATGAACCCGAACAAAGTTCTTCATATGCTGGTGCACGTCATTTATTAAATAAGGTTAAAAATAAATACAGTAAAAATAAAGTAATTGATTGGTTATCGGAACAAAATGCGTTTACTATGCACAAGATGGTTAAAAAAAATTTTCCCCGACGCACATATAATGTATCCAATATTTATGACTGTTTTGAAGTTGATTTGGGTGATTTCCGCTCGATACGTACCTATAATGACAATTACACGTATGTTTTATTTGTAATCGATGTGTTGAGTAAGTTTTTATGGGTCCAGCCATTAAAGGATAAATCTGGTGACAGTGTGGCCCAAGCTCTGCGTGAAATATTCAACAAAAATCAAGAAAAATTGCCAATTATGGTTCAATCGGACCGAGGGGCTGAATTTAAAGCAAAAGTCGTTCAAAATGTTTTCAAAGAATTTAATATCGAGTTTCGTCTGATTCGCAATCCGGATGCCAAAGCTGCATGTGTGGAACGCGCGATTCAGACGATTAAACATCGTATATGGCGTTACTTTACTCACAAAAATACACGCAGATATATCGATATACTTGAACCTATAGTTCAGTCCTACAATAACACGGTACATTCTGGTACAAAAATGACACCTGCAAGTGTCAATTTGCAAAATGCGGATACAGCTCGATACAACTTGTTAAAAAGATACACGCATGGAAGAAGAAGAATCAATTTGAAACCCAAATACAAAGTTGGATCGCTAGTCCGAATCAGTCGCGCCCCAGAAGTTTTCCGAAAAGGTTACGAGAGTGGTTGGACATTAGAATTATTCAAAATTGCACACGTTTCAACCGCGAGACAGCCACCTATATACATTCTCCAAGATTTAAATGACGAGATTATAGATGGTATCTATTACGAGCAAGAACTTTGTCCAGTTAAAAAGAATCTCTCGGAAGAAGTATTTGAAATTGAAGAGATATTACAGACAAAAGGTCGGGGCAAATCAAAGAAATATTACGTATCTTGGAGAGGATATCCTGCAAAATTTAACTCTTGGGTTCTAGCGAGTGATTTAGTTGACATATAATCAGTATCTACTACAATAACAACATGAAGAAGGATCAATTTTTCGTGGTACTACCAAGTAACAGTAGCATGCATGTATATCCTGAAAATACGACGACTCACTTCGCTACATACTTACCTCGACAAATTGAATTAGATGGTGAGTGGGAGGTTGCATTAACTGAAATTCAAATACCTATGACTATGTATCATTTAAAAAAAAATAAAAATCTCATCGATCAAAGAATATTTGTTAAAATTTTGAGAAATGACAAGCAAAAGGAGGTTTTGCTGAATAACGTAATTCCGAGAGAGGTTACCAAAACATCTACTCAGAAAGAGCCACCAGTGAGTACAACATCGGTGTCATACGTCTGTTCGGGTATATACAGCAGTGTAGAATCCTTTTTAGAAGAGTTAAATCAACTTTCGGCAGTTCAAAACCATTTCAAATTTTTACGCAACCGCGGTGGTTTTGTTTTCGTAAAACTGATTTGTGAAAATTCATGTAAAAACACTGCCATGCATTGTTTAGATATTTCGGAAAAAATTAGAAAAATTTTGGGTTTCAATCAACAACAACAGCAACAAATTTTTGAATTACGTGGTCCTGAAAAAGAACAAATAGTTGCAAAAAAACTACCTGATATCACAGCCAATATACCAAATACAATTATGGTATATACAGATATACTCGAACCTTGTATTACGGGGGACGTACACACGCCTCTATTGAGAAGTGTTGCTCTAGATCTCGAGAAATACACGTTTGGCTCGATTCGAGTAAAAAATTTCTCACCGCCAACTTACGTACCCTTGCTGAGTAATTCGTTCAGATCGATAGAGATTGATTTACGCGATGAATATGGTGCACCAGTGCCATTCGATTCTGGAACGTTGATCGTGACACTGCATTTCAAGCGTACCCGGTGAAGAAAAATGGCGCATTATATCGATTACTACAACAATCAAATTGGTGATGGAAGGGATGGAAATTACGTACATACAGGTATAAGCCGTGTATATATCGGTACACCTAATCAGCGTGGAAACGGTATAGGTTCTTTTCTTGGTGGATTATTTCGCAACATACTACCACTACTTGGTAAAGGTGCAAAAGCGGTCGGTAAAGAAGCTTTTAGAACTGGTATCAATGTGTTGTCTGATGTGGCTTTACGTAACTCGTTAAAGAGGCTCTGCGTTCGCATGCACGCGAGTCGGTTGGTAATTTAAAGAGAAAAGCTGAAAATAAATTGGATGAATATCTAATGGAAGGGTCAGGATATAAATTAAAGCATCCTGCTCTAAGCAGCCATTTGTTGAATACACTCGGAAGCTTGAGTACGTGTAAAAAAAGTCAAAGAAAAAAAAAATCTAAAACTAACAAGGTTCGCAAGTCGTCTAAAACACCGAGAATAAAAAAAAGAAAGAAAACTTTAAGAAAAAAAAAAAAAGAAGACGAAGACGAAGAAAAATAAAAAAAACCAATCTAAAAACAAGTTTCTCGATATATTTTCACAAAGATAAAAAAAATGGCGTTTCTACATACCCACACGTGTGAGTGTTTAAAATCTGAATTAGAATTATTTACTGTACCTTCTACACAAGTGACTATAGAATCAAGCCACTGGGTTCATTACAAACCTATTGCGTCGCTAACCGATGACTGTCCGATTGAGTTTAATATACCAGGAAATACTGAGGAATATTTGGACTTGAGCCACACTATGCTCAGCCTAAAAGTAACCATAAAAACGGATACCGATTATAATGGGGCCAATGACGCAACTGTTGCTGATATAAATAATATTGGGCCAGTGAATAATTTCATGCACAGTCTTTTTAGTCAAGTTGACGTTTCGTTTAACCAGAAACTCGTAACACCGCCAAGTAATAGTTACGCATACAGGGCATACATTGAAAATTTACTCAATTATAGCACAGATGCAAAACGTACTCATTTACAAACTGTGTGTTGGTACGATGATACTGCTGGCTCGATGGATGGATTAGCGGATGAAAATAATGGTCTAAAAACACGACGTAAGATGTTGAATACTAATAAAACTATCGACATGATTGGACACTTACATTGCGACGTATTTAATCAAAATAAATTTTTATTGAATGGTATCGATCTCAAAGTTAGGCTCGTAAAAGCTCGAAAAGATTTTGCTTTAATGAGTAACTTGGGTACCTATTACATTCATTTTGACGAGGCTACTCTACAGGTTCGAAGAGCCAAAATAAGTCCTGGTGTACTCATTGCCCACGCTAATACGTTATCAAAAACGACTGCCAAATACGATTTAACCAGGGTAGACGTCAAATCAGTTGTTATCTCGGCAGGAATATTCAGCCATACTATCGACTCAGTCATTGTAGGTCAAATACCAAAACGAATTATTTTAGGCTTCGTTTCGAACAAAGCTTACAACGGTGACTTGAAACTTAATCCGTTCAACTTTCGTCACTTTGGTTTGAATTATCTCTCTCTGTACGTAGAAGGTCGTCAGGTACCTTCCACTCCATTGCAACCAGTATTTGAGGGACCTAACACGTCATACGTTGAAGCATACCACACTCTATTCAGTGGTACAGGAATACATTTCCACAATCAAGGCAATTGTATAGATAGAGTTTCTTATCCTAATGGTTATTGTCTTTTTGCCTTCGATTTGACACCCGATTTATCGGCAAACGAAGGACATTGGAATCTTGTGAAACATGGTACAGTACGTATAGATATACGATTCGCAAAGGCCTTAGAAGAGATTGTAAATTGTGTAATTTACTCCGAGTATAATACAGTTTGTGAAATAGATGCAGCTCGGCAATGTTTTATTGATTTCTCTGGTTAATTAACACAGTCAGTTTCGATTGTGTCTCCGGTACAGATAATGGATGTAGTAGTAGATATACAGTTTGTAATAGGTCCAGATAAAAAATATTTACCAAAAGAAGTTGCTATATTAGCACTCGAAAATGAATTTCTAACTCATTGGGTTATTACACCAACATATAAATTTGAAAAAATCTCACCTGACGTACGTCGTCAGAATAAATGGTTGACACGTCATCATCACGGTTTTGGCTATCATGAAGGAGATATAACCGAAAAAACTTTAACTAAAAATTTACGAAAACTCGCAAGAGATATTAGAAAAGTATACGTGCGAGGGATTGACAAATCTACTTATCTACAGAGCGTTATACCTACAAAGATAATTAACTTGGAAGATTATGGCCAGTGTTGTCCAATATTTCAAAATTTACCAACGAAAGATTTTTATTGTTTATGGCATTCTGTGAAATTTGATTATCAAAGGTATATATGTGCGTTAAATAACGCATCGCGTTTAAAAGATTGGTTAAACAAAAATAGAAAAAAAAACTCCAAGCAAAATGAATAGTTTAGAGATTTTAAAATTACTGTCATCGATTCCATATCACACAGTTGGTGTATTCCCAGCTGACAAAATACCACGTTTATGGACTAAACCAGTAGCGTTTATTTTTAACACACAAGATAATTCGCTTCCGGGCCAGCATTGGGTAGCTGTATACGTGAGTAAAAATGGACATGGTTTATTTTTTGATAGCTACGGATTACCACCGTATATCAATAACCACATAAGAAGGTTAAGGAAAAATTGCGAACGACTAACTTGGAACACGAGGACATTACAAAGCGAGTCATCAAGTGTCTGCGGTCAGTTTTGTATAATGTTTTTATATTATATGTCAAGGGGATTTAAAATTGCTGATTTTCTAAACAATTTTACAAAAGACCTCAAACGCAATGACAAAATTGCTGAGTCTTACGTAAACAAACTCAAGTACGAATCAAAGTATAAAAGAAAGCGCTTATACTACTTTTACATTCAGTCGAAAAAATACTCTGGTAGAGGTTTGAACAGTTGTTTGAGAATACAAAATTGTAACTGTAAAACTTTAAGTTACTAATTTAATATAAAAAAAAATGGCTGAAGAATACGATTTACCACATTTGGTACTCTCAAAATTTTACGGTTTAAATAAATCTTTTTCAAAGAAAATGTTTGTCGGATTCAACTTGAACGAATCAAAAAAAAAATTCAGGTTAGAATACCGCTTATGCGGTAGCGATGTCAACGCTGGCTTCATAAGTCTCAATTACGGTGGATGGGTGATGATGAAAACATTCTTTCCAAGAATCAATGACTATCTCATAAATAGAACAGAAAATCAGGATGAAACTCTAAGTTTTGATAAGTTTACTGTAAGATTTACTAAAAGTTTTTGGGAAAGAGCCGTAGAAATTTCCGCTGAAGAAGAAAAAAGTGATGGAAAAAAGGTAAAAAAAAGTTTAGTAATGAAAAGAGTCACTTTCGAGACGTTAAAAAATATAGCACCTATAATTGACGACGAGTTTGATGAATTACATGGTAGCAGGTTTTTCCTATACTCTTTAAAAAATTCATTTATAGAGTACATAATTTCCTGTTTAAGTGAAGGAAATAAAAAGCTAGTTTCGCATATTAGTCCAAACGACATAAGATCTATTTGTCAACAATTTAACGAAAAAACTACAGCAGTGATTCGTGAAGCAGCAATTGAAGCAGACCCAAGCTTAGAACAGGTTGATCTATCTTGCTCGCATGTATTTTTGAAAGAACTTTCAGTTTTAAATTTTGAGTACATTTTATGTGCAGTAAGCAGTAAATTAAATTTCTAATATATATATAATTTCTATTTTACATTAAAAAATATCAAAATATATTAAATTTATAATATACATATGTAATCAGTATATATAATGTTTTATTCAATAAATATAAAAAAAAGAAAAAATTTAAAAATTGTGTCTCTTTTCATTTCCCTAAAACAAAAACAATCCGATATCCATACCAACTCATATAAATTTCGTTGCATTCACGTTTTGATTAGCAGTATAGATATACCATTAGCTTAATTTAAATAAGGCATTATTTCACCTTTATATTTGATTATATGGGTGATCGTGCCTAAAAAATGTTTTTTTTATAACATAATTTAGTTATATAAAAATAATTTAAATAAGGTACAATTTCCCCTTAATATTTGAATATAGGGTGATCGTGCCTAAAAATGAACATGTTAATACAATTCCAAAAAAATAAAAAATAATTTAATCGATTATATATGTATTTCAAAGTTAAGATAAAAATAAAGCATATTTAAAAAAATTAAAAATTTATTATTTATCTCCATATATCTTATATCATTTCCGGATAAAAATTTTATTGTAATCCAATTATACAAAATATACGTTTTAAAAAAAGTGTTCATATATGTAACAATAAATTTGCTGATTTTTTTGCTGACTGATACTTTCATAACTATACCAAGGTTCTTGAAGAATCCGATATCCATACCAACTCATATAAATTTCGTTGCATTCACGTTTTGATTATCAGTATAGATATACCATTGAGTAAGTTGACATACAATTCACAACCTATTATCAAATAAAAAATGAATAATAAAAAAGATAGTTATGATACCTGTGGTCCATTTGGAATATTAACTAACGACATAAAACCTCAATATACGGACAGAAAAGTAGATTTTGAGAGTTTTGAAAAAATCGGAAATCAAATTTCACAAATCATAAAAAAAGAACCTAAAGGGTCAGGGTTTCATTTATACAACGAAAATATCATAGAGTGTCAGCTGTGTAGGGGTAAATTTGAATCAAAATATAAGTCAGTATCGACCCAGACAGAAAAATTGACACCTGAGTATTTAAATAATTGTACCATCTCCTAAACAAATAAAATCATAGCTTAGTACACTCTAGGTTTCAGACCTGTATACATGGTTTTAATTAAAAAAAGAATCTATTACATCAAATAAATATGGGTAACAAACAAGGAAACGCTGAAAAATCTTGTAACATTAAATATAATCGACTAGAAAATGAGAATAATGACCAAAAAAAAGCTTCACGAAAGAACAACACGAATAGTTACAACTACTTCAAAAATTACAATTTTTTTAAAAAGAATACAAAAAATTATTATAAATCATCGGATACAGATAAAACACACCTGTTTAAAGAAAAACAGTAACTTTAAAAAGCTTAATTTAAATAAGGCATTATTTCACCTTTATATTTGATTATATAGGTGATCGTGCCTAAAAAATGCTTTTTTTTATAATATAATTTAGTTATATAAAAATAATTTAAATAAGGTACAATTTCGCCTTAATATTTGAATATGGGGTGATCGTGCCTAAAAATGAACATGTTAATAAAAATCCAAAAAAATAAAAAATAATTTAATCGATTATATATGTATTTCAAAGTTAAGATAAAAATAAAGCATATTTAAAAAAATTAAAAATTTATTATTTATCTCCATATATCTTATATCATTTCCAGATAAAAATTTTACTGTAATCCAACTATACAAAATATACGTTTTAAAAAAAACGTTCATATATGTAACAATAAATTTGCTGATTTTTTTGCTGACTGATACTTTCATAACTATACCAAGGTTATTTCCGGTATGTATAATTGAATTAATATCAAGGTTTTTTTTTTCCAAGGTTTTTTTGTCTCTTGGCTCATAGTGCCTATTATACTACTCATAGCCGAAGAGTCATGTGAATGTGATGTAAATTTTTAATGTATATTTTATTTCGTTTGATTAATAAAAATCTCACAAAACCAAAATAATTTACTGAAAAAGTCATATTAATTGTCCAAAAATTTATAAACTTCTAATGTTCATTTTATTGATGTAATAACATCACCAAAAACAAATTATAAAAAAAAATTTCCCAAAAAAAAAAATATCGTATTACACAAGTCATACTAATTTTTTTACAACTCTATAAATTGATAATAATTTTAACAATTTATATCTATAAATTTTCGAATTTATCTCTTATTTATTTTTTTGAAACTATGACAACAACAAAAAAATTTTAATGCAAAAATCATATTGATTGTTTACGACTTGATAAAAGTTGAAAATATATTTAATAATAAAAAAAATATTTTAATATTTCCCCTTAAAAAAATATTCTCCGTCATATAATAATAAAGTGAAGAAAAAAAAAATTCCTTTTTATTTAACGTAAACTGGTTTTCTAGGAAACTAATGAAAGGGTTACATTAAAACCCAAAAAAAAATTGTTTAAAATAACGCCTTAACAAATGCATAGCACTTTAGTTTGATAGTTTTGGTGATATAGGTTTTTGAGTTACGAAGTGATTATAGTGACAACTTTTAACATGGAACATGTTTATAGGGAGGGGTTACTTTTAAACTGGAAAATTAAGGGGGGGGGGTCAAATTTGTCCTTTTTAAGGGGGGGGGGGGGGTTAAATATGTCCTTTTTATGAGGGGGGTCAAATTTGTCCTTTTTAAGGGGGGGGGTCAAATTTGTCCTTTTTAAGGGGGGGGGGTCAAATGGGACTTAGAATATTTTCGATTTAGGGACCTTTGGTGCAGAAGTACCTAGGGACCTATGGTGCAGAAGTCCCTAAAGACCTTTGGTGCAGAAGTACTTAGGGACCATTGGTGCAGAAGTCACTAAAGATCTTTGGTGCAGAAGTCCCTAAAGACCTTTGGTGCAGAAGTACCTAGGGTGCAGAAGTCTCTAAAGACCTTTGGTGCAGAAGTACTTAGGAAGCATTGGTGTAGAAGTACCTAGGGACCTATGGTGCAGAAGTCCCTAAAGACCTTTGGTGCAGAAGTACTTAGGGAGCATTGGTGAAGAAGTACCTAGGGACCTATGGTGCAGAATTCCCTAAAGACCTTTGGTGCAGAAGTACTTAGGGACCATTGGTGCAGAAGTCTCTAAAGAACTTTAGTGCAGAAATACTTGGATATAAATATTGATATTATGAACAGAATAGATACTTTATTATCAGTGTTAGTTATTAGTGAACATGTTCCATGCTCGTTGGTTGTGTAGTTACACAAACCGGTCATAAGTTTTTTAGTGTTTATACTTTGACTTTTTTTTTTTAGCTTCAGACGATTTTAACTCTGAAAAAAAAATTCAAATCGATAGCATTTTTGTTTTTTTCTTTTTAGCAAAAATTTTCACTAAAGTACGTCTCAAAAGACCTTTCAGATCCTGAGAAAAAAAAATTAGTTTTAGTAAAAAAAAAATTTTACGTTTTCAATCACTAACTTCTGAGATTAATATTAATTATATATTTTTTTAAAAAATAAACATTTGGCTGGGGTATCTCCTTAAGAATTAATTTAAAATCATTTTTATAGATTTTCTTCCATTTAATACTTTATAATGTGATCTGTAATAAAATCAGAATTTCTCCATTTTACACAATCTTTCATTTTAATCTATATGGGATTTCTTAACCCCCCTTTTTTTGGCACGGCAAAAAAAAATTTACGCGTATAAGATTAATTTTTATTATAACCAGGAAATATATGTGTGTATTAACTTTGTACCATGCATTTTACCAACGTCTTTTAATATTTTAATTAATAATAACAAGGTTGCATTTTGACCCTTTATGAAACTCATTCAATACCCTTTTTTTTTATTTTTGACTTGATTATTTTATTTTTCCAAAATAAAAAATTACTCTACTATATGTCACAATTCTCCAAATTATATAAAAATTCGTATACCTTATCCTGTATATATATAAATCTTTAAATTTTGTTTGATTATCCGAATTCGAAGAACTATAACGTGATAAAAGTTGAAAATCAAGAGAAAGAAAAACTTTATCAAAAGGAAATCCATTCAATTCGGGTATATTATTTACGTATCCCCCTATTTTTTTAAGGCGATTGGTTCAATCTGTCGAAAATTATAATAATTTTTTGAAACTTATAAAGGCTTAGTACATATATAATATATTCCCAACTCATATAAGTCACCATAGCAGTTGAATGTAGGAATAATCTAAAACAACATATTTTTGGAAAAATAAAATTACAGGGGTTCAGGGGGGCGCAGCCTCCTAGTTATGACAATTTGTATAGTATAAGTGGAAAAAATAAAAATAACTCAAACTATCCAACTTGGTACTTCTATTGCATATTAATTGCCTAATACAGTTTTTTTATAAGGTTTTTAGTTTATTTCAACAACCAAAATTCGTAAAACATATGGAATTTGCAAAAAAATAATGATTTTGGTTTTTAATGGTTTTAAGATGTAATAAAAGATTAATTGATGTAAAAAGTTTGTTACCTCCCCTTTTTTTTAAATCTATTTTTCTACTGATAAAAAAAAATTTGGTATACGGGCCTTGAAAGTAAAAAAAAATTAACTCGTTATGATTACACGAATAAAGTTAAGCAAGATATTATCCCGTGTGGTGGCGCTCAGGTGTTGTCAAGGTACTCCCAAGTTTTTCTCAATGGTTCTGTTTTGTTGAAATTACATTACTTAAGTTCAATTTCGAAGCTCACTAACCCCATGTAAAAAGGCAATTCAAAACATTACAACAATTAGACTTATTGAAATTATCCATATTAAACCTATTTTTTTTGTTTGGATCGGTCGCGATGATTTTTGTACGCATTATCTATATATATATTTTTTTTTATAGAAAAACCATTTTGATCTGTCAATCTCTAGTCATTTATTTCCTTTATATGGGTCCGTAAGAAGGCGTAAAAATAACTACTTAATTTGTCTCTGTGGAAGTAACAGTTATTGAAATATCCTAGAAACTTTTCAAAAACAAAATTTCTTTTATGAGAAAAGGTATTGCATATTTGAGAATTTCATTTTTCCTTGAGATCTCAAATTTAATTTTTTAAAAATAATAATAATAAAAAACAATTGTATAATCCATGAAATAGACCACCTTTTTTTTTTACGTAGTAGCCAACTTTTTGAAACTAGTTTTTTAAAATTATTGTATTTACCAGGTAAAATAGATAAAATAGATAAAATCTTCAAGAACAATTTCTATTGCTGGTAAGTGATTAAAGTGTCTAATACTTGGCAGCGTTCTTTCCCCCCCCTTTTTTTTAGTATGTTAAGCGATTATTTATCAGATTTATTAAGGTTCATCAATTTAGTACCCTTATTTTATTAGGTCTGTAATCCAAGTAAAATACTTCGATTTTCAAAAAAAAAATCTAAATTCCTAATATATATTTTTTTACTTTGTGTGATCGTGCCCAAAATACCTGATAACAATAAATATAAGCAACAACTTAATTTTCCATTCATTTAATTAGAACATAGTATTTCCGGCTTTTAATTTTCCTAAAAAAAAATAATATGTTTCAGTCACTAGAGGTGCCAGTGGGTAGTTATTCATGTTCCCATATTTTTCGCATAGCATCAACCTTATACGTTGATGGTCAACCTTGTATTTATATATAATTTCTTTATATAAACAAAATGTCTGCAGTGTAAACTTATGTGGATTATTGTTTGGAGTCATGATATTATTGTTGTTTTTAACAAAAATTTAATCCATTTACATTAATTAGCTGTAATAATTTTCTTTACCATTCACCAAATTTTACTTAGTTATAAAGAAATACTTGTCTATTACCGCTTAGGTTTTTGTAAATATACAAAAAAAACTAAATAAAGTTATTAGATCCTGGTGAAATAGCAAGACATTACATTATTTGGATTCAGGTGAGGTAAGTGCTTACCAATATATATATTAAAATTCTTTTCATCCTATTTCAATCAATACTTTTCTCTATTTTTGTTATAGAATCCAAGAAATTTCATGGAGTTTATGAAATTCCTTTGAAAAATAAACTTATTTTTAGCATAACGCAAAAATTAAAACCTCATCAGAAACAAGAACTATTCTTAGTACTTACTTCTATATTATCATAAGAATTATTTAATTTGTCCATAAATACCATTTGATTTTTGGTTCGAGGAAAACTGGAATAAAGGATTTATGTAATTTTTAATACGGCATATAAGAAATATTGGTAAGACTTTGAATTGACTAATAGAAACAATTAATTGTCAATAATAATACAACTATTTCTTTTTAGAGAACAAAAAATCAAGATTGACTAATCCGGATCTAAGAATATGGAAGATGAGTTACTTTCTTTTTTTTTAGATTATAATGATGAAACCAATTTCTCCTGACTCGAGGCCCAATCAGAAAGCTTATCAGCAAAGGCTGTTTAAACAGCAGAGAAAAATTACAACAACAAGAAAAATATTGAGAGGGAGTAAGAAAAATATCTGAATAATACCAAAGTTTAACCCAACACATAAATTATATTTTTGTTTTATATTTAGGATTTGGTATTCTTTGTAGACATTATGATGTGCATGGGCTCGAGACGTCTTAGACTTATGGTTTCAGGTACCGCTTTAATAAGCTTTAGTTAAAACTTGTATTTATTCTTCAGAGCCAGATCAGGTAACAATTTAAATACATATATAAATTCTATAAATGCAAATTATACAAAAAAAACTTTATTTATTTTTATATATTTTTTTTTTAGAGACCTGAAAACTCTATAAATATTTATAAGTTGGGTTGAATAAGTCATGACTAATCAAAAGGAATTTAAGCCTCGAATAGTGTTGGTCTCAGTGTTGGTATCATATTCAGGTAAAATCTTGAATAATTTTCTCTAATTTATAAAAATTCATTGCTTTTATTCCTATAGTTGAGCTGACAACATCAATATTGGGAAATTTACAACCAAGGTTATAAAATTACCAACAGCTATAATATTTTAAAGGTTTATGCATTGATGTTTTGATTCCTATTTTTAATCAATTTCTCAAGAAAAAAGTTTTTAACTTCAAAAATCACACAAAAAGGCTTGCGTTTGATCTATTTTTATTAAATTATTACCTAATAAAAGGGCACTATTGCCATTGCTTTTATGTACACATAAAAGATGATGCAACTGGGTTTGTTTTTTAGAATAGCCATTAAACTCTTTTTTTTTATTAAAATTTACAAAACTAATTGAATTCCATCTGTATTTATCATCCTTATTATTATCTTATTATTTTATATATATTAAATGTAAATTGTAAGTAAAAAGGAAAAATAAAGAAACATGGAATGTTTCATCTCTTCATTATTATCCAACTTGGACTCATATTACTTAAAAAAAAAACTTGGACTGATACCACTTAAAAAAAAACTTATTGATTTTTCTGTATATAATATAACGTTAATGAAAATCGAGTTAAATGCACTTTTGCAAAATATAAAGAAAACTAATAAGCTTTTTTAAAAAAAAAATCTGGGGAAAAAATTTAATATTAGCATAGTTTTTTGATAGTACTTTGCAACACGGTGTGTAATGCTTGATGTACTATATGTCGTGTAACTGAAAAAAAAAACTTATGCCAGCTGATCAGTAAAAGGTAGTACTTCGTAATAAATTATTCTGCTAATAGTCATTTCATTATAATGAATTTTTAATAAAATAATCTGATATCCATTTGGTCAATAAATTCAAAAAATATTCTATAAACTATGTATTAATTAATATATGTTCTTTCAATAACGAACAGGGCTCAATAACGAACAGGGCTCCCTAGCCCTGACAAGTTCAAACGCAGCTGGCCAAGGAGAACAAGTAGAACTAATGCAGGTAGAATCTACTCAGGGGATGGCAGATGCAAAACGAGAGAGCTATGCTGACCAATTTAAACGCATAGCAGGCAGCGATGGCAGCCTTCATGAAGGTTTCGAAGCAGCGCTGGAAAAGCCAGCCGCCTTTCTTCGCCACATAGCTGTGGTGAAGGAAGCCGTCCAGGCAATGGAAAAACACCACGCTGAAATGAAGGATGCATATGAGAGCATGTCGCAGCAAACAACGAAACAAAAGAACTGCGGCATGCCACTAAAAAATGGCGTCACTCTATTTGGTAACGTCCTTGTACAGCTTGAGCTGATAAGGGAGAGACTGGAAGGAGAAACCAAAGTGATGGAGTCTGCTATCAAAAAGGTAGCCGACAGAAATTCGGCAAAGAGAGTCCGATCGTCTTCTTTTTCGGATAGCTCTCCAGAATTGAGGCATACTACCAAAAAAACTCCCCATGATCGAGGTCAGAACGGGAAGTCGACGAAGCCTGAAAAGATACTAGTGCTCTCAATAGAGAAATCTAAAGAGGCAGAAAGTAGGCTGCGTCAAAGGCAGGAAAAACAACGTCAGGAAAAGGAGAAGAGGCAGCAGCTGCTGCAACAAGTGAGAGCGCAGAGCCAACAGCGCAAGGACATGCAGCAGCCAAAGCCTCAGCTGCCGGACGGGGAGAAGTCGGACAATCCCAACGACGGGAGCAAAAGGCGCAAGAATAAGGCGGAAAAGAAAAGGCAGAAGAAAGAAAGGTTAGCGGCTGCCAAATCACAGCAAACAAGGGGGCCGCAAACCCGCCAAGTTGTTCAGACTGAAAAGTCTGACCAGCAGGTGGTACAGCAGCAGCAGCAGGAACAGGGAAAACCCCAAGAGAAATGGAAAGAAGCCAAGAAGAAGGCAAAGAGGAATAAGCCGAAAGCGAAGCAGCAGAGCGAAAAGCTCAAAGTGGAGGAACCTCAAAAACCGAGGCGGAAACGCAGGTTTAGGAGAAGGAAGGAAGCCTTCCAGATTACTCCGGCGGCGGGAAAAAGCTACGAGGAAACGCTCCTTGAATTAAAGAGGAGCGTGAACCTCGAAGAGTCCGGCACAAGGGTCCACCGGATAAGGAAAACGCAGAACGGCAGCGTCCTTATAGAACTGGAGGCCATTGAGGACAGGCAAAAGCTTGAAGAAGCAGTTAAGGCAGTCACGGGCCCTGAGTCAAATGTTCGTGACATGATACCCACTCTAAAACTCGAAATTCGAGATTTGGACGGGGTCACTAATGAGCAAGAGATTCAGGCAGCTGTCGCCAAGGCTGTAGGTCTTGAAAATGGCGACCTATTCCAGGTCACCATTTTCAAAACCAAAGGTACAGCAAGCCAGATGGCTGTGGTAGACCTGCTTGAGGCCGACGCTTTGCGCCTGGCCAAAAAGGGCAAAATCCAGATTGGCTGGGCATCAAGCAGAGTGCGCCTGCGTGCGGATGCTCGACGCTGCTTCAAATGTCTGGGCTATGGGCATAGTCAATATGTCTGTAAAGGCCCAGACAGAAGTAAGGCGTGTCTTAAATGCGGCGAAAATGGCCACAAAAGGACAGAATGTGACAAAGAGAAGCCCAAGTGCTTCCTTTGCACGTCCAGAAAGGATAAGTGCTCGACGGAGCACTATCCTGGTGAGGGAAACTGCCCCAGGTACCGGGAGGCTCTGGCTTTGGCGAGAAGCAGGTGTCATCGGAAATGATCAAGGTTCTCCAAGGGAACATGCGACACGCACGGGAAGCTGGTGCATTGTTGGATCAAATTGCTCGTGAAGAGGATGCAAATATCCTCTTACTAAGCGAGCAATATTACAACATGAACCACAAGTACTGGCTTTCCGATGACACTGGCTGCTGCGCCATATGGCTTCGAGGCAGAGCCCAAACGTCCCTTACCCAACAAGGGAAAGGGAATTGCCACGTCTGGGCCAAGTGCGGGGAGACAACTTATATAAGTTGCTATCTCTCCCCAAACGACAACTCGGCAGAGCTGGCCACAAAGCTGGCCAGCATCGAGAACACGGTCCGAACGGTGACTGGTCGCATCATCCTTGGTGGAGACTTCAACGCCAGGGCTCTGGAATGGGGGATGCCAACAACTAATCCCAGGGGACGAATGGTGCTTGAAATGGCCACTAGGTGCAAACTAGTGGTCCAGAATAGAGGCAACAGGCCTACCTACGAGAGGCCGGGTTGGGGTGTCTCTATCCCGGACATAACCTTCGCTACAGAAGCTGCGTCCGGGAGAATAGGCGACTGGAGGGTGATGGATGATCAATACAATGGTAGTGATCATCATTACATCGCCTTCCGGGTATTGGAAGGAAACTCACAACGACCTCCGTACAGGAGGCGCCCCCTGGGTTGGAACGTTCCAAAAATAGACGAAGATAGATTCGAGGAGTATCTTCGAATCGAGTCACCGTCCATCCTTGCTTGGCATGGAGGGGCCACAAGTCCCCATGAGGCTGAAATCTTAGTTAAGAAAGTAACGTCTCTATTATGCGGGGCTTGTGATGCCTCGATGCCTCGCCGCAGGCCCTGGAAAGGGAGAAAGCCAGTGTACTGGTGGACTCCCGAAATAGCTGAGCTCCGGAAGGAATGCCACAGGACACGACGAAAGGCGCAAAGAGCGCAGGACAGACCTGAGGCTGCCGTGCTTTCTCAGGAACACAAGGACGCCAAACACCGGCTGGCCAAGGCCATCCGTCAAAGCAAGGCCCGATGTCTGTGTTCATTACGCGATGATGTAAACAAGGACCCCTGGGGCCTAGGTTACAAAGTCGTAATGAGCAAGTTAAACCGGGGGTCCGACAACATGATGGACGCGGCGTCGACTGAACGGATCGTCGGTGCTCTCTTCCCTGAAAGGCCCATCCGGGAAAACCCGGTTGAGGTGATACCCAGGGAGGAAGTGCCGCTGTTCAGCGAAGGCGAGATGGTCAAGGCCATAAAGGCCATGAAAAATGGTAAGGCGCCGGGGCCGGACGGGATACCAGCGGAAGTGCTCAAAAGAGCGGTTAAAGTAATCCCTGGTATCCTGTTAAACATGTTCAATGCGTGTTTGGTGGCTGGAGTGTTCCCAAAGCAGTGGAAGGTGGCACGTCTCGTGCTCTTGAACAAGGGCAAGGGAGGAGCCCCGGACTCTCCATCATCTTACAGACCTTTGTGTATGTTAAATACCATTGGTAAGGTGATGGAGAGTATGCTCCGGGCAAGGCTCAGAAGGGCAATCGAGGAGGGCGGTGGTCTCTCCGAGGAGCAGCATGGCTTTCGTGAAGGGCATTCCACGATAGACGCCATCCGGCGTGTCGTGGATACCGTAAAGGCTGAGAGGGAAAAGCGGCCTGCAATTCGCAAGGACGTCCTTCTGGTAACGCTGGACGTCAAAAACGCTTTCAACTCGGCCAGGTGGGATGACATGATCCGGTCTCTCGAGTACGATTTCCAGATACCCAGCTATCTGGGTAACGTACTAAAGGATTACCTGCGGGACCGGACACTGCTCTACGACACGCTCGATGGAAGGCGTGAAAGGGTTTTGAGTGCAGGCATCGCGCAGGGCTCGGTTCTTGGACCGGACCTGTGGAATGCCTTTTACGATGGCTTGTTGCGCGTCCACCTCCCGGAAGGAGTTTCCCTGATCGGGTACGCCGACGACGTGGCCCTGACCATAACTGGCAGGGACATGGAAGTGACCCAGGAGAGGTTGAATCTAGTCATGAGACGGATCAACCTCTGGATGGGCGATCACGGGCTCCAGCTTGCGATCCCAAAAACGGAGATTGTACTGCTGACCCGTCGAAGGGTTCCCACCGACTTCGATGTAATTATCGACGACGGCGGAAACCCTCACACGATCCGAACCAGAACATCGGTGAAATACCTGGGAGTTCAGCTTGATAACAAGCTGACCTTCTGGGAGCAATTTCAGAGGTCGTGTGAAAAGGCAGCGTCGGTCGCATCCTCCCTGTCAAGGCTCATGGCCAACATTGGGGGACCCAAACCAGGGAAGCGAAGGCTCCTGATGTCAGTCGTCAACTCTGTCCTGCTTTACGGATCAGAAGTCTGGGCGAAGACCACAGAAATTGCCAAGTACAGACATAAGATATCGTCTGTACAGAGGCAAGCGGCAGTGAGGATCGCCTGCGCGTACCATACGGTATCGCTCGAGGCGATCCAGGTTGTTGCTTCGGTGATACCCATCGACCTGCTAGCGTTGGAGCGGAAATTCATCTACGAGAGCGTAGATGAGCGCGAAGTGGCTTCCACTCGCGCCCGCTTCAACTCTATGAAAGCATGGAATAAACGATGGAAAAAGAACCAAGAGAAGAATGCTCTATGGACGCGCAGACTGATCTCAAACCTGCAGGCATGGATGGGACGACATCATGGGGAGGTGGATTTCCACCTTACCCAGTTCTTAACCGGACACGGCTATTTCCGTGTCATGTTGAGGCATTGGCATAAGGTGGCAACAGAGGAGTGCTTGCACTGCCCAGGCGAGAAGGATACAGTAGAGCACACATTCTTCGAATGTGTTCGCTACTCGGGGGGGGCGCCCGCCCTTCCCGATTTGGAGGCCGGAGACGGTGGTCCCGGAAATGCTACGGAGTTCCGAAAACTGGAACAAAGTAGCAGAGTACGTAAGGGCCACCTTGTTGAAGAAAAAGGAGGAGGGCTTTCTATCGTAGATTGCTCTCCTGTCACTAGGCAGGGGGAAGGCAGCGGCCAGTTGCCTAGGCTGCGCGTCCCAAACTGAAGTTATACCTGAAAAGGGAGTTCCGGTTCGGGACAAACAAGCGCAGGGGGTTTAAAGTGTGTTTATCCAGTAAGAATCTGGGGCGTAGCCGGCGACCGCGTTCGTCGGTGGTCTCCCAGTTGTGCACTTTGTGCAACTGGGCGGTCATGGAAATTTGCGGGTCTTTAAGGCCCGCAAACACTCCATGGCTGATGTAAGATTCACATATTTCCCATAAAAAAAAAAAAAAAAAAAAAAAAAAAAAAAAAATATATGTTCTTAAACAATGAAAGTTGATTGTTATGGTTGATGTTAGTTTAAGTTGGTTAAACGTTACATGGTGCAAAAAGGTGGTAGTGATTTCTTAATTTCTATTATTTTTTTGAATTTTTATAAATATTTTACTTTTTTTTTTATTTTTTTTTATTTTTTTTTATTATTTTTTTTATAATATGTGCTTAAGGATAAAGGTTTTGTTATTCATTTACTTTTATAGTAGACTAGATAAGAAAAAACTCATTGAGACCGCAGGGCCAATCTATCCATAACAATTGGTTGAGTCTTTCCTCAGACCTGTAAGACTCATATTATATACTATTTTACTCCCAGAAAGTAATAAATAACTGTGTGTACAACAATGTAAGTATATAGTCATAAATAAATATATAAATTCTTATGAGTATATAGGTAAAGGACTATTCTTGAACGTAAAAAAAAATAAAAAAAATAATAGTTCTCCTATTTCAACCAAAATGGCCGAACAGGTAGATATGGAAATTCAAATCATTGAGCACCGCGAAACACGACGCGAATCAATAAATAACTTAAAGGATTATTATGCCCATCGAGTTACTTCTCTCTATTTTAAGGAGGCAGGTTGTAGGATAAACCTTGATAATGGGGCGATTTATCTGTCCAGCGAATTCAGATTTAATAAACTTATTCAGACCATGTTGTGGATAACCCAAATTCTCTACATCGTATTTGACGTAAACTACGATACCAATGACTGGTATTCCGTATGCTATTATGTTTTATTAATGAATATCGGATGCTTACACGTAAATTTCGGTCGTTTGGTATTTCGGGAAAGGTATGCAATGTTGATGGTAGACAACCGTGAGAATTTAAGGACCATTGTTTTCCATAAAGTAGAAACTAATTATTTAGCATGGATGCCCGATTTTCTTGCGAGCATGCAGATAACTGATTTAGAGGTTGACACTTTTACATTTTCCTTCGAGAATGGTGAACTGGAGGCAGAATTTCATTTACCAGTTTATCCCTTCGAACAACTATGTGTACGTGGAAACATTTCTGACCATTTACTAAGTAATCAAGGGGAGATGTTACGAGAACTGCGTTTATATAGTTCTATAATCTATATATAACCCATTTCTGTTGAATGACGTGGTTACTGAATCAATCAGCAATCTTCGATTCCTAACGTCTTTATGCATACCTTTCAGCAATGTAGAGGACCCCGATTTTTTTATATTTTGTACCAACTTGGTAAATTTGCAAGTATTGGACGTGAGTGGATGCGTTCTATTATGTTCCCAAGGACTGAAAAGTCTAAGAATTTTGCCACATTTAACCCATTTATCTGTGGCATTTGTAGATATAGAATATGAAACTCTACAAATGCTCCCCACCTTGTTATATCTAGATTTTAGTTACCAAAATTTTGTAGGATTGAATGTGTTACAGCTTATGTCGCATTTACCTAGATTGGAAATAATTTTGAGTGTGTCTTCGGAACCCACTTACCCGTATTTACATGCTAATTTACAACAATAGGACATGTTCCGTCACCGAGTTATTTTGCCTCCAATTCATATATATTGTGATCCTTATACGATGCAACTGCTGGATAATCATCACTACCGCGATTACAGAATATATCCACACTCGCCATTTCACCCAGATACACCCAACCCCATACAGAAAAACGCTTCCAGGTACATATCCTGGTCATCTTTTTTTTATCGCGAAAACAATCGCTGGGCAAGAAATTTTCCTCATGTTCAAGGTATGCCCATTGAAGATCAGGCATTAGTTATAGAAGAAATAAATTTAGTTTAAACAAACCAAATCTAAACCAAAATATATGAAATTATTATTATTAAAATTTAAACTGTATATCAAAAAATAATATAATTAACAAATTAAAGTGTGATTAAAATAATTCCATTGTATTTTGTTGTTTGTACCAATTTATCACTACATCTCCTTTCCCTTATTCGATATTATATAAAAAAAAACTGTATGTATAGGAAAAACAAAATTAATCTCCAGAATAGGAATAAAAGAATAATATATAACCTTTTCAGGTAGTATATCATAAAAAAAAATATAGAAATGGTAACTATTAATGTTGATGGTGATAAGGACGTTGTAAAAAAAAACTGATAAACTTACACGAAAAATCCAACTCTATTGTGAAACTGTTTTAATCAAAATAATAGAACGTTCCTGCATTACAAACCCATATCTATTTTTTGTTAGTGATCCTAATATACCCCTGAATATACCACAAACCTGTCTCAAGCACAAAAAATCGCCATCCCTACTTATGTCAAATGTATTGGCTACGAAAAAACAATTTTTCACCGGGGTTTGAAATTCGCGAAACCTAACGATCAAAGAAACGAGACAAATTTTAGAACAAATTAATATATATAAAAAAAAATAGAACAAAAAATTAAAAATTTAAACCGATCATTCTCACATATAAATGTATGAATATATGTAAGAAAATATGCATAAAACTATAGTATCTAATAGTGTAAGTTAAAATGTGTATGAGTAGTTAATGGTTTGTATATCCAATCTTTAAGTAACTGAAAATGTGTCAATTTAAATTTAATTATTTAATACATTCAATCAAAAAAAAAATGTATTAATCAGGATAATAATAAAAATTAGATAAACAAAAATAATAAACATAAATATAACTGTGTAGTAAGGTTAATACACTAATATTATATAAAAAAAAAATTTATATCAATATGTTTTTAATAATAAATTGTTACCAGAATGTCACCAGTCAATATAGTAATTAAAAAATATTTAATAAAATTTCTCATCATGAAAGTTTACATGGAAAAATATCTCATGGAAATTTTTATAATTAAACAATAAGCACCAATATGACTCAAATTTCTTTTCAAACGCGAGTAAATATTCCCATTTTATGCCTATGCTAAAATTCTTTTATACTCGCGTTATCTGGTCAATAATAAAAAAAAATTAATTGATTAATTAATAATTAATCAATTAATTTTTCCAAATTTCTACTTTTATGAGTGTTGATGCTAAAAAGTAATTATTGATAATTTATTATAAAAAAAAATAAAAAAAAATAAAAGGTATTTTTTTATAACGAAAAAGTTTATAATTTCAAAGGTCAATTAAATATTTCATTATAAGAATGCATTCCAAAAAATTAAAAAAAATTTATATTTTTAATTATTAATACACAATTTTGTTAAAAAAAAATTTCATTTTTTTTTATTATTTATTTTTATATATTTTTTTATTCTTTTTTTTTACCATTTTTTTTATCATTTTTTTTTATCTGGTATCTGTCCACGGTACTCTTGAAGACAAAGTAGGGTTTTCAAAAATGACGCAAAAAACTGAGCATAGGGCATATTTCTTGAATACTTATATATCTAAAAAATACCAACCGGAAAATCGGATCTGCTCATTTTTTTGAAAAACTGCTGTTTTAAAAATTTACTGAAAATCAGTATTTTGAACTATTTTGAAAAATTAAATAAAATTATTTAATTGGTTAAAAAACCATTTTATTATTTTTTTTTTACCATAGTGAATGTAAAAATAAACTTTAAATTTGATATTTTAAAAGTTTACATGAGTGTATATTCCACGTTAAATTTGTATTTTTATATAAAAACTAAAAAATAAATTTTTGAATTCTTATTCATTTTTTATTATAATTTCAGCAATATTAAGCCCTTACATTAAATAGTTATTCACACGTCAATTTAATTTATGGTTTTGTGCTACTTTTTTACATATATGGCCTTTTCCACGTTAATTTTGTATTTTAAAGTAAAATCAAAATATTCTTTTGTTTTAATTTTTATTAATTATTGAAAAAAAAATAAAATGTAAAATCTGTACAGTATATGTAGTAAGCTAATTCATGTAAACATGGATATATCGACGCCCCTAGTGAAAAAAACGCTTATTCAAAACCCTAAGGAAAAAAAGTTTAAGTGAAAGGTAAATGGAATACTATGCCACCTTAAATGTAGTGGCGAAGACGACGCTTATTTAATTTGGAGGCGAAGATTACTCTAACTCAATTTATAAATAGAAAAAGACGCTAGCTGAAAAATAAATATATTTTGAAACGTCGATACAGCAGATTACGTATATAAACTATCTCCAAAGATAAAATTGTTGTTTTTTAGAGTCATGTATGTATTTTATGATTTTTAAAGGTAGTTTATAGTTAATTCTTTTCAATATATATATATATTTACAAAGTATAAAATGTTATAGTACCTATAATTTTGGGCAGCGATGGATCTGGACTTTGATTTGGGGGGGGGGGGGAGAATTAAAAAAAAATTTTTTTTAATTATTTCAAAAAATATAAATGGATAACGATCTTTTTAGACTCTTGTAAAAATAAAAAACAATTTTATTTTACGTCGTAAAATAATTCATTTATATTTTTTGAAAGATTTGTTTGGACATTCAAAATAAATTTAAAATTATTATTATATTATTATTCTGATAATAAATATTTTTATCCTAGACCTCTAAAATAATAGATGGCCCAGATCACACGTAAACTGCGATTGCGTGTCATTCTTTTTTTAAAGTCAAAGACAAAACATAAGTATTCTTCATAGGTGACAAGAAAAAACGTATTTTCGAATCGCATCACGACCGGCAAAGACACGACTGTTTTCTCGCCACAGACGCAGAAAAATTTTATACGGCTCTTTTCCATAAATAAAGGCACATTTTCACTTGCGATTGTAATCGCTTTTTTTGTGCGAATACGCCTGGTTTATCTGCTGTATTGAAAAAAAAATTCAAAAATGAAAGAAGCGATTAAAAAAGTTGAAATATTTCAAGTTTTTAAATCGCAGAAATTTTATCCGATAAGCCATCTTAAGTGGTTCGTGTGTCAGTTGTCCTAAATAAATTTTTGAGATGCGACATTTAAATGAGCGCCCCCAATCATTATGAGTAAATTTTTTTTTCTACCAACCCACGTAAAAGGATTAAGCTTAATTTTGGTTAACCAAAATTAAGCTTAATCCTTTTACGTGGGAATTAAGGTATAAATTAATTTTTGGTATATTTTGGGTAATTGGATCGTTAAAAAATTATATTGATACCAATTTGCACTATGGAAATGAAAACGAAAAGTCCAAAAAGTAAAATTATAGCTTATGAGATAAAAAATGTTGGCTTCAGTGGAATTTACCGAATTCTTCCATTTCTTCATAAAAAAAAAATGTTTCATCCAATTGCACACCAATTATAAAATATTAATAAGCCAAATTTTATCTTCAAAAAATTTTTATAAAATAAAGTAAAAACTGAAACACATAGGTATTATAAAGTACATAAATTTTTATCTCTCTCTCACTCTCCCTCACTCTCTCTCTCTTTTCATGAATTAACTAATAAGTTATATTTTAAAAATTAATTTTTTTTTTATAATTTGTTTAATAAATAAAAAAAAAAAAAAAAAAAAAAAAAAAAAAATAATAATTTATGCAGGCGTACGTTTTTATTATTCTATTAATTGGACCAATATATAATACCTACTCAAATTATCCTAGGTCAATAAAAATTATTCTCGATTAATAAAAATCAGATATTATTTATTTTAACAAAATAATGGTATAGGTATTTTTTTAGGTATGTTTTTTATTTTATTTATTTTTTAAAATATTTTTTTTTTATTTACGCATCTAAGAACTCGAAATTATAATTGAATTTTTGGAAATCCCATTGACCTTTCTATTTTTCTTTCATTTTTTTTTCTTAAAATGTAATTTTTTTTTTAGGATAAAAATAAATATTATTTATGTTTTTTTCGGGGCCCGAATGGAATTTTAATATATTTGCGAATATATTGGTCAATTTTTTTTATTAAAAAATTATTGAAAAATTAGCCAAGAGCCGTTAAATTAACTGTAACTGATGGATTATAAAGTCTCAAAGAAGAAATCAATTTTTTTTCAGTTTAACTTATAAAACTCGAATTCACTAAATTCAATTAATTGTTTAAACAAAATTCAATTGTTTATAAATTGTTTAAACAAACAATTATTTTAATTCACATGTGACAAGTAAACTTATATATTTTTCACCCTCCAATAATGATTTTGATGTCAAACAAATAATTTTTTTAAATCACGTATGACACGTACTTTATATGTTTTTTCACTCTCTGATAACGATTCTGATGATAAATTTCCGGAAGAATAACTTTTAATAATGGTTTAAACAAAATTAAATTGTCAAAAGTTATATCATTCAATAAACAATTGAATTTTGTTCAATAATTAGTTGAATTCAGTAAATTTGGATTTTATATGTTAAAATTAAAAAAAAAAGTTTTGTTGTTGAGATTTTATAATCTGTTAGCTATAGTTATTTTAGCAGCTTATTTTTTCGCCAATTTTGTAATAATTTGTTAATAACAAAAAATTGGCAGAGAAATTCGTAAAAAGGATCCCAGTTTCCTGCTCAGCGAGTCGAAAAACTTATTTTTATCCCCGAAAAAAGAAATACAATTTTTTTTCATGATTAGTATTGCTGGCTGCTAGATTAAAAGCAGATGTTTTTCATAAGCTCTCGACAAAAAGTCAGATTTGCTGACAAAGTCAATAAAATTATGAATGAACATGCATAAATTTAACAAAAATATTGAAAGAGGAATCCCAATGTGAGCCCATTAATTATTTAATTTTACCTGTATTAAAAAAAAATAATTTTTTATTTATAAAAAAGAAATTACATTAATTATTGAGTTACAGTTTTTTTCATATTATATGAGTGTATATGTATTTAAACTTATAAATATTAAAACATGAAAAAATATAAAATAAATGATTGCAAAATTTTAAAAAAATTACGCTTAACTTTAGAAAAATAATCTTCTTAAATAAAAATAAAGATAATTCTTAGCTGAAGAATCGAGTATTTTTATTAAATTAATAATGTAGCATTGTTAGTTGTATAAAAAATGACAAGATAATTAATCAAATAATTTTTCATAAAATGACCAATGCTCTTCTGGAACATAATTTTTTTCCATCATTTGCATAAAATCTTCTTGCTTATTTTGTGCAACCTTTATTTTTTCCGTCAAAACTGGCTGAACTTCAATACCTTTTATGTCATCAAGAGTGTAATTTTTTTTCAATATCTTGATTATTTTGGATTTTGGTATATTTGGATTTGGTTTTTGGGGATCTTCAGGTCTAAGATCTTCTCGAATCACTATGTGATCCTTATTTGGCTCTACAATAATTTCTTTTATTGTTGAAGTATGGGCATGTCTCCAGTTAAAAAATCTGGATAAGGCATCAAAATCTAAAATTTGATTTTGTTGGATTTCCTTAATTCTATATTTTTCGCCAGTAAATTTAGCATCTTTCATATGCTGTATCCACTGATCTTGGGTAAAGACACTTTTATTTTCAGATTGTCTTTCGATGTTGGCATGCATCGAGTCCCCATCACATTCACTATGCCCAACTTCAAAAAATCTAAAAATAAAAAAAAAAATTCTTAAGCCAACTACTTTCCGAAATAGTAAAAAAAAAAATATTCAGTAATCTGAGTCTTTAATTGAATTTAATAGTTTCACTAATTTCTTTTTCTAAAGTTTTACGAGGCACATGAACTTTCAAGAAATCTCATCGATATAGGTCTCAATCTGCCAGAATTATGCCCATTCAAACTTTTTATTAGGTATTATTACACTCGATATTACATTTTAAACAAATTTCAGAAAAAATTTTGAGACAAAAATTTTAACAAAATTAGTTATTAGATTATAACAAATTTTCAAAAAATTGAACTCCATTGAAAAATATGTATTCATTTATTTAAGAAAAAGTTATTGCTCAGGCATGGCCAATGTGCATTTGATACATTGAAAGTAATTAGTTATCACATACAAAAAAAAAATTTTAATTTTTTGATGCAAAAATTTATAAGGAAAAATTTTTCACTGTTTTATCTATCATATCCAAAAAAAATTTTTATACAGAAATAGGTATTATAATTTGTTCAAACTAGAACTCTCAAAAAAAAAATTAGGCATTATGCCGAAAATAAAAAATTATTTTTTTATTTTTAAATAAAAAAATTTTTAAATTCAGAGAAATTTAGAAACAATAAATTTCCTAAAAGTAGAACTCACATAGAAAAAAATGGTACTTATAAAAATAAAAACTAATAGTAATTATAAAAATTTCGCCTTTAGAATTCAAATTATAAATGAGAAATAATGAATTTCTTACAACTAGAGGGAGATTTAATTCAGACAAATTACGAAACAGTGTTTGTTAAGAATTAATTTTAACGCTAAGTACTCTAAGTTTGAAAAAAAATTAGCACACTCACACTCACACACACACACATCAATAAATCATTTTTTAAAATTAAAAACCGGTCCTTAAATTCTGAAAGTCTCAAAACGTACTTATGAGGAAGCAAAAATTAGGATGAATTTATTTAAACAATTTTAATTCATGATAACTTATTTTTTAACGGAACAATAATTTTTTTTTTAATTGATTTATTTATTGCCAGTTATTCAAATATTAAAAAAAAATTTAATTCTTTACTGTTACTGCTTTTTTTTAGCAAATAGATAAGGACAAAAATACTTATTGTTCCAAAAATGAAGATTTGATTTTTGAAAATACTAAAATTTTTTAATACATTATCTGAAAACCTAAAATTGTAGGATACTTTAGTTCCAGTTAGAGAGGGGGAAACATTGCGGAAGGAACTTCTTATAATATTTTGTTTTTCAATGATTTTTTAAAACATAAATATAATTGTTTTCTAGAGAAGTCTTTAAAAAATGACTAGAATAATTTAAAAATTTTGATCAGGCATAACTTGGGCGGATTGATACCAAAGAAACATAGATTCAATTAAAGTTTATATTTCGTATGTGTGAACCTCCCCTCCCCTTCCAGTAAACTTGCGGATGAGTTTTAACAAAGTGACCTGGTAGGTAGTAACTGTCTCCCAAATTTTGCTAAATAATTTTTTATTTAAATTTTATTTAACTAAAGATTAACAAACCTATGCCTAATTTTGATATTCATTTCTGATGCTGCCTTCATATACATTGAAAAAATAATTCTATTTTTGTTCTGACCAGAACAACTATCACTATAAATCATGAAATCTGTAACACCTTCTTGGCTTTGTTCCTTAAAAAATTCCCAAACAAATGAAGAAATTTCATTTCCTCCACGAAAGCCTATTGTCTCATTCCAGACGTGGCAGGTTCCAATATGCTTAGCTAAATCGAAAATAGTGAAATTTCAGACATTCAGTTTTGATAAATAATAAAGTGGTCCGATTTCCGCTCTAGGATTTGTAAGTACTTTTTGAACATCGATATTGATCGTTGCTATTTTTGAATTTTCTCGTGAATTAAGTTTATCAATTTTCATCAAGGATCTTGCAGTAGAAATTTTTTCTCTATGAACATCGTAAGTGGGTTTCATTAATGCTTTTTCAGCAGCAGCTTTACTATTATAAGTTTCACAATAGGCACATCTGTAAAATACAATTATTATTCAAACGCTAAAATATAAGCTTTTGTTTCTTATCTATTTTATCTTAAGAAACAACTTTTTTTTTTTTTTTTTGCGTAGGAAGTGGAGAAATGCATTACGCATACTGATCAACATCCGAACTGACAGTTATGTGGGACTCGACCTACTTTGCCTATACCCACTAAAACTCCACTCCCTTCCTACCTTATGCGAGCCTATCCCGGGACCGTTTTCACATTACTTCAGGACAGGTTCAAGGCCATTTAGTTCTATTCATGAACTCCATCTTTTGACTTGCATCCACTGACTCGCCAGTCTGGTTAAGGACTCCGTCATTCCATCTGGTTGAAATTTCGTCTTGATGTACTGTCATCTTTAATAAAATATATGTTAGAAACAACTAAAAGATCTTATTTTTATACATATAAATTAGCATAGATTAGTTAATATAAAGCAAAAAAATAATTGAATTAACTATTAAAGTTGTAAATAATTACTTTCTTGTTTATTTGCCTCTTTAATAACCATTTTAAATATTCAATATTTTATTAATTAAACTTTTTATTTTGACGTGTGAATTTCGAATTTAATAAAAATTAATTTTAAATTTGACTAAACTATCCTTTTTTGGGACAAAAAAGCCATAATTTAACTCATTCACGAAAATATCTCTGTAGCTCTGAAACTTGGCATAAGTCTTTATATTATCAAGAATCATTTTTTCTTCAAACATTCTGTACATACGGAAAATTGATAGACCTTCTTCGAGGTATCTACGTTTAGTACATTCCCTACAATAATGAGATTTCATTACAGGAAACGAATTGATATGACTGCGAACCGTGTTTTTCATCTCAACAGTAAGGGCAAAAGGTCTATTGTAATGTTTTCCTCGGTTATCCGCTAATATTACATTCGTTAAGTTAGAATTTTTTTGTTAAATATATTAATTATTCATATTTGTTGGAAATCAGAAAAAAATACAATTAAGAATTTAAATTTTTACTGCGTTGTACGTTACTTATCAGCTTACTACTTATAATTAAACAATCTAACGATGCATAATACTTACGCTTCACTGCAGTTGATTCTAGGTGTAAATTTGTTAGTGAACCAAACGCTTTTGATTTTCTGATACTTAATGTTGCATCCGCCAAATTTTCATTATTGAACTCAAAATTTTGATACAGAGTTGATACAGACAATGAATTATCATCAATATCAGATACCTTAGCAGGAGACAGTACGGGCGATATCAAAAACTCATATTCATCATATGTCCCCACATCACTATCCTCTTCATCACCTTAAAGAAAAAGTTTTAGATTCTTATGAATGATACCTTCATGATAATTAATTATACTACTTGCTGCTGACATAACCTGTTTATTTTAAGCTAAATTCCGCGAAAAAAAAACGTTGGATAAGACACCAAAATAATTCACCAAAAGAAAGCAAAAAAATAATTATGCATTGCGTTCAAAAAGAAAAAAAAATTACAATAGAGTTTCGGTCAAAAATTTTTTGCGGATATTTTTACAAATATACACTGTAAAAAGTAACTTTCTTATATTAACAAAAAAATTAGAACATTTTCGAAAAATTAGTAAATTTTCGAAAAAATTTGTAAATATTCTCGATTTTTTTTTGTGAATTCGCAAGAAAAATTGATAATTTACAATTTTTTTCGAAAATTTACAAAAAATAGTTATAAATTTATGAAAATCAGTTGTGAATTTACAAATTTTTTCGTAAATTCACAAACAAAAATCGTAAATTCTCGAATTTTTTGATAATATACTAAATTTAGTAAATTAACGATTTTTATCGAATATTTAAAAAATTTTTTGAAAATTTACTAATTTTTCGAAAAAATTCTATTTTTTTTCAAATCTAAGAAAGTTACTTTTTACAGTGTATATATTAGACTGAGACTTCAAGTAATAAAAAATTGTCTAATACAGTAATAACAACTATAGGAAAAAAATTCAGCATTGCGACTGAAACGATATAAATAATAGTGTTTCTTCTATTTTTACCAGGATAGTTGATAACCTTTGCATTCTAGCAAAAAATAAACTTGTATAATTAAAATTTTCCCTTAAAAATCTATAATACATTATATTTAAAATAAAGTTCAGCATATTAGCGAAAATTTTTATAAACGTTTCTTAATGAAAAATAATAAAATTTTCAAAAAAATTGTAAATAAATTTATGGTAAATTCTCTACCAAATCAAAATTTACAATTAATTAGTGATTTCCCAAAAAAAATGAAAATTTGCGTTATTTTCGCGAATTCACGAAAAATACTTTAAATGTACAATCTACATTTTTTGCCGGAAATTGAAGAGATGGGCGTTAAAAAATCATTAAAAAATATCCAGGAAGCACAAATTTACTTATTTTTTTTTTATTTTTCCAACAAAAAATTATTAAAAGAGATTGAAAAAAAGAGAAGAAGAGAAGAAGAATAAAGAGATTAAAAAAAAGAAAGCAAAATTTTCCTGTTTGCAGAAGTCGCATTTTCGAAAAATTAAATATGGCTCTATTTAAACCAAACCGGGATACGATGCATGGTCGGGTCTTCAATTCGGTTCTAAAGTATTTTCCTGAAAGTACTACTAAAAATAAGCCTCCACGTCAAGTTTTAACTTAAAAGGTTCAGTCCTTGATTTTTTGAGGCCATTGGTGTTTTGGACTCTTATAAAAAAATAAGAAAAATGATAGAAAATTTTTATTATTTTTTCTAAAAAAAACATACATTTAAATTTCCCGTAGAATCCAATTCCGGGGTTAAAAATTTTTAAGAGGCGCGAGAAATAGCTAAGACCTCGATTTTTGATTCTCTACAGAATTATTTTTATCGATTTTACGTTATTTTAAATTTATGTGGAAAGAGGGCTATAAAATGCAAAAAAAAACGTGAACACGAAATCGGCGATGGATGCCAAAAAGATTTATGTCAAAAGCCGTATTTTTGGTATCTGAGCTCCCCCACATTTTCAAAATAAGTTTTTAGGTAAATAAAATTAAAAATTAAAAAAATCTGATTAAGAGGGAAAAGCCACTCCAGAAGAAAAAAAAACTTTTCTTTTTACGATGAAATTTAGCCAAGTTATTGTCAATTTAAGATTTTACTCAAATTTGTCTTAAAAAAGATATTGAAAAAAGTCTGTTTCTGAACTTTAAACATGCATTACTCGCTTGATTTTCATCGTAAAATAGTAATTTTTTTTTAATTCGTTTAATTTTTCCCTGAGTATTCATTTCTTCAAGAAAAAAATCATTTTTTTTAACACTTTAGGAATTTTTAACACTTTAAAAGTTTAGGAATAACCCTAAATCCATTTCTAATTTTTATCAGCCACTGATGTAGTAACTGAATATAGTAACTAAAAAAAGCTTGAACAGCTATTATCAGACAGAATCCTAGGGTAGTCGAGGGAAAAAACGATTGCTTGTGGATCCTATAGAAGGGTAGTGAAGTTTTATATTGCTGATCACTAATTATCCGTCTGGGTTTATATGCCCATTAATTTGTATGATTCAGTAAATTTTAGATAATACTTTGGATAAAAAAAAAGATTATTTTACAAAATATTAAGTAACCTAAAACAACATATTTTTTGGGAAAATCAAGTCATAGGGGTTCATATATGGGTGTATCCATTATTTTTCATACAAAAGTGGGCGCACGCATGTCATCGATTGGGCTCAAATTCTTAGATTATGTTTGGGGTTATAAAAAACTCACCTAGCCAAATTTTTAGCCCTCTAGAACAATATTGGGCCAAGTTATGACCTCCAAAAGGTCCAAAAAATGACCTATTTTAGCCTATTTTCAAAATTTCGCCATTCTCTTATTTTTCAGTCAAATTACTTCCGGTTGGTCGCATTTTTTTGGTATAAGCTTCAGAAATTACCAAAAAATTTATAGACACTTTTATTACGTAGATTTTATTTGGCGATAAAAAATGTTAGATGACTGAAACGAAAAAAAACAGGAATTTCAAATTGGTGCCAAATCTGGAAATCTTTTTATAACTACTTCCGGTTAGTTGCAAAATTATGTACTACTCAAGAACTTTCAAATGCAATCTACAAAATTAAAAACGGCTTATTTTATCCGGAGTTATGCGTATTTTAGTTTGGTCGTTTTTCGGAAATTTTGATTTTTTTGCGTTTTCAAATTACTATAACTTTTTTCTATCATAACCAAAATGGCCAAAAATTTCAGAGAATATTCTTCAAACATTAATAAATAATCTCTGAAATTTTGGTGGATGATATTGGCTTCTATCCGTTTTTATACATTCCCAAAAAAGCCTTATTCTTCGGGTATTTTGTGTATTAAAGTGGACCTATTTTTGGACTTTGTGGAAAAACTTTGCTCCCCGTGTTTTTTTGTGAAGTTTTGGTCATAAAAAGTTCCCAGTTTCAAGGATTTTGCTTTTGCGTTGCAAAAACACGTGCTTGTAAGCACCTCAATTTTCCCATTTAAATAACATAGGAATTTTGACTTTTCAGCTTTCTAATTTTTTACAAAGCTTGCAGAATGTTTTGAAAAGCTACTAATCGATGGAAAGTACTATTTAAATATATAAAAAATGATACCCAACCTCAAGTAGCCAAAAAAAATATTTTTAAAACGATTTTATCAGTAATAAACGAAAAAAAAGTACTCCATTTAAATTACATGAAGCCATGGCGTACTTTTTTAAAGAATAAGGCTTTTTTGAAAATTGAATTTGAAAGGCCTTAAAAATTTTTTACAAGTTTCCAAAAATTTTTTACTCATTGCTTTTAAATAAATTTATTAATCAAAGATTATAATTTAAAGTCAGAGTCCTAATTTCAGGGTTTTAAAAAAAAGTCAATTTATATCATTATCTTTGAAAAGCAATATCTTAAAAACTAATAAAAGAAAAGAAACAAGTAAAAAATTTTTGGAAATTTGAAGCATCTAAAAAATTTTTAAGGCTTAAAAAACTCAATTTTGTCAAAAATTACAATTTTGGTAGCAATTTAAATAAATTTAAAAATTGGTCATTTCGGGTCAAAAATTACCAGTAGATTAATTGACTATAGCGCTGAGAGAAACAGTGATAAAAATATACGGCTGACGTAGTTTGAAAGGTAACTCTTACACCAAAAAAGTAGAATAACTAGAAGTATTTTGGTTAATTTTTGAGGTTGTAGCGTTTTATTGAAAATTATCGAAAAACCTATTTTATAACTTTGAGCCAACACGTAAATATGCGTATCTAGCCCCAAAATTCCCCTTGGAATGAAAGCAGGGCTGTTTGCATGTCTTTATAACATATAAAAGTATGTTTTTCAGTAAAAATTAGCATTTTAAAACGGTTTTTGCCTTTTGTAAAAATTTCTATAGCTAAAAACTCAAAATTCTCATGTTATTTAAATGGGAAAATTGAGGTGGTTACAGGCACGTGTTTTTCCAAGGCAAAAGCAAAATCCTTGGAACTGGGAACTATTCATGACCAAAACTTCACAAAAAAATCCGGGGAGCAAAGTTTTTCCACAAAGTCCAAAAATAGGTCCACTCAAATATATATATATAAATAAAGGTATAATTTAAAAAATATAAACATTTAAAAATTATATATAATTTATATATATTATAAAATTATATATTATTTATAATTTATTTATAATAACCTAACTTATTATGATTTTTATTTGAAATGTCGAAAGAAAACATATTTTTAGGTATTAGTACATTCTTAAAAAAAATTAAATACTACTTTCAAAAATTAAAAAAAACAATGGTTTTTTTTTAAAATATTTTTTTATGTAAAAAATTTTAAGAAAAAAAAATTTTCTGGGCAGTAGCCACGAAAGTTTTATACGGCCCTTGTCCATAAATAAAAATGCCCCAAATTACAGTTTACCATTTTCGGCTTCGCCTCGGAAGGATGTGTGATTTGCGAGATTCTTTACTTTTCTGGACACGAGCCATAAATATACTATTTTTTAAATTGAGTATAAGATTTGATATATCGAGTAAAAACATTATTTTCAAATATTAGTACTTTTATAAGAATAAATTAGGTAATACGTTCAAAAAGAAAAAAAATATTTCTGCTCTTTTTATTTTTTTTTGTGAAAAATGTTGAGAATAAAATTTTTTGAAAATTGAGTATCAGATTCGAGATTAGTGTAAAAACCATATTTTCAGATAATATTAGAAATAAAAAAAAATTAATAAATAAAAAGCTTTTATAGAAATAAATTAGGAAGAAAAAAATATTTCTATTATTTTTATTTTTTTATGTAAAAAATTTTGAAGAAAAAAAAATTTGAAAAAATTAAGTTTCAGATCCCAAAAATTGACTATAAAAAATATTTCTAAGATTAGTACTTCCGCAGCAGAAAATGAAGTACTGCTTTCAAAAAGGAAAAAAATATTACTGTTTTTTTTTAATTTTAAATGCAAAAAATTGTGAGAAAAAAATTTTCAATTTTCATGAAAAAAATTATCTTTCATCTTATCTCGGTTTGGTTTAAATTGAGCCATATAAGTTTTCCTATAAAATGCAAAAAAAAAGCCTGCATGTGTGAAATTAAATTCCATTTGAGAGAAGCGGTAATCTATTTGCTACAAGTAGAGTAAAATTTTTTGTCGTGTAATAATATTAAATACATTCTTTCTTATAATCAATTATATTTTTATATTTTTTAATCATTGTTTTTTATCAATCAATTTTAAAAGTATTACAATTTTCGCAAAATTTCTTAAATCAATTATCTTTAAATAAAGACAATAGCAAAATAGTAGGCAATATAATACTTACTGTATGTATCGTTTTTACTGACCAAATTTTCAAAATTTTCCATGGTTTTTTCAACACAAAAATCACTTTCAAAAATTAAAAAAATATTATGAACTAAAGTAATGAATACTTATTTGTTAACAGTACGTGATGTCTTCTCATGAAAAGTTGTAAATTGACTGAAATTATAATAAAAGAAAAAAAAGAAATTAAATAAAAAGTAGCTTTTCAAAACATTTTATGAGTCAATTTTTAATAAAAAAAATCGTAATATCGAAAACCGGCTTCTTTACTACAAAAAATACTATAAATACTATAAAAATTAAAATTAAAATACCTACTATAAAAATACTACTAATTGCTATAAAAAAAATTTTATTTGAAATAACAGGTAAAAAATTTTTTAAGTAAAAATATTTAATTCAAAGCGTTAAAATAAAAAAAAATAAACAAGATTTCTTTGTGATAAAAAATGATCTTTATTTAATATGCAAGGTATAAATTATAATTCATAATATTTTGCTAAGATTGCATAAATTATTTCTTTTCTTCCTAGCGGGCCGAAAACACTTTTTTCGCCCCGCAACGAAAACGAAAAAAACGCGTTTTCACCCCACTGAGAAAGAAAAATTTCTTTTTGTCCATGGGAACAAAAAAAAAATACCCCAGATCGCAGTTTACCATACCATGCTAATTAACGTGCGATCTTGGCCATTCTTTTTTTTGCTCCCTTGGTTAAAAATGTACTACTATTAATTATAACTTTATCAAGAAAATTTATTTTTTATAATTCTAGGGCAAAAAAGCCTGTTTCCGGCCCTAGGGAGCGGCTTTTTTGTCCATTTTATGCAAAACTATGTTTTAAATCCCTGTAGTGTTTGATTTTTGCATGCTATATATTATTTTTTGGATAATTTCAATCCCAAAAAATTTTTTTCTTCAATGATGTCCGGGAAAATTTGGTTTCCGCAAACTAAGCGTTTAGTTAGCGTGCTTTTTTCAATGGACTTGAATTTGATTTATAAGATTAATTTCGCTATAATACACACGAAAAAAAACTTTCGCGACAACCAGAATTAAGTTGCTTTCCACTTCCGGAATATTTTTTTTTTTAACGATTGAAAATGGTTTTAAATGTTAACAAAAAATTAGAAAAAAATGTTGCTTTCATTCAATATAATATTATTTTGTAAAGTTATTTATTACCTTTTATATTTCTATTATTAAAAATAACAGTATAATTTTTATTAGTCCCTCAAAGAATTTGGCAATTTTTATTAAGGAAGCTGAACTGTATTAATAATATTTAATTTTATGTCTATCAAATTAACATATTATAAAAGTATAGAGATTTGTATACCAATATTTTTTATAAAAAGTAGTATAATTTTTTTTTTTTTTTTTTTTTTTTTTAATTTTAAATTTCACAAAGAGTTTTACAATTTTGAATCTTCAAATTATATTTTATGATTTCAATTTAAAGCTATAGAATTTATTTATTTATTAGGACAGATGACTGAATTATAATTATAATTGAATTTTTGGAAATCCCATTGACCTTTATATTAAACTTTCATTTCTTTTTCTTAAAATGTAATAAAAAAAAAATATTTATAATACAAATATGTTTTTATTGATTTGTGCCCGAAATAATTTGGAAAGAAAAATTTTTTTTACAAAAATTGAATATTATCTTTAGGTGTTTTTCAAAAATACACGCCTCTATTTTATGCAACAGCAGAAAAGATGAAAACGATCGGACGAAATACTCGTGATTTAAAAAGTTGAAATACTCCAACTTTTTTAATCGCTTCTTTCATTTTTGAAATTTTTTATCATACGATCATATTAATCTCACAAAAAAACTATTTCAATCGCAAATAAAAATGTGCCTTATAGAATGACCCAAATTGCAGTTTAATTTACCATCCTTGGCTTGGCCTTGGAAGGAAATTTACTTTCTCTATGGACCATTCTTTACTTTTCTGGACGCGAGCCGTAAATAAACTATTATTGAATAATACCTTTTTAAATTACGTGATAAGTATCCATCAATTTAAAGCCTAACAAAGTTTTAATACTTTTAAAACTGCAGTAAATTCATTTTTAGAAAGGAAACAATAAAGAAACAAGTGTTATAAACATTTTTTTTCAAATAGATCTAACGTAAACTTTAATTAAATTATTTAATAAAATTAAATACGTATAAAGTAAATATTATTTTCGCATAATATAATATTAATTAAGAAAGTTATGGGTCATAACAGTATAATTTCGAGTTCTTAAATGCGTAAATAAAAGAAAAATATTTAAAAAAAAAATATAATAAAAAACACACCTAAAAAAATACCTATACCATTATTTTGTAAAAATTACTAATATCTGATTTATTAACCGAGAATAATTTTTATTGACCTAGGATAATTGGAGTAGGTATATATTGTTCCAATTAATAGAATAGTAAAAACGCACGCCTGCATAAATTATAAAAAAAAACTTAATTTTTAAAATATAACTTATTAGTTAATTCTTGAAAACAGAGAGAGAGCGAGGGAGAGTGATGGAGATAGTTAGAGAGGGAGAGGACTTCATGAGTTTAGTAAATAAAAATTTATGTAATTTAAAATACCTATATGTGTTTCAGTTTTTACTTTATTATATAAAAATTTTTTAAAGAGATAAAATTTGGCTTATTAACATTTTATAATTGGTGTGCAACTGGTTGAAACATTTTTTTTTTTGAAGAAATGGAAGAACTCGGTAAATTCCACCGAAGCTAAAATTTTTTTTCTCATTAGCTATAATTTTACTTTTTGGATTTTTCGTTTTAATTTCCATAGTTCAAATCGCTATCAATATAATTTTTTATCGATAAAATTATCCAAAATATACCAAAAATTAATTTATACCTTAATTGTGAGAAAAAAAAATTTACTAATAATGATTGCTGGCGCTCATTTAAATGTCACATCTAAAAAATATTTTTAGGACAACTGACACGCGAACCACTAAAGATAGCTTAAAAACAATCGGACAAAATTTCTGCGCTTCTTTCATTTTTGAAATTTTTTTTCAATGCAGCGGATAAACCAGGCGTAATCGCACAAAAAGAGCGATTTCAATCGCAAGTGAAAATTTGCCTTTATTTATGGAAAAGAGCCGTATAAAATTTTTCTGCGTCTGTGGCGAGAAAACAGTCGTGTCTTTGCCGGTCGCGATGCGATTCGAAAATACGTTTTTTCTTGACACCTATGAAAATACTTATGTTTTGTCTTTGGCTGTAAAAAAAAGAATGACACGCAATCGCAGTTTACGTGTGATCTGGGCCATCTATTATTTTAGAGGTCTAGGATAAAAATATTTATTATCAGAATAATAATATAATAATAATTTTAAATTTATTTTGAATGTCCAAACAAATCTTTCAAAAAATATAAATGAATTATTTTACGACGTAAAATAAAATTGTTTTTTATTTTTACAAGAGTCTAAAAAGGTCGTAATCCATTTATATTTTTTGAAATAATTAAAAAAAAATTTTTCTAACTCCCCCCCCCCCCCCCCAAATCAAAGTCCAGATCCATCGCTGCCCAAAATTATAGGTACTATAACATTTTATACTTTGTAAATATATATATACTAGCTGATTGGCCTCGCTACGCTCGGCAGAATGTGACAGTAATTTTTGATATTTAATTACTACACTATTTGTTGATGTCTAAAAATTATAAATGTTACTGCGCTAAATTAAAATAATTTTTTTTTTCAACAATAATATTTATAATCGACCTTTTTACGAGTACATGGTATTAAATGAATTTACAAATTCATCGCCCACGCTTTTTATATGCGGATGCTTATCGTCATCTCTTTTTTTATTAAGGCATACAAAGCGGCGACATTAGATGAATTTTTAAACTTATTTAAAAATTTGAATTTACGCGGTTTTTAAATGTCGGTACAGAAGGTACCTAGCGTTTCGATCAACACTAACACATAGATCTCATCAGTGTAGCAGTGTGTATTAGTGTATGTGCTACAGACGCTGATGTAAACACGTCCTTATGTTTCTTATATAGTTAACAAATGGCGATTTTAGCACTTGTGAGGACGACTCACATTGCTTTAGCCATCTGTTCTGTATATAAGAAATGATGTTATATATATATATTTATTAAAATGCGAGTTGAATGTTATAACTCAGAGCGTTATTAGGTCCAAGCTCTATATATGAAAGTTAATAATTTTTATTACTCGTTTGTAATTCTTAAACAATAATATTTATTGGGTTATGTGATTAAAGCAAATAAAATAAACACTCTTCTTTTTATTAATCAGCACAGTTTATTTAATAATACTCGTCTTCTCTAATCTTTATTTATAACTCGTCATTTACACGTTTAATTAACAATAATTAATAAGTGATTTTATTATAAGCAATCAATACGCGTCTGCGATATGTACTGAGCGACGATCAGCAAGGAACTGAACAGTTAGCTTCTCCTCCTTCTTCACCACATAGTATAAAAAGGAAGTGCGCGGAGGCGCCACAGTCGAACACTCCCTCCCGTCTCAAGCACTTTCTATTTATCTGAAACAAATCAAATCAATTATTAGTTCATCTCATCGAATACACATCATATACAATTTAACTCGTCTAACTCTCCAAGTTTAAGATTGAATTAGTCAATTGTCTGTGCAAATCAAAAGCCAATGGTTTAGTAAAAATATCGGCTATTTGTTCTTTAGAAGGTACCCATCTAACTTCGATATAACTCTTTTTGAGACACTCTTTAAAATAGTCAACCTTAGAATCTATTATGTGTCTTAATCTATTACTACCTCTCGTCTTAGTATTCTTATCCGCAGCTGAATTATCACACCAAAGGGTCAAGGGCATTAAAGGAATGTTCAACATTAATTTCAGTGAATTAAAGATTGAAATCATTTCTTGGGTCGCATTACTTATCGCAACGTATTCAGCCTCACAAGTAGACAAATTTACGTAAGACAGTTTACGTGTCTTCCAGGCTATTGAATCGCCAAACAATCTAACAACATATCCACTAGTTGTTAATGATTTCTTACAATCAGAATAACTAGAGTCAGAATAGCCTTCTAGTTTATTATTTAGACCCGTGTATGTCAATTTCAAATCTATGGTTCCTTTAAGATATCAAAATACCCTTTCAATCATAGACCACTCATTTTCAGTCGGTTCAACCTGATGTCTACTCAATATATTTACGGTATATGCAATATCAGGTCTAGTAACGTTTGCCAAATATGCTAAAGAACCAACAGCTTCCCTATAAGGTGTATCAGCCTTAAGTAAATTTTTATTCAATTTCTCATCATCATCAGACTCTTCTCGTTCTTTTCTTTTTCGATTTGCCACCTGATGCGTTACCATAGGCGTTCTTTGAGGATGTTTTTCTTTAAAACCAAATCTTTCTAACATTTTTTCTATATAATCTTCTTGTGATAAACTTAAAATTCTCTCCGATCGATTTCGTTCTAAGTTAATCCCAAGAAAACTTTTAGGCTCTCCTAGATCTGTCATTTCAAACTCATCTTTCAACCTCAGTTTTATTTGCTCCAATTTGACTAAATCATTACTAGCGATTAACATATCGTCTACGTATAGTAATAATATGAGAAATTTATCCCCATCTCTCCAAGTAAATAGACATGGTTCATCATAATGTGAAGTTAACCCAATTTTTGAAGCTACTTCACTAAAACGTTCATTCCATCTTTTAGGGCTAATTTTTAAACCATATAATGCTCTTTCTATTTTGCAAACATTTTCTCGTCTAAATTTTTCTGAGACATTCACCCCTTCTGGTATTTCCATGTATATCTCGTCTTCGATTTTACCATTTAGGAAGGCAGTTTTCACGTCCATTTGACACACATCTAAGTCATATTTATTTATGATTGCAAGTACTGCTCTAATTAATACAAGTCTAGAAACAGGAGCATAAGTGTCTTTCAGATCGTATGTATTTTTGTCTTTAAACCCTCTTATTACTAATCTCGCCTTATGTTTGATTTTGCCATTAGGCTCAATCTTTTTCTTTAAAACCCATCGAGAATCAATTATATTTGGTTTAGTACCATATTCATCTACAAGAGGTCTTTTAACAAAATTCCATACTTTATTTTTATTCATTGAATTTAGCTCGTCTTTTACTGCAAGATCCCACTTATTTTTCTCGTCTGATTTCATGGCTTCTTTATAAGAACCTGGATCTTTATTAATTTTAGTGAGCAATGCATGATAATATTCATCATCTAAAATTTCAGTCTCTTCTTCAGACTCTTCTAAAGGTACATTAATAGAGTTTACTAGAATATTTTTACTGGGTCTACCTCTTTTTCTTTTTAACGCTCCCTCCGTTCTTTGTATGTTATCAACATTTTCTTTTGGTTTCTCTTCAAATTTAACAAACCAATTTTCTTTGTCTATCTCATCAAAGACATTTTCCCAATCTGTTATGCTATTCTTTCTATATTTGTCACCAAAAACCAATTTTTCGTTAAATCTAACATTTCGGCTTTCATAAAATTTTCCTTCTTCAGGTTTAAGAAAAATAAAGCCAGTTGATTTATATCCTACTAATACAACTCTCATCGCTATTCTCCTAAATTTAGGACCTATCCTTCTATGTATTTTAATATATGACAAACAACCAAAACGTTTTAATTGGCTTAATTTTGGTTCAAATCTGGGATTTAGTTTGCATAACGGTATATTCATGTCTGCAGACTTATGTGGTGTGCAATTATACGCATAGACAGCCGCACCTAAAGCTAAGTCCCACATATTTTCAGGAAGTTTCGCATCATACATTAAAGAACGGATTTTCTTTTGAATGGTTTGATTAAATCTCTCCGAAACACCATTATGTTCTGGAGTATCAGGAGTTGCGAGTTCTAACTCAGCTCCTAATTTCTCCAATACTTCTTTAGTTTTCCCACCAGTAAATTCAGTACCTTGGTCAGTTCTTAGGTAACAAACTTTAGCATCTCGTCCAATAAAGTTTCTAGTGCTTTTAACAAACAGTTCAAGGCATGTTCCAGTCTCATCTTTTGTTTTCATGCCAAAAGCCATTGCCGCCCTAGAATAGTCATCTATGAATACAGAAATGTATCTATACCTTTTTGGGTAAGTCATAGGACTAATAGGACCCATTATATCGGAGTGAATTATTTGTAACGGTTCATTTGCTCTAAATCTTACATTATTGAACGGCAATTTATTTAGTTTAGAAATCAAGCATATTTCACAATCTAAAATTTTCTCATCAAATTTCGCATCTTTTAAATCTTTTATTTCTGGATATAATTTTTGAAGCCTTTTTAAATATCCCAACGACGCATGGCCCATTCTGACATGCCATAACATTTCTCTGTTATTTTTAACAAACACATTGTTGTGTTTATCAAAATTTAATTCGTTTTTCTCTTCGAATTCATCATCAGTAAAAAGCGATTCATCGGGATTTTTTAAAATTCTGTCTCTTAAGCTATTTTCAAAAATCGCATCATTTAAATCAACTTCTACTACAGTCTCATTATCAAATAAATTATTGTCACAGAAATTTTCATTAATCACATCTAATTTCTCATCTAAATGACTTTTACTATTTTTATCAGATTTATCTTTTAATTCATAATTTCGGTTACTTCTCGTCGTTAAGTATGCAATAATTTTATTATTTAAAGGACTATGTTCTGAGTTTATGTTCTCATCTAAATTATTCACTTCAAATTCTATTTTCCAGTAAGGTTTATCATATATACCAGAAATAAATGATTTCTTAGAAACAGGGTCAAAAATATTAATTTTTTCATTATCTAAATAAATAGCTAAACCTTTATCAGCAAATTTTCTCAGGGAAAGCAAGTTTTCCGATAAGCCTTCAGCGCAAATTACATTTCTTAAAGAAATATTATTATCCGAATTTATCAAATCTACAACTCCTACTCCCTCCGATTTAAAATTCGCTGACTCATCTTTATTTGCGCATTTTATAATATTATTATAATTCTCATCTAACGTCTTAAATATTAATTTAGAATTTGTAAGATGCTCTGTAGCTCCGGAATCGGCCAAAAATTCGGCTAGTAATTTATTATTGTTTAATCCGGTAAAGCTAACTTGAGTTATATTATCTCGTCTATTTAAATCAGTATTAAAAATATTTAAACAATCAAGGTTACCTTTACTGTCAGAGCTCTTCTTTTCTTGCTGCCCATTGTTTTGCTGTTTTCCGCCTCGACCCCTATTTTTATAATTTCCTCTACCCCTATTATTAAACTTGGTTCTTTTTGAGTTAGACTCGTCATTATTACTTTCTATCTTTCTTTTAAAACCACGACCACCACCATTGTTTTTATAATCGCGTCTATTGTTATTATCATACCTTCTATCTCGTCGATTTGATCCTCTATTTAAAGGACAATTTGCTGCTATATGGTCAGTAGTGTATTCCTTACAGGAATAGCATAGCTTTCCTTCCAAATTTTTACGAGGGCAATTTCTACCAATATGCCCTAAGCCATCACAGTGAAAACACCGCTGTTGGCTTCCAGAAGGCCATGCGACCATAGCTTGTACACTTTGTGAAGTGCCAGAACCACCTTGACCACCTCGTCTACTTGCTTCATGCTGTATGATAAAACGTTTTAAGTCCTCGTAAGAGAGACTTTTACCCGTCAAATTTACATTTACAAATTCTAGATGGTGTACCTGAGGTATATTCTTTTCTATTGCTTGATAAAACGCGTCTCTAATTTCTTGTTCAGAAAGGGCAGGAGCATTTGGGATGTTATTGTAATTTCTCGTCAACTCGTCAAATCTATCCCAAAATTCTGCTGCCTTTTCTTTGTTAGGATTATATTGTATATTATACAACCGTTTTCTAAGATCCACGGAAGTTAAATTATTTTCACATCTTTTTATTTCTTGTATCTTTTCTAACATTTTAATAGGATTTGACTCATCTAAAATTTTATTATGATAATTTTGATCTATTCTATTTATCAATATATCACGGACTCTAAATTTATTACTTTCTATAGTACGCTCATCTAAATTATCATTTACTTTAATTTTTGTATCAATAACATATAACAAATCCTTTGTTCTTAATTCTGACGTAAAAAAGTCCATAAAATGTTCAAAACGCATTTTATTAGTTAACTTGTAATCTCTTCTAGAACCTGTATCTCGAGATGATAAACCGGTCTTTAATACATCTTTCAATTCATTTACAATCGACTCGTCTTTATTTGAATAATTTTTATTCGAAAACGTACTAATTCCTAACTTTTTAATCTCGTCTCGAATTATTAATGTGATATCATTTTTATTAGAAATATTTATACTTTCAGGCACCATCGTAGAATTAAATAAATTAGAATTATTATGGTCTCTTACCTCTCTATTTTGTATCTCGTCATTATTTGTCCCATCTACCCTATCTAAGGCTCTCTTCAAAGTGCCAGCAATCTCATCTAAATTTTTAACTCCAGAAAGAGTATTTTCTATTCTTGTCACTCTCCTATCTAGCCTACTTTCCACTTCATTCATCACACCTTGAGTATGCTTGGCAATAATATCATTTTTAGCTGCCATCACATCTAAATTCTTTTTGTGCTGTTCCTTCACTTCTTTCAAGTACGCATCAAATTTTCTCTGCATCTCATCATAAAAATTCTGCCCATCTAAAACTTCAGAATCATTTAATTTAGTTTCAAAACTTACATTTTGATTTTTGCTGTAACCCTTCTGCAGATTTAGGTTACATTTTTCAACATTTTTAATCAATGGCTTTTGTTTCTTACCAAAAGGTGGGGTCTGAGTAGACGCATCAGTCACGATCACATCATCCTCATCATTCATGCCATGGCCTCCTCTATTCACATCATCTAATTCATTTTTCTCGTCATTTTTCTTTTCATTTTCAGACTCATCATTTCGCGTATCTACAAACTCAAAACCCCCTTCATTAAGTTCTGTTTGCTGGATTTCTATGGGAATGAGCAGCTTATTTTCCAATGATTCTTCCCTTTTTACAGCTTCAGATATCAAATCCCACTCCTTTTCTTCGATGGTATTTTTATCTGAAAAGATTTTAACATAGTCTAATCATGCACAAGTAATAAAAGGGTAAGAATTTAACTCCGTAATTTATCGACTGAACACAAGCACGAAAAACTACAAAGTGAATGACCTTTCACATATCCGAACACAAGATATTATTCAAGATCACCCTTGTAAATATTTAACATATTATGAACACAATAATAATTTATACTATTCACAAACCAGCTAATGTTGAAAAAAATTTATTTATTTTAAAATTCATGAATTTTTAAATTTTAGTTTTAATTTTAGGTACCTAATTTTATTAATTTGACGTCAAAAAAAATTTATTTAAAAATTTTATCTTTTCTAAAAAAAATTACACACCTATATAAACAGTTGAGCCACTTTCGGTTACAAGTCGAATCACGTTCTCATCTAACCTGACTACAACGTTTTCACCTCCATATTTCTCTCTCATCCCATTTGCTTCATACATTGTCATGAGACTGATGTATAGATCTTTATTTTCTAAAAGAAATATATTGCTTAAATTTAAGTCTTATTCTAAAAAGAATTATTTAAAAAATTTAATAAAAATTCACATCTTTATTTTATATGCATATAATAAATTCACATCTACAACTTTTCGTTTCGTTCTCTTATAATTTTTAAAAAAAAGGTTAAAATTCATGTAATCTTACACGTAGAACACATACATGCAAAGACACATACACATAACTTTAAAAAAAATTCATTTTATTTTCTTCATTTCTTAAAAAAAGGTTATGTTCGTGCGTATATTTCCGAGTGCAGGACACATACACGCGGAAAAACACACACACGAATTTCATTTGTCGCTAAAATAATAATAATAAAAATTTCACGTCTTATTTATGCGCATCTAATTATTTTTATATTTAATTCTTTTTATATTTAATTATTGAAAAGAAAGAAAATTAAAAATTATTTCTCTCGTCATCGATCGTTTTTATTTTAACAATAAAAAAAATTTCGAGCGCCATCTTTGTAAAACACAATTTCTGCCCGGCGTGTACATCACCATCGAGAAAAACTTGGCGTCGGTTTCGGCCATTTTGTGTAAAACACACACATACACATACACGTCAAATAAAAATTTAATTTTTAATTCCTTTACTCATCCACTTTTCAATAATTAATTTAGCAATAAAAAAAAATTCAATTTAATTAATTAATTACCGGTAATTTTTCTCTCTCATCCATTTCACACCAACAATAAAAAAAATCCTACCTTTTACTTTCTGCTCGGTCTCCATTTTCTCTTCTATATATATATATATAAATATATAAATGGAAACACACAAAAATAATTAATTTTATTTTTTAAAAAATAATTTTCCACACACTTCTTTAATTTCTCTCACCAAAATTTAATTAATTTTTATACACACTTCTTAAAATAATTTCTCTCACCAAAAATTATTTGCTTTTTATTTTAATCAACACACGAAAAAAAAAGCACACGCGCCGTGGAAGCGATGGCGGGCCGATAACCTATTGGGTTATGTGATTAAAGCAAATAAAATAAACACTCTTCTTTTTATTAATCAGCACAGTTTATTTAATAATACTCGTCTTCTCTAATCTTTATTTATAACTCGTCATTTACACGTTTAATTAACAATAATTAATAAGTGATTTTATTATAAGCAATCAATACGCGTCTGCGATATGTACTGAGCGACGATCAGCAAGGAACTGAACAGTTAGCTTCTCCTCCTTCTTCACCACATAGTATAAAAAGGAAGTGCGCGGAGGCGCCACAGTCCAACAATATTTATAATCGACCTTTTTACGAGTACATGGTATTAAATGAATTTACAAATTCATCGCCCACGCTTTTTATATGCGGATGCTTATCGTCATCTCTTTTTTTATTAAGGCATACAAAGCGGCGACATTAGATGAATTTTTAAACTTATTTAAAAATTTGAATTTACGCGGTTTTTAAATGTCGGTACAGAAGGTACCTAGCGTTTCGATCAACACTAACACATAGATCTCATCAGTGTAGCTGTGTGTGTTAGTGTATGTGCTAGAGACGCTGATGTAAACACGTCCTTATTTTTCTTATATAGTTAACAAATGGCGATTTTAGCACTTGTGAGGACGACTCACATTGCTTTAGCCATCTGTTCTGTATATAAGAAATGATGTTATATATATATATATATTTATTAAAATGCGAGTTGAATGTTATAACTCAGAGCGTTATTAGGTCCAAGCTCTATATATGAAAATTAATAATTTTTATCACTCGTTTGTAATTCTTAAACAATAATATTTATAATCGACCTTTTTACGAGTACATGGTATTAAATGAATTTACAAATTCATCGCCCACGCTTTTTATATGCGGATGCTTATCGTCATCTCTTTTTTTATTAAGGCATACAAAGCGGCGACATTAGATGAATTTTTAAACTTATTTAAAAATTTGAATTTACGCGGTTTTTAAATGTCGGTACAGAAGGTACCTATAAAAAAAGAGATGACGATAAGCATCCGCATATAAAAAGCGTGGGCGATGAATTTGTAAATTCATTTAATACCATGTACTCGTAAAAAGGTCGATTATAAATATTATTGTTTAAGAATTACAAACGAGTAATAAAAATTATTAATTTTCATATATAGAGCTTGGACCTAATAACGCTCTGAGTTATAACATTCAACTCGCATTTTAATAAATATATATATTTATATAACATCATTTCTTATATACAGAACAGATGGCTAAAGCAATGTGAGTCGTCCTCACAAGTGCTAAAATCGCCATTTGTTAACTATATAAGAAAAATAAGGACGTGTTTACATCAGCGTCTGTAGCACATACACTAACACACACAGCTACACTGATGAGATCTATGTGTTAGTGTTGATCGAAACGCTAGGTACCTTCTGTACCGACATTTAAAAACCGCGTAAATTCAAATTTTTAAATAATTTTAAAAATTCATCTAATGTCGCCGCTTTGTATGCCTTAATAAAAAAAGAGATGACGATAAGCATCCGCATATAAAAAGCGTGGGCGATGAATTTGTAAATTCATTTAATACCATGTACTCGTAAAAAGGTCGATTATAAATATTATTGTTTAAGAATTACAAACGAGTAATAAAAATTATTTTTTTTTTCATTTAAAAATTCTTTAACAAAATTTTATTGGTATAAATATTACACTTTATAGCATACTTAATTTGTGAAATTATAATTAACTGCCAGGTTTTAATAATAGATTAGTGCCACCAACTATAGCAGCATTACTTTACTTACATCTCATTTTAATCACCTCTTAATTCAAAATCTATATCACCAAAACGATCAAACTAAATTGATATCTATTTTATCTATGCTATTTAACCCATCAAAAATTTTTGCAATAAAATATTTTTTTAATAAATTTATTATTTAGTTCAAAATATTTCTTAAATACTTTAATTATGTTAAAAATGAGAGATTTTAATATATATTTTTTTTTAGTGTTATTTTTTTGAATGAGAGCGGGCTAGACAGATACTTGTCAAGCGTCTCTCATAGTAACGGGTCTTATTGAAAGGAGCGGTCTGGTTGCGCGCGCGCCACAAGCCGTTCCCGCGGTCTCTAAGCGTTATATTATGTATATATATATATATGTATAGGGCATTACGCCTACGCCACCTTGAACAAGACCACGCTTTTATATATTCGCTGTGATTGATGCATTACATTTTTATCCGCTGTACCTGTTGCACGTTCTTGGCTCTTCGCTACCTGTAGAAGCTTGGCTTGTGCTGCACGTCATCGTGACCCGCTTGGATTTTGCTCTGATTGCTACTGTGTTGAAAGTTAATTGTGTGTGTGGCTGAATCAATTGCAGTTCAGCTGTCAATTTATATTGGAATCAAGGCGGCTGGGGTCCGCACCAGACGACCAGTGGGTTGTGTTTAGCTGCAGTGGCAGTTGTGAATCAAGGAGAAGCCAGTGGGCTTCAACCAGGTTTGAGTTTGAATCTGTATGAAAGTGAATGCTTGAGTAGTATTCTTGTGTTATTTAGTGTGCTAGAGAGTGTGTTTAGGCCCTTTTCAGGGCCGCCAACTATTTTAACGTTTGAACAATATTAAGAAAACTTACACCAGTGTTTTATTTATTTTTCCTAACCTATTATTAATATTATTATTATTTTAAATTTAACAAATTAATTTAATTCAAAATTATATCTTAATTAAAATTATTATATTATTTTTTTCATCATTTATAAAAAAAATATTTTTCATAGTTTATTAAATAATTGTACTAATTTAATTAGGTTTAATAAAAAATATTTGTTAGTTTACCTCACCATTTATTGTAAAAATCAATATTCAAATACAATATAACAAAATTATTTTAAACAATATTTATAATTAATCAAATAAATTTTAAATTCCAAAATGATGTATATATAATATTTAATAGTTATTTTATAAACAAATTCTAAATGCTTCAATCAAATTAATTACTAATAACAAACAATAATATATTACTAAACTTTTAATAATTTATATAATATTTAATATTATACTAATCTAAATATAAATGTAAAAAAATTATATTCGATGTACAAATTTCAAAAATTTAATTGTCTTAAATAAATAATTTAAATTATTTTATTTAATAATTAATTTTAACTAATTAAATAATTATATTATGAAATACAAATTATTTTTTAATATATATATATATATATCATAAAATTAAATTTTTAGATTTCTTTTTTTAATTTTAACATTTTTAATAATTTTTAATATAAACAAAATCATTTTACTAAACATTAAATAAATTTCTAATAATACTATTAATCAATAAATATTATTAAACATAATTCAAAATTTATAAATTAAATTTTTTTCTTAATCTGTAAATAAAAGATAAATGAAGTTGTTATACAATATTAAGTGTTAAATAATAAATTGTAAATAGTAATTAATAGATATTACTTACTCTTCTGCTTCTTTCGTGTTATATTTTCTTACAAAATATGAAGTTGGAGTTACTAATAGAGATGTGTTATCTTTATAAATACTTGTTTTTCCATTAGACAAAAAAATCACTTCCCCTACTTTACTGTATATTTCCCTGCATTTATTATCACCAAAAGCTGTTAATTTGAGCTATAACAAATATATAATAAAAAAATAAAGGTCCTGAAGAGGTTCTCAGATTGAGAATGAAATATTGACAAGAGTAAGAATCAAAGTTTTTTGAATTTTTCCTTATAATTTGTCCAGCAAGGTCGTTTTAAACTCAACAGAAATTTAAATCATCTGGACGTTCCAAATCCAATTTTTATAAATAATATTAATTATAATTTAATAAAAAATTCGATAATAATTCTTACCATTATATGTCTATTTGTATCGTATATAAATATATCTCTTTTTACATCATCTTTGTTAGTTTTTGGGTTCTTAAATTTTTCTATACAACTTATATTCCGAACTATACCCATAACATCTAAAATAATACAAATTTAATTTAATAAAAATTTATTATATTATTAAAAACTAACATATATTTTAATACTTACTAAATTCTTTATTCGCAGTTTTAATATCCAATACATCGCTTATATTTGTTATAGGAAATTTTGGTAATTCAATATCATCCACTTCAGTTTCTATAACGTATGATTTGTCTGTTCCTGTCAACTCATACCTTTTTTTATCCGGATCATAATCTGGATGTATATTTCTGATAATGAAACCCACTAATATGTAAATCTTATTTATCTGCAAAAATATAATTCATTAGTAATCTATATTAATTATAATTGTAAATTATACTTACTTTTAAATTATCATATAATCTTCTATATTCATTATCCCATAACGTGATATTGATTATTTCTCCATCTGAATCTATTAATTTAACCATCCCATATTGAACGTTAACATATACTGGATTCGACTTTGTTAGTACCTTCATCTTGTATATAGAACTATAAATATAATTTTATTACTACCTTAAAAATTTGCTTTTTAAAAATAAAATAATCAATAAAAGTACCTTGAAACATTTTCAATAGTATTTTTAAATGTTTTGATACTGAATGCTCCTAATTCTTCATTTAAACATGGTGTTGAACACTTAGAATTTTCTCCCTTCATATTTAAATTATCCTTTTTTAAATCTTTTTTATTTTTTTTCAAATTACTTTTAGTTTTAATAATTTTTTTTTCTGTAATAAATTATACCCAATAAAAAAAAACAGTTTTATAAAATTATAAATATACAGTAGCTTACTTAATTTTTCCGGAGAAGGTGGTTCTTGTTTTATTTTTCTAACATTAACTTTAATTTTAATTTAAAAAAAAAAAATATATATATATTTAAAATATAAATGTATCTTCAATCTTATTTAATGATCTTACTTCTCCAATAACACGTGCTCAAAGAATGAAAATCTCTATTCGAATTTCAAATGTAACGTAATATGTATGATTTTATAATATCATCTTTAGGCTTTTAACACAAAAAATTTAATTTATTCTAAAATTCATTATATTTTAATGGCATGATTCAATTTATACCAAGTTCATCTTTCATACTCTTACAATAATAATCCTTTAATTATTCGTCCTCAGAGTCATTACGTCATTATACCATGATCGACGCGCTCGCATTGTCGCAAATATAAGTTCGTTTTTGGAAATATATGTATTCAATATATATATATATATATATATATATTATACAAAAAATTTTTTTTAATTAATTAAAAAATTTTTTAATAACCGTATTTTTTTATTAATACATATTTTTTACATATTTTTCCGTATACTATATTCTTAAAATCATTAAATACTCTAACAAAAATAAAAATAATTTTTACTCTCCGGTTTCGGCTGGTTTTTGCTGGTTTTGGCCGGTTTCGGCTGATTTCACCTGATTTCATCTGGTATAAATGAGTTTTAATCAGAAAAATAGTTTTACTTGTTAAAAAAAGAAAATTTTCGTGAAAATGAATAAAATTCAATCCTGATAAACTTTCTAACATTCTTTTAACCAATAAATCTCTAAAATAAAAATTTCTACATTACTACCAAGGGGTTTTCGAGGTCAAGAAAAAAGTATTTATTGGTGAAAATTTTCATTTTCATATTTTCATTTTCTGATTTTCCAAGATGGTGGACCAATAAACATCCTACAACGAGACATTATACATTACCATGGGGTTTACGAGGTTAAGAAAAACTTTTTTATGAATCAAAATTTTCATATTTTCACTTCAATATATTTTCCGATTTTCCAAGATGGCGGATCTATAAATATCCAAAAAATAAACTTTATACATTACCACGGGGTTTTCGAGGACAAGAAAAATCTTTTTATGAGTGAAAATCTTCATATTTTCTTATTTTCCAAGTTGGCCGACTAATAAAAAACCCCCTGGTAAGGTATGAAGTTCCTTTTTGGATGTTTATTGCTCTGCCATCTTGTAAAATTTGAAAACATCCTCAGGTGAAAATATTAAAATTTTTACTCATAAAAACGTTTTACTCGACCTCGAAAACCTGCTGGTAATGTATAAAGTTTATTTTTTTGATATTATTGATCCGCCATCTTGGAAAATTGAAAAATTATAAAATTTTTACTCAAAAAAACGTTTTTCTCGAACTCGAAAACTCCTTCGTTAGTTATAAAGTTCCTTTTTGTATGTTTATTTTTCTGCCATCATGGAAAATTGGAAAATGTGCTCGAGTCAAAATATGAAAATTTTCACTCTTAAAAACTTTTTTTTGGACCTCGAAAATCTCCTGGTAATGTATAAAGTTTCTTTTTCTAAGTTTATTGGTCCGCCATCTTGGAAAATCGTAAAATATTCTGGGGTTGAAAATATGAAAATTTTTCCTCATAAAAACGTTTTTCCCGACCTCAAAATCCCCTGGTAATGTATGAAGTTTATTTTTGTGATATTTATTGATCCGCCATCTTGGAATAACCGAAAAATTGAAAATTTTAACTGAAAAAAACGTATTTCTCGACCTCGAAAACCTCCTCGTAAGTTATAAAGTTTATTTTTGATTTTTATTCTTCCGCCATCTTTGAAAATCTGACAATATGCTGTGGTAAAAATATAAAAATTTTTATATTTTCACCCATAAAAACTTATTTCTCGACCTCGATAACCTCCTCGTAAGTTATAAAGTTTATTTTCGATTTTTATTGTTCCGCCATTTTTGAAAATCCGAAAATATACTGGAGTAAAAATATGAAAATTTTCATATTTTCACCCATAAAAACGTTTTTCTTTACCTTGAAAACATTAAAATATTAAAAACCTTTTTCGCGACCTATAAAACTCACAGCTATTGTAGGATGTTTATATTTTCAATTTTTTTGTTAATGGTATGTTATTATTATGTTATTATTAATCAACTAAGAGCGGCGACAAAAAGAGAAACTGTTTCAGAAACAAAAGAAGAAAGAAAGTCTGCTACAACTACTTCAAAAGCAGAAGCCGAAGCAGAATAAATTGAAACAGCCACCAAAAGAGAATCAACCTGCGGGGGGAGAACCTCCCAATAAGGAAGATGACTCAAAGGTGGTACCTAGCAACAGCAAGGTGGACGGCCCACAGGATAGCTCCGGGATCTCCTCCAACAGCAATGGAAATAGGGGCGCCCCTAGGCATAGATCCACAAAGGAAAAGAAGCAGCAGAAGAAACTTAAAAGGCTGCAGCTTAAGCAGGGAAATAACCCTCCCGAAAAGACGGATCAGCCAACTAAGCTAACGCAAGTGGCTGACGGAAAAGAGCAACAAAGGCAGTCATAACCCCCGAAGCTACCAGAAAACTGGCAGACTATGGGGAAAGGGAAGAATAAACCCAGGGCCAAGAAGACCCAACAGGCAAAGGAACCTGCCGATAAGGATAAAGTTCCTTCCAAGATGGGAAGGCGCAGGTTTAGAAAAAGGAAGGAAGCCTTCCAGATTACCCCAGCGGCGGGTAAAACTTACGAGGAAACGCTTCTCGATTTAAAGAGAAACGTTAACCTCAAAGAATCTGGCACGAAGGTCCACCGCATCAGAAAAACTCAAAATGGCAGTGTCCTCATTGAGTTGGAGGCCATTGAGGACCGCCAAAAGCTGAGAGATGCAGTGGAGTCGGTAACGGGCCCTGAATCGAATGTTCGTGATCTGATTCCAATGCTCAAGCTTGAAGTTCGAGACTTGGATGGAGTCACGAAGGAGCAGGAGATACAGGAGGCCGTTGCCAAGGCTATTGGCATGGAAAATGGTGACCTACTTTAAGTCATCATTTTCAAAACGAAAGGGACAACCAGCCATATGGCCGTTGTTGACCTCCTGAAAGCAGACGCTCTACGCCTGGCTAAAAAGGGCAAAATCCAGATTAGCTGGGCGCCGAGTAGAGTGCTCCTTCGTGCAGACGTAAGGCGTTGCTACAAATGTCTGGGCTATGGCCATAGCCAGTATGTCTGCAAAGGCCTAGACAGAAGTAAGGCGTGTCTCAAATGCGGCGAAGATGGCCATAAGAGAACAGAGTGCAGCAAGGAAAAGCCCGAGTGCTTCCTCTGCAAGACCAGAAAGGATAAGTGCTCCACGGAGCACTATCCTGGACAGGGAAACTGCCCCAGTTACCGGGAGGCTCTGGCTGTGGCGAGAAACAGGTGTCATCGGAAATGATTCAGGTTCTCCAAGAAACATGAGACACGCTCGGGAAGCTGGTGCATTGTTGGATCAGATTGCTCGCGAAGAGGATTCAAACATCCTCCTACTAAGCGAGCAATCTTACAACATGAACCACAAGTACTGGCTATCCGATGACACCGACTGCTGCGCCATATGGCTTCGAGGTAGAGCCCAAACGTCCCTTACCCAAAAATGGAAAGGAAATTGCCACGTTTGGGCCAAGTGTGGGGAGATAACTTATATAAGTTGTTATCTGTCCCCAAACGACAGCTCGCAAGAGCTGGCTACAAAGTTGGCCAGCATCGAGAGCATGGTCCGAACGGTGACTGGTGGCGTCATCCTTGGTGGAGACTTCAACGCCAGGGCCTTGGAATGGGGCATGCCAACGACCAACCCCAGGGGACGAATGGTGCTCGAAATGGCCACTAGATGCAAACTAGTGGTCCAGAATAGAGGCAACAAGCCCACCTACTAGAGGGCAGGGTGGGGTGCCTCTATCCCGGACATAACCTTCTCTACAGAAGCTGCGTCTGGGAAAATAGGCGACTGGAGGGTGATGGATGATCAATACAATGGTAGTGATCACCATTACATCGCCTTCCGGGTATTGGAAGGAGACTCACAACGTCCTCCGTACAGGAGGCGTCCTCTGGACTGGAACGTCTCAAGGATGGACGAAGACAGATTCGAGGAGTATCTTCGAATCGAGTCAGCGTCCATCCTCGCTTGGCATGGAGGGGCTACAAGTCCCCACGAAGCTGAAATCTTAGTTAAGAAAGTAATGTCTCTATTACGTGGGGCTTGTGATGCCTCGATGCCTCGCCGCAGGCCCTGGAAAGGGAGAAAGCCAGTGTACTGGTGGAATCCCGAAATAGCTGAGCTCTGAAAGGAATGCCATAGGACGCGACGAAGGGCGCAAAGAGCACGGGACAGACCTGAGGCTGCTTTGCTTTCGCAGGAACACAAGGACGCCAAACACCGGCTGGCCAAGGTCATCCGCCAAAGCAAGGCTCGATGTCTGCGTGCATTACGGAAGGATGTAAATAAGGATCCCTGGGGCCTAGGCTACAAAGTCGTAATGGGCAAGTTGAACCGGGGGTCTGACAACATGATGGACGCGGTGTCGACCGAACGGATCGTCAATGCTCTCTTCCCTGAAAGGCCCATCCGGGAAAACCCGGTTGAGGTGATATCCAGGGAGGAAGTGCCGCTGTTCAGCAAAGGCGAGATGGTCAAGGCCATAAAGGCCATGAAAAATGGCAAGGCGCCGGGGCCGGATGGGATACCAGCGGAAGTGCTCAAAAGAGCGGTCAAAGTGGTCCCTGGTATCCTGTTAAGCATGTTCAATGCGTGTTTGGTGGCGGGAGTGTTTCCAAAGCAGTGGAAGGTGGCACGTCTCGTGCTCTTGAACAAGGGCAAGGGGGGAGCCCCAGACTCTCCATAGTCTTACAGACCTTTGTGTATGTTAAATACTATTGGTAAGGTGATGGAGAGCATGCTCCGGGCAAGGCTCAGAAAGGCAATCGAGGAGGGCGGTGGTCTCTCCGAGGAGCAGCATGGTTTTCGTGAAGGGCGTTCCATGATAGACGCCATCCGGCGCGTCGTAGATACCGTAGAGGCTGAGAGAAAAAGGGGGCCTGCAAACTGCAGGGACGACCTGCTGGTAACGCTGGACGTCAAAAACGCTTTTAACTCGGCCAGGTGAGTTTGCCTGATCGGTTACGCCGACGATGTGGCCCTGACCATAACTGACAGGGACATGGAAGTGACCCAGGAGAGGTAGAATCTAGTCATGAGACGGATCAACCTCTGGATGGGCGATCACGGGCTCCAGCTTGCGATCCCAAAAACGGAGATCGTACTGCTGACCCGTCGAAGGGTTCCTACCGACTTTGATGTAAATATCGACGACGGCGGAAACCCTCACACGATCCGAACCAGAACATCGGTGAAATACCTGGGAGTTCAGCTTGATAACAAGCTGACCTTCTGGGAGCAATTTCAGAGGTCGTGTGAAAAGGCAGCGTCGGCCGCATCCTCCCTGTCAAGGCTCATGGCCAACATTGGGGGACCCAAACCAGGGAAGCGGAGGCTCCTGATGTCAGTCGTCAACTCTGTCCTGCTCTACGGATCAGAAGTCTGGGCGAAGACCATAGAAACTGACAAGTACAAAAAAAATTTGGGCATTTTTGGATTTCTAGATTTGGCCATTTTGGACAAAACCTTAAAATGCTCCAAATTTTTTGGAAAAAAATTAAGCATGTTCTTTGGTTAATTCTAAGAATATTTTTTTATATAAAATTTTTATCTAAAATTAACCCTTTTCAAGTTATAAATTAATTAAAACGTATAATTAAAATCTCTATGAGTTCTTAAATCAAAAAGGTATAATTTTATACAAATTAATTTTACCAAAGGAAAGGGCCTCCAATTAGCTAAATATTATGTTTTTGAGTATTATTAGGGACACTTCTAAATTTTGCACGCGTTTAAATATTTCATTGATTACCTTAATTTTATTTAATTATCGTTGAAATAACAGTTTCCTCCTCCACTGATAATTTTTTAATTTTATTTTTATTTTTATTTTTTTTATAGTGTGACAGGTCTGTAATTAGTGCAAAAAAATTTAGAAAAATTATATCAAAAAACTATTTCTAAATCAGAGAAATTTAATAAATTTGATATTTCAAAAAATCTCTAACGCTATTATTTAATCTAGTGTTTGCTTTGTTACTCAAAAATATGAGATAAAAACCTTTCATTTATGGCTTTACCAGAAAATTTTATTGTAAACAAATAGCACCGAACAGATAGCGTTCAATTGTGTGCGTAATACTTATCATTAATTTATGTTTTCTTTTTTAATCAATGTTATTACTTAAGAAATTCCTAGTAGGAACAAAATATTACCATAACTTATCTCACTTGATAACTAAGCAGAACTAAATAGGAAAAACCAAAACTCACTTATGTAATAAGATTCGATAATCTATGAAAACTCGATTAAAATCAATTTTTATAGTCTTTTATGTTTTATAATTTTATATTTTTTTTTATTTTATATTTTTAATATTAAGTTGAAACCAATCATCCAATCTATTTACATACCTAAAGCTGAATTTGTTTTATAGTTAATATTTTATATTATCGAACTTGTTCAAAATAAAATATTGTGAATTAAAGATTAATTTTTATTAAATGAAAATTAATACTAATGAATTCTGTGCATAAATTTGTAAAAGGAAATCTAATCAAGTAAGTTTTATACAAATTAATATTTTTTTGGTGATACATTATTAACAACAAAGGATACATTATGTGTCCAAAAAAGTAGATAATTTAGTGTAAAAATTTCTATAGAAAGGGTTTACGGGTCAAAGAAAAAACAGACGCAAATTTAAAATATCAATATAAAAGGTAAATTTTAATTTAAACTTTTCTATTTATCTTTTAGAATTAATATTATTTGAATTAAATAAATGATTTATTTTTTAGGTTAACTGCTAAGAAAATTATACATATTTTTATAATTTCTTATTCAAAGTAAATAAAAAATAATAATCAATAATTCAAATCCAATAGAGACCAAATGAAGAAAAAATAAATTAATAAATTAAAATGTAAAATTTTCATGAATCAAAAATACTTGTACATTAAAAAAGTAAATTGATTATAATAAAAAATGAGTATGTATTGTTTTTTATTAAAAAATTATTAAAATTCGAATATTTATTATCTTATTTACCTATTTTTGTAACTAAGGATTAAGCTTTATTTTAAGAATTCCAAGGGGAAAAATTTCTGTTTTTCTAGAAAAATATCATTGCCTCAGTATAATTAAAAAAAAAAATTTTAATAGTTTGTTTAGCATTATTAATTTTTTATCTTGCTATTAGCTTCTTGGATTCCAATGCTTAAAATTCAAAATCAGGCAAAAATACAGAAAGTAAAAGCAATATCAAAGAGCTGCATACAGAATTTGCAGAATCATTATAACCTTTCAACCACAAAATACTTATTTTCAGAAAAATTATGGGACAAATTATGATTTCTAGATTTAATAATTTTTGGACAAAATTAAATAAAGCATAGGATATTGCTGAAAGCCCTTTTGCTTAGTAAAAATTGGTTTTATAAAATTATATAACATTTTTTTTAAAGTTTTCGCTTTTTAAACAAAAAAAATTGTAGATTACCATTAAATATTTTTAATTACTTTATTTTTAACTTGAAAAGGGTTAATTTTAGATAAAAATTTTATTTGAAAAAATGTTCTTAGAATTGACCAAAGAACATGCTTAATTTTTTTCCAAAAAATTTAAAGCATTTTAAGGTTTTGTCCAAAATGGCCAAATCTAGAAATCCAAAAATGCCCAAATTTTTTTTCTGAAAGTAAATGCGTATTCTTTACTTAATTTTAAGCTTTTTTTATTCTTAAAAATTTTTTCTTTACATGCTTTGTTTGTTAGTATAAACTTGTTAAAATTCAAGCATCTATTATTTTTTTGCCTGAATTTCACCCTAATGGGTTCAATTATTAAAAATTTTTTGGAGATGAATTCTTTAGATTTTTTGACGGAGAACACGATTCCTTTCTAAAATTTTACACAAAAAAATTTTTTAAGTACTTTTATTGAACACTTTGATTTTTGAAGCTCGTTTTTGGCCAAAACAGGGACCAAAATATTAAAATCTATTTAAAATGGACAATCTGGCCATAGTAAATTTAATAGTATTGATTTCAACCAAGAGTTTGAGCCCTCATTAATCATTATATCTCAAATAAAAAAAAGTGCCGGCCAAGTGATTGATTCTAGTTAATTTTGCCCAAATATATCTTATATTACATTATTTGACAAATTATCATCTTTTATTTATATTCGATATGAAATTTTTTTTATATTAAAATATATCATCTGATAAAATTATTATGATTTTATCAATTATGATAAAATTATTTTTATTAAATTACCTTTTCCATCAAAAATCTCAATACTCAATAACGTAAAATTAATTTTTTTAAATTAAATTTTTAATAAATAATCAGAATTATAAATTTAAATAAATTAATAATAATAGATATTTCTTGTTTCAATTTTTCAAAAAAATTTTATAAAATTCTAATTTAAAATTTTAAATTTAATATTAACGTTTAATTAAATATATATATATATATATGATAATATTTTTATTAAAAATTTAATCCTAAAATAATTCTATCTTTTATCCGTGTTCATGTTTTTGCCTGTCATTTCACATTTGTTTATATTTCAGGTAATCATTATAAAATAAATTTACAGCTGATTAATAACAACAGTTTTTATTTTTTTTGAAATATTTTTTAATTTATTAAACCTTCTAGTATTTTTATTTCAATATATTTAATATATATCTATTAAAACATCTAATTAACCAGAAAATATATTTTCTAAATCAACGTTATAATAAAGACTATTATATTATTTATAATGTTTTAATATTACATTCTTAAAATCATGTTTATATTTTTTTTTTAAATATAAATAATACCAATATTTAATATGGTTTTTGTTGTCTATGGTACTTTTGTTGTTTATAGCATTTTACTTTTTGTCCTGCCCTTACCCCTCTTCGTGTGGGATAAACATAATTTTGATCCGGATAATCTTCTTGTAAAATTTCTCTCTGTAAATTAAATATACATATTATATATATTATTAAAATATAAATTCATTTTATTAAAATATGCGATAACAAATATCACTTTACCTGTAATAAATTATGTGATATATTTAATTCATTTCTAAACATATCTATATCTATTTCTCTTTTATAATCCATAATCTTATTACAACTGCAATAGTTATTCTGACAAAAAGCGTTACTGTTTATTAATTTAACGTAATTTGAATTACAAAAATTTGAATGGTGATTATGCTGATTATAAGTTTCATTTGACTGAAATAATTTATAATTTTCTAACTCATTTTGTTTATTTGTATTTACAGCTGTTAATTTTTCCATCATACTTAATTCTCTCCCTATATTATTTACATTTTTATTAATTTCTATACTTCGTTCATCTTCAACAGTATTTTTAATTATTGCATCTTCTTTTTTACCTTAATAAATATAAAATGACTTGCGTGAAAATGATGAGGCTTTCCCCGAATTTACGGAGGAGGAACTCTTCACAGCGGTGGACTCTCTCAAGAACGGTAAGGCACCAGGTCCTGATGGGATACCTACGGAGATACTGAAGATAGCTGCGCACGAATGCCCAAAACTCATCTTATGTATGTACAATACTTGTGCACGTGCGGGCATCTTCAGTAAGCTCTGGAAAAGAGCAAGACTGGTCCTTATCAGTAAGGGCGAAGGGGACCCTAGACTGCCAAACTCTTGGCGCCCTCTAGGATTACTCGATACAGCCGGCAAAAATTACGAGAAGATGCTACAGCCAAGGATACTGAGGGCCGTAGAAACTGCGGGAGATCTCTCTCCTAGACAATACGGATTTCGCCGAGGGAAGTCAACAATCGATGCAATAAGCAGTATTGTTCGGGCCATCGACAACGCACAGACTGGTAATCACTATTCGAGACAGATCACGCTATTAGTGACCCTCAATGTAAAAAATGCCTTTAACTCAGCAAGGTGGAGCGACTTCATGGAGGGACTCAGGAACTTCCAGGTGCCAAAATACCTGCGAAGAATAATCAGCAGCTACCTGAGTGATCGGGAAATAATCTTTGAAACTGCACAAGGAACAAGAGTGAGGAAAGTAACTGCAGTTGCAGTTCAAGGATCGGTCCTTGGACCGGATCTATGGAACATCATGTACGATCAGGTACTAAGGCTACCGATGCCGGCTGACACTTTTACTGTAGGCTACGCGGACGACCTGGTCCTAGTAATTAAGGCAAAAAATGAAAAAATCGCCGAGGAGAAACTGAATCAGGCAATGCATGGGGTAAATTACTGGATGGAAGACCACGGCCTAAAGCTTGCAACGGCGAAGACTGAGATTGTCCTATTCACCCGTAAGTATATTGAGACTATTATCCCAATATGTATTGGGGAGGATAGGATAGAAACGAAGGAACACTTAAAGTATTTGGGAGTGCTGCTGGACACGAAGCTGACGTTTAAGGCACAGATTCTGAGAAGCACGGAGAAGGCTGCCAGGCTGACTGCTGCGCTAAGCAGGCTCATGAGAAATACGTGCGGACCTAAGACCGGAAAGCGCAGGCTTCTTATGTCGGTAACCCACTCCATACTACTGTATGGTGCAGAAGTATGGGCCGACTGCATAAAGAAGGTCACTTATGCGTCTAAGCTTACGAGCGTGCAGAGGCAAGGAGCCCTGCGAATCTCCTGTGCCTATCGAACAGTGTCGTTGGAGGCAGCTCTAGTCATTGCTGGGGTAATCCCGATAGACCTGCTGGCTCTTGAGAGACAGTATATCTATCTGAACAAAGAGAGGGAAGGTATTGACCCCGCGAAGGCTACTTCGCGCCAGATCAGCCTAAGCGATTGGCAGGAACGTTGGACCGACTACGCGAAGAGCAAATGGACCAAGAGGTTGATAGGAGAGATATCACCTTGGATAAATAGAGGGCATGGGGACATTAATTATTTTTTGACCCAATTCCTAAGCGGACATGGACTTTTTTGCTCCTACCTCTTTTGGATCCAGAAGATGAATAGTGCGGAATGTATATACTTTCTTGGCAAAGACGACACGCCGGAACACACATTCTTCAAATGCGATAGGTGGGCAGCTAAAAAGTTTCAATTAGAAGCTAGCATCGGTCAAATCACACCTGAAAATGTGGTTGGCCTGATGCTTCAAAATGAAGAAGTTTGGTCCGAAATTGGCCAGTACGTGGAGTACATACTCCGCACCAAAAAACCTGAAGTCCAAGGTATAGGCTAATATTAAGACGTATTGCGGTTATCCTGATGACTGCAGCTGTTGTACTAACATACTATCATCCCTGCAGTTACTCTTGATACCGCAAGCAATAGTAGATGGTAGGATAATTTTTATTTATTATTAGGTTTGTGGGTTATTTAAATAAATACACTTATTTATATTTTATATAACACTCAATGTTTATTCTCGTCTAAATCTTAATCTCAATAATCACGTCTTAATTACACTAAAATATAGTTAATAATTAGTTATTATAAAATGTCGAACACGCAGATACAATATAGAGAGAACGATGTCGATGCGACGGTTGCTATACAAGCACTAAGAACTTCGCGTCCCTTTCTTCTCCACATAGTATAAAGTGGATGTGATAGAGAGCGCCACATTCCAACACTCCCTCCCGATCTCGAGCACATCCAACAGCTAACTACTTATCTGAAACAAAAATAATCAAAAACATATCAAATGAATATTATTAGCTCATCTTAATCAAAAACACTCTTTTACAACACACTCTAGAATACAATCCTTTTCACATCAATTTCGCGCCTAAATTTATTGCTAAGACACATCTTTAACACAGACATCACAAAATTACGAGATTAAGTAATATCATCATCGAACCAAGGAAAACAGTCGTTATTATTAGTTTTGACGTCAGTTTAAAGAAACTGTATTTGTAACTTTTCTTTTCTAATATAACACATCATAAAATATTGCGCTTGACAAATTTATCAGATTAATTATAGTTCTAAAATAATCTTAATACAAACCTGCTTATCAATTAATTATTTTATAATTCATAATATTCGCAACCAATTAGTTTTGAATGTACACTCAAACACATATAACTCAAAGCTACAGATTTACTTCTTTAAAGTAATAAATGAAATATTTGATAATAGCTTAGTTGTCTCCTAAAAAGTTAATTTCAGTTTCATTAAAATTTTCAGTACTCATCTAAAATCCTTTTGCAATATAATAATTAGCCATTTTCTTTAATAAGGATCATTTCATTCCATATGATTTTTGTAAACGTTTTCAATTCAATGCCAATGTCATAATATAATTTTATTGTGTCTCGTCTAATATAACTTTCATTTTCCTTAAGTCATTAAGAAATTTGTTCATACTTTTCACAGACTCAAATGATTAAAATATCTTATTTCTCTGAAATTCTTATTGGAAACATATCTTTCTTTCCATTCTATTCAGTTCTGAGTTGACTTAAATTTTATACTTTTTCACGTCATTTTAAAGACTCTTCTTAAATCATTTTTATATATTTGAACATTGTGTATCATAAATAATTTAAAATTCTTTTCTTTAGTTTAATTTTAACTGAACCACACTATTACTCAAAATTATTGCTGCGTCTAATTTTAATAAGTAATTTTAAAATTGTCATCAGTTAATGGGAAAATTAGTCCCACTTTTAGAGTATGTAAATAAAATCATTCTTAATCTTCTTTAATGAAAGATACTTATTCTATTTCTTGAGACTCATCTAATTCTATCATAGTTAAGAACTGCAAGAGTTTAGATAAAAATTTATTTATCTACGTCGTTAATAAAGGCTTTTCACGTCCATTCATCTTGTAATTTAAATTTCATGTATTTATCATTAAATATTTTATTTTTGTAGAATATTTTGATTTCTAATCTTAAGTTTTCTAATTATCAAAATCCTCTGAAATATAGTATTTTCATCTTTCCTATTTTTCTCGAATCTGAAAAATTAATTATGCTACCTAAAATCGATTAATTTCATTAATAGTTTTCTACAAGTTTATATGCTATACGATTTCTATTCATTTTGTAAAAGAAAAATTATATGCAATTTTATAAGACATAGCTTGCTACAATATCTACTCTCCCCATCTATTTTAAAAAATTGCATTAATTTATTATAATGATCAGATTTTTGATTAATTTTATTTATCAATAGATAATAAAATCTTCGATTTTAATTAAAATTTTGTTAACTTTGTTTTCTTTTACACTCTCCCTCCGTTCTTGATATTTCAATTAATTCTCTTTAAATATCTCATCAAAATTTTATCAGTAAATTTTTCTTATTACATCAAAACCTTCTCGAGAATCTTTTCTACATTTGAATAGTATCACATATTCATAAACTTATCTTGATTCAGATCAAAGGAAAATTCAACCAAAGTAAATTAAACTAAAGTACTTCATTAGTATAATAATACTTATAGATACACGTCTACAGTTTATAGTTTATTTAAATGCTGTCAGCATATTTTAAATTGTTAAGAAAGTTCAAATCTAAAATATAACTTGGGCAAAAATTTCCTCATATTGAAATATGAATCATATATTCATTAATGAAAATTTATGAAAAAATCTAATCGTCAATATATCATAATTCTAGGACTACAAGGTATTAGATTTTCACATCTCATTCAGCTATTTATTTAAATATTCAGTAGACTAGATATTTTGATTTGACTTGACGTAGTAAACGTCAATATCTGGTTTTATACCATTTAGTGATATTTATACGTACTTTCCAAACACATCCTTATTTCGTCTATAGTTTCGAATAACTGTCAAAATATAAAAATTAGTTAGTTGTTGATTTTAATAACTTCTCTAATAAATAAACATAGAATATCGTTGATTTCGAGTTGATAACGTATTAACTCATATATTTAATTCATAATTGCCTATTTAATTTTGCACTCATCTAGTCTTTAGTTTAGAAGATAATTTAAAATTTTTTACACATCTTAAAACGTACATTTCTTTTAATAAAACTCATCTCTGCATAAAATTTATTATAGTTGATACTCGAGTGTAGAAATTAAATAGAAATAAGTTTTTTGACCTTTTATCGAGTAAATTATGGTGTTATTTGTTTTTTTATTAACGTTTCGGTCTCTGGTTGAGACCCTTATCAAAATCTACAAAATTAATAAAAATTTGAATATACATAAAAATTTAACTTTAAATTTATAACTAATGTTGATCTTACTTATAATATAATAATTTGGACATATAAATTAGGTGTGAGAAACCTAAAGTCGTAAAAAACTTAAAATCTTGATATTCATGATTAAGAAATCTGTAAAAAATATATATGCATAAAATAATTTAACCTAATATGCTTGCAATTTTTTTTTAAATTACAATATTACATACCATAAGTCATTATCATATTACTTAAGTCAAATATAAAAAATCTTAGATAATAAATATATATGTATGTTAAAATAGTATCACAGAATGTTTGAAAAAATAAGTTAATCACAATAAATAATTGAATAAATAATTGCAAAAATACAACAGTTATTATAATAATGTAAACAATACAGTTTAAAAACAATGATAATTTAAATATATGTAAAAAAGGTACTTGTAGCGACATCTATAACCGTACGTTACCATGGCAACATACCTAGTCATCTTGTCATACTTCTTTATTGATTAAAAATCATTACACATATCTTTAATCAAATACCAATAGATGTCGCTACAAGTACCTTTTTTACATATATTTAAATTATCATTGTTTTTAAACTGTATTGTTTACATTATTATAATAACTGTTGTATTTTTGCAATTATTTATTCAATTATTTATTGTGATTAACTTATTTTTTCAAACATTCTGTGATACTATTTTAACATACATATATATTTATTATCTAAGATTTTTTATATTTGACTTAAGTAATATGATAATGACTTATGGTATGTAATATTGTAATTTAAAAAAAAATTGCAAGCATATTAGGTTAAATTATTTTATGCATATATATTTTTTACAGATTTCTTAATCATGAATATCAAGATTTTAAGTTTTTTACGACTTTAGGTTTCTCACACCTAATTTATATGTCCAAATTATTATATTATAAGTAAGATCAACATTAGTTATAAATTTAAAGTTAAATTTTTATGTATATTCAAATTTTTATTAATTTTGTAGATTTTGATAAGGGTCTCAACCAGAGACCGAAACGTTAATAAAAAAACAAATAACACCATAATTTACTCGATAAAAGGTCAAAAAACTTATTTCTATTTCATCTCTGCATAGTTATACAAATAAATTAATTTTATTTCCTGAAGAATTTTAATTCAAGTTCAGTCTTATAACCTTTCTTCGTCATTAAGAATAGCTCATCACAAATATTAATTATATACAAGTTAGGATAACTTCAAAATTAAAATCTATCTCAATTTATTGTAAAATTTTATTTTGAACTCATCTTTATTTCTCGCTTCAAAAATATAAGTAGACGATTTTATGATTAGAATTTGCTCTTAAAGTTTATTGTATACTCTTATCTATTTTATCTTTATAAAGGTCACCATATTTAATTCATTTGTATATTTTAATATATATCCACAAAATAAATATAAAGAATATCATACTGAGGTATGAATTTGGATATGAATTTAAAATATTCAATTCTTAATTGCTAAAGAAACATCTAAATCATTCATAATTTAGTATAAATACTCCCTCCGATCTTAAGTACTCAGTTGTCATTTTTAATTCAATATGTCATAAAATTGTTTTCAACTTTATTTTACTAACAATGTAGTAAAAAAAGTTATATAAACGTAGTAAATTAAATCCTTTGATTTTTTATTAGACAGATATAAGTCACTTCTTATAAATTTATTAGTTGTTAGTAAAGTATCACATTCCTTTTCACTTCAGTTGTAAAAAAATTTTACTATAACGTAGATTTTAAAACATTTTTGCTATTGGCAACAAATATATTAATATTTATCTTTTCATCGATCTTCAACAGCCATTTTAGTGTATTTTTACAATAATTATAATTTCTACATTATTCGAAGAACAAATACATCAAATATATTATTTATATTACATAAATAGATATATATTTCAAATACAGTTAATTTGTTTTCCAAACAAGAACTCTCATCTTTAAAATATAGTCGAATTAAATTCTAAAAGGAAAATTTAATTTCAATAATTTTCATATATTCTATAAATTTTAATATTCTAAATCTTATTCTTCAAATTTTCCAAATCTTTTATCTGTTGATTCAAAATTACTATCCTTAATATAATTTTACCTCAAGATAAAGTTTTAAATTTCTATTTTATTAACATTTATCTTAGGAATAAGGGTTTGATCACATTTTAAACTATCACATCAAAATATGAATCTAATTTTTAAATTTTATTGTTTAGTTTTCAGACATATACATATATTAAAACAAATGTTTATAATATATAGGTTCTACAAAACTCATATATAAGAAAATTTAATTTGTGAACAAAAATTTATATTGGCTTATAGATTTTGACAAGATAGTGAATTCTATAAAGCCATTCAATTCTTAAGTAATAGATAATTAACCCTTGGTAGAATCGGAGCAAGCCCCAGACATTCCACCTTTTGCAAAAATCAGTAAGTAATCTGACTTCTTTATGAGAATTTATTTACTCAGATCAGCATTTATTTCAATCTATAATATCTTAAGCTCATCATCCTTAATTGTTGTTGTGATTTATGTATTGTGACTTATGTATTATTTACATTATTAAGTAATAAACCCAATGTATTAATATTATTAAATACTTAATACAATTATTTAAACTTATCGTCTTATCTTCAAATTTTCTAATTTGTCAATATCTCATTTTGAAAATTATTTAAAAATATTTTCACATTCTGTAAAAATCTACTTCACTTACTGGAGGTATAATATTATATATTAAACTTGATAAACATGTTATAATATCATAATTTATTTCTAAATGGTCGCATCTAAAGCCTTTTTAATAGAATTTATTGGAAAATAGTCACATCAATAATCATTTTTACGAATTTAATTCGTGTAATTGCCACATCAAGAATTTTACGCTCTTCTTTGGTATCTTGGTCATATAGTTTAATTTTCAATCATTCAACATCTTTAATAATTTCCAGCCTTTTACAATATCTAATATTATCAGATTTATTTATTCAGGATCCTGTTAATTATTATTTTATTATTTTTATGACTTAACTGCAGTTTAATATCATAAATGTTCAACACTTTTATAGTTAGTAAACTATTTTCTTTTAATTGGTGGGGTTTAATTGAACACATCTCTCGTCAACTCATCATTAACACATAATAATTTAGCATCTCATCTCATCTTAATATATATTCTTTTCTTAATACGTCTCTAAAACTTTTCTAAAATTTAATGATTTCTCTTTCTATTTTCAATCTCTAATCTCATCTTTGATTTCCATTTCTAATCTCATTTCCCCCCTCCAATAATATTCGCTGGATTTTAAAGGAAAAGGTTGTTTTTTTTTTTTTTTTTTTTTTTATTTCTATTCAAAAACTTTTATCTAAATTAATTCTGATCTTCATTTAATCACATATAGGTATATAAAATAAGAAAATAAACTTCTAAGTAAATCAGCTGAACACAAGCATGAAAAATTTTGAAGTTCATTTATGACCTCTTTTATTTCAAATATTAAGTTTTATTTACCTTGTGATATTTAAACCTTCCGACTTCTGTATCAATCAGCTGAACACAAGCATGATATATTTAGAAGCGAATGACCTCTTTTACATCCGAACACAAGATAGTATCAAAGATCACCCCTTGCAGACACATAAAAAATTAAGAACACATTAAAATTTTACAGTATCTACAAACCAGCAGTGTTGAATTTAAAAAATATTTAAATATTTATAAATATTTATTTGATTATAATTTATTTTAACACATCTTGTTAAGAAAATTCAAACATTCCATCTCGATCAAATACAATATCTTAATATCCTAATTTCATAATATTTAATGATCGTAAGTTGGTACCTATATTAAATTTTTAAATACGTCACTATAAAAATTTAATGTTTGCTTAGATCTAAGACTTTAATAATTTTAATTTTTAGTAACACAAAAAAAAATTTAATTTATTTTGTGTTTAAAAACCACTTTATTTCCTTCTCTTATACATGTTTAAATACTGCCTCATCTATTGTATTTAATATTATATAATGGTATAGCTTCATATTCTCATCAATTTTTCCATAATTTAAATAATTTTATTCATAAATGCATTATTTTTAAATTTTATCATCAGTCAGGTTACATAGAACAAAAAAATTCTAAAAATTTTTGCATTAAATTTAAGGTTAGGCATACTCGCGCTCTTACACGCAGTGCACATACGTGAGCGAGCGCATATATGAACCCCTATAAAAATTTTATGAAAATATGAGTATGGATTACATGTACATGTATCCGCTTCGAACCACTCAAGCACTCACACAAACAAATTCGCACCTCGTGAAAAAAAGTTTATTCACATCAATTATGGGGGCATGTTTATTTTATATGCATACATAATTATATATTTAACTTTTTATACTTAATAAAGTATATAAAAAACAAACAATCACGCCTTATTTAATAATTTAAAAAAAATCCACACATCGAAAATTTAAATAGTTCATTTTGTGCATGGCCCTCAAATATAGAACACATATATAAGAAAGCACACACACACATACAAAACAATGTTTCCGCTTAATAAAATATCCACTCATCCTATTTTCAATTTTCCTGGTCTTTTACATGTATGTAATAAATAGTACATAAAATTTAAAACACTCCGAACTCCAAAATTTAAAAAAAATTATTCATATACTCTCACATACAGGACACATGTATATTCGAGTATTGATAACCTTCATAAATTTTAACCGCCAAAAAGTAGCGTCTAAAATGCGCGGCTAACATTTTATGTATATGTTACGTGATTAACTCACACACACACACATATGCATTTATTAATACATAAAAATATTATTTTTGGCCATTAAACACACCCACACTTACACATTTCTAAAATTAATTTTAATTTTAATAAAAATTAATTTCAAAAAAAAAAATTCTGTTATTTTAAAAAATTTTATGATAAAAAAAATTGCATTATGCCTTCGGGTCGTCAACGACGGCCATTTTGTACACATTTAACAAAATAATTTCGCGTCGAAACTCGTCTACACGCGTAATTAAAAAAAATTCAAAATTTTTGTTTTAAAATTTAAATTAATATTTATATCCGAAAATATAAAAAAAAATTAACTTTTCTTTCTTTTCTATTTTTGCCGGCTACAAAAAATTTGATCGATCATGCACACATTTTATTTTTCCACTTCCGCTTCGTAAAATAAAGATCTTACCCTCTCTACCTTTAGCCATTTTTAACCTCTCTCCTTGGTTATGTGAAAAAAAATTCACACTAAAATTTTATTCACACTAAAACACCAAATATTTTAAATAAATAATCTTTTATTTATTTTTTAAAAAATAACACCACACACCAAAATTTTCTTTTACATAAAAGAAAAGAGAGCTATTTTTATTTCACTCGCGCGTCCGCGAGGGAAGCGTGTTATGCTGCGGCCCATGACCTATTAGGTTTGTGGGTTATTTAAATAAATACACTTATTTATATTTTATATAACACTCAATGTTTATTCTCGTCTAAATCTTAATCTCAATAATCACGTCTTAATTACACTAAAATATAGTTAATAATTAGTTATTATAAAATGTCGAACACGCAGATACAATATAGAGAGAACGATGTCGATACGACGGTTGCTATACAAGCACTAAGAACTTCGCGTCCCTTTCTTCTCCACATAGTATAAAGTGGATGTGATAGAGAGCGCCACATTCCAACATTTATTTATTTATATATATTTATTTATATTTATTTATTTATTTATTAACCTTCTTTTTGATGATAATGAGAATTAACGTATATTTTTAGCTAACATATATTTTATTAAAGATGACAGTACATAAAGACGAAATTTCACCCAGATGGAATGACGGAGTCCTTAACCAGACTGGCGACTCAGTGGAGTTCATGAATAGAACTAAATGGCCTTGAACCTGTCCTGAAGTAATGTGAAAACGGTCCCGGGATAGGCTCGCATAAGGTAGGAAGGGAGTGGAGTTTTAGTGGGTATAGGCAAAGTAGGTCGAGTCCCACATAACTGTCAGTTCGGATGCTGAACAGTATGCGTAATGCATTTCTCCACTTCCTACGCAAAAAAAAAAAAAAAAAAAAAAAAAAAAAAAAAAATAAATATAAATTACAATAATAAATTTAAAAATATATATATATATATTTATAATAATAATTCCTATATTATTTAAATTTATTCATAAACTTACTGTTTTTGTTTCCCATTTTAATCTAATTATTGTATTTTAATTTTCAATTTATAAAAAAATTAATAAAAAAAACTTATAGTTATACTCAATTTTAAACCAAATAAATACATTTTAAATTCTAACCATAAAGGTGATATTCTAATATATCAAATTTTATTAACCAACAGTTTATAGAGTGTTTTTCTATTATTTACTCTAGGGTTACTAATTTTTATTTAATTTAATTAAGGGCCGATTTCATGGAGCATATTTTTACTAGATTCTGGGGACTCTATAGTTTGAATACATTTAACTCTAGTAATTATCGGAGTTCATAAATTTATTAAAATTATTGTTGAACACGATCTATAAAATTACCTTCCGCCAAATTTTTAATTAATATTTATTGATTTTTACTCTAGTACCACCGTAAAGGGTTGATTTCATGTGCGTTTTTTTACTACATTCTAGGCTCATTACAATTGACTTATATTGAATCCTCGTAGTTATCACTAAAAATTAATTAAAATTTTTCTTTAATTTATTTTTCTCCATACTCCTCTATTATAATTTTGATAAATTTTGAGTGATAATTAATTAATTATCTTTACTCTACTTAACTTTTTATATATAAAAAGTTCATAAAGTTTATTTTTACTCTAGTGCCCCTATAATCTAGTAAGAATATTCTCCATGAAATCGACTGTATTGATTTCCGATTCTGTTTGTAGATAGTTAATCATCAGTTATTTAAAAAAAAAATAATAAGATTCCATCATCAAAAATAAAATAGTAAATAAAATAGTAAATTTAATATAGTCCTACGTCTTTTTTTATAGATTTAATTCTCTAACATCTTTTGTGAAAAATATTTAATTTTTAAAACTAACATATTTTTCGATTTTATAATTATATTCAAATGGCAACATTGTTTTAATCAAATTTTATTTCTGTTCATTTTTAATAATAATATGATAATAATTTCTACAATTCAAACCTCTTATTTTTTATAGTTTTATACATTTACTAAATATACATAAAACTTTGAATCGTATTTTTTTTAAGTTTAAATTAATTTTATATATTAATATGTGTGTTATAATAAAATTCTATTTTATATTTGCAATCTTATTCTTAATTATTTATTCCATTATAAAATTAAAATTCATAGTTAATGTATATATTTTCATAAGTGTAAACAATCCGGTTTGTAAATTCATTTTAATAAATTATCTATAAAAATAATTAAACAACAAATGTGGTATGTTTAAAATTTATTTCTAAATAATCTAAAATAAATATTTATAAATTATTTAAATTAATATTAATTATTTATAAATTGTACATTGTATAAACTAATTAATCTTTAATTATGACTCATAATTTAACATTTGCATTTGAAAAAAATTTTTGGGATATCTTAAATAGATCAGGTAATGATTCGTCTGGTATGTTAAATGACGATCACATGTCTGTATTAATGAATATGATTCCTACATTAAATATGCAAGATACGATATTTTTCCAATCTTTATTTAATATTCAACCTGTTAATGTTAGTAATCATGTGGTACAAATTTTATTTAGTGGTCATATAAATGCAGGTCATTGGATATATGTTTTTTTTATGGTTCATGTTTTCAAGTATATGATAGTTTGGGTGGAGAATTAAATACTGATCATAAAAAATTTATATACCTTATGTTTCCTCATATGTAAGAATTTCCTGTGCATTATGAAAAAGTGCAACGGCAAAGCATGAGTTATAATTGTGGATTATTTGCTATTTGTTTTGCTGTTTGTATACATTTTGGTGTTTGTCCATGTAATATAATTTTTAATGAAAATCAAATGCGAAATCATGTTAAAAAAATGTTTAGGAAAAAAGTTATAGAATTTTTTCCATTTGTACATAATAAGAAGCCAGCAGAAATATTATTTAATGAAAATAATCAAGTTATTGGTAATAATTATTATAATATTCATTCACATGTTGGTAAGGATGTTATAATTGATATGATACCTGCATTCTATGATTGTTTTAATTCATTTAATAATGATATAAACAAAAATAATAAATCTACAAATAAAAAATTATTAAAAAATAATCAAAGTTCTCATTTAAAAAAAAATAATGAACTCGATATTTTTAACATTAATTCAGATTCTATTTTAAATTTAAATAGAAAAACTCGAACGTCTCTTAGGAAAACAAATAAAGTATATTCAGCTTTAGATACATTATATATGAATGCCAAAAAATATAACATGAATTTAGATCAATCAGTGAAAAATAATGATTCATTTTATGGAGTTGCACAAAATAATAGTTTATCTAGTATACCAAAAAAATTATCTGATAAAAAAATAAATATATTATCTAAATTTAAAAATCAAATATATTCAGAAAATATTAATATCAACGAAATAGAATCTCAATTATCAGTTTTAGATTATGATAACAATATTTATTCCATCGAAAATTATTATTCTAATCTTTTTTCATATGATTATTTTGATTTAAATTTTAATCAATTATTAAACACAAATAAAAATTATAAAAATAAAAAAAAAATATGCATATTCCTAAAGTTTATAATTCTAAACGTGACGGAAACAACTCCTTAAATTCTGTATCTAATATTAATGATATAAATAAATATTTAGAAGAAAAGAAAAAAAAATTGTCATATAATAAAATAAGACTTCAAAAAAATTATTTAAAATTGAAAAATAAAAATTTTGAACTAAAAATTTCTATGAATAATAATTTTGAAGAATTATTATGTCAAATTAGTAATTATGAAAGTGCATTATTTGTACCTGATAATAATATCATTGAAGATAGTTTGCAGATAAAAAGCATAACAAATTTAATACCATTAGCATCAATAGAACATAAAGGATTGATAAATGATATTTTATTTAATGAGGATGAAATTATTCCTCATTATTTAGGTGAAATGAATATTATATGTCCTTTTTGTAGTGCAAAACATTTCAAGTCCGAATTAAACCAATTAAATAAATTCTCATCTTGTTGTCATAATGGTAAAATATTATTATCTGATTCTAAAAAATATCCAGAAATTTTATTAAATTTATTTGATAATGATAATGAACAAGGTGTTTTTTATCGAAATAATATTCGAGAGTATAATAATGCATTTGCTTTTGCAAGTTTCGGAGTTAAATTTGATAATATTAAAGGTAAAGGTCCTCAAGTTTTTCGAATTTGTGGACAAGTTTATCATAATGTCTATTCTTTACATTCTAATGAAAAGGAGTTAAATAAATATGGACAATTATATATAATTGATGACGAATTATCTAAAAAAATAAGATCTAATCAAAATTATAGAATTGAATTATCTTTAGAAACTATAGATTGCATAGAAAATACTCTACGTGAAATAAATCCTTATTATAAAGCATTTAAAATGATGAAAGATTTAGAATCTCAAGAATATAAAAGGTGTGAAAAAATGGGTATAAATTGTCCTGAAATTAAATTATTTCTTACTCGTAACCCTACCAGTGCTGTAAATGAAAATAATATTGTTAAAGCATGTAATGAAGTAGCAGCAGTATACATAGTTGATGATGATGATAATATATTACCAAATGATGTATGCATTTATTCTAAAAATATTAATCTATTGTCTATCCTTTAATATTTCCTTACGGTGAAAAAGGATGGCATATCAATATGTCCAGTAAAAATTCTAGTCATACTAGACCTGTTAGTACTTTGCAATATTATTCTTATAAATTTCAAGTAAGAGGAAATTTTAATCCCTGTTTAAATTTAAAAAAGTTAACACAACAATTAGTTGTTGATGCTTTTACTAAACTCGAGAAATGTAGATTAGGATATATTAGAAAAAACCAATCTAATTTAAGAACAGAATTATATCAAGGAATAATGGATTATGTACATAATAAATATGCTGATGATCGTCAAAAAATAGGAAAAATGGTAATTTTACCATCATCTTTTAATACTGGTCCTCGTGCTATGAAAGAGAAAATGTTGGATGCTTTAGCAATGATGCAGTATTATGGGAAGCCTGATCTATTTATTACGATGACATCAAATCCTAATTGGCCTGAAATAAAAGATAATTTGAGACAAAATGAAACACCAATGGACCGACCAGATTTAGTAGCAAAAGTTTTTCATGAAAAAATAAAATTATTGAAAATTGAAATAATAGAAAATCGTTTATTTGGTTGTGTCGTAGCATATATTTATGTCATAGAGTTTTAAAAATGTGGCTTACCTCATATCCATTTGTCAATTTATTTATTAGATGCATGTAAAATAAGAAACGCTGCCCAAGTGAATGCAATAATATCAGCTGAAATACCTGATAAAAATTTATATCCAAAATTGTATCAATTGGTAAAACAACACATGATACATGGCCCGTGTAATGAACAAAATAAAAATTCTCCTTGTATGGAAAATATTAAATGTATTAAAAATTTTCCTAAAGAATTTTGTGAAGAAACCAATTACAATGATAATAATGGTTATCCAAAATATCGTCGTCGTTTTGATGGAAGACAAATAGTATATAATTCCAATTCTAAGAATCCTAAAGTTACCGATAATAGATATGTTGTTCCATACAATTCATATTTATTACTAAAATTTGAATGTCACATAAATGTTGAAATTTGTTGTACTATTAAGTCTATAAAATATTTATTTAAGTATATTATGAAAGGTTCTGATAAAACTATGATTGGATTAAATCATAATATTTCTGAGGATGTCAGTAAAGATAATTCTAATCCTAATCATAATAATGAAAAAGATGATGTTTGTTACGATGAAATTAATCAATATTTATCAACTCGTTATTTATGCCCACCTGAAGCAATGTATCGCCTTTAGGAATATAAGTTAAATGAAATGTCACATTGTGTTTATAGATTAGCAGTCCATTTAGAAAATGAGCAACAAGTTTATTTTAATGAAGATAGTATAGATCATTTAAAATCAACACAATTTGAAACTACTTTAACAGCGTGGTTTACTCTAAATAAAAATGATTCAAATGCGAGAAAATATTTGAACACTGAAATACGCTATCATTATGTATTTCATAAAGAAAGTAAAGAATGGCTGCCTCGTAAAAAATTAAAAAAAGCTATTATCCCTAGAATGTACTTTGTTAATCCTAAGGATATAGAAAGATATTATTTACGAATGTTGTTATTACATGTAAGAGGTGCTACATCCTTTGTTGATTTGAGAACTGTAAATAATATAATTTATGATTCATATTTAGAAACAGCACGGATATTAAATATTGTTTCACCTGATGATGAATGGGATAAATGTTTAGCTGAAGCTGTGCAATATAAATTTCCACATGCTTTGTGCGAATTATTTGCGTATATATTAGTATTTCATTCACCAATAAATGCATCAGATTTATATTATAAATATAAAGAGTATTTTATATTACCATCTTTAGATCCAAAAGTTGCAGAACAACGTGCTCTCGAAACTATAAATTCTATTCTTTTAACGCATGGTTTAAATCTAGAAAAATTTGGAATCAATTCAGAATACCATGATAAATTTAACAATAAAGTTAATGATCAAGAAATTGAAGAAAAATCATTCCAAACTATGGTGAATAATTTATCTCCAGAACAAAAAAATGTATATGAATATTTAAATTCTTCTGTGTTTAATAAAATTGGTAATAAATTGGTATTTATGGATGGCCCTGGAGGTACTGGTAAAAGTTGAATACATTTATTAAAAATTTACAAAAACACGGTATTAGATTTGTATGTATTGCTTGGACTGGTATTGCTGCAAATTTATTGCCTTTCGGAGAAACAGCTCATATATGTTTTAAATTACCGTTAATTATTACACGTGAAACAGTATGTAATATTAAAGCAAATTCTGCATATGCGGAATATTTAAGAAATGTTGATGTTATTATTTGGGATGAAATATCAATGGTACCAAAAGATGCTTTTGAATGTGGGAATCGTTGTTTAAAAGACATTTGTAATAATGATTATATATTTGGTAATAAATACGTTGTACTTGCAGGTGATTTTCGACAAACATTACCTATTGTTAAGCACGGTAGTCGAAATGATATTATTAAAGCTTGTGTTAAAAGTAGTAACTTATTGTCAAAATTTAAAAAATTTAAATTAATAAAAAATTTAAGATTAATTGATACAAATCAAACTTTTAATAACTTGTGTATGAATGTAGGTAATGGTGTATATGATAATAATTTTTCTGAAAATAATAATCTAATACATATTCCTGAAAATAATCTTTCTAATGGTAATTTAATCAATGAAATATTCGGCGAAAAATTAAATTGTTTCGATCCTGAATTCAGTAGTAATATTATTTTAGCGTTAACTAATGAAGATGTAATTAAAATTAATTCAGAAATTTTGGATAAAATATCTGGCAAAAAACGTATATATTTTAGTGTTGACACCATAGATGAAAATGATAATTCCGAAAATTTTCAATATATACCTATTGAGTTTTTAAATTCATTAATTCCAAATGGATTGCCATTACATAAATTGGAATTAAAAATTGGTGCCATCGTAATATTATTACGAAATTAAAATGTCAAAAATGGTTTATGTAATGGAACTCGTCTGCAAATTCTCAGAATGCGTAATTATGTTATTGAAGGTAGAATTTTATCTGGTAATAGGCGTAATGAAATTATTTTGTTACCAAGAATTGATTTAAAACCAAATTTAGAAGAAATCCCTATCAATATGATACGTTGACAATTTCCTATTCGATTAGGTTGTGCTATGACTATAAATAAAGCTCAAGGTCAATCATTCAATAAAGTAGGGATTTATTTATCTAATCCAGTGTTTAGCCATGGTCAATTATATGTCGCTTTAATGCGAACAAGATATCATAATAATTTGAAGATATTATTATCCAATGAATCAAGATTTTTTAAAAATACTTAAAGAAAAAAAATAAATAATAGAATTAAAAAGAAAGAAGTAAGAGAAGTTTATACTAAAAATATTGTTTATCCTGAAATTCTTTGAATAATTTTAATTACGTATTTTATAAAAAAATTATATTTCTTTTAATAAATTATACTTATTATTTATGAAATTATACAATATATATATTATATTAATACATGCATATTTTTTTATAGCTTTATTTTATATAATCATTCTTTATTTTATAATATGATGCGCTTTTCAAATAATATAATTTCAAAGCAGCTCTATTATAAAATTGTCTTAAAAATACTACGCGTTATTAAATTTTTTTTGATTTTTTTGATTTTTTTCAATAATAAAAATAAAATTAATTATAAAAAAATAATTTTCAATAATAAAATTTTTTTTCAATAAAAAAACAAAAAAAAAAAAAAAAATTATGTATTTAGCAGCTCTGTTTTATAGAATGATTATTTATTTTATAATAAGATGCGCTTCATTAATATTAATATTATATCAAAGCAGCTCTATTATAAAATTATCTATTAATTTCTTAAAAATATGATGCGCTATTAAATTTTTCTTTATTGAAACTAAAAAAAAATAATTTAATAATTTCTAATAAAAATAAAATAATTAATATCTATTTATAATTTATTGTAATAAATAATTCGTTATAATGAATAATAATTATTATATTTAAAAAATTTGAATGAATGAATACTATTCTAATATTTATTTACATGTTATTATTAAAATTCTTAGTGGAATAGGAATTATATAAATTTTCTAATTTTAAAACAGAAATAAGTAAATTTTCAATAAAAACATTTTTTTGGAAAAGTCATATGGATTGTCCAAAACTTTATAAATTTCATAATATTTCATTTCTGTGTTTTAAACACGAAATATAGAAATTTCTTTAAAAAATATTTTATTGTAAAAGTCATATTGATTGTCCAAAACTTTATAAATTTCGTAAAATTTCATTTATGTCTTTTAAAACCGAAATAAAGAAATTTTCAATAATAATATTTTATTGCAAAAGTCATATGGATTGTCCAAAACTTTATAAATTTCCTGAAATTTCATTTGTGTGTTTTAAAACCGAAATAAAGAAATTTTCACTAAAAATATTTTATTGCAAAAGTCATATTGATTGTCTAAAACTTTATAAATTTCAAAATATTTCATTTGTGTGTTTTAAAACCGAAATAAAGAAATTTTCACTAAAAATATTTAATTGCAAGTCATATTGATTGTATGAAACTTTATAAATTTCCTAAAATTTCATTTGTGTGTTTTAAATTCAAAATAAAGAAATTTTCAATAAAAATATTTTATTGCAAAAGTCATATTAATTGTCCAAAACTTTATAAATTTCCTGAAATTTCAATTGTGTGTTTTAAAACCGAAATAAAGAAATTTTCACTAAAAATAATTTATTGCAAAAGTCATATTGATTGTCTAAAACTTTATAAATTTCATAATATTTCATTTGTGTGTTTTAAAACCGAAATAAAGAAATTTTCACTAATAATATTTTATTGCAAAAGTCATATTGATTGTCCAAAACTTTATAAATTTCCTAAAATTTCATTTTTGTGTTTTAAAATCGAAATAAAGTTATATTGATTGTCCGAAACTGTATAAATTTCCTAAAATTTCATTTGTGTGTTTTAAAATCAAAATAAAGTAATTTTCAATAAAAATATTTTATTGCAAAAGTCATATTCATTCTCCAAAACTTTATAAACTTTATAAAATTTAATTTACGTGTTTTAAACAAATAAATAAATGAATTTATTAAAAAAATATTATTATTTATTTTAAATGAATGAATTTCTTAAAAAAATATTTTATTGCAAAAGTCATATTGACTGTCCAAAACTTTATAAATTTCATAATATTTCATTTCTGTCTTTTAAACACGAAATAAATGAATTTCTTAAAAAAATAATTTATTGCAAAAGTCATATTGATTGTCCAAAACTTTATAAATTTCATAATATTTCATTTCTGTGTTTTAAACACGAAATAAATGAATTTCTTAAAAAAATATTTTATTGCGAAAGTCATATTGATTGTCCGAAAATTTATAAATTTTATAAAATTTCATTTGTGTGTTTTAAAACCGAAATAAAGAAATTTTCAATAAAAATATTTTATTGCAAAAGTAATATTGATTGTCCAAAAATTTATAAATTTCAAATTTCATTTCTGTGTTTTAAACACGAAATAAATAAATTTCTTAAAAAAATATTTTATTGCAAGTCATATTGATTGTCCAAAACTTTATAAATTTCATAATATTTCATTTGTGTGTTTTAAAACCGAAATAAAGAAATTTTCAATAAAAATATTTTATTGCAAAAGTAATATTAGTTGTCCAAAAATTTATAAATTTCATAATATTTGATTTCTGTGTTTTAAACACGAAATAAATGAATTTCTTAAAAAAATATTTTATTGCAAAAGTAATATTGATTGGCCGAAAATTTATAAATTTTATAAAATTTCATTTGTGTTTTAAAACCGAAATAATGAAATTTTAATAAAAATATTTTATTGCAAAAGTAATATTGATTGTCCAAAACATTATAAATTTCATAATATTTCATTTCTGTTTTTTAAAACCGAAATAAAGAAATTTTTACTAAAAATATTTTATTGCAAAAGTCATATTGATTGTCCGAAAATTTATAAATTTTTTAGAATTTCCTTTGTGTGTTTTAAAACCGAAATAAAGAAATTTTTAATAAAAATATTTTATTGCAAAAGTCATATTGATTGTCCAAAACTTTATAAATTTCATAATATTTCATATCTGTGTTTTAAACACGAAATAAATAAATTTCTTAAAAAAATATTTTATTGCAAAAGTCATATTGATTGTCCAAAACTTTATAAATTTCATAATATTTCATTTCTGTGTTTTAAACACGAAATAAATGAATTTCTTAAAAAAATATTTTATTACGAAAGTCCTATTGATTGTCCGAAAATTTATAAATTTTATAAAATTTCATTTGTGTGTTTTAAAACCAAAATAAAGAAATTTTCAATAAAAATATTTTATTGCAAAAGTAATTTTGATTGTCCAAAAATTTATAAATTTCATAATATTTCATTTCTGTGTTTTAAACACGAAATAAATAAATTTATTAGAAAAATATTTTATTGCAAAAGTCATACTAATTGTCTGAAACTTTATAAATTTTATAAAATTTCATTTGTGTGTTTTAAAACAGAAATAAAGAAATTTTCAATAAAAATATTTTATTGCAAAAGTAATATTGATTGTCCAAAAATTTATAAATTTCATATTTCATTTCTGTGTTTTAAACACGAAATAAATAAATTTCTTAAAAAAATATTTTATTGCGAAAGTCATATTGATTGTCCGAAAATTTATAAATTTTTTTAAATTTCATTTGTGTGTTTTAAAACCGAAATAAAAAAATTTTTAATAAAAATATTTTATTGCAAAAGTCATATTGATTGTCCAAAACTTTATAAATTTCATAATATTTGATTTCTGTGTTTTAAACACGAAATAAATGAATTTCTTAAAAAAATATTTTATTGCGAAAGTCCTATTGATTGTCCGAAAATTTATAAATTTTATAAAATTTCATTTGTGTGTTTTAAAACCAAAATAAAGAAATTTTCAATAAAAATATTTTATTGCAAAAGTAATTTTGATTGTCCAAAAATTTATAAATTTCATAATATTTCATTTCTGTGTTTTAAACACGAAATAAATAAATTTATTAGAAAAATATTTTATTGCAAAAGTCATACTAATTGTCTGAAACTTTATAAATTTTATAAAATTTCATTTGTGTGTTTTAAAACCGAAATAAAAAAATTTTTAATAAAAATATTTTATTGCAAAAGTCATATTGATTGTCCAAAACTTTATAAATTTCATAATATTTGATTTCTGTGTTTTAAACACCAAATAAATGAATTTCTTAAAAAAATATTTTATTGCGAAAGTCATATTGATTGTCCGAAAATTTATAAATTTTATAAAATTTCATTTGTGTTTTAAAACCGAAATAAAGAAATTTTAATAAAAATATTTTATTGCAAAAGTAATATTGATTGTCCAAAACATTATAAATTTCATAATATTTCATTTCTGTTTTTTAAAACCTAAATAAAGAAATTTTTACTAAAAATATTTTATTGCAAAAGTCATATTGATTGTCCGAAAATTTATAAATTTTTTAGAATTTCCTTTGTGTGTTTTAAAACCGAAATAAAGAAATTTTTAATAAAAATATTTTATTGCAAAAGTCATATTGATTGTCCAAAACTTTATAAATTTCATAATATTTCATTTCTGTGTTTTAAACACGAAATAAATAAATTTCTTAAAAAAATATTTTATTGCAAAAGTCATATTGATTGTCCAAAACTTTATAAATTTCATAATATTTCATTTCTGTGTTTTAAACACGAAATAAATGAATTTCTTAAAAAAATATTTTATTGCGAAAGTCCTATTGATTGTCCGAAAATTTATAAATTTTATAAAATTTCATTTGTGTGTTTTAAAACAGAAATAAAGAAATTTTCAATAAAAATATTTTATTGCAAAAGTAATATTGATTGTCCGAAAATTTATAAATTTTTTAGAATTTCCTTTGTGTGTTTTAAAACCGAAATAAAGAAATTTTTAATAAAAATATTTTATTGCAAAAGTCATATTGATTGTCCAAAACTTTATAAATTTCATAATATTTCATTTCTGTGTTTTAAACACGAAATAAATAAATTTCTTAAAAAAATATTTTATTGCAAAAGTCATATTGATTGTCCAAAACTTTATAAATTTCATAATATTTCATTTCTGTGTTTTAAACACGAAATAAATGAATTTCTTAAAAAAATATTTTATTGCGAAAGTCCTATTGATTGTCCGAAAATTTATAAATTTTATAAAATTTCATTTGTGTGTTTTAAAACAGAAATAAAGAAATTTTCAATAAAAATATTTTATTGCAAAAGTAATATTGATTGTCCAAAAATTTATAAATTTCATATTTCATTTCTGTGTTTTAAACACGAAATAAATAAATTTCTTAAAAAAATATTTTATAGCGAAAGTCATATTGATTGTCCGAAAATTTATAAATTTTTTTAAATTTCATTTGTGTGTTTTAAAACCGAAATAAAAAAATTTTTAATAAAAATATTTTATTGCAAAAGTCATATTGATTGTCCAAAACTTTATAAATTTCATAATATTTAATTTCTGTGTTTTAAACACGAAATAAATGAATTTCTTAAAAAAATATTTTATTGCGAAAGTCAATATGATTGTCCGAAAATTTATAAATTTTATAAAATTTCATTTGTGTGTTTTAAAACCGAAATAAAGAAATTTTCAATAAAAATATTTTATTGCAAAAGTAATATTGATTGTCCAAAAATTTATAAATTTCATATTTCATTTCTGTGTTTTAAACACGAAATAAATAAATTTCTTAAAAAAATATTTTATTGCAAGTCATATTGATTGTCCAAAACTTTATAAATTTCATAATATTTCATTTGTGTGTTTTAAAACCGAAATAAAGAAATTTTCAATAAAAATATTTTATTGCAAAAGTAATATTAGTTGTCCAAAAATTTATAAATTTCATAATATTTGATTTCTGTGTTTTAAACACGAAATAAATAAATTTATTAAAAAAATATTTTATTGCAAAAGTTATATTGATTGTCCAAAACTTTATAAATTTCATAATATTTCATTAGTGTGTTTTAAACATGAAATAAATAAATTTCTTAAAAAAATATTTTATTGTAAAAGTCATATTGATTGTCCAAAACTTTATAAATTTCATAATATTTCATTTCTGTGTTTTAAACACGAAATAAATAAATTTATTAAAAAAATATTTTATTGCAAAAGTCATATTGATTGTCCAAAACTTTATAAATTTCATAATATTTCATGAGTGTGTTTTAAACAGGACATAAATAAATTTCTTAAAAAAATATTTTATTGCAAAATTCATATTGATTCTCTAAAACTTTATAAATTTAATAATATTTCATTTCTGTGTTTTAAACACGAAATAAATGAATTTCTTAAAAAAATATTTTATTGCAAAAGTAATATTGATTGGCCGAAAATTTATAAATTTTATTATTTCATTTGTGTTTTAAAACCGAAATAAAGAAATTTTCAATAAAAATATTTTATTGCAAAAGTAATATTGATTGTCCAAAACTTTATAAATTTCATAATATTTCATTTCTGTGTTTTAAACACGAAATAAATAAATTTCTTAAAAAAATATTTTATTGCAAAAGTCATATTAATTGTCCAAAACTTTATAAATTTCATAATATTTCATTTCTGTGTTTTAAACACGAAATAAATAATTTTCTTAAAAAAATATTTTATTGCTAAAGTCATATTGATTGTCCAAAACTTTATAAATTTCATAATATTTCATTAGTGTGTTTTAAACACGAAATAAATGAATTTCTTAAAAAAATATTTTATTGCAAAAGTAATATTGATTTGCCGAAAATTTATAAATTTTATAAAATTTTATTTGTGTTTTAAACATGAAATAAATGAATTTATTATCAAAAAAATTTATTATCAAAAATCTATCAAAAAAATTTTCAATAAAAATATTTTATTGAAAAAATTTAAAAATTTAAAAATTAAAAAATTAAAACATTTAAGAATTAAAAAATTTCATAAAATTTCATTCGTTTGTCTTAAACATGAAAAAATAAAAATTTCAAAAAAAAATCTTTTATTGCAAAAGTCATATTGATTGTTCACAGCTTGATAAAAGTAGAAAATTTTTAATATATATTTTTTGTTACATAAAATAATATAATAATATATATATATTTTGTTTTAGATATTAATTTTTTAAAAAATAAATTTTTTTGTAATTTAACGTAAATTGGTTTTCCAGAGATTTCTCTTTAATGAAAGGGTTAAATTAAAAACCAAAAAAACTTGTTTTAGATAACGCACTAACAAATACATAGCACTTTAGTTTGATCGTTTTGGTGATATAGATTTTGAGTTACACACTGATTAGGGTGAAAACTTTTTTAAATTATTTCATTTTAATATATATAGGATATTGAAAAGAATTAAAGGCGATTATTTTTAAAGAAAACTACCTTTAAAAATCATAAAATACATACATGACTCTAAAAAACAACAATTTTATCTTTGGAGATAGTTTATATACGTAATCTGCTGTATCGACGTTTCAAAATATATTTATTTTTCAGCTAGCGTTTTTTTCTATTTATAAATTGAGTTAGAGTAATCTTCGTCTCCAAATTAAATAAGCGTCGTCGTCGCCACTACATTTAAGGTTGCGTAGTATTCCATTTACCTTTCACTTAGACTTTTTTTCCTTAGGGTTTTGAATAAGCGTTTTTTTCGCTAGGGGCGTCGATATATGGTCTTGTACGCATTAGTTTAATATTTAATACAATTTAATGTAAAAATGGAAGATATTAATTTCATTTTTGTTATTTTTTAAAGAAATTATATTATATCAAATTTTATAGGTTTAATAGTAGGATTAATAGGTAATTTCCATTAAATATAAAAAAAAAATATTGAAAATAAGTTTACCTTAAAAAAATACTAAATTAAATTAACTTATTAATATAAATTTAAAATATATATATATTTTTTTTGCATTAGATAAAGTTTGTAATATCACTAGAATAACACAATTATAGATTAACTTTTTAACTTAATGACAATTTATATTTTTAGTATTCAATTTGAATAACTGGATACAGTTTAAAATACAACTGTAAAATTATTGATTATATATTAATGTTTTGAACATCTTCAGGTAGTAGATAATATAAATGCTTCTATCATAGTGAATCGATATTCTTAGCGATGAATTTGTTTCAGGACTAAACGCGGATATAGAATCGTCTTTTCGTAGCCAAGAGGCTTATGTTTTTTTTTGTCTGTTTTTTGGTGTGACGTCCGAGTAATTTTCTCCTTCTTCTTCTTCTTTTTCAGCTAGTGCCTTTTTATACGTGAATTCGTTTACTGACGCAAACGATTTGCTTCTATTATTTATGTTTCTATCTGATGGTGGTGGTGATGTTGCGACGCGAGAATTGAATGCAGAGAATTGTGAGGCTCAACAACTACGCCGTCTTTCCAAGTCTTTGTTTCATTTTATTTATTATGTAGAGATATTTTTGGTTATTACCTAAAGAAAAAGTTTATCATTGCTGCCAACCTCCAAATGTATGAAAAAATATAGAAAGGTGCGAGGCTTAACTTTTTTTTCTATTTTGTCGTATATTGTTGTGTATGATAGCTCATAATTTGATATCTTCTTATTTTTATATATTTAAATTTTAGTCAACATTTTATATATTCGCATTTCTCATTTTTATATATTTAATTTACAGTCAACATTTTATACATCCGGTATATAGGATTTCAGCTTATTCAATTCTGGCTCATCATTATTTATATAATATATCTGCAACTGCCCCAAATGAGAAACTCCCACGTTAACCGACTAAATAACATCAGGTCTGGTTTAGGAGATTCATTGTTACTTATTAAAAGAATTTAAAAATAATATAATATCATTCTATCATATAATATCATTATATTATTTTTAAATTCTTTTAATAAGTAACTATGAATCGCTGATTATTATCAATCAGCGAATTTTCAAGTTAACATTTTGAATACACAATCTTTAAATACAAAACATAAAAAGTAATTGCTAACTGTATATAACAAAAGAAACTTGATGCCTTTTCCGCATGTATAAACAATATATCTTAATACTATATATATTTGAAAATTTATTTGTTTGTCTGTCTGTTTGTCCACTTATCACGCAAGAACTGCCGAATCAATTAGCATGAAACCGGTGTCAAAATGAAGAAAAAATGTCTGCGCGTGACATAGGCCATAGATTTTTTGCTCAGCTATCATAGTTTTTGAGATATTTAATTTTTAGTGATTTTGAAAAAGGTAAAAAAATTTAGAAAAATTTTGAAAAAAACTAAAATATCTCGAGACTATTGACAAATTTTATTGTCACAAGTTAGAAAAATTCGATTCGGCACCAATTTTTACGTATTCTCCTAAATTTTTATTCAAAACGGAGGTATCTTTAAAATTTTAAAAAATATTTTTGAAGCTGGTAAAAAAAATTTTTTTCATTTTTTTATTTTTTATGGTATTTTGAATAATTTATTTGTGTGCCTGTGTGTCTATGTGTTTCATCATGAGGCTCGAAAAATTGAAAGAAATTACATACAACCGGTTTTAAAATAAAGTTAAAATAAAAAAATGTTTACTATTTTTAGGAAAAATTAAATTTTTTGAAAATTTTATTAAAAAGTGAAATATCTGAAAAATATGATAAAATTTTAATGTCGCAATTGGTATTACTTGATTCAGTCAATTTTAGAACCATCTATATATACATATCTTAATACTGTACAGGGTATTTGTAAATGGGACGTACAATGAATTTTTTTTTTTTAATATATAGCACTATATAGCAGAGCGAAGGTAAATTCGCAAATACTAATATGATAGAAACCGCTATTACCGACAATGGTAATCTGATTTTTAATTTTATTTCGTCATGCTCATGTGCATGAGTCATGTGGGTATAAAAGTAAATACCTTACTTGTATTTTTGTCTTATCACTAATTATTAACGAATAATTAATATTAATAATAGTAAAAATAAATAATAAATAGATCCAGTTAGTAGAATTTCTCATTGTTTCAATTTTAATTTCTCGCCATATTATTACTTGTGATTATTAAAATAAATGCATGCAAATTCTGGTGAAATTTATTTTTAATTAAGTTACTCAAAAAAAAGTATACAATACTTAAAAATAGTTAAAAAAAAAAAGAAAACTAATTAATTGGTAAGTTAATTATAACCTCTATTTATTATTTATGTCAACTGATTAAAAATTATTTAATGTTATTTGCAGAAAGAAGTAAAATGAACCTGCTGGAATCATATGCAATGCAGTAAATGCTTATTAATATGTAATGATTTTGCATAAATTTGTCTTTGAAATTAAACAAGAGTTTTGCCATTTGAAAATTCATAAGCGAATTTACTAACAAAGCCTTATCTTCGTACAATGTGAAAAACAGTTAAAACCAGTATTAAAATCAGTTAACTCATCTTTCAAGTATCCAAAAAAATTCATACAGAAGAAAAACCTTATGAATGTGAAAAATCTTTTATTAAAAGTTAAAAATTCAGGCATCGTTACTCCAAAATACACTAAGAGAAAATCTTTTAAATTTAATGAATGCGAAAAAACTATGAAACAATCAGGTGAACCTACATTTTATTAAAGAATTTAAAATGATGAAAAAAGTATCAATTAAATGTAAAGAATGTGGAAAAGCTTGTAGCAGTCTATTTGAAGGTATGCTTTTTTTTCATTAAATGAATAAACAATTTTTACTTTTAAAAATATCAAATAACTTTTCTCAATAGATTCGTGGTGGATTTTTTAATCATTATTGCAGCTGATAAAATATGTCATGAATATGGTGATCAAGGGGAAGATCAAACGATTACTTAATTCTTTTATACCGTTTTACAATAACAGATTAATGCCTCGCTATTAAAGCAATGAAGATTCATGTTACTAACGCAAACTTTCATGCTACTTAGTGAAACTTTAAGTGTATTTTGGAAATCTAAGTATGGAATTTAGTATTAAAATTTGTTTGTATGCCAATTTATAATTCATATTCATTTGCAAATTGCATCATTTGAGACTGAAAATGCTAAGCATTGTTGGATTTGTTATGACAACGATAAAGAAAACGCTGGTCTATTAATCTAGCCATGTCAATGTAAAGGAGACGATATATTTAATTTTTCTCATTCAGAATTAAATAAAACTTGATGTTCATTATAAAAAGTGTATGGAAAAAGTTATAAATGACGTTGCAGTTTTTAAAGAAGCAACTGTCATTTCATCTGTCAAAGGTGTATATGAATTTAAAGAAAAATATTATTCTGGTTATAATGTATTTTTACATAATTATACTAAAGAAGAATTTAGTAAATCAGAAGAACCTCAAAGAAGCAACTGTCATTTCATCTGTCAAAGGTGTATATGAATTTAAAGAAGAATATTATTCTGGTTATAATGTATTTTTACATAATTATACTAAAGAAGAATTTAGTAAATCAGAAGAACCTCAAAGAAAAAGGAGAAAAGCTGCTAGTGAATTACAATGTTGCCCACCACTAAAACTACCAAAACCAACAATCAAGTTTAAAACTATTACAAAATTGATTGATTGTGATGTTATGTTGTTAATAATGCAAAAAGTTTTATCAAGAGCATTTAATTTAAAAGCTAGAAACTGTTTCAGAACCTCGAGTTCATAAAATTCTGCATCTTATTGGTTATGCAATACAAAAACAGGAATCAAATAATTATCCATTATTTAAATTTACCAAAAAGGCATAAAAATATAATATTTATAAATTAATAGAATAATTAGTATCTAGTCCACATATCGATGCCCATAAAGATTTACTTACATGGGTTATTGATAAATATACAAAGTTGCAGGATCATCATTAATAGAAGTCGAACAGAATGTGAGTAAGTGTTTAAGTGTATTTTGGAAATCTATTATGGAATTTAGTATTAAAATGTGTTTTTACTCCATGTGGTAAATTATCTTGTATTTCTTTTAGAGTTCCGTTATAGTTATTGAAATTAGTATGATATTGTTTTTCATTTAAGAGAAGTAGGAAATGTTTTGTGATGCGTATTATGTAATTGTCAAAGGTATTAGAATATTTACATAAAAAATTATGTGCACTATGTTAAAAAAATTTGTAAATATTTTTTTTTACAACCTAGAACAGTTATCGATCTTGAACTAAACAAGTTTTAGAAAAATGTCAATTGGATCATTTCAGCTTGAAAATGCTAATAGTTCCATGCATTGTTGCATTTGTTATGACAACGATAAACAAGACAATGGACTACTAATCCATTTTGATTTTGGAGTTCTCCAAAAACAGATTGTTTTGTATGCAGACTATGTGAAACTTTTTGTAACGTCGAACATTCTATCAGAATTTCTTTGTAAAAAAGCTTCACACCAAGACCTTCGTTACAAAAAATTATTATTGTAACCATAATGTTTGGAACGACTGCTACAACTTGCTGCAATGCAAAAACATTTTTTGAAAAAAAATGCAAAGTTATTTGAAGAATCTGCTTTGGACAAATAAAGCTGGTGAGCAAACATCAGCTATGGAAGTAACAAAAAGTTTTGAACAAATACCAGTTGCACTTGGTAGACAATAATCAACAATAGAAATTGTAACGAAAAAACTTACACATGTATATTATGTCAAGAGCACCAAGTTGATAAAGCAAAAGTTTCTGCTATGGTTTTTGCTACATTTTTTCAACAATCAACATTTTTTTGTCAAAACAAAGAGCAAAGTACTTCTGAATCAACACAATTATTTTTCTCATATAACGTAGGTTCATCTCCCCCATTCAATGACCTGAGGCCATGTTATGCATGCTAGTTGTTGGCAAAAAAATTTGGAAACTATAAACAAAAAATAATCGAAGACCATACAAATTACGTCAGCCAGCAAGTTTTTACGTACAAAAGCACGAATATTTGTGACGTTTATGTTAATGTTTGAGTAGTACCAGTTTTACCAGCTCTTGGTCTATTGCAACCAACTCCTTCGAATCAACCAAATTAAGATTTTTAAACTTGGCTAGATATAATGAATACCGTATAGCCTCATGTAAAAATAAATTTCTTGAAATAAAAATAAATAACGAAAAAGATGCAGAAAAAAATTATGATCCAGATTGCCGATACTGTAAACTTATAGATGATTAAAGTTATGTCATGTCCAGAGTCATGGAATAGAGGGAGAAAAACTTCTTTTTTTATATGGTTTCTTTTTGCCTCTTTTGAAATTTAACAAATTTCTGTATAACCAAACCAAAACTGCAATTAAAAAAAAATTATATTGTTTAAAATATAATATCGAATTTAACTTTATTCGAATAGGCTTCAATTTAAGAAGTATTTAACTTTTTTTTAAAATGTATATTATCCATAGAATCCTGTAAATTATATTTCAATACTATTCATGTTTAAAAAAAGTATTAATTTAAAATATAAATATAACCAAAAATTTAGATTATAACTTCATAATACTTGTGTAAATTGTTGACTGTGATATGTTTTATCTCATTTCATCATAATTAGCTATTTAGATTAAATTTTCAAAAATAATTTGTTTTAACTAATTATAAATAAAAAAAATATAATTATAAATTTGACAAAACAGCTGGAGAGCTGTAGCCAGTGCAGTAGCAGACAACAGTCATCCAGCAGAAAAAGCAAGAACACACAATAACACAACAGGTATAAGAGAAAAGAGAAAGGTCCAATAAAAACTTAATTTCTATTTTGTTGTATTTAGGTATTATTTTTAATTAATTAGTAGTATGTTTGAAAATTAATTTACATAGCTAATTATAATTAAAAGAGATAAATATAATCATTACAGTGAACAACAGTACAACATAGAAGTATTACAAAGTTATAATTTAAATTTTTATGGTTATATTTATATTTTATTATTACTTTTTTAGACATGAATATAATATTGGAAAATAATTAACAGGATTCTGGATAATAAATTTTTCAACAAAAAGATAAATAAATCTTGAATTTAAGTCTATTCGAATAAAATTAAATTCTATATTATATTTTTAAGAACCTAATTTTCTTTTTTATTTCAGTTTTGGATTGGTTATACAGATATTTGTCAAATTTCAGAAGGGGCAAAAAGGAATCATCATTACGTAGCGAATAATATTTATTTGAGATGGACAAAAACTGCATTCTTACTAATCGTCAAGAAAAAAAAATAATGTAATTGTATGTATATTATAATGAAGTTGATATTGAGTACATGTATAACTTTTTTAGTTATTCGTACTTGATGCTTTATAATATTAAGAGAGTTTGTATGTCTTTAAGATCCAAGTATGTCATTCAAAGAAGCTGCATTGTTCTTAATCAGTGCGAATGGAAGTATTATTTCAGTAACATCAGAAATGACTTTACGCTTTGCAACGATACTAGTGCTGATAAAAAGTTGAGCCAAATTAAGCATTATGAAAATAATTATTATTTTTACTAATTCCTCACTAGTTATTACACTTTCTCATTTAACAGTAAATTACATATGGTATTGCAACAGTTCATATGAAATTAATTTTGAAGAAGCTTTTTATCATAACCAAATAATAACAAGCCTGCATGTTCTATATGATTTGTACATGCAGGTGATGATAAACTTACATTATTTTGAATATAGAAATTAAATTTTTTTTTTAAGATCTTTAACATTCTTAAGGTCTTTTGATTTGATCGAAAAATAGTTTGTACTATAATACGTGATCATTCATATGAATCTTTATTTAATTAATAACTGTTAAATAGAATTGTATAGTAAAAAAACTTGATGTAAAAATTTGTGGAGACATTTACAAATCACTTTTGAACATAAGAAGGGGAATAATTAATATTTTTTGGATCTTGTGGTGATGATTGTTCTTTTTATAAATATGAGAAACTGTATCGTACTATTTTCAGATAAGATCAGAAGCATTACAGCAGAAAATTCCTCATAGGTGTAAATATATTTTTGAACATATGTTTAAAATATTAAATATAAAAAAAAAATTAATAAATTTCAGCAACCGTCAACAATTTGTTGATTAAATATTACACCATGGAATCTATCAGTGTGAATAACTTATTATAATTATTGTATAAGTATAAAAGATAAAATAAATTATGGCTTGGACATGGGCTTTATGAAAATATTGCCAGAGCGCTTGAAACTAATGCATCTGTTACCAGACAATGGCAACATTTTTAATCTTATCACGTATAATTATTATAAAAATTTATATATTTTATATCAAATTTTATAAAATATAAATTAAAGTAGCTAATACTGCTGATGTATGATTGTTGATATTTTAAAAGTTCATTTCATACACTCTTTTTCTGTTAATATTTCTTCTTTTTTTTTTAAGAAATAAATTGTGAGTAATAATTATTTTATACATACTAATTATTCTATACATACTAATTATTTTATACATACTAATTCTAAAATAAAAGCTTAAAAAAACTTTTTCAATTTATTTTTGCAAAGTTGTTTCTCATAAACCTACATTTTTATATTTGAAGCATATGATAAATTTTTTTTAAGAATCAAAAATATTGCTTTCAATATCTAAAATTTTATCTAAGAATGCAGCTAAAATACGGAAACTATTATTACAGTTAATTAATATCAATTTCAAAGACACGATATAAATAAAATGATTTATCACAATGTAAAATTTAATTAAAGGTCAGAGTATTACATTCAATACATTTTTGCTTAGATTTTAGCTTTGTGATCACCCAAGCAATCAAATACATTTTTCTTTTCAAATATAATTTAAATTTAAAAAAATGATTAATTTCTAATTTAAATATTTAACTAATTGAATAAAAAATAAGAAATTCGTACTAACAGAATAGTTAGTTCTGAAATCTGGACGATGATTGTTAAAAAATAGAAGACAATTAATGTCTCCTTTAGCAGAATTCTTTTTTATAATAGGCAAAAATGAAGGCATTTGTATTTTTTTATAAAATGAGTTGACCATTCATAAACTCCTATTGCATAAAACATTCTTAGCAGCAGATAGCTGCACTACAAATATAAAAATAATACCTACCTGCAAATTAATGCTGCTCCTGTATAAACTTTTTTTATCATACAAAGAATACACGTAATAGCGAATACATTTTCATCTTATCAAAAAATAGTTTCTGTATATTGCACTAAATAATTTTAAATTTCAGTATTAGATAATTTTACTTTTAGAAAAAATTTTTTAAATTATTTTTTATCTGTATCATTTAAATAAATTTTTACTCTAATAAATAAAAATATTAAAATCTTAATTTTCTAGAATTTAAAAAGTTTTAATTAAAATTAATAAATAAATTAATAAAATAAACTTATTTTTATAATTAATAATTATTTAAAGTGTACCTATTGAATATTATTTAAAATGCTTAATTTTGTAAGATCATAAAATAAAAAAAATTAAAAAATTAAATTGTTTTTTTTTAATAAATAATTTTTTTTTTATAAATAATAAAAGTTGTTTTTTTTCCAACTTTTATTTCTGAAAATAACAAAAATAATTTTGTTTATAAATATTTAAATAATAGCAAATAAATATACTAATAATAAAATTTTTTTATACTTCGTTTATTATAATAAAAAAATGTAAGTACCAAATATGTGTATAATTTATATTAATTATTATTATTAATATTTTCTTGAATATTTTCCTGAATTGGCATATTCATAATAAATACTTCATCTTCTGCTAGCAGCTGTCGGTGTAAAAATATTAATAAATTATGGTACTTGTAGGTTGGATGAAATCTATTTCTTCGATAAGATTCCTTATAGCAAATCCTTATGTGGTCCCAAATTGTTTTAACTTGTTCACCTATATGATAATTAAAATTTATTTGTATGCAGATATGATGATCAAAAAAATAAGATATGTAAAAAATATTTTTTTTTTAAAATGCTTTTTATAAAAGCAAAATGTGTTAAACATTGCTAAATAATTTATTTATATAATAAATTAAACAAACTGTTTAGCAAACAAAAAACCGCTCAAAATAAGTACCTAATAAATTTTTGCATACATTATTCACAATAGACTTACCTTTTTTAAACATATTAGTATCAAACTCAAAATTCATATTTCTAGCGATCTGGTTAAAATATGCTATTTTATTTCTGGTCATATCACCTGTTCGCCAGATACGTGGTTCTTCTTCAACAGCTTGAATCACGTAAATTTTATGCTGTTCATCCATATCTAATTCTTGATTATTGAATGCCATTATTATAATAAATATAAAAATCGATATTTTTTACTTTTTTGTACAACAATATTTTATAAAAATGGATATTTGGAATACGTATTTTGTAACGAATCGATTAAAATTGATTACTGGCAAGCAAAAAACACTACTCTTTATGAGCGTAAAAAGTGACACAAGTTTTAGAGCACAAAATTATATAATTTTTACCTATTATGATACTAATTTATATTTTAAAAACTTTATTTACAAAAATCTGTAAATGACTAAAATTCAAGGTTATTTATCTTAATTTATACTGCACCCTCGCACAGCTTAATTATGATATTGGCTACCACGTTGACGTATAGCTTTGACTTCAGACAATTATAATCTCCCCTCTCCCTCGCGGGAAATTAATACGTGACTCTTAAACAGGTAGCGGCGAGTATATTATATCGTCTCAAGGGCTGTTTGTTTTTTTCGGCGAATTTACATCCAATATTATTTATAATAGAATTATCTTGTAAATATAAAAGCTATAAAAGTCAAGTGATTCTTTCGTCCTATTTTTAATAATTTTAAAATAAATTTTTCTAAAAGTTTTTTTAAGAAAGCATAATATTTTGTTTATTTCAATAATAATAACAAATTCCAATAAAAATATCGAAATATAAGATATATTTTTCGGTACCGGCCTTTTTTTTATGCATTACTTGTACAGTGGTCGTAGAGACAACAGTTGCAAAGTAACAACGAGAGTGAAAATTTTTTTAATTTCAATTTCTTATATCAAAGATTTTAATTTTGCTAAACATAATTTTTAATTGTTTCTGACTTATTTTAAAAGTATTTATTTTATTTTATCATAAAATGAACCCAGTGAATATCGAAAACTATAATAATTTACTTGAGACTTGGGATCATCGCGAATATCTTGTCTATGAATATAGATTAATGTACCAATACCTTACTTTAAATAATTATAACCACAGAAGTGCAGCACGGCAATATGCGCTTGAAGTTCCAAGAAATAATAATAGAACAAATTCACCAGATTATCGGGTATTTGAAAACCTTGATAACCGTATGAAAAGTTGTGGATGTTTAAAACCGAATCATCAGTATGGAGGTCAGCATCAAAGAGTAAGTTATACATTTATAAAGTTTGTGGCAAATAAAATAATAAATACTGTCACAAAAATACATATTTACTCTGCAATTTTATTCATTCTTCAGGTTGATGAAGAATTTGAAAATCTCGTCATGGCTGCTTTTCGCGAAAATCCTAATTTGAGCACGAAAGTATGCGCCTTGAGGCTTGAAAGCAACGTTTCGGAAATACATCGCATATTAAGGTAAATTATTTTTTAAAATAATTTTGAAATACAATACTCGTAAAAATATAAATTTATTATTGCAAAAAAGCCATTATAAAATAATATTAGTTATTTAAATTTTATAATTCAAATTTGCGGACCCAAAATTTGCCCATTTTTTTAGAAAAAATGCCACATATTTTTTAAACTTGAAAAAAAAAATAATTGAAGACTGTTTCGGAGGGTTTTCAGGTGTGCTGAGCTATAATTTTAAACATAAATTTTAAAATTCAAATTTCGGATCCTAAAATTTGAATTATAAAATATAAGATGAAAATTCTAGCTTAGCACATCTGAAAACCCCAAAAGTAGTATTCGGCTATTATTTTTTCAATCTTAAAAAATTTATAAAATAAGCGCTGAAATAGCGACGATTTAGAGCTATCTTTTGCACCAGGGCTTAAATAACCAAATTTATCAAGTAAAGTTTGCTTAACCCATTAGCGCCGGTGCGACCATACCACTGACGCTCGGATTTTCGCTTAGAAAACGGGTAAAAAAATTAATATTTTTAAAACTTAAAGTCTTTTATTACTAAAAACGACTTGCTTTACAAGATTCTGGGGTCAGATTTTTAATATTATTGACCGTTAATTTAATATGGCGGCCCAAAAAAAGACAGAAAATTGATTATCGATACAAAATTAAAAATCTGACCCTGGAATCTTGTAAAGCAAGTCTTTTTTAGTAAAGAAATTCTTTAAGTTTAAAAAAAAAATTTTTTACCCGTTTTCTAAGCGAAATCCGAGCGTCAGTGGTATGGTCGCGCCGGCGCTAATGGGTTAAGTTAATAGTTTGCTTTTTTAAAAATATTGTATTATGTTATTCAATTTTTTATCTTGTTTACTATTATTTTATTTATAAAATTTAATTTACAATATTGCTTGCATTTAAAAATATATATTTATGTTAATATTATTATTAAAAAAGAAAAAATATTTTTTGTAAGCTATATTTAAATATTTTTTCATCGTAAAATTAAAATTAGTGATTGTCGTGCTGATATTATAAATATTTAAGAATTAAATTTGCAAAATCTTTTATAACTTGGTATTATTTATAGCGCTTAAAACCTAGGCTTTAGAAAACATATACTACACCCCAGCTCTCGACTTGCATAGAGAACCATTGTTACCATTATAAAATAATAAATTCAAATACACAAACATATGATTTCCTTTTTGTAACTCCCTTTGTTAAAATGGTACTGCCTGTCCTCGGAAGTTTTTGATAAATACGCGCTAAATACAAAAAAAATTTAATATTTCTACAGATTTCATGGATTAAAACCGTATCACTATCAAAAGGTACAAGCTCTTATGGGAGAAAGAGATTACAGACTTCGTCGAGAGTTTTGCCATACAATTTTAAATTTAAGGAGAAACGTCGCTGCTCGTGGTCTAGATCTAGCTTCATTACTTTTTTATACGGACGAATGTACTTTTACCAATAATGGCATGTCCAATCAAAGAAATCATGTTTATTGGGACGACCATAACCCTGAGTAAATATTTTTTTTCTGTTTTAAAATAAATTTTATGCAAATTTTAAATAATTAAATTATGCCTACATAACTGAACATTGTATTTTACAGATTAATACAAGAAGGAAATTTTCAAAATAGATTTTCCATCAATGTTTGGGCTGCCGTAGTAGATGACCGTATAGTGAGTAAAACTTTTTTTAATATGAAGAAATTTACGTAAAAAATTGAAAGTAATAATACATTTTTTTAATTTCAGATTGGCCCCATTCAATTTCCAGAACGCTTAAACGGAAATTCATATTTACAATTTTTAAGGGAGCAATTGCCAGGTTTAATTTTAGCAGCTGGTTTACCTGCAGAAACTATAAACAACCTTATCTACATGCATGATGGAGCTCCGGCTCATACTGATCTTCGAGTAAGGAATGTTTTAAACCAACAATTCCCTGGACGTTAGATTGGGATTGGTGGCACCATTCCTTGGGCACCTCGTTCTCCCGATTTAAATTGTTGCGATTTCTACTTATGGGGTATAATTAAAAATATAGTTTACCGGGGAGATACATCAACCCGCGAATTAACTTGGCTACTAATTCAGCAGGCTTTTGCAAGTCTTACACCTGATGAAATTAGAAGATCAACGCAAGATATTTACGAAAGAAGTCGCCTTTGTATTCTAAATAATGGCATGCATTTTGAACAACTATAATGTAAAGGATTCAGTTTTTTAAAGTGTATTCAAAAGCAATTTGTCTTCAACAATTAAATTATAATTTTTTGTATGCATTATATTACATTAAAATTAGATACCCAAAAAAGTAATTAAATAAAAAAATATTCCCTAAAGTATGTTAAGTTAATAATTATAAAACGTTTTGTACTAATACTACATCAAAAAATGTAATTTAAAAAATAATATTATGTAATTATAAAATATATATCACATATTATTTTAAATAAAAAATTATTTCATTTAAATACTATGAGTATTTTTGCTTGAAAAATTAATTTATTATTTAATAATGCAAAATTTTTAATGTAATCACCGATTTGCCCTTTTTAATCTAGTATACTAAAATTAAAATTGGTATGAAAATAAAAGTAAATAAACGAATTTTCTTTGAAGTTAAAAAATAGTCACAACCCCTTAAACAAAAGTTTCAAAAAAATATTTAATGCATGTATAAAATTTTTCCCACTGCTGAAAATTAATATCAACGCAAAAAAATAAAATAAAATTTATAGTTTTAAGTTCCCAAAATAAATTTAATTTAAAAATTCGTTTGAAAATAGTACGTATTTTACAAATAATTATTGATTAAGGAAAAAATATCTATTTATTTAGTAATCTTCAATGCATTGAATTTGAATCAAGCGCTAATATATTCCTGTTGTCGTGAAAAAAACGGCGCGTGCTTTATTTACCGTTGATCGACTCCGAAAATCAAAATTCTTGAAGTGCTGGTGTAATTTATATGCACATCATTATTAAATATTCTGCTTTATTCTTTTTAAAAGCTACTTACTATCAAAAAAATTAAACTACTACTGTAAACGTGCTTTAAAGAAATTATATTTTTTTAAAATATTAAAATACTGAATTATAACCTCCTCTCATTCAAGAGCAAAGCTGCCATTCAGTAATATTGACGTAAAGTATAATTTCATCGTCTTCTTTAGTCCATATTATGGATCCAGATACAGATAAACCTTATAAGTGTACAGTTTGTGAGGCACGATTTAAAAGAAAACCATATTTAGATGCTCATAAAAGAACACACACAGGTGAAAAACCATATGAATGCGATTTATGCTCAAAAAGATTTACACAAAAATCTAGTTTAAATACTCATAAGAGTTCTCATACTGGTGAACGTCCATATGCTTGTGATATATGTAATAAAAGTTTTGCTGTTAAGAGTTATTTAAATGCACATCGCCAGACACACCAAACAGTAAAATCATTGACTTGTAAACAATTTTCTTTGACATTTACGTTAGAAGATCAATTTTCAGAGCATATGGAGACTCATACTGCTAAATCAAAAAAATACAGCTGTAATATTTGTAACCGCAGTTTTTTACGCGAAACTTATTTAATAAGACATCAGAATAGTAATCACGTAAATACAACACCAAACACTGAAGGCAGCTCAAATAATGATGAACAAGGTAGACCTCGAAATTTAGATACAGCTTCCTCAGCAGTTCATATTGATATTCCAATTGTTGAAATTCGGTATGGAAACCCGCCATTGGATAATTTGGGTAAACCTAAATCATCGATTATTTCCGAAGAAATTGCTAAGCTAAAAGTGCTTGAATCGATACCAAAATCAAAAAATAAGAGAATCACAAAAAGTGTAACATCATCAGTCCTACCATCTAAATTACCAGATGAAGTTAATTTGGTAGAATAAATAATAAAATGAAAATTCAGTCATTTAAATTGTCTACTTAAGAAAACATTTATAGGTTCTAATAATTTATGTATAACATAATTTTCGAATATAAATTTTTCGTAACAAATTATTTTTGGCTTTTATTTATTATTTATTAAAAAATTCATAAACGAAATTCACCAAACACTTCTTATATCTCATATTATTGAATAATTAAGCATTTAAATAATAGGTATTTAAATAAGTTTATTTTTATAAAAATAATTTATTTTAGAGCTTAATATAATATTAAAACTCAAATTTGTATAGTCTTTTTTTGAAATATTGCAACAAGAAGTAGAACGTTTAGAAATTGACCAATTTTTTTGGAGAACTTAAAAAATGTACATTTTTATAGAAATTAAGAAATAATTTAATTATTGCTTTTTTTATAAATAAATATATATGAAAATGAAATCCTATTTAAAATTTTACCTAAAAATTTAATCAAACTTGACATGTATCATTCTTTTTTTTTTAATGCATGTGTATCTGCTACAGAAATTAAAGAATATTGTATGCAATAGGTAGTTATTAAATCAAAAGTCAAATCATTTTATAATAAATATAATAATTCATTATGAATTTTAATAAAATAAAGAGTATCAAAAGAAAGCTAAAAAAATGGTCAACAATTTTTAAACAAAAAAAAAGTTTCAAAGAATTGAGTTTAAAATTTTCTTGTTAATGTTTATAGAATTTGATTGTTAAAAGAGAGTATTTTGTTCTCTCTGCAATAATATTTTTTAATAAACTTAACAACGTTATTATAAAATTTATTGATTTGAATTTTTTTTTATCGATATGAAATAAATATAATACAATTTAAAATACAAAAAATTTAATATCACAGAGTATTGTATTTAATTATTTACATTTTATTTTTTAATCATATAAATTACAAGATTTGTAAATTTTTTGATTTTTTTTTAAATTGTATTTACAAAGTAAAATTTTATTATTTTTTAAAGTAGTTCTAGCAAATATTTATAATTTAAAAACAATTAAAACAATAAATTAAAAATTGAATTTTGATATAGAATATTTAAGACTAATTACAAAATGCAATATCACTAGAGCCCTTTCTACATCAGATTAAAAGTTGATATTAAATGTGGTCATCTGTAAAATGTACGTAGTATAGTTGGTAGTTATTCACGATTAATATAATCAAAAATCTCCAACTACACTTTGTAACTTTAAAGATTTCCAGACTTTATATCAACTTTAAATCTGATGTAGAAAGGTCTTAGGATTGCAAGATACATTCCATAATTATATCTTAAATTATTATGCTACTACAGAATAAAATCTAGAAAAGAATTAGCAATATCAATAATTTAATTAATTAATTTTTTTTATATAAAACTACTCAATTTATGTACTTAATTTAAAGGGTGCCAACATTATTTAAAATGGATCATCGAGTAGCTGTGTAAATGCCCAAGTTGTAGCAGTAGTTCCAAACATTATGGTTACAATAATAATTTTTTGTAACGAAGGTCTTGGTGTGAAGCTTTTTTACAAAGAAATTCTGATAGAATGTTCGACGTTACAAAAAGTTTCACATAGTCTGCATACAAAACAATCTGTTTTTGGAGAACTCCAAAATCAAAATGGATTAGTAGTCCATTGTCTTGTTTATCGTTGTCATAACAAATGCAACAATGCATGGAACTATTAGCATTTTCAAGCTGAAATGATCCAATTGACATTTTTCTAAAACTTGTTTAGTTCAAGATCGATAACTGTTCTAGGCTGTAAAAAAAAATATTTACAAATTTTTTTAATATAGTGCACATAATTTTTTATGTAAATATTCTAATACCTTTGACAATTACATAATACGCATCACAAAACATTTCCTACTTCTCTTAAATGAAAAACAATATCATACTAATTTCAATAACTATAACGGAACTCTAAAAGAAATACAAGATAATTTACCACATGGAATACAAACACATTTCCTACTTCTCTTAAATGAAAAACAATATCATACTAATTTCAATAACTATAACGGAACTCTAAAAGAAATACAAGATAATTTACCACATGGAATACAAACACATTTTAATACTTAATTCCATAATAGATTTCCAAAATACACTTAAACACTTACTCACATTCTGTTCGACTTCTATTAATGATGATCCTGCAACTTTGTATATTTATCAATAACCCATGTAAGTAAATCTTTATGGGCATCGATATGTGGACTAGTTACTAATTATTCTATTAATTTATAAATATTATATTTTTATGCCTTTTTGGTAAATTTAAATGATGGATAATTATTTGATTCCTGTTTTTGTATTGCATAACCAATAAGATGCAGAATTTTATGAACTCGAGGTTCTGAAACAGTTTCTAGCTTTTAAATTAAATGCTCTTGATAAAACTTTTTGCATTATTAACAACATAACATCACAATCAATCAATTTTGTAATAGTTTTAAACTTGATTGTTGGTTTTGGTAGTTTTAGTGGTGGGCAACATTGTAATTCACTAGCAGCTTTTCTCCTTTTTCTTTGAGGTTCTTCTGATTTACTAAATTCTTCTTTAGTATAATTATGTAAAAATACATTATAACCAGAATAATATTCTTCTTTAAATTCATATACACCTTTGACAGATGAAATGACAGTTGCTTCTTTAAAAACTGCAACGTCATTTATAACTTTTTCCATACACTTTTTATAATGAACATCAAGTTTTATTTAATTCTGAATGAGAAAAATTAAATATATCGTCTCCTTTACATTGACATGGCTAGATTAATAGACCAGCGTTTTCTTTATCGTTGTCATAACAAATCCAACAATGCTTAGCATTTTCAGTCTCAAATGATGCAATTTGCAAATGAATATGAATTATAAATTGGCATACAAACAAATTTTAATACTAAATTCCATACTTAGATTTCCAAAATACACTTAAAGTTTCACTAAATAGCATGAAAGTTTGCGTTAGTAACATGAATCTTCATTGCTTTAATAGCGAGGCATTAATCTGTTATTGTAAAACGGTATAAAAGAATTAAGTAATCGTTTGATCTTCCCCTTGATCACCATATTCATGACATATTTTATCAGCTGCAATAATGATTAAAAAATCCACCACGAATCTATTGAGAAAAGTTATTTGATATTTTTAAAAGTAAAAATTGTTTATTCATTTAATGTAAAAAAAGCATACCTTCAAATAGACTGCTACAAGCTTTTCCACATTCTTTACATTTAATTGATACTTTTTTCATCATTTTAAATTCTTTAATAAAATGTAGGTTCACCTGATTGTTTCATAGTTTTTTCGCATTCATTAAATTTAAAAGATTTTCTCTTAGTGTATTTTGGAGTAACGATGCCTGAATTTTTAACTTTTAATAAAAGATTTTTCACATTCATAAGGTTTTTCTTCTGTATGAATTTTTTTGGATACTTGAAAGATGAGTTAACTGATTTTAATACTGGTTGTAACTGTTTTTCACATTGTACGAAGATAAGGCTTTGTTAGTAAATTCGCTTATGAATTTTCAAATGGCAAAACTCTTGTTTAATTTCAAAGACAAATTTATGCAAAATCATTACATATTAATAAGCATTTACTGCATTGCATATGATTCCAGCAGGTTCATTTTACTTCTTTCTGCAAATAACATTAAATAATTTTTAATCAGTTGACATAAATAATAAATAGAGGTTATAATTAACTTACCAATTAATTAGTTTTCTTTTTTTTTTTAACTATTTTTAAGTATTGTATACTTTTTTTTGAGTAACTTAATTAAAAATAAATTTCACCAGAATTTGCATGCATTTATTTTAATAATCACAAGTAATAATATGGCGAGAAATTAAAATTGAAAAAATGAGAAATTCTACTAACTGGATCTATTAATTATTTATTTTTACTATTATTAATAATAATTATTCATTAATAATTAGTGATAAGACAAAAATAAAAGTAAGGTATTTACTTTTATACCCACATGACTCATGCACATGAGCATGACGAAATAAAATTAAAAATCAGATTACCATTGTCGGTAATAGCGGTTTCTATCATATTAGTATTTGCGAATTTACCTTCGCTCTGCTATATAGTGCTATATATTAAAAAAAAAAATTAATTGTACGTCCCATTTACAAATACCCTGTATACTATATACTATATATATTTAAAAATTTATTTGTCTGTCTGTCTGTCTGTACCCTAATGACTCAAGTACCGCCGAACCAAAACCTATAATTTTTCATTAAGTTTAACCTACGCTGATCTGAATAGTTTGAATGTGTTTGTATAATTATAAATTTGTAGTGAAACAAAAATTTTTTAAGCAACAGAAAAATATTGAAGTAAATGTGAACAGGAGGGACTGAGCCTCATCTGAAAAATCTGAACGCGTTTGCATAATTATAAATTTGCAGTGAAAATTGATTTCTTGAAGCAACACAAATAGAAGTAAATGCGACACATTTTTGCTAGTACTATATATAGTTGAAAATTTATTGTTTGTCTGTCTGTCTGTCAGTACCCTCATCACTCAAGTACCGCCGAACCAATTAGCATGAAACCGATGTCAAAATGAAGAAAAAAACTCTGCGGGTGACATAGGCTATAGATTTTTTGCTCAGCTATCGTAGTTTTTGAGATATTTAAGTTTCAGTAATTTTGAACTTGTTAAAATTTTAAAACGTTTTTAAATTTGTTGAAATATCTCGAGACTATGGACAAATTTTACTGTCAGAAGTTTGTAGTCTCTGATTCGGCACCAATTTTTACGTATTCTCCTAAATTTTTATTCAAAACGGAGGTATCTTTAAAATTTTATAAAATATTTCTCAAGCTGGTAAAAAATTTTTTTTCATTTTCTTATTTTTTATGGTATTTTTAATAATTTATTTGTGTGCCTGTGTTTAATGAACGAAATTACATAAAACCGATGTTAAAATAAGTTAAAATAAAAAATTTTTACTATTTTTGGAAAAGATTAAATTTTATGAAAATTTGGTGAAAAACTGAAATATCTAAAAAATAAAATAAAAATTTAATTTCGCCATTGGCATTGTCGGTATTGCTTGATTCAGTAAATTCGAGAACCATCTATATTTACATATCTTAATACCATATACTATATGGGTCGATATTCCTCAAGTGTATGTAAACCTAGTTCTTGGGTCTTCAAATCAGTCCCAAAATATTTTTCGCTCAAAGTACTATCGATAATAAGTTACCTCCCCAAGTTTTAGCCTCCTAGATCTTGTTCTTGATTTTTTACAGCCAAATTACTTTTTTTTGTTCTTTTTATTTTTTTAAATTTAGGAGCGCAAAAATTATTAAAAACTCTCTCAGACTCTTATTTAATTGAAAAAAATTTTTCCTCTTAGGCCCGGATAAAAATTTCTCTGGCTATCCGATTCCATGGTTCAAATTTTTTTTTGAGCTCGCATGCGCGAGATATCAAATAAATACGTTCCAACTTCTAGCATTCTTAACTCCCCTGCTGACAAACCTGTTTTACTTTTTAAATACCCAAAATTTTTGTCTTCATGAAAACTTTTTATGGTAAAATTTATGTTTAGTTTTTTGGCTCCCTTAAAAAACTAGAGCAAAAAAAATGTTTCAAAAATTTTCATTTTTTAAAAATTTCAAATTTCCCGCCCAGTCACGTAACCAATCAAAAATATGACCAAAAATTTGGATTCCTTGGGAAATTTTACCTAAGTATATATATTTTTATGTTTTTACAATCTTATATGTTGAGACAGCGAAAATTGAAAGAATTTCCCCATTAATGTCGATTAATTTATATTTCATACTTATTAAGCACAATTAAAAAAAAAAAAATGAATGGTGTCGTCTTGAAAAATGACCTTCACCGATTGACACCTAATTTGGCAGATGTTTTTATGTATCTGAAACATGATTCCTCCCAATTGCTTAGTCCTCTAGGTGCAAAAGTGCCCACAAAAGGGCCCATTTGAATTTTTTTAGAAGTTTTCAAATTTACTCATAATTTTTCTAGCAATAAATTTATAAAACCGAAAAGATGCAAAAAAAATATTTTCAATACATACCCCTATGAAAAATTCCCCGGTAAATTCGATTTTTGGTTGGTATTAGCCTAAAATGCTTCAAGACGCCAGAAAATGAATTTCGAACTCTGATTTTGATTTTTTAGAAATTCGAATTAGTAATTTTTGTGCTCTTAAAATTTAAAAAAATAAATGCACAAAAAAAAGTAATTTAGCTGTAAAAAAACAAGAAGATCTAGGAGGCTAAAACTTGGAGAGGTAACTTATTTTCGATAGTACTTTAAGCGAAAAATATTTTGGGACCGATTTGAAGACCCAAGAATTAGGTGTACATATACTTGAGGAATCTCGACCCATATATATTTGAAAATTTATTTTTCTGTCTGTCTGTACTCAGTTAAATTTTTTTATTTTATCTATTATAATTATAGAATCAATCAGAACCTATAATTTTTCATTAATGTTTGACATACGCTGCTCTGAATAGTTTGAATGTGTTTATATACTTATAAATTTGTAGTGAAACATAATTTTTTGGCAAGGAATCTGATCAATATAAAATTATTCGAAACACCAATAATTCTACACAAAAATATTTTGCTGAATCGTTCTACTTCGAAAATAGTTGTGCCGAAAATATCAACACAAACTGTTTCTAATCGAAATATTCAACACACTATGTAAAGTGATATTTGTTTATGCTAATATGTATACGAAAGAAATCAGTTATTTAATATTTAAAATGGTGTGTTAAATACTTTGACTAAAAAAAATTTGTGTTGAACTTTTCAGTACAATGATTTTTGGTATAGAATGATTCTGTAAAACTTTTTTGTGTAGAATCATTGATTCGTCGAATAATTTTGTGTTGATCAGATCCTTTTCCAAACAAACAGAAGTAAATGAGATGTTATATATATATATCTTTAATATTTTTTAGAATTTAAAGTCTTTAAATTCACATTTTGCCTATGATACTAAAATTTTTAGTATTATAGCCTATTATACGTATTTTAGCCTATAATACTGAGGAAGCGCCGTATTTTAGAAATTAAATTTTTTTCTTGTTTACTATAGTAAAAATTCAAGCGCGCCCCAAATTTAGAGTAAATATTTTATTTATTTATTTCGTGTACATTTACATTTACTTTTTTATTACATCTTATAATATAATAATGATTAAAAAAATTTTAGTTATTTGTACAAGGACCACTCAAAAGACACCTAGAACTACATAAAATCCCAGATTTATAGCAATTGCACCTATTTTTTGAACAATGTCTTGCAGAAGCTCTACAATTGCATTTTTTATAACCTTGACCACCCGTAAACAATTGCTTGGCTGCAGCTTCTCTTAAAGATACTATGGTTTCTCTATATTTTTCTGATCCGGAGATGGGGTGAAACCATATTTGGCGTCAGCTATGATGACAGACAGCTTTGATCTAAACTAAACCATCGGTCAGGGGGTCTTCTTTGATAACAAGTTGACCTACAATAGACAATTCCAGCAGGCAGTTGGCAGCAGTCAACTCCATCTAGCTTTACGGTGCAGAGGTGTGGCGGACAATGTCCGTATAAAAAAATACTGCAAGAAACTAAAAGCTGTACAGAGGCAGGGGGCACCTTGAATCGCTTCCTTGTACAAGACTGCATCGCTTGCTTGTACAAGAGCTGGCGATCCAGGAAGTGGCTTGGTTAATTTCCATTGATCTGTTAACTTTAGAAAGGCAGGCGATCTATAACGGTGAGGGAGAAGAGCAATAATTGCATTAATTATCCTGAGATATTGCGCCAGGTTACCTCACTATTTAACTAGTTAAGAAACTTTGGATAACGCGATAGTAACTATCGGTTAGATATACATAATTTAGAATTTCATTTTTTTTAAATATCATGTTAAACGTATATCCTTATTTCTAACGCCAATCGAAGAGATCCTTAAATGACCTCTCCGGGAATAGTAGCAACAGAAAAATTTGATATACTTAGCACTATAATAACAAAAATTAGAAACTCTGTTTTACAACTATTTTAGTAAATATCAACAGTTTTAGCTATATGTGTTTTTTTGTAACTGAAAGCTTTGGGTTGTAAATTTTTTCAATATTTGAAAAATTTTTACAATTTAAAATTTATTTTAATTTGATTGTTTGGTTGATCATAACTAACTTAAAAAATGTATTGTTTTTTTATGTTTTTACAAACTTTATAGTTTAACCTTTTTGAGCATACTTGTTAAATATAAAAATAAGCATGTTTGATATATACTCTCTTTAATCCTAAAAAATTTAAAGATAATATGCATGTTACAATGGGCATTTTTACTAAGATGAGAAAGATACAAATTACAAATGGATTGTTTATGATCATTGTTATTAATATAAATACATGCAGATTTTAATAAAATTTAAAATTACATACGATGGTGCTATTTCAGATCCCTGCTGCATTATAGCCCCGGCACAAAACCATAGAGAATTCTTTATAGTAAACTGATTCCTTAAATTTTCTGGATTCTCTATGCATGGATATGGATTATTCCACTCTGATGGACATATTCTACCAAGCACAAAAAATAATAATGAAACTGCTGTATAAACACAAATTAAATATAGCCATACTCTTGTGGAAAATGGTAAAAGAAAAGACATTAAACTTGGAGGAGCTGCCTTTGGTTTTTGATAAAGTATGCTTATTCCTGTAAGTAAATTTTATTCTTCATATTAATTATTTTTAAAAAATCACTATTGTCTTTCAACAAATTTTTAATATAAATAAATAATAATTTTCTAGAGAAATAAACAAATGAACATAAAGATTGGCATGTCTTTATAAATATTTAATTATAAATATTTAAAAAAACAATTTTTAAAAATTGATCAAAGAATTTAAACAATTTTATTGTTTGTCAAAAAAATATTTTGAAATCATCTAGTATTATAAAAATATCTATTTTTGAAATTTTTGTATTGACCAATATAAACCAGAATTTTTATTATATAACCCACCAGATTATGAATTTTAGATTCATAAAGTTCTGGGTTACATAAAAAATGACTAGTTGAAACTTTAGGTATCCCATTATAAGGCTTTTAAAGTGCACAAAAATATTTAGGGTTAGAATCGACCCATAACTTCTAGAGATTGTTCTAGTAACCCACAATACCAACAAAAATAAGTACATTATTTCTAAAACTTGATAACCCCAAAATTAGTAACTCATTCTGCGATTTTTTCATGTCCTATGATCGATTCCGAGATTAGAATTTGCGTATGGCTAAGATTTTGCCATAAGATCCCCTGAAATCCTGAAACCAGACTGCAGCCTAGTTAGCTTCAAAATTCAAAAGCAACATGTTATTTATTTAGGCATATTATTTGTTCAAGCACCTGTTGTGTATTTACCTTGTATAGTCAAACCAGTTTATTAATGTTGGTTGCTTTTGCACTTCTGTAGTTTTGTCGATGTTTGGTTCTTCTAGATCCCGAAGGATATATTTTCAGAAAGGAAAAGTAATTATTGAACTTGTAGAAATTATTTTATTATCTGTTATTTATATCCAAATATCTAAAAAGACCCTTCTACAATTTAATAGGTAATCACTTTTCCTCGAAAGCTCGGAATCTGTATTTGTGCGATTGCATGACTTAAATGACCCGAAGTAGTTGTTAAACTACAGATACTTTCCCATTATGTCTGTAGAGATAATTCCAAAGTAAGTATTCTTAGGGTGCATCTTGTTTGCATAAGCTTACCGTAAGGAGGGTAAAGAATAGGTTGGCTACTTTTGAGTATGGGGTGGAGGTTCTAATTACTTCTTTCTAAGGCGTTGCTTAATGGACTGTCTGTATCGTGATTGGATGCATCTTATGGATATGCATCTTATGTATATGTCGGAGGTGTTTATTTGCTTATTTGTAGTTTATTATATCTATGGTTGCTATGGAAATACAATTATCCAGTCATGTGTGAATTACATGCATAAATGAATTTGAGGAGATAAGATTTTATGCATAAGGAATTCGGAAACTAGTTGAGTTTGCCCGTCCGTAAATTTGCTAGTAGCATTAAAGATTAAAATATTTATTGAAAGAGAACTGCCCCCCCCACAAGGGGAGGGTAAAAATTACATTTTATTGGAGAAATTACGGGGTCTCCAGTCCCCTCTATTAAAATCATTTTTTTGCTTAGATTAACATAGCATATAAGTTTACATAGATTAGGATAAAAATATAAATCTGTATATAATTTAATAAAAATATAAAATTATTTGTACAACAAACAATATAAAATTTTGATTATAAAATGCATATTTGCTTACTTAATAAATAAATAAATAACTGAATATGACGACCCTTGAAACGTGACTGGGTAGGCATTACAGCAGAATGAAAAAAATAAAAGAACAAAAATAAATTTGAAAATAGGAAGAAAAAATGTATAAATAGATATATATTAATATTAATTAATTATATTGCCGTACTCCAGAAACGTGCTCGACATATATGTCTCTTGACCAGTGAATCGTATCGTAGGCTCCTCATCATCTGCGCATAACGCTGGTTGATGTTAAGGAGTCTGATGATCCGCTCGTTTCGCCAGTCCCATCCACCAAGAGAGCCAATGACAAAGGCATCTATTTCAACTGTGTAACCCTTTCCTCTGAGACTCTCAGCTAGGAGATGGTAATGACCAGGTTTACGTTGTCTAGCTTCGTCGAATGCGACCATACGGTTCTCAAAGGGAACGGTTACGTCGATGATTATGATATTACGCTTGACATCGTCACGAATAACAATGTCAGGACGTAGTAGAGCCAAATCGCCGACTTCTCCTGGTACAGTCTGGTTTGTAGTCACTATCTCACGGGTCTTTAGTGCTTTCACGAGACGGTCCTGTATAGTATTGTGTCGTCTTTGGATCCCGTCTGAGTGTACTCCACAGTGCCTATTCACATGGGGCAAGGTTTCTAGCGGGTGAACGCATTTACGGCAACGTTTGTCACCTTGCCTTTCCCAATGTATAGCCGCATTTAGTGGTAGACGATTGAGTTTAGCTCGGTGGACAAAGCGCCAGTCACAAAAACGAGTGAAGTTTCCACACCTTAAATAGTGGTTTGAAAATTTACACTTGCTGGTTACTTCATAAACCTAGCCCTGGTCCTTTTTAGCGAGCAGTGATTTTAAGTAGTGACCAGTAAGAGCTGCTCGCATCCTACGCATTATCTGTGATCTGGACTGTGGGAGCACAACTACTGTCTTGTCTCTTTTCGTGTTGCACTCTAATGAGTATTTGTGGCGGTCTACACTCCAGTGCCATTTCAATCCAAGTCGAGTAATTTGCCTACGGGCAGCAATTCTCGACCTGGACCAGAATAAATCTGTTTGTGTTCCCACCATCATGTCATCATCAAGGCTGCCTGACAGGAATCTTGCGCAATCAACCTCAGAAGCCGTTTTTTTCATCCTAATAGAGGCCACCTCTCTGAGTGACAACATGGCCAATTCGTTCACCATCGCATCTTTGCAGGTTAAAATCTTGAATGCATGTGCGATGGTCAGCAAATCGACCATGTCGGCTAGGGGAAGTAGACCTCCTCCGCCCCTGTTCGGGGGGAGAAAGACTAGCTCTCTGAGGCAGACTCATCCAATTCTTTGCCATCTTTTTAATTGCTTTATCGGCTTCTTTAAGAGGTTTCTTCTCCACGTTGGCACCCTGGAGTAAAAAATCTAAACGAGGTAAAATAAAATTTGACATAGAGTCAAGTTTTTGCCAAGGGGCCAACAAGGAGTCATTGATTTTATCAAGGTCCTGCCTGACATCCTCGATGGATGACACAGGAGTTTGACGCACTTCGTACCCAGTAGGGATGCCTAAATGTTGGTATGGGTCACCCGATCGTAACGTCTGGATACACTGTCCTTCAATGGTAAATACCGTTGGTAACACCGCATTGTTTCCACGACCTTTTATATGTAGAGAGGCACATTTTTGTGGGTTAAATGTGAGACCAACAACGGCAGACGCTTCTTTTGCTGTCCTTAGAAGCGTGCGCATTCCCTCAACCGAGTCCGCCAGGAACGACATATCATCCGCATATGTTAAGTTATTAATTTTTTGATTAGCTAGTTTATAGCCTTGACCTGTTCTTTGGACAGACCTCAGAACAGGTTCACGTGTAAGATTAAATATTATGAGACTCAATGGACATCTCTGTCTGACTTCCGATAGAATTCGAATCGGAGCAGTGTATCCTGTGGCAATTCGTACTTGAGTTGTCAGGTCATCGTAAAGTGACTCTATAATCCGTCTGGTTTTTTCTGGAAGCCCATGTGCCTCAAGGGCCTTGTGTATTGATTCATGGGGGACGGATGGGAAAGCATTGGTTAAATCTAACCATGCTATGACAACCTCCTTCTTGCTATTTCGCGCATCGTGAATGGCCTCCTTCATCACGAAGTTGTGCTCGTAGCAACCTTCGTAATTCAGGAAGCCCTTCTACGATGCGCTCAGCCTACCATTAGTGACTGCCCAAGTTGTAATCTGGTCAGCCATAATGGCAGCGTAAAGCTTTGGGGTGGTGTCTCTCACGGCAATCAATCTCCAGTTTCGTAAGTCATGTGTTTCGCCCTTTTTATATAAAAGGACGGTGTATGAAGTTTTCTAACTTGTAGGAACAGTCTCGAGTTGCATTACCTTGTTAAAGTAGGCAGTGAGTACATGAAAGCTTGTGTCCACCTTTTTTAAGTCTTTATATGTCACCCTGTCCGGTCCAGGGGACGAATTACTCATTTTCCAGAGTCTCCGCATAACTTCTAACCTTAAAATTAAAGATTATACTACATAGCATTATCGGCAATGAAATCATCAATCATAGTAAACCATAATCCACGATTGCACGACCAAATTATGCAAAGTCCTACTCACTAAACTCCCTTCCCTGTTACCTTAGACACATATTGCCCTGGACTGGGACTCCCTGTTGAGGTATAACTTGAGCCCAGGACGTGCCGCCCACAGATCTGCAACCACCCATCGTGCTTAAAAAAAATTAACCTGTCAGGAGAAGCGTTTTCTTTACTCGAGGAAACCATTCTGGTTTCCAAAGCTGGTCACCCATCCACGAATCTTGCACACTCAAAAAAGGTGTGCTCAACACTATCCGCCCCGCCTGCGCCGAAGAAGCACTGCCCTGTTCCTACCTTGCCCCATTTAAAGAACTGGCTACGAAAATATCCGTGTCCAGATAGGAACTGGGCGAGGTAGAAATCGACCACCCCTTTGATACCGGAAGCATTTTTTGTTATGTATTCAGCTTGTATGGTTTGGAAAGATATATTTTCGGAAAGGAAAAGTAATTATTGAACTCGTGGAGTTTATTTTATTATCCTTTATTTATATTCAAATATCAAGAAAGACGAAGGGTCTTAAGTAGGTAGAAAGTACAATTTAACGTGTAATCACTTTTCTTCAAAAGCATGGATTCTGTAATAGTACGATTGCCTGACTTAAATGACTCAAAGTAGTTATTAAACTACAGACTCGTTCGGCTCCCACTGCAAGTATTCTGTGAGTACATATTATTGTGGGGGGAGGTTCTAATTAGTTTATTCTAAGGCATCACTTAACAGTGTTTTTGTCTGTATTGTGATTATGCGCATATTATGTATATGTGGATGGTGACTATTTGCTTATTTGTAGTTTCTTATATCTTTGGTTGCTATGAAAATGCAATTACCCGGTAATGTGTGAATTGCGTTCGTGAATATCTTTGAGAAGATAAGATAATAAACATGATGATTTAAGAACTGGTTAAGATTGCCCGACCGTAAATTCGCTAATAGCATTAAAGATCAATGCATTTGCTATAGAATTATACTTTCCCTGTCTTCTGTGAATTACATCCATGGATGACATTAAAAGGATAAGATTATGTGCACGAGAAATTCAGAAAATAATTAAGTTTGCCTAAGTTTAAATTCGTTTGTACAGCGCTAGTAAAATTAAGGATTAAAGGACAAAAATATGGAGGCAAAATACAACATAGCTTACTTTTTAAAAATTAGAGGGAGAGGGGAAAGGATCTAAAACAAAAGGATTGAAAATAACCGTTCGGTCAAATTAGCTGAATTTTGGAACATAGATGGCGACCTTCAACAAACAAAGGTGGATGCTGGGTAAGGACATGATGCTAGAGTGGCAAGCACTCTGGCAGAATCGCGCTGATATTAGCTTAATCAAGCATCTTATAAAGGAAGTTGGGCCTTCATCTATAGTCGATGGATTTGAAATTACTGGGAAGTCAAGGTATAAAGCAAAGGGATATGTAACGTATGTGATAAGAAATAGGCTAGAAAATGAAATTTGGAAGAGCATATATTGACAGAGCCATTGGAAGGTAAAGCTTTCGAATCTTTTTATTGTTCGAAAGGTTTAAATTTAAACAGAAAGTGAAACAGCATGCATTGACTCATCTGAATAAGGAATTTGCATGTGCTAAATGTGGTAAAGTTTTTAAAACGCAAAGGTTTTTGGTGTCACAAAGAATCCTACAAGGGTTTCAGTTCTAAGGTGGTTTGTAAAATTTTCGGGTGGAAGGACAGTTTGGTGAGACATGACATAAATAATACGTCTGTTGTATACAATATACATGTATAATTTTCGTAAGATTTTCTGAATATTTTCTTACAGCTACAATATCTTTATAGATTATTCGTTTCTGGTTACCTGCCACTCCTATCCAGGGTGAATTAGTGGTTATTGAGTTCGGGCTTTCTCGATAGTTCCCTCTCTTTTAAAGAGAAAAAAGGTAGCAAAAGGCCGCGCTTGTAATTTCGGGTGCATAAGCGGGTTAACGAGAATTTTCACAAGTCGTATTGTTCAGTTTCTGAGTACCCACAGTTGTTACAACCACCGCATGTGGCACTATTAAGTAAAAAGAGAAAGGGAAATATAAAAACTCAATATAAAGACTCAATAGATTCTAGTAAGGATTTAGATGTATATATTTTTTTCTTATTTTAAGTATGTAAGTTAAGTATTAATTTATTTGAATGTGATTTAGGTTTAAATTTTCCCAGAGTATTAAATATATAAATATAATTTGTATTTTCCCAAGCATATTTGTAAAAGGTAAGGTGAATTGTATTTTTATTGATTGTAGAATACAATGCAATATTTAAAAAAATTTGTATAAAATATAAATTATGATTTTATATTCTTAATTGACTCCTATTCTAATCAAAGGTGATATGGTATTTATCATAAAAAATTCATGGTTTGTATTTCACAGCTTTATGTAAAGTGTGGAAAAATAAAATTTAAGTTATTATATTTTTATTTTTTCACTACTCTGAGCTTTATTGCATGTAGAAAAAGATTTTTCAGTACGGCGATACTAGTTAAATTTAGGTGTGTATTTTAGGAAAACTTCAATAACATCGGTAATTGTAAAAAAAAATTATAACAGATTTGTGTGTTCACACAACCAACGAGCATAGGATATGCTTACTTAAAACAAACCTGGTTGAAAGTTGGAGCTGCCTAATATATACATATATATCTCTATATTATAAATTTTCAAATTTTATTTCACCACCAACCCCCCTCCCCTAAAACGTCATTTTTTTACCCCCCCCCTACCGAGCCAGAATTTTTTAAATACCCCATTCAATAAATATGTATCATATCTTTTCTCATCTTCAGGAAAGTTACTAACACTTAAAATTACCTGACATCTTGTACATTTATATTGAAAATCTTGTCGTAATCCTGATTGTTTGTTAGGTTTTATATATTCTAGGTCTTCAAATTCACAGCAATTTATTTTACGATGTGCCGTAAAAACTTTTTGTAATTCATTGAAAACGTACTGTGGATTTGAAATGCAATTAAGTTCGAAGTCTATATCAGAATCATGTATAATTTCAATCATCATTAGTTGGATCTTCATTATTGTTGGTCCACTCATTATGATAAGTAGGAAATTCATTATTTTCGTTGTCATTGATATTTATTTCATTGTCGATATTTAACCCGTCAACTTCCGAAGCAAACTGATCTGCATTTATAACTTTTTCGACCTCATTGTCCGTTTGTCTGTCATTACCAATCCTTATACATCCTCTTTCAACAATGATTGGGACAAACTCATATTGTCCAATAAAGTCATTTTTGTTTTGTAGGGGGGATTGTTCATTTTCCTTTTCGTCATCAGGATTTTTCATATTTTGGGTCAAAAGTTTGAACACTGTGTTTCTATCATTTGTTTTAAAACATCGGGCAGTTCCATCCGGTTTAGTATAACCATTCTCTCCTTTGGAATGTGAATCGAAAATGTAAAAGGTTTCTCCAATTTTTAACAAAGCCACTGCATAACAATCAATAGTCAAAACTCCTGATATATCGGTTTTAAATTCATTCAAAATAAATTCTTTTAAATTGGGCAGTCCCTCAATACTTTCACGAAAAACACTTCCTCTTGTAGTTTCTCCAAACGAAAAATTAAATATTTTTCCTGATATTTGCATATTTGGTATTAAATCGCTACAGCATAAATAATTATGGTTTCTTTCGCTTTGGTCAATTTTACGGTAATTTGAAGAAGCATTAAAATACGAATCTCCGACAATAAGGATATCATTAATCGTATCTTTGGTTTAATAATTAGGATTTGTAATGGAAGCAAACAGAATAGAAGATGCAGCGTTTGCTGTGCACTGTTTTCCCCGAGAGTCTATTGAAAACCTGTCATTACATTGATGAAAGTCCCCTCCAATACTTGAATATAATTTACTGATATTTGCATTATCAGAAATACAATTCTCAGTTTATGGAACAGTGGAGTTTAGATCAATACTAGGAATTTGATGAACTAAAACATCATCTGTTAGCATTGAAAAAGATGATTCAGTAATATTTGAAATATTTGCAGCTCGAACATCATCCTTCTCAATTAAAATTGAAGATTCAACATTACTTGAAAATTGTTCAATGTTTGAAATTGAAGATTCAGCGTTACTTGAATTTTTTGGAATATTCAAAATCGAAGATTGAGGGTTACTTGAAATATTTTCAGGTGCACTGTTTTCATCTAAATGCCCATTTCTTTTCTTCCTGTTTTGTAAATACAAGAACTTATAAGTTAAGAGAAATACATATGTACATATAGCGATTTGGCCCGGCTATGCCCGTATAATACTGTGAAATAGTTTTTACATATCTAGGGCAAAAAAGCCTATTTTCTGCCCTAGATATACGGCTTTTTTGCCCATTATATGTAAAACTATTGTTTAGAACACGGGACAAAACATGGGGTTCGACTTTTGCATGCTGTCTGCACTCGCTCGTACATACAACTTTATGCACAGCCGAAACCAATATTTTATCCCTTGTTTAATAAATAGTTATTTCCCTTGTGTAATAGATAGCGCTGAATCAGCGCTTATTTTCAACGCTAAATAATCGCTAAGGCCCCATCTACAGAAGCCGTAAAAGGGGGTCGCAACCGCAAGCGTGAGCGCAATGCAATTCGCAGAAACTAATTTTGGCTCCTGCACAACTCCAAATAAACAAAATTTTCTTCTGCGCATTGCGTTGAGCCTCAGATTTACGGTTTCTGTATATGGGTTCTTACAGCGTTTCTAGAATCAGCTTTAGGCCCAATCTACAGAAACCGTAAATCCGACGCTCAGCGCAATGCGCAGAAGAAAATTTTATGTCTTTCAAATTGTGTAAAGGCCACAATTGGTTTCAGCGCATTGCGCCGCAATTGCGCTTGCGGTACGCCCCCCTTTTGCAGCTTCTGTAGATGGGGCCTAAACCATCGATAAATCAGCGCTGATTAAGCGCTTATTTAGTGCAAACAAAATAAGTTAGAAATATTTAATTTTAGTTAGAAATATTTTATTTTTTTTACAATTATTATTAAAAAATTGTTTAAAAATTTTTTAGGGAAAGGCGGAGGGAGTTCTTTTAAAACGGTAGAGCCGAAATTGGACAATTTTTTCGAAAAAATTCCGTATTTTTAAAATTAGAGAAAAAAATTAGCGGAAGATTGTTTCTGAAGGTTTTTAGGTGTGCTGTGCTAGAATTTTAGACTTAAATTTTAAAATAAAATTTACTGTCCCAAAATTGGCCAATTTTTAAAAAAAAATGTCAATTTTTTTAAAACGGAAAAAACAATTGTTGAATACCTTTTGTGGGGTTTTCTGGTCAGCAGAATCTGAATTTAACACCTAAAATTCGTAATTGAAAACTGCGAAACAGAAATTAACCAATTTTGAAGAAAAAATAACGCAAAATTTTCAATAGTAGAAAACTAATAGATATAATTTCTGCATCTGCATCCAGGACTATGTAAGCTGAAATTTTTAATATTAAAAATGACAGACCCTAAATTGGCCAAATTTTGTAAAAAATCACAGATATTAAAAGTAAAAGATTACTGTGCGGAATTCCAATTCAACAACAGTTTGCAGTTTCGATTTTAGTAATTTCCACAATTCATTACAAATAAATTTAATTTTATATATTTTAAGTTTTTTGAAAAGATTCGTTAAAAAATTTACGAACAATTTAAATAACAATAAGTATTTATTGCAAATGGCAAAGACTTTTTCAGAGAGCTTGTAATAATTAATAAAAGTAATATATAGTGATTAGATAATGTGATTTTGTAATATTTCTAAAGCAACAAGGGTTGCCGTTAAAAAGGCTCAAATGCCAGCCAGCTTTTTTATCCTCTTTAGAAGTTAAAGTGCCATTCTTTGTACCAAAAATCAATGCATCTTCTTTTATGTATCTTAGTCCCATTTACCTCAATCCGTATTTGTTAATAAAATTTTAAATGATTGTTTAGTGTAATACAAGCTAGGCCATGTAACTATATTATAAAAAATATTATATGATAAAAAGTTTATGAATAGAGGAAGTATTAGCTTATAAATATTTTATTAGTAAATAAATAAATATATACACATAACTGTTTTGCTTAAATTTCGTTACAACTAACAAGGTAACGAAACGTTACACTTATATTTTGTTTCAACCATTACGTTAAATTTTCAGAAACATGGTTAAATTTTCAACCGAAACGGCTCCCAATTTCAACTAACTTATTGAAATTATAATAGAATTGCTAAAATATCAAATTAAAAATATAAGTATGTTAAAGTAACTCCTAGGTGAACAAAGTAAGCTGTAAAAACAGCCTATACGTCTTTACGATTAATTGCCAACATATTACAATTTACAAATTTCATAAATATACTTTAAAATTGATAAATGGTTGAAATTTTGTACCTCAGAAATTTACCTCATATTGAAAAAATATCAAAAATTCATTAACTAATTTTGAAAGTCACTTGATAAAAAAACGTTTTTTTTCAAAATTGAAGCCTCCAATTGATCATATAGCAAAAACCTCCCTTTTTGGGGCTGATTTTCTATAATTAAGGGTGTGCAACTTACGTTTAATCAAAAAGGACCAAAAATTCAAGATTAGCGTACCGAAAACCCGTATGAAACCAAATCTTACGAGGGCCAGAGCAAATGTAGCTTTGATACCCCTTTTTGGGTGCGCAGTTTTTGCTGATATCTGGGTGCAACCCCAATTTTTTTAAAAAGTTACTCCGATTTTCGTGATCAATGAACCGAAAAACGTATAGTAGACTAAATCTGGTGGTGGCCAGTAAAAATACAGAAAATGGAAAACTCGAAATAATATAGGTATATGTATTTATGCAAATATCAAATAAACTGCAAAATACAATGCTTTTTTCATAAATAATATCACCATGATGCCGAAATATTGGGGCTGAGCTTTTTATAAAAATATAACTCCTAGCGTATGTCAATTCGTTATGTTGCCATTTCCAAAAATAGCTTACTGTGATTTTTCTGCAGAATAACATTTTCTCAAAAATTTTCTACTTTTTCTTTTACCGCTAAGCCTGTATCGAGGCATTTCATCTTCTTCAGCAGGTTTACCACGTCGAAATCGATTATCCACCCTTAGCTCAAAAGAGCTACGTTTTTTGGAAAAATAACGAACGTTTTTTTCTTCGTTATTAGGCATTTCTACTTGCGAAATCACTGTGTAGTCTATTTTTTCAAAAGTAAATACCAATAATGATGAGCAAAAACAATTTTATAATATTAAAAACGATAAAAATTAAAATATTTGTCACAAATAAATCAATAGCAAACGGCTAATAGTTTATAGTATCTAACCATCAATAATCAGCTGTGATAATTATTCATAGAGGATAGGTACAGTGTAGTCGATTTTGGCGCGTAATCACATGTTTACATTATAGAAAAAGAGTATGCAGTTTTAGGTATTACCTCAATACTCTTATAATTTTAATAATTTTGTTTAGATAAAATAAATGTTTATATGAAACAATTATATTTTTCGTATAGTTTTAGCTGAATATATTTGAAAACAAATTTCTTTTCATAATAATTACAGTCGTGGTCAACATTTATTTAATATGTCTTACCCCAGACGAAGTAAGAGTGGTGAATTAAATCGCCTTCGCAGGGCTGTTCAATTTAAATATAATCAAAGAAACAAACTTCAGAGTTACCTACAAAGTGTATGGAAAAAGATTTTCAATATTATCTTATTAGTCTGAGTGAAGCATGCGTTAGCATGCTTTACTCAAGTTATATCCCCGCAGGAAAATGATCTAAGGTGAGTTAGTTTGCGCTTTATTGGTTTTATGAATATATATAAAACTTAGACCATAATATTCAAAATTTCATCAGGATCTTCACTATTATTTTATTTTTTAATTACGTTTTTTTTTAACAAAGTTATCCCAATTTTACGGACGCGCGTCAATTTTTATATTATTTCTATACTATAAAAATGTTAATATTGTCTATTTTTTCGTGATACTTATATCATTAATTATATTTTTTATTTATGTTAATTATTTAACAATAAAAAATATTATTTATTTAATGAATTAAATTATTTTAATTTTTTTTATTTCAATAGTATTTTTAATAAGATTTAAAATATTAAATTTAAAAAAAGAGTATTAAAAAAAAAGAATTTATGCGCATGCGTGTAAAGAACATACCATGAACACGCATGCGCACAACTCATTTTATTTTTTATTTAGAAAAAAAGTTATCTTATAGTAGGGTTATTTCGTTATTCAAAAATGAAAACCACGACCCTGACATGACCCTGACTGACTTACGATTTAATCTATGCGGGAATATCTTCAGAGAGGCCTAAAGAACATTGTATACAATGAATAAACCAGCGCTGGTGAAAATTGGGTGAAATCACCCCCGATTCCCCCCCCCCTTAAGCCCTAAAATTTAAATTGATCTTTTTTTGTAAATTTAACGACCCCTGGTAGGTTTTTAGGTCACTGAACACGAATATAATATCGGTTTTTACTGAAAATGATTTAGTTGCCCACAATAGGCAACTTCAGGATAATTTTTGGGTATTTTTAAATAGATCTATTTTTTAATTTTAACGATCCCTAATAGGTTTTTTGGGTCACTGAACATGAATATGATATCGGGTTTTAACAAAAATGATTTAGTTGCCCACAATAGGCAACTTCAGGTTAATTTTTGGGTTTTTTTAAATAGATCTTTTCTTTGTAATTTTAACGACCCCTAGTAGGTTTTTTGGGTCACTTAACACGAATATGATATCGGGTTTTAACAAAAATGATTTAGTTGCCCACAATAGGCAACTTCAGGTTAATTTTTGGGTATTTTTAAATAGATCTTTTTTTTAATTTTAACGACCCCTAGTAGGTTTTTTGGGTCACTGAACACGAATATGGTATCGGGTTTTAACGAAAATGATTTAGTTGCCCACAATAGGCAACTTCAGGTTAATTATTGGGTATTTTTAAATTGATCTTTTTTTGTAATTTTAACGACCCCTAGTAGGTTTTTTGGGTCACTGAACACGAATATGATATCGGGTTTAAACGAAAATGATTTAGTTGCCCACAATAGGCAACTTCAGGTTAATTTTTTGGGTATTTCTGAATAGTTTTTTTTTTGTAATTTTAACGACCCCTGCTAGGTTTTTTGGGTCACTGAACACGAATATGATATCGGGTTTTAACGAAAATGATTTAGTTGCCCACAATAGGCAACTTCAGGTTAATTTTTGGGTATTTTTAAATTGATCTTTTTTTGTAATTTTAACGACCCCTAGTAGGTTTTTTGGGTCACTGAACACGAATATGATATCGGGTTTTACCGAAAATGATTCAGTTTCCCACAATAGGCAACTTCATGTTAATTTTTAGTTATTTTTAAATAGATATTTTTTGTAATTTTAATAACCCCCAGTAGGTGTTTTGGGTCACTGAACACGAATATGATATCGGGTTTTACCGAAAATGATTCAGTTTCCCACAATAGGCAACTTCATGTTAATTTTTAGTTATTTTTAAATAGATATTTTTTGTAATTTTAATAACCCCCAGTAGGTTTTTTGGGTCACTGATCACGAATATGATATCGGGTTTTAACGAAAATTATTTAGTTGCCCACAATAGGCAACTTCAGGTTAATTTTTGGGTATTTTTAAATAGATCTTTTTTTTAATTTTAACGACCCCTAGTAGGTTTTTTGGCTCACTTAACACGAATATGATATCGGGTTTTAACGAAAATGATTTAGTTGCCCACAATAGGCAACTTCAGGTTAATTTTTGGGTATTTTTAAATAGATCTTTTTTTTAATTTTAACGACCCCTAGTAGGTTTTTTGGCTCACTTAACACGAATATGATATCGGGTTTTAACGAAAATGATTTAGTTGCCCACAATAGGCAACTTCAGGTTAATTTTTGGGTATTTTTAAATAGATCTTTTTTTGTAATTTTAACGACCCCTAGTAGGTTTTTTGGGTCACTGAACACGAATATGATATCGGGTTTAAACGAAAATGATTTAGTTGCCCACAATAGGCAACTTCAGGTTAATTTTTTGGGTATTTCTGAATAGTTTTTTTTTTGTAATTTTAACGACCCCTAGTAGGTTTTTCGGGGCACTGAACACGAATATGATATCGGGTTTAAACGAAAATGATTTAGTTGCCCACAATAGGCAACTTCAGGTTAATTTTTTGGTATTTTTAAATAGATCTTTTTTTTAATTTTAACGACCCCTAGTAGGTTTTTTGGGTCACTGAACACGAATATGGTATCGGGTTTTAACGAAAATGATTTAGTTGCCCACAATAGGCAACTTCAGGTTAATTTTTGGGTATTTTTAAATTGATCTTTTTTTGTAATTTTAACGACCCCTAGTAGGTTTTTTGGGTCACTGAACACGAATATGATATCGGGTTTAAACGAAAATGATTTAGTTGCCCACAATAGGCAACTTCAGGTTAATTTTTTGGGTATTTCTGAATAGTTTTTTTTTTGTAATTTTAACGACCCCTGCTAGGTTTTTTGGGTCACTGAACACGAATATGATATCGGGTTTTAACGAAAATGATTTAGTTGCCCACAATAGGCAACTTCAGGTTAATTTTTGGGTATTTTTAAATTGATCTTTTTTTGTAATTTTAACGACCCCTAGTAGGTTTTTTGGGTCACTGAACACGAATATGATATCGGGTTTTACCGAAAATGATTCAGTTTCCCACAATAGGCAACTTCATGTTAATTTTTAGTTATTTTTAAATAGATATTTTATGTAATTTTAATAACCCCCAGTAGGTGTTTTGGGTCACTGAACACGAATATGATATCGGGTTTTACCGAAAATGATTCAGTTTCCCACAATAGGCAACTTCATGTTAATTTTTAGTTATTTTTAAATAGATATTTTTTGTAATTTTAATAACCCCCAGTAGGTTTTTTGGGTCACTGATCACGAATATGATATCGGGTTTTAACGAAAATTATTTAGTTGCCCACAATAGGCAACTTCAGGTTAATTTTTGGGTATTTTTAAATAGATCTTTTTTTTAATTTTAACGACCCCTAGTAGGTTTTTTGGCTCACTTAACACGAATATGATATCGGGTTTTAACGAAAATGATTTAGTTGCCCACAATAGGCAACTTCAGGTTAATTTTTGGGTATTTTTAAATAGATCTTTTTTTTAATTTTAACGACCCCTAGTAGGTTTTTTGGCTCACTTAACACGAATATGATATCGGGTTTTAACGAAAATGATTTAGTTGCCCACAATAGGCAACTTCAGGTTAATTTTTGGGTATTTTTAAATAGATCTTTTTTTGTAATTTTAACGACCCCTAGTAGGTTTTTTGGGTCACTGAACACGAATATGATATCGGGTTTAAACGAAAATGATTTAGTTGCCCACAATAGGCAACTTCAGGTTAATTTTTTGGGTATTTCTGAATAGTTTTTTTTTTGTAATTTTAACGACCCCTAGTAGGTTTTTCGGGGCACTGAACACGAATATGATATCGGGTTTAAACGAAAATGATTTAGTTGCCCACAATAGGCAAATTCAGGTTAATTTTTGGGTATTTTTAAATAGATCTTTTTTTGTAATTTTAACTACCCCTAGTAGGTTTTTTGGGTCACTGAACATGATTATGATATCAGGTTGTACCGAAAATGATTCAGATGCCTACAATAGGCAACTTATAGTTAATTTTTGGGTATTTTTAAATAGATCTTTTTTTGTAATTTTAACGACCCTTAGTAGGTTTTTTGGGTCACTGAACACGAATATGATATCGGGTTTAAACGAAAATGATTTAGTTGCCCACAATAGGCAACTTCAGGTTAATTTTTTGGGTATTTCTGAATAGTTTTTTTTTTGTAATTTTAACGACCCCTGCTAGGTTTTTTGGCTCACTGAACACGAATATGATATCGGGTTTTAACGAAAATGATTTAGTTGCCCACAATAGGCAACTTCAGGTTAATTTTTAGTTATTTTTAAATAGATATTTTTTGTAATTTTAATAACCCCCAGTAGGTTTTTTGGGTCACTGGACACGAATATGATATCGGGTTTTAACGAAAATTATTTAGTTACCCACAATCAGTAAAAACCGTTATCATATTCGTGTTCAGTGACCCCAAAAAACCTACTTGGGGTCGTTAAATTTACAAAAAAAGATCAATTTAAATTTTAGGGCTTAAGTGGGGGGGGAATCGTGGGTAATTTCACCCAATTTTTACCAGCTCAAGTGTATTCATTGTATACAATTTTCTTTAGTGCTATGTGAAGAGATTCCCATAGGTTTCATCGTAAGTCAGCCAGTGTCTCGGTTTTCAGAAGTTTGGCCTTTTTTTACACCTAGGCCCCGACTATTATCAGTGCTGGTAAATTCAGAGAGCACCAGCGTTGATTTTGAATTATTATATTCTAATTCTTTATTTTTTTCACATCGAGTTTCTCGTCACCGAGTTCACTCTGTTTATATTTTTGGCATACAAAAATATTGATTAGATAATATTAATTAATTTCAAGAAAAGTATTATAAATTAATTTTTATTTAAAAAACAACTAAGGAAAAATTTTTTCGGCATAATTATAAAGGTTTTAGGTTTTATAACTAATTATAGTTTATTAACCATTAAAATAAACAAAGTGAACTTGTGAACAAACATCCAATTTTTATACAAGGTGACTACATGAAAATGTAAAAAATGTAAAATGTAATAATTCCAAATTAACGCTGCAGGCCTATTCTGTATTTGATTCACGCTGTTTTCACGTGAAATATAAGCGTGAAAACACGTGAAAGCATGCAATTTTAGGTTAAAAGTACGTGAGTCGAAGGAAATTAGTTATTGAAAATATGGGTTCTTAATTTTAGGTTAGATTTTATTGCGAATACACTCTGAAATTGATTCCCTTATAACCAAACTTTATTCGCGTTATACGAATGAATGAAAAACTAATGAAAAACTATAACGAATACTTAAAATTCGATAAAACCTTTCTAAAATAGATTTCTTGACTAGGTTAATTGAATTAATTGTAATAAATTAAAAATTCTGCAAAATATTAATATTTACTGTTAATATATTTGTAAATTTAATTACATATTTTTAATATTTTGAAATGTAAAGCATCATTTAAAAGCCTCACATAAATGAAATAAAGAATAAAATAGTCTTTGGCCCCGATACTTTATACCAGTTTTTTCTTTTCTATTAAAAAATTATGTTATATTCTTTTTTGTAAAGCGTTATACTCCACTCAATATGCGGATTTGGTTGATATACTAGCCCTCACCACGTTTGGTCTAGAATAGGTTTTTTGAGTTGCTGATCACAAATATTGAGGTAATTTCTATAGAAGATAAGGCTTCAATCAACAAAAACTAACCCCGAAGATAGGTATTTTCGCTATATTCATTACTCTAGCTGATTTAAGGGTGAATCTTGAGTTTATTTAATATAGGGCTCCGAAATTCGTAATTAGCGACCCAAAAAACCTATATATTAGAACAAATCTGGTGAGAGCTAGTAATTATTCCCCCCCTCACCCCACTGTAATTCAGTGTTAGACTATTAACATGGAACATGTTTATAGGGAGGGGGTACCTTAGAACTTGAATATTAAGGGGGGGGGTCAAATTTGTCCGGTTTAAGGGGGGGGGGGTCGAATGAGATTTAAAATAATTTCAATTTAGGGACTTTGAAAAATCTGGGCTTAGGGACTTGGAATAATTCGGTTTTAGGGACTTTAAATACTTTTGTTTTTTAAAAAAATTCATTTATCATGAAGTTATTTTTTTCACTTTATTATAAGGAAATATAACTTTGGTCATTATTGAAAATCTTATATAACTTCAGCAAGATCATCACAGAAGTAGAGTTCTCGAATATGGGTATAATAATGGATCTAATACTGGATGTAAAAAGTTTGCATAATGTACAAATGTAATCCTGTTTGTCGAACTTATTATTTTTTTACCAAATATGACCGTTGACCAATAGCTTTAAAAAATAATGACAGAAAATGATATTAATTTTTAGTTACGATTATTTATTTAGTATAGGAAATAAAATTTTTTTAAAGTAGGTATGTTTAAACTTAATATAAAATATTCAATATAATTGTTTATTAAAATTAATATTGATAATATTTAATTAAACTGTGGTAAAAATTTTATTGTCAGACATTTTCCAATTATCTGCAGTAAGTATTGGGATATAATTGCAATAATTATTTAGCAATTTTCTTTTGGCACTCCTTTCTAATATTGTGTCCTTAAATTTAATTCTAATTACTATTTAGGTAATCAAAAGAAAAAACTTTTAACTAATTAACTATTGATATATTCAATTTTTTGTTAAGATGTGTACAATAATTAACAAATATTTAACAAATATATAAGTAATTTTACATTTTTTAAGGAATTTTTTATTAAAAAATATATTAATAGTTACTGTAATTATAAATTATAAAATAATTATTTTTATTTTATATTTTATTTTACTGATTAATATATTTTTATCTTCACTCAGACTTCAAATTATTTATAATGACTTACTAGTTTATAACTACCTATAACTACTATTTTATAAAATTTTCAGGATCTTGAAAATGCCAACGAAGACGAAAAAAAAATTTCTAAATCTGAAATTCATTCAAACAATCAAGAAAACAAATTGATTGACAAATTAAAATCAGAAAATGATGATCTTAGAAATTACCTAGTAAAAAAAAGAGATCAAGATCTTAGATATTTTTTGGATAAGAAAAAGAAAGAAAAAGATCTTAGATATTATTTGACCAAAAAAAGAGAATAAAATAATCCTTATACCAAAATATTTTGTAATATTTATCAGGATGCCTTACCTATTTATTTTTTATCAGCTTGTAAAGATAATAAAAAAATACATTCAATAATAGATAAAATTTTATATTAATTATTAAAATAAATTTAAGAAAACATTTTACATATTTTTCATTAACATAATTATTGTATGAAATAAATAAACAATAAAAAATTAATTTATTAAGATAATTATATTTTTTTATAAGTAATTTTTGTTTGCCAAGGCACAAAAATTAGTAAATAATATTTCCAAAGATAAAATAAATTTAGTTATTAATTCATGTAGAAAATGAAAACAAGGTAAACTTTTTGTCGATAAGAGCATAGCTTGTTATTGAGATGGTCACTACCCACTCCTGTAATTATTTAATTTAATTTTATGTAAATGTAAATAATAAACCATTCCACATTTATGTACCTAGCCCTAGCTAAACTTATTCAAAAAAGTGTAACATACTCTTAGGGGCACTTATGTAATAGTTAACTTAATGACATTTTTTAATTTAATTTAATGATTAATTAATAATAATCAATTGAATTTGTATATAATAATTTAATTTAGAGTTTTTTCATTCATATTTTATAATTTTTAGTTATTAAAAATATGTTGTTTTGTTAATCACAAGCTCCAAACTTTTCGTATAATTTCGTCTTTACCGACAACTATAATATGTTATCTATCGCGCTCTTTCTATCTTATGTAAATCATAGGGCGAAAAGGGTATAAATAGCGTGAACTAAACACATAAAGCAAGCATTCGTGCATTATACGCTGTATTGTGTAGAAGGTCCAAAAGGTCCTGGTGAACATCTTCTCAACGAGTGTAAGTTACAAGGTATAAATTTTTCTTTTCTTCTTTTATTACTATAACGCGATCCCCCTACGTGATGCCGCTATTCCACGTTTAAGGGAAGAAAACATTTAATTATTCACGAGATCCCCCTACGTGATGCCGTTAATTCCACGTCTAAGGGAAGATATTATAATTCCTCATGTGAGATTCCTATACCGCATGAGAGTACTTGTCTAGGTGATGCTTTACCACCTGAAATTATATAACCGCGTATTTATAGTTGTGAGCTTTAATTAAAACCATTCGCTGAAACGTCATTTTTATCAAGCGCGGGTAAACGGCTGAGATCTCCTTAAGAGGCTGTCGTTTATTTTTATAACAAGCGCGGGTAAACGGACGTGTTCCTTTTTTAAATATTATTTATTAAATATTTATTTTACGCGGGTAAACGGCGGTGCATAAATAGTTGTATATGTGACTTTCCTTATGTAAATTATTAATTATTATTGTTATATTCTATTATATTACATTATTATATTAGCACACATACTTTATAAATTAATTATATTATATTATTCGCAACGTTATTAAATCCTGTATATATTTTTGATATTAATAAAATTAATCAATATTTTTGTTTATTCTCTTATATAAACCATTGAGTTGTTATTTACAAACCTTATCCTGGTATCCTATATTTTTATAATATAAGTAAAAGAACCAGTGGTCTACCACCCCCTGGGTGTGACCATTACATTATAAATAATTACGTTATAAATAAGTAGCGTTGACTATATTAATTCAAAATCAGTGTAGATAAATTGATTATAATATTATATTTTACTTATCTACGCTGATTTCGAATAAATATATGGCTATAGTGCCTCTTAATTATAACTAGCTACATTTATTCAAAATCAGTGTAGATAAATAGAAATAATATTATATTTTACTTATGTACACTGATTTCGAATAAATATATAGCTAGTGCTACTTAATTGTAACAAGTTTTGTTCTTATCGACAAAAAATTTACCTTTCTTTCATTATTACAATAATTACAATCGTTTAGTCCATTAGGGACTTTACAATGCCATGGAAGTAATAAGAATATTCAGACAAGATTCCTTTTTTTGAACCTGGAGTTCATGTGTGCTAAATATATTTTTCATTCTGAAGATTTGGATGACAAAAATTTTGGAGGCTTGCTTAAAAACTAATGATAATCCTGTTAAGAGTTCAATTTTTTTCTCCCAGAAGATCTCTAAAACATTTAATTTTATTCAATTTAATATTTTTGAATAATTTAATTGAAGTTTTTTATACTCACTTGAACAACGAAGGACTCGCTAACAGGTATTTCTCAAAGAAGCAATGCTTTTTCTGCTCGGATTAAAAAAATATTATACAAACTTAGTAAAATAGATATATTTTTTGCCTCTAGAATAATTTTTCCACTGTAACTTCCAAAATAACTGTGAAATATATAAAACTAATGAATAAAACACACTATCTTCTCTTGAATAAAATGAATATAATGTAGGACAGATAAATAAAATACCTTATTTAATGATGCCACAGTGATATTTTGTTGCAATGAAGAATAAAAAGCCTTTTGTCAATAAATTATCAGTAATTTTTAGCTATTTTCCACAAACATAAATCACAAACACAAATTTATTATTGTTTATTATATAAACATAAATCACAAACACTAGTTTATTATTGTTATATTATTCGACTAAGGGCTCATCATCATACTTCTTGAAAACACTATTATTTTTGTTTTTGCAAAATAATTATAATTTTGCTAAATAATAAAAGATAAAACTAATCTCTCCAAAAATAAATAGTCAGCTGTTGGGTAATACAAATTTTGCAGACTCCGCCGTCTCTCCCGTCGCGTCGTCACCTCCCGCTATTTTCCCTGGCTCCCTCTTTTCTTTTTTTAGAAAAATTTTCCTTGAAAAGGGAGAGTTATCGCATCTGCAGAATTTTTCACAGATCATTTTTCTAATTTTCTTTTTTTATTTTAATTGATATTAAACTAATGGGACGGTGAGAAAAATTACAGTGCTCTCATTCGCCTAAGCGCACCAAAATGGCGTCAAGGCAGTACTCTTAAAATAAAGATAATAAAACTGTGGGAGACATAGGCCATAGTTTTGCGACTGAGCTTTCGTACTTTTGGAGAAATTTAATTTTTACTATTTTTAAAATTTTTACTAATTGATTTAAATGTGAAATATCTTATAAATACGATAAAATTTTGCCGTTTCAATTGGTATTAATCGATTTGGCACTAATTTATACGTACTCATTTAAATTTTTATTAAAAACTGACTTTTCTTTAAAAATTGAAACTATGAAATTGTGGTAAATCGAGATTATGCCCTACAGTCAGAAAGCTTGTCTCCGATTGTGCCCGCTTATACCCACCAATGAGAAAAAATTTGTTTTTAAAGCGTTTTTACATGAAATTTTAGCACTTTAGGCTAGAAAATTATTACAAAAGCTTTTAAATTATTTTTTTAACCTTATTTAGTTATGTTAATAAAAATAATACAATTTATCTTAAAAAGAAAAGCATAAAAGAGGTTAGGTTTTTAATAAATAAATAATTAAGAGTCATGGGACTGCAAAGTCGCAGGAAGAACTAAAAATTGATAGGGTATACAAAATAAATGATTAAATACCTGGATTCATATTTTTATAATTATTTTTAATTTGTAATTCTTTGTTACGTATCCTGAGGTTTAATCGGGATATGTAAATAATAAGTAAATAGAAATAACTTTTATGCTGAAGATATTGAGTGCCCCAGGTATTTTAATACTTATGTTGCTGGTTGGTAGATAAATGTTGTAGATGTATAAATATATTGATGATGACCTCAGTTTCTAGAGCTGGTGGAACTTAACTGCGCTAAGTTCGAGTTTATAGAAGGAATTGTCGGTTTTAAATAAATACACTGAGAAATTTTGGTTAAATTACTGACTTTATTATAAGTTACAATAAATATGCGTCTAAGTCGATAAGTCTAATAAATGAATGATTATATGAGAAGATTGTTCTAATGATCTCCTAAACTGGACCTGATGTTAATAGGTCAGTTATCATAGAAGGATGTAGAAGGACTCGCCTTGTGGCAGATGCGGGTATCTTGTATAAACCAATTATTAACTGCTCAGGTACTTAAATTTAGGTGGGATCGCCCAATACGCGGAAGCGTCAGTCAATTCACGTCCAATTAACGAAAGCGTCCCTGATTATTTTGGGGGAAATCAAGAAGGGGATTTATGCAGCTCTTGGTTGTCTATAATATTACTAAATACGTCATTAATGACCTTCGATTTTATATTTCTGTCAATTATAAGAAGCCGGAACTAAATGGGCGAAATACAATATTGCGGAATGTATAAAAGGTATCAAATATAAGCTAAATATGTGAAAATGAAGGAATGCGGGTATGTTAGCTCGATTCACGTAATAATAAGCTAAATATATAAAAATAACGTAATGCGGATGTGATATTACAATTATGATCTATCATACGTAAAACAATTTTAAGGAAAAAATTAAAAAAAAATTAAAAAGCAGATCTAAAAAATTAAATATATATTAAAATGAAAGATTGAAAAAAATTGAAAAATTTTGATTTTATTACAGATCACATTATAAAGTATTGAATGGATTAAAAACCATAAAAGTGGTTTTAAATTAACCCCCAGCCGATTTTTTTATTTTTAAAAAATAATTAAATGATTTCGAGAAATCAGTCTCAGAAGTAAGTGGTTGAAAACGTAAAAAAATTTTTTATTTTTTCACTAAAACTGACTTTTCTCAGGATCTAAAAGGTCTTTTAAGACGTGCTTTAGTGAAAATTTTTCCTTGGAAAAAATGCTATCGATTTGACGTTTTTTTTTTAATCCGAGCTGATGATTCAGAGTTGCAACCCTTTGAAGCCAAAAAAATCAAAATTTAAAAACTAAAAAAGTTGTCACTCTAATCACTTCGTAACTCAAAATCTTTATGACCAAAACGATCAAACTAAAGTGCTATATATTTCTTAAAGCGTTATCTAGAATAAGTTTTTTTGGTTTTTAATTTAACCCTTTCATTAAAGAGAAATCTCAAGAAAACCACTTTACGATAAATTACAAAAAAATTTATCATTTTAAAAATTTTTTTAGTATCTCAAACAAAATATATATATATATATTATATTATTTTAAATTACAAAAAATATATATTGAAAATTTTTGACTTTTATCAAGTTGTGAACAATCAATATGAGTTTTGCAATAAAATATTTTTTTTGAAAATTTTTATTATTTCATATTTAAGACAGAAGAATGAAATTTTATGATATTTTCATTAAAAAAACGAACTAAAATATGCATTTACAATTTATAAAGTTATGAAATATTCATATAGTTTTGGACAATCAAATTGACTTTTGCAATAAAATATTTTTTTTTGTAAATTTATTTTTTCATGTTTAAGACAGACGAATGAAATTTTATAATATTTTCATATACAAAACAAAATATAATATACATTGTCAATTTATAGAATTATGAACAATGAATATGACTTTTGCAATAAAATATTTTTTTTTTATGATACTTGCATAGACGAAACAAAATAAAATAAACATTGGCAATTTATAAAGTTGTGAAAAATTATTACAATTATTAACAATTTATATAGTTATGAACAATCAATAAGACTTTTGCAATAAAATATTTTTTTTAGTGATATTTTCATAGACGAAACAAAATAAAATATACATTGGCATTTTATAAAGTTGTGAAAAATCAATCTGACTCTAGCAATAAAATATTTTTTTTGGAAATTTTTATTTTTTCATGTTTAGATAGATAGATAAATTTTATTTGATTTAACAAATTAGTAAATACATTTGATTGCCCATAGCAGCCCTTCACATTATGTTTCATATAAGTATAAATTTTAAATATAACAATTATGTTGAGTAAACATTAAATATGATGAAAATCTTGTATAATTTATGATAAAGTATAATATTTAATTAAATAAAATCTAATATGATAAAAATTTTAAGTAGACTTTGGTTTTGTATAGATAATACGTAAGTATTATCACAGTTTGAGAGTTAATTCAGATCAAGGAAATCAGGGATCCAAGGATAGCAGGTATTTCATTAATGCTGTTTTGAAAGAGTTAAGGCATGATAAAACTCTGATACTATGGGGAATAGAGTTCCAAAAGATTGTTCTTGTTTAAGACAGACGAATGAAATTTCATGATGTTTTCATATACAAAACGAAAAAAATAAACATTGACAATTTATAAAGTTATGAACAATCAATATGACTTTTGCAATAAAGTATTTTGTTTTATGATATTTTCATAGACAAAACGAAATAAAATATACATTGGTAATTTAGAAAGTTGTGAAAAATTATTAAAATTATTAACAATTTATAGAGTTATGAACAATCAATATCACTTTTGCAATAAAATATATTTTATTAAAATTTTCATTTTTTCATGTTTAGGTCAGAGGAATGATATTTAATGATATTTTCATAGAAAAAACGAAATAAAATATATATTGAAAATTTATAAGTTGAAAACAATCAATATAAGATTTGCAATAAAATATTTTTTTTAGAAATTTTTTTTTTCATATTTAAGACAGATGAAGGAAATTTTTTGATATTAACATATACTAGCTGATTGGCCTCGCGATGCTCGGCTTAACCAAATAAAAACTCTTGTGCATTAATTTTTTTATATTTTAATCATATGTAGTTAATTATAATAAATTTAATCATACATGATTAAAATGCAATTTAATTTTATTTAAAAATGAATGAGAACAGAATTAATTTTATACTTCTAAAATTAACAAAAAAATTTTATAATTCATATTAAGAAAAAGTTACATGATTATTTATAAATATTAATAACTAATGAGGTATATTTTATAAAATAAATAATTATTGATAATAAATAATAATTGAAAATAAAATATAGTAATATGCAGTTTTTTTAACAAAATTTGTAGTTTTTTTCATACTGTAGACAATGAATATTTGAATATTTTCAATTTTCATACACATCACAACTGATATTGTAGACAATCAATATGAATATGTTTATAGAATGAAATTTTCATAATTTTTTATTGTTCATAAATAGGACAGGCGATTTCCATTTCACTCTATGGTGAAATTTTTTTAGCTTTTTCATAAATAAAACAGCCAACAATATAGATTGAAAATTTTGAATTTTTTTCATAATGTAGACAGCCAATATAAATTTTACTATTGAGTGAAATTTTTATATTTTATGTTTTTTCATAAATAGTATAGCCGATATCCATTTTACTCTATGGTAAAATTTTTGGTGTTTTCCATATATAAAACAATATAGATTGAAATTTTTGCTGTTTTTTTATATTGTAGACAATCAATATGAATTTTACTCTAGAGTGAAATATTTATGATTTTTTTTTGTTCATAAATAGGACAGAAGATATCTATTTTACTTTATAGTGAAATTTTTTGGGATTTTTCATATATTAAAAAGGTCAACAATATAGATTGAAATTTTTTCAGTTTTTTCATATTGTAGACAATCAATATGAATTTTACTATCGAGTGAAACTTTTATAATATTTTTTATAAACTTTTATAATTTTTATAATGTTTTCATAAATAGGACAGCCGATATCCATTGTACTCTATATATGGTGTAATTTTTGAGTTTTTTCCTATATAAAACAATTAACAATATAGATTGAAATTTTTGCTGTTTTTTATATTGCAGAGAATCAATATTAATTTTATTCTAGAGTGAAATATTTATAATTTTGGTTCCTCATAGAGAACCCATTGTTTTAGGTAAAATGTTTATTTCTGATTTTTTGACATATACGCACGTTTTGAGACCTCGGGATGCTAAAAAACCAGTTTTAAAAAAAAGTATGCATGTGTGTGTGTGAGTGTATGTATGTATGTATGTAGCACTGTCACCGGTGATATTTCACAACCAGTATGACATTAAGACCTATTTTTTTTATAAAATTTTTTTCACCAAAAAATCTCCAGGTACTTTTTTTTTTTTTTTAATTTGGATGTAATACCTCATTTTTTTCCATGCGAGCAAATTTTTGTAGTATTTTCATATCGTAAACAGCCAATATGAACTTTACTATACAATTAAATTTTTTAAATTTTTGTTTTTTTTATTCTTAGGACTGCCGATAACTATCTTATTTCATAGTGAAATTTTTTGAGTTTTTTCATATATAAATAGCCAACAATATAGATGGTAAATTTTTTAGTTTTTTCATATTGTAAACCACCAATATGAATTTTACTATACAGTTAAATATTTTTATTTTTTTTTTCATTCTTAGGACTGCCTATATCTATATTATTACATAGTGAAATTTTTTTAATTTTTCATATATAAAATAGCCAGAAATACACATTGAAATTATTGTAGTTTTTTCATATTGTAAACAGACAATATGAATTTTACTATACAGTTAAATTTAAAAAATTTTTTTTTTTTTTATTATTCTTAGGACTGCCAATGTCTATATTATTTCATATTCAAATTTTTAAGTCATTTCATATATAAAACAAAAGAGCTTCGGTGCAAATTACTCCTTGTAAAAAATGCTATCGAGTTGACGCTTTTTTTTTAATTTTAGCTCACGGCACAGAGTTATAACTGTTTAAAGCTAAGAGGTACAAAATTTAAAAACTCAAAAATTGGGCATTTTCTTCACTTCATATCTTAAAATGGTTTGTATCAAAATATATAAAAAACAAAATGCATTGTATTTATTAAACGCTTTTCTAAAGCCGATTTTTTTTTGTTTTTTATTTAATGTATTCATTAAAAATAAATAGCAAAAAAAAGACTCAGAGTCCGATTTACTGAATTATTGGGTTTATCCATTGAAATAATAGTATTGAATTTAGCAGAAACTATACTTCACTTTAATTTTTTTTCGAAAAGTGTCCTGTTTTATAGAAAAAGTGTAATTTCAATTGTTTTTATGCAATAATAGTATTAATATATAGGTCTTGAATTTAGCAGAATATACTCCACTTAAATGTTTTCGAATTCCGTCGTGTTTTATAGAAATGTTGTAATTTCAATTGTTTTTATGCAATAATAGCATTAAATTATTAGTATTGAATTTAGCAAAATATAACCAACCTAAATGTTTTTGAATATTGTCCTGTTTTATAGAAATCTTGTAATTTCAAATATTTTTATGCAATGATAGCATTGAAATATATGTATTAAATGTAGCAAAATATACCCCTTTTTCAATTTTTTTCGAATAGTAGCCTGATTTTTAGAAAAGTTGTAATTTCAATTGCATTGAAATATTAGTAATTAATTTAGCAAAAAATATATATAACTCACTTTAATTTTATTTCGAAAAGTGTCCTTTTTTATATAAAAGTTGTAATTTCAAATGTTTTTATGCAATGATAGCATTGAAATATTAGTATTGAATTTAACAGAAACTATACCCCACTTTAATTTTTTTTTCGTTAACAACTTAAAAAGATAAACTCATATTGATTGTCCACAATTTGAAAAACTTCTAAAAATTTAAATACGAGTTGTCGGGTGTGTATTTTGTATTTTTATATTTTTGAATTTTTTATTTGTAAAAATTGTATTTTCAAATATTTTTATTGACTTTAGCAGAAACTATACGTCATTCTAAATTTTTTTGTAATAGTGTCCTATAAATTTTGTAATAGTGTTTTATATAAAAGTTGGAATTTCAAATATTTTTATGCAATGATAGCATTGAAATATTTTTATTGACTTTAGCAGAAACTAAACGCTATTCTAAATTTTTTTCGATTAGTGTACTGTTTTATATAAAAAATGTAATTTCAAATATTTTTATGCAATGATTGTATTGAAATATTATTATTGACTTTAGCATAAACTATCCGCCATTCTAAATTCTTTTTAATAATGCTCTGTTATACATAAAAATTGGCATTTCAAATATTTTTATGCAATGATTGCATTGAAATATTTTTACCGACTTTAGCAGACACTATACGCCATTCTAAATTTTTTTTGAATAATGCTCTTTTATATATTAAAATTGGCATTTCAAATATTTTTATGCAATGATTGCATTGAAATATTTTTATTGACTTTAGCAAAAACTGTACGCTATTCTAAATTTTTCTAATAGTGTACTGTTTTATACAAAAGTTGGAATTTCAAAAGTTTTTATGCAATGATAGCATTGAAATTTTTTTATTGACTTTAGCAGAAACTATACATCATTTTAAATTTTTTTCTAATAGTGTCCTGTTTTACACAAAAGTTGGAATTTCAAATATTTTTATGCAATTATTGCATTGAAATATTATTATTGGCTTTAGCAGAAACTGTACTCCATTCTAAATTTTTTTGAATAATGCTTTGTTATATATAAAAGTTGGGATTTCAAATATTTTTATGCAATGTTAACATTGAAATATTTTTATTGACTTTGGCAGAAACTATACATCAATCTGAATGTTTTTCGAATAGTGTCCTGTTTTACACAAAAGTTGGGATTTCATATATTTTTATGCTAAGATTGCATTGAAATATTTTTATTGACTTTAGCAGAAACTGTACGCTATTCTAAATTTTTTCTAATAGTGTACTGTTTTATACAAAAGTTGGAATTTAAAAAATTTTTATGCAATGATAGCATTAAAATATTTTATTGACTTTAGCAGAAACTATATGCCATTCTAAATTTTTTTGAAAAGTGTTGTGTTTTTTTCAAAAGTTAAGATTTCACATATTTTTATGCAATGATTGCATTGAAATATTATTATCGACTTTAGCAGAAACTGTACTCCATTCTAAATTTTTTGGAATAATGCTCTGTTATATATAAAAATTGTGATTTCAAATATTTTTAAGTAATGTTAAGGTTCTTTACCAGACAATTAAAATTACGGTATTTTGACAGATCATTTTTCGTGGTAGCTTAAATAAAAAAAAAAGTACGACAACGTCGCACAATGTTTGTAGGCACGCGATTTTATTTACATGATTATTATTATAATATTATGCGTGTATTTTAAACGTCGACGTTGTCACCTTAAAATTTTCATCGGTTTTTTATTTTTTCTTATTAAAATATCTTTTATAAGAAAACCACAATTTATTTAAAAATCGAATAGAAGTTTCTTCAACAATTAATTTACTTGGTGCAATTTTAAAAAAAAAAATCTATTGTTCAGTTTCGGCGTTGACAGTAAATAAAAATCTCAAACCCGCGTTTTTTGACTCGGCTCCTATGCTTGCAATGTATAAGAATTCAACTTTGGAGCTTTGTATCTCCTAAACGAAAACCACAATTTTCTTAAAATTTTATTTTTATGTGTATTATTATAATATGAAGCCCCTATAAAAATTTTAGCGATTTCTATTGTCGTCTAAATTACTGGTGAACTACCTTAACATTGAAATATTTTTATTGACTTTGGCAGAATCTATACGTCAATCTGAATGTTTTTCGAATAGTGTCCTGTTTTATACAAAAGTTGGGATTTCATATATTTTTATGCAATGATTGCATTGAAATATTTGTTTAGAATAGTTTTTGAATTTATTGACCAAATATTGACTTTAGCGGAAACTGTGCGCTATTCTAAATTTTTTCTAATAGTGTACTGTTTTATACAAAAGTTGGAAATTCAAATATTGTTATGCAATTATTGCATTAATATATTTTTATTGACTTTAGCAGAAACTATATGCCATTCTAAATTTTTTTGAAAAGTGTTGTGTTTTTTTCAAAAGTTAAGATTTCACATATTTTTATGCAATGATTGCATTGAAATATTATTATCGACTTTAGCAGAAACTGTACTCCATTCTAAATTTTTTTGAATAATGCTCTGTTATATATAAAAATTGGGATTTCAAATATTTTTATGCAATGTTAACATTGAAATATTTTTATTGACTTTGGCAGAAACTATACGTCAATCTGAATGTTTTTCGAATAGTGTTCTGTTTTATACAAAAGTTGGGATTTCATATATTTTTATGCTACGATTGCATTGAAATATTTTTATTCACTTTGGCAGATACTGTACGCTATTCTAAATTTTTTCTAATAGTGTACTGTTTTATACAAAAGTTGGAATTTCAAATATTTTTATGCAATTATTGCATTGAAATATTATTATTGACTTTAGCAGAAACTGTACTCCATTCTAAATTTTTTTGAATAATGCTTTGTTATATATAAAAGTTGGGATTTCAAATATTTTTATGCAATGTTAACATTGAAATATTTTTATTGACTTTGGCAGAAACTATACATCAATCTGAATGTTTTTCGAATAGTGTCCTGTTTTATACAAAAGTTGGGATTTCATATATTTTTATGCTAAGATTGCATTGAAATATTTTTATTCACTTTGGCAGATACTGTACGCTATTCTAAATTTTTTCTAATAGTGTACTGATTTATACAAAAGTTGGAATTTCAAATATTTTTATGCAATGATTGCATTTAAATATTTTTATTGACTTTAGCAGAAACTGTACGATATTCTAAATTTTTTCTAATAGTGTACTGTTTTATACAAAAGTTGGAATTTCAAATATTTTTATGCAATTATTGCATTGAAATATTATTATTGACTTTAGCAGAAACTGTACTCCATTCTAAATTTTTTTGAATAATGCTTTGTTATATATAAAAGTTGGGATTTCAAATATTTTTATGCAATGTTAACATTGAAATATTTTTATTGACTTTGGCAGAATCTATACGTCAATCTGAATGTTTTTCGAATAGTGTCCTGTTTTATACAAAAGTTGGAATTTAAAAAATTTTTATGCAATGATAGCATTAAAATATTTTATTGACTTTAGCAGAAACTATATGCCATTCTAAATTTTTTTGAAAAGTGTTGTGTTTTTTTCAAAAGTTAAGATTTCACATATTTTTATGCAATGATTGCATTGAAATATTATTATCGACTTTAGCAGAAACTGTACTCCATTCTAAATTTTTTTGAATAATGCTCTGTTATATATAAAAATTGGGATTTCAAATATTTTTATGCAATGTTAACATTGAAATATTTTTATTGACTTTGGCAGAAACTATACGTCAATCTGAATGTTTTTCGAATAGTGTCCTGTTTTATACAAAAGTTGGGATTTCATATATTTCTATGCTACGATTGCATTGAAATATTTTTATTCACTTTGGCAGATACTGTACGCTATTCTAAATTTTTTCTAATAGTGTACTGATTTATACAAAAGTTGGAATTTCAAATATTTTTGTGCAATGATTGCATTGAAATATTTTTATTGACTTTAGCAGAAACTGTACGATATTCTAAATTTTTACTAATAGTGTACTGTTTTACACAAAAGTTGGAATTTCAAATATTTTTATGCAATTATTGCATTGAAATATTATTATTGGCTTTAGCAGAAACTGTACTCCATTCTAAATTTTTTTGAATAATGCTTTGTTATATATAAAAGTTGGGATTTCAAATATTTTTATGCAATGTTAACATTGAAATATTTTTATTCACTTTGGCAGATACTATACGTCAAACTGAATGTTTTCCGAATAGTGTCCTGTTTTATACAAAAGTTGGAATTTCAAATATTTTTATGCAATTATTGCATTGAAATATTATTATTGGCTTTAGCAGAAACTGTACTCCATTCTAAATTTTTTTGAATAATGCTTTGTTATATATAAAAGTTGGGATTTCAAATATTTTTATGCAATGTTAACATTGAAATATTTTTATTGACTTTGGCAGAAACTATACGTCAATCTGAATGTTTTTCGAATAGTGTCCTGTTTTATACAAAAGTTGGGATTTCATATATTTCTATGCTACGATTGCATTGAAATATTTTTATTCACTTTGGCAGATACTGTACGCTATTCTAAATTTTTCTAATAGTGTACTGATTTATACAAAAGTTGGAATTTCAAATATTTTTGTGCAATGATTGCATTGAAATATTTTTATTGACTTTAGCAGAAACTGTACGATATTCTAAATTTTTACTAATAGTGTACTGTTTTACACAAAAGTTGGAATTTCAAATATTTTTATGCAATTATTGCATTGAAATATTATTATTGGCTTTAGCAGAAACTGTACTCCATTCTAAATTTTTTTGAATAATGCTTTGTTATATATAAAAGTTGGGATTTCAAATATTTTTATGCAATGTTAACATTGAAATATTTTTATTGACTTTGGCAGAAACTATACATCAATCTGAATGTTTTTCGAATAGTGTCCTGTTTTACACAAAAGTTGGGATTTCATATATTTTTATGCTAAGATTGCATTGAAATATTTTTATTCACTTTGGCAGATACTGTACGCTATTCTAAATTTTTTCTAATAGTGTACTGATTTATACAAAAGTTGGAATTTCAAATATTTTTATGCAATGATTGCATTGAAATATTTTTATTGACTTTAGCAGAAACTGTACGATATTCTAAATTTTTTCTAATAGTGTACTGTTTTATACAAAAGTTGGAATTTCAAATATTTTTATGCAATTATTGCATTGAAATATTATTATTGGCTTTAGCAGAAACTGTACTCCATTCTAAATTTTTTTGAATAATGCTTTGTTATATATAAAAGTTGGGATTTCAAATATTTTTATGCAATGTTAAAATTGAAATATTTTTATTGACTTTGGCAGAAACTATACGTCAATCTGAATGTTTTTCGAATAGTGTCCTGTTTTATACAAAAGTTGGGATTTCATATATTTCTATGCTACGATTGCATTGAAATATTTTTATTCACTTTGGCAGATACTGTACGCTATTCTAAATTTTTCTAATAGTGTACTGATTTATACAAAAGTTGGAATTTCAAATATTTTTGTGCAATGATTGCATTGAAATATTTTTATTGACTTTAGCAGAAACTGTACGATATTCTAAATTTTTACTAATAGTGTACTGTTTTACACAAAAGTTGGAATTTCAAATATTTTTATGCAATTATTGCATTGAAATATTATTATTGGCTTTAGCAGAAACTGTACTCCATTCTAAATTTTTTTGAATAATGCTTTGTTATATATAAAAGTTGGGATTTCAAATATTTTTATGCAATGTTAACATTGAAATATTTTTATTGACTTTGGCAGAAACTATACATCAATCTGAATGTTTTTCGAATAGTGTCCTGTTTTACACAAAAGTTGGGATTTCATATATTTTTATGCTAAGATTGCATTGAAATATTTTTATTCACTTTGGCAGATACTGTACGCTATTCTAAATTTTTTCTAATAGTGTACTGATTTATACAAAAGTTGGAATTTCAAATATTTTTATGCAATGATTGCATTGAAATATTTTTATTGACTTTAGCAGAAACTGTACGATATTCTAAATTTTTTCTAATAGTGTACTGTTTTATACAAAAGTTGGAATTTCAAATATTTTTATGCAATTATTGCATTGAAATATTATTATTGACTTTAGCAGAAACTGTACTCCATTCTAAATTTTTTTGAATAATGCTTTGTTATATATAAAAGTTGGGATTTCAAATATTTTTATGCAATGTTAACATTGAAATATTTATATTGACTTTGGCAGAAACTATACGCCATTCTAAATTTTTTTGAATATTGTTGTGTTTTAGACAAAAGTTAAGATTTCAAATATTTTTATGCAATGTTAACATTGAAAAATTTTTATTGACTTTGGCAGAAACTATACGTCAATCTGAATGTTTTTCGAATAGTGTCCTGTTTTATACAAAAGTTGGTATTTCAAATATTTTTATGCAATGATTGCATTGAAATATTTTTATTGACTTTAGCAGAAACTGTACGCTATTCTAAATTTTTTCTAATATTATACTGTTTTATACAAAAGTTGGAATTTCAAAAGTTTTTATGCAATGATAGCATTGAAATTTTTTTATTGACTTTAGCAGAAACTATACATCATTTAAAATTTTTTTCTAATAGTGTCCTGTTTTATATGATAATTGTATTTTTAAATATTTTCATGCAATGATTATGAAAATTAATATTTATGAAAATTAATATTATTATTAAATGGAATTTTAAATATTTGTCTGCAATAATTGCTTTAAAATGTGTTTTTAATTTCAAAAATTTTTATGCAATGATTGCATTGAAATTTTTTTTGTATTTGTGTTGTTTTATAAGAAAATTGTATTTTTTTATTGACTTTATCAGAAACTATATGCCATTATAAATTTTTTTCTAACAGTCTCCTGTTTTATAGAAAAGTTGGAATTTCAAATATTTGTATGCAATAATTGGATTGAGAAAATTTTTATGCAATGATTGCATTAAAATGTGTTTTATAATTTCAAATATTTTTGTGCAATGATTGCATTGAAATATTTTTATTGACTTTAGCAGAAACTGTACGATATTCTAAATTTTTACTAATAGTGTACTGTTTTACACAAAAGTTGGAATTTCAAATATTTTTATGCAATTATTGCATTGAAATATTATTATTGGCTTTAGCAGAAACTGTACTCCATTCTAAATTTTTTTGAATAATGCTTTGTTATATATAAAAGTTGGGATTTCAAATATTTTTATGCAATGTTAACATTGAAATATTTTTATTGACTTTGGCAGAAACTATACATCAATCTGAATGTTTTTCGAATAGTGTCCTGTTTTACACAAAAGTTGGGATTTCATATATTTTTATGCTAAGATTGCATTGAAATATTTTTATTCACTTTGGCAGATACTGTACGCTATTCTAAATTTTTTCTAATAGTGTACTGATTTATACAAAAGTTGGAATTTCAAATATTTTTATGCAATGATTGCATTGAAATATTTTTATTGACTTTAGCAGAAACTGTACGATATTCTAAATTTTTTCTAATAGTGTACTGTTTTATACAAAAGTTGGAATTTCAAATATTTTTATGCAATTATTGCATTGAAATATTATTATTGGCTTTAGCAGAAACTGTACTCCATTCTAAATTTTTTTGAATAATGCTTTGTTATATATAAAAGTTGGGATTTCAAATATTTTTATGCAATGTTAAAATTGAAATATTTTTATTGACTTTGGCAGAAACTATACGTCAATCTGAATGTTTTTCGAATAGTGTCCTGTTTTATACAAAAGTTGGGATTTCATATATTTCTATGCTACGATTGCATTGAAATATTTTTATTCACTTTGGCAGATACTGTACGCTATTCTAAATTTTTCTAATAGTGTACTGATTTATACAAAAGTTGGAATTTCAAATATTTTTGTGCAATGATTGCATTGAAATATTTTTATTGACTTTAGCAGAAACTGTACGATATTCTAAATTTTTACTAATAGTGTACTGTTTTACACAAAAGTTGGAATTTCAAATATTTTTATGCAATTATTGCATTGAAATATTATTATTGGCTTTAGCAGAAACTGTACTCCATTCTAAATTTTTTTGAATAATGCTTTGTTATATATAAAAGTTGGGATTTCAAATATTTTTATGCAATGTTAACATTGAAATATTTTTATTGACTTTGGCAGAAACTATACATCAATCTGAATGTTTTTCGAATAGTGTCCTGTTTTACACAAAAGTTGGGATTTCATATATTTTTATGCTAAGATTGCATTGAAATATTTTTATTCACTTTGGCAGATACTGTACGCTATTCTAAATTTTTTCTAATAGTGTACTGATTTATACAAAAGTTGGAATTTCAAATATTTTTATGCAATGATTGCATTGAAATATTTTTATTGACTTTAGCAGAAACTGTACGATATTCTAAATTTTTTCTAATAGTGTACTGTTTTATACAAAAGTTGGAATTTCAAATATTTTTATGCAATTATTGCATTGAAATATTATTATTGACTTTAGCAGAAACTGTACTCCATTCTAAATTTTTTTGAATAATGCTTTGTTATATATAAAAGTTGGGATTTCAAATATTTTTATGCAATGTTAACATTGAAATATTTATATTGACTTTGGCAGAAACTATACGCCATTCTAAATTTTTTTGAATATTGTTGTGTTTTAGACAAAAGTTAAGATTTCAAATATTTTTATGCAATGTTAACATTGAAAAATTTTTATTGACTTTGGCAGAAACTATACGTCAATCTGAATGTTTTTCGAATAGTGTCCTGTTTTATACAAAAGTTGGTATTTCAAATATTTTTATGCAATGATTGCATTGAAATATTTTTATTGACTTTAGCAGAAACTGTACGCTATTCTAAATTTTTTCTAATATTATACTGTTTTATACAAAAGTTGGAATTTCAAAAGTTTTTATGCAATGATAGCATTGAAATTTTTTTATTGACTTTAGCAGAAACTATACATCATTTAAAATTTTTTTCTAATAGTGTCCTGTTTTATATGATAATTGTATTTTTAAATATTTTCATGCAATGATTATGAAAATTAATATTTATGAAAATTAATATTATTATTAAATGGAATTTTAAATATTTGTCTGCAATAATTGCTTTAAAATGTGTTTTTAATTTCAAAAATTTTTATGCAATGATTGCATTGAAATTTTTTTTGTATTTGTGTTGTTTTATAAGAAAATTGTATTTTTTTATTGACTTTATCAGAAACTATATGCCATTATAAATTTTTTTCTAACAGTCTCCTGTTTTATAGAAAAGTTGGAATTTCAAATATTTGTATGCAATAATTGGATTGAGAAAATTTTTATGCAATGATTGCATTAAAATGTGTTTTATAATTTCAAAAATTTTTATGCAATGATTGCATTAAAATTTTTTTGTATTTGTTTTGTTTTATAAGAAAATTGTATTTTTTTATTGACTTTACCAGAAACTATACGCCATTATAAATTTTTTTCTAACAGTCTCCTGTTTTATAGAAAAGTTGGAATTTCAAATATTTTTATACAATGATTGCATTTAATTATTTTTTTAATTAGATATATTTTTATGCAATGGTAGAAATTAAATTTTTTTTAAAGAAATAAAATATAAAATACTTAAAATAATATAAAAAATGGATATCAGCTGTCCTAAATATAAAAAAATAAAAAATTCAAAAAATTAGACTCTAATTCGTTAAAATATTTTTAAAATTAAAATATTTTTTAAAATTAAAATATTTTTTAAATTTCATTCCAATGATTGCATTAAAATATTTTTGTCATTTCAAAAATTTATATGCAATTATTGTATCGAAATACTTTTTTAATTTGGTCATTAGAAATTTTTTTCTAACTGTTTCTTGTTTAATAAAAAAATTGGAATTTCAAATATTTGTTTGCAATAATTGCATTTTTTAGAAATGATTGCATTGAAAAATTTTTTAATTTTCAAAAATTTTTTAGCAATGATTGCATTGAAATATTTTTTCAATTTCAACAATTTTTTACCAATGATTGCATTGAAATATTTTTTTAATTTTAAAAATTTTTATGCAATGATTGCATTGAAATATTTTTTATATTTCAAAAATTTTTTAGCAATGTTTGCATTGAAGTATTATTTTAATTTCAAAAAAATTTTTCAGCAATGATTGCATTGAAATATCTTTTAATTTTTAAAAATTTTTATGTAATGATTGCATTGAAAAATTTTTTAATTTTCAAAAATTTTTTAGCAATGATTGCATTGAAATATTTTTTATATTTCAAAAATTTTTTAGCAATGATTGCATTGAAATATTTTTTATATTTCAAAAATTTTTTAGCAATGATTGCATTGAAATATTTTTTATATTTCAAAAATTTTTTAGCAATGATTGCATTGAAATATCTTTTAATTTTCAAAAATTTTTTAGCAATGATTGCATATAAAATTTGTTTAAAATTTTTTCAAAAATTTTTATGCAATGATTGCACTGAAATATTTTTTCAATTTCAAGAATTTTTTAGCAATGACTCCATTGAAATATTTTTTTAATTTCAAAAATTTTTTAGCAATGATTGCACTGAAATATTTTTTCAATATCAAGAATTTTTTAGCAATGACTGCATTTAAATATTTTTTTAATTTTAAAAATTTTTATGCAATGATTGCATTGAAAAATTTTTTAATTTTCAAAAATTTTTTAGCAATGATTGCATTGAAAAATTTTTTTAATTTCATTAAAAATTTTAATTTTATTTCATTCCATTATAATTTTTTTTCTAACTGTCTCTTGTTTAATAGAAAAGTTGGAATTTCAAATATTTTTATACAATGATTGCATTTAAATATTTTTTTCATTTTATATATTTTTATGAAATGTTTATGATAGCATTTAGGTTTTTTTTAAGAAAATAAAATATAAAATATATAAAATCATATAAAAAATGGATATCAGCTGTTCTAAATATAAAAAAATAAAAAATTTCAAAAAAGTAGACTCTAAGTCGTTTTTTTAATATTTCTCTTTAACGAATGGATGAAATTAAAAAAAAAAAAAAGTGCCATTAGAAAATTGTTTAATAAATACAAAGAAACTTGGTTTTTACATTTTGATACAATCCATTCCGAGATCTGAAGTGATGAAAATGTCCACTTTTTGATTTTTTTAATTTTAAAGTTCTTAGCTTCAAACAGTTGTAACTCTGAACCGTGAGCTCAAATTAAAAAAAAAAAAACGTCAAATCGATAGCATTTTTTCCTAGGAATAATTTGCACTAAACCTCGTTTCAAAAAACCTCTTAGATCCTGAGAAAAATCAGTTTTAGTGAAAAAAAATGAAATTATTTTGCGTTTTCGACTACTAACTTCTGATATTGATTTCTCGAAATCATTTAAATATTTTTTAAAAATTAAAAAAAGGTCTGGAGATATTTCTTTAAAGATTACTTTAAAACCACTTTCATGTATTTTCGTCCGTACAATTCTCCATAAATGCGTGTCTATTTTTGTTTTTTTGTTTTTTTATGTTTGTTTTTTTGTTTATTTTGTCTATTTTTTTTTTTGTCTATTTTTGTTTTTTTCTACAATTCTCCATAAAACGAAATAAGATATATTGGACATTTAAAAAGTTATAACCAATCAATATTACTTTTGCAGAAAAGATTTTTTTTTTAATTTTTATTTTTTGAGATTTAAGACAAACGAAAGAGGTTTTATCAAAATTTCATAAATAAAACAAAGTATAATTTATATATGAAATTTCTAAAGTTAGGGAAAATCAACATGCCTTTTGCAATAAAATATTTTTTTTGGAAATTTTTATAGTTTTAAGTTTAAGACAGATAAATGATATTTTAAAATATTTTTATATATAAAATTAAATAAAATAGATACTGCAAATTTCAAATGTGGCAAACAATCAATATGACTTTTGCAATAAAATATATTTTTTTTTATTATTCATTTCTTCATGTTTAAGACAGACAAATGACATTCTATAATAATTTCATATACAAAACGAAATATAATATATTCATGAACTAATTATAGTCATGAACAATTAATACGACTTTTGCAATAAAATATTTTTTTTAAATAATTTTTTCATAGAAGAAACAAAATAAAATATACATTGGCAATTTATAAAGTTGTGAAAAATCAATATGATTAAAAACAATTGAAATTACAACATTTCTATAAAACAATGATTCGAGAACATTTAAGTGGGGAACATACTGCTAAATTCAATACTAACATTTCAATGCTTTCATTTCTTAAAAACATTGAAATTACAACTTTTCTATAAAACAGAAAAAAAATTTAAAGTGGTGTTTATTTTGCTAAATTCAATACTAATATTTCAATGCTATCATTGCATAAAAATATTTGAAATTACAAAATTTTTATAAAAGAGGACCGCATTCGAAAACATTTAAGTGGGGTATATTTTACAAAATTCAATAGTAATATTTTAATGCTATCATTGCCTAAAAATAATTGAAATTACAACATTTCTATAAAACAGGACAATATTTGAAAACATTTAAGTGGGGCAAGTTTGCTAAATTCAATACAAAAATTTCAATGCTATCATTGCTTAAAAACATTGAAATTTTAACTTTACTATAAAACAGGGAAAAAAAATTTTAAATGATGTTTATTTTGCATAATTCAATACTAATATTTCAATGCTATCATTGTATAAAAATAATTGAAACTAGCTGATTGGCCTCGCGATGCTCGGCTTAACCAAATAAAAACTCTTGTGCAATAATTTTTTTATATTTTAATCATATGTAGTTGATTATAATAAATTTAATTATACGTGATTTAAATGCAATTTAATTTTATTTAACAATGAATGAGAACAGAATTAATTTTATACTTCTAAAATTAACAAAAAAATTTTATAATTCATATTAAGAAAAAGTTACATGATTATTTATAAATATTTATAACTAATGAGGTATATTTTATAACATAAACAATTATTTATTGATAATAAATAATAATTGAAAATAAAATATAGTGATATGCAGCTTTTTTAACAAAATTTCCAGTTTTTTTCATATTGTAGATAATTAATATTTAAATATTTTCTATTTTCATATTCATGACAACTGATATTGTAGACAATCAATATGAATTTTACTCTGGAGTGAAATATTTATTATTTTTTTTTTCATAAATAGGACAGAAGATGTTCATTTTACTCTATAGTGAAATTTTTTGGGTTTTTTCATATATAAAACAGTCAACAATATAGATTGAAATTTTTTCAGTTTTTTCATATTGTAGACAATCAATATGAATTTTACTATCGAGTGAAACTTTTATAATATTTTTTATAAACTTTTATAATTTTTATCATGTTTTCATAAATAGGACAGCCGATATCCATTATACTCTATATATGGTGAAATTTTTGAGTTTTTTCATATATAAAACAACTAACATTATAGATTGAAATTTTTGCTGTTTTTTTATATTGCAGAGAATCAATATTAATTTTACTCTAGAGTGAAATATTTATGATTTTGGTTCCTCATAGAGGACCCATTGTTTTAGGTGAAATTTTAATTTCTGATTTTTTGACATATACGCACGTTTTGAGACCTCAGGATTCTAAAAAACCAGTTTTTAAAAAAATCATGTATGTGTGTGTGTGAGTGTATGTATGTATGTATGTATGTAGCACTGTCACCGGAGATATTTCAGAACCATTATGACATTAAGACCTATTTTTTTTATAAAATTTTTTTCACCAAAAAATCTCCAGGTATTTTTTTTTTTTTTAATTTGGATGTAAACCCTCATTTTTATCCATGCAAGTAAATTTTTGTAGTATTTTCATATTGTAAACAGCTAATATGAACTTTACTATACAATTAAATTTTTAAAATTTTTGTTTTTTTTATTCTTAGGACTGCCGATACCTATGTTATTTCTTAATGAAATTTTTTGAGTTTTTTCATATATAAATAGCCGACAATATACATGGTAAATTTTTTAGTTTTTTCATATTGTATACCGCCAATATGAATTTTACTATACAGTTAAATATTGCTAATTTTTTTTTCATTCTTAGGACTGCCGATATCTATATTATTAAATCGTGAAATTTTTTTAATTTTTCATATACAAAATAGCCAGAAATATAGATTGAAATTTTTGTAGTTTTTTCATATTGTAAACAGCTAATATGAATTTTACTATACAGCTAAATTAAAAAAATTTTTATTTTTTTTATTCTTAAGACTGCCGATAACTATTTTGTTTCATAGTGAAATTTTTTGAGTTTTTTCATATATCAAATAGCCAACAATATAGATTGAAATTTTTGTAGTTTTTTCATATTGTAAACCGACAATATGAATTTTACTATACAGTTAAATTCTTAAAATTTTTGTTTTTTTCTATTATTCTTAGGACTGCCGATGTCTATATTATTTCATATTCAAATTTTTGAGTCATTTAATATATAAAATAAAAGAGTTTCGGGGCAAATTACTCCTTGGAAAAAATGCTATCTTTTTTAATTTTAGCTCACGGCACAGAATTACAACTGTTTAAAGCTAAGAAGTACAAAATTTAAAAACTCAAAAATTGGTCATTTTCATCACTTCATATCTTAAAATGGTTTGTATTAAAATATAAAAACCAAAATGCTTTGTTTTTATTAAACGCATTTCTAAAGCCACTTTTTTTTGTTTTTTATTTAATGTATTCATTAAAAAGAAATAGCAAAAAAAAGACTTAGAGTCCAATTTATTGAGTTATTGGGTTTATTCATTGAAATAATAGTATTGAATTTAGCAGAAACTATACTTCAGTTTAATTTTTTTTTCTAAAACAATCCTGTTTTATAGAATTGTTGTAATTTCAATTGTTTTTATGCAATATTAGTATTAAATTAGTAGTATTGAATTTAGAAAAATATACCCAACTTAAATGTTTTCGAATATTGTCCGGTTTTATAGAAATCTTGTAATCGCAAATATTTTTATGCAATGATAGCATTGAAATATATGTCTTAAATTTAGCAAAATGTACCCCACTTTCAATTTTTTCGAATAATAGCCTGTTTTTTAGAACAGTTGTAATTTCAATTGTATTGAAATATTAGTAATTAATTAAGCAGAAACTATACCTCACTTTAGTTTTATTTCGAAAAGTTTCCTTTTTTATAGAAAAGTTGTAATTTCAATCCTTTTTATGCAATAATAGTATTGATATATTATAGTATTGAATTAATCAAAATATACCCAACTTAAAGGTTTTTGAATTCCGTCGTGTTTTATAGAAATGTTGTAATTTCAAATGTTTTTATGCAATGAAAGCATTGAAATATCAGTATTGAATTTAGCAAAATATACCCAACTTAAGGTCTTAAGAGCGTTAGGATTTTGCATATCGGCATCCTTGTCTTATTCATGTAAAAAATACGGATTGCAACTTTAAATAAATAAAAAAAATTTTTAAATAATACTTAATTATTACTATTCAAAGCTTAAAAATGAATATTATTAACTTAATTTTGGCATTAAATAAATTATTTATTATTTAAATAATATTATTTAATTATTTATAAAAAAAATAAATAAACAAAAAAATATAATAAATGACTCTACCTCAATAGCAGAATAAACGTTTATTTTTTATACATTTTTTTAAGTAAAACCATAAAAAATGACGGTCGATAGTAAATTTTAAGGTCTTTTTTTATTTATTAGGACTTTATTAATCAACTCATAAAAAAAATATCTAAGTTTTGTATTTAAAATGCTTTTTTTTCATTTTTTAAAATTCCCCATAAGAGCCTGTGTTAATTTATTTTTTATTTATTTATTTTTTTAAAAACTATTCGGTCAATTATAAAAAAAAAAAAATACGTGTAAAATTAAACTATATTTACTTTACTTTCTCCAAGTTTTAGCTTTTTTTTTGCATTTTAATTCTACCGCTCTTAAGGCCTTAAATGTTTTCAAATATTGTCCTGTTTTATAGAAATCTTGTAATTTCAAATATTTTTCTGCAATGATAGCATTGAAATAATAATATTGAATTTAACAGAAAACAGAAATTATACCCCTCTTTAATATTTTTTTCGTTAATAACTTAAGAAGATAAACTCATATTGATTGTCCACAATTTGAAAAACATCTAAAAATTTTAATATATATTGTCAGGTGTATTATAGCAGAAACTATACGCTATTCTATATATTTTTCGAATAGTGTCCTGTTTTATATAAAAATTGTAATTTAAAATGTTTTTACGCAGTATAGCATAGAAATATATTTATTGACTTTAGCAGAGACTATACGCCATTCTAAATTTTTTTTCGATTAGTCGTCCTGTTTTATATAAAAGTTGCAACTTAAAATATTTTTCTGCAATGATTGCATTGAAATATTTTTATTGAATTTAGCAGAGACTATATGCCATTCTAAATTTTTTTCGATTAGTGTCCTGTTTTATATAAAAGTTGTAATTAAAAATGTTTTTATGCAATGATACCATAGAAATATTTTTATTGACTTTAGAAGAAACTATATGCTATTCTAAATTTTTTTCGATTAGTGTCCTGTTTTATATAAAAGTTGGAATTTCAAATATTTTTATGCAATGATAGCATTTAAATTTTTTTTTTTATTTTAGCTGAAACTGTACATCATTTTAAATATTTTTCTAATAGTCTCCTGTTTTATACAAAAGTTGTAATTATAAATATTTTTATCCAATGATTGTATTGAAATATTTTTGTAATCTCAAAAATTTTTATGCAATGATAGCATTGAAATATTTTTATTCACTTTAGCAGAAACTATACGCCATTTTAAATTTTTTTCGATTAGTTTAATGTTTTATATAAAAGTTGCAACTTAAAATATTTTTGTGCAATGATTGCATTGAAATATTTTTATTGACTTTAGCAGAAATTATACGCCATTCCAAATTTTTTTTAATAGTCTTCTGTTTTATACAAAATTTGTAATTATAAATATTTTTATGCAATGATATCATTGAAATTTTTTTATTTACTTTAGCAGAAATTATACGCCTTTCTAAATTTTTTTTAATAGTCTCCTGTTTTATACAAAATTTGCAATTATAAATATTTTTATGCAATGATAGCATTGAAATTTTTTTATTTACTTTAGCAGAAACTATACGCTATTCTAAAATTTTTTTTAATAGACATACATTTTTATGCAATGATTGTATTCAAATTTTTTTTTTTGATTTTAGCTGAAACTGTACAACATTAAAAATTTTTTTTTAATAGTCTCCTGTTTTATAGAAAAGTTGTAATTTTAAATATTTTTATGCAATGAGATCATTGAAATTTTTTTATTGACTTTAGCAGAAACTATTGAGACGGTATGATGGGTACTCCATCAATAAACTATTTAATTAATTAATATTCTTTTTTGTTTTATCATACCCTCTCATAACCTAACCCCAACCTACATTTTTTATTAAATTATCAGCTGTGCTTACGTGATCAAAGATCACGTACACACACTGTGAAAGTAAGTTGACGCATGCGCTTACAACAATATGACTATAGTTATACTGATATATAATAGAAAACACATGACAGTATTTTGTATTTTTTTACTTTATTTTTTATTACTTAATTTTAATTAATCGAAAGTATTTTTTGTTAATAATTAAAGTCAAAGTGCAAATTTATATTTTAAACGTAAATTAACGCGTATCTAGTCAGTCATTTCAATTTTCTTTAACTCCAAAGAATTACTTCTTTGTTTTGTTATCTCACTCCTTGAGATATCTCTTATTATCTTATACGCGTTAATGTGAGCGAAAACATATAAATACGGCGCAAAGACACGAGAAAAGTATCATTTGATCTCCGGCTGTGATACACAACGGACATCTCAGGTAACTTGAGTTGCTCTAGTTATCACTGCTCTTGGAGGTGCTCCAAGTAAAATATATAGGTTGGCTACCACCTAGTATACATTACGGGCGTACAGAGTTGAGATGCTCTCTCTGTACTAGTAATAGCTTGGTTAAGGAAGTCTGGTGCTGCCACTACCTGCCATTGTACGGAATCAGTAGGAGTTGGATGCCTCTTCTACAGGTAACGTTCTTTATTATATTGGTTTCTTTAGAGTGAGTTGCTCTCTCGAAGTGGCCATTATAATCAAGGGCGATACTAAGATTTCGGCACAGTGCTAGTAGATGGTCATGCGGGTCTGGTTACCAACCGCGTGACGTCAGATGCCTTTTGCCAAGCTATAACTACTCGGCGGTGAGTTGCTCTCGTCGTTCTAAATTCCCGTATTTGTAAGTTTCACTTGGAGTTGCTCCAAGTGCAACGCTAACTAAAGCGGCGTTTATTTTTTATAATAATTTTTTTATTTTGAAATTTATTTTGTTATTCGCGTTTTGACTAGATCGCCAACCGCGGATAACGTGATTATAGAATTTTGCTTTATATAAATTGCGTTACAATATAAACTTATTGTTATTAATAAATTTCTTTTAATTAAATAAATTCAATTTTGGTTTATATAAATAAATTGCTACATACACAACAAACATTTGTAAATAATAAAATATAATTGGTTTATATAGAATCAGAAAGTATTTGAAATATGAACTGTTAATTAATTAATATACTACAAGACATTCTATTTTGAATAAAAATTTATTATTATTTTTTGTTAAATTAAACAACGTCTTATTATTGTGTTAACCATAACCCATCCTGACAGATCTGGCATGTTTAACTTCAGTAAAGAATCTAAGGTACTCTGGGCCCCCCACCGTACCGTCTCACTATATTTCATTTAAAATTTTTTTATAATAGTGTCTTGTTTTATATGAAAATTGAATTTTAAAATTTTTTTATGCAATGATAACATTGAAATTTTTTTATTGACTTTAGCAGAAACTATACGCCATTATAAATTTGTTTCTAATAGTCTCCTGTTTTATACAAAAGTTGGAATTTCAAATATTTTTATGTAATGAGAGCATTGAAATTTTTTTATTGACTTTAGCAGAAACTATATTTCATTTAAAATTTTTTTTTAATAGTGTCTTGTTTTATATGAAAATTGAATTTTAAAATTTTTTTATGCAATGAAAACATTGAAATTTTTTTATTGACGTTAGCAGAAACTATACGCCATTATAAATTTTTTTCTAATAGTCTCCTGTTTCATAGAAAAGTTGGAATTTCAAATATTTTTATGCAATGATAGCATTGAAATTTTTTTATTGACTTTAGCAGAAATTATACGCCATTCTAAATTTTTTTTTAATAGGCATACATTTTTATGCAATGATTGTATTGAACTATTTTTGTTATCTCAAATATTTTTATGCAATGATAGCATTTAAATTTTTTTTTTGACTTTAGCAGAAATTATACGCCATTCTAAATTTTTTTAAATAGTATCCTGTTTTATAAAAAATTTGTAATTATAAATATTTTTATGCAATGTTGGCATTTAAATTTTTTTTTTGATTTTAGCTGAAACTGTACATCATTTAAAATTTTTTTCTAATAGTATCCTGTTTTATTTAAAAGTTGTAATTTTAAATATTTTTATGCTATGAGAGCATTGAAATTTTTTTATTGACTTTAGCAGAAACTATACGCCATTATAAACTTTTTTCTAATAGTCTCCTTGTTTATAGAAAAGTTGGAATTTCAAATATTTTTATGCAAAGATAGCATTTAAATTTTTTTTTTGACTTTAGCAGAAATTATACGCCATTCTAAATTTTTTTCGATTAGTGTCCTGTTTTATATAAAATTTGTAATTATAAATATTTTTATGCAATAATAGCATTTAAATTTCTTTTTTAATTTTAGATGAATGTGTACATCATTTAAAATTTTTTTCTAACAATCATTTGGATGTCGGCAGTCCTAGTTATGAAAAAATAAATTAAAAAAAATATTTTAGATGTCCGTAGTTCTAGTTATGAAAAAATATTTAAACAAATAATTTGGATGTCGGCAGTCCTAGTTATGCGAAAATAAAAAAAATTTTTGGGTTAAAGTATTGGGTTAAATGAACTTTTGAATTCAATTATTTTAGTTTCTCTAAGTCCCTCTTTGAAATGATTTTATTGATGTTAGCAGAAAATATATCTCATTCTACATTTTTTTCTAATAGTGTCCTGTTTTATACAAAAGTTGGAATTTCAAATATTTTTATGCAATGATTGCATTGAAATATTTTTATTGACTTTAGCAAAAACTATACGCTATTCTACATTTTTTTTTAATAGTGTCCTGTTTTATAGAACAGTTGGAATTTCAAATATTTTTATGCAATGATTGCATTGAAATATTATTATTGACTTTAGCAGAAACTATATGTCATTTTACATTTTTTTATAATAGTGTCATGCTTTATACAAATGCTGGAATTTCAAATATTTTTATGCAATGTTAACATTGAAATATTTTTATTGATTTTGGCAGAAACTACACCATTCTAAATTTTTTTGAATAATGGTTTGTTATATATAAAAATTGGAATTTCAAATATTTTTATGCAATGTTAATATTGAAATATTTTTATTCACTTTGACAGAAACTATACGTCATTCTAAATTTTTTTGAAAAGCGCTCTGTTATACATAAAAATTAGGATTTCAAATATTTTTATGCAATATTAATGTTGAAATATATTTTTTAAAAATAATATATGAAAAAATTCAAAAAATTTTATCGAATAAGGAATTTGATATCGATATTATAAAAAAATATTTCAATGTTATTAGTACATAAAAATATTTGAAGTCTAAAAAATAAAAAAAAATAATTTGGATGTTGACAGTCCTAGTTATGAGAAAATAAGAAAAAAAATTTTTTCAGATGTCGGCAGTCCTAGTTATGAGAAAATAAAAAAAAAATTTTTTAGATGTCGGCAGTCCTAGTTATGAAAAAATAAATAAATAAATTTTTTTAGATGTCGGCAGTCCTAGTTATAAAAAAATAAAAAAAAAATTTTTTTTTTAGATGTCGGCAGTCCTAGTTATGAAAAAATAAAAAAAAAAATCTTTTTAGATGTTGGCAGTCCTAGTTATGAAAAAAAAAAAAAAAAAAAAAAAAATGGTTCTAAATAGTTTTTTTGCTATTTCTTTTCAATGAATGCATTCAATAAAAAACTAAACAAAGTTCCTTTAGAAAATCTTTTACTAAATAGAATGCGACTGGGTTTTTACATTTTGATACAATCCATTTTAAGTTATCAAGTGGCGAAAATGACAACTTTTTGAGTTTTTAAATTTAAACTACTTAGCTTCAAACCGTTGTAACTCCAAATTGAGAACTCAAATTAAAAAAAATAAAGAGATCAAATCGATAGCATTTTTTCCAAGGAATAATATGCACTAAAGCTTATTTCGAAAAACGTCTTAGATTCTGAGAAAAATCAGTTTTAGTAAAAAAAAATTAAATTTTTTTATGTTTTTGACCACTACCTTCTCAGATTGATATTGATATTAAAATCTATTGAATATTTTTTAAAAATAAAAAATTCGGATGGGGATAATTCTTTGAAGATTAATTTGAAACAACTTTCATGTATTTTCGTCCGTACAGCTCTTCATAAATGAGTGCTGAATAATATTAAAAATAATCAATTTTTTCGATTATTTCATTTTAATATATATAGGATTACAACACTTCTATAAAACAGGACAGTATTCGAAAACATTTAAGTGGGGTATATTATACTAAATTCAATAGTAATATTTTAATGCTATCATTGCCTAAAAATAATTGAAATTACAACTTTTCTATAAAATAGGACAATATTTGTAAAAATTTAAGTGGGGCAAATTTTCTAAATTCAATACTAAAATTTCAATGCTATCATTGCATAAAAATATATTAAATTAAAAAATTTCTATAAAACAGGTCAATATTTGAAAAAATTTAAGTGGGGTATACTTTGCTAAATTCAATACTAATATTTCAAGGCTATCATTGCATAAAAATAATTGAAATTACAACATTTCTATAAAACAGGACCGTATTCGAAAACATTTACGGGGGGTATATTTTGCTAAATTTAATACTAATAATTCAATGCTATTATTGCATAAAAACAATTGAAATTATAAGGTTTCTACAAAACAAGTCAGTATTTTTTAAAAACATTGAAAATACAACTATTCTATAAAACAGGGAAAAAATTTAAAGTGGTGTTTATTTTGCTAAATTCAATACTAAAATTTCAATGTTATCATTGCTTAAAAACATTGAAATTACATGTTTACTTTAAAACAGGGAAAATATTTAAAGTTGTTTATATTTTGCTAAATTCGATACTAATTTTTCAATGCTATCGCATAACAATATATTAAATTAAAAAATTTCTATAAAAGAGGTCAATATTTGAAAACATTTAAGTGGGGTATACTTTGCTAAATACAATACTAATATTTCAATGCTATCATTGCATAAAAATAATTAAAATTATAACATTTCTATAAAACAGGACATTATTCGAAAACATTTAAGGGAGGTATATTTTGCTAAATTCAATACTTATATTTCAATGCTATCATTGCATAAAAATAAATGCAATTACAACATTTCATGTCTACAACATGAAAGTATTTCAAATATTTCAATAAAATAAATGCAATTACAACATTTCATGTCTAAAACATGAAAGTATTTCAAATATTTCAATCAATATTGTCGGGTGTTTTATATATGAAAGAACTCAAAAAATTTCAGGAAATAAGAAAACTTATATTGGCTGTCCCAAACATGAAAAACCCAAAAATTCAAAAAATTTGAATTTAAGTCGTTTTTTTGCTATTTCTCTTTAATGGATGCATTAAATAAAAAACAAAAAAAAGTGGTTTCAGAAAAACAAAGCAATTTGGTTTTTACATTTTAATACAAAACAATTTAACTTATCAGTTTTACAAGGATTAATCGGATCTCAAGACCTCTTAGATCTTGAGAAAAATCAGTTTAAGTGAAAAAAAAATGAAATTTTTTTATGTTTTCGACCACTAACTTGAGATTGATAACTCAAAATCTTTTGAATATTTTTTAAAAATAAAAAAAGCGGCTATGCATATTTCTTTAAAGATTAATTTAAAACAACTTTCATGCATTTTCGTCCATACAGCTCTTCATAAATTAGTACTGAATAATATTAACAATAATCAATTTTTTCGATTATTTCATTTTAATATATATATATATATATATATATATATATATATTTAATATATATATACTAGCAAAAGTTGGAGGGGGGGCTCCGCCCCCCCTGTATTGCATTTACTTCTGTTTCTGTTGCTTAAGAAAATCATGTTTCACTGCACATTTATAATTATGCAAACACATTAAGAGTTTTCAGAGGAGCCTAGTTCTGTCCCCAGTAAAGTTATAATTATTAATTACGGAAAAATATATGAAAAGGTATTGGAGAGACTATTTCTAATCCTGAAGATAATTTATTTCTTATGGAATCGATGTGTTTCTCCCGCATGAACAGAATCTATAGCATTTTAGTCTTAATATCTCGTCTATTATTTTAAGTAAAACATTTTTTTATTTTATGTGTCCGTTCACTATATAATTTAAAAAATAAATTAAAAACAATAAATTTTTTATTAAAAATAAAAATTTTATTTTTTCCGTCTTATAGTGACAAGTCAATTATTATAAACTGACGCGTTTCGAGATATGTAATCTCATTTTCAAAGATTTATGAAAATTTTTTATTTTCGTGTCATCTCTTTGATATAACGAAGTATACTGAAGATAAATTTATTATATTATTACATTTAAAATTTTTAAAATTTTATCGTTTACATATACAAACATAGAATATTTATTATTTATTTACATTTTATATTGAACTATTATTATTATTATTAAGATTTAAATATTTTATTGCTGTATCGTATAAATAATTTGAATTAAAATTTAATTGATCATTAAGTAACAGATGTGGATTTTTTTGATATTCTACATATATAAAAAACTCTTCTACAGCATTCATATATTTACCTTTTTTACAATAATATAAAGCTTCTAAATTTTTATTGATATTAGTGTAATTATGATTATTGTCTGTAATATGTTTTGCATAATTAGATTTTATTTTTTTGTTTTTATCATTATTGTTGTTATTATTATTATTATTCATGATTTCTATAAGATTTTTCTTTGTTGGTAGGTGTTCAAATTATTTATACGATACAACAATAAAATATTTAAATCTTAATAATAATAATAATAGTTCAATATAAAATGTAAATAAATAATAAATATTCTATGTTTGTATATGTAAACGATAAAATTTTAAAAATTTTAAATGTAATAATATAATAAATTTATCTTCAGTATACTTCGTTATATCAAAGAGATGACACGAAAATAAAAAATTTTCATAAATCTTTGAAAATGAGATTACATATCTCGAAACGCGTCAGTTTATAATAATTGACTTGTCACTATAAGACGGAAAAAATAAAATTTTTATTTTTAATAAAAAATTTATTGTTTTTAATTTATTTTTTTTCTATTATTTTGGTATTCTATAGACTGAGAGACTTCAAGACCTATTATGAATCATGTTTGTCATGTAAAAATTGAATATCTCCAAAAATACGATAGCTGAATCGCAAAAATATGGCCTATGTCACTCGCGGACATTTTTTCTTTAATTTGACACCGGTTTTATATAATTTCGATCACTGGTTTGGCCCTGATGATAATACACACACACACACACACACAGAAACACAAATAAATTTTCAAATATATATAGTAGTAAGATAAGATAAGATAAGATAAGATAAGATACGATAAGATAAGATAAGATATGATAAGATTAGATATATATCTTAATCTTAATACTATATATATTTGAAAATTTATTTGTTTATTTGTGTGTTTGTACCCTAATGACGCAAGAACCGCCGAACCGATTGGCATCAAACCGGTGTCAAAATAAAGAAAAAAAGTCTGCGGGTGACATAAGCCATAGATTTTCTGCTCAGCTATCGTAGTTTTTGAGATATTTAATTTTTATTATTTTTGAACTTGATAACATTTTTTAACATTTTTAACAAAAATTGAAATATCTCGAGACTAACGAAAAATTTTCGTATCGCTTTTCATGGTATTCGATTCGGCACTATTTTTTACGTATTCTCTGAAATTTTTATTCAAAACGGAGGTATCTTTAAAATTTCATAAAATTTTTTTAAAGCTGGTAAAAAAATTTTTTTCATTATTTTATTTTTTATGGTATTATTAATCATTTATTTGTGGGTCTGTGTATATATTATAATGTAATTTATATCCTATTTTAAAGTGTAATTTATGCGTACTTAGTTAAATTTTTATTATAAACGTACGTTTTTTTATAATTAAAAAAAAAAAAAAATTGATGTAGTTGAAATAATGTTTGGTTTTTAAAAATAATTATAATAAAAAATAAGACAAATACAAGAAATTAATCATATAATATAATATTTTTCGTTAAAAAAATAAATTAGTTAATATTAGTTTTAATTACATTTTCTACGATATTTAAATTTTTTTTTAAATTAAAATATAGGATAAACGCTGCCAAATTATTGGCACTACAGTTCTTTAAGCAATGCAAATATTCATATGAGTTAAAATTTTTTATTATATATTATACTGGCTGCGCCCCCCTGGACCCAAACGGCTTTATTTTTCCAAAAATATGTTGTTTTAGTTTACTCTATATTTTGTAAAATAATCCTTTTTTACCCAAAGTATTATCTAAAATTTACTAAATCATAAAAATTACGGTTATATGAACCAAGACAGATAATTAGCAATCAGCAATACACAGCTTAGCTACCTTTCCATAGGATCCACAAGTGTTCATTGTTTCCCTTGAATACCCATTCTAGGATTCTGTCTGACAATAGCTGTTCAAGCTTCTTTTAGTTACTAATATTCAGTTACTACATCAGTGGCTGATAAAAATTAGAAATATATATAATGTTAGTTCTAAACTTTTATAATTTTCGAAAAACTATTGTATCTTTTGACAGATCGAACCGATCGCCTTAAAAATTTAGGTGGATACGAAAAAAATATACCAGAATCGAATGAAATTCTTTTTGATAAAAAAATTTTTCCTCAGTTTTTTTTTTTTTTAGTTTTTTTTAAAAATTTGATAAAAATTTTTATTCAGTTTTTTTAATATAAAAAATTTTTGCCTTTATTAATCGAAACAATACCTAGCCTATGTTTTGACCCGTAATTTTTGCCATCTTTTGTCGTAAACCCCATGTCTGTAGCTTTAATCGTGTTCTCGTTTATTGCGTTCGGACACACACCCACACACATAATTAAAGATTTATATATATATAGGATAGGATAGGATAGGATAGGACTAGCATAGGTGAGAGGGGGGGCTCCGCCCCTCCTGATCTAATTCCCGGTGCTGTTATTGATTTTTTATTATAATTTTTATTATTATCATGTTGTTATTGTCCAAAATACTGTTATTGATTTTTTATTATAATTTTTATTATTATTATGTTGTTATTGTCCAAAATATATATCAATGCCAAAAAAAATTGACGCCTTGAAATAAGCTAAAATTTGAAGTAAATTCAAAGGAATGGCGTAATTTTGAAAATGAGCCAAATCAGGATATTTTTGGACCTTTAAAAAGACATGTTTCGGCCCCATGAGGTGTTAGAGGACTAAAACTTTCGCTGAGGGACTTTTTTATCACCCCAAACTATACCCTAAAATTTGAGCTGAATATATATAATACTAGCAAAAGTTGGAGGGGGGGCTCCGCCCCCCCTGTATTGCATTTACTTCTGTTTCTGTTGCTTAAGAAAATCATGTTTCACTGCACATTTATAATTATGCAAACACATTAAGAGTTTTCAGAGGAGCCTAGTTCTGTCCCCAGTAAAGTTATAATTATTAATTACGGAAAAATATATGAAAAGGTATTGGAGAGACAATTTCTAATCCTGAAGATCATTTATTTCTTATGGAATCGATGTGTTTCTCCCGCATGAACAGAATCTATTGCATTTTAGTCTTAATATCTCGTCTATTATTTTGGTATTCTATAGACTGAGAGACTTCAAGACCTATTATGAATCATGTTTGTCGGCTAGTGATTTTATAATTTAAACTTCGTATTATTAACTGGATATGCAATTTTTTCGGTATTTTTTGATCTAGAGAATTTAAGGCCTCATCATAAAAATTTATCAAATAATTATCAGAGGGGCCTCTTTATAGTCCTAATAGTTTGTAGCGTAAACAATATAAATTGCAAATAATACAGTCATTTTTAAATAAAAAATCGTACATTTGACTCCTGGATGTGCAAAATCTAGTTTTTCAGAGGGCCCTAATTTTTCGTTAATGATAATCTCGATTAACTAATTTGTAAAAAAATTTAATTTATGATACAACAATCATGTTTTTGTTTTCTGAATAGTAAAGAATCTATAAAATGTCTTAAATTTTTGTCTATTTTTTTTATTTTACTGCAAATTATCGAAAATTTTTTTTGAAAAATCAAAAAAATTTTTTAGACTCCAAAAAAATTTTACACATTTTTAAAGAAGCATCCGTTTTATATGCAAATATATCTGAATACGTATAAATTAGTGTCGGATCGAGTAATAACAATTTCGACAGTAAAATTTTATCATATTTAGAAGTTATTTCACTTTTTAATCAAATTTTCTAAAAATTTTATTTTTTCCAAAAATAGTAAAATTGAATATCTCCAAAAGTACGGTAACTGAGTTCCAAAACTATGGCCTATGTCACCCGCTGACTTTTTTTCTATATTTTGACACTTCATTTTAACATTGATTCGACCCTGATGATGAAACACAAACAGACACAGACCCAAAAATAGATGATTATAAATACCACAAAAGAAAAAAATTTTTAAAAATTTTCCGACCAGCTTCAAAAATATTTTATAAAATTTTAAAGATAAAAATTTAGGAGAATACGCAAGAATTGGTGCTAAATCGAATACTACAAAGTTTGACAGTAAAATTTTTCGATTGTCTCAAGATATTTTACTTTTTTGTAAAAATTTTTTAAAATTTTATCAAGTTCAAAAACACTAAAAATTGAATATCTCCAAAAATACGATAGCTGAATCGCAAAACTATGGCCTATGTCACTCGCGGACATTTTTTCTTTAATTTGACACCGGTTTTATATAATTTCGATCACTGGTTTGACCCTGATGATAATACACACAAACACACACACAGTCACACAAATAAATTTTCAAAAATATATAAGAGTAAAATAAGATAAGATAAGATAAGAAATGATAAGATAAGATAAGATAAGATAAGATAAGATATAATAAAAAATTTTAACTGATATGAATATTTGCATTACTTAAAGAACTGTAGTGCCAATAATTTGGCAGCCTTTTTCCTATATTTTAATTTTAAAAAAAAAATTTTAATACCGTGGAAAATGTAATTAAAACTAATATTAACTAATTTATTTTTTTAACGAAAAATATTATATTATATGATTAATTTCTTGAATTTGACTTTTTTTCTTTATTTTGACACCGGTTTGATGCCACCGGTTCGGCGGTTCTTGCGTCATTAGGGTACAAACACACAAACAAACAAATAAATTTTCAAATATATATAGTATTAAGATATAGGATAGGATAGGATAGGATTAGTCCTAAACTTTTATAATTTTCGAAAAATGATTGTAACTTTTGACAGATCAAGCCGATTAACTTGAAAATTTAGGTGGATACGTAAAAAATATGCCCGAATCGAATAAAATTCTTTTTTATACAAAAATTTTCCTTGGTTTTCCGATTTTTTGGTTTTTTTTTTAAATTTAATAAAAATTTTTTTCCTGGAAATTCAGTTTTTTTAACATAAAAATTTTTTGTTGTTATTTATCGATATACAACGTAGCCTATGTTTTGACCCGTAATTTTTGCCGTCTTTTGCCCTAAGCCCCGCGTCTCTAATTTTTATCGCGTTTTTCATAAGATTTTTCAGATGAGGCTCAGTCCCTCCTGTTCACATTTCCTTCAATATTTTTCTGTTGCTTAAAAAAATTTTGTTTCACTACAAATTTATAATTATGCAAACACATTCAAACTATTCAGAGCAGCGTAGGTGAAATATTAATGAAAAATTATAAGTTTTGGTTCGGCGGTACTTAAGTCATTAGGGTACAGACAGACAGACAGACAAATAAATTTTTAAATGAATCAATAACTGAATCAAGTAATTAAAATTTTATCATATTTTTCAGATATTTCACTTTTTAACAAAATTTTCAAAAAATTTAAATTTTCCCAAAAATAGTAAACATTTTTTTATTTTAACACCGATATTATGTAATTTCTTTCATTTTTTTGAGCCTAATGATGAAACACATAGAAACACAGGCACACAAATAAATTATTAAAAATATCATAAAAAATAAAATAATGAAAAAAACATTTTTAACCAGCTTCAAAAACATTTTATAAAATTTTAAAGATACCTCGGTTTTGAATAAAAATTTAGGAGAATACGTAAAAATTGGTGCCGAATCGAATAGTACAAACTTGTGACTGTAAAATTTGTCGATAGTCTCGAGATATTTTAGTTTTTTTCAAAATTTTTCAAAATTTTATCAATTTCAAAAACACTAAAAATTAAATATCTCAAAAAATACGATAGCTGAGCAGAAAATCTATAGCCTATGTCACCCGCGGACTTTTTATCTTTATTTTGACAACGGTTTTATGAAATTTTGTTCAGTGGTTTGACCCTGATGATGGAACACACACACACACACACAGACACGCAAATAAATTTTCAAATATATATAGTAGTAAGATAAGATAAGATAAGATAGGATAGGATTAGTCCCAAACTTTAATTATTTTCGAAAAATGATTTTAACTTTTGACAGATTGAACTGATTAATTTGAAAATTTTGGTGGATACGTAAAAAATATGCCCGAATCGAATAAAATTCTTTTTGATAAAAAAATTTTTCCTTGGTGTTCAGTTTTTATAATTTTTTTTGAAAATTTGATAAAAATTTTTTTCTTGGAAATTCAGTTTTTTCAACATAAAAATTTTTTGTCGTTATCAATCGAAATAAAACCTAGCCTATGTTTTGACCTATAATTTTTGCCGTCTTTTACCGTAAACCCCGCTTTTCTAACTTTTATCGCGTTTAAGTTTATCCATTTTGGACATACACACATAATTAAAGATTTATATATACCGGCTGAAACACAATTACAGTGGATTCTTACATAGCTAGTATATATTCAAACAGTGTTAATAACCGCGGTAATTGTGTTCCACCCTGTATATAGGATTAAGATATATTCAGCTCAAATTTTAGGGTATAGTTTGGGGTGATAAAAAAGTCCCTCAGCCAAAGTTTTAGTCCTCTAACACCTCATGGGGCCGAAACATGTCCGTTTAAAGGTCCAAAAATATCCTGATTTGGCCCATTTTCAAAATTACGCCATTCCTTTGAATTTACTTCAAATCTTAGCTTATTTCAAGGCGTCAATTTTTTTTGGCATTGATATATATTTTGGACAATAACAACATGGTAATAATAAAAATTATAATAAAAAATCAATAACAGCACCGGCTCTCACCTATGCTAGTATATATATATATATATAGGATAGGATTTTATTATTAAAATATTTTTTTAAAACAATTTTTAAATGAAAAACAAAAATTTTTTAATTTCGCGGAGCAATATTTTATATTTTTAGACATCAACAGATAGTGTGGTAGTTAAATGTTCAAAATCACTGTTAAATTCTGCCAAGTGTAGCGAGGCCAATCAGCTAGTAAACAATATTTCTAAAACTAGTACTTCCATACAAAAAAAATTTGGTACTAATGCATAATGTAATGTATTTGGTACTAATGTAAATATCTTGTTTTTTGTATTTTTTAGTGGCAAAATTTTTTAGAAAAAAATTACCAAAAAATTAATAATCAGATTCGAGATATTGAGTGAAAAATTTTTTGTACTTTCACAAAAATAAATTAGGTATACAATCAGGTATTATATCAAAATTTTGAAAAAAAATTAGGTCTTGATATCACAAAGCTTCTGAAATATCGCCGGTTACATACATACATACATACATGCGTACATACATTCACAAAACGTGCTTACATGCCAAAAAATCAAAAATCAAAATTTCACATAAAACAAGAGTTCCTCTAAGTAACCAAAAAGCAATAACTAAACCACTCCAAAAAATTATTTCTTACATATTTACTTTATATTAACTTCTTTTACGATTTCGTGAGCAGAAAAATTACAGCAAGGAAAAAATAAATTAGTTGATTATATTAATTATAATAAGGATCATCATTAGTTTATTTTAAACTATTTATAAACATTAATTTAATTTATTTATTTCAATTTTCTTTATTAACGCTAGTAAATTTTCTTACATCTAAATAGCTTTAATAACTACAATACACTTTTTTATTTGGAAAAAATTTTTTGATGACTTATGTATATATTTTTCATAACTAGTTATAACTCTTTTAGGTTCAAAAGCATTGCATTCTTTTTTTAAGCATTCCCATATGCTAATGCAGGTTTTTTAGCCTATCAACTTAGAAGTACAATTGCTTTAGGTTTCATCTGTTGCATAAAAATATTACATTAATATTAGGCCAAATCTCGAAGGTATTATTTATATAAATATCATATGAGCCATAAAAATCTTTAAATAAATTTTCACCAAATAAAACGTTGATATCCATTTTTTTTCTAATAGATAAAATTTCATATTTTTCGTATCTATTTTATATAAAATGAAATTCACAATATACATTTGTTTCTTTTTTTGCAACAGATAAAAATATTGAAGGTAATTTATAAATAAATAAATAGGTGAATAATAATTATATTTTGTTAATATTTATTTAAATCAATGCAAGCTCTGTTTAAATATATATTCTTTTTTTTTAATTTTAAAATTTTTCACTTATTAAATCATTTTTTCATGTTTTTTTAATTATGAGAATTAACGGATTAATTTTTGCTCAGAAAGTATTTAGATTGGAAATTTTTAGATGTTCATATTCAATATAAGGATTCGATCATCCATATAATTCAGGTAGAAATTTTTTTTTTGAATATTTTTTTTTTTTTTTCGTAGGAAGTGGAGAAATTCGTTACGCATACTGTTCAGCATCGGGACTGACAGTTCTGTGGGACTCGACTTAGCTTGCCCTTACCCACTAAAACTCCACTCTCTTCCTATCTTATTTGAGCCTACCCCGGGACCGTTTCCACAGTACATCAGGACAAGTTCAAGGCCATTTAGTTCTATTCCTGAACTCCATATTTTGAACGAGTCACCAAGCTTGTTAAGGACTTTGTCATTCCATCTGATTGAAATTCCATCTTTTTGTGCTGTCATTTTCAATAAAATACATTTTAGCTAAAAATATACGCCATTTCTTATTATCGTCAAAAGATAAGGTAATAAATAAATATATAAACAGATAAATAAATAAATAAATAAATAATTATAATTCTACCATCTTCGAATGATTGCGGTATTAAGAGTAATTACAGGAATAATTGTATGTTAGTGCAATACCTACAGTTATCTGGATAACCGCAGTACGTCGTAGTATTAGCCTACACCTTGGATTTCAGGTTTATTGGTACGGAGTATGTACTTCACATACCGGCTGATTTTGGACCATACTTCTTCATTTCGAAGCATCAGGCCAACCACATTCTCAGGTGTGATTTGGCAAATGTTAGTAATTGTTCCGGCGTGTCTTCTTTTCCAGGACAGTATATACATTTAGCGCTATTCATCTTCTGGATCTAAAAGAGGTAGGAGCAAAAAAGTCCATGTCCGCTTAAGAATTGGGTAAAAAAAATATAACCGGTTTGTTTAACTACACAACCAACGAGCATGGAACATGTTTACTCATAATAGTAATAAATCCAAAAACCGAAATTACAATAAATTCTGAAATATATACTATCCTACGTACATAAACTTAAAGTATTCTAAGTTGTTGTTATTATCAGGGCCTGATTAGGTCCTGACTTCCATTTCAAATTATTTAAAGTCCCTAAGCCGAAAATATTCTAAGTCCATTTCACACTCCCCCTAAGAACGTCACTTTTTTGCCCCTCCCCGAAAAACCTCAATTTTTCACCCCCCCCCCCCCCAAAAAAAATCACATTTTAACCCCCTCCTAAAAAACGTCAATTTTTCACCCCCTACTAAACGCGTCACTTTTTCACCCCACCCTGCTGAGCCAAACTTTTTCAAATACCCCATCCAATGAACATGTTCCATGTTAATAATTAATGTCCCCATGCCCTCTATTTATCCAAAGTCTCTCCTATCAATCTATTGGTCCAATTGCTCTCCGAGTGCCGGTCCAACGTTTCTACCACTCGCTTAGGCTGATCTGGAGCAAAGTAGCCTTTGCGCGGTAAATGCCTTCCCTCTCTTTGTTCAGATAGTTATACTTTCTCTCAAGAGCCAGCAGATCCATCGGAATTACTCCGATGATAAATAGAGCTGCCTCCAAGAACACTGTGCGTTAGGCACAGGAGATTCGCAGGGCTCCTTGCCTCTGGACGCTCGTAATCTTAGACGCATAAGTGACCTTTTTTATGCAACCAGCCCATACTCCTGTACCATACAGGAGTATGGAGTGGGTGACCGATATAAGAAGCCTGCGCTTTCCAGTCTTAGGTCTGCATGTGTTTTTCATGAGCCTGCTTAACGCAGCAGTGAGCCTGGCAGCGTTCTCCATGCTTTACAGAATCTGCGCCTTAAACGTCAGCTTCGTGTCCAACAGCACTCCCAAGTACTTTAAGTAATCCTTCTTTTCTATACTATTCTTTCCAATACATATTAGGATGATGGTTTCGATATATTGATGGGTGAATAGGACAATCTCAGTCTTTGCTGTCGCAAGATTTAGACCGTGGTCTTCCATCCAGTAGTTGACTCCATGCATTGCCTGGTTCAGTTTTTCTTTGGCAGTTTGTACATCTTTTGCCTAGATGACTAGCTCCAGATCGTCAGCATATCCGACGGTAAAGTATCCTTTGGCATTGGGACCCTAAGTACCTGATCGTACATAATGTTCCATACATCCGGCCCGAGGACCGGTACTTGAACTGCTCCTGCAGTTATTCTTCTCAATCTTGTTCCTTGCGCAGTCTCAGATATTATTTCTCGATCGCTCAGGTAACTGCTGATGACTCTTTGCAGATACATTAGCAATTGGAAATTCCTTAGCCTTTCCATGAAATCGCTCCATCTTGCTGAATTAAAGGCTTTCTTCACATCTTGGGTCATTATTAGCGTGATTTTTCTAGAGTAATGATTGCCTGTATGTTCATTCGTAATGACACGGGTGATACTGTTTATGGCATCGATAGTTGACTTCCTTCGGCGGAACCCGTATTGTTAGGGAGAAAGGTCTCCTGCAGTTTCCACATCTTTTCATAATATTTTCCGGCTGTGTCCAGTAATTCTAGAGGACGCCAATAGTTTGGCAACCTAAGGTACCCTTTACTCTTACTTATAAGGAATAGTCTTACTCTTATCCAGAATTTGCTAAAGACTCCTGCTTAAGCACAAGTATTGTACATACACAGAATAAGCTGTGGGCACTCGTGTACAGCTATCTTCAGAATCTTAGTGGGTATTCCATCACACGGTTCTCCTTAACTGTCACCAACCCAAGATGCGTTACGACGACGAGTTTTTGACGGATTTCTGTAAAGTACATTTACCAAAGGTGAAAAAAGCCAAATTTAAAATAATCGCTCGGGCGGTTTTTAAAAAAAGCTCAAAAACGTCTATTTTGGGCGTTTTTAAAAACTGAATTTTGAGAGAAAAAAAATTATTTGATTTTTTCGTTTAAAAATTATTATTACTTGCAAATAGGATTCTAATAGGAAGTTTCTGACTAATAACAGTGGGTAAATGGACCAAAAATCGTTTAAAACTTAATATTCAGATTTTCATGTAAAATCTTATGTATTAAAGCTTATAAAATGCAAAAATCGGTTAATTTAACACAATTATGGTGTTTTTCTATTAAAGTAAGTTTTAAAATATATCTTACCTGATGGTATTTAAATTTTTAACGCCAAAACTAACAAAAAATGATAAAATTAAATAATTAAGAGCTTTTTATATACTTAATTTTTTATTATATTAATTGTAACTTATTTATTTATTTATTATAGACAAAAATAAAAAATTTTAAGATGAGATTGAGACTTTTTCAGTGTATAGATTTAATTATCATATTGTACATATAACTATTTAAATAATAATATTTAACTCGCTACGCTCGGCAGAATGTAACAGTAATTTTGAACTTTTACCACACTTTCCGTTGATTTCTAAAAATAAAAAATATTGCTGCACGAAATTAAAATAATTTTTGTTTTTTATTTAAAAATTGTTTAAAAAAATATTTTAATCATAAAATCCTATATATATTAAAATGAAATAATTTAAAAAATTGACTATTTTTGATTTTATTGGACACGCATTTATGAAGAATTGTACGGACGAAAATACATGAAAGTGGTTTTAAAGTAATCTTTAAAGAAATATCTCCAGACCTTTTTCTAATTTTTAAAAAATATTTAAATGATTTCGAGAAATCAATATCAGAAGTTAGTAGTCGAAAACGCAAAATAATTTCATTTTTTTTCACTAAAACTGATTTTTCTCACGATCTAAGAGGTTTTTTGAGACGAGGTTTAGTGCAAATTATTCCTTGGAAAAAATGCTATCGATTTGACGTTTTTATTTTTTTTAATTTGAGATTACGGTTCAGAGTTACAACTGTTTGAAGCTAAGAACTTCAAAATTAAAAAAATCAAAAAGTGTACATTTTCATCACTTCAGATCTCGGAATGGATTGTGTCAAAATGTAAAAACCAAGTTTCTTTGTATTTATTAAACACTTTTCTAATGCCACTTTTATTTTTTTTTAATTTCATTAATTAGTTAAAGAGTAATGTCAAAAAAACGACTTAAAGTCTAATTTTTTGAAATTTTTTATTTTTTTATATTTAGGACAGCTGATATCCATTTTTTATATGATTTTATATATTTTATATTTTATTTTCTTTAAAAAAATCTAAATGCTACCATTGCATATAAATATATAAAATTAAAAAAATATTTAAATGCAATCATTGTATAAAAATATTTGAAATTCCAACTTTTCTATTAAACAAGAGACAGTTAGAAAAAAATTTATAATGGCGTATAGTTTCTGGTAAAGTCAATAAAAAAATACAATTTTCTTATAAAACAAGACAAATACAAAAAAAATTTTAATGCAATCATTGCTAAAAAATTTTTTTGAAATTAAAAAAATATTTCAATGCAATCATTGCTAAAAATTTTTTGAAATTAAAAAAATATTTCAATGCAATAATTGCATAAAAATTTTGAAATTAAAAAAATATTTCAATGCAATCATTGCATAAAAATTTTTGAAATTAAAAAAATATTTCAATACAATCATTGCATAAAAATTTTTGAAATTAAAAAAATATTTCAATGCAATCATTTGTTACGTATCCTGAGGTTTTATCCAAGGGATACGTAAATATAAATAATTATGAATATATGAAATATAAGTTTATCCTGGGGATATTGACTGCCCCAGGTATATTTATATAAGTTGGTATGGTTATTATTTGTTGATATAAGATGAGTTCGACTTAGCTGGATGAACTTAACCTGAGGCTGAGTTCTTAATTATAGAAGGAACTTGTCACTTACACAATAATAACTGATAACTGATTTGATATATAACTTTCACTTTATTGATTATAAGTAAATAAAACTGTCTAAGTCTTTAAGTCAAGTAATTAAAAGTAGAACTGTAATAGAGTGGTAAGACTCTAAACGAAAGATAGTATTCTAATGGGGGTTTGGGCGCCTGAAGGGCAATATATAATCTAATATGAATCTGCCCATATTCCGAGATTTTGAGGGAGACGTCCAATACAAAAAAGCGTCGGTCTCGTCACGTCCAATTAGCGAAGGCGTCCCTAATTATTACCGAGAATCGCGAGGTGGGATTTATGCAGTTTATAACGCCTAAATCCCTCCTAATTTACGTCATAGTCGACTTTTGGTCCCACGCTATTGTGCTAGATCAGCAACAGCGGAAATGCACCTGCGGGTTCCTATGTCGTCTGTAATATTAATACAACTATCGGATATAGGGTTTACTATTTATATATATCAAATGTTAGGCATATCAATTTTGACCTACCATACGTAACACATTGCATAAAAATTTAAAATTAAAAAAATATTTCAATGCAATCATTGCTAAAAAATTTTTGTAATTAAAAAAATATTTCAATGCAATCATTGCATAAAAATTTTTAAAATTAAAAAAATATTTCAATACAATCATTGCATAAAAATTTTTGAAATTAAAAAAATGTATGACTATTAAAAAAAAATTTAGAATGGCGAATAGTTTCTGCTAAACTGAATAAAAAAATTTCAATGCTATCATTGCATGAAAATATTTGGAATTACAAATTTTCTATAAAACAGTAGACTATTAGAAAAAAATTTTAAATGGCGTATAGTTTCTGCTAAAGTTAATAAAAATATTTCAATGCAATCATTGCACAAAAATATTTTAAGTTGCAACTTTTATATAAAACAGGACACTATTAGAAAAAAATATAAAATGATGTATAGTTTCTGCTAAAGTCAATAAAAATATTCCAATGCAATCATTGCACAAAAATATTTCAAGTTTCAACTTTTATATAAAACAGGAAACTGATCGAAATAATTTAAAATGGCGTATAGTTTCTGCTAAAGTCAATAAAAATATTTCAATGCTATCATTGCATAAAAATTGTTAAGATTAAAAAAATATTTCAATACAATTATTGCATAAAAGTGTATGACTATTAAAAAAAATTTTAGAATAGCGTATAGTTTCTGCCAAAGTAAATATAAAAATTTTAATGCTATCATTGCATAAAAACATTTTAAATTACAACTTTTATATAAAACAGGACACTAATCGAAAAAAATTTAGAATGGCGTATAGTCTCTGCTAAAGTCAATAAAAATATTTCAATTGCATAAAAATATTTGAAATTACAACTTTTATATAAAACAGGACGACTAATAGAAAAAAATTTAGAATGGCACATAGTTTCTGCTAAAGTCAATAAAAATATTTCAATGCAATCATTGCATAAAAATATTTGAAATTCCAACTTTTATATAAAACAGGACAACTAATCGAAAAAAATTTAGAATGACGTATAGTTTCTGTCAAAGTGAATAAAAATATTTCAATTTTAACATTGCATAAAAATATTTGAAATACCAATTTTTATATATAACAAACCATTATTCAAAAAATTTAGAATGGTGTACAGTTTCTGCCAAAATCAATAAAAATATTTCAATGATAACATTGCATAAAAATATTTGAAATTCCAGCATTTGTATAAAGCATAACACTATTATAAAAAAATGTAAAATGACGTATAGTTTCTGCTAAAGTTAATAAAAATATTTCAATGCAATAATTGCATAAAAATATTTGAAATTCCAACTTTCATTTAAAAAAGGACACAAATCGAAAAAAATATAGAATAGCGTATACTGCCGCGCAAATTATAAATCCCACATCTACATCGATACCAATAACGAAGACTTTGACATCCCTTCTCAAAATGAAAAGGAGATGTCAGGGTTTTCGATAGTGGTATCGATGTAGATGTGGGATTTATCATTTGCGCGGCAGTATAGTGTCTGCTAAAGTCAATAAAAATTTTTCAATGCAATCATTGCATAAAAATATTTGAAATTCCAACTTTCATTTAAAAGAGGACACTATTCGAAAAAAATATAGAATAACGTATAGTTTCTGCTATAATACACCCGACAATATATATTAAAATTTTTAGAAGTTTTTTAAATTGTGGACTATCAATTTAACTTTATCTATAAATTATAAATTTTCGAAATTTTTATTTTTTCATGTTTAATACAGGCGATATCCATTTTCTTATATAATGAAATTACTTAAGCTCTTTCATATATAAAACACCCGACAATATATATTAAAATTTTTAGATGTTTTTCAAATTGTGGACCATCAATATGAGTTAATCTTTTTAAGTTGTTAACGAAAAATATATTAAAGAGCGGTTTAATTTCTGTTAAATTCAATACTAATATTTCAGAGCTATCATTGCAGAAAAATATTTGAAATTACAAGATTTCTATAAAACAGGACAATATTCGAAAACATTTGAGTGGGGTATATTTTGCTAAATTCAATACTGATATTTCAATGCTATCATTGCATTTGAAATTACAACATTTCTATAAAACACGACGCAATTCAAAAACATTTAAGTTGGGTATATTTTGATAAATTCAATACTATAATATATCAATACTATTATTGCATAAAAATGATTGAAATTACAACTTTTCTATAAAAAAGGACACTTTTCGAAATAAAACTAAAGTGAGGTATAGTTTCTGCTAAATTAATTACTAATATTTCAATGCAATTGAAATTACAACTGTTCTAAAAAACAGGCTATTATTCGAAAAAATTGGGTATATTTTTCTAAATTCAATACATATATTTCAATGCTATCATTGCATAAAAATATTTGAAATTACAAGATTTCTATAAAACCGGACAATATTCGAAAACATTTAAGTTGGGTATATTTTGCTAAGTTCAATACTAATAATTTAATGCTATTATTGCATAAAAACAATTGGAATTACAACATTTCTATAAAACAGGATTGTTTTAGAAAAAAAAATTAAAGTTGAGTATAGTTTCTGCTAAATTCAATACTATTATTTTAATGAATAAAACCAATAACTCAATAAATCGGTCTCTAAGTCTTTTTTTTTGCTATTTCTTTTTAATGAATACATCTTTTTAATGAATACATTAAATAAAAAACAAAAAAAAAGCGGCTTTAGAAATGCGTTTAATAAAAAAAAAGCATTTTGGTTTTTATATTTTAATACAAACCATTTTAAGATATGAAGTGATGAAAATGACCAATTTTTGAGTTTTTAAATTTTTTACTTCTTAGTTTTAAACAGTTGTAACTCTGTGCCGTAAGCTAAAATTAAAAAAGATAGCATTTTTTCCAAGGAGTAATTTGCACCGAAGCTCTTTTGTTTTATATATGAAATGACTCAAAAATTTGAATATGAAATAATATAGACATCGGCAGTCCTAAGAATAATAGAAAAAAACAAAAATTTTAAGAATTTAACTGTATAGTAAAATTCATATTGTCGGCTTACAATATGAAAAAACTACAAAAATTTCAATCTATATTGTCGGCTATTTGATATATGTAAAAACTAAAAAAATGAAATAAGATAGTTATTGGCAGTCTTAAGAATGAAAAAAATAAAAATTTTTTTAATTTAGCTGTATAGTAAAATTCATATTAGCTGTTTACAATATAAAAAAACTACAAAAATTTCAATCTATATTTCTGGCTTTTTTTAAATACTGGTTTCTTAGCATCCTGAGGTCTCAAAACGTGCGTATATGTCAAAAAATCAGAAATAAAAATTTCACCTAAAACAATGGGTCCTCTATGAAGAACCAAAATCATAAATATTTCACTCTAGAGTAAAATTAATATTGATTCTCTGCAATATAAAAAAACAACAAAAATTTCAATCTATAATGTTAGTTGTTTTATATATGAAAAAACTCAAAAATTTAACCATATAAAGAGTATAATGGATATCGGCTGTCCTATTTATGAAAACATTATAAAAATTATAAGTTTATAAAAAATATTATAAAAGTTTCACTCGATAGTAAAATTCACATTGATTGTCTACAATATGAAATAACTGAAAAAATTTCAATCTATATTGTTGACGGTTTTATATATGAAAAAACCCAAAAAATTTCACTATAGAGTAAAATGGATATCTTCTGTCCTATTTATGAAAAAAAAAAAAATAATAAATATTTCACTTCAGAGTAAAATTCATATTGATTGTCTAAAATATAAAAAAACAGCAAAAATTTCAATCTATATTGTATTTTTTTTTTTTATATATGGAAAATCCCAAAAATGTCACCATAGAGTAAAATGGATATCGGCTGTGCTATTAATTGAAAAATAAAAAATTATAAAAATTCCACTCTACAGTAAAATTTATATTGGCTGTCTACATTGTTAGGGTACAAATTATACCTAAACTGTATACGGTCGCCACCTAGTTTATTTTATTAATTATTCCACCTGATTACCCTTATTAGGAAGTACTAGGAAACCTAAGGTATATCAGGAAAGGAGCCGGTTGCTAATAAATGAACACAATTTAATTATATGACAAACTATTTATTATTTTAGTTGTACACTCACGAGTGCTTGAAACTCGACTGACTTGTCTCTTCCTCTCTTACATCCTTCTCCCCTACTCCTATCTACTCATACAATAGTGTACCCTCACATACTCCTACCCATGTAACTATGAAAGTAAAATGTTCTTTCGGAGTTACATGTTTATCATTTTTAATATTATTTTTTTTTAACATTAAATTTTGTACATGAAAAGAGAAAGAAAATAATAAAACATATTTAACTTAACTATGGTATTGATTTTTTACCTTTTGATTAATTATTTGATTTTACTCTAACAACTAGTCCATTCGACTAGCCAAATATTTTTTGATAACACTTAAATACTATAATATTTTTGTTAATATACTATAATTAACAATATTGAATTTAAATTTTATATTGTTTATATTTAAATTAATTAAAGTGAAAGAAATTAAAGTTATTTTTTTTTTTAATGCACCTTCTGACTAGCCATTTAAAATAAAATGAAACTTATGATTAAATTCTCGTGTCTTGATTAGTACCATCTGACTAGCCATTTATCTGTGGTTAATGTTTTAAACTGAACTAAATTGTATAAATAATACTATAATGTAAATAATATAACTAAAATTAAATGTTTATTTGATAATGATATTTTAAACTTGGATTAAGTTATCTAAACTAAAGATTTATTTTTGTTATTGGCGTAAGCACAGTAAAGTTCTTTTTTTTTTATTTCAATATATCTGTGAATGATTATATGATTAATTGTTATAATAAGACAAGTTAATTGCAAGATTAATTATGAGATCTAAATTGTATATATTTTTTTTTTTTTTAACAAAGAATCTATTATTTATGTCAATATTAAATTTATGTTGATACTTAGTTCTTATTTTTTCTTTTGGATGATGTTTTTCCACTCTCGGTGTTTTTTAATTTCTGTTGTTTGCGTCTTGCTTTTTTTTGATTGTTGTACTCAATTTTGTGTTTGTGGTAGTTTATTTTTTTTCTATGACGAATCCAAGCTCTGTGTATTTCTTCCTCATCTTCAGTTCTAGTTTTTTTTTCATACCTGCCTTGTTTATTCCTTATCTTTTTGAGTAGATGGTTCGGTCTCGGCATCTCAATTACCATGCAGCTAGCTTTTGTTTTATATTTAGCGAATATGTCGATGAGTATAACCTTCGATGTTGATGTGAGCTTGGGATCGCTTTCTTGAGATTTTTCAATAGCTTTTTCTTGTTCAGTTGTTGTTATGCCTTCTTCATTTGATAAAGATGTTGTATTTGGTTCTTCCATTTTTTCATTACTCGATAACAAGGCTGTATTTTCTATATTGATGTTTTTTTTAGTTTTGCTATTTGCATCTCTTTTTATTCTTATAGATTGCTTTAATTTGACCATACTTCTTGATTCTTTTGTCAGTTTGTTAGTGACTTTGGTGTTGAAAATTGTTTCCATTACTCTTTCACTTTGTACTTTTTTATTTAAGCCCGAAATTTTTTTTGTCTTTAATCTTACTTTTGCTCCATAATATGCTCTTTTCTTTTTTCTTAGTTTTAGTATTGCATTACTTTCTTTTATAAAATTTTTTTTTTGATTCAACGCCGATCCTGGAGTTCTTTTTTGATTTATTTTTTCTAGGTTATGATAATCGTCATTTGCATTAGTGCTTGTTTGGAGCTTACTTTTTCTTGATTTATTTTCATTTTTTGAATTATTATTTTCTTCTTCACTATTTAACGACATTTTTTTAATTTTATCTAGTATTATTTCAAATTTATTTTTAAATATTAATATGTCAATTGGCGATTGAAAGTTATTTGACGCCATGTTGTTTGATTCTGAGTTTGAAGTTATTTTTCTTTGTTTGTTAGTAGATGGCGTTGATAATGTTTTTCTCCTTATGTCTAGCCTCTTCTCTTCTTCTTCTTTCTTTTTATTGCTGGTTTTGATTTTTTTTTTTTTTAATGTTTATATAGATAAAATGGTCTCAACTGTCTAGCATTCAGCTTGCATGTTGATTTTCCATCTAGTTTTTTCAATTTATATGCATTTTTACCAATTTTGAGAGTAATGATGAATGGTCCCTCATATATTAAGTCGAGCTTTTTACATATTTTCTTGCTTTTATTGGATAATATATGCTTTTTCTTTAGTATCAAGTCACCAACTTTAAATTGCTTTCTAGGCTTTTTGAATTTATTTTGCCAATTGCGAGACGATTCCGCTGATTTTTTCATATTGCGTATTAGTTCTTCATTTGATATATGTGCAAGTAATTGATTTTGTTGAATTGATATTGGTAGTTTTATTCCTTCTTTGTTGTGTAGTCTGTGTGGGTACTCTTTTATTGTTGAATAAAGTGTTCCATTTAAGTATTTTTCTATTGGTTTAATCATTTTGTACCAAGTAGTGTGTTTTTCATGACAATATGTTCTCAAGATCCTTCCTATCTCTTTCATAACTCTTTCAATTGAATTAGCTTGAGGATTATATGGTGTTGTGTTTTCTACTTTAATACCTTTCTTTGCAGCCCATCCTTTAAAATCTTTTCCAACAAATTGCCGTCCCTTGTCTGACAAAATTCTGTTTGGTTTGACTTTTTCCTCTGTGATGTGTTTATTCATTCTACTTATTATCGCTGGTGCTTTTGTGTTGCTACATGGGTATAGTCTAGTATATTTGGAAAATCTATCCATAATTACTAATATGAATCTATGCCCAAATGTTGATATTGGTAGTGGTCCATATATGTCAATACTCCATTGTTCATTTACTTTATTTGGATATTCTGCTGACCATTCTCCTTCTGTTCTTTGAGTGTATGTTTTGGCTTTCTGACATATTTCACAGGTTTTTGATTCCTCTCTGCATAGCCTATCAATATTTGCGCCAACAAAATATTTCATTATATAATCCGTTAACTTTCTTCTGCCTGCATGCATTAATAATAGATGTACTTCTCTTATGACCATTTTTGCTATGCTTTGTGGTAAAATTATTTTGTAGATGTTATTATGTAAGATTGTTACTAAACCATCTTTTTCTTTGTGGATGTCAGTAGGTTTTACCAAGTTAATATTGTTGTCAATCGCTTGTTCTTTAATCAATTTTGCCCGTATGTCTAGCCATTTTCTTTCTTGTGCTTCTTCTGATGAAGTTGTTCTTATGTATATAACTTTGTTTGAGTTGATGTTGTTGTCGTTGAATCTTGATAATGTATCAGCTATTATGTTATTTTTTCCTCTGGTGTGCTCCCATTCTATGTTGAATTCCATCAAATCGATGATCCATCTGGTTATTCTTACATTAGTTAGTTTGCAGTTCATTAGGAATGTTAATGCTATGTGATCTGTTTGTACTTTTATAGGTCTTCCATATAACCAGATTTTCCATTTATTTAATGCATAAAGTACTGCTAGTGCTTCTTGTTCTGACGTCGTATATCTTGTTTCAGTATCAGTTAAACTTCTACTTGCATATGCTATGGTGTTTTCCTTATCGTCCTTAAATTGATATAATCTTGCTCCTATTCCTACCATTGATGCGTCAGTTTGCACTGCAAATTTCCAATCTCTTCTTATTGTAATTAGTTTGTTAGCTTTTTGAAATATTTCTTTTATGTTTTTCATTGTTTTAGACAGTTCTTCAGTCCAGATGAATTTTTCTTCCTTTTTTAGTAAATTATTAAGTGGCTTAAGTTCATTAGCAAGACCCGGAACGAATCTCCTATCCCAATTTACCAATCCTAAGAATGACTGGAGTTTCTTCTTGCTTGTTGGTGTAGGAAATTTTAGAATATTTTCTTTCGTTTCTGCAGTCATACTAATGATATGTTCTTGTATCGTATGGCCTAGAAATCTTACTTCTTCTTTCACCAGTTGAGTTTTATCTAGAGTAACTCTTAGACCCATGTCTTATAATGCTTGTAGTATTTTGTCAAGTAACTTTAGATTTTCTTCTTTTGTTTTTGTGTGTATTAGTAGTTCATCTATGTATACAATCACATTTTCTGAATTGATTCGACTGATTCTGTTTTTAAATTCTCTTGTGAAACGTCCAGTTGATACCCTAAGTCCAAAAGGTAGTCTCCGATAAACATACGTTTGTCCTTTGAATATAAAACCAGTGAATTTCTGTGATTCTTCATCTAATTCTAGATTTAGGAAGGCATTTCTAATATCAATTGTGGAGAAGTATTTTGAAGATTCTATTGTTGCGGCAATTTCATCAACTGTTGGTGGTTGATGCATATCTCCTTCCATTTTCTTGTTTATAATTCTGGCATCCAAACATATGCGTAATTCATTATTCTTCTTTTTCTGTACTACCAGTGGATTTATGTAGTCGGTAGCTGCTTTTTTTATTACTCCTTGTTTCTCCATTTCTTCTATCATTTTTTCTACTCTTGGCATATATACATCTGCAATAGGATATTTCGGTCCTTTAAAAGGCCTTGTGTCTAGCATTTTTAATTTTATTTTATCTGCTTTCATCGTACCCATTCCTTCACTGAACAACTTATGGTATTTATTTATTATTTTTTTGACTTCTGTTGGATATGATGATGTTTCTATTGCGAATATTGTCTTTTCCGTTGCAAAAGGTACTGTTTTGTTTATTATTGGTATTTCTACGGCTTTGTGTTTGAAATCAAGCTTTGCTTCCATTAAGTTTAGTGTGTCAACGCCTATAATCATATTTGTTGTGATGTGAGGAATTACCATAAATATTGCTATAATTATCGACTCTTCAATTCTTAGTTCCAGCTGTAATTGTACCTTGATTTTCTTTCTAGCCCCACAAATACCTTTTACCCATGCTCCTACCACAGGTAGTTGTTTAACCGTTTGTCCTTCTGATTGAATTTTTTGAAATAATTCTTCTGAAATTGCTGACACTTGTGCTCCAGTATCTAATAGTGCTGCTGTTAGTTGACCATGTGTTGATAGCTGGAGCAGTGGGCATCCCATTCCATTTCTGCAATTTATTACAGAAATCGATAATTCTTGTTGTATAATTTTTTTGTTTTTGTTAAGGGATTTATTAAGTTCTGCTTCTTTGTTTAGCTCTACCCTTATCGTTTGTGTGTTACTGGCGTTTGGTTGTAGTTCCTCATACTCTAATGTGGCTATTGATGGAAAATATGGATGTTATGGTGATGGAGATGGATGAATAATGATGACACAAAGTATTTGTGTTATACTCTATTTATTAATAAAGCGACGTTCGTGGTTTGAAGTCGCAACGAACACTAAATATAAAAAGGGAGAATATATACAAAATGGGGAGGGGAGCTCTCCTACACATACATACCATATAATACATATATACACAACATTTCCACCCACCACAATTTTACTTATAAAATTGTTAACAAAGTTTTAGTGAAATAAAAAATAATTGTGGTAAATGAAAAATAAAAATTTGACTTTAAAATTTATACAGAATGCCCAATGGCTACAAAAAATATGATTTAAAATTTTAAGTAGTTGATTACAATGTCTAACAGCGTAAAAAATCTTAAAAATATAATATAATACAATTAATGAAACATTATTCAATTTAAATGCTAATCTGACTGATTTTGAGTTTCACTAACTCCGCTTGACTGGCGTGAAATCCATAGACCTCAATGGTTTGTAAGACCAATAAAGCCCCAGACCACACTACACAGTCATTTATGACACTTATCCTTTTTTTTTTTTATAATTTGAGCTATGTACTACAGATAAGTATCATTAGAATTGAGCTATGTACTACAGAGAAGTATCATTATAGCATATTAACAAGTTTCATAAAGTTCAGCAAGTAGAACTTTAACCCAATATAAAAATTTTGCTTAAAGTAGTTCGGAAAGTCAATTTAGACACTCTCCCTCTCCTCAAAAAAGGTGAGAGTAATATGGTAGTTTGAGTAAAATTCTTGAATTTAATACTCGCGCTCACAAATAAATAAAGCTTAAGCATGATAACTTAGCTTTCAAGCAAAATTATAACAAAATTTCTATATAGTGGTTTGAGACCCAGTTTTTAAATTTTGTTGAGATTAGTTCTGCAAGTAGAACTCCAAGTATGTCCTTTTCCTCGCAAATTGAAAAGGGACATATGATCAAAATTTTTTAAACTGTGGTTTAAGCAATATGTTAGAGCAATTTAACAAAGTAGGGGCAATGGAGCAAGAATTATTTTTATAAAGTTAAAAATACAGTAATTTTCACCACCCACCTTGCCAAATTTGCTCATACAAATATATCACAATTAGCAAATCAATTGAAAATCCATGTTTCTACAACTACTATTCACATCTCTCTCCTTACAGAAAAAGTAAGCAAATTTACAATTACAGATTAAAGAAGTGAGATATAAACAATAATTACAAAATTAATAGCAAAATTTGAGGCTAAACATTTTTTGAATTTTAAATTTTGTAGTGTTTTAAATTTACAAAAATTTGTTTTTAATCAAGTGAATTTAAAAAAAAAATAAAACCAGAAATGGAAAAAAAATAAAAAAAGTTACAAGTTATAAAATGATAGCCAATTAAATATAAATAAATAATTTTAATTAATTGAACTTGAAGAGTTCTTGAGTAAACTTAATCATAAGATTATATCCTATTCTATAGTACAACATTTGACAAAACGCGTACAAATACAATAAATAATGAATTGATGCGAGTTTAACATAGACTGATTGCCTAATTTCAAGTTTCACTATCCTGACTAGACCAGCAGGACATTTGTAGATCCAAGATTAATAATAATTATTTTGATAATAATTCTATCACTGACATCACTACTGCACCAGCAATAATGAATTCAAAACATAAATTATAATTGAAAATTAGAATTAAATAAATGCAATTTTTGTTTTGAGACTAAATCAGTTAAATAATAACTTATTGAGAATCCTGCTGATTTAATTCTTCCTTTATTATGTCTACAATGAGATCATAATATTGTTTTATGCAATTTTTCGAACAAGTAATAATAAGAGAGTACAATAACTTAACAACTTTATATCATTTCTGCAAGTAGAGATGATACACAATTTTTCATATACAGAAAATATGAAAGTGAGATTATATCATAAATCAGCAAGGATTTTGCACAAATTTTACACATTTAATAGTTTAACAAAGCAGGTGCCATATTAATAGAATAATTAATTAGTAATAATCACAATTGCCACCCACCTTGCTAAATCCACTCTAATGAATTAATAAAACTGATAATAATCTAATTTAAATATATTAGTTGAAAATAATACAAACTTCAATTAATTTTCAAAATACAAATATACACCCTCTTCCCCCGCAAAAATTATAAGCAAGTTAACATACAAAAATTAATTTAATAGACTGTAATCTGCAAAATTTCTACAATTGCAGATTGTAGAGAAGAGGTGTATCTTAGCATGTTATTAAATTCAACTAACAATTCAAGCATTAGAAAAATTTACAATATTTTATATAGCAATGATAATAATAATGCCAAAAATGATTATTTAAATAGCATGAATTTAATTTATGAGAAAATGAATTTAATTTATGAGAATTTGTAAGACACTTATTAGAGATTAACACCATTATGGCTCGTAAGAGAATTATACAGTACTTAACAATACAAAAAAAATCGTAATTTATTGTATCAAAGTAATTTTGTTTGAATTAAACAATTAGAGCCATATATCAATATGCTAGAATTGATTGAATTCTTACTAAATTAAATAATATACTAATAGCTATTAAGAGAAAATAACATTTTGTAGTGAATAACAATATTGAAGTGCAGTAGGATCCCAGGATGATCTTGAATTTTTGAGTAAAACAGCAAACAGGATAAGTGATAAGACATCCAAGTGTGAATCCCATGACACCAGCTAGTCTAGCAAGGTAGTTCCACTTAATTTCAGCAAGTTGAAACCTATGTAACATCCAATATTATTAGCTTTTATTTAAAATTTAGTATATTTAGTTAGTAAGATCAATTCAATAGTACACAATATATAAGACAATATTTTAAACTATTTCATTATAAAATAATTTTATTTCAATTTTTAAAATGTTAATTTAAGAGAAAAAAAATTTTTTTTAAATGTTAATATTCAATAAATAAATAGCAATCAAATTCAAAATAAAATTGAAAATACAATTTTGACAAAATAAAACTATACTTTAAAAACACAAACATTACACTTACATAGCTTTACACTCCCTTATATAATTTAATATTTTTAATTTTAAAAATATTCTCAATGAATTTTAAACTTTAATATATAATTTTGTAAGTGTTATATTTTCAAGTGTAAAATGTAAATTTATACACTTGAAAAATATATAATATTTCTAATAAAAAAATAAAAAATGTCTATATTTTTCTATGTTTATACAAAATCATCAACTTATCTTTTATGTAAAAAAGTTGTCTGCTGTGCGGCTTTAATGATGAGTTGATTCGCGCAGGAATTTGATGCGTAGTAACAGGGCCCCTTGATTTGCATGTATTCTAATGTTGATATCAACGATGAGAAGCCGCCATCACTGAGTAAAATTTCTTGCGCCGCTTTTTGATGCGCGGTGGTTCCTCTCATCTTCTTCGTTTTTTGTTGTAAACTAGCTGCCATGAATTTTAAATATGTGCTGCGCGCGCAATGGCGTCTTCTTGTTCATTAACTTGAAGGGGCGGTAATTTTTACGCGCCAAAATTCTGCTTTGATGATGACTTTTACTTCATTTTTTGAATAAAAAATTTTATAAAATTTTTCTGTTTTGCAAATTAAATGTTCAGATTTTTCACTGGCAGAAAAAACATAATTTTTGAGAAAACGGTGCGTGTTCGTTGTGTAATTTTAAAAATTACAAATTTATTTATTTTTTGTTCACCTTCCATCACCAATAAAACGTCTTTTTTAAAAAAAAATTTGCATAAAAATTTAGCACAAACTTGAAAAATATAGCACTGAAAATATAACTGCTTCAATAATATTGCTATATCGCCATGAGAAAAAAGATGATCAAAATGATGTCGATACTTGATTTTTGATTTAAAAAAAATTTTGCACGTGCTCTTGAAATTTTTCCACACCTTTTTTTTAAATATAATTTCTAGTAAAGCAAAATGAAGAATGTGAAGCAAATTTCACCAATTTCCCTTTTAAAAATACATAATTATATTCGCCGTTCTTGTATATAAATGCAAAAGAGCGGCATCACATCACGTTTTTGACAAAAAGTTAATGCTGTCACATGGTTACACTTCAAAAAATTTTTGTTCTTTGTAAAAAAAGGATTTTTTTTTTTGCACTTGTAGGTTCTTAATTCCAGGGATGCCAAAAATGATGGAAAATATGGATGTTATGGTGATGGAGATGGATGAATAATGATGACACAAAGTATTTGTGTTATACTCTATTTATTAATAAAGCGACGTTCGTGGTTTGAAGTCGCAACGAACACTAAATATAAAAAGGGAGAATATATACAAAATGGGGAGGGGAGCTCTCCTACACATACATACCATATAATACATATATACACAACAGCTATAGTTGCTTCATCTTCTGAATTATCATCGCTGTCATCTTGATCACTTTCCCGGTAACTCAATCTCTCTGAGTCGGTATCTGCCCATTCATCGTTTAATGATGTGTCTAGCTGCTCTTCCACTTCTACTTTTCGTATTTGTTTATCACTCTTTTTCTGGTAATTGGTTCTTTTTGATTTCCATTCTTGAGATTTATCATTCTTCTTGTAGTCTTCTGTTTTTTTGTTGTAATTATCCTTTTTTTCTTGATCATGGTTTTTTTCCAACGTGTTGAGTTATTGAATTTTTTTGCCTTATCTTGTGTTCTTTCTTTACCTCTGGCTTTGATAAGTTTGTTATCAATTACTCCAATACCATCAATTCTTGCTAATAATTTGGCCATTTCCCATATTGTTTGAGGCTGACGTAATTCTACCTTTTCTACTACTCCTTCAGTGAAATGCCATTTCAGCGTGTTTACGATGTCTTCGTCATTTGGAAAATGTTCCAAGTATCTAGCCTGAGTTGCCCATTTTAAGAAATAGTTTTCACGAGTGCCTCTTCCTTCATAAGCTCCAGTTTTCAGGTAAGCAAATATTTCTCTCTGAACTGTTTCAGACCAAAATTTATCTAAAAAGCGAACATTTAATTGTTCATAGTCACCTGTATCAGCAAATCTAACCCAGTTAGCTGCGACACCTTTCATGGCCGTTCTGAAAACCCGTTTCATAGCTTCTTCTCCTACCAGTTCTCCTTCTCCTATGTTTTCAATTTGTTCAATGAACCATACTGGGTTCACCTTTTTAACGTCACCATTGAACTGAACATCAGCTAGTCTAATGGCTTTGGTCACTGCGTTAATTTGTTCTTGTGATGATCTTCTGCGTACTTCAGGTCGTAAATGTTCTTGTTGTGGTTCCTGTTGTTGATGCATTTGAAGAGCCCGAGCAAATATACCTTGATTCTCTACTGGACGCTGCTGTGGTCTTTGATTCTGTTCCATCATTCTTTCTTGATTTAAAATATGTTGTTGATTTATTTGCTGTTCTCTTTGGGTCAGTAGTCTGTTCCTTTCTTCTCTCCATTGCTGTCTTTCTTGTTGCCATTGAATTTGCATCTGTTGCATTTGTTCACGTAAGTTATTTACTTCACCTAAAGTTCGAATGTGAATCTCTTCTCTGTCAAACTTTGCGTCCGCTGGTGCTCCTTCTTCAAATTTTTCATTTGGTATCGGAGGTCTCAAATTATCCATAGCTCTTCTCCTTCTATTCCTACCACGATCTTGGCCACGCTTTGGTGTCCCTCTTCTGTTAACGTACGCCATGTTGTCATTACGTTGATCTTCCTCTTCGCGCCTGCGCTTACGACTTTCTTCTCTCTCTCGATCTTGAATTCTTTGCTGCGTACGACTGCGCGTCTCGATTATACCGGAAATCCGTTGGTCATCGTCATTTCCTCGGTCTTGTATGATTTCATGATCTTCTACTGGGCCGTCCGCCATTTTGAACAAGAAACACTTCACCTCACTTCAATCACTCTATTCAAACGAAATAAATAATTAATTAATTATTTGTAATGGAAAATTATCCGTTTGTTTTAAATTCTTTTTTTCTTTTTTAATTCTATAGTTACCACTTATTTCCGCGTAACCAATGCGGTGCGTCCTGTCACGGTCGCCATTTGTTAGGGTACAAATTATACCTAAACTGTATACGGTCGCCACCTAGTTTATTTTATTAATTATTCCACCTGATTACCCTTATTAGGAAGTACTAGGAAACCTAAGGTATATCAGGAAAGGAGCCGGTTGCTAATAAATGAACACAATTTAATTATATGACAAACTATTTATTATTTTAGTTGTACACTCACGAGTGCTTGAAACTCGACTGACTTGTCTCTTCCTCTCTTACATCCTTCTCCCCTACTCCTATCTACTCATACAATAGTGTACCCTCACAACATTATGAAAAAAATTCAAAATTTTCAATCTATGTTGCTGGCTGTTTTATTTATGAAAAAGCTAAAAAAATTTCACCATATAGTGAAATGGATATCGCCTGTCCTATTTATGAACAATAAAAAATTATGAAAATTTCATTCTATAGTCATATTCATGTTGATTGTCTACAATATCAGTTGTGATGTATATATGAAAATTGAAAATATTCAAATATTGATTGTCTACAGTATGAAAAAAACTGAAAATTTTGTTAAAAAAACTGCACATTACTATATTTTATTTTCAATTATTATTTATTATCAATAATTATTTATGTTATAAAATATACCTCATTAGTTATAAATATTTATAAATAAACATGTAACTTTTTCTTAATATGAATTATATAATTTTTTTGTTAATAAATTTGGAGGTATAAAATTAATTCTGTTCTCATTCATTTTTAAATAAAATTAAATTGCATTTTGATCACGTATGATTAAATTTATTATAATTAACTACATATGATTAAAATATAAAAAAATTAATGCACAAGAGTTTTTATTTGGTTAAGCCGAGCATCGCGAGGCCAATCAGCTAGTCCTATATATATTAAAATGAATTAATATAAAAATTTTATTATTTTGGATTTAACTCAATGAAGAATTGTATGGACGAAAATACATGAAATTTGTTTTAAATTAATCCTTAAAGAAATACCTTCAGACAATTTTTTTATTTTTAAAAAATAGTTAAATGATTTCGAGAAATCAATCTCAAAAGTTAGTGATCGAAAAGGTAAAAATTTTTGACCTAATAGGAAGACGAATGTCTGGAATTTTGAAAAATAAAATTTGGCTGGATTTAGTATGTTAAAATATGACACCTTCCCATTTTTTATGGTTCTGGATTAAAAACTTTTGAAATAGCAGCTGTTTTTTGAATTAAAAATATTTTCCAATTTTTAAAGAAAATCTGAGTAAATTTTCTTTTTTAATTTTTTTACACTCTGAACAGAGCTCAAAAACTATTTTCAACCATAAGAAATAGCTGAAACTTCTTACTGAGAGTCATTTTGGCTGGCAGTTTTTGGAAAAAAATCGAGGAAGCTGAATAAAACTAAAATCCTACAGAAAATTTTTTTTTATAATGTGGATTTTTCACACCTTGGGAAATTCTTTTCTTTTTTGTTGCACTTAAAATTACTGTTCTTCAAAAAGAAAATTTTAATTCTTTTTTAAAATTTCTAGTTCTAGGTATTTAACCTTTTTAGTTTTGAAATACTTAAAAAACAAATAATTATAAAATATAATAATTAAAAATCCATATTAAAAAAAAATTTTTCTTTAGAATTTTAGTTTTATTCAGCTTTCCTCGATGTTTTTCCAAAAACTGACAGCCGAATTGACTCTCAGTAAGAAGTTTCAGCTATTTCTTATGTTTGAAAATAGTTTTTGAGTTCTGTTAAGAGTGTAAAAAAATTAATATAGAAAATTGACTCAGATTTTATTTAAAAATTTGAAAATATTTTTAATTCAAAAAACAGCTGCTATTTCAAAATTTTTTAATCCAGAACCATAAAAATTGGTAAGGTGTCATATTTTAACATACTAAATCCAGCCAGATTTGATTTTTCAAAATTCCTGACATTCGTTTTCCTATTAGGTCATTTTCACTAAGAATTACTTGAATAGTTTCTTATAAAAAGACTAATTTCGTAGAATTGACTATATATATCAATAGAAAAAGTTTAAAGGCATTAAAAAATAATTTATTTTATGATAAATTTTACATATGAAATCGGTTCTGCCTAAATTTGCATATAAATATAGCTTTTTTCGCTAAATTTGCATTTTCAAAATCGGGAAATTTCACTAATTATCGTTATAACTTTTCCGTATGTGAAAATACCCATACCCATATTAATATCAGGTGAGAGTATATGGAATACTCAGTCTCCACTTCCAGTTTGAAGGTATTTGAAGTGACGGGTTTTGAGTTATGAGCTACAGCCGGTACGGCTCACATTTTCCAATTTTACGGGTCTCCACGTGAAAATTTTAAAAAACCGTTTAGAAATTCGGATAGCCAGGGAAATTTCCGATCGAAATCGTTTTTCTTATAATATTTTTAACATTTCTTCATGCTTTTATATAATGAAGTAAAAGTTGGTGGCTGAGAGCTTAAAAATCGGTCCCAATTTTCAAAAATTCACAGAGATGGCTAGAAGCGATTTTACGACGTAAAATTTGGGGAGTGAGGACATTTTATATATATAATCACCTGTGCAAAGTTACAGCCCAATCGGAAGACCCCATCTGGAGGTCAACGTACGTTTCGCATGGAATCAGCCTGAAATATTTATAAATTTTTCGAAATCTTTATTTTTTATTTTTAAGACAGACGATATCCATTTTCTTATATAATGAAATTATTTAAGCTCTTTCATATATTAAACACCCGACAATATATATTAAAGTTTTTAGAAGTTTTTCAAATTGTGGAAAATAAATATGAGTTCATCTTTTTAAGTTGTTAACGAAAAAAAAATTAAAGAGGGGTATTGTTTTTGTTAAATTCAATACTAATTTTTCAATGCCATCATTGCATAAAAATATTTGAAATTGCAAGATTTGTATAAAACAGGACACTATACGAAAAAAAATTAAGGGAATATTAAGTTATTATAGTAGGTATTATTATTATATAGTTTCTGCTAAATTCAATACTATTATTTCAATGCTTGCATTGCAGAAAAATATTTGAAATTACAAGATTTCTATAAAACAGGGCAATATTCGAAAACAGTTAAGTTGGGTATATTTTGCTAAATTCAATACTAATAATTTAATGCTATTATTGCATAAAAACAATTAAAATTACAACTTTTCTAAAAACAGGGGAAAAAATTTAAAGTGTTGGGTATATGTAGCTAAATTTAATACAAATATTTCAATGCTATCATTGCATAAAAACATTTGAAATTACAACAATTCTATAAAACACGACGGAATTCAAAAACATTTAAGTTGGGTATATTTTGCTTAATTCAATACTAATATATCAATACTATTATTGCATGAAAACGATTGCAATTACAACTGTTCTATGAAAAAGGACACTTTTCGAAATAAAATTAAAGTGAGGTATAGTTTCTGCTAAATTAATTACTAATATTTCAATGCAATTGAAATTACAACTTTTCTAAAACACAGGCTACTATTTAAAAAAAATTGAAAGTGGGGTATACTTTGCTAAATTTAGTACATATATTTCAATGCTATCATTGTATAAAAATATTTGAAATTACAAGATTTCTATAAAACAGGACAATATTCGAAAACATTTAAGTTGGGTATATTTTTCTAAATTCAGTACTAATAACTTAATGTTATTTTAGCATAAAAACAATTAAAATTACAACTTTTCTATAAAACAGGACAGTTTTAGAAAAAAAATTAAATTGAAGTATAGTTTTTGCTAAATTTAATACTATTATTTCAATGAGTAGACGTAATAATTCAATAAATCGGACTCTTTGTCTTTTTCTTGCTATTTCTTTTTAATGAATACATTAAATAAAAAACGAAAAAAAAAAACAAGAGAAAACCGCTTAATAAATACAAAGCATTTTGGTTTTCATATTTTGATACAAACCATTTTAAGATATGAAGTGATAAAAATGACCAATTTTTGAGTTTTTAAAGTTTGTACTTCTTAGCTTTAAGTAGTTGTAACTCTGTGCTGTGAACTAAAAAAAAAAAAGCGTAAACTCGATAGCATTTTTTCCAAGGAGTAATTTGCTCCGAAGCTCTTTTGTTTTATATATAAAGTGACTCAAAAATTTGAATATGATATAATATAGACATCGGCAGTCCTAAGAATAATAGAAAAAAACAAAAAGTTAAAAAATTTAACTGAATAGTAAAATTCATATGTCGCACAGTGGGGCAAAACGGTCAAAAATCGCTCTTGGACTCAATTTTTGAGCTATTCACTTAAGACCGGTTTTAAACTACTTCTAGAAGTATCTAATTTCATGTTTCACTGCGGCTTTTTTGATTTTTTTTTTACTAATTAGCTGTCAGCGAGGCTCTTAGCCAAAAGCGCAAATTTAACAAAATTTCAAAATTAGCAAAAATTTCAAAATTTTATATTTTGAATTTACAGTGTTTTACACTTAATATTTTTACTGTTTACTCAATCTATATATAAGGGAAATTGCTTTACATATATTTTAAATATACGTTCTGGCATAAATGTTACTTAAATAATTTCAAATTTACTTCAAATTCCAATATTTTTCGCTTTCTATAAAAATTTATCCAGAAATATATATATAAATATATATACAGAATATTGTTACGTATCCTGAGGTTTAATTCGGGATACGTAATATATAAATAAATATAAATAAATTTTATCCTGGGGATATTGAGTGCCCAAGGTATTTTAAATACTTGTATATGAAATTAGAGTTGATACATGATGATAAATGTTTTAGATAGATTGTAGACCTCGGGTATTATAGCAGGTTGAAAGGAAGTGTCACTTATTAAATAAATTTTCTGAGCACTTTTGATTAAGTTAATGACTTTATTATAAGTTGATATAAAAAGCCGTCGAAGTCAATAAGTCTGAATGGATAATTAAACTGTAAGATAATTATGCTCGAAGTTCGTTCTAATCAAATGACTTTTTAAGCGTTTGTAGGGTAATATATAGCCTAATTACATTCTGCCCATATTAATTGATTTTGGTGATATTGTCCAATACGCGAAAGCGTCGGTCTCGTCACGTTTAATTAACGAAAGCGTCGGTGATTATTTTGGGGGAATTCGTGAGGGGATTTATGCAACTCTTTGTTGCCTAAAGTGCGTCATTATTGACCTTTGATTTTGTATTTCTGTCAATTTATAAGGAGCCGGATCTGAATTGGTGAAATATGATATTAAGGAATGTATGGAACTGTCGGATATGAACTGGCTATTGTAATATTGAGGAAATGCAGGTATGTTAGCTCGATTTACGAGCTAATGTAAGCAGGAATAAGTTAAATATATAAATATTAAAGAATGCGGATGTAAGGGCTCGAATTATCCCCTATCATACGTAACAATATACATATAAAATATATATAAAGCAATTATCCCTTATATAAAGGTTGAGTAAACAGTAAAAAAATTAGGTGTAAAACACTTTAAATTCAAAATATAAAATTTTGAAATTTTCGCTAATTTTGAAATTTTGTTAAATTTGAGCTTTTGGCTGACAGCTAATTAGTAAAAAAATCAAAAAAGCCGCAGTGACACATGAAATTAGATACTTCTAGAAGTAATTTAAAACCGGTTTTAAGTGAATAGCTCAAAAATTGAGTCCAAGAGCGATTTTTGACCGTTTTGCCCCACTGTGTGTCGGTTTACAATACGAAAAAACTGCAAAATTTCAATCTTTATTGTCGGCTATTTGATATATGAAAAAAATAAAAAATTTCACTATGAAATAAGATAGATATCTGCAGTCCTAAAAATAAAAAAAAAAAAAATAAAAAAATTTAATTGTATAGTAAAGTTCATATTGGCTGTTTACAATATGAAAATACTACAAAAATTTACCAGCATGGAAAAAAATTAGGTATTACATCCAAATTAAAAAAAAAAGTACCTGGAGATTTTGTGATGAAAAAAATTTTATAAAAAAAATAGGTCTTAATGTCATACTGGTTGTAAAATATCACCGGTGACAGTGCTACATACATACATACATACACTCACACACACATACACATACATACTTTTTTTAAAAACTGGTTTTTTAGCATCCTGAAGTCTCAAAACATGCGTATATGTCAAAAAATCAGAAATAAAAATGTTACCTAAAACAATAGGTCCTCTATGAGGAACCAAAATCATAAATATTTCACTTTAGAGTAAAATTAATATTGATTCTCTGCAATATAAAAAAACAGAAAAAATTTTAATCTATATTGTTAGTTGTTTTATATATGAAAAAACTAAAAAATTTCACCATACATAGAGTATAATGGATATCGGCTGTCCTATTTATGAAAACATAAAAATTATAAAAGTTTATAAAAAATATTATAAAAGTTTCACTTGTTATGATGAGATAAGGAATTTTTATAAAAATATTAGAAAGTCAGTAACGACATAAGCAATTAGTATGCTAATCAAAGTTACTAAATTGAATATCGAGGACTTCGCAGAAGTAATTATTAGCAAAGGATGCGAAGAGACGCTACAAGAAATTTCGACAGTTGGCTTACCCCTCTTAGCTAATTTGGCTAATTACACGTCAATAGTCAATCAGTATAAATACTAGTAGTTTTGGTCATCTCCTCCTCTCTCGTGTCAGAAACTTAGTAGTAGAACGTACTCTCTTGTATTCAAAATTTAATTAAAGCTAGTACCTTTGTTTAAACAAATTATCAACAAAGTTATAATCGATATAATTTTATATTAACAATATAAACTTTATTAATAAATTCACGGTTAGTAATATGAGCTTGCAATATACTTATATCGTAGTTTTCGTAATATTTGTAATTAGTTTATTAAGTTTTTATATTTGTGTTTATCAATAAATAATATTCGTCTTTCGGGTTTATTGGTATTTAAATTAACAGTTTTCTTATTTCTACATCTGATCTATCCAAACCTATAAATCTCATTTCAACTATCCAATAACAATATATTTGCTGATTTAATAATTAAAAACACGCCTTCCCGGGTACAAGTAGCTTTATTAGCTACAAGTACAAAAGTAGGCAAATACAGTTAAAAGTTACGAACATAAAATATAAATACATATAATATATACATATATATATTAACAGTACGCGTGAGTATTTCAAGTATACAATTAATAACGTCTATAGTCAAATCATTTATAAAATCAAATAAAATCAACTATTTTTATTATATATATATTTTAAATTAATTAAATTATTAAATAAATAAAAGTTATAACTTTAAATATCGTAACAAAATTGGGGGCTCGTTTTAGGGAGTTTTTAATTAGTGAAAAAGCAAATAATTCTACAATTTCAAAATTTCTATTTTTTCTATTCTTTCTTAACTAATACTATGAAAATTATATACAATGAGCCTAACAAAAGCATTAAGTGAGAAAATACTAGAAGGCGATATAAACGCTATAAAAGTATACGATATATTATGCAAATATGCAAAGGATCATGTGGAAATAAATGATGACACAACAGTAGAAGCAGTCTTGGACTGGTATAGCAAGCATTATAAAGAAACAAGAGACAAAGAAGCAACATCAACAAGAGAAGAAAGGGAAGAGTTAACAAGACAATTAGAAAGGCGAGTTGATAAGCAAGTATTAACTGATATATTAAAAGACGCTACTTTGGCGGCTATGTTAAGCGAATTATTGGCAAGTAAAATACACCCAACCGAAATAATTGACATTATTACGGAAGTAAAAGCAGAAGATTCTTCTTTATCGGTATACTGTGATAATAGAATATATAATGTATTAAAACAACATTGTAAATTTCCAGAAGCAAAAGAAAAACCATCTGTTAAAGAAATTTTAAAATGTTTAGCCTACAAGTTGATGGAAACTGATGCGAGCGCAGCACTAACAGAAAGCGCAGCTGAAATACAAAATTATTTGCCAAAAGATAATAAAGATGTACTGGACAAGGCGCTAAGAAATAAAGACACGCTAAAAATTTTAATTGATTTATATAATACTGATTTAGGTCCTGAATTCTTCCTAGAGGAGCTGTTTGCAGAATATACGCTTTGTTTGTTAGACGACAATAGCGTCATAACTCCAGTAACTTGGGGTAAAAAGTATAAGAAAACCTATTTTTTACCCCGAAGTAACAGAAAATGCTACACATACCGTGGACGTCACAGCTTATATACAAGAGTTGGCCCAACAAACTATTAATAATAATTTTTCAGGCTTGGCAAGCAGTACAAATTATAGACCGGTTCCACAAATGGCTAATCATTATACGCCGTACTCCACGATGTATCATACGGCAGAACAAACAAGGCAGCCAGAGGTATGCAGAAGGTGTGGGACTTACCATAATGGTAATTGTCTCAGAAGAAATACATACGACACAAATGAATATACTGGGGCAACGCATTCACAAAATTCATCGTTATTAAAGATAAGGCCATTCTCGATAAAGAATACAATCAATACCATTCCGGAATTCACCGGTTCGCAAGAAGAGGTGGAAAATTTCGTAATGTGGTGTGGCAGAGCGAAAGGAATGATACCCCCAGAAAACGAAAGCGAGGTAGCACCGTTAATTTTGTTAAGGCTAAAAGGAGAGGCAGCGAAGGCAGCCATTGGACACAATTTCCGCTCCATACAAGAAGTCATCGACTTTGTAGAATTCTCCTTTGGAAATCCCAAAATGTCGCACGAACTAGGAGGGGATCTAGCGAAGGTACGACAAGGAGAGAAAGAGAAAGTCATATTATTTGCCAACAAAATAAAAGAGCTGGGAAGAAAAATAAAAAAGGCGGCGGTATTGGAGGGGAGACCATTGGAAGACGCCATGTTACACAGAGACATGCTTAGGTTCTTTTTGAAAGGTATGAGAACGGAGATAAGAACAAGGTTAATGCCATATGCTACATTCGCAGATACTCTCAACGAGGCTATAGTGGTAGAGAGGGAATCTTGCTCGTATGAAGAAGCGAAAACATCGAAAACAGAAGAAATAAAAGTCGTAAGTACGCATACCACACCAAATAATAATTACTGTTTTTTATGCCTTAGACAAGACCACACGACTCTTTTATGCCCGGAATTGCCAAAATTTGTGGAAGGTAGAAAACAACAGGCTGTTGAAAAGGACAATAGAGGGCAATTAAAGTGCAGCCATTGTTCAAAGAATGGTCATGTCAAGGAGAATTGTTGGACCAATCCTGGTCATCCGAACAAACCGGAGTGGATAGTTAAGCGTCAGCAAATGGAATGCCATAACTGTAAGAGAAAAGGACACACATCTTGTTTTTGCAGATCAAGGCCTGCCAATACAGGAAGGGCAGAGGAAAATAATCAGGGAAACGGCAGCAGTCAACCGATGGGCGCGAATCGGGAGGCTCAAAGTACATCGAACACACAATCTATCTAAGTCGAAATAGCAACGCGCCAACAGTCGTCTTATCTTCTGCCAGTTTAGGTAAAGAATTTGACTACCTCTTGGATTCAGGAGCCAGCGCGAATTTATTGAAGCAAAAAGCAGTGCCAGATAAGGTAAAAATTCATAAAAATGAAATAGTTAAGTTAATTGGAATTTCAGATCCTTCAGTCAAGTCATTGGGAAGTATAGAAATAAAAATTTGCGGAATTTTAACAAAATTTCATGTTGTAGAAAATAAATTTCCAATTGATGAAACAGGGCTGATAGGAAACAAGTTTTTAGATGGCAACAAAGCAAGATTATATTTTGACAAACGCTGTTTATTGCTTCAAGGACAAAAATACCCTTTCCAGTCAAAAAACGAGGTATTAAAAATTTCATCGAAAGAAGTAAAGGCTGGAGGAGACAAGGATGACTGTATTATTCAGGTAGAAAAGGTGGGAGAACAGGTTAAGAAAAATTCTCCTACTCTAAAAGTAAATGTTAATAATGTAAGAAGTAAAAATAAAAGTTATATTGGAAGCGTTTACAGAGAGGATAAACGCGTTGGCGTTTACAGGCATGGTAAACGCCTTAGCGTTTATAAGTTTAGTAAACGCTTCAAAAATGCTAAGCAAGTAGTAAGTAGGGATAGCAGTTTAGAGAAAAAAATTATAGTAGCATTAAAAAGTGCATATAAATTTTTAAGTAAAGCTAACACATTACAAAATAATGAAACCATGAAAGAAAATTTTTCCAATAAGGCTCCTGTAGTAGAGAAAACTGCAGATGAGTTTATAAATAAAAGGCCTTTGTTGGAGGAATTTTCAAACATGGATCCTGCATTAGCGGAGAAAACTGCAGAGGTGGCATTAAATAGTAAAACCATGAAAGAAAATTTTTCCAATAAGGCTCCTGTAGTAGAGAAAACTGCAGATGAGTTTATAAATAAAAGGCCTTTGTTGGAGGAATTTTCAAACATGGATCCTGCAGTAGCGGAGAAAACTGCAGAAGTGGTATTGAATAGTAATACCAGTTTAGAAAATTTTTCCAAAAAGGGTCCTGCAGATGAGTTTATAAATGGAAAGCCTTTGTTGGAAGAATTTTCAGGTAGAGCTCCTGCAGTAGTGGAGAAAACTGCAGATGAGATTATAAATAAAAGGCCTTTGATGAAAAATTTTTCAAATGAGGCTCCTGCAGTAGTAGAGAAAACTGCAGATGAAGTTATAAATTAAAAGCCTTGGTTGAAAAATTTTTCAAACAGGGAACCTGTAGTGGTCGATAAAAAAACTACAGATGTGTACAATAATACTGCAGAAATTTTAGAATGTATGAATTTTATTGTAATTAATTTTGTAATAATAGATAAATTATTAAGTTTTGTAATGTGGTGGATAATTTATTTTACTAGGTATCAAGTAAATAATAGTAAAGCTGTTTTGAATAAAAATAATACAGAAAATAATGTAAATAATACAGTTGAAAGTAAAAGTGTAGTAAGCAATAAGACAAAATATCATGAAATACAGTTAAAATTTTATAATAAAAATAGTTCTAGGCATGAAAACTGGCAACAAGCAGATCATTCAGGCAAGTCACAAAATAGTTTGAGAGCAAGAAGGACAGAAAGTAAGGAAGGAAGCGATAGTGAAAGTAAAAATGAAAGAGAAAATGAGAAAGAAGAGGAATTATGTATAGAGCATCTCGATATACTAGAAGGGTTAGTAAATGAATCACTGTTTACTAAAAAGGTAAAATATAAAAATGATTTTAAGGCAATTATTAACAATATAATAAATGAGGTCAACCATTGTAAGCTATATGAATCTATTGAGCCATTTGATAATTTAAACACTATTATTGAAATGGATAATCTATCAAACAATATGCAATTTTTAGAACAGATCAAGGTTTTAATAAATGAAGTTAGAAAAGAATTAAATAATAATGAAAGGATCCTGTATATGGAGCTAACGCCTGAACAAAGAGTTGACAAGGTTAAGGAATTATCAAATTTAGGTCATTTAAATGATGAGGATAAGAAAATTGTTGAGAAAATTCTGGAAGAAAATGCAGACGTTTTTCATATACCAGGAGAACCGTTGTCCTTTACAAATGTTTTTCAGCATAGAATATTTACTGTTGATGAGGTACCAATTACGTCTAGAATGTATAGAATTTCTCCTTTTCTAGCAGAAGAGTTAAAGGAACAATTAAACAAGCTTTTGGCAGAAGGTATAATTACACCATCACATTCATCTTATAGCCATCCAATAATGTTAGTACCGAAGAAACCAAACAGCCAGGGGATAGTAAAACATCGTTTAGTTTTGGATTTGAGGCGATTAAATGATAAAACTATCTCTAACCAGTATCCTTTACCAAATTTATTGGACCTTCTGGAAAGCATAAATGGCTCAAAGTTCTTCTGTTCGCTCGATTGGAGTTCTGGTTTTCATCAAATCCTAATCCACAAAAAGGACAGGCATAAAACTGCATTTGCAACCATGTATGGACTATATGAGTATACTAGAGTACCATTTGGTGCAAAAAATAGTCCAAGTAGTTTTATGAGGCTGATCCAAATGCTATTTAGAGACCTAGAAGGAGTAATAGCATATATAGATGATTTCCTGATACATGCCAAGACATTGGAAAAGCTGTTAAAATTAATAAAGGAAGTAATGAGACACCTAAGGGAAGCCAATCTAAAATTGCAGCCAGAAAAATGTTTCTTTTTACAAACCGAAGTAACTTATTTAGGCCATGTCATTTCCAAGGACGGAGTAAAACCAAATCCAAAGAAGCTTGAAGCAGTTGAAAAGTTTCCAGTACCAGGTACCCCTAAAAATTTTAAACAATTTTTAGGAATAACATCTTATTACAGGAGACATATACCACAGTTCGCTAAAATTGCTAAACCACTTACATCATTGCTTAAAAAGGATCAAGAGTTCATTTGGAGTGATAAGGCTCAAGAAGCATTTGAAATATTGAAAAGAAAATTATGTGAAGCTCCAATTCTGCAATATCCGGATTTTAGCCGCGAATTTGTCCTTACAACGAATGCAAGCAGAGTGGCTTTAGGTGCAGTACTTTCTCAAGGTGAAATAGGTAAAGATTTGCCAGTAGCTTATGCTTCAAGAGTTTTAAATGAAGCGGAGCAAAAATACTCAGTAACAGACCAAGAAGCACTCGCTGTCGTATGGGGTGTGGATTATTTTAGACCTTATTTATATGGTAAGAAATTTTATTTAGTAAGTGATCATAGAGCTTTAAGTTTTATGCAGTCAAAGAAAGATCCTAACTAACAAGTAGCACGTTGGAGACTAAGAATAGCAGACTACGAATACGAGTTCATTTTTAAAGACGGAGCAAGTAATGTTAACGCGGATGCACTTTCAAGAAATCCAGTGTTGTATTTCGAAGCTGTACCGGTAAGAGTATCTCGTATTTATACTTTTCAGGAAGAAGAAATACGGCAACCTAAGAAAAAGCGTTTACTGACACTTAGAACTAGAATGCAGACTAGAAGAGGGGCACAAAGTTTAAAATATCAAGAGGCAATCGAAGCATTAATGCCCAACAGAAGAAAGAAAAGAGAAAAATAAGTAAAAGAGAGAGAGAACCAAGCTGAAAGCAAAAGTGAAAACAGAGAGGAAGGAGAAGCAGGTACCAATGAACTTTTAAATAACACTTTCGATTTCAATTCTGAAGTAGTAGGAGAAGAATTAAATGATTCTGAAGTATTGGAAGATTTGCCATTTGCAAATGCTGACTTAAATACTACGGAATTAAATAATTTTAGGGAGTTGGTGAAAGCGGATAATTTTGTCTATAATAGGGACAAAATTTTCATGCGAAAGGACAACTGGGCCTACTTCGTAACATCTTCCGGTAAACCTGTTTGTACTGGCGCTTTAGAGCTTGATGCTTTAAATAAAATACCAATAAATTTAAGTTTAATAGTAGGTGAACCAAAAGTTATTAAAATAGGTAGTAGGCATCATATTTTACTGCCTATTAGAGAAAGTGATCCTATTTCCATGACAGAGGTAAGTGAAAAATTGACAAAATTATTTAATAATTTAAAAACTCTGTTGAAGGAATATGGAATCAAATCATTCATCATAGCAAAATCAAACAGGATTAATTTTATCGAGTGGTTAGACATACTTAGAAAATTAAAGAAAAGTCTGCAAGATAATGAAGATACTAAAATCATAGTTTGCTTAGGAGAAGTGAAAGTACCGCATCCGTCAGAAAGAGAGGCTTTGATTAAAGAAGCTCATGATACTTTAGTTTCTGGTCATCGTGCATTTTTGAAAACTTTCAAACGTCTCAGAACCAAATACAGCTGGGAAAATATGAGAGACGAAATTCAAGATTATATTAGGCAGTGTTTATAACCTGTCAATTAAAAAAATTGGTAAGACGAAAAGTTAAAAATAAAATGCAGATTACGGATACTCCTACTCAAGCAGGGCAAAAACTGAGTATTGATATAGTAGGACCTTTAACTACAACTAAAAATTTAAATACTGTTATTTTTACTATGCAGGATACGTTGACCAAATACAGTGTTGCAGTGCCATTACCAGATTCGCAAGCCAGTACAGTAGCCGATGCTTTTTTCAAGAGATACATAACATTGTTTGGGGCTCCCCAAACCGTGGTTTCAGACAGAGGGGCAAACTTTATGTCAAAACTGTTTGCTGCAGTGGCCAAACAATTCAAAATCAAGCAGATAAGAACATGTGCTTATACACCAAGGTCAAATCCTGTGGAACGAATGCATCATACCCTTGGTCAATTCTTGAAAGTCTTTGTAAATGACAACGAGGATGACTGGGATGACTATGTAGAACTGGCAACATTTTCTTACAACTCAATGGTGCATGAATCCACTAAAGCAACTCCTTTCGAATTAATGTTTGGACGATTAGCAAGAACACCTTCTGAAATCAAGGAGCCAATGGAAAACGAAGGCACTGTAGATGCTTATTTAACTAACCTAATAACAACATTATATAAGGTACAGAAAATTGCAAAAGAAAACATTATCAAAGCCAAAGAAAAATCTAAAGAACGCTATGATCAAAATGTATTAGAACACATTTTTGAAATTAGCGAAAGTGTTTTCTTATTGCAAGGTGGTAAAATAAGAAAATTGAAGGCTCAATATAAAGGGCCATATGCTGTAGTAAATAATTATAAAAATGGCAATGTAAAAATAAAAACTGGTAAAAATAAATTTAGTGTAGTAAATGAAAATAGGTTACAGCACTCATATATTAAACCTAAATTTCCACTAGAACAATAATAAAAGAAAAATAATTTTAAGTATCGTAGGACATAAGTTATATATAAGATTTTTTTTACACTGATAGGCGTTTACAGAGGAGTAAAACGCGTTTGCGTTTAAAGTAGTGTAAACGCTTCTCAGATGCATAAATGATACACTGAAATGCGTTTACAAAAGAGTAAACGCCTTAGCGTTTAAGGTAGTGTAAACGCATCTCAAAGTGAAATGTGAAGCCGAAATGCGTTTATAGAAGAGTAAACGCTTTCGCGTTTTAAGGCAGTGTAAACGCATCTCAAAGTGAAAGGTAATACCTGAGTGCGTTTACAGGAGAGTAAACGCTATTGCGTTTAAGGGAAAACAAAACGCATGACTAAAGTAAAAATAAATTGTAAATTAAGCACTGCTTTTACACTTAATTCGTTTATAGAAAATTTTTTTTTTTAAAGCAAGTTTGTTTTGTTTTCAGATGAATTTTACCTTACTATTGGTTGCAATTGCAATTTCAAGTGCAAGAGGAGGTGAAAAGTCAATAATAGCATTTGACTGTGCTCAACAATACAATAATATCTCAACCTTTTCTTTAATTGACATTGGGGAATGTCATGTAGCAATGAATCTAAAGGTTTATGTAGAAAAAACAAAAATAGCGTTAGTTCAACTCAATGATTATGCAAAGGTACATGTAAAACTTTGCAAAGTAGAAGTGACCAGAGAAGTAGCCTACTGTGATGCAGCTTGGTATAAAAGAACTAGAATCTCAGGAGTAGAAGGAGGAAAAATATCTTATATAGAGCATGTGACTTGGTTACAGTGCGACACTATGCATAATACACTAAATTTTTATTTCAGAAATCAAATTTTAATACCAAACTTAATCCCAAATAATTCGAGATCAATGCCAGTTCAATTAGCAGGTCATAGAGGTGACAAGGGCGCCAGCTGTATGAATGGTTATTATTCAGATCCCTATGGCACTTGGAGTGAAGTCATAGTGGATGGCTGGATAAAAGTTACGATAGAAGATTATGAAGCCACTGTAGATATTGACAATAATAATGTTATTTTGAACACAGGAGTAAAATGTAAATTAAATTCAGAGCAATGTATTGACCTGTATGGTGGTTATGCTTTTTGGAACGCAGCACCAAGAGATCGCTGTATTGAAAAGTATTCTAAATTATATGTAGGACCAGTGGACAAAATTACAGACCCAGAGTACCATGATCACCCGATTTTTGCTTTAGAATTTTCTATAATGTTTGCTTTTACAGCTAAGAGTAAATTTTCAGCATGTTCAAACGAGTTTATCAGAACTGACGATCCTCGAATTTTTATTGCAGAAATGGAAAATCCGGAATATCTAGAAGTCCAGGAGTCACTGTCACCTGAAAATATAGATTTAATGGCATATATGAATTCAAAATTTTTATATGTAGAAAAACACTATAAAATTCAGTTAAAAAATTTGTATCATGACGTTTTATTACAGAAATGCAACTTAGAAAAGAAAATAATAGCCAATGCTTTAAGTCTAGCTTTGCTAGACCCAGCAAATTTTGCTTATCAGATTCTAGGAGGGCCTGGTTATATAGGATTGGTAGCGGGGGAGAGTGTAAACATCATCCAGTGTATTAGTGTACCTGTCAAGTATCGAAGAACTACAAAGTGTTATCAAGAACTTTCAGTATACAAGGACGAAGAGGAGTATTTCATGGCTCCTAGAACACATATTTTAACAAAAACAGGTACATCTGTTGAATGTAATTCTTTAGTACCAAGCATGTTTTTTTTAGGGGAGATGTGGTTCAAATTTGCACCAGAAATTTCAGAAGCTAAAAAGCCTCAAGTTTTGCAGCCAGGAACTCAAGCATCTTGGAAATATGTTGATCCCAAGAATCTAGCAGGAGCAGGAATTTATACACCAGAGCAGTTAAAAAGCCTTAAGGAATACATGAGATTTCCCTTAGAGAGATCAGCTGTACTAAACAGTGTGGCTAGAGGAATGATGGGACACAATATTACAGGAGAAAAAATTAATCCATCGTTTCTTTTTGACGCAGAATCATTAAGAAAAATTATTCAGTCAACGTGGGAACAATTTTGGGGCAAATTTATGTCATTTGGAACTGCCTAAGCAGGTATATTAGGTTTAATTATGGTAGCAAGATTAATAAAGTTCTGTGCAGATACAGCTATTGATACAATTACCTTATATAATATTTATGGAATATCGTTACACCTGTTGGGAGCAGTGTGGGATTCGGTCACTCAACTTTTAATACATCTAGGTCAAGACGTGCAAAACAGAAGAGAGCAAGTAAATACGCAAGAAACAGAAACTAACGAAGAAATAGAACCAACGGCACCTACATTTCAAACCGAAATGAATCATGTTACACCAATGTACCCTTTGTTAGGTTTAACCATAGGAGAACAAGGAAACAGTCAAGAGAGAGAGAGATAGAAGAAATTTAAATTAAAATTTTTTTTTAGTAATCAAAGCATATTATTTCCATTTAAATTCAGTTACCATTTAAATTACAGTTAAGGAATGAATAAGTAAAAGGAAAACTAAGTTTATTTTTATTATTTAAGGTGAATCATGCAGTTCTTCCTAGGAATGTTGTTAATAATTGGAGCCGTAGGTGGGTCAAAAAATAGGCCAATGGTGATACCCATCGAAAATAACCCAGGTATAACCTTCGAAGAAGTAGGAAAAGTAAAAATGATTAACGATCCCTTCACTATATTTACGTTAGTAGATATAAAAGTAATTGACGAAGTTTATGTAAATTACTTAAAAGGGATAAAAGGTAACATTAGCAACCTGATAATGTCGAGTCTCAAATATACGGAAGAACTTAAGGGCGTAGCAGCAGAGGAGAACGAAAAATTCAGTAAATTAGTCAACGAAACACATATGCAGTTTACGGAAAATCCTAGAGCTCTATTTTTCGTTAATGAAGCTCAAAGGATTTTTAGGGAAGCGTATGCAGAAATGCAAATAGTTAATAATATTATAGACGATACTTTAAGAATAGCCAAAGAATTTGATTACCTGGCAACCGCAATGGGAGCCATAGCAAGAAAAGATAGACCCAGAGATTTTATAAATAGAGTCGATTGGGTAAGAATAAAAAATCATTTGAACAGATTTTTCGGAGAAGAGTTACTACCAGTAGACCAGTGTAACTATGTTGTAGACTTCAAGGTAGCCAGACTAAACAATAGAACTTTGGCATTTATGATTAATGTACCGACTATACAAAAGGATGAATATTCTCTCTACAAATTACATAGAATGCCTTCGTTTATAAATATAGGAATTAACTTTGTTTATACCAGAACTTTATATAATAATGATTATTTAGGTGTAGGTAAATCAGGACATAGGACCTTTTTTCTATCAGAACAAGAAAAAGGAAACAACATTGAATGTCGCTCCGAGAATATATATCTAAGAACAGCACCAATAATAGGCTTGGAGGTGAACTGTGAAACTGAACTGTTGCTACACAACACTATGTCTTGTCCCAAGGAAGAAAATTTGGCGCACGAATCAGTAATGGAAGTTGTTCAAGGAGGAGTGCTGTACGCGTTGGTGGAGGAAATAAAGGCAAAAATTAAATGCGTTGGTTTTAGTCAAGAGAAAAAATTATCAGATTTTGGAGTAGTTAAACTACCTCCATCTTGTGAAATGACCATAGGTAGTCACATCTACAAGGGAAGTGGGAGCTATGAGCCGAAATTGATAACACCAAAAGGTAATATGTTCATAAAAGACGTAGCTAAATTTCTAACTACCACAGAAAGAATAAATTTCCCAACTGCACCACCAATGAGAAAAATAACATGGCGGGAAACTCTAGAAGAACACAAATTTGAAGTAATATTGGTAATAACGTTTGGCCTAACAATGATAAACTTATCAATTCTAATGATAAAATTAGTACAAGGTAATAAAAGGTATAACCCACTGGAACAACATCCCATGGAAGCCTGCATAGACTCACCCGAGTAATAATTGAAAAGGAGTTAGGAGGACAATTTTAGAATTAAAAATTAAAATTCATAAGTTAAAATTTAGTAATGTATAAAATGTAATTGTTGCAGGAAAATCATTTACCAATTAAAATGGCAGTTTTTGATTTGCAATTGTTTAAGGAAGCAGTACCAGGCCTATGTACAATATATAAGGATAAGAAAAACAATTATCCTTGCAAATTAAAGAATTTATTAAGAGCATTACGTCATATCTCAAAAAAGGCTCTACTTAAGGAGTTAAATAAACTGCTTGTGTCAGGAGACTATGAGTTATTTTCAACGCCAGCGGAAATTATGACTTTGCTATTAAGTAAGGATGAAAATCCAAACCAATTCTTTTCAATTTTATCTGAAGCAGTAGTAGAATTAGACGAAATTATAGGAAACAAGGACAAACAAGGAAGTAAGGATCAAGCCAAGTGGGTCACTAGAGATCTGCTGGAAAGGTATGCTTGGGACATACCGGACTCAGAAAAAGCAAATAAGTCTAAATATTACTACTGTATTAAAAATAATAATAATAAAGGATATATAGTAGGAGGTACAAATAAATATCTATGTAAATCTTGTAAGAATGCTTTGAATTTGGAAATTTTAAAATGGAAATTATATCCCATAACTCATGGAATGGTTTGGAAATACAGGTATCCAGGATGTCTTAGTTGCAAAGCCGTATTATGGTCACCAAAAGAAATCAAAAATTGTTATAGATGTTATAAACAATATAGCAATTATAAAAATTTGATCCATATGAAAGAGCATTTTATACATTACTAGTTAAAGTTAAGATAAGTGAAAGGCGTTTACAAGCATAGTAAACGCATATGCGTTTATAAGGATAGTAAACGCATTTGCGTTTACAAGTATAGTAAAAGCATTAGCGTTTACAAGCATAGTATACGCTTTCGCGCTTAGAAGCATGTTAAACGTTTCCGAGTTTACAAATATAATAAATAGCTAATAGAATAGTAAGATAAAATAAGTTAGTATAGGATAAATAACTATTAACTCAAAATTTTATATATATAAAAATCTTTTATTAATAAATAAAATAAAATTTTTTTTTAAATATACAAAATTTGATACAAGTTTAGATATTTAGTCAACTTGATTCATGTCACCATCAGGGATGTCAATTGGCGGCGCCCATCGGCCAAAGCCCAACTCCCAGCGGCACTCACGGTCCCATAGCTAGAAACAGACAATAGTTGGAATTATTAACAAATGGAATAAATAACAAATAAGAAAATAAAATAAATTGATTTAAAACTCACCAAGTCCCACCACCAGTCGTCCTCGGGATACTGGTAGTCCTGGACCTGCCTCAGGACCCAGGTAAAGGGGTTTGCCCCAAAGTAAAAAGCTCTTATACGAGCGTAGTTCCACTAAAACAATAAAACAAATGATAAAATTAATACAACGTGGTAAGAGAAGAAAAGAAAAACTCATATTTTTTTTAGCAAAAGAAGAAAATTAATAATTAAGATCTCGTTCACAAAATTTTTTTAAGCAAAAGAAGAAGTCTAACAAATGCAATTTAATTCAAATAAAGTAAAATAAACTACTTACCACGAGGATCATTTCTTGATGATTTGAAATTTTTTCGATGAGCCGGCCAGGATGTTGTAAATGTTGTTCCATTATATAAAATTTTTTTATTTTATTTATAATAAAAACTGTATGAAGTCGTCAATAGAACCTCTCGGTACTAGAAGATGAGCACAAGTGAGCGGAAAGTAGAAATAAGTTAGGAGAATAAGCTACTGCAACAACTTTCTAATCAAGTAGCAAATAAAAAAATTTTTTTTTACTAAAAATTAGGAAGGGTAAAGTAAAAAACTAGTTAAAAAAACAATAGAATTTTTTTTTTGAATTGACAAAGTAGCACAAGGGAAAATTTTGTTTTTGTCAAAGATGAAATTCCTTAATCTTTAAGAAAGGTTAACGGTAAATAAATAAATTTTGATGCAAGAATTATCAAAAAAAAAAAAAAAAATAGAAAGAAATTTCTTTTATTATCTTATAACTATAGATACAAAAAAAAAATAAAAGAAAAAGAAATTCAAGAAGAAAACTTAAAACTAACAAAATTTTTATACATGTATAATAAAATAAATGAAATAAAGCAGATTAATTTTCTTTAGTTTTCCGTTTTTTTGAAGCAGCCGGAGGTAAAGGTGGAGAACAATCAGCAATTTCAGAGGTCGAAGCAGAATTAGTACTAAAATTTTTTAGTGCCGACAAATGCTTTGCACTCTTGAGGTGTCGAGGCATATCTTTAGGTGGATAAGGTTGACCGCAGGGTTCACAGAAAAGCTTATCACCCTGTCCGTGACGAGATAGCTTATGAGCTTTCAAATTACTTGCTGATGCACAATTTACAGAACAATCAGGACAACCGAAAGGCTTATGGACTTGAATGCGATGCGCTTTAAGGGCAGCAGGTGAATCAAAATTCGGAGTCAAGCAGTTAGCATCATCACAAGTAACCTGAAAGTTTACAGACAAAGTCAACTCGGCTGTGTCAATAATTAAAAGCTGTCTGCCACCCACACCATCAGGACAGTCACAAACAAAATTTTGAGTTTTGTGACAACTCAAAATATAGGGCAAGAGACAACGGGACTCCATTGCGGCAAATCCAGGGCTATAATAGGCATAACCGACATCAGGACCAACAAATACCATCCCGCCTCTTCGTTGGACAAATTCATAATAATAAATCCCATGTAAATCAAGAAAAGCCTTGCCGGAATAGTAGCTTGGGGTATGCAAACACGCCTTATCGCATGAACAAAAATGGCAGAGATTACCATCAACACATTCCGTCTCTTCGCAAAGGCCACTTTTTAATTCTAAAGTGGGCCAGATAGTAAGTAACTTGTTTATGGAAGGCTTGGGGAGGATTGTCCAAAGAACGAAGTCGCCATCAAGTAGTAAATGCCCGGATGGAAATTGTCCTGACTCGGTACGGTGCATGTAAAAGGTGCCTGCTCCGTGAAAACTCCACACAGAAGAATTTATTCCTAATAAAATAATATAAAACAATTCAAAAATTTTTTTTTTAAAAGTAAATAAAAGTTTGATAAAAATTTCTAATTACCAGGATTATCACCTGCCAAAAATGCAGGCAAGGTATCGGCCAAATAACTCTCGGCCGCAAAATTCAAATAAACTTCACGATAAGGATCGAATTGGTCATGTATGGTGTACCAAGAGCTACCAGATGTTAACTTTTGGTGTGGATCAGCCTGGCAGTAGGAAAGGGCCTCATCCTCACAGGGTACGGAAAATTCATTCGCATCCTCCAGGTGATCCAGAAACTCATCTTTAACGAATTCATAAGCAACAATACGACAGTACCTAATGGGCTGGTCAACAAATTTCTCCTCATAAAACTTGGTAGATGGCACGGTACTTAAGTAGTGTGACATAGTACTAAAATGGGCATCTGGAGCCAAGGAAGTTAGAGCATCTGGAAACTGAAATGAAAAATGAAAATTTAGATATAAAATTTTATTATAAAGATAAAATGATTAAAAGTTGTTTAAGGGAAAGAAAAGAAACAAAAACTCACTAAGATGCATGACTCGTGCTGCAGTTTGACGGTTTCACGAATAAAGAAAGAGGGAAGATCAGCCAAAGTCAATCAAGGCAGCCGGCAAACCTTATCTTTCGAAAATAAGGTACTAAATCCCTAAAAATAATAATAAAGTAAATTAATTTGTAGAAATTAAAGTAAAATAATTTTTTTAAACAATTGTAAAAACTTGTGTTGAATGCGTTTACAAGACAGTAAACGCTTTTGCGTTTAGGAGACGATAAACGCATTCGAGTTAACGAATAGTAAAAGCATTTAACACATAGGACTTATAAAAATAGCACTAAGATAGAAAAAAAAGGGCTAAAATATAAAGTTTTTTGTAATTAAATTAAATTGTTAATAATAAAGTTAATAAATAATGATTGTTAATGTAAATGTTTAAAGTAAAAAGGCAAAAATAAAGTCAATAGTTTCAATTAAATAAAAGCCCAATGCTAAAATTATAATATAAAGAAAGAATCGAAATGCGTTTAGGGACCTTTAAACGCATATGCGTTTACACGGCGGTAAACGCATTTGGTATACAATTAAAAATTTTTCTTTTAATTTTACTTTCAACATTTACATACAATAGACGTATGAAAATTCATGTTAATACAATCAAAATAAGGGCTATTCTACTTAGTATAAAAGCCAATAATAGAAGGAGAGTTAGATATTTTCAAAATTTTTTTTATATATTAAATTTTGTCAAGAATTATAAGAAAAGGAAGCTGTATTTTACGTAAAGTAATAGTCAAAATTTTTATTGTTGTTAAAAATAAATATTCAGAATAAAATATATGAAAATAACATAACCTTCTTAAAAGAAAAATAAAAACTTTTTACTTACTTGTAAATTAACTTGATTCATATTGTTAATTATAGAAAAAGCAGCAATAAACGATAAAATCACTAAAATATTATTCACTAATAAAAAATAAATAAATTTTCTGTTATAAATGTTAAATAACAAATCACTGTACAAAAGGAAAAATATAAAGAACGAAAGCAGCAGTCGACAATATGCACCACGAGGTGAACATAAACAAACAACAGGTTGCTAAAGTATAGTACTCTAGCGGCACATATATATGTTACGGTAGTAGTAGTAAAAGTTACGCACTATAGTATATAAGCGGGGAAATTTAAAATTCGCTTTGTGTAATATTTGAAAATTTTTTTAGTTTAATTAAAAGTTTGTTATTGTGAATTATATTATAAGCCAGTAATAAAAAATTAATAAGTAAAACCATCAAAAAAAATAAAAATAAAAATAAAAATAATAATAAAATTTTTTTAATTTTTTTTATAAGGAGAAGGGATATAGGATAAGGTAAAATTAGGAGAATTTTACTCAAAATTAAAAGTTTTTTTTGTTAAATTTTTAAAATAATGTTTTAGTTATTAAGAAAGATTGTTAAATTAAAATTTAAGATTGGATTGTATAAAATCTCAGCTAACAAGTATAATGCAAGATCTAAGTTCGATATTCGTTAAAGTAATTTTTTTTTTTTGAATCCTTAAATGTTATTAATAGTAAATTGAGAGAAACGAGTTTTGACTTAAAAACTACAAAATGAAAATGAACAAAATAATTGTTTGTATATAACAATTTATTTTTTTGCGGAAAAACTCTACTCGAGTTTTTTTTAGAGGAGCGAGGGTGTTATGATGAGATAAAAGTCAGCTGACACGAAATTTTTATATTAACGAAATTTTTATATTAAGGAAATTTTATATTAGGAAACTTTTATATTAAGGAATTTTTATAAAAATATTAGAAAGTCAGTAACGACATAAGCAATTAGTATGCTAATCAAAGTTACTAAATTGAATATCGAGGACTTCGCAGAAGTAATTATTAGCAAAGGATGCGAAGAGACGCTACAAGAAATTTCGACAGTTGGCTTACCCCTCTTAGCTAATTTAGCAAATTACACGTCAATAGTCAATAAGTATAAATACTAGTAGTTTTGGTCATCTCGTCCTCTCTCGTGTGCCCGAACGTGCCCTTTCTTGTTCAGTTTCTGTATGTGGTATTTCGTTTTGATTCTGTTGATTTTCAATGATATTTTCTTCTATATTTTCATTCTGTGTTGAATGTGCCATTAAATTCGCATCGTTCTCTGGTTCATACGTTTGTCTTAAGGGCACGTCGTGATTTGGTCTAGTCAAATTATAAGTGGCATTTTCTAGTCTTCTCATGCCTTCGTAATCCCAATAAAAACTATCAAGGTTTTGACTAGTCCTTAATGGAGGTCTACTGACAGGTATAGTTTCGAATTGTGAGGCAGGAGTCCTATAGTTCATATAATTATAAGCGTATTGTTGGTTATAAAAATCGAACATACTCATACGAGGGATATTTAATCCCTGGTATAAATTATTATTGACCCTTAGGCCTGAAGGATCTTCTTGTATGAATGTAGAAGTTCCTACAATCCTAGAAGTTACTCTAGGGCCTCCTTGAGTATACGTTGGTCGTATTAAATTATTATTTATTGCGCTTGTCGTGATTGGGGCTGTAGTTACACTAATAGGGGTTGACGTGTTAGCTGGCAGGGGCGCAGTCGTAACTTGTGTATTTACTGGATTATTATTGACAGAGCTCGGAATATTTAATCTTATATCGCGTATTTCTGAGATATGTTGACTATTATCTAGATTGCCTCTACTTTCCGAACTAGTAGCAGAAACATTTCTGATTTCGTCATATGATACCTCAGTATACGCGCTTTGTAAGGTAAAGGGTGCGTCCCCAGGATTTTTTTCGTCTACTGACCTATCCCATTTTAGGGGAGCATTTTTATCCAAAGTTAATGCTTCATACCTAAATATCCTATTTTTCACGTCGTCAAATGTACCCTTATGAGAGAGACCTAAAGTGTCTGCTCTCTGGTAAACTGCCCAACCAACCTTCTAATTTGTTAATGGCGACTTTAATATCTTTAATGTGTTTTTGATTACAATAGGTTTTCACTACATTTTTGTTTGCAGCTTTTTTATTTTGTGGAAACATTTTGTCAAAACGCAAAAAAAAAATTTTTATCTAAACTGTTCAATTCAAAAAAAAATATTTTATTTTATTACTTTCTTATAATAAGGTTTCGAATATTTTGTAAAAAAAAATTTTATTACAAAAAAAAAATTTTACTTTAATTATCAATGACTTCGTCAAAAAGAAAATTTTATTGTCTAAGCTTTATCTTCTGTACGGCAAATTCAAAATTTTATTATTATTTTATAGCAAAATTTTCAAAAAAAATAATTTACGACTTATTTATCATTAACATCCTTAAAAAAAAATTTTATTATTCGTTTTCTAAAAAAAATTATTATCTTTCATTTATCCTGTTATAACCTAATTAACTGCAGCTTCTTTGATGACTATCACCTCCCCCCTAAAAAAAAATTTTCGAGAAAAGCGAAAATTTCCCCACAAAAAAAAATTACAATTTTAAATAAAGGGTTAAAATGGGACAGCTGATTGTCGTGATGTCGCTACGTCGTTATGATAGGATATAATAAGTTTTACAACTCGCAAAACTCATTAAACAGGTAAGAAAATGAAGAATGTTATATATATAAGAAATAAATAATAAAAATAATATAATAATAAAATATGAAAAAAAATATATGATAATAATGTAATAAAATATTATAGTTAAAAAATAAAAATTTCGACTTAATATTAACTTATTTTTAACAACGCCGTGCACTCAGTGTACTGTATATACTTATAAAAAAAAAGAAATTTTCGTGTATTATTAAGGGTAAAATTTATATGTGTATATAAAAAGAACGAAGGCTAGAAAAAAAAATTTGTATTTTTATATAATTTTCTTGGAATTAAATTTTTACAGTGTTAATTAATGTTAAAATTGTGATTTTAAATTAATTTTATGTAATATGTATCAAAAACAAAGAATTATAATCAAAAAAAAAAATTTTTCGATTTGCCCTATTGGGTGCGTAAATTTATGTAGTATACAAGCGCGCGTTATGTCAAGGTTGCGCTGTGTATATTATATTAACGCACGAAAAAATTTTTGTATATACGTTAGATCTTATGGTTTATAACTATTCTACACACACATTCTCTCTTTTACTCTCGTTTCGATTTTATTTTGGCTTTTATTAATTTTAATGAATTTATGTGAATTTTTAATTTTAAAAAAAATCTTTATGTTTTTAAATCAGAAAAAAGCTTAATTTTTGAAAAAAAAATTTTATGTTTTTATTTTAGAAAAAAGCTTATTTTTTGAAAAAAAAATTTTTATTTATTTAAAAAAATTATAGCATCTCATTATTCGTGAAAAATTACCGGGAAAAGTTGGGCGCCATTTTGTAATGGTATTATTTCCGCCCTTACGGAAATAACGACATTAAATATTTTATCGAAATTTTACTTTTAATAATTTTATAAGTTCGTTGCCATGCGCGGGACTTACCAATATACGTATCACTAGCTGAAATGAGAAAAAGAACTTAAATCAAGGTCGCGGGAATTTTCTAGGAAAAAGGGAGAGATGCTATTATATTTTATTTAAATAAATTTAACACTTATAATTTCAATTAACACACTAAATTATTTACCTTATTCAAAATTATTTATAATCAACTATAAACTAAAATAATGTCCTTTATCAAAAACTTATTAATTAACTGTCTTTTATTTAATTATGTTATTATAATTCATTATCGCGACACACACACTAATCTCACTTATTTAGGAGTCGGTGACCTACCTTCTTCATCATTATTTTCTATAACGCCATAATCTTTATTCACTGACATCTTTAATTGATTTATTTTAATTATTCTTCCTTGATTATTTATCTATGATATTTAATATTAATAAACTCCTTCTTCAATTTTCTTAATAATTGATCTTAATGACAATAATAAAATTTTACACCTCGTGTTCACATATTCACTGCTATAAGTATATCAAAATGTATACACTATACAAAAGCCGGTCGGCTATATCTTATTAAACTTTTATTTATTTAACTTATAATTCTCTTTCAATTTCACGACAAAAAAATTAGATTTAATTAATTTCACTTCTTACTCAGCTTTTAATTATTAATGATCTTTACTTTCAAAAAAACTGTATAATGGCCGACGACTAGTAATTTAGAATCAATAAAATTAATCGATTAAATCGCGACCTCTTAATAAGGCATCTAGTCGTCGAATACTTATGTCGCGTGCCATCAATTATCTTCCGGCTTCACTCTCCCCTATTTCTTCTTAATCTTGAATTGGTCAGGATTTTGTTAATGTGTGCGTGTGTGTCGTGATTTCTATACAGTATTGAATTTTAAAAATATAATTCGATATTATTATTATTATTTTTGGCGGCTCGTTAGATTTATTTTAAATTTTCATTTTTAATATTTTATGCGTTTGTAACCACGTTACACATTTCAACTATCCAATAACAATATATTTGCTGATTCAATAATTAAAAACACGCCTTCCCGGGTACGAGTAGCTTTATTAGTTACAAGTACAAAAGTAGGCAAATACAGTTAAAAGTTACGAACATAAAATATAAATACATATAATATATACATATATATATTAACAGTACGCGTGAGTATTTCAAGTATACAATTAATAACGTCTATAGTCAAATAATTTATAAAATCAAATAAAATCAACTATTTTTATTATATATATATTTTAAATTAATTAAATTATTAAATAAATAAAAGTTATAACTTAAAATATCGTAACACACTCGATAGTAAAATTCATATTGATTGTCTAAAATATAAAAAAATAGCAAAAATTTCGATCTATATTGTAATTTGTTTTATATATGAAAAATCCCAAAAAATTTTACCATAGAGTAAAATGGATATAGGCTGTACTGTTAATTGAAAAACAAATAATTATAAAAATTCCAATCTATAGTAAAATTTATATTGGCTGTCTACATTATGAAAAAATTGAAATTTTTCGTTTTTTAGGCGAAAATTTTTCTTTTTCTGGAAAACTGGTAAGCCGTACCAAAATTTTGAACTTACCAATCGAGAGAACGCATAAAATCATTCAAATCCCATAATTTATTTTTCACTTTTTCTACCTACACTTTGGCTTATAATCACAACTCCATGATTTCGTGGACACGTTGTATATATAGGATATATGAAAAAATAGCAAAGATATGGATGTAAATAAATAAAAAATCAAAATATGCATTAATATACAAATTCTTATTGAAATTTAGTAGATTTATTATATTAGACTGATTTTACGTTTTATTTATTTACTAGCTGATTGGCCTCGCGATGCTCGGGTTAACCAAATAAAAACTCTTGTGCATTTGTGCATTAATTTTTTTATAATTTGATCATATATGTTTAGTTATAATAAATTTAATCATACGTGATTAAAATGCAATTTAATTTTATTTAAAAATAAATGAGAACAGAATTAATTTTATACTTCTAAAATTAACAAAAAAATTTTATAATTCATATTAAGTAGTAATGTGCAGTTTTTTTAACAAAGCAGTTTTTTTCATATTGTAGACAATGATTATTTGAATATTTTCAATTTTCATATAAATCACAACTGATATTGTAGACAATCAATATAAATATGAGTATAGAATGAAATTTTCATAATTTTTTATTGTTCATAAATAGGACAGGCGATATCCATTTCACTCTATGGTGAAATTTTTTTAGGTTTTTCATAAATAAAACAGACAACTATATAAATTAAAAATTTTCAATTTTAATAAAACAGACAACAATGTAGATTAAAAATTTTCAATTAATAAAACAGACAACAATATAGATTAAAAATTTTCAATTTTTAATCTATATTGTTGTCTGTTTTATTTATGAAAAACCTAAAAAAATTTCACCATAGAGTGAAATGGATATCGCCTGTCCTATTTATGAACAATAAAAAATTATGAAAATTTCATTCTATACTCATTTTCATATTGATAGTCTACAATATCAGTTGTGATGTATATGAAAATTGAAAATATTCAAATATTCATTGTCTACAATATGAAAAAAACTGCAAATTTTGTTAAAAAAACTACATATTACTACTTAATATGAATTATAAAATTTTTTTGTTAATTTTAGAAGTATAAAATTAATTCTGTTCTCATTTATTTTTAAATAAAATTAAATTGCATTTTAATCACGTATGATTAAATTTATTATAAATAAACAAATATGATCAAATTATAAAAAAATTAATGCACAAGAGTTTTTATTTGGTTAACCCAAGCATCGCGAGGCCAATCAGCTAGTAAATAAATAAAACGTAAAATCAGTCTAATATAATAAATCTACTAAATTTCAATAAGAATTTGTATATTAATGCATATTTTGGTTTTTTATTTATTTACATCCATATCTTTGCTATTTTTTCATATATCCTATACATAAAACGTGTCCACGAAATCATGGAGTTGTGATTATAAGCCAAAGTGTAGGTACAAAAAGTAAAAAATAAATTATGGGATTTGAATGATTTTATGCGTTCTCTCGATTGGTAAGTTCAAAGTTTTGGTACGGCTTACCAGTTTTCCAGAAAAACAAAAAATTTCGCCCTAAAAACGAAAAAGGTCAATTTTTTTTATTCATATTTTAAAAAATGCATAAAAAATAATATTCCGCCGATTAGTTTTAATTAATATTGCATTTTTTTTAAATATTTCAAATTAAAGTTTCAAATTTTTAATCATTTTTGAAAATGGTAATATTACCTTCTGAAAGTTAATATTGCTAAGTTCAGATGATATATCATATGGGTTAGTAGGATTTAAAAAATAATTAAACTATAGAGCACGTTAGTTCTTCTGATACTCTAATTCTCGATAACCGCATAAGGAAAATATTTCGAGGTTATTTATTTATTTGTATTTTTTATTAATTATAATTGTATAATAGTTTATTTAATTAAATGAACGCGTAACGGAACGCGTTTTTATTTATTCAGAAATTATATAATAGTAGCCATTAGGCATATAATTCAATAGAAACTTTTTTTTATTACATATATATATATACTTATTTAAACTAATACCGTATCGCGCACACACACACAGAACCCCGGAGCACAATTTTAGATTTATCGTTCGGCGACCTTCTTAAAGCTATTTGTCTTGGAGTCGTCGACGGTGGCTGCAGGAGTAAAGATGTAGCTGCTTCTCGCAGAATAACTGTATTTGGCAGGTGGCACGATGTTACGTATAAAAACCTCTATACTCTTCGTGGCTGCTTTTTAGCTATTTCTCGTGCGACCGACGTCGGTTTATGTTTTTGGAGCTTTTTACACTCGCAGTTTATTGAGTAGCTAGTGAGCACGGAACTTTTTAACTTTTTAAATCTAGTTGACACTATTTTATTTAGAATCAAAACCGGAGTTGTTTAAAGTGTCTTTTGGTCCAATTAATTATGAAAAGATAATAACTTAATTAATTATTAAAATCCGGAGTCACGATTCTTTATACTATGCGTGAGCACCTGTTGCCGGCTGCACGCATTCTGATTCTTGTTCTTCTCTTCTCCTCTTCTTCCGGCGCAAGATAGTTGCGCCGTAAGAATATTCTTTTTCTTACCCGTTGTCTATTGTGTGTGTGTGTATGCGGCGGTTTATTTTATACTTATGCACATATATATATATATATATAACAATGTAATATATACATGTGCATTTGTAGCGAAAATGCTTCGTTACACAATATGGAAAAAACTTTTGCAAGCAAATTTATTAAATTGAACCTAGATACTAGGAAATAAATTAACAATTATGTACAAAGATCTATTTATTTAATAAGACTATCTGCTAAATTTATTGTTAGGAATTATAAATTTATTTTACAATTTGCGATTGGCTATAATAAAAGTTGGAAAAGAGCCAATAAACAAGCCAATCGCAGTTAAGTTTAAGTTTAAGTTTCTTTTATTAGGCACTTTTGATACCGACAGTTTATTGAAAGATTAGAATAAAATAATTTAAATAATAATAAGAGAAACGTCTTAAAAGGGAGTAGTTTCATGTTCAAGTTTCATGAACAAGCTTGCTGATCAAGTTAACATTCATTGCGTTGCGGCTAGCTTGCAGTCGTGACCACGTACTCCAGTCAAAATGCGGGTTTGGGGTCGAAATCTGTTGACAGGATGAGATTTGCTTTACTATATGTTTTTTGGGTCGCTGAATCCGAATCCGGTGTCCATTTGGGCTGGAAAATAGGGGAACACCCTTAAATCAGCAAAAACTACCCCTTTTTAAGGGTTTTTTTGCAATACTTTGGAACCAGCGTTATAATAATCAAATAAATACCAATTTTCTGAGATTTATTAACAAAATAGTTTAGCTAATATTGTACCAAAATTGTTTTGTTAGGGCTAATTATAGAGGGTGAAAACTACCCCCAAAATCTAAAAAAGTAGAAAAAACACGCTAAAAGTTTATTTTTTTACTTTTTTTTTGTGGAATCAAGTATTTAAAAATATTTTATGCTATTTGAACCATCATAAAATGTTTTCACCCCCGGGGGGTTAAAACAACCCTTAAATTTATAAATACATAAAAACCATGATAAAATTATATTTTTTTTTACTTTTTTTTTGTAGAATCAAGTATTTAAAATATTTTATGCTATTTTAACCATCATAAAATGTATTCATCCCCGGGGAGGTTGAAACACCCCTATTTTTATCAATACATAAAAAGCATGATAAAATTTTATTTTTTTTTACTTTTTTTTTGTGGAATCAAGTATTTAAAATATTTTATGCTATTTTAACCATCATAAAATGTATTCACCCCCGGGGGGGTTAAAACAACCCCTAATTTTATAAATACATAAAAAGCATGATAAAATTTTATTTTTTTTACTTTTTTTTGCGGAATCAAGTATTTAAAATGTTGTATGCTACTTTAACTATCTGAAAATATATTTCCCCTCAGGGGGGGGGGGTTAAAAAAGCAGCTAAATTTATAAATACATAAAAATGATAATAAAATTATATTTTAAAAAATTTTTCTGTGGTATATTTTATGGTATTTTAACCATCACAAAATGTATTGACTAAATGTATTGGACGAAAGAATAAAAAATATGGTCAATAAAATAATCACAAAAAGCAGATTTTAAATAAAAGATAACATTTTAATAATTTTTAAAAATGTTTATAATGATGCGCTGTTTGTCTTGTCATTTTACTTTATATATCTGAATGATGTGTAAAAGTATGAACATGACATACAACACGACGATTCTAACTAGTAAAAACACGACAATTCTAACTAGTAAAGGGAACTCTCATTTATTTGGTAAGGAAAAAGGCGCAAGCGTGTGTTCTGATTCATCTCCTTCTTTCTTCAAAAGCGAATTTTACTGGAAAAAGTATTTAAAAAAATTTAATCATTTTTCACTTAATGAATAATAAATTGTTATTTATTTGAATAATAAATTGTAAGAAATTGTTTGAAGTGGGTTCAAGTTAAATTAGGTAAGTAAAAAAGTAATTTTATTAAATAATATAAAAGTTATTTATTTGATATTAATTACATTAATAAATTACTATGAAAGTAGAGTGTAGAAAACCGGTTTGTTATTTATTTACAAAAACAACGCTTTTATGAAATTTTGTATACATTATTTAATAGTTCAAAATATTTTAATAGTTTTATTACGATACCATTTTTTTTTTGATTCAGTAAGAAATAGATGATATTTATAAAAATAAAAAATTGTTAATGTATAATTTGTTTATTTAGGTGTACCTAAAAATTATTATCGTTCATTTGGCTTGGATTTAAAGTCCTACATTTGGCTTGAAAGAAAAACTGTAAAAGGTATTTTTTTTATCTAAATATTTTAATATTTTGAGTATTATGAAAGTTTTTTGAAAATATAAGAAAAAATCCAAATATTTGCGATTCTTTAAATTTTTTTTTTTAAAATTGGTGGTGAATTATATTTCAGAAAATAATTCTACAAAAAAATAGTCTTATTCTTTTTTTCTTTTATTAACTTGCTGCTTTCGATTTTTAGCACATTGAAATGGAACAACATTCTGAAATTTTCCGTTTATGGTTAGCGATTATTATATATAAAAAAACAAGATCAAGAGAAATTGTAGACATTCTGCATTCTTGTGGGTTATGCGCATCGTATTCAGAAATTTTGATTCATATGGTCCAATTGGGTTCCGAAAATCCTTTGAATGTGGGTGTCAATAACATTTTTCATGAAGTTACTGGCATATACTTTGCAGAACCTAATATTCGTAGCGAAAAAGATTTTTCTAACAGATTTAACGATATAAAAGATAATGATTTATTGTAAATTATTAACAATATGTATGCTCAAAGTTTAAGAAATAAATAAATTGAAAAATATTTTTGTCTAAAAATATTTTTTTAAACTTATCACAATTCCCAAAAGGATAAAGTTTACTTTGCCAGCACTATTATTTATTTTGTAATTCATTATTTTAAATACATACATACATTTTAATTTCTTCATGTTTGAAATACTTTGATTCATAATCGCAAAATTTTGGATTTTTAAAACTAATATTACAAAATAAGGTTAAATACTTTGCAACAACCCTATTGTATATTTAAATTAATTTTTTTTTTTTTTAATTTTAATAGCTACAATGTTATTTAAATATTATTAATGATTGATCTCTCACTTCTAAATGTTTTGCAGGATTTGTAAGACAATTTATCAGTTTGGCAACTTTATCCTACATTTTCTGGATATTTATTTTTACTTCAAGTATGATTATTTATATGCATTTAAAATAAATTTGTAATTGAATACTTACTTTTATTGTCTTTTATTTTAGAAATGAATCAGGTTTTTCCTGTTTTTCATTGTTTGATATGTGAAAAAATTGTGCAAGAAGTTTCAGGCACAGTAGTTTATCACATAAGGCCCAATGAAAGGGAAAAATTAATTTGCTTCAGCAAAATGCGGATGGATAACAAATGTTCTACTTTTGAAAATGCCCGGAAAGTAATAGTCCATCAGGTATGTTTTTCAAATTATACTTCCTGGGAAGAAGCTATTCGTGTTCGAGAAACATACGAAATTTCTATTAGTAAAGCTTCAAATTCAAGACCTGATTTTTCTTATAATGAACATTGCATAATGTGTGCATTAGATGCATCTGATAAGTTTATTACAGAATCAAAAAAAAGATTAAAAACAAAACAAGTTTTTGTAACAAATGATTTACAAAAAATTAATAAATTCAAAGATGTTTTTAAAGACTCAGAAAATGCAGAATGTCAGGAGATATTTAAGCGTATTCAAGGTGTTTCAGCTGAACCAAACGGTGTAATTAGGTATCATAAACAATATTATGTAAAATATTTTAACAGGTTGTCCACGGTTGCAACTTCAGCTGAAAACACCGATGAAAATAAAAGTACATCATACAGAACTTATTTAGTAGGAAAATATATTTCAAATTATTCACATATTAATCAATATTTGATAAATAAGATTCTAAACATTAATGATTATCATAAAAATTACAATTTAAAATTATTTATTCAGCTTTTTTTTGATAATGATTTTATCTTTCATAATTCAAATGATGGACTCTTGCTATCTAGAAAAACAATTGTTGAAGAAGGACTTTCTATTATGTGGAAAAATACAAAAGGTATAGACTCAGTTCTTCATAGAATCGCAAATGTAATAAAAGAAGAAATTCAAGCAATACAATTTGATAATTTAACTTACCCAAGTCCAAAAAATTTTTTCAAAGATATTGATTATTTGATTTCCCCAACCTTAAAATCATTGCTACAGTTAATTATTAAAGATTTGCGACACAGGCATTTTAAAGATTTAGATTCTGATGATAAATACAATGAGCGGCGAATAAACAAAATTAGCTCTATTTGTCATGCTATTGTGCATGCTGCAAGACCATCACTGATGTCCCCTCTTTTACTATCTATCGGTGTCTTTCTGTATAAAAAGTATGGTTCTAAAGAACTGCCTTCAATTTTATCAAATCTGGGGTTCAGCTGCTCCTATTCAGACGTACGATTATTTGAAGCATCTGTCCATAGCCGCCTCTGATGAGCCCGTTTATACAGAGGCCTATATACAATTAATTTTTGATAACGCTGATCACAATACAGCGACAATAGATGGAAAGAATACTTTCCATACAATGGGTGGAGCAGAAGCAATAACTCCATATAATTCAATTTCTTTTGATATAAAAATCACAAAATTAAGTAAATTACCAGAAGCTGATGCTTTAGAAAACGAAGGTTTTATACCTTTAATACATTATGAACCTCCAATAAATAGCAAGGGTTTGGCTGCAATAAAAGCTGAAAATCTTTTTACAAAAAATCCTATAGACATGAGTATTAAGCCCACAAAATCTGATTGTTTCTGGCACATTGCAAAACATTTAAGTCATTTTGATTTTGAAGGATGGAATGGGTTTATGGAGATTTTATTTCAAAATCAACGTTTTGAAAAATCTCGTGTTCTTTGTCTTCCATTCGTAAATAACCCAGCTAAATAAATTTTATTAATATGTCCATAAATAATAAAGAAACATTTACGGAATCAGTTAATGGTGAAACTTTTTCTAAAATTTATGAAAAATTTTGTTTGTATGTCAATGAAGTAGAAAAACGTGGTCCTACAGCGAAGTTATGGATACAGCTCTTTAAAATGACGACGCTTATCAAACAATTACTGGAAGCGGATAGATCTGGTAACTGGCCGCTACATATTCAAACAATCCAGAAAATGATTCCCTTTTTCCATACAAGCGGTCACATTAAGTACGCTGAAAGTGCTCACATTTACCTTCAGGACATGTTAAATCTTAAACGTGATATGGATCAAGGTGAATTTGCAAAATTTGCTGATGAAGGTTATTTTACCATTCGACGTACAGATAAACTTTGGTCAGGAATACCATCTGATCAGACAATTGAGCAAGTTGTTATGCAAGGCATAAAAAGTAAGCAGGGTATCATTAACCGAGAGATCACAGAATCCGTTATATCAAAATGGATTGCATCATCAGCAGTTTTATTCAGTGATTTCATCTCTTCTAAACTACTGCAATTGTAGTATGCCCAGTAGTGATCAGCATGTTGATGCTCGGCCAGCACGTATTCAAAAGGATAAACTTGATTTGATAAAATTGTCTCAGTATTTTGACAATAGCGAACCTTTTTCTACACAAGCATATTTAATGTCTTTAGATACTTGTTTGATAGGGGACTCTTCTGTTAATCCATATTTGGCTTACGAAAACGGGATTGTAATAACTACTGAAGTTGTTGATTCAAATTTTTCAGAGCTACATTTAAAAAGTACAAACAAAGTTCGTCCTTTGTCCGCAATGATGACTGCAGTTAAAGTAGGTGATGAGATTAAATCAATCGACCCCAATTTCTTATTTACGCAAATATTGTTAGCAAATGACAAGGAAGTAGTAAAAAGTTATTTATCTTATGAATTGGCTCCTTTTCCCGCAGCCATTTTTGACGGAAAAGGCTTTCGTAAAACCAAGAAATCTGCTGTTTATGATATGTTTATACCCGTAATAGATTTTCATTTACCATATAATTATTACACAATTATTGACGGTGGATTTTTACTACATAGAGTTGTTTGGAAACCAGTTGAGACTTTTAAAACGATATTTGAAAAATATTGTTCTTATGTCCAAAAGTATCCTTCATGTACTGTAGTTTTTGATGGGTATCCAACGCAAAACAGTACTAAAAGCTTCGAGAGGTCAAAAAGGTCTTCAAAAAAATTTTCTGCAGATCAAGTATTTCTGTCTATTGACAAACAAGCTGGTTTCGCACAGGAAGATTTTTTAAGCAACTCTGTAAATAAAAAACTGCTTATAGATACTTTAACCCCAATTTTTGAGAGTCTTGGAATTACAGTTATCCAAGCTGAAGAAGATGCTGATATAATGATAATAAATGCAGCTATAGATGCATCTCCACGCTATGAGAAAGTTCAAATTATCGGTGAAGATTCGGATTTACTTATTTTAATGACACAGTTTTGCGAAGTGGATTCTAACATCTACTTGTCAAAACCAAATAAATCCAAGAAACCAAACACAATTTACCACCCAAGCTGCTTTAAATACCCTAGTGTTAAGCAAATAATTGCCTTTATCCATTGATTTACTGGGTCAGACACTACTTCAGCATTTTTTTTGAAAGGCAAAGAGAAATTTTTCAAGGTACTTAACTCGGATGTTGACCTGTCTAATAGGGCTAAAGATTATTTTGAAGCTGATGCAGACTTTTCAAACCTGTACAAAGTTGCATTAGACTTAGTCAGTGAAGTCTATTGTCAAAAAAAAGTCCCAATTGATGAATACAATCAATTAAGAGTACACTGTTTTGAAACTGGTTGTCGTGATGTAAGAAATCTTCCACCAACTGATCTAGCAGTGCGAGAACACGCTAAAAGAGTTTACTTGCAATGCCAATACTGGAAATTTAATAAAATGAATCCAACAGATTGGGGTTGGAAATGTGGGCAGAACAATATTTTAGAACCAACTTTCACAACTGCACAATTCATTCCAGAAATACTTCAAAAAAAATTTAATTGCTCTTGCAAAACAGGTTGCTCTAAAAGATGCGGTTGCCGAAAAATCAGTCTTACCTGTAATTTATACTGTAAGATTTGTAAAGGCATCAGTTGCACTAATTGTGAAGTTAACTTTGATATAAATATGAATCATAGTGAATCAATAGAAGAAGTGGAATGTGAAGCAATTGAAGCAGAAGTTTTCATTATTGAAGAGCAATAAGCCAAAAATATGTATAAAATTATTTGAATAAATATGTATTTACTTTTCATTTTTTTTAAATTTTTATATTGCTTTATAATAAATTTTTGTAAAAAAAATTTTATAACGTTTTCTTATAAATATTTTAAAATTAGGGTTGAATCCACAAAATAAAGTAAAAAAAATATAAATTTATTATCGTTTTTATGTATTTATAAATTTAGCTGTTGATTAACCCCCCCCCCCCCCCCCTGGGGGAATATATTTTCAGATAGCTAAATCAGCATAAAATATTTTAAATACTTGATTCCACAAAAAAAAAGTAAAAAAAAATAAAATTTTATCATGCTTTTTATGTATTTATAAAAATAGGGGTTGTTTCGCTCCCCCCCGGGGGGTGAATACATTTTATGATGGTTAAAAAAGCATACAATATTTTAAATACTTGATTCCACAAAAAAAAAGTAAAAAAAAATAAAATTTTATCATGCTTTTTATGTATTTATAAAAATAGGGGTTGTTTCGCTCCCCCCCGGGGGGTGAATACATTTTATGATGGTTAAAATAGCATACAATATTTTAAATACTTGATTCCACAAAAAAAAACTAAAAAAAAATAAAATTTTATAATGCTTTTTATGTATTTATAAAAATAGGGGTTGTTTCAACCCCCCCGGGGGTGAATACATTTTATGATGGTTAAAATAGCATAAAATATTTTAAATACTTGATTCTACAAAAAAAAAGTAAAAAAAAAATATAATTTTATCATGGTTTTTATGTATTTATAAATTTAAGGGTTGTTTTAACCCCACGGGGGTGAAAACATTTTATGATGGTTCAAATAGCATAAAATATTTTTAAATACTTGATTCCACAAAAAAAAAGTAAAAAAATTAACTTTTAGCGTATTTTTTCTATTTTTTCAATTTTGGGGGTAGTTTTCACCCTCTATAATTAGTCCTAACAAAACAATTTTGGTACAATATTAGCTAAACTCTATATTTTGTTAATAAATCTCAGAAAACTGGTATTTATTTGATTATTATAACGCTGGTTCCAAAGTATTGCAAAAAAACCCTTAAAAAGGGGTAGTTTTTGCTGATTTAAGGGTGTTCCCCTATTTTCCAGCCCAAATGGGCACCGGATTCGGATTCAGCGACCCAAAAAACATATAGTAAAGCAAATCTCATCCTGTCAACAGGTTTCGACCCCCCCCCCCCCCGCATTTTGACTGGAGTAACGATTTTATGGAGTTAGTAGAATCACCCAAAGGATATTAACGTTTGCGCGTCGTAACCAATCGAGAAACTCAGATTGCTAAGCTCCGATCGAGAAACTACAATCGACCAACTTCTCTGATTGCACCGTGCATTAAGCTTGCGGATACCTTCTTGCCAAGCATTCAGGAAAACCCTGCTTGCTAAGCATTCAAAAAATCCCTGCTTGCTAAGCATTCAGGAAATCCTGTTTGCTAAGCATTAAGGAGAATTCTGCTTGCTAAGCATTGAGGAAAAGCCTGATTACTAATCATTCAGGAAATCCTGTTTGCTAAGCATTCAGGAAATCCTGTTTGCTAAACATTCAGGAAATTCCTGATTGCTAAGCATTCAGGAAAACCCTGCTTGCTAAGTATTCAAAAAATCGCTGATTGCTAAGCATTCAGGAAAACACTAATTGCTAAGCATGCAGGAAATCCTGTTTGCTTAGCATTCAGGAAATTTCTGATTGCTAATCATTCAAGAAATTTGGAATTGAATTCAGTGGTCTTCCTGTAGGTAAGCTAATAAGTTTTTTTAACTCCCAAATAATTAATCCCGTTAATGAATTATGAAAAATAGATATATTTATTTTGAAAATTTTACAAATTAATATTGAAATTTTCAATTTTTTTTTTACTTGGCGGCCTGGCAAGTTTTTTAAAATAATTTTTGGTAATTGTAAGTTGGATTAATTATGGGTCAATTCGCTTCAGATAATAATTGTGAATATTCAATACAGCAAATTTAGATAATTTGTATTTTTTAAATATTTATAACTTGCGTAAAGTTTTTCAAATCCAAAAACTTTAGCAGTGAAAAATTTTTACAGCTAAAAACAGAGGCTAAAATACAAGCACATAATTATAGCAAACTTGCGTTATTTTTACATGTAAATATTTTTGTTGTTTTAAGATTTACAATTTCATTATACTTTTAGCTGAAACTTGTTTGCCTATAAACGGAGATATCAAAACGATAAAAACGCGCAAATTACAGTGATCAAAAGTAGACCTTTAGAAAAAAAGTATATTTGTTTAAATTACAAGTTAGCAACTCCTTCTTTTTTGAAGTTATTCTAAAAAGTCCTATCACACACAGCACAAATCGTTTCTAAATTTCTAAAAATGGAAACAGAAACGTTTATAGAATGTTTTCAAAACGTTTTGGAAACTTTTTATAGGTCCACTTTTTCTTGGAAGCTAAACATTTCAGAAACGTTTTAAAAACATTTCTATGTAAACAGCTTTTGTTTACATTTAATTTTTTTTATCTTGCAATGTCCACAGTAGATCAATAGAATTTAAAGGTTTCTTCGAGAGCTGGTATATGCTTATTAAGGTAAGTATAAAAATTAAATTTTTATTATTAAATGATATTTACCGCTTAGAAAGAATCGAGATATTTTATACTCCTAAAATTCAAGAATTTTTCCTGAATGCTTAGCAATCAGGAATTTCTTGAATGCTTAGCAACCAGGATTTCCTGAATGCAAAGCAAACAGGATTTCCTTAATGCTTACAATCAGGGTTTTCCTGAATGCTTAGCAATCAGGAATTTCATGAATGTTTAGCAACCAGGATTTCCTGAATGCAAAGCAAACAGAATTTCCTTAATACTTACAATTAGGGTTTTCCTGAATGCTTAGCAAGCAGGGTTCTCCTGAATGCTTAGCAAGCAGGGTTCTCCTGAATGCTTAGCAATCAGGGTTTTCCTGAATGCAAAGCAAATAGGATTTCCTGAATGCTTAGCAAACAGGAGTTCCTGAATGCTTAGCAATCAGCGATTTTTTGAATACTTAGCAAGCAGGGTTCTCCTGAAAGCTTAGCAATCAGGAATTTCCTGAATGCTTAGCAAACAGGATTTCCTGAATGCTTAGTAATCAGGCATTTCCTCAATGCTTAGCAAGCAGGGTTCTCCTGAATGCTTAGCAAACAGGATTTCCTGAATGCTTAGCAAGCAGAGATTTTTTGAATGCTTAGCAAGCAGGGTTCTCCTGAATGCTTAGCAAGAAGGTATCCGCAAGCTTAATGCACGGGGCTATCAGAGAAGTTGGTCGATTGTAGTTTCTCGATCGGAGCTTAGCAATCTGAGTTTCTCGATCAGTTAATTCTTGCAAAAGTTAATATCCTTTGGGTGATTCTACCAACTCCATAAAATCGGGGTCACGACTGCAAGCTAGCCGCAACGCAATGAACGTAAACTTGATTAGCAAGCTTGATCATGAAACTTGAACATGAAACTACCCTATTTTAAGACGTTTCTCTTTGGACACATAAATAAAATTATTTTATTTTAATCTTTTAATAAACTGTGGGTATCAATAGTGCCTAATAAAAGAAACTTAAACTTAATCTTAACTGCAATTGGCTTGTTTATTGGCTCTTTTCCAACTTTTACCATAGCCAATCGCAAATTGAAAAATAAATTTATAATTCCTAACAATAAATTTATAATTTCTTAGCAGATAGTCTTATTAAATAAATAGATTTTTGTACATAATTGATAATTTGTTTCCTGGTATCTAGGTTCAATTTAATAAATTTGCTTGCAAAAACTTTTTTCTATCTTGTAGTTGCTGTATAATTATTTGGTAGGTTAGGATCTTTTAATTTATAAAATAATGTGAGAAAACATGATTTCATTTGCAGAAAAAATATTCCTTTACGCGTTCATTTAATTAAATAAACTATTATACAATTATAATTAATAAAAAATACAAATAAATAAATAACCTCGAAATATTTTCCTTATGCGGTTATCGAGAATTAGAGTAGCAGAAGAACTAACGTGCTCTATAGTTTATTTCTTTTTTAAATCCTGCTAACCTATATGATATATCTTCTGAACTTAGCCGGCTTACCTATCAGAAGATAATATTACCATTTTCGAAAATCATTAAAAATTTGAAACTTTAATTCTAGATATTAAAAAAAAAATGCAATATTAATTAAAACTAATCGGTGGAATATTATTTTTTATGCATTTTTTAAAATATGAATAAAAAAAATTGACCTTTTTCGTTTTTTAGGCGAAAATTTTTCTTTTTCTGGAAAACTGGTAAGCCGTACCAAAATTTTGAACTTACCAATCGAGAGAACGCATAAAATCATTCAAATCCCATAATTTATTTTTCGCTTTTTCTACCTACACTTTGGCTCATAATCACAACTCCATGGTTTCGTGGTCACGTTGTATGTTAAAATGAACTATTGCAAAAAATTCAAAAATTTTGATTTTATTACAGATCAAATTATAAAGTATTGAACGGATGAAAAGACATAAAAGTTGTTTTAAATTAATCCTTAAAGAAATACCCTAACCAATTAAATTAATCCTTAAAGAAATACTCTAACCAATTTTTTTATTTTTAAAAAATAATTAAATGATTTCGAGAAATCAATCTCAGAAGTTAGTGGTAGACAAAGCAAAAATTAATTATTTGAAAAATTAATTTATTAATAACATTAATAACATAAGAAGCATCGCAATCTTTGCAATCTATTTGATAAACTTTATGTGTTTGTTGGAACTTATTTAATTGGTCTTTGCATCTTATGATTAAATGGAGAAACAAAAAGAGAATTAGGTGTCAGAATTAGTGAACATATTGATAATTGGAAACTACATTCTGATAAACACAATGTAGTCATAGAACATAGAAAATTAGGTCATAGGTTTAATTGGAAAGGTGTAAAGGTTTTAGATATAGAACAACATTATCATAAACGGATCTTTTCAGAATCTTTTCATATAAAAAGTCAAAAGAACGGTTTAAATAAATAAGAAGAATCAAATAAAGTAAATCCAGCTTATTGTAAACTTATCTATTTATTAGAAAATAATAACATGATATGATAAGGTAGATGGTCTATATAATTTAAGGTATATGTTATAATTAGTATTTAGAATTAATCATAGATGTCTATGATAATATTGAGTATTATTGATTTATGTTTTGACAAGTAAAAATTTTATCTTACACCTGTATAAAATCTACTCCGCGAAATGTATATAACAACATTGTAAATAGCATACAATAGTCCATGCATACTTTCAGAGTTGCATACAATATTTAATTATTTAATATGTAAAAATCTAATTTTTAGACTATGTGCTAAATATTGTGTAAATATTTTTTATATATATTAGTAATTAATGTATTTTATTTTTCTTAGTCCTGATGATGGAGTGAAAAATCTCCGAAATATTGACAAATTTATATTTTTCAAATAAACATTTTTTTGCTGGAAGACATCGCATTTCTTTCATTTAATTTTCAAATTATGTCCAGCGTAAACTATTCAATTTATTTAATTTTTTTTCACTATAACTGATTATTTTCTCTATAAGAAGGGATTCCTCGAAGAAAGAATTAACCTTACCATACATTATAAAGGGTCAGGGCTCTAATAGTTGTCAGATTCTTGGAGCTGATTAATGGAATTTGCTTCCCTCTACTATTCGATTCTTACCTTAACTAAGTCGTTATATACACGAATTGTTAAATTTTATACATGTTATAATTTATGTACACATTTTTGTAAAACTTTTTGCAAATAAAGTTTATCTATCTATCTATCTATCAAACTTTAGCGCAAATTTTTCCTTGGAAAAAATACTATCGATTTGACGTTTTTTTTTAATTCGAGCTCATGGTTCAGAGTTATAACTGTTCCAAGTCAAGTAGATCAAAATTTAAGACCTGAAAAAGTTGTCATTCTCATCTTTTGATAACTGAAAATAATTATTATCGATTCATTAAAACTCTATGGCTATATATTTGATAAACGGTTGTCTAAAACAAGTTTCATTGGTTTTAAGTTTAATCTTTTAATTAAAGAGAAATCTAAGAAATATCACTTGGTAAATTTTTTTCAATTTTTAACTTTTTCGTACTTTAGACAGCCGACATGTAATTTTAGTACAAAGTAAATTTTTTTATATATAAAAGCACTGAAATTCTAAGATATATATATTTAGATTTTTCATATTATAGACGGCTACAATATATTTAACGAAGGAATTAAATTTTTCTAATTTGTATAATACGGATTTTTTTGGCCACAAATCAAAAACGTTGACTTCCTTTTCATAATTAAAATTTCACCTCTAAATTGGCTAAAACTACCCCCGAAAAGGGGGTTTTTTTGTATTTTCGTACATTTAGCATCCAGGATATGCCCATATAGGTTTGCCTATTCAAGAATTTCGACTCCTTTTTCATAAATGATTACTATTTCACCCTTAAAATAGTTAAAACTACCCCTAAAAGAGGTGTTTTTGTTATTTTCGCACTTTGAGCATCCAGAAAATACCTATATAAGTATTTTGGGTTCTATTCAAGAATTTCAATAAAAATATTTTTAACTCGTTTGGAGAGGGGGGGCAGGTGAATGGGATGGCCTAGAGGACCAAGCATTGGTTAAAAACATTTATTATATTCAACTTTGATTTCACCGTCCCAAACAATATAAGAATTCATATTAAGTTTTCATTTTTGTAATAAAAATATTTTTACACTTTTGGGGGGGGGGGAGGAATGAATGGGGGCACTGGGGTCGTCTGCAAGACCAAACGTTGCTGAAAAACATTTTTTGTATACATTTTTGGTATAAGCGTCCCAAAAAACGTGAGTGTTTCGAGAAAAAAAATTTTTTTCACTCCTTTGGGGGGCTTATGGGGGCGTTTGGGTTAAATTTGCTAGTTTTATGGCATTTCTATGGACATATTCGGTTTTAGCACCACCAAAAACCCCCATACCAGGGGGTCTACCCTCTGGTACATGATTTTTTTTTTGTGTGCCTGTGAAATAGAGCTATGGAGCTTGAAAGCTCCGTAGCAGCCAAAGTTGAGACTTTGGAGCTTTGTGTCAATGGAGACTTTTTTCAGGATAATAAAATCTAAAGCTTACAAAAAATTCACCGAATTTGATCGAACGGCCATTTCCTATTCATTTGTGCGGGGCCCTTGTTCGAAAAAGTATTTGACCATGTGGCCTCAAATATTTTTGAACGCGGATGGTCGCAAATGAAAATTTGTTTTATTTTTCATTATTAAAAAAAAAAAATAAAATTGGCACATCTCAATTTTTTTAAAAATTTATTTTGAACATTTTATGGTCTATTAATCAAAAGGATGTACTAAAATCACTTCCAAAATTAATTTTATCTCAAAGTATATCGTCTAGCCTTTTGAATGAGAGGTCGTAAGATCATTTTGACAGAATCGTTTTACCACGGGAGTATCAGAAAGAAGACTAAAAAGTCGCTAAAAATTTACTTTTTTTTTTTACTAAATAAATTTTAATTACACCCATAACTAGAGAATTTGATGCTGATTATAAATTTTTAAACTGGTCTTGTTTTCAAAACCTGTGAGTAATGAGCAAACTATCATCTTAGGTTTACTTATGACAGATAACAAATGGTAGAATCAGACGCTAATGTTGTTTTTGAATTTTATGCAGATCAAATTCTTGCCGGTTTTTCGGGGTAAAAGGGGTTGCTTAGGTAAAATTTTGACCCAAATTTGTTTTTTGCACTTTTCAATTCTAGGATACCTCAAATTCCAACTACAGAACAATTTTGTGATTTTTTGTAATTAATCAAGATAAAACAACAAAAAAAGAGTTAAATTTACAATCACCAACACCAGTTTTTTTACCAACTAGTGTTTTAGATAAATTCAATTAGATTAAACTAGTAATATCTCCTTTACCCAACATATTTTTGATGCAATAGCTTATAACTATGATCATATTTTATCTGTTAAATACACTTAGTAAACGTAACTTAATATACCGGGGTATAAAATAAGGTTACTATTATCTTTTTAGCTGATAGATTTTTATATAAAACAAAATATATATGAATATATATTAGATTTTGATTCCATGTACTAGATTCATAAGAATATAAAAATTATTAAGAAATAAAATTTCTTATTTCCTACATAGTACATAAATGGTATTTCACTCGAATACATTGAGCGAGATCATCAGTAAGAAACTCAATGTATTTTTCTTATATACCAAAACTCAGCTTGAGTTGTCTTTGATTTCTTATATACTCTCCCGACTTCATTTCCCTTGCGAGAAAGTATACTTGAAATCAATTTATAACATGGACCACTGTATGGCAACAAATGTTATAGCTGAGTAAAATGTATTACATTCAAAGCACCAAATTCATGGCATTAGATGTGAATATGAATGTAATAACTAATCAAGAATGCCCGTAATATAGATTTTTATAGATTATAGATTTTTATAGATTTTTAAATTTTATTAAACTACAGTGTTAAAAACACTACATTTTCTGCATACACTTATGTCACAAAAAATAATTTATATGCTTCATGTTGCACGTTCTAAATTCTGTAGAAACAAATAAATTAAATTTAAAAAAAAGTTTAGTAACGTTGCAGTGAGTTAGTAAAATAAATGCTTCTATGAATAGTGGGTGTCAAGTAGAATGTGTCTTTCTACAGTATCAAAGCGATTTTTTAGTAACGTCACACTAGTATATTTGCAAATACCCTATCATAAGGACAACAAATGTTTGACGAAATAATATGTCATCAAAGGAATGGTGGAATGCTCCATGCTACAGAAAATGTATCATCGGGAATTATTTAGGTTCCCTAAGAGAACATGGACATTATTTAATAATTTTTATAACAAATTTACTTGCGAAAAAAATGTTCGCGTCTTCTTACTAAGTGTGCTGTATTTTAAAATTAAACAGAACTTTTTTTTCATCTGATACCACGTTTGCATGGTATGGCTTCAAAACAGGGCTTAAATGAGCATACTTGGTCGCAGAAATGTAATCAGTTCTTTTTAGGCCACGTCTAGTTAGAAAATTTACATAAGCTGTTTCCTCTTTTCAAACATTCCGAAAGCATCCCGGCCAGCATCAAAACTATTTTTAAAATAATATACAAAATAGAATAAACGATGCTCTAGGTAGATTTAATTACAAAATATAAATTAAAATTTTTCATAATATGAATCGTTTACCCAAATTCATAAACGGCATTGTAAAATCAACTGCTGTTTCCCGTTCTGCTGTTATTGTTAAGTCAGTGATAGCTAAATCCGCTTCCTGAAAAAGTCAAACTAAAGTTATATAAAATATTTATTGCAAAAAGAATTTTTATTTGAGTTAAAATTAATCTAAAAATTTAATTTTATGTAATATATTATATACCTTAACTTAAATTCTATATCATCAAAATTATATTACCATTATTTAATTACCAATATAAATTTCAAAATCATGCAAATATTTTTATAAATATTATAATTGCTTAAAAGCAATTATAGACACGACTAATAGGAACAAGAAAAATAACTTTTTATTAGTTGTTAAATATGTAATGTTTTGATGTGTGCCACATACTTTTCAAACATATATTTTACTGTAAAAATTATAAATTATGAATATAGACATTGATATATAGGATAAAATAAAATTTTAACACTTACATTGATTTTAAAATTAACATATAATAATTTCAATTATTTAAAGTTTAAAGGTTGATCTGAAAAATTAAATATAGATTAAAAAACAATTTTTATTACTATTTTTTTAAACTTAATTATTGCATAAACTCACTGTTTTTATTGTTTTGATTAAGTTCCCATTGGGAAAAACCCAATGTCAAAAAAAAAATTTTTTAATTTATGTAATGTGTCCCAACAATACTAATTCAAAAACGTTAAAAACAAAAATAATTATTGTTGCGTTGTTCATATTACGTGACTATAACTGATACTAATGAGAAAAACTAATAGAGGGAATATTTAACGAACAATAATGATAATTAATCATAGTCATGTATTTAGAAATATTTTGTTAAGCGTGTCGATCGTATTTTTATAAAAATATTGTAATTCTTCTGTATCAAATTGTCTGTTTGAAGTATTTTTCTCATCGTGTATATGAAACATTTCAGAAAATAGTCTTTTCTTGTAATTTGTCTCAGTTGCAATAAACCAACAGATTTTCTTAAAATCTAATCTATGTCATTTTAACTGATGCATATAGAATACGGAACTTGCTTTTTTATTTTCATAATCTTTTTGATGTTCATTAATTCGTTTATATAATTTTCTAGAGGTTTGACCTACATAGACAAATTCACATTCATCACAATTTATTTTATAAATTACCAACCTTTAGTTGAATTTGTCAACTTTATCTTGTTCTCTTTTTATTAGTTTGTTAAGTCTGTTAAAAGTCTTGTTTATAATACATAAATTATGACTCTTTATTTTTTTCATTATTAAAGGATTAAGATATTTAAAGTATGAAAGTACCAGTCTTTTATTAGCAGAGGATTTTAATATTTCGTCGGGATCTTTAATATTAGAATTTTTATTACTTAAGAAATAGATTTTTTTAATGTTTTTTTTCAATACATTCTAAAATCAATGTTAGTTAAAATTAATTTAAGTGTTCAAATTTTATTTAATCTTATTTATCAATGTTTCTATTCATAATTTATAAAATTTACAGTAAAATAAATTTTTGAAAAGGATGTGGCACACATCGAAACGTCACAACTTTAGCAACTAATTAAAATTTGTTATTCTATGTTCTTAAAATCAGTACTGATATGCATTTACTATACAAGTAATAAAATATATAGCTGCTTAGTAAAATCAAAACTCTGAATCTCTTTGTTCGTAAAATACCATGTCAGTAATTAATTATTATAATAAGTAAAGAACGTTTAAGCCATACTTCTAATTAAAATTAGCACTTGGTCTAACAAGTTGCCTTTTCAAGTTAAGGGTCGTTTTACCTAAATATGTCGATATTTTTGCTGATTTTCAAGTTAGGATTGTGAAATAACGGATAGAGATATTTAACTCTTTCCTGAGGAATCTCCCTAAATCGTTCTCTGTGTGACTTACATTAGTGTGCGTGTATGGAGTAGTACCACAGCTATGTAGTAATGTTTAAAATTATTTTTATTCATTAAATATAAAAATATTAGTTATTTAAAAATGATTTATCAAGTATTTTATTTTAAATAAATTAATATATTAAATAAATAAAGTAAAATAAACTGCGTAAAGCGTGTATCACGTGACTTGTGGTGGGGGCAATTCCTCACGAAAGAGTTAAATCAAATTTTTTTTATAGTTTACAAATAAATTAAAAATTTAAAAAAAAAATTTTTTTTTGTTTTTTGTGACGTGATTTTTGCGTGAGAGGGTGTACTTGCGTCTCTGAAAAAAAAAATCCAAAATTATGTACTTGATTCTTGACTTGAAAATTGGTAAGACTGAAAACTCGTAATTTCGGGATGTCGTCGAGTTTTTTCAAAAAAATTAATTACAAACCAAATGGCGGCTATACAAAGTTAAAATGAAAAAAAAAGCCTATAATTTTCACGCAAAAGCAGCTGTAAAAATTTTTTCAGAACATAAAAAAAAAACTCGACGACATCCCGAAATTATTGCATTTATTAAGTTGCTTAGTAAATTTAATGAAAATCGGTGCAGAAGTTATCGCGCAATCATGTACATAGTTTTCATAGACGTTGTTTCGAGTAAAACGACTTTGAAGTATTGGAATAATTTTTTCGTTACTTTAGTTATTAAATTATTATTTTTTTTTTCATAACGTAAAGGAACTTAAAACAAAACAAAAATAGACCAAAAAAATTAAAATCGGTCAAGTAGTTTTAGAGAAATCTTAATTAGAAGGTGTAGAAATATAGTTTTCTAAATAAGAGTACAAATTCTTTTTTCTTAAAAATTTAACAAAAAATTTATTAAGTTATCAGTGATTTTGGAGCCATAAAGTTATCCTTCTGGTTTTCATACTGAACTTGTAGCTGATTTTACCCCTGCTGCTGGGACGATTTGGTATTTTTTACCATTTTGGCACGGCTAAATTTGGCGTCATAAACCATCGCGAATATTAGTAAAATTTGCTCATAATTTCTATCAGTGACCAGTTCCGATATGATTTCTAACTATTTAACCATTGTTAGAAGATATGTAAGATAATATTAGAGCCATACCGTTTAATTTTATCAAAAACACGTTTGACGGCGCCGGTAACACAGGCCAAAAAAATGTACTTAGAGGGGAAGAGATTTAACATACATAGATTTTACATAGGAGTATTTACATACTCTTGAGACATATACAAAGTGATTAATAGAAAAAAAAAATTCGATTTAAAAAAAAAAATTTAGGTAAAACGACCCTTAAGAGGATTGAAACCCCATGAACATTAATTACAGGTTTCTTCAGTTACTTTACTTTCTGACGTTTGGTGGCGCTTTACATTCGTTAAAAACTGAATTTTCGTTTTGAGTACACAACTCATTATTTTATTATTTTTTTTTAATCATGATTATTTCGAAGACGAATAGATGTCGCGCAAAGTAAAAAAATTAATATCAAATCAGGTAAAAAAATCATGGGTAAGAAATGAAGATAGAAAAAAAAAAATTATACAAAGCAATGTGGTGTACGCATGTAATATCAGTTCTATAATAGTAAATACGATATTTAAAAAGAAATACTAAAAAAATTTCATAAAATTTTTTTCTTTAAATTTTTTGATTTGTAGCTAAAAATGTAACAATATTTATATGCCAAAAAAATTACTCACTCCCCAGGGTGTGAAAACTAGCACAAAAAGGTTTTAAAATAATTGAAATTCTATTCAAAAAATCTTTTTTTGAATTTAATATATGCATTTCTAGTTTAATTTTCATTGTACAATAATAATTTTTTTTTAAATCAATTAATTTTTCCCTGGCAATTCATTTCTTTAAGAAAAAAAACCATTTTCATGAACTGAAATTTACTTTTCAAGTCAAAAACTATTTATAGGTTCAAATAGCAGGATTTATTTAAGAAAATTTTATTGGTTTTTGACATATAATTTGAAATTTAGCAGATAAAAATGATTTTTTTCTTGAAGAAATGCATATTCAGAAAAAAATTAATCGCTTTAAAAGAAAATATATTATTTACGATAGTTCAAGCTACGAGCGAAAAGTCGGAAAAAAATTGACGACAAAATCTAACCTTGCAAAATTTTTGTAAATAATTTCTTATTTTCGAATTCATAAAAAAAAAAGACAAAAAAATTATTGAAAGTGTGCATAATATGCATATCATGAATAGTATACAATGTAACAAAAAAAATATAAAATAAAAAAAATAATATATTGTAGTGCGTAAATTTGTTATTAAAATTTAAATAATTTTTTTATTTAAAAAAAAAATTGTATAGCTTTTTTTTAAGTTGCTCGTTTAATATTATAGGACTTATGCAAATAATTAATCCAATATATTATCAAGACTAAAATTGCTCCATTGTGTTAAAAACCTACTGGTACCGATTTTTAAAGATCTAGGCAAAAAATATTATTAGATTTAGAACTACGTTCATATAATTCATTATTATATTTTTTATAGGTATTAAATAAAAAAAGAAAGGAGTTTCTGGGTATCATAAATTAATGAAATATATTATTTCCTCCTCAATGCTGATCTTACAATAATAATAATAATAATAAAATTCTTATAAACAAATATTTTAAAAAAAATTTTTGAATGTTCATCGAAGATTAAAACAAATCTGCAATCAGGAAAGAAAAAAGTTGACAGTGGTGAGAAAAAAATATCACTTTTGACTGCTGGCAAAAAACTAATTTATTTATATTACTCGTCATTTATATAGACAAGAACGTGAGCTTTTACGGTTGTATCTTCATCTACATATGAAGGTTGGTTTTCGCAATCATCATATTCAATCCATTGTCCCTCTTGACAATTTAAAAAGGCTGTATAATGAGCGTCAAGGTGACTATCTCCCGTAAATGAAGAAACTCCAGATAAATGAAATATATTTCCTTGCAAAACAATTCTTGATGGTATATCTTTCAGTTTTATTGGGCTAGTATGACCTGTATCAATTAAAATTTGTTTTTCTGTTTCAATCTTCGCCGTTCCTTCTTCACGACATTTTACACAAGTAAATGACGTATTCAAATACTCACTTGGGTCCTGATTTATTCCGTCTTGCAGACTTTGAAGATTAGTATTATAAATAAACCAGTTATCAGTATAGTCTAATACTGGATAAGTTTTGTAACTAATATGCGAGCATTTTTGGCACCGTTGTATTTTTTTAATGCTTGGATCTGACTTGTACAAACGTTGACATAGTTCAGCAACATTGCAGGTACAATTAACTTCGGGAAAAGCCATTATTTTACCATCTTCATCATGAGTTTTTATTTCGAACCAATTTAAATTTAACAAAATTCTTGCTCGTTTCAAATAATATAAGCTGCGACGTTCACCATCCATCAAAATTTCTTCAGCCAATTTTATAAAACTATTTCGTTTATTTTCTATATAATTTTTATATTCTTCGTGCTTAAATATAATATGAGCTTGAATATGCAACATAGAATCAAATGCACATGTGTAATTAACTTTGAACCTTTGCTTGTTTACAAATATAGGATGAATATAAATACCATTTCTTAATAAAGGAAGAGAATTTAAAATATTTTCTTGATTATTGTCGTTCTTTCTTTTTTTGCTAACGGTAACAGAATTTCCATCACACTGAATATCTTCTAAAGTAATAGTTCTTTTTTTAGAAGTGTTCGTTTTATTTCCTTTAGCTGCATTTTTTATGGCTTTCTTTTGTTCAAATATTTTTCTAGCATCTATAACTTCTTTCTTTTCCCGAATATCCATACCTCTTTGTAAACGACTGTCTGCTCTTTCTTTTAGTAAATCTTCATACCAAAAACTAATTAATTGTTTTTCCATTTGTTCTTTCCAAAATTTATCATCTCTCTCAATTATAAAATCTTTTATTCCTTTTCCTGTATAAATGACTAATACACAATATTCTTTTCTAGCAATATGCAGCTGACCTTGGATTTGATAATAAAAATTATGATTTTTATTAATTTTACTAATATCCTTGGCGTCAAAAATACTTCGAATTTTCTTTTTTTTTTTTAATAGCTTGAGTAGGAGTTAAATTATGGGCTGAAGGAAATGTCTTTACTTCAACAAGAGTATTTTGCAACTCATCATCAATTATACCATCAGGACTTGCACCAAGAAAAAAATGTTCTTGGTCAATAAATAAACCACATTTTTTTATTGGCTTACCATACTTTTTAGACAATAATGAAATAGCATGCGCTTCATTTCTTTTGCCATACTCTGTATTTGAATTTTGAAAACCACTTGGTTGTACTATTTCTTTTACAATAGGAGCACAATAAGTATGGGGTTTTCTCTTGCAAATTTTTCCAAATTTACTAGCTGTTAATAGGTCAGGACGCAACTCGAACCATCTTATACAATTTGCTTGCTCCCGTGTCTCTTCTTCTATTTTGTTTCGTTTTTCTTGGTTTTCTTTTAAGTAACTTATTATGTTCGCTTCTAAAATTTCCATTTGTTCTTTAGGTTTATCCTCAGCCATGGGCGATGTACCATAATATTTACCGTTATCTTTTGTGATCTTCTTCTTTCGTCTTCCACTTTGTTTTCTTCTTATATTAGTCATTACAACTTCTTCTCTTCTTTTTTCTTCCATCTCTTTTAAATAGTCATTGGGGATTAAGTTGTTATGCTCATACATTTTCGTTTGACCTAATTTTGAGTTGAATAGAATGACAGCAGCGTATACTCTATCGGAATATGAATCTGATTTTCCGTGTTCATCTTTTTTTGAGCAGGTTGTCTTCAATACAATAGAATTAAATTGCTCTGCTAGATTATTTGTAACATTTTGAAGCAAACTTTTAGAGTGTGTACTGAAGTCAGTCACTATATTCTTTATCTGTTGATATATGCCAGCTATTTTTAAAATGGCAACCATGCTTTTTTGTCTCTTTCGAATTCCATAGCATGCTGTAATATTATACTTTTTACAGTCCCTATGAAATCCTAAAACGTGGTTAACAATGTTAATTATACCAATCTGCAAACTTTTTGCTTTTGTATTTACTTCTCCTTCTTCTAAAATTTTATTTTTTACTAATTTTGCTATTTCTCTACGGAATCTTATAGCACTCTTTTGAATATAGTCTCTAAGAAAGCCTACTAAACCCCATTGCACATTTTTCATTCGAAACTTGGAAACGTCTTGAATTTTATGACAAAAATTTCTGTACAAGTGATTACAGCATTCGTACTTTTCAACTTTTGTTCTGTCAAAATGTTTGTATGGATCAGCATCGAGAATCCCCTTGTATGTGCTGGTATCTCCATCGCCAATTAACACTTTATATATAAGACCATGTTTATCATAGCTTCGTAAAAACAAGGATCTTATAATATGCATTTCCATTGCAGTTGATGGAGTATTGCGATCCCAATTTTTCAAGCAGAGGTGGTCATTAGGTTCTCTGAATTCTCTTTCTGCTCGTTCATGACTTGCACAATCAGCATTTCTAACATCAAAATCTAACACAAGACCTGTTTCTACACCAATCGCTGCTGCTGTTCCTGATGATGCATTCATTAAAGGGTTTCGGCCATAACTTCTTTTTGACCAACAACCATCAGCAATAATTGATGAATATGTCCATTTTTTATTAATTAACTGTCCTTTTTTAATAGCGGCTTCCTTCTCTTTTGCAGCAGCTATTTTCATTTCCTGTTCAGCAGCTTGAATAAGTAAACCTCTTATTTTTTTTCTTCTTATATTTATAAATGATTTTGGGCACAAAAATGATAAACCCATACCGTTAAAAAGTTCTTCTAACTTGTGATGGCCTATTCCAGCAAACATTGCCGTGGATACAACTCTTTCATTTATAGTGAGAGAATTTAATCTTTTCTGTTCAGTATGAATGTATTTTTTGTAATTGCAGGTAGGACAATGAAATAAAACGATTTTTTTCAAGCCACTGTTGATAACCTTTTTTATTTTTAAGTTTCTAAATGGGCATGGTCTTTCATAAACAAAAAAATCGTGTTCCAACTCCATTCTTTGAATTTGCTGGAAAAAATAATTTATATCGCAAACTCCCATTATTTCTGTTTCAGAATCGATCTGGCATGCATAATTATGGTCAATCATTCTTGTTTTGTTTATTTTATTACTATTATTTATATTAAATAAAGAAGTTGAAGAATCATTCATACTAAAATTATTGTCAATAAATTCATCGCATAGAGATTCATTTTCAAAATCAGTATCTGAGGAATCAAGGCATGCAGCAATTTGTTGTTCACTAAGATTGGCTTTTTTCAAATTATCTGGTTTGCCATTACTAAAATGCAAAAAAAAAAATTAATCAATGACTTTACAATGTTTGCCTTAAAAACTTATTATAATCATGCAGCGTAATCATTGTATTTACAAAACATACTCATAATAAGTTTCATGAAGTAGACGATTATTATACTGTACCACTTACCAATGTAAGAAATTTTCACGGCTAATATTTTGGTTTTTTGAACTTAAATTCATTTGCAGCTTTTTTGAAGTAGCTATTTTTTTTCTATTATTATTAGTATAATCTGAAGGACTTGCCATTAATTTCTCTTGTTCCGAAAAATTATTTCTGACGATTTCACTAGAAGAAAAAGTACATTCTGAGGTCTCAAGGCACGAACCTATTTCTTTGTCAGTAAGTAACCGAGCATTTTTGAAGGTTACATCTCCGTTGCTTAAAAAATAAAAAAGAAATTTAAATTAACTCATAAGATAACTTATGAATTTAATATCAATTATATTTAAGTATTCGCCGTTAAAAATTAACATTGTCATTTATATAGCAAATAAGAACACAAATGTACATTTCTACGAGAAAATCCTTTTTATGAGCACCAAAAATGAAGAAAAAAAAAATTAACGAGACCGCGACTGCCATCATTATTTTTTGGTAGTTTGAACCCTATAGAATGCAAAAAAAAGCGTGAACACGAAATCGGCGATGGATGCCAAAAAGATTTTGCCACTTTTATGTCAAAAATCGTGTTTTTCGTATCTGAGCTACCCCAAATTTTCAAATTAACTTTTTAGGTTAATAAAATTTTTAAAAGTAGGTAAAAAATCTGATTTCCAGGGAAAAATACTCCAGAAGAAAAAAAAACTTTTCTTTTTCCGATGAAATTTAGCCAAGTTATCGTCAATTTAAGATTTTACTCAAATTTGTCTTAAAAAAGATTGAAGTTCTATATTGCAAAATGCCTGATTCTGAACTTGAAACATGCATTATTCGCTTGATTTTCATCGTAAAATAATAATTTTTTTTTTTAAATCGATGTATTTTTCCCTGCCAATTAATTTCTTTATGAAAAAAATCATTTTTATGTACCCAATTTCATTTTTTAGGTCAAAAAGCTTTGAAAACTGTAAGTAGCAAAATTTACTTAGCACAGTTTTTGACCTAAAAATTGAAATTGGGAACATAAAAATGATTTTTTTCATAAAGAAATGAATTGCCAGGAAAAAATTAATTAAAAAAAATTATTATTTTAAGATGAAAATCAAGCTAGTAATGCATATTCAAGTTCAGAAACAGACTTATTTCAATGGAATTGCAATCTTTTTTAAGACAAATTTGAGTAAAATCTTAAATTGACAATAACTTGGCAAAATTTCATCGGGAAAAGAAAAGTTTTTTTTCTTGTGGAGTGATTTTTCCCTGGCAATCAGATTTTTTACCTATTTTTTAAAAATTTTATTTACCTAAAAAGTTATTTTGAAAATTTGGGGTAGCTTAGATACGAAAAACACGGTTTTTGACATAAAAGTGGAAAAATATTTTTGGCATTCGTCGCCGATTTCGTGTTCACGTTTTTTTTTGCATTCTATAGGGTTCAAATTAATAAATTTTTTTTTCTTCATTTTTGGTGCTCATAAAAAGAATTTTCTCGTAGTAATGCACAAATACGTATATTTATTATTATTTTTCTTGAATTAAAAAAATAATTATGAATTGACAACTAGTTTCACGAATAGAAAATTAAAAATCTATAAGCTTTGATTTTTAGACCAGAATACTTTGAAAATTTTTGAAAATTCATACTAATTTTATACTATTCTGAAACTTTTGAAATTTTGAAGCAAATAACATAAATATAAAATAAAAATTTATATAATGGAGAGTTGATTTTTATTTTTTAATTCGTTACTCACCAATGTAATAAGCCACGAACAATGTTCTTGGTTCCTAATCTCAAAATCGTTTTTGGCTTTTTTTTATAATCATTTATTTTTTCATTGTCATTAGTAATAGGGATAAAATCTTTTGAATTTATTTGATCTTTTTCAGAAAAATTAACATCTTTTATAAATGCATTAGATGACGACGTAACTGTGGATGAATTTTTGTAGATCGCAATTTCTTGGTCACCGTCATGAATATTCAAACAGCTATTTTTAATCTTGCTGTTCTCTAATCTTTTAGTATTTACACTGTGGAAAATTAAAAAAAGAAATTTCAAATAATTCATATTATTTATTTTATTATAAGGCATAATATTAAAATAATTTCGAGTGCTTAAAACACTAGTAGTGATAAATAAAAATTAGTACTAGGAAGCTGGTCTTATTATCGGGTTAGGACTTCATAGGTTAAATTTTGACTTCATTACTGACAATAAATGTTATCTCCGATGAAGAAAAATATAAAACTAACAAGAGGGGAGGGGGTACGTAATAGATGGTGAACTATTTAAGTTATTTATTTTAATTATAAAATCTCCGTTTTATGTACTTAATTAAAAAGTTGTATAATGTATTTTTTTTTTTTTTTTAATTACACAATTATAAAGCAACCAAATTATATTAAAATCATAACTAATTTTATCAATAATTTTTACTTTTTATTCTTTATTATTTACTTAATTTAATTATACAGCTTGAAAATAAGTTATATTAATAATAAGTCAAAAATAATAAAACAATTAAGTCTAAATGAAATTGAGATTTTCTAATTAACATTAATAACTACCTGAAAACACGGGTCTTAACAATGTGCCATCAATTTTTTTTTTTGGTTTTTAGATCAAGTCAAGCAGTAAAAAAAAATAATTTGAAAAAATATTTAGAAATTTATGTCTAGATTTTTTTCTATATTCGAATGTAAAGTTTTTTTTTGCCCTCCTGGGCGTAAAACTCGTGCGTGAAATGGAATTTTGTGCACTGATTGTACGCCTAGACAGGCAAAAAATATCTTAACCATCATGGGTGAAAAACTTTAGGTACTTGTGTGAAGACATATTATTCATGCCCGACTTCGCCGAGCACTCCACATTTGTGCGAAAATTTTACGCCCTCGATACTTAATATACTATTCTGCTCTTTAAAATAAAAGAGCGACATTGGATACGCTTAGAAAGTATTCAAGTGGGCGTGGTTAATAATTCTTGTATAGAAATTTACTATATGTATTTTTTGACTCACGAAAACTTTTAGAAAAAGCTCGAGAAATAGAATGTTTTTATCCTAGGCTGTAAAAGAAAAGAATTCCCTAGGCCTCAAATAAATTGACACACGAAACAAATCCAAGGACGGGAAAATGCAATCTGGAGTATTATTATTTACGGCCAAGTGGTAAGGGGTCTTCCATAAATGAAGCCCAGAGTTTGGGGGTAGGTAAATTTATCATAAAACGTGACAATTCGAACAAAAGAGAAGGTACAATAAATGATAAATCAGACGTCCATGAATTTTTTTTAAATTTACAGTTAATCCATAATAAAGAAGCTATGCTTATATTAAAATCTTACGTAAAAAAAAGAAAAAAACAAATAAAAAAAAATTTCTCCAAAGTTATTGCCATAAAATTTTTTTTTTCTTTGATTTCTTAATTTATGTTTATTATGGATAATAAAAGAGATCAATTGAAAAAATAAAAATATTCTGAAATCAAATATTTTAATATGCTTATGGAAATATAATAGATCATAAAATAGTATTTTAAGAGCCCGTGTCCAGAAAAGTAAAAAATGGTTCAAATCGCACGTAAATTACCATCATAGGCGAAGCTTCGGACAAGGGTCGTATACGGATTTTTCTTCGTCAGTGGCAAGAAAACATGTCTTTTTCCGAGATAAACTTGCTTTCTGGCCGCTGACATGAAAATTAATTTTATGAAATTTTTGACCAAATTCATTAGAATTGTGAGGTTAAATATTTCTTTATACAAATTTTGAGAAAAATTGTTAAAGGCTTTTTCAAAATTAATTATCACTTACCAGCTCGATTTATCATGGACATTTTGGTTATTTGCCGATTCCATTCTTAGCCTTCTCAAATTTTCCAACTTTTCTTTACTAATATTGACTTGGTCAATAGACTTAATTTTAATTTTCTTTCCCGTAGATATGTTTTTTTTTAAACGTTGACTGAAATTATTTTTGCACGCTGCAAGGTCTTTATAACTGAAAATTTAAAAGAAGTTCATTAGGTCAGTAATATGTATATTGTAATAAGTTATTTCTAATTTTTCCATAGCAGATTAATCAAAAAGATTTTATTTTCAAACAAAGGGTTGATTTTTATAAAACTAAAGTTTTTTTTTATAAATTACACGATTTTTTAAGGAAGCCGTTTCGAAACCGGAGGATTAAACTGTTTGTATATTTTAAAAGTGAAATATATTAAACACATTTGTTTATAATAAATATTCAATACAATAACCGATACTTTAGAAAATATTTTTAATCAAAAATGTAAAAAAAGTTAAAAATGTTTATAGGTTTGAAAAAAGAAATAAATACATGCATAAAATAATATAATATATGGGTATAATATATGGGTACTTTTCACGGGAACGGTATAAATACTCGTTTTTAAAAAAAATTTTTTTCATTTATTTTTTTATAAATTTTTTTTTATACTATTTATTCCAGAATTCTACTAATTTCTTTCTTTCTCACTCTATTTTTTTTATTACTTTTCTCCTTATATTTTTTTTTATTTGATTTGTTTTAATTAAAAAATGGTTTTACCTATATTATATTCAAGCAGGATTTACAAAAGTATTTTATTCATAATTAAAGCATTTTGTAATTTTTATTTAAAAAAATAAGGTTAATTCACTTATAGGCCTCTTATCAAATAAGGTATATATGGGGGAGAGGCTTTTTAATCATTGAAAGTTATGCCTCTGCTTGAAGGACTGACAAGACTAGATAGTAAATGAAAGAATGAATCACTTTAAAAATTGCATGAATTTAGAATCCATTGTACCCGTGAGAGTTAATAGAAAGAGAAAATTTTAGAGGGGTGATAAGACAAAATTGTGAAATTTAAAAGGTGGGAGTTGCCAAACTGTGACAAAAAGTTATAAGGTCTCTAAAACCTGAATGAAACAATTTGATGAAAAAAAATTCCTGCAATGTTTAAAGTGACTCATTTTTTCGTTTACTGGTGTTGTCAGTCATTGCCCTTCAAACAAAGACATAACTTTCAGTTATTAATAAACCCCCTCCCCAAATATACCTGAATTAACCTTTTTTTTATATCCAAATGTTTTAGTTATTAATAAAATGTATTCCCTGCTTGTGTAATATAAGTAAAATCATTTTAATAAAAAAAAAAAAAAAATTAGGAGAAAAGTAATAAAAAAAAAAAAGAGAAAAAATAAATAGAATTCTGGAATAAGACAGGTAATAAATTTATATGTACAAAATAAAATTTATAAAAAAAAAAAGTTAAAGAATATTATTTTTTTTCAATTAAATTTTACATTTTCTAAAAAGTGTTAATTGGAAGACAATAAAATTTATAATTTTTTTTTACATTATTTTATTTAAACTTTCAAATGTCAAAAAACACAGTTAGGTTGATGTCCTTAAAATATTTAAAATTTTTGAAAATTTTTTTATCAAAGTTTTCAAGTTTGCGCACTATTTGAATTATCTTGATAATGCTTCTTAATAGAAGATTTCTATGCAATTGTGGATTATATGATTATCGGAAACGGAAAAATTCCAGTTATAGTAAACAAAAATTCTAGTTTTGGCTTATGGATTATCATTATATTCAAGAAAAAAAGATAAAAATTTTTTTTAGCTTTTCTTTATTTTTTGACATTTGTAATGTTTTTTAATTTTGAGTTTTAAATTTAAAGTTTTCAAGAAATCACAAAGAAAAAGCAAAGAAAAAATAGAAAATTAAAAAAAAATTTTAATTTTTAATAAAAGTATTAAACTTATAATTAATTATATCAGCTTTGAATAGGCATGATAATACTTACTTAACTTTTTCAGAGTATCTAGATGTCCATTTTGGTGATTTTTTTCCAATACTATTGTTCTTATTAGCCATTTTTAGAAAATAAAATAATGAATAAATAAAAACGTTTATAAATTTTTAAAAAATCACTAATTATTTCGATAATTTCAATTTAAACTTCTAGCAAATGTTATAGTCGCCTTCCACTTAAAAAAAATAATTTGAAAATTAAAATTTAACAAACGAAGCGATTTGAGTTTTTCATACGATCGACTTAGAGCTTCAAAATTGAATGTTAGCTTCTAATACTGGTTATTAGTATATTATTAGATTTGTTATTGTATTCTTAAGAAGAAGGGGAAGGGCAATAAGATCGTTTTTATTAGTTTTTATTAATTCCTGTTTTAAAAAGGACATAAAATTTTTTTTTTTTAAATTTTAAGTAAAATTCTTTTTTTTTTATTTTTGTCTTTTTAAAATAATCTGACGAATTAAAAAATTAAATTTTTTGTTCAAATAGAAACTCAGGGCATTTTTTTAAGACCAAGTAAAATATCCAAACAAATTTTTTATTTTATTTATTAACTTATTTCAGATTCATTGAATACTGTACATTTTTAAGAATGCAATGTCATAGCATGCTGAAAATGATAAACACAAAAAAATTACATTTTGAGATTAAAATTTAAAAATGTCTATCATAATTGTTGAAAGGAGTAAAGCGATTATTATTGAAATTATTATATTTTTTATAATTTGCTTGTTTACTCTTAGGCACATATGCAAAGTTGGAATAATTGTTTGATGAACACCCAAGATTTTGAGATTGTTCAACTGCAAGTTTTTCAGATTTTAATCTTTCTACATCTTCTTTTAACTTGATAATTAATTCTTGCTTGCTATTTAAAAGTTCGTTTTTCAATCTTATTTTATTATTAACAAGTTCTAATTCCTGTAATAAAAAAAAAATTAATTTACACATATTGGTATCGTCAATTTAAAATATTACGCACTTTTTGCTTCATGTCCAACTTGCACTTCATTATTTCACATTCCATACAAGATAATAACTTTTGAGTTCCACAAGTTAATTGCTTCTCATCCTAAATATCAAATGTGATTTGTTAAATATTTTTCTTGCAATTTTTTTTTAAGTTAGTCTGTTAGAAAGTATTTGAGTTTTATTAAAAAAAAAAAATTATGACTATTATAACTGACGCAGTTATTATTATTAATTAAAAATTTTAGTGGATTTATTTATTTTTTAACAACAGAATATACCTAAGTAACTCGTAGTTTATTATTTTATTATAAATATATATAATACATTATTATGAGCAGGGTTGGGAATACTGGACGTGCATCATATCCGTATATACGGAAATGAAAAATTTGAATTTTGAATATGGAATCATATGAAAAATACTGTATATGCGGTTCTAAAAATGTACGGATCAGTATTTTCAAAACCTTACATACGGATAAATTTGTACGGGACCCGTATTTTGTAAACCTTATATACGGTTCTCAAAATTTTTCAACCGTATATACAGTTGACAGAAATACGGGTCCATACATCACTCGTCCGTATATAAGGTTTTTATAATACGGTTCCCGTATTTTAGACAACCGTATATACGGCTCAAAACTTTAATCAACCATACAAACGGATGAGTCGTACACGGGACCGTATATTATTTACCCGGTTAACTTAAATACGGGAACCATATAATATTAGCCGTATATACGGTTTTCACTTTATGAAAGCCGTATTTTAGATACCCGTATATACGGGTCAAATCTTCAATTAACCGATTCAATACAGAAAAGAATGAAAGCGGAACCGTATATTATTCACCCGTATGTACGAATCAGAGGTATACGGGTCCAGTATAATTCTATTCGTATATACGGTTAACAATATACGGATCCCGTATTTAAGGCTTCCGTACGAACGGGTGAAAAAAATTGAGACCCGTATATACGGGTGGCTGATATACGGCTCCGCATTTCAGTCATCCGCATATACCGATACGGATAAATGATATGCGGATCCGAATACGGGTTCCGTATATTGTTACCCGTATATTTAGAAAAATTTGTACGGACCCGTATTCATTTCACCCGTAAATACGGATACGGGTTTGTAAAATTTTTTTCCATATATACGGCTGTGAAAAATATGGACCGTATTTTTCTCTTCCCGCGTATATACGGCATACGGTTAATGCGCGTCAAAATCACCCGTATTTCCCAACCCTGATTATATGAGTAGATTGAAATAAAATGTGTATGAAATTTATGGTCAGGCCTTAAAAACTATACCCGAAAAAACGAATATTTTAAAGAATAAGAATATTTTTAAAAACATAATGAAAAATAATAAATATACCTGTTCATTTTTTTTAATGTTTGCTGTTGTTTTTAAATTTGCTAATTTTTCAATCGTATCATAGTTAACGATATACTGTATGACACTCTTATCATCATTTTCTACTGTCTTACAGCTCTGTTCTATTTTTTTAATAATATTTTCTTGTTTCTTATTATTTACTTTTTTTCCTTTTTCTTCTTTTTCAAGGCCCTGTTAAAAATAATTTACTTGTTTACTAATTTTGCCTTTTGGTTTAAAAATAATAAAAAGTAGAAATAATAGTTTTTTTATAATACCTTTATTTTATCGACAGATTTAATCGTTGATCCTCGTACTCGCCGGGCTGCTCTAGTACCATTCATTTTTGTATGAATGAAAGTTTGTGTATTTATTTAAAAAAATTTTTTTATTTATATATAATGCAGATGTTTTTATTTTTTATAAAATAAAAAACTGAAGTTTATCGATCTAATATTTTAAAAATCACATGGATGAACGACAAATCTTCAACTAATGCAGACTATTAAATGTAATTTATAATAAATACGCAAGCGTAAAGAAATTTCATTTTGCTGTTATACTTGTGTTATACTAAGTATTAATAAAGCAGCTTGTGCAGCGATACCCCGTATTGAAAATGTGAATATTATGTCGGATATAAACTGCGTAAGATACAATTTCGGCGTTTTGTCTTTGAATGCATATAAAGGCCTACACATAGCTCCATGCTCGTGATTCATATTCCATAGTTTTTGTATATGTGTTGCTAATACGTATATGTAATACATATTTAAAAACTAGTTGTGCGCATGTGTAACCATTGACTATGAACCATGAGCATGAAGCTGTGAGTAGGCCTTTAACAAAATTGTATAAACGTCAACGTGTCCATGCTTTTAAAACACACGTGCAACGTTTGGATCAAATAAATACAAGACAATGTTGATGGAGAATAGTGATTTTAAATCTATAATAATAATTTGAATTATCGTTGTAAAAAAGTGTGTTAAGTGCAAATTGTATTCAAAAATTAAACAGGTATGTTTGATATTTCCATATAATTTATTTGCAATTTACAAATCAAATGTTAATTTAACCTATAAATTGTGTAAATTTTTGAATAAGCTTAATGTAATAATTTAAATAATTAAGTAGATATCATTAATTAATACATTTCAAATTATTACAAATTATTTATTCATTAAGTTTCTGCTTAAGATACTATGTAAAATATAATAAAATTTTTTTTTTATTATACTTAACAAATTTTTATTTAATTTTTTTGGGGCCAGATTTATTGAATCACAAATTAAGCTTAAATAATCTTTGAAATCAATACTAATAATAATCAAATCTCTAGGTTACGTCGATACCTTTAGTACTCTTTTAAAGAAGCTAAATATTTGTGCTGCTATGAATATCAAATGATTGGATTCACCAAAACAAGCTGTTAATATGATCTTAATCAATTATAAGTCTGCATTGATAGTTACAGGTATGATAAAAAAGTATATTAAATTTTAGTAATTTGAAATAATTAATTACTTTTAATTTCTGATTTGTATGAGACGCTATATACCATCCATTTTTTGGACTTATTCTCGCCACTTAGAAATGTTGCCACTGTTCGCATTAATTGAGTACTGATGTATAGTAAGTTTTAATATTTTAATATATATTAAATTTTAATTATTGTTAACATCAATTATGTAACCCTAAAATTAATTATTTAACGATTCAGGTGTGTTAAGGGAACCAGATATCAAAGGATTAGATGTACAAATGCAAGATGCTGATATGATCTAAAAGTACTATAAGTTTGCATCGATAGTTTTAGATTTTACAAAATATTTATTTTTTAATAATTTAAAAGAATTAGTTACTTTCAACTTCACATTTCCATGACAAAACAACATCAAGAACGTAAATTTAAGTTTAACGTTGCTTAAGTATTCAAATTTTTGCCTTTTTTTAACTGATTTGCTTTGAAATATTTATCAACGATTTTAAATAATTTTTCATGATTACTTAAATGTTTTAAAAAAAGCAATATATTATTGAGGACGGCAAAGTATTATACTTTAACTAAAAAATTGAATTTTTTTTGCTTTAAATAAAGTAAAATCCAAAAGCTTATTTGCCACAAAAATATATTTTAAAGAATTTTTTTATATATTTTAAAGAAAGTTTTTTATATTAAAGTTAAATTTTTATTGGATACTATTTTTATTTAAACACATGCAAAAGAATAAGAATGCTATCGATTTTTTGTATATTAATTAAGATCTAAATACGAATATAATTTATGAGAACGTTATTAAAACGTTAATAAATATTACTTATGTGCATAAAAATCATTATAATTTTTTATGCTGTATTTAAATTATTTTTATCAAAAATATGTAAAGAAGTAAACGATTGAAAAATTAATCTGTGGAAAACTTTTATAAGGTTATTGATAATGTTATTTTTTAATATAAATTTAATAATATTAGGAAACTATAGATTTACAAGTTATAAAAATTAATTTTTGTTCTTATTTCAATATTAATAGAGATAGACAAAAAATATTACTATATTTTTGATTTAGGCCTGTATTAAAACAATTTTGATTTTGATGACAATCTTCAATTTTCTTTGATTACAAAAAATTTAATATAAATGATTAAAGCTCTTATAAAATGAAAAAATAATATTGTCAATATTTCCAAATATACGAAAAGTTTCTGTGAAAATATTAGACAATAAAAATTATTATAAAAAAGCATACTAAATAATAAGCAAATTTAAAAATTATGTTTTATTGCTGTTTATGCACATTAATTTACATTAAAGTGTATAATCACCATTAAATACATTTTATATAAAATAATAAATATATATTAAAAATTTTTATTAAACAAATAGATTGTATGCAATAGATGTCTATAATTTTACTGTTATATGTAGAACCTAGTCACTATCATATACACTCTCAATTGCAAGGACCTAAGTTATGCAAAAAATAAAATTACATATTTATACAAAAAAATCAAAAATTTAATTGAAAAAAAATGAAATAAATTAAACAATAATTACTAGATATGTAAATAAGAAAGTATTTTTTTTTTTAATTAGATTGTTTATAATAGATGGCTATAATTCTAATGTTATAGAACCTAGTCACTATTATATACACTCAATTGTAAAGTTATACAAAAAATTAAAGTTCATAATTATATAGAAAAAACAATAATTAATTTGAAAGAAAAAGAATCAAATAATAATTATTAGACATGAAAATAAAAGAAAAAAAATGTTAACCGTTATTAATTGTGTGCTACTGCTGTATTTGTATTACTTTTAAAGTAAATTGCGTAGCCATCATCCCACACAATTACAGACCACAAATTAAATTTAATTTTGAAAAATAATTTGTTTGGAAAATTTTAAACAAGTTTTTTTTAAGGTTATTATTTATTATTAGATGATCAAAAATAATTTATACTTATGAAAAATGTATCAAATGTATAAAATTCATATTTATGTTCACGCTAGCTAATATAAGTATTTGCAGAATTTAAATTTGAGCGCCAAAAAGTGAATTTGCTCAATAGCGCCGAAAGCGGGAAAAAATATAATTTTTATAGACTATGTATCACTCTTATTCTATGCCCCTAAAAGCCGGTAATTTGGGTATCCAATCCTCTTAAAGAAAATGTTAAAGTAAAGTAAATAGATTGGTCCAGGTGCCGTAAGCCCAACCAATGAAAACATTTTTTTTAATTATGAAACTTTTATTTTTATAAACATATATTTATTATATATGTATATGTAACCAATATATTTAAACTTATGTACAGCTAGTTAATAATAATAATAATAATAATAATAATAATAATAATAATAATAATAATGGAAAAAGGACGAAGAGGGAAATGCCCGATGGACGCGCAGACTGATTTCAGATCTGCAGGCATGGACTGGACGACAACATGGAGAGGTAGATTATTACCTCACCCAATTTTCAACTGGACACGGGTACTATCGTGAAATGTTAAAACATTGGCATAAGGTGGCAACAGAGGAGTGCTTGCACTGCCCAGGCGAGAAGGATACAGTGGAGCACACTTTCTTTGAATGTGTGCGCTACGTGGAAGGGCGCCCGCCCTTCCCGATTTGGAGGCCAGAGAAGGTGGTTCCGGAAATGCTACGGAGTTCTGAAAATTGGAACAAAGTAGCAGAGTACGTAAGGGTCACCTTGTTGAAGAAAAAGGAGGAGGGCTTTCTATCCTAGATTGCTCTCCTGTCACTAGGCTGGGGGAAGGCAGCGGCCAGTTGCCTAGGCTGCGCGTCCCAAACTGAAGTTATACCTGAAAAGGGAGTTCCGGTTTGGGACAAACAAGCGCGGGGGGTTTAAAGTGTGTTTATCCAGTAAGAATCTGGGGCGTAGCCGGCGACCGCATTCGTCGGTGGTCTCCCAGTTGTGCACTTTGTGCAACTGGGCGGTCATGGAAATTTTCGGGTCTTTAAGTCCCGCAAACACTCCATGGCTGATGTAAGATTCACATATTTCCCATAAAAAAAAAATAATAATAATAATAATAATAATAATAATAATAATAATAATAATAATAATATTATAAAAATTTATTAACTTTATAAATAATTTTTTTGTTTAAGGCGTATCTCTCATTTCTTAATTTTTTTTTTTAAATTCAATTTTATTACATTATCTTATATTAATAATAATAAAAATATGAAAAGATATAAATAAATAAATAAATAAATAAATAAATAAATAAAAAAACGCTATCAAACACGATTCGATAGGTACTCGTCTATCGAAAAATCAAAAAAAACTTATAACCGGTTTGTGTAAACACAACCTAAATGCATGGAACATGTTTACTTCCAGCTGAGGGCTAGGTATAATTCAAATGTTACTCAACATTACAATACAAATTTCTAATTTTATAATTTGTAATTATCACCTTACTAGCAGTTAAGATTCTAAACCTAAACTGTTTTGATTCCCTAAACCTGAATTATTCCAAATCCCTTAATCGACATTATTCCAAGTCCTTAAACCTGAATTACAGGAATCCCTCGTAATCCGCGGGGGTTAGGTTCCTGAAAAGTACCGTGGATAACAAAACCGTGGATAATAAGACCTTACTCTTATGGGAAAATAGGGGTTACGTTCGTAGAAGTTCAAATGATATAAAAATTAATTTTTTTTCTTATAAAAATGATTTTAAGACTAAAAGTACGTAACTTTATTTCAAAAAATACAAAATTTCAATGAAATTAAGTTCAGGATCAATTTTTCTGTTAAAAAAAGTCGTCTAGTTGCTCGTCTTAAAACATTCTTATATAACTCTTCATAAATTTCTACTGCGTTTTCACAACTATGTTTAAAACTCAAACTTCTTGTCATTATCGGATCATAATTCATTGCCAAATCAATGGCAGTTAGTAAGGAATTTATGATTTGTAAAATGGTTTTTCGTTGAGAGAAATATTTGGTTCGGTTACTGGCACTTTTTTCACCATTATCAATCAAATCTAAAATTTTGAGTTTTTCCGCGATATTCATAACGCTCCTTGCGCGAGATGGTGTTTTCCTTGATTGAGGAGCCATTATAATTACGAAATACAATTTTATTTTATAAAATTGAAAATAAAAATGAACAAAATATATGTAGGTTAGGAAAAAATGATAAATATTCTCGAAAATCTGAACATTGTCACACTGAAACAAAATACTTCTTGACGTTGACTTCTTGACGTTTTTTTAAAAATTAAAACCGCGGATAACAAAAATTTTCCCGCGGAAAACAAGGAATTGGATATTTTGCTCTTACCGCAGATACGGTGAATCGCGGATAATAAAACCGCGGATAACGAGGGATCCCTGTATTCCAATTCCGTAAATCGATATCTTTCTAAGTCCATAAACCTGTATTATCCTAAGTCCTTAATCCCAGATTTTTCAAAGTCTTCTAATTATTCTAAGTCTAATACGACCACCTCCCTTAAATAGGATAAATTGGACCACCCCCATTAAATAGGACATATTTGACCACCCCCCTTAAATAGAACATATTTGACCACCCCCCTTAAATAGGACAAATTTGACCCCCCCCCCTTAATTTTCAAGTTCTGAAGTACCCCCTCCCTATAAACATGTTCCATGTTAAAAGCTAGAAAAGAGGCTAGTATGGGCAAAAAGCAGGCCCTGCAAGAACAGGAATAAGCTTATTTGGATTTTGAAGGACTTATATATGGTCCAAGGACTGACGGCTAGTTATTTGCAAGTATTATAGGCCTTAAAAATTGAAATATATTAATTAAAACTAAAAAAAAAAAACTTTAACCGCGTTTTTCTCAAAATGAATTTTTGAAAACGGTTCCCACGATATCTCTAAAACTAATTGAGCAATTGATACACAGCTTGGTGCGATTTCTTTATTAAAGTTATAGCTAGAGTTGGTAGTCCTTCGCTTTAATACAAATGAAATGCAACTCCAAATTTCAGAACTGGCTGGTACAAAATAAAACATTGTATACTGAGTAGAAAGCTATAGTTTTCAACGCTAACTTAGAAGGGATCAAATTTATCTCCAGGAAACAAGTTCCTTACTTGCTGAAAAATGTTTTAGACTCTGGTGCTAATGTTGCATCTCTAGTATTACAGTAAAGCGATAGGTATCTACTAAGCTAATTAATAATCACCGCAATGAAAATATTTATACTGTAAATATTATTAAAATTATTTAGTTTGAAAAATAAAGAAAACTGATTACATTAATTAATAATTAAACTTACTTCTCTTTTTATTTAATTTTTATTTCAAAACTCTGTGGACTTGTATGAGCAATGACTACTTGTTTTAAATGCAAATTTGCTTCATTACTATTACAAGTTCCAAAAATAAGAAATATATAGGTAAACTTATAAATTTAATTTCATAAGCAATCCTACTACAAAATATAAAAATTTTATATTAATTAGATTCAGAATAATAAAATGTTCAACACGTTATGTTTTTTGCATACCTTGTATTAAAAATCTGGGTGATATATCACGAGTGTAGACTAATTTTTTATAAAAATTTTGATATTATTTCCAATTTCAATAAATAAATAATTTTATTTTATTTAATTACTTTATTTTACTTCAATTTTTATTATTTTTTGTTGTCACATAAGGTTAAAAAAACATAAAAATGAAATAAGTTGGCTGCATTTAAAATTTTCTTGCGTCGCAGCTGCGCTTGCGGTTGCGACTTACTTTTACGGAGTTAGGAGAACCAACCTTAGTGTAGGTTTCGCGCAAAATTTCGATTCGCGATTAGTTGTGAAATTACGATCAAGTGCATGCGTTTTTAATAAAGTATTTTAAGCGATAATTTATATTGTGAGTTACTTGCGCTTTAGTATCTTTTTATAAAGTATTCTTAGAATTTTTTTAAATTATAAGTTTACTATATTTATGATAGTTCTAAATAATGATAAAGCATAAGCCCGGCGATGTCTGCCTCATCGTAAAGTTTTCATTCCTCAGTTTTGTTCTTGCTCCTTCCTTTTTTTGATCATTATTCCTTTCTGTTTAGATCCCCTTTTTGAATGGTTCCTTTAAATTTTGAAAGTAGAGAGGAGAGATATCTTTAGATGACCTGATCGTAGTACAGGGCGTACGATGACTTGCGAACGACAAAGTGCCATGATCCCAATATTATGTATTTTACCCTCTTGGTTAAATGTTGTTTCTTGATGTTGTGCGCTTTCGCCCCTTTAATTGATGTAGATGGCGATTCAGGATACTCCTGGATCCCGAGGGATGTTTTTCGGAAAGGAATAAGGAAACAGTTCAATTAAGTAACACTGATCTTTACTATATACTTTTATATAGTTAAATTTCAAGAGACGACTTTATTACACACTAAATAGATGGATTTTTATGAATGACCAGATAAACAGACTTGTCCGCACGCCCGTGTCTGTAGGTGTGATACTCCGATCTCAACTGACTCATCTGTCTTCAGGCAGCGATTTATATAGTCTTTCTCGGGGGAGTGGTTAAACCAGGATGGTTCAATACATCGTTTTTGATTGGTGTTGTTAGGGATGTTTTTGGAACGTTGCTAAGGGTGTTTCCATTATAACGGAGAAAATAAGAAATTCTTATTGGTGTTGCTAAGGGGCGTATGATTGTAGTGAGGAGTTGACTACAGGAATTTATGTTATGGAAATCTGATAATTATGCGTAGAGTGTGTAATAGGAAAAACGTGATAATATCATTTTTTTATGTGTCTAGACTTTCTTTAATAGGAAACACGTGTTATTGCTAGCTAATATAGACAGGTTAATATCTTTATTTATGTGTCTAAACTTTTTATGTGTTACGAGATAATATCTTTTATAATAAGGTTGAGATAATATCATTATTATGTGTCTAGACATAGTTATCATCAAAGGTGAAGTTTGTAAAGATATTGTTGTATGCATTTGGCAAAAAATTAGGGGTATATTAGGTCCTTAATTAATACCAAGACAAATAAATTATTCTCATAAAATTTATTTATTTATTTAGGATTATTTTTTTTCTAGCACATTTTTGTAATTAAAATATAAAAATGTGCTAACTGTTTACTTTAATTGTTTTTTTTTATTTCCTTTTTGTTTAGATTTATCATAGTTGATTTTGTATATATTTATTAAGGATTTAGCTTCCACATTTTATAATGTATAGTTTTTATAATTGTATTTCTGATATTACGCATTTATTATTCGTAACGGATTTTGTAATACGTTGACATTGGGCTGGTCATTTATTATTTTTAAATTACCACGTATTCCTAAAGAATTTAATTTTATCCATTCACATACGTGAAATCCAATATACTACTAAAACACGTTATATTTTTAGTATGCTCACATACATACTCACAAATGCGCTAACATGTGAATACATTACAAGCTTACCTTTCAGCATCCGAATTGACAGGTATGTGGGACTTGAGTCCCAAGGTAAGGTTGACCTTACCTTCCTTTTACTCACTAAAAATCCTGTTTTACCTTATGTGAGCATATATTAGACCTTTTAAGCATTAAATCAAGACAAGTTGAAGATAATTTAGTTTCATTCATTAAATCCATCTTTTGAATTGAATCCTGTGACTCGCCAATCTAATAGGACTCTGCCATTCTTTCTATTAAAAGTTCCTTACGATCGGTTTGTGTAAATATAACCTAAATGCATGAAACACGTTTACTTCAAGCTGAGGGCTTGGTCAAATTATTTTTAGTCCCTAAATCAAAAATATTCCATTTGACCGGGGGGCTTTGACACCTCCTTCTAAAAACGTCAATATTTGACCCCCCTCTAAAATTTTTTCTAATATCTTTTCCAAGGAACATTTTCCGTGTTAAAAAATGTGCTACTAAAAAATAAATATTATTAGCCCATTTAACTTTTCACAATCTCTCTCTAGCTACTTTCCCTCCGACTCGCCTTCACTACATAATATTAAACGTAGGATAAAGCCCTAAATTTAAACATTTTTGTAATATAGTTTAAGCTAGTAGAGGGATGCTTTGGAGAGCTATTGCAAAACTTAAAGTCAAAATATGAACTATTTTATTACGTACGATGGGTCAATTAATCTGAAAATATCATACTTGTATTCAATAGATTAATTCGGAATTTTTATAACAAAATACTTAATTTATTCTCCCTAGATATTGGTTGCTGAAATTGAAGAAAGCGACTCCATCATGGTTGTCAAGGCCATTGATGACAATTATTCTCAAGGAGAAAAATTGGAGATTCCAACTCAGATCAAGCGCAAGACGGTTGGGGGAAGAGATATTGAAAAGATAGATGAGAATCAAAACGATAACATTTTTAGAATCAAAGAGACAGATAGCGTAGATGAGTATATTGTAAATGCATAAATTTAAACTGAAAATCATACCAAGACAACGGATAATAATAAATCTAGTATTAAAAGTGTTGAAGCATTATCTAATAAAAATTTTTTTCTGAAATTAAAGAGTTAAATAACGTACAATTAAACTACCTTTTTGCTCCGCAGCCAAAATACTGCTTTCAGAGGACGCCTATCATACTACACACACACACGCACATATGTTATACTAGCTGCTTCCGGCTTGCTTTGCTCGCCCCGGCAGCCACCAGGGAGGCTGCGCCCCCCTGGACCCCTGCAACTTGATTTTTCCAAAAATATTTTGTTTTAGGTTACTCAAAATTTTGAATAAAAACCTTTATTTACCCGAAGTATTATCTAAAATTTACTGAATCATAAAAATTACGGGCATAGGAACCCAGGCGGTAAGAATTAAAAATATTTATAATATTAGTCCTAAACTTTTATAATTTTCGAAAAATTATTGAAAACTTTTGACTGATCGAGCCGATCACCTTGAAAATTTAGGTGGATACGTAAAAAATATATCCAAATCGAATAAAATTCTTTTGATAAAAAAATTTTTCCCCAGTTTTCAGTTTTTTAGGTTTTTTTTAAAAATTTGATAAAAATTTTATCCTTGGAAATCCAGTTTTTTCAGCATAAAAAATTTTTGTCGTTATCAATCGAAACGAAACTTAGCCTATGTTTTGACCGGTAATTTTTTCCATCTTTTGCCGTAAACTCCGCGTCTCTAACTTTTATCGCGTACTAGTTTACTCATTTCGGACAAACAAACATACAAAATTAAAGATTTATAGATATATATACTAGCAAAAGTTGGAGGGGGGGCTCCGCCCCCCCTGTGTCGCATTTACTTCTGTTTCTGTTACTTGAAAAAATCATTTTTCACTGCAAATTTACCTATAATTATGCAAACACATTCAGAGTTTTCAGAGAAGCCTAGTTCTGTCTCCAGCAAAGTCTCCAATAAATTTATAATTATGGATTACAGAACCATATTTAAAAATATATAGGAGAGGCTATGCCCAATCCCAACAGACAAATTTTCAAATATATATAGTAAGACATAGTATTAAGATATATAAAAAATGTTGCTAATTTTTAAAGATACCTCCTTTTTGAACAAAAATATAACTGAGTACGTATAAATTAGTGCCGAATCAAGTAATACCAATTGTGACAGTAAAATTTTATCATATTTAGAAGATATTATACTTTTTAATCAAAATTTCAAAAAAATTTATTTTATCCAAAAATAGTAAAAATTGAATATCTCCAAAAGTACGATAGCTGAGTTGCAAAACTTTGTCTTATGTCATACGTAGACTTTTCTCTATATTTTGACACTTCATTTTGAATTTTCATTGATTATACCCTGATGATGAAACACATACACACACAGACCCACAAATAGATGATTAAAAATACTATAAACAATTAAAAAATTAAAAAAATTTTTCAACCAGCTTCAAAAATATTTTATAAAATTTTAAAGATACCTCTGTTTTGAATAAAAATTTAGGAGAATACGTAAGAATTAGTGCTGAATCGAATACTTTAAAGTGTGGCAGTAAAATTGAATCGAATACTATGAAGTGCTATACATAAATTTTTCGATAGTCTCGAGATATTTCAATTTTTGTTAAAATTTTTAAAAAATGTTATCAAGTTCAAAAATTTTAAAAATTAAATATCTCAAAAACTACGACAGCTAATCAGAAAATATAGGGCCTATGTCACCCGCAGACTTTTTATCTTTATTTTGACACCGGTTTCATGCCAATTGGTTCGGCGGTTCTTACGTGATGAGTGGACAGACAGACAGACAGACAGACAGACAGACAGACAAACAAATAAATTTTCAAATATATATAGTATTAAGATATAGTATAGTATAGTAAGAAAGATAGGATAGGATATATACACAACATTTCCACCCACCTAATTTTAATTGAATTAAAATGCTTAAAAAACAGAGTAAAAATAACATGAAAAATAAAGAAAAACCTTTATAAATATGTAGTGGCTGGAAATTGTAAAATATTTACAATTTAGTTGGGCTTTTGCCCCCTTTTTTTTTAATCGTATATAATACAAAAAAAATCAAAGTATTAATTAATTGACACATTAACATATTTACAAAAAGATTCAAGGAATCACAGGACAGTAATATAAATTAAATATACAAATAATATTTACAAATACAGTATTTTTTAAGTTTAAAAATTTCATTGCTTTTCCTCATCCAATATGGTGTTTTACATATTTTACTGCTGCCTCCCAGATTCCCCCAAAATGAGACGCTTCCGGAGAGTTAAACGTCCAATTTGTACCTGCGTTGGTCAGTGAACCTACAAGTTCCTGCATATAGACAGAAGATTCCATATACATTTTCTGAAGACTTCGATCTGCTCTCACGAAGGTAGTTCCTTGGTCGCTAAACAGACCAGAACATTGCCCTCGAGTTGCGGTAAAACTTCTAAAGACAGCAAAAAAATCCTGGCTAGAATATCTTGTTAATTCCAGATGTATGGCTTTGGTGGTCATTCAAACGAAAACTGCTATATAGGCCTTATACATTGTTTTGGAAAGGGGCCAGCATAATCCCTACAACTAAATCGAAATGGTTTATCTGGCATTATTACCCTCGGAGAAGGAAGTATTCCCATCTTTTGGATAGCGAGATTAGAGTCATAACAAAGACAAATATTACTTTTATGAACACAGTTTCTAACAAAATTTCTAGCCTTGACTGCCAAAATTCCTTATGCAATGCAGAGAGAATTAGCCTAACTCCTCCGTGCAACATGGATTTGTAGCAATGCTCTACTAATAATTTAGAAAATTCACCTTGTTATGGCAAGATCCATGGATGCTTTTGGTCATGATCAAGCAATGACCAGTGAATCCTACCCCCTAATCTCAATAAATTTTGCTGAAGAAAAGGATCTAATCTTCTTAGATTTAAATCTTGCAGAGTTCTACCAATTTTCAACAAATAAATATCAACTTCAAAATAAGCTCTCTGAATGATAAATATCCAGTTTTTTAGCTCAGACAATTTCCTCAATAGATACTAACTTCGGAAAACAATATCGATACTTTACTAAAAACCAAGAGTTCTTAACCAAATAAGATTTCTCCGACAACTTCACTAATTTGATCCTAATCCTCAATAAGAATTTGTCTATAAAACGAAGATTATATGAGGTTATTCGAAGAAGTTTTTTCATAGACGATTATCCATTGATAAAATCCCAAACTTGAATCTCATGATTTTGTTTTTTAGCAATTACGTTGCAATTAATGGTTGTAACATTTACTGACTTACTTTGAAATTCCCAAAAATTGTCTCCAGATTCATCTAAAGTCACACCCCCTTCTCACTAAAGAGAAAAGTCCTTAATTGCAGAGGTGGCAGGGCCTTAGAAATACAATCAGCTAAATTGTAATGTGTACAAACATGACTCCAGTAAGCCTTAGGGATTAAGGCATGAATTTTAGAGCATCTGTTAGCAATATACATCTCCCATTTAGATGGGTGTTCTTTAAGCCAATAAAGTACGTCTGTTGAATCTGTGAAAAGATAAATGTCTACAGCATCTAATTTTAAAGTTTTGAGAAATTTCACTGACAGTCTAGCTAGTAAAAGAAGCCAATAAAGTACGTCTGTAGAGTCTGTAAAAAGATAAATGTCTACAGCATCTAATTTTAAAACTTTGAGAACTTTCACTGACAGTCTAGCTAGTAAAAGAGCCGTATTTAACTCCAGCTTTGGTATTGTTAAGAGTGGCTTAATAGGTGCAATTTTAGATTTAGCCTGGATTAAATGGAAAGAACTAATACCATTATACGTAACCTTAAGGTACGTTCAAGCAGCATAAGCAAATTTTGAGGCATCTGCAAACCCGAAAAGTTCAGATTTAGCATTAGGTACATAATTTAACCACCTCTTAATTTTGATGTCCTTTACCGCTGAAATATCGTTGTGCCAACTTAAGAATTTTTCTCTCAAAGGGGGAGGTGACCCTTCATCCCAGCCAATTTTCGCCAACTACAACTTCTGTATAAAAATTTTGGCAGTATTTATAACCAGATCCAACCAACTTAAGGGGTAAACAAATTTAGCCATGATAGAGAGCACCTTCCACTTTGCGAGATCACCCTCAAGTTGGTCAATAACTAAATCAAAGGTAAATTCGTTCAGAGTTTGGACACCAGTTCAGACCCAACAACCTGAAGCAAGAATTGGATATATATGGGCATATCCATTACTTTTCATACAAAAGTGTGCGCACCCATGACTCCGATCGGGCTCAAATTTTCAGGGGTGGTTTGAAGTAATAAAAAACTTAGCCAGCCAAAATTTCAGCTATTTTGCAGGACTGGTTGCCGAGATACAAGCTCTAAAAGGTCTAAAAATAGCTGTTTTTAGCCAATTTTCAAAAATTTACTGGGCTTCAAAGATTAGTCCAAAAAACATGCAGTTGGTCTCATTTTTTTCCTTGAACTTTCAACTTTTACCAAAAAAATTTTCAAAAAGTTTCATGGAGTTGATTTTTACTGGCATTGATTAATGTAAGATTTATTTTATCGAAAAATGCTGATTTTTGAACTTGAATTGTGACTCAGCATCATTAGCTAAAGACTTTCGGTTTGTTTCATTAAAAGCGTCTAGCAAAGACCTTTTAAATGAGACCTTAAACGTTAAAAAAGTTTATCAGGAACCGGAGATATAAGCAATTGAAAGTTTGCTGTTTCCGCAAATATCGATTTTTTAACAGTTTTAATCGTCTGCAAAATTTTTTTCTGAGCACTTTAAGGGCTGAAAATTTTAGGGAAGCTTTTTTTAATATTGAAAAAAATTCCCTAAAAATTTGGGCGATGGTATTGGCTTCTGTTCGTAGATATAAGACTCTGAAAATGTGTAATAATTGGACCAATATTGGTAAATAAGTGGTTAATGGGTCAATCAAAAAATTTTTCTTCTTCAATATTCGAATAGCCAGGGAAAAATGAGCTGATTTTAAAAAAAAAATTTTTATTTTTGACCGAAAAATAAGCAAGTTATCATCATTTTAAGATTTTTTAAAAAATTTTCCAAAAATCCCAATTTTAGGGTCATTATACAGTATTCTAACTTGAAATAATGATAACTCGCTTATTTTTCGGTCTAAAAAAAAATTTTTTTTTTTTGAAATTGTCTAATTTTTTTCTGGCTATTCGAATATTTACTAAAAAGAAACTGTTTATATTCAAAAATTACTTTTTTAGGCCAAAAACTACCCTAATACATTGACAAAATAAAGTAAGTTCTAAAGTAATTTGCCAAAAAAAAATAATTTTTGCTTATAGGAAGTTTCTTTTTTGTAAATATTCGAATAGCCAGGAAAAAATTCGACAATTTCAAAAAAAAAAAATTTATTTTATACCGAAAAATAAGCGAGTTATCATTATTTCAAGTTTGAATACTGTATAATGACCCTAAAATTGGGATTTTTGGAAAATTTTTTTAAAAATCTTAAAATGATGATAACTTGCTTATTTTTCGGTCAAAAATAAAATTTTTTTTTTTTAAATCAGCTCATTTTTCCCTGGCTATTCGAATATTGAAGAAGAAATATTTTTTGATTGACCCCTTAACCACTTATTGGCCAATATTGGTCCAATTATTACACATTTTCAGTCTTATATCTACGAACAGAAGCCAATACCATCACCCAAATTTTTAGGGAATTTTTTTCAATATTAATAATACAAAGACAAATCTGTATTTCATCCAGTTGATCAATAACTCAGCTAGATCTGGAAGTAAATTTGGGTCACTGTGCAGCAAATCATTGATTGACACTTTATCATAGTCCTCATAGCTGAACCATTGAACACTGAGCGAAATTTGCCCAAAGAATTCAGAATTCCATGATGGGGAAGGAAATAGCACTCGATTTCTGGCAGAGGGGATATATTTTCCGTCATATGTCCAGTACTTTCATAGTTTTCTATAAATGCATAGTATGCTAGAGCAAAATTTTTATCCTTTTCAAATCTTGCTTCCATTCTTTCCAAAACTCTCTTCGCATTCTGATAAGATCCTCTAAACTTCAAATTATTATTATCAGGATTCTTAAAAGGCAATCTTACCACATAACGTCCTTTAGAATTACGATAAAAAGTCTGGTAAAAGAATTCTTCACAAGCTTGTTCATCAGAAGTTAGCAAAGATTTAGAAGATACAGCGACCTCCTCCTGCTGCCAAAATCTTTATAACTGGAATAAGAGATTATAAGTCACTATTTGAAGATCAGTAGCTAATAAACAATTAGATCCTTTCCCTAAATTACCAGAGATTATCCAACCAAGCTTGGAATTTGTAGTAATAGGCTGAGAGTGAATTTGGCCCTCAATTAATGACGAATATACAGTTGTACTCAGCAAGACGTCAAACTGACCTCGTTTATTAAAACGTGGGTCAGCAAGCTCTAAGTCCGATAAATAATTAAGATTTTTAAATTCAAAACTTACATTTGGGAATATGAGGTAATTCTAGGTATAACGAATGCATAATTATTTACCACAAAATCTGAGAAAAAATGTGGTTTAATATCAAAATTTACCAAATAAGTACAAGCCAATTCACGGCAACAGCAAATCCATTGGATTTTACTACTTTCTGATTTTTAAAACCTTTGATGCGTAATGAAGTGTGGTGTTTTTTTAGATTGACCAGTTTTTGTTGAATTACACTGGTTTATATAATGAGGACCTAAACGATTATAACATCTTTTTAATTGACCCACCAATTTCTCTCTTTGCTTGGGTGTTTTATTTTTATATATAGGGCAGAAGAGAAAGAAGTTGTTTAAGAGAGAAGAAGTTTAAGAAGTGAATTCATTACAAATAATGCATTACAAATAATGCATTCACTATTGGGCTTTTCAGAAGTATTAGAACTATTATCAACATTAGATTGAAAAACCTTTGCAGGCATTGTAGACACATTAGCATTCTTGAATTTATTACTATTATTTTCTGAAAATTGCTTAAAATTAAAATTAGTATTTGACTCTTCAATAGATTCTAATAAATCGTCCCATTGATCAACTGACCTATTCAAACCCTTTAAAGCTGATAAAGGTGTATTAATTACAGTTTTAGGAAGTGAATAGAAAAAATGTGAGCATGTAGTAAACGCTTTTTAATCTCATATTTTTCCTTAAGTTTTACCCAAATAATTTTAATATTAGCTTTAGTAGGCTGATAAGATGTTACTAACTTGTATATCAGATATAAGCTGATGCAGCTTGACTATATCTGAAAAATTCGGTTTCTTAATTACCGAAGACGTGAACATGTCACGGAACGATTCCCAAGATGTAAACTCCCCATTAAAATAAGGGATACTTAAAGGAGGCAACCTTTTACCATCTAGTGTAACAAATTGCCTTACTGGGGGTTGATTCGTAGCGGGCTGAGCAGTGGCTTGACTATCTAAATATTCCTGATATTTAGCTAAATTTTTCATATAATGTTGCTCATAAATTAAAAAATAATCACCTTTTATGTATGGCTGGTCTTTTAATCCTTCATATTCAGGGTAATTTAATACTAGCATATGATTGGCTTCCAATTTTTCAAATGTTTTTTCTAAACATTTTATTCGAACTTTACATGAAGCAACATACATTGCATCAGGATCTGTTTCCCAAGAATTGAAGGAATTTTTAATCCGTGTTATGAGATTATTTTGTTCAGTTATAATTTCAGTCATTGTTCACTAGTATTTGCAAAAATCAAAAAATAATTGACAAATAGTGCGTAATTTAAATTCCACGTTAAAAAAAAAAAATTTAAAATATTATTATTTTTATAAGTACAACTTGAAGAAAAAATAATACTAAAGCTTTAGAAATTATTAGCCCTATCTGAAAAATTTACACTAAAATAAAAAATTTATTTAAAAAAAAAATAAAAAAGTTTAATCAAAAGGTTTGTAATTAAAAAATAAAAATCTTTCAAATTGTTCTTAATAATTTTAATGTGACATTGTTCCCTAATGACACAGTGAACCATATCAATTAAAATAATTAGGTTATAAATAAAATCATTTCAAAAATTTGTTAAGCTATAGGAAATGATGTTATTTCGCAAAAGTCCTGAATCCGGATAAGAATACAACCTCCTATCCCGGATAAATCACTTCAATATAAAAAGTGTAATTTAAAGGTCTACAATGTGAAAATTGTTTGACCAATAATAATAAATAAAAAATTCTGATCAGCTATGAAATTTAAATATTTTTTTAAAAAAATTACAAAAAATTTTGTATTTCACTTGCAAGTTTTTTTTTTTTTTTTAATTTTATAGCAACTTCAAGAGAAAAAATAAAGGTATTTGATTTATAATTTTTAATTCATTGAAGGCAAATTTCTTAATAATTAATTATCATGATTATAACCAATAATTTTACAATATTATAGAAATACAACATATATTTTATTAAAGATGACAGTACATAAAGACGAAATTTCAACCAGATGGAATGACGGAGTCCTTAACCAGACTGGCGAGTCAGTGGATGCAAGTCAAAAGATGGAGTTCATGAATAGAACTAAATGGCCTTGAACCTGTCCTGAAGTAATGTGAAAACGGTCCCGGGATAGGCTCGCATAAGGTAGGAACGGAGTGGAGTTTTAGTGGGTATAGGCAAAGTAGGTCGAGTCCCACATAACTGTCAGTTCGGATGCTGAATAGTATGCGTAATGCATTTCTCCACTTCCTACGCAAAAAAAAAAAAAAAAAAAAAAAAAAAAAATGGAAATACACATCCATGCTTCTCTGAAAAATTTAACGCAATAAGTTCAATAAATTTCATCATAAACTTTATTTAAATGTCTTATTACAAATAGTGTATAAGATAGTAATTCATTTTTTGATAATAAATATTCAGATAACATAAAAAATAGAAAAATATTTGAGCTTAATCAATATTATCGACTTTCACTAAATTTATACTTGATGAAATTTTATCACTTGGTAAAAGTTTAAAAGGTAAATAAAGTAAGTCGATCTATCCAAGTAAAAGTTTGATGTTTTATTTTATCTAATTGACATTTCGTCGAACTATTAATTAAGGACCTAATATACCCATTATTTTTTGCCAAATATATACTACTATATCTTCACAAACTTTACCTTTTATGATAACTATGTCTAGACTCATATTTTTATTAACCCACTCGTTTATTGCTATTACAATGTCTAGACACATAAATAATGATTTTCCCCAACCTTATTATAAAACACATTATCACGTAATACATAAAAAGTCTAGACACATAAACAATGATTTTACCTCAACCTTAGTATGAAAGACATTGTCACGTAATACATAGAAAGTCTAGATGCATAAATAAAGCATTACATAGCAATAACACGCGTTTCTTATTAAAAAGTCTAGACACATAAACAATGATTTTACCTCAACCTTAGTATGAAAGACATTGTCACGTAATACATAGAAAGTCTAGACGCATAAATAAAGCATTACATAGCAATAACACGCGTTTCTTATTAAAAGGTCTAGACACATAAACAGTGACATTATCACGTTTTCCCTATTACACACCCTACGCATAATAATCAGATTTCCATAACATAAATTCCCACAGTCAACTCCTCACTAGAATCATACGCCCCTTAGCAACACCAATAAGATTTTCTCATTTTCTCCGCCATAATGGAAACACCCTTAGCAACGCGCCATAACATCCCTAACAACACTAATCAAAACCGATGCATTGAACTATCCTAGTTTGAACCCTCCTCTGGGAAAGACTATATAAACCGCTGCCTGAGGGCAGATGAGTCAGTTAGTCAGTTAGGGAGTAAGTCAGCTAGTTAGAGTCAGTAGAGATCGAGGTATCATACCGACAGACACACGGGCGTGCGGGCAAGTCTGTTCATTCTGGTCAATCATAAAATCCATCGAATTAGTGTGTAGAAAAGTCAAATCTTGAACTTTGATTAAATAAAAGTATATAATTAAAATCAGTGGCTATTCAATTGAACTATTTCCTTAAAAACCTTTCCACAAAACATCCCACGGGATCCAGGAGTATCCTGAATCGCCATTTACATCAAAATCACGGGTGAAAGCAAACAACATCAATATTCAGTATTTAACCTAGTGGGTTAAATACATAACAGAACCATGTCGACCTTATCAAAACTACAATAACTGTTTTACAAAATAAATGTAATAAATAAAAAAATAAAAAAATGTATATGTGTAATAATGTACAAATACTTACAATTTCAATATAGTATATAAATTAAAAAAATGAATTATGTCATAATTAAACAAAGTTTAAAATCAATATAATAGATAAACTTAATAATAATTAAAAAACAATAACAAATTATAAATTAATAAGAAAAATATTAACATGACTATTTTTAATAACCATACACAGTGTATAAATAAATAACAGCTGATAAAACATAGTTATAATCATAACAGTTATTATAATGATAACGACATCTACAATAATTGATGATAATCAATATGATATATTTATCGATAAATCAGAAAACTAATGCAATATTTAACTGATAAAATATGTACATATTATAGATTTTGAAAAGCATGTTTATTTTTCTTTCTCATTTAATGTAATGAATGCAAATAAGGCTTGGAAAGCTGTTAAGAATCATCTTTTTACCTAAGCTAAATTGTTATTCAAACATACTCAACATACAAAAAGTTCATAATTCTCATAATAGTCTTGATAAATTCGTTTTTATTAACACTTTACTAAGATTTATGCACAAAAGTTCACTTTTTAACGGAATACGCCATATATTTGCAAAAAAATTCGGTTTTATATGGAATGTACCGTATATATGTAAGAAAGTTCAATTTTCTATGTAATGTACCACCTGTATAAAAATAAAGTTCAAAAATCGGTATATTTTTCAAGAAGGTCAAATTCTGTCGGAATTGTTCATATATAACTTAATAAACTAATTTTCATTAAAAATCACACAAAATACAAAATTATTAAAGTAATTAATTTTTAAAAAATTTTTGAGAAAGTCAAATTTACATGGAAATTACCATATATAGTCTAAATTTACAAATTTTAAAGGGATAACCCGTATACTCTAAAATTAATCATAATTTTACAAAATTATAGCTAACTGCCGAGAATATAATTTTACTTGATTTTATATGTATTTGCCCGTTTATAATTAAAATCTTAAAACTTTTAATTTAAACTTTCAAATATTATTGAGATTTACCCATATAGCGTGTTCTTAGAATTTCTTTTTATACTGAGAATTACAACAATGTAAGGGGTATAAACAACGTCTTGAACAAAAATTTTTATTTTTCACACACACACATACTTGCACACTAAATTACAATATTATTAATTATTTTTATTATTATACTTTAATATTATATTATAATTAATTAATAAAACAAATTATTGATTGTAAATAATTTTTATTTTAATTGCTTATACCGGGCCTCACGTCTAGGGCGTCAAAATATGTGTCCGGCATTCAACGACGGGAAAATAATAATAACTAAAATAGCTTACCTTAAACTTTATTTATAAGGAAAAATGGAGAAAGTTTAAATAAATAAATTATAAATTTAGATTTAATAATTAAGAATTTTAATTAAATAAAATGCTCGTTGAGCGCCACGATATTTTAGAGCAAATATCGAAACTATACCAATATATACAAAGAAAAAGTTATTTACAAGAAAATACTTAAATTCTAAGAAAAGCCGGATACAAATATTAAGGGGAAAATTATAAGAGCATGGGAAATCTAGGGCGTCTTTCCGCACAAACAATTATTTTTACTAATTATTACAAAATTAAACCGTACAATTAGATATTAATTAATTAATAGAAAAATATGAAAATTAACCTAAGACCCGAGAGCACACATGCATTTACCTTGAGATGATTCTTGTTAGCGAGCTCCGGGAAGTGCACTATAAGCTTTACATTAGGAGAATCCGGTATTTTATATACGGGATTTTCACGAATCACTTTATTATGTAGAAATTACGGGAAGCGACTACGTGCTCCCGTAATTCTGTGAATAAAAGAATCACCATATACAACAATAAGAAATTAATATTGAAAATACTAATTAGATTAATTTCTATTTTCGCACACTCACTGAATTTATGCAAAACAAAACTCAATTAAATCAAATAAATAGTCAAACCAAAACAAAATTCTAAAAGAATACAAGAGAGAGACACGTACGTCTGTTCACTCTGATGGCTGACATCAGTCTGCCTCTTCGGGCGCGCGCTTCTCTTTTACTCCGTCCGAGTATCGATGTCTGATTAGCGTGAGACCGCACTTGAATCGGGGCAGAGCGGCAACAAGTTGAATTTATATTTTAAATTTTTTTTTCAGATTTTTATCTAATTATTATTTTATCTAATTAATTCATTATACAGTACGATGTGTAAATAAAAATCAAATTTAGAAACCTTTCTGAGCTGTATTAAATTTATAAACTTGTTAACATATGCTTTATACAATATTAGGAACTCGAACTTATAGAACGTTAGAATCAATAAAAAACATCAAGATTAGTAATTTAGTGAATTGCTTGTACCAATTGGGTTGCTTATTGCACTAAAGATATTGCAACCCCCCGTATCACTACTTTAATTAATATAAAATTTAATATACATTTTCTATGTACATGTATATAGCTAGTAAATTCTACCCGCCTAATGCACCTCCAAGGAGTTTGTTACCAATCCCTCTCGACACAAAAAGTAAAAGAGGGGTGAGCCAACTGATTTCTTTGAAGTCAGTTGCAAAAATATGTATAGGAGGACAAAAGGAAGGGTTTAAGGACAAGCGTCACCTTAAATAAAAAATTCGACTTTTTTAGAATATCCTTATTTATTTGTGAAATTAGTTAAACTAGCGGTTCAGATGACGGCTTCCAAAAGTATGATGAAAGACCGATTTTGCGAGTTCTTTCTTGACAACTGTCTTTCTGAATATTCTAGAATGTATAATTAATTTTAATCTTATGTTATTATTTTATTTAATGTTTTAATTACTTTTTAAATTTAATTAATTATTTATTCTCTTACAATATATATTTTTTATACATGTTTATATAATTGCGTTCTATACAACTTAATTTAGGCTATTTTTTATATTATTTATTTAATGTAATTATTTATATTATTAATTTAATGTATTATTTATTTATATTATTAATATAATGTGTCTATATTTTGAGTAGTGTATTTTAATAATAACGACCTTTGTGTTGCTCTAAAGAGAGATTTATTATTTAACAATTAATTAATTTAATATTTTACATTGAATAATTATTGTACATTACCTAAAGAGAGAAACGACAATTAGGTCTGTTTCTCTACATGTTGAAATTACTACTAAAGACTTATCTCTAAGAAACTATACATTACATTACATTACTTTATCTTTACAATACGTTTCTACTTTTATTTAGCTACCTTAAACTGAAGGTCACACTAATAATTAAAGAGGCTATTACAGGTAGGCTCGTTACATCACCCCTCCTCGGCCAAGAAATTTATCACAATTTCTATGATATTATACAGACCGACACTCAATCCCATTTTCATAATATTTTATTACTGTGTTTATATCATATTTGTATTTTCAAAAATTGATTTATACATATTATTAACTTTCTTCATTTTAATTACTTTGATTTTATTTTTATAATTTTATTTATTTTCTTTATTTTAATAAATTTAACGTTTATTTAAATGTTATATTGAAATTTGTAAATTAATTTTATCTATGTTTTAAATTTTATCTTCTGCAATCTTGATTTTTCTGATTCCTTAAGAAACCGTATTATATGTAGCAAATCTTCTACAATCTTAATTTATTTATTATTTTTTTTTTTGTAGCTCGTATCTTCTACCATTTTGATTTTTCTGATTCCTTAAGAAATCGTATTGCATTTAGCAAATCTTCTACAATTATAATATTTCTGATTCCTTAAGAAATTGTACATTATATGTAGCAAATCTTCTACAATCTTAATTTATTTATATTTTTTTTTTGTAGCTCGTATCTTCTACAATTTTGTAAATATTTGACTTAACTCGTTCTGAGTTCAGCGGTCTATTTCCAAAGTAGGCTTAACTCAATGAGTTCAGAGGCCATAAAAATTATTTGACTTAACTCGTTTTGAGTTCAGAGGTCAATTTTCAATGAGGCTTAACTAAAATTAGTTCAGAGGCCATAAAAATTTTCTAATTTATTAAAAAATCATATTTATTTAATTAATATTATTCAAAATTATTTAAAATTTTGAAAAAATTTTTTTGTGATGACATTTCTATTAATATTATTATCTTAATTTTTTTTTCTTTTTAATTTTATTAGATTTGTAATATTTTTCTATTTATTTAATTATTTCAAATTATTTATTTATATCAAAACGTTTAAAATTTTCTTCACAAAATTTGTATTATTTATTTTTATCTTTTTTTATTATTTAATTTTTCTTATATTTTTGAATTTATACAATTTTTATAGTTTCTACTTTTTTCTTCTTTTTTTATCAAATTTCTATTATTATACCATTATTTCTATATTGTATATATGTTTTTGAATTCATATTTTTTTATTAATTCTATTTGAAAAAAAATTTTTTGTAATGTTTTTGAAACTATATATCAAATTTTTATATAAATTTTCAGTTTTTATATATTTTATAATGCCTTAAATTTTTATTAATTCAATTCTTAATTTTTTAAATTTTATTTAATCTGTTATAAAATTTTTATTAATTCTATCTTCGATTATTTGTTTTTTCAATCACGTAAATCTATATTAATCTATTTTGAACTTATTTCAAGATATTGATTGTTTCAAATTTCTTTTAATCTATTTATTATTTATTTATTTATTTTTTTTTTATTGTTTTTGATTCTATAAAACTTTTATTGTTTCTTTTTTTTTTTTATGTTTATATTTAATGTACATCTTTATCTAGCTTGTCTTAAAAATGATAACATTTTCTTTACCAAATATGTTTATTATTTCTGTTTTGAACATCTAATTTTTTTTTTATTTATCAAATTTTTATTGTTTCTAGATTTAATTTTTTTCACTCAAAATTTACATTCTTTTTATCTTTTTAATTAACTAAGTTCTATTTATTCTATTCTGATTATTGTTAAACATTTTTGAATTTATCAAAGTTCCATTAATTCTATTATAAAATTTTCTTTCTCGTTTTTTAATAATTTTTTTTTTTTTGAAATTTATAACTGTATATCTTATCTGTCTTATAAAAAATGGTATATATTCATTTTATGAAATTTTTACTGTTTCAATTTTTGAAGTTAATAATTGAATTTCTTATCTGTATTATCTCAAATAAAGACTATAACGTCATCTATACTATACAAAATTTGCATTTTTTCTATTTTTTTAATTTTTGTTATTAACCTTGAAGTATTTAAATTTGTATTACATTTTAATTTTATATATGTATTTTTCTATTTCTAATTTATAAAACTTTTATAAATTCTAATTTTAATCTATAAAATTTGTGGATTTATACTGATTTATTATTATTATAATTTGTTTATTTTTTTATTTTATTCATTTATATATTTATATTTATATTTCTTTTTATGCTATTGAATTTTTGAATTTATTAAAAAATTTTATTGACTCTAATTTTTTTTTGTATTAAGCAAATTCTATTATATTTATTAACTTTAATTTTATATATTTTTAATTTTATTATATCTTATCTATCTCTTTACAAAATTTTTATTATTTCTTTTTTTTTTATTCCTGTATATTTTTTATATATCTTATCTTATGATAATAAGTATAAAACTTATTTTAAAAAATTTAAATTCAACTTTCATGTTTTTTTTTTCTTTTTTTTGTAGTTTATATTATTTCTATTTCTAATTTCAAATATTTTGGAATTCATCAAATTTCTATTATTTTAATTCATTTTTATAAGTACTTTTGAATCTATCATATTTTTATTTGTATTTTCAATTTTTTATATTTTTTTTTTGTTAATCAAATTTATGTTAATATTATGTATATATTAATTTTTTTTAAATAAATGTATTTGTTTAAGCATTTTTAGATCTGTCAAAATTTTACTTTATTAACTCTATTTTTAATTTTTTAATTTATTATTTTTTTTCTATTCTGTATTTACCAAAGAAAAATTGGAGTTTCATAATATCTTTGAATTTCACTGCAGCTGCGAAAGGACTGATGATTGTTTCAATTTTTTCTTTATTTTCTGATAAGCATTAGTATGGTCTTCCATCTTTCTTTTTTTTTTGCTGACAAAATTGTCGTTTTATAATGTGTCTATATTTTGAGTAGTGTATTTTAATAATAACGACCTTTGTGTTGCTCTAAAGAGAGATTTATTATTTAACAATTAATTAATTTAATATTTTACATTGAATAATTATTGTACATTACCTAAAGAGAGAAACGACAATTAGGTCTGTTTCTCTACATGTTGAAATTACTACTAAAGACTTATCTCTAAGAAACTATACATTACATTACATTACTTTATCTTTACAATACGTGTCTACTTTTATTTAGCTATCTTAAACTGAAGGTCACACTAATAATTAAAGAGGCTATTACAGGTAGGCTCGTTGCATTAATTTAATATATTTATTTTATATTATTTATTTAATGTATCTAACTTAATCTAACTATTTACATATTTACAATATTCCATATGCAACCGCACTACTTCCTGTATTCGCAAATGCAAAAGAAAAGTGGAGTGGCATCTTTTTGAATTTAAATAATTTAATTTCTAGGAAGTGCTGCTACCAAGATTATCGTTTTCGTTAATATAAATTTATTGACGTCTTATAACGATAAGGATCTTGGCGGTATTTTTCAAATATTTTGTATATATAGAGAGATGTCCATTATTTTAGGTTACAAGATACAAGCAAAAAGTATAAGTATAAGTACATACAATGATCAACAATTTCAAGTTTTAAAAAAATTATTAAATAGCAATAAAAATAACAGAAATATTACAAATAAAATAAAAATTGGTAAATTCTTATAAAATCTTGCATTAACAACAAATTAATTTAAATAAACCTAATAGATATGAGTATTAGATGTTGTTTAAAAAAACTCTAATTGTTTGAGTAAACGTCCAAAGTCAAAAGTACATTTCATACTCTGTAAAATAAGTTTTTTTTTTTTTTAACATTTAAATAAATAATTTTTGGTTTCTTAATGAGGAACCATTGTGATGGACCAAATTTTGATTTTTGGGCATATAAGCACGTTTTGGGACCTCAGGAAGCTAAAAAACCGGATTTAAAAAAAAGTCTTTATGTGTGTGTTTGTGTATGTGTGTATGTAACCGGTGAAATTTCACAACCACTATGGAATTAAGACCTAATTTTTTTTAAAAAATTTTTTCATTGAAAAATGTGAAACTACCTTTTTTTTTTTATTTGGTTGTAATACCTCATTTATTTCTATGAAAGTATTTATATTTGTAAATACTTTTTTACTCGATGTCTCGAATCTGATAATTTATTTTCTGAAAATTTTTCTGACAAAAAAATACAAAAAACACCTAATTTTTTTTCTTTTTGGACGAGAAATTATAATAAATATAATAAAATTGCAAAAGAAATGGTTAATAAATAAATAAATAAATATATATATAAAAATAAATAGATAAATAAATAAACAAATAAATAAATAAAAATAAATAGATAAATAAAAAAATTGTTAAAATGAAAGTATTACACACCGTGCATATAACGCATGCGTAGTACTGTCATGTAAAAGTAGGCTTTTGCCCGCTTAGTCAGTTTCTTCTGATCTCTTGGAGAGTAAAGATCGATTACGATTACTTAATAAAGTATATTCATTATTCTCATAATTAATTGTGTTTTTCTTGTGTATTTATCTCCTTATTCTCAACAACCCATTATTCCATCAGGTTATGACCCGCACTGCCTTCCACTGAGCATAAAGTTAACCTTGGGCATTTTTCGTATCAAAGTTGTGAGAATAAGTTGAGAAATTCTTTTTTATAACTTTTGATCTCGTGTTAATCGTGATTTTGTGATTTAAATTACATAAGTGTTTTTCATAATGGAAAATAAAGAAATTAGTGAGCCAGTGCCGGTAGGAGGAGGGAAGAAGGCTTCTGCCCCAGAGGATGGTGAAAACCTACTCCTGGAACAAAATGCTATAAAAGGTATGTGCAGTGAAATATTTATACACGCCAATACACGTTGTGACGGGATTCCTACGAAATGAATTTTAAGAAGTGTATACGATTCTATTTTAAATGAATTTTGAATAAAAGTACGAATAAGTGATAAATTTATAAATTTTAATAAAACGACCCGGTGAAATATGAAAGCCACCATTTTGACGTTATAATACAAGTGCCGGTAACGAAGTGTGCACGAGAGTTTTAAAAACGAAAATTCGAATAAAATTTAATTAAATTTTACAAAAATAAAAATTTAAATAAAACGACGAAATATTTATCAAAATTTATTTTTAATAGTGAATTACCGTCAAAATAACGAAAACGTGTGCGTGTATATTATTACATATGTGTGTGTATATAAACTACAATAATGGAAATTTTCCAATATCCGTTTATTTAACGATTGTTAGATTTTATACACTTCTGTCTTTACATAAAATGCACGCGCATACCGAAGCACGATTTGTCGTCTACAGGCGACCATATTAGTATTACATAATATATACACTACACACGCATAAATACCGATAAGAATAAAATGTTTTACGATTAATTTTTAAATAAAAGAATTTAATAAATTTTAATAAAACGAAAAAGAAGCAATTGATTTACTTACATTAAAAATCAGAGAGCTTGATGGTTATAACGAGGTAAACGATAACGAAAATAATTTAGAAAGTCATAATTCTTCAGTTGTACAGGAAAGTAACATAAGTCGCGAAGAAATTAATAATATTATTAGAGACGAATTTAATAAACTTGATATTGTTAAAAATAAATCTAATGAAAATTCTATAAAAGTTAAAAACGAACTTTTAAAACTTAAAGTTATAAGTAAAGAATCCGGACCAAAACGAGAATACAAATTAACATTACAAACGAAATTTGAACACTTTTACGATTTTCTGACTTCAGAACTAAGATTAAACGAATTGCTTTACGTAATAAATGCAAACGAATCTACTAGTAAAACTAAAAGCTACGATGCAAGCACTCTAAAACGACATCAATACAAAGTCAGAGATATAATAATAAATCGCATTGATCAAACTTATTATTCAAAAGTAGCTAGTATTTCAGAACCGGCAAAAATAATTGATCAGTTAAAAGAAATTAAACGATGTGAGACAAACTTAACTTCAGTAATGATTCGTAAACAACTCTATGAAATGCAATCCAATCCTTATAAAGAAAAACCTTCTGAATTTATTGATAAATTTGAAGATGTCGTACGAAATTATGAAAGTTTATCTAATACTACGACTTTACCTATAGACGAAAAACGAGACGCCTTTTATAATGTAATTATGTATACAGTTCCACAAATACAATCTGTTGAATTTATGACTAAATCATCTAACAATAATAAAGGTCTTACTTACGAACAAATAAAACAATTTATTATTCAGGCTGAAGCCAGCAACATGAATAATAATCAAACGAAGAGCAACACACGAGCTGCTTTAATGACTAGTAGAAGACCAGCAGAAACTTGCCACCTTTGTGGAGAAACTAGTCACAACGAGAGTACTTGCCGTTTAAAAGCCACTGGTCTTCGAAAATGTTATGAATGTGAGAAAATAGTAAAACACATTGCATCAGAATGCGAAGTAAGACTCGCTAGAGAACGAAAAGCAAAAGCTCAACGACAGAATAGTCAAAACAGGTATACTCCTTATCATAATAACCATAATAATCAAGCTTCTCGTAATCAAAACAATAATTCATATAATAATACGAATAATAAACGACCCTTTAACCATAACGATACACCTCAAGAATATAATAAAAATAAACGATTCAAAACAGCTTTTAATAAAGCTAGAGGTAATGGTAGAGGATGTGGAAATTATCGAGGAAAAAGAGGTGGTAACTCTAGATCAAATAACTCTCAGTCATATGAAAAACCTAACACAAGCACTCCTCAAAATAAATCTAATAAAGGTGAATATATATCAACACAATATTCTACATCGATCATAAAAACTTTTGATAATTAGACTGTGCGAAGCAAAATGTCGCTCTTGTGCGCACTCGTTAAGGTCACAGTGAACTCCGATTAAGTTCAAAATTTATATATAAGTTAGATATAAGACCAACAGGGTATTGATTTTGAGCCAAATCGATAATATGGTACCGAAATTATTATCAATTTACGGGAATAACAGCATTAAAAAAACAAAATGTCGATTATAAGACATAAAACAAGATAAAATAAGCACTTTCAGGATGAAAATAATCATTCCAGGTTATAGCGGATAGCCTGGAGGTATAATTTTTCATTTTCCGCGAAAATATATTTTCCGATTTTCCAAGATGGCGGACCGATAAATTTGAAAAAATGAACTTTTAAATTTACAAGGGGGTTTTTTAGGGCAAGAAAAACAAATATTTGCTGGAAAATATCCAATTTTTCAACCCTAAATATTTTCCGATTTTCCAAGATGGCGGACCAAAAAACTTGAAGAAATGAATTTTTGACATAAAACATGATAAAATAAGGACTTTTAAGATGAAAATAAACATTCTAGGTAGAAGAGGATACCCTAAAGGTATAATTTTTCATTTTCCACACAATATATTTTCCGATTTTCCAAGATGGCGACCCGATAAATTTGAAAAAATGAACTTTTAACTTTACAAAAGCGATTTTTAGGGTAAAAAAAAGAATATTCGGTGGAAAATATTCAATTTTTTAATCTACAAAATTTTCCGATTTTCCAAGATGGCGGACCAAAAAACTTGAAAAAATAAATTTTTGACATAAAACATGATAAAATAAGGACTTTTAAGATGAAAATAATCATTCTAGGTAGAAAAGGATACCCTGAAGGTATAATTTTTCATTTTCCACACAATATATTTTCCGCTTTTCCAAGATGGCGACCCGATAAATTTGAAAAAATGAACTTTTAACTTTACAAAAGAGTTTTTTAGGGCAAAAAAACGAATATTCGGTGGAAAATATTCAATTTTTTAACCTACAAAATTTTCCGATTTTCCAAGACGGCGGACCAAAAAACTTGAAAAAATGAATTTTTGACATAAAACATGATAAAATAAGGACTTTTAAGAAGAAAATAATCATTCTAGGTAGAAACAGATACCCTGAAGGTATAATTTTTCATTTTCCACATAATATATTTTCCGATTTTCCAAGATGGCGACCCGATAAATTTGAAAAAATGAACTTTTAACTTTACAAAAGGGTTTTTTAGGGCAAAAAAACGAATAGTCAGTGGAAAATATTCAATTTTTTAACACACAAAATTTTCCGATTTTCCAAGATGGCGGACCAAAAAAGTTGAAAAAATGAATTTTTGACATAAAACATGATAAAATAAGGACTTTTAAGATGAAATTACCATTCCAAATAGAAACAGATACCCTGGAGGTATAATTTGTCATTTTCCACACGAATATATTTTCGGATTTTCCAAAATTACGAACCAAAAAACTTGAAAAAATAAACTTTCAACTTTACTAAGGGATTTTTTAAATCAAGAAAAACAAATATTCAATAGAAAATATCCAATTTTTTAACTTAAAAAATTTTGCGATTTTTCAAGATAGCGAACCAAGAAAATTGAAAAAATGAACTTTAAACTTTACAAAGAAGGTTTTTAAAACAAAAAAAAACAAATATTCGATGAAAAATATTCAATTTTTTAACTTAAAAAATTTTTCGATTTTCTAAGATAATGAACCAAAAAACTTGAAAAAATGAACTTTTAACTTTACATAAGGGTTTTTTAGAGCAAGAAAAACAAACATTCAGTAGAAAATATCAAATTATCATATTATATATATCATACAAAATATCAAATAACAAAATATCATATTCTGTTTAATTATATAAATTATAAAATAATGGAAAGTCTATATAATTCCGAAAGTTTACTATTAGAGACCGCTAACGTCGTGATTTATTATGGTGTTTGTAATTACATGAAGATTATAATATTTTAATTTGATAACTTAATGTATATTTATTATGTTATAATGGTAATATATATATTTATTTGATTTTATTGTTTTATAAATTGTGAGAGTACTTTAATTTAAAAAAAAAATTTTATATATAATTAAACATGTGTTAAACTATGAAAATTTGTTTCATTGTATATTATATGAATGAGTAAGCTATAACAATTGCTAATAAATTTTTTTTTTCATAATATTAATAAATGATTATTTTATTTATTTAGAATTGAGTAAAATCGAAATGCCTTCAAAAATAAATCTAATATTTAATTTTTCTGATTTAGACAAACTAACTAATAAGTAAGTATTTTATAATTTTAAAATTGTGATTTGATATAAATTATTAAAGTAATAACTGTTATTTCAGGAATGAGGTTATAGGAAAAGTCTATAATAAATCCAAATTTAGAAAAATAGTAAGGAATTCTGTAGAAAGTACCATATTCCATTTTGACATTGTGGATCTAGAAAAAAAATGTATGAGATTTTTTGCTGATTTTAAATTTTTTCCATTGATTGAAGTATGTATAATTTTATAATTTATTTTAAATAATTTATAATTTATAAATATGTAATATATTCATTTAATTTTAGAAAGGTAAAATTTATATTATTACCAATTTCATAATACGATTTATAAATGAAGGAGTGAATAACTTAGGAACAGCTTTTGAAGCAGATACATTGCCAAATACAGTAATAAAAGAACATTTTGACTTATCTAATGCATATACGTATACTCCAAGTGCGTTCAAAAAACTAAGTGAAATTGCAAATTTGGAAGATGATTTTATTATTGGTAAGTAGTTTTTATAAAAGTAAATATGAAATTGCTAATAGTTATTTAATTTATTAATTTTTTTTATAGATTTCGTATGCTATATTAAAACTATTAAAGAAGCAGAAAGTTTTAATCATAAGTTAAATAATCGAGTTGGTAATAAAAGAGAATTAGTTGTTACGGATGAATCTAAAGTAGAAGTGAGTTTTATGAATTTATTTAACTTTATAGTTAATGTTTAATTAAGTGTATAAATTAAAATTTTCATAATTTGTTTATGTTTTAGGTTACAGTAATGTTATAGAATGATTCTGCTTTAAACTGTACATTTAACGAATTAGATATTCTAACAATACGTACTGCAATTGTTCAAAGAAATTCAAATGGTGTCTAAGTGTCAATAAAGCAATTTTCAAGCGTAGAAAAATTTGAGAGTAATGAAGAATCTAATAAATTATTTCCAATTGTAGAAAAACTTTCAAATTAAAATGAGTTGAAACCGTTTCAGTACTTTCTACTTTAGAATCCATATTTTGTTGACAAAGAATTGTAATAATTTAACATTTAGTTTAATACGGTAGTAAGTTAATAGATTATTAAAAAAAATTCTTATATAAATATTTTATATAAATTATAAATTACAAAAAGTATAATTTTTTTAATAAACAAATTTTTTTGATTAATAATTATGTACTTTAAAATTAGCATACAGTTTATTTACAATAAAATTTATGCTTTTAAAAATTAAAATTTTTTTTATTTATTTTATTATGTGCTAAATATATAATTTGAATTAATTGAAATACATCTTTGGCAATGTATTCAATAAATTGTTTAAATTTTTTAAATTGAAATGTCATAAGTTAACATTTTTAAATAAAAATTTTTCAAGAATTGTACAAGCCAAAAAAAATTTCAAAATTTGAGAAAATATAAAATAAATAAATTTCAATTATTTAAAAAGTATGCATTAACAAAATTTTTAAAATAATTTTATTATTTAATAAATTAATTGCGTGTTTATTCTCATATATTTATAAAATAATAAACAATTCGCCGCGACCTGTATTTACTGTATTTACTCGAAAAGAAATAAACGTTTGACTGCCAAAATTTTAATAATGGATTGTATCGGTTTAATAGTATAGGGGCCATTTCATGGAGCGTTTTCTTACTAGATTCTGGGGTTAGAATTAACTTCAATTAAAGTTTAGTAATTATAACTAAAAATTAATTAAAATTTTGCTTGAAGTTAGTTTTCTGGATCCTGCTCGAGCAGAATTTTAATTAATTTTGAGTTATAATTATTTATTTCTATTTTAGTGCCCCTAGAATCTAATAAAAATACGCTACATGAAATTGCCTCTAAAAATTAACTAATACAATTTTAAACCAAATCAGACCAACTCACCAACATTTTTTTTCACTATTTTAAAGTATACAACAAATATCTGTATTCAATATTTTTAACTTTACCAATAAGTAAAAATATATAACATCAATAATATTATATTTTTAATCAATAGATTAAAAACTTTATAAGTCTAGTTAATAAATATCAATAAAAACAATAAAATTTATCTGTCAAATATATTTATTAATGAAATTTCAAACAATTTAATAATTATAGTTATACATAAGTAATCAAATAATCAAATCAAATTGGTTTAAATAAATTTTTACATTCTTATAAATTCACACTAAATTATTTAATATATATTTAAATTTAATATTGTCTATAATTGATTAACAAAAATCAAAACATTTAAAAAATTAAATATCACATAATAATACTATCCAACAATAAATCCATTTGTAATTACATTAAAAATTAATGATAATATTTAAGAAATTTTTATTACTTTTAACATTTTTATAATAAATAATTTGATATTAATTATATAAAAATATAATTTACTTATAACTTTAATATTCAAAATATTATTAACAAAATATTGTGCGAATATTACATCTATTATACAAATATTTACTTTAATTTTAAAGTTAAATTATAACTTTGGCTTTATCATAATAATATTTTACAAAATAAATATAATCCAATTATATTCAATAAATATATATGTATAAGAAGAAACAAATTTAACAATAATAAATTGTTATAATATAATTTATATATCATAATATATAATATGTAATAATAAACAAGCTAATTACTCGAACATATCAATAATTTAATTCAAATTTAAATTAATCAAACACATTACTATCTAAATAATATCAAAATAATATAAACAATTTATAATATATTTTTAGAAAATATAAACAAATAAATTAACCAAATAATAAATATATACAATTTATAGTAATCACTGACCGTTACTTTTGTTACATACTTAATTAATATTCAAAAAACTTTTTATCACTTTAACTTTAGGTTGATTGTCTTCATTACACTTAATTATTGTAGACTTGCCTACCGATAAATTCTTTCCACGACCACTTTTATTCACTAAAACATTACGAAGTATTAGAATGTCGTTTAATTTATATTTAAAATTGGTAGCATCCTTATTCCAAAATGTACATAATATCTACAATAAAAAAATAATTACATATAACTTTACAAATTAAATTAAATTTTATAAAAAACTAATTTCAAACAACATACTGTATCTTCGTGTTCATCTGATAATTCCACATTTAAAAAACATCCATTGTCACCAGACACTTTATAACGAAATCTTTCAACTTCATCAGGAATGTATGAAATGTAACCAATCGTATCTGTAAAAAATAATTTTTATTAAATTTAAAATATTTATTATATTATTACTTTAAAATTCTTACCAATAGGCGAATTTATTTTACAGTCTTCTACATCTCCTATACTTTTAATTGTATCTATTTTATATTTATAATCTTCAGTCTGTCCAACTACATTCTGAATATCGGTATCATCACTTAAAATTATTTCAAACTTACACTCCAAATTATTATAAGACTTATTAGCCATCCGTATAGTAAAATTACTGAATGTGTATATTTCATTTATCTAAAACATAATAAATTATTTATAAATATTATAATATTATAAAAATAGTTTAATAACGTTTACAAACCTTAATAGAATTGTTGTTGAGCTTACGAGTTACTTTACCAAATGCATACACTCTAACTCGACTTTTTGATTTATCTAATAAATCAATATAAATTGTTGAAAGTTCTTTATTATTATTAAATGTTTTGTGCACTCTAGATTTGTCCAAAATTTTTCCTTGTAAACAATAACTGAAATAAAATATTTATTATAATTAAATTAAGTAATTATTACAGAATTAAATTATTTATTTTTAATATTAAATAATTACAAACCTTTTAATATTGTCATGCAAGTTTGAAATATTGTAATTAATTAATTCGCTTTTATCATGTTGTAACTTTGCTTTTTTTAACTCCATCTCATTCTCTACAGTGTCATCTACTAAATCATCATGAGATCTTTTAATCGATGCCATTTTGATATTAACAAATTATTTTTATAATTCAATCTGTAAAAAGCAAAATCAAAATTTAAAAAATAGAAATAATTTAATACAAAATAACAGTCTTCTTTGAATTAATAATAATATTAGAAAATGAGTAGATTTAAACATTATTTCAATTTAAAAAAATTATGTATTATCTCATACACTATATAAATTAAAACGTGCAACACAAAAAAACAGGAAAAAACAACTTTCTACGTTACCTGGGGGTTTTCGAGGTTGAGAAAAACGAATTTATAAATAAAAATTTTCTTTTTTTCACCACATGTTTTCCGATTTTCCAAGATGGCAGACATAAAAAAAACAGGAAAAAACAACTTTCTACGTTACCTGGGGGTTTTCGAGGTTGAGAAAAACGAATTTATAAATGAAAATTTTCTTTTTTTCACTCCAGCATGTTTTCCGATTTTCCAAGATGGCGGATCAAAAAACTGAACAAAATGAACTTTCTACATTACCTGGGGGTTTTAGAGGTTGAGAATAACGTTTTTATGAATCAAAAGTTTAATTTTTTCACCCCAGCATATTTCCGATTTTCCAAGATAGTGAAACAAAAATAGCTAATAAAAATAATCAGATCGTATATTTCCCTAAATTTAGTGACTTTACTTCTGAATAAAATGAAATAAAATAATATGTAAATAAAATATATTTAATTTTGCAAATACATGTCAAAAATTACAGCATTAGAATTTTAAAATAGGCATAACAAGTTCCTAAATAAATAAGTACAAGGAGAGTTATTAATTGAAATTGATTAATTGTTTTTTTGTTTATGATTAACATTCGAATTAAATGTGCCTTTGAAGATTAAATTTTTACATATGTATATAGTTGCATATGTTAATTTTTTTATTTTATTATACTTTACAATTGAATACATTTTTTTACAAATTTCTTATTTTCTGTGTTTTAATCCACCATTTTGAAAAATCGGAAAATATTCAGGATTGAAAAAATGAAAATTTTAATTTATAAATTCGTTTTTCTCAATTTCTAAAACCCCCAGGTAATGTAGAAAGTTCCTTTTTTTCAGTTTTTTGATCCGCCATCTTGGAAAATCGGAAAATATTCAGGAGTGAAAAAAAGAAAATTTTCATTCAGAAAATCGTTTTTCTCAACCTCGAAAACCCCCAGGTAACGTAGAAAGTTGTTTTTTCCTGTTTTTTTTTGGTCCGCCATCTTGGAAAATCGGAAAACACGTTGGGGTGAAAAAATGAAAATCTTCATTCAGAAAATCGTTTTTTTCAACCTCGAAAACCCCCAGGTAACGTAGAAAGTTCCTTTTTTTTAGTTTGAAGATCCGCCATCTTAGAGAATCGGAAAATATTCAGGAATGAAAAAAAGAAAATTTTCATTCATAAAAACGTTTTTCTCAACCTGGAAAACCCCCGTGTAATGTAGAAAGTTTTTTTTATATATTTTACGATCCGCCATTTTGGAAAATGGGAAAATATGCTGGGGAAAAAAAATGAAAATTTTCTTTAATAAAAACGTTTTTCTCAACCTCGAAAAACCCGAGGTAACGTAGAAAGTTGTTTTTTCCTGTATTTTTTGTCCGCCATCTTGGAAAATCGGAAAACATGTTGTGGTGAAAAAATGAAAATTTTCATTCATAAAATCGTTTTTCTCAACCTCGAAAACCCCCAGGTAACGTAGAAAGTTGTTTTTTCCTGTTTTTTTTGGTCCGCCATTTTGGAAAATCGGAAAACATGTTGGGGTGAAAAAATGAAAATTTTCATTCAGAAAATCGTTTTTCTCAACCTCTTAAACCCCCAGGTAATGTAGAAAGTTGTTTTTCCTTTTTTTTTGGTCCGCCATCTTGGAAAATCGGAAAACATGTTGGGGTGAAAAAATGAAAATTTTCATTCAGAAAATCGTTTTTCTCAACCTCGAAAACTCCCAGGTAACGTAGAAAGTTCCTTTTTTTCAGTTTGAAGATCCGCCATCTTGGAAAATCGGAAAACATGCTGGGGTGAAAAAATGAAAATTTTCATTCATAAAAACGTTTTTCTCAACCTGGAAAACCCCCGTGTAATGTAGAAAGTTTTTTTTATATATTTTACGATCCGCCATCTTGGAAAATGGGAAAATATGCTGGGGTAAAAAAATAAAAATTTTCTTTAATAAAAACGTTTTTCTCAACCTCGAAAACCCCCAGGTAATGTGGAAAGTTTCTTTTTTCATGTTTTTAATTTATTTTATTCAGGGAGTCGGACTCTCTAATTCAGGGAGTTAACTCCCTAAATCAGGGAGTTAACTCTCTAAAACAGGAAGTCCGACTCCCTGAATTCAGGGAGTTGGACTCCCTGATTTATGGAGTCGGACTACGTGGTTATTTTTGTTAGGCAATTTTCTGGATCGTGTTCGAAGAGAATTTTAATAAATTTTGATTTATAATTAATTATTTCTACTTTAGTGCCCCTATAATCTATAATAAAAATACGCTCCATGAAATCGACCCTTTCATTTGCATCTGAGCAAAATTTTAATTAATATTTAGAGATAATTACTAGAGTTCAATCGATTCAACTCTAGAGTCCCCAGAATCTAGTAAGAATACACTCCATGATATCGACCCTTTTGATTCTTTATCAATTTTCATTAAACTTTCAATAGTGTAAGATATTCTTAAGACTTTATTAATAATAAATAAAAGCGATATTTTATGAAATCTCCTAAGTGCCATCTAGCGCAAGTCTGCAAACTTGCAGCCTTGTAAGAAGACAAAAATATTGTCAAAATCACAATTCTTGTCTTGTTACAAGGCTGCAAATTTGCAGACCTGCGTTAAATGGCACTAAGGAGCTTCCATAATATTTACATATGAGTGTTTGTTTAAAGCAAAGTTTGATTAGTAAACATACAAAAAATTGGATTTAATTTTTTTTTTTAATACAATTAGTAAATTCAAAATTTTTGAAATATTTAATTTTCTTTTTTTGGTTTTTTAAATCGCTGAACAAGAATTTGAAGTAATTTTTTATGAATAATTAATATTTCACCCTTAAATAAGCAAAAACACCCCTTTCCAGTTTCCACACTTTAAGCGATCTAAAACCCGTAAGAACCTCATTTGATTGCTCCAAATACGTAAAAGAGAAATATTAAATATTCAGAAAAAATTCTCCCCAATTCTTAATTAGCGACCCAAAAAACCCTGAAGAACTTAATTTGGTCAAATTGCAAAAATAGCAAAAACATCCCTTTTAGAGGTTGCATTGTTTAATGATGGCGGACCAAAAAACATAAAAATAAAGATTTTCTACATTACGTAGGATCCACCATATTTTAAAATTAAAAAATATGTTGGGGCAAAAAAATAAAAATTTTCATTCATAAAATCGGTTTCCTCGGCCCCGAAAACCCCTAGGTAATGTAGAAAGTCTTTATTTTGATTTTTTCTGGTCCGCTATCTTGGAAAATTGGAAAATATGTTGGGGCAAAAAAATAAAAATTTTCATTCATAAAAACGGCTTTCTCGGCCCCGAAAACCTCTAAGTAATGTAGAAAGTCTTTATTTTGTTTTTTTTTCAGTCCGCCATCTTGGAAAATTGGAAAATATATTGCGGCAAAAAAATTAAATTTTCATTCATAAAAACGGTTTTCTCGGCCCCGAAATCTCTAGGTAATGTAAACAGTCTTTATTTTGATTTTTTTCTGATCCGCCATCTTGGAAAATTGGAAAATATGTTGGGGCAAAAAAATAAAAATTTTCATTTATAAAAACGTTTTTCTCGACCCCGAAAACCCACAGGAAATGTAAAAAGTCTTTATTTTTATTTTTGCTAATCCGCCATATTGGAAAATTGGAAAATTAGAAAATTACACCCCTTTTAGAGGTTTTTTAACTAATTCAAGGGTGAAATATTAATTATTAATAAAAAATTCAACTGAATTCTTGATTAGTGACCGAAAAAACTCATACGGACCTAATCTGGTCGCTCAAAGTCCGTAAATAGATAAAACACTCCCTTTTAAGAGTAGTTTTTGATAATTTAAGGGTGAAATATTAATTATTTATAATAAATTAACTCAAATTCATGTTCAGCGACCCAAAAAACCATCTTAGGCCAATTCTTGGTTAAATCTAGAAACTCAGTATGCTAATATATAAAAAAAAAACCTTTTTAGGGGTAGTTTTCACAAATTTGAAAGTGTTCCGACAATATCTTCTGGGAAAGACTCCGATTTTCGTGATAAACAACCCAAAAAACATATAGTAGAGCAAATCTCATACCGGCAGTAGAAAGTTTAGAGTGGAGTAAAACATAACTCTAAAATAGTGAACTATTTTGCATTGTATGCGCATATTTTGAATGTAACATACCAACGCTTCTCGTAAATTAAAGATCGTAGCGCCCCCTCATACAGAAATATTACTATAAGCCGTTGTTGACCCTCCTCTAATATAACGCTTCTTTCAACAACCATTATAACAACATATAATGTATCAATTTCAATGTACATAAACACGTGGATACAAATAAATTAAAACAACATTAATAAAATAAAACATTCTAAGATATTAAAGATTGTAAAAATAACATAATATTCAAAAATTTTATAATTTTTTTTTATTAATAAGATTTAAATACTTTATTCAATTTAAAATTTTATTTATTAAAACTTCAATATTAAGTTTACTCAATAAAGTGAATTACATGATCATATATGATCATATAAATACTGTTATAAAAAACTAAATATCATTAATTATTTTACAAATTTGGTAAGTTATAATCAATTATAATAATCATATAATTTTTTTATAATTAAATACAATTCCTATTAATCAAACTGAAAAAAATTTAAATACCCAAATAATATCAATTAAAAAATCTAATATCATTAGTTCATATTAAAATAAATTTACTCAAATAAAAATTATGCAATTATTATTTGATTTTTTTTATTACTTAGTTTTTAATAATTAATATATTGAAAAGCCACAATTTTTTAAATTTTTAAATAAAATAAAATTATCTAAAGTATATCGCTTATTTTCATTTTATAACTATAATAATATCACATGGTCTTTTCTAACAATTGAAATGATAAAGTTTTTTCATATTTAAATTTTATTTTAAAAATTATTTAACATATACAAATTATTGAACATACATAAATTAAAATATTAAATATTAAAATTGACCTGAAATTGGTCTATTCAACTTATTTATTCGCCTTCTGATTAGCCGAATTAAAACTGATTGTGTAATTAAATTATATAGATTCAACGATTCAATATGCATATATTTAATTGATCTCTCTAACTTGAATGGGCATTTTTAAAATTGTGATCAACAATTATTTACAAAATCAATTATTGAAATTAAAACCAATTTGTGTTCTCAAATCAATTTTATTATTTTTATTAATAGCTAATTAATTATAATGGAAGAAGTTGTTGCTGAAAGGGATGGGTAAGTGTAAAATGGTTAATACATATATATACTTTTCATGCATTAAAATTTATTTAAAACAAAATTAAAACAGAGACATTTTTTTTTTTTTTTTTTTTTTTTTTTTTGGGCCCCTTCAAGAAGGGGCCTTTTTCGTAGGACGAGGAGAATGCATTTACGCATACCATACACGCGTACTGTATGGTTATGTGGGACTCAACCTCAAATTTGTATCTGGGGTTGCCCAGATATACACAATTGAGGAATTACAATACCCACTAAACTCCCCACCCTCCTGCATTTATGACAATGTCATAGAATCCGGACCGGGACTCCCTGTTTAGGTATTACTTCGGTCCGGAAACAATGCAGCCCAGGCATTTCTTCGCCATACCCTGTCAATAAAGGAGGAGATTTTCCTACGAGAGGAAACCTTCCTCCTTTTTTCCAATCAGTGTCGCCCGTACGTACTCTGCCACACTGTACCAGTTAGCGGCACTGCGCAGCATTTCCGGGACGACTACTTCCGGCCTCCATTCATCGAAGGGCGGTCGCCCTTCAGCGAAGCGAGGACACCCAAAAAAGGTGTGCTCAGCGGTATCCAGCTCGCCCGGGCAATGCAAGCACTCCGGAGATGTCACCTTGCTCCACTTGAAAAGCATATCGCGGAAATAACCGTGACCAGTTAGGAACTGTGTGAGGTAGAAGTCTACCTCTCCATGATCACGGTTCATCCAGCTTTCCAAATCGATGATAAGGCGGTGCGTCCAACGTCCCCTCGGGTCACCATTCCACCTATACTGCCAACATTCCATTGTGCGGGAGCGAGCGCGAACGGAAGCTACGTCGCGCTCTTCTTCCCCACGGTTGTAGATCGCCTGCCTTTCCAAGGCAAGCAGGTCGATGGGAATCACCCGAGCCACCACCTGGATCGCTGGCTCTGATACTGTCTTGTACGAGCAAGCGATTCGAAGTGCCCCCTGCCTCTGTACTGCCTTTAGTTTCTTGCAGTACTTTTTTATGCGGACATTGTCCGCCCACACCTCTGCACCGTAGAGCAAGATGGAGTTAACTGTCGTCATCAACAGCCTCCTCTTCTCAGATCTGGGACCGCCGATGTTCGTCATTAGCCACGAGAGGGACTTTGTCACCCGGCCAGCCTTTTCACAGGCCTGCTGGAATTGTCTATTGTAGGTCAACTTGTTATCCAAGAAGACCCCCAAATATTTGACCGATGGTTTGGTCTGGATCATAAGGGGATTACCTCCGTCATCAAAGCTGATGCCGAATATGGTATCAACCCTTCTCCGGGTCAGAAGGACAATCTCCGTTTTCGGGACTGCCAGTCTTAGTCCGTGATCCGACATCCAGCTATTGATAAGGCGCATGGCCTCATCCAAGGTATTCTGCTGGTCCTCTGGCTCTCGAGCTGTTATGGTTAGAGCAACGTCATCCGCGTATCCGATCATGGAGCATCCATCCGGGAGCTCAATCTTTAGCAAGCCGTCGTAAAAGGCATTCCACAGATCAGGACCCAGAACTGAACCCTGCGCTATGCCTGCGCTTAATACTTTACCTCTTGTGCCATCGAGCGTGTCCCAGCGCAGGTATCGGTCCCGGAGGTAATCTCTGAGTATATTTCTCAGATAATCCGGAACTCTGAATACCCGCTCGAGGGAGTGCAACATATCGTCCCACTTAGCCGAGTTGAATGCGTTTTTCACATCCAACGTGACAAGCAGGACGTCCGGTTTAATATCCGGCCGCACTTGTCTGGCCCTCATAACCACCTTCACGACCTGCTCGATGGCACCGATCGTGGATCGCCCCTCACGAAAGCCGTGTTGGTCGTCGCTAAGGTCACCCGCTTCCCTAATTGCTTGCCGCAATCTTCCTCTGACCATGCTCTCCATCACCTTGCCAATGGTATTTAACATACACAATGGTCTGTAAGATGATGGAGATCCTGGTTCACCCTTTCCCTTGCTTATCAGAGCCAGACGGGCCACTTTCCAGTCCCTTGGAAAGGCGCCTGCCACGAGGCACGCGTTAAACATGCCAAGCAGGAGACCAGGGATTACCTTTGCAGCCGCCTTAAGGGCTTCCGCGGGTATTCCGTCTGGTCCTGGCGCTTTCCCATTTTTCATTGACCTAATTGCCTGAAGCATCTCCGCCTCGATAAATAGCGGAACTTGCTCCCTCAGGACATCCAAAGCAGGGTGTTGTTGGTTTGGATGATCCGGGAAGAGAGCGTCCACTATTCTTTTGGTCGTTGCTTCATCCATCGTGTTGTCACATCCGGACTTAAGTTTGCCCATGACAACCTTATATCCCAGGCCCCACGGGTCGCTGTTGACATCATCTCTTAGGGACCGAAGACAGCGCGCCTTGCTGAGGCGGATAGCTTTCGCCAGCCTATGCTTGGCTTCCTTGTACTCTTCAGAGCGCGTAGCCAGCTCTGGGCGGCCATGCGCTCTTTGCCGTCTTCTGCGTGCGCCGTGACAGACCCGTCTTAGCTCCGAAATTTCTTCATTCCACCAGTACACGCTTCTTTTACCCTTCCAGGGCCGTTTACGCGGCATAGAGGCATCGCAGGCTCCCCTCAGAAGAGCAGTTACCCTCTTGACAAGGGTCTCTGCCTCTCGCAGGGTGGTCGGTCCTCCATGCCAGGCTGGGATAGACGAGAACTCTTCGCGAAGATAATCCACAAATCTGTCCTCGTCCATCTTTGACACATTCCAGCCTAGTGGGCGCTTTTTGTACGGGGGCCGATTAGCAACCCTATCACGCACTTTGAAGGTGATGTAATTATGATCGCTGCCATTGGCTCCATCCATCACCCTCCAGCCACCCACTCTTCCTGCCAGCCCGGCCGAGGCAAAAGTGACATCAGGGATCGATTCGCCAAAGCCTGGCCTTACGTAGGTTGGATTGTTCCCAGAGTTCATGACCACCAGATCAGTTCTAGCAGCCATCTCTAGGATCAACGGTCCCCTACGGTTCGTGGTTGGCATTCCCCATTCCACGGCCCTGGCATTTAAGTCCCCAGCAAATATGATATTGCCAGAGACTTCCCTTATCGTTTCCTCCAATGAGGCCAGCTTTGCGGTGAACACCCCAATAGTGTCATTCGGTGACAAATAACAACTAATGAAAGTTGTATCACCGCACTTTGCCCAGACGTGGCAATTGCCTTTTCCATGTCGTGACATAGACGTCTGAGCACGACCTCGTAGCCATATAGTTCACCGGCCTGTGTCATCGGTTAACCAGAATTGCTGGTTCCTATTGCGAAGCGGCTCGGATAGCAAGAAAACAGAGACATTGAAGGAGTTCTACAAAAGATAAGAGATATTACTCATTTCGATAATTTTTGCACGATGGAATTTGTACTTCTAACTACAAACGGATATATAGTTAAATGTAGAGTGTGGAGTGAAGAATTAGCTACTCATTTTAAACATATTTTACAACCAAATATGGTAAGTTTAATTTTTTAAATTTAAAATGACTATTTAATAAATTATATTCTAAATAATAATAATTTGTTTCAGAGAATTTTTATACGAGATGTAGAATATAAAAGAAGTAAACATAACTATAATGTTAAAGTACATCTAAAACATAAAAGTCAACTTTTTATTCTTGCAAATAATTAATAAAATATAATTTTTATTAAATTTTAAGAAACAATGTTAATATAATAAACATTATAATTAAAATTTATTATTATTATTATTATTATTTTTTAAAACAATATATTTTATCAAAAATACATTTGAATTTTTAATTAACATTCTAAATGCAACATAGAAAATTCCATTTCTTATGTTTTTTATCTGCCATCTTGAAAATTATAAAATATATTTTGGGATAAAATTAAAAATATTTATATACATTAAAAAATTTTTCTCAACATTAAAAACCTACAAATAATTTAAAAAGTTTATTCCATTATGATTTTTAATTCGCAATATAATATATTTACAATTAAAATATAATTTTGAATTAAATTAAGTAAATAGATAAAAAATAATTTTAAAATACATTTATATATCACAAATTTTTCCACTACACTGTAAAATTGGTATCATTTACCCTATATACAATCTATTTTTAAAAAAAATATTAACCTATAGAATTTTTGAAATTTTTTCCAAAAAAACGGCTTTAAAATATTAAAATAAAAATAAATATTATACACTAATTCATAACAAAAAAGCGGATATTTAAATTATAAATTAATTTATTCATAAAACTATTAATAAATAATGGAGTACATTTATTATAATTTTATTCAGAAACATTTGGAAAATAAACTTAAATATAGAATTTAATACTTACGTCACACCGAATTTAAATTTATCACTGTAACTTTTTTTCGATCAACTTTTCATAGCTGCAATTTTAGATATCGACTATATTTAACATCTATATTAATTAGCCAAACTCCTATCCGGTTAAGAATTTTTCACCTAGGTACCAAAATTTTTTAACCCTCCCCCCATCAAATCAACACCGGTTTTTTTACAAACTAATTTGAAATTAAATTCTGGGAGGTGTATTTAAGGATATCGTAAATTTTCATCCGGTTATAAAATTTTCACCTGTGTGATTTTTTGTTAATCAGCCGATGCAAATTAGATACCACAAGGCTATTAACATATGATTCAGTAAGCATCCTTACATAAATAGTTCGATCCATTTGCAATTTTTTTTGATTAATCAAAAAATCATCCTACACCTTATGAGCTGTTACTATAATATTAAAACATTAAAACAAAAGTTAATTAAGTTTAAATTGTTATAAGCAATATTTTGAGAATATTTTTATAAAATTACAATTAAAATTAAAATTATAAAATAAAAAAATAAGTTATATTGAAAAATTAAATTTTTGAAAAATAAAAGAAATGAAAAATAAAAATTTCACCAAAAAAAAAAAGAAAAATATAATTTTTAACAATATTTTTGAAATCAACATTCCAAAAAACCAAATTACTTCATTTAAATTTAAAAAAAATATCTTAAAAATTTATGTAAATTTCATAAATATTTAAGGTAATTAATGGCCATAATCACATTTTAAAAAATTTTGAATTTAATTTTTTATAAAATTTAAGAAATCAGTGATTTAAAAAACATTATTAATTCATTTAATTTAAAAGAAAAGTATTTTAACGGTTTATGTAAATTTTGGAAATATTTAAAGTAAAAAATGGCCTAATTCTCCTATAAAACATATTGAGTATAATTTTTGAAATCAATTAAGAAATCGACAATCAACAAAACCTAACCGAGCCTTTAAAAATAAAATAAGTTCTTTTAGTTAGTATCACTTTTTTTATACTTTTCTTTAAAAAACAAATGAAACCAACAGTATAAATGGGTTGGTATCATAAGAAAATGATATATATTAAACGCTGCCGCCGATGTCACCTGAACCCTTTGGGCCACATAGACATTTTGGGCCAATGTGAACCTTTTAGACCAAAATGAACACTTTGGACCAATGTGGTCCTTTTGTGCCAAAATGGACTTTTTGAGCCATAATAAACCTTTTGGGCCAAAATGTTCCTTTTGGACCAATGTAGTACTTTTGGGCTAATGTGGTTCTTTTGAGTCACAGTGGTCCTTTTGGGCCAATGTGGTACTTTTAAACCAATGCGGTTTTTTCTATATTTAACAGGTTAAAATGTAAATATTAAAATTATTATTTTAATATTAATATTAAAACTTTAATCTTTAATAAAGTTGTGTTACGATACCAAATCTACAACCACTGTCAAGAATCAGTGGTTTCAAAAAGAATAAGGTACGCCTTGCAAGTGATTAAAAATATACTATCGCAATATTTCAATCACTCTGCGGAGGTTGGCGCGCGTAACGCGCAGGGGGCGGAGCCCCCTAACCTATATATATATATATCTTGTTACCATAAGAAAAACATTGAAAACAATAATACCAACTTAAACAACATTGTGCCCTAAACAGCTCATATAATTTAATGGATATGTAATATATTCCTATATTTTTATGTTATACAATTTTATATTTATATGTAACAAAATAATTAAATATACATAATTATTATCATATTCTACAGAACGTAACGAAGCCCATCAACTAATACACCATTAAAATAAAAATATTTAAATATTTTTATAAGTAATTAATTAAGTGGTCTATTCACGAATGAAAGTTATTATAGCTGAAAAATATTCATTTTATTATATTACTAAACGTGGTATACATTTAAATACTCACATTGTAAATATCAGCATTATTGATAGAAAATAATTAAAAAATTTTGATCAATTTTCCAAGAATTTTTTTATCAGAATATTATGTAATAATGTTATAAACACAAATAAATTGAAGTGGATTTTATAAATATTTCTCGAATTGAAAAAAATGCCAAAGCCGATAGGATTCGAACTAAACTTACGAATTTAAATATTTTTATTTAATTTTATTTTTTAATTTGTATTATTATTAATCTTAAATTTTATTAACAAACAATAATTAACCATTCATATCTTAGAAAAAATTTGTAAGAAAAATCAATAAAAAATGAATGTCTTTACTATAAATATTTCATCAACTTTAACTTCCAAAATTAAATTCAAAAACCAAATTAACTGTACGCAATTAGCACATTCCATATATTTAAAATTTATAAATTTATATTAAATCTCATTTAAATATATTAAAAAAAATTAATTGTTTAAAATAAATTTCAAAAAATTCAAACATCAAAACTCAGATGTGCCTATTGGTTATATATATAGGTAATTAAAATTCTTTTCATAAAAATTAGAATACTCACATATCGCCGATTAAAACCAAATTTTACAATATATTTTAAAGTAACAATCAAAAATTAAAGTATTAGATAATAATTTAATTGAAAATATAACTAAATATTTCTTATAAATTATAAGAATTATTATAATAATTATAATAATTATTATTATTATTTTTTATGAATTTATCGTTCGAATTGATGAAATTAATTAATTTTAAGGCTTTAACGATGATTAACCGAACAAATGAAATCAATTTTTGATTTATTTAACTCAACACTGATAGGTGTACGAATTAATCGTATCTTTTTTTATTAAACCTAACATGTAGTATTTAGTTAACGATTTTTTCAAATCATTATATCAAATATTAATTTTTTTAAAAATTTTAATTTTCAAGAAATTAAATTTTTAATTTATAGAAAGATGTTAGATTGAACTGCTGATCTTAAAAAAAGCAGAAAAAATTTTTTATTTGAGATAAAAAAACTTTTTTTATTTGAGATAAAAAAACGGGCCCTGGGAGGGATTTGAACCCACGATCTCCAGTTCTGTACACTGGTGTTTTAACCAACTAGACTACCAGGGGGACCGCAGATTCTCAGCCTCCAGGAACGCTTTGTTATCTCAAATACAGCTGTTACGCATCCAAGCTGAATTTATAATTATTTTTTATGAATTTATCGTTCGAATTGATGAAATTAATTAATTTTAAGGCTTTAACCAGGGCCCGTTTTTTTATCTCAAATAAAAAATTTTTTCTGCTTTTTTTAAGATCAGCAGTTCAATCTAACATCTTTCTATAAATTAAAAATTTAATTTCTTGAAAATTAAAATTTTTAAAAAAATTAATATTTGATATAATGATTTGAAAAAATCGTTAACTAAATACTACATGTTAGGTTTAATAAAAAAAGATACGATTAATTCGTACACCTATCAGTGTTGAGTTAAATAAATCAAAAATTGATTTCATTTGTTCGGTTAATCATCGTTAAAGCCTTAAAATTAATTAATATAATAATTATTATCTTATATATATATACGGTTTTAAACACTTTTTTGTATTTAATAAGTTTTTAAAACAGTAACAATTAAACCATTTAAAAAAAATAATTTTTATTTTATATTTTGTAAAAATTACAATACTAAAACTTTTAGGGTATTTCTTTAAATCTATATTATTATATAAAAAATGAAAATAAGCCATATATTTAAAATCATATAATGCAGCATTAATAAATTTAAATATTTACATACAAAAGAAACATTAATATAAACTTTTATTTTAATTTTATTATTTTCCTCTATTTAATAAAAAAAAAATTTAACATCCTGATAATTTTTAAAATAAAAAAATTTTTTTAAAAACAACAACATTCATTAAAAACTAATAACTACCATACCCAATTATTTTTCACTCGATAAAATTTATAATGATTTGTACCAAAATCAATTATTTTTATGATGCCCCGGAAAAATATATTTATCACTTTTATCACTATAATAAATTATATAATTTCAGAATATATCATGCCAAAAGTAAAGAAGATGTCATACAAACAAAGAAAACAACAGCAGCGTGAACGAATAAGAAATGGAAGAATAAAAACATTAGAAAATGAAGAAAATAATTCCAATGATAATATTAATACTAGCAATAATAATTTTGCAAATAATTATAATTTTAAAAAATTATACACAGAAAATACAATTAAAGCAGGACAACAATTCGATACACATTGTAATAACATAAAATATAAAGAATGTCTTCAATGTGATAAAAAATTTTTTGATATCATACTAAAATCAGATAACTTATGTACTGATTGTTACAAATCTGACAAATATACAAATTCTAATAATATGAATCCAGGAACAGTACCAGATGAACTAAAAGATTACAAGAACTAAAGTTAATAAATTAAATTACAAGAACTAAAAGTTACATAGAACAGATGTTGATAGCTCAAATTCATCCCTTTATTACAATATATCGAATTAAAGGGAATCAATACGCTTATTCCGGCAATGTTATTAATTTTAAACAAAATATAAATGAATATATTAAAAAATTACCTATTCATCCAAATAAATTACCATCCACATTAATATTTCACAAAAAAACTCCAGAGGGTATAAGTGATTTCAATGTACGAGCCAACAAAATTAAAGAAGCACTTATTTGGCTCAAAATTAGTAACATTTATTATAAAAATATTGAAATAGACGAAGAAGTTTTAAGAATCTTACCAAATAATGGTAATATAATAAACTACATTGAAAATTTGAATATAAATGACAATAATTTAAATACTGAAACTTCTGATGTAAACCAAACAAACACCGAAATAAATTTAACAGAATCCAACATTCCTAACATCACAATAATTAATCAAAATAAAACAATTAACACTGAATTACATCTCGATTATCCATCATTAGAAAATGAACCAATTAATGAATTCACTTCAGAAGGATACATAACTTGTGCATTTCCACATTTATTTCCAAGAGGAGTTGCAGATTTCTTACAAGCACGTGAAATACGTGTTACTTTAGATCAATATTTTAAACACCTTATGAAATTTAAAGATCAAAGATTCGCAAAAGATCCTAGATTTAGATTTTTTGCAATGAACACCACAATGCGTCATGGTTTATTACAAAAAGCAGGAGTTTATATAAAAAAATCAAAGTTAGAAGACATGACAATTAATGAATTAAAAACTAAATTAATAAATGATAAAAATTTTTGGAAACATGTAATGGTTTACGCGGCAAAAGTAAGATCTACAAACAGCTATTGGTATCAACGAAGTGATGAACTATTAACCATGGTTAAACAAATTAAGAAACCAACAATTTTTTTTACTTTAAGTGCAGCAGATCATCAATGGAAATCATTGTTTAAATTACTATGTTCCGATACAGATCCAAATACTATTGATGATCAACAACGTAAAAAATTAATTCAAGAAAATCCATTAATTGTCAGCTATTTCTTTAAAGAAAGAGTTAATAATTTTATGAAATATGTAATAAAACCATTATTTGAAGTATCCGACTTCTGGTATCGTTGGGAATGGCAATTTAGAGGATCACCACATATTCATGGAATTTTATGGTTATCAAATGCACCATTATTTAATAATAAAATTCTAACACCAGAAGAAAGAGAAAAACTTTGCCGTTACTTCGATGATTTTTGTTTTGCAATAAATCCTAAACATGATGTAGGAATTAATCCTCCTGCACGTCAAAATTTTTCTGATATTCCAACAGATAATCTGGAAAATGATTTAATTATTAAATTATTTTTATTTATTAAATTAGATTTATTTATTAAATAGATTACAACGTCATACGATGCATGGTAAACACTGTATGAGATACAAATATAAAAGCACAACTTTAACATGCCGTTTTAATTTCCCTCAACAAGAAAGAAAAGAAAGCATTATTGATGATTCAGACGGATATTTACGATATCATCCTAAACGTAATGATCCACTCATATAAAGATATAATCCAATCATAACATCTATTTGGAGGGCAAATACTGATTTTTCACCAATTGCATCAGAAGAATCTATTTATTATTATATTGCTAAATATGCATCCAAAAGTAAAAAAATCTCAAATGATTTACAACAGTGTTTACAGGATATTTGTGCATCCATGTCAGATTCACTATTAGCAAAATCAGCAATTCAAAAATTATTCATTTCTACATTACATGAAAGAGACTACAGTGCGCAAGAGGTAGTACATTTATTAATGAGTTGGCCACTATATCACAGTTCACGGAGTTACGTCAATTTAGTAATTCAAGATGACGATTGGATACAAATAAAGGTGAATATATAATTCCTTACCAATAATATAAATAACAATTTTACTAATTATTTAAACATCTTTAAAAAAAATGAACCTACGTAATTGAACAATACTTATTTGATGGAACTGTAACTCTTATAATTATATTTTAAATTTAGACATAATAAATTCATTTTAATTAATATAAATAACTTATACACAGTAATTTAACGATTTACAAATCATCAACTCATGTAACTTCAAAATTAAAAAATTAAATTTAGAACACTTAAAAAAAAAAAAATAAACATTTTTTACGCACTCACTACATTTAAATTTACCCATATATGACTTTATATTATTATTCTAGGCTTAATTTTTTATTTAATTAATTTTTATTTTAATTTTAATGCAATACAAAGGATTTTTATAACAAACTTATCTATAAATATTCATTTTTATAAATTTAAATTCAATTAGTACCATAATATTTAATTTTACTTATAATATCAATAATGTACCTACAACTCAACTAGAATTTTTTTTTATTTTTTCGATTTGCGAATGAATGTTCGACTCCAAATAATTTTAATTATTTTAACTCCAAATCGAGAAACAATTTTACGCACTTTTCAACAGACTACTAATATAAATAATTTTTTGATTTCAGACAAATGAATCAAATGATGAAAATATTGATACCAAAACTTGTAATTTAATAGAAAAATATAAGATCAGACCAAAATAACTAAGTAACTTAACGTTATTAAATTTCGCTAAAAATTATACAATTGTCAAGAACAAATTTACAAAACGACGGAAAGAAAACATTGTTAGACTTTTTCCGCAATTTAAAATAACTAATAATTGAAGATGAAAAATTTTATAAACAACAATGTATTTTAAACATACCATTTTAAAATGATTATAATGATATTCTTCAATCATATGAAAATATAAATAAATGGAAGCAAATTTACGAAACATTAAATCTAAATAACAATGAAAATTTAGATTTAAACGAATTCGTTGAGAATGATGAAATTCCAGAAGAAATAAATGATGATCATATAAAAAATGCATTTGAGTTTTTATCAGGATTCCAAAATGACAATTTAGAAAGAGATTTAGGAAAAAGGGCGATAGATTTATGTTACAACTGGAATATGCCCATTGAAAACAAACCAACTGAATCAGAAATACATTCTTTTCTGAATACCTACAAATCTCAACAAGAAAAAAAAATATATAAACAAAATATAGAATCTAAAATATCGTTTACAGATGACCAAAAACAAATATTAAACTTGTTAGATACTCAAATAACCAGTATACAAAACGGTACTATGACAGCAAATAGTATCAAAAGAGTTTTAATACAAGGCAAAGCTGGTTCTGGTAAAAGCACAATAATTAAAGAAATGGTTAAAAGGATTACATCAAATTTCGGAGAAGATTCGGTTAAAGTAGTGGCATCAACAGGTATGGCATCAGTTAACGTAGATGGACTAACATTACATTATTTGCTACGATTACCTTTAAATTACAAGTTATTTTCTAAATTAGAAAATCAAAATGCAAAAAAATTTCAAACGGATTTGAAAGATTTGAAATTTTTAATAATAGATGAAATGTCTTTGATCGGTTTAAGAACGTTATTTCAGATAGAATCACGATGTCGAGAAATACATGCTAATGAAATTGACGAACCTTTTGGCGGAATCATAATTCACTGACTTGGAGATTATAATCAATTGACACCGGTTGGAGACACAGCAGTATTTAGTGATAAAAAACTAACAGACAATTTACAAACACAAGGAAGAATAATTTTTAAACAATTCCAAAAATATTATTGTCTCCAAACGCACACAGACAAAAGGGTAATCATACCCCTTACTCACAATTGTTAGATGAAATAGCAAATGCAGAACTGTCTCCACAAAATTATAACTTATTATATAACCGAAGAGAAACCGTTATCCCCAAAGAAGAATTAAACAATTTTAAAAACGCAATCCATTTATATCCAACGTGTGCACAAGTTACAACGCATAATGAAACATTTTTAAAAAATACGGGACATCCGGTTGCACGCATAGTTTCAATAAACACACCCAATATTGCCATGCGTTGCTCGGATGAAAAAGCAACAGGATTACAGAGTATATTATACTTGTCAAAAAACTGTAGAATAATGTTACGTACAAATTTATGGGTAGCAGGTGGATTAACAAATGGAAGCTTAGGATACATACGGGAAATAATATATGCTGATAATGAATCACGACCACAATTACCTCAAGTATTAATGGTTGAATTTGACAAATACAAAGGACCATTTTTGTATAAAAATTATTTCCCAATTATTCCCGTAGAAAGAACTTGGAAACATAATAATATTTTATGCAGTCGCATGCAATTTCCAGTAATGTTGTCATATGCTCTAACCATCCACAAGTCACAGGGGCAGACGTTAGATAAAATTTTCTTACACATTGGAGACACGGAAAGACAATTAGGAATTACATACGTCGGTTTGAGTCGAGTTAAATCAATTAATGATATAATTTTAATAAAAGGTTAAAACAAATATCGTTTTGACTCAATACGACTTTCAAAATCTTCTAATGTGAAACAAGCTTTCATGCAATCATTAAACAAAATTAATGAAGCAATTAAAAAATAAAATGTTGATTAAAAAATATTTTAAAAACAAATCATATATAATCTAAAATTAATTAATTAAAGTTATTATTTTGAATATACATTTAATTAATTACTATTATGTAAATAAACACGCTAATACGGTAAATGTACACATACAATATTTTGTACATTAAATATTTATTGTTTATAACAAAATGAGTTTGATTATTTATTTCACCTAATATACCCAATTAATAATATTTCAAATATCAAAGATCGTCTATATTTAGGAATAAATCTAGTGTGTTGTTATGCTTCGCACAGTCTATAATTGTTAGCAATTATCTAGTTTAAATAATAGTGATTTAAACCCTATCGATTCTAAATTCCCTAAACTACCTTTAATTAAATTTCTAGCGGATTCTGGAGCAACAGAAAATTTAACTCAATCAAAAGTAGTTTTTAAAACATTTAACGAGTCTGATTTTGGTACGATAAAATGCGCAAATAAAGATTCTTCTGCTGATATGAAAACGGAGGGAGCTGGAACGATATAAATAGCTTTTGATAATAACGATTTATTTAATTTAGAAAATGTAATATGCGCAAAAGATCTATCGGCTAATTTATTATCTCTTAGAAAATTCGCAGAATTAGGTTTAGGTATTTATCTCGATAATAAGAAAATTGATATTTTTGACCCTATCTCAAACGAAACTTTCCTATCAGGCATTTATAAAAGACCATATTGGATTATTGATGTCAAATTCATAATACAAGTAGTCTCGTTAAAAATAACAATAAACAAATATTTGTAAACTTAAAAGTTAACGATACGAACGAAAATACTACACCACGATATATAACTCGAAGTATAGCATCAAAACAATTACAAAATTTAAATAAAAACGATTCCTTAGAAAATATTGATAATGAAAATCAAAATCAGGTTATATCAGATAATAACTTATTAAAATAAAGCGAACATGAAATGGAAATTGAAAAACAACGAACTAACGAAATAAATGATACATCTGAAACGAATAATATAAATAAATATAAAATTTACGAAAATTCAAAATTCGATACTACTATTTGGGATAGAAAATTCCATGACATAGATGAACTGCCAATAACAGTAATTTCTGAAACGGAATCTCCTTTTAACGATAAATACGAAAAATTTAAGAAAAATAATTATGCATTACTGTGGCATGTTAGAATGGGCCATGCATAAATTGTATATTTAAAGGAATTACAAAAACGATTTCTTAAAATTAAAGAATTATCGCGTGCGATATTTAATGATTCATTATTAGATTGCGAAGTTTGCAAAATTGCAAAATTTAACAAACTTCCTTTTCATTTAACACGTAAACGAGCCACTGAACCTTTACAAATTATTCACTCTGGCATCATGGGTAAAATATCACCAAGTTCTTATCCTAAGGGATACAAATTTATATCTGTATTTATAGATGATTTCTCGAGGTTAGCAATAGCATTTCCTATGCAAACGAAAGACGAAACTGGTCATTGTCTTGAGGCTTTTATTAAAAGAGCTCGGAGATTATTAGCCAGAGATGCTAAATTCTGTTATTGACGTACAGATCAAGGAACAGAGTATACTGGTGGTTATACGATAGAACTATTAATTAAACTTGGAGCTGAACAGCAACTGGCTTGTCCAGATACTCCTGAACATAACGGAGTAGCTGAACGATTTAACCAAACGATCCAAAAGAAAGTAAGAGCTTATATGTACGATTCTAATCTTCCCAAAAGTATGTGAGATTTAGCACTAGGAGCTGCTGTATATGCATACAACAGAACTCCTCACCAAGCAAACGAAATGATAGTACCATTGGAAAAATTTGTTCCAAAACATAGTTACGATATGCCGCAAATAAAAAGATTTGGCTGCATAGCATACATAAAAGTCCAAAGAAAAACCAGTCCGAAATTTAGATATAAAGGTCGAGGAGTTGTCTTTATAGGCTACTCGCCATCAGGTTATCAATTTTTGACACCTGAAGAAAATAAATATTATGAAAGTAGACATGTAAGATTTAACGAAAAATTACTACCATAAAACAAATTGCTAGCGGATTGCCTATACAACTATAGAATTCGTTAGTAATTGGGTTAAAATTCTATTTTCACAAAATATGTAAAGATACAGTTAATCATAAATAAAAGTTTTTTTGTTTAAATATATTTTTTTTTATTTATTTACAGATCATAGAGGAAAAATTCCTGATTTTGTTTTTTTTTATTTGATTAACTTGTCTCTACTCTACGTAAATGATTGCCCATTGATTAGCGGAAAAATGTTACAGTTCATGACACAGATTAAAATCAATGATTGCCCATGAAATAGCGGAAAAATGACCAAATTAATCTTACAAAGAAATATTAACCCTTATATCCCTTATAAATTACCCTAATCCCCCCAAAAAAAGAGGAGAAATGTGGTAAAAAGGATGTAAGTTAATGAAATTTTTTTTTTATTTTTTTGCGCTTATGAAAATTTGAAAAGTAAAGATTATTTTCTTTTACCCAACCTAACTCTTAATAACATGTAAATAAAATTTTTGTAAATATAATTTTAATTGTAAATAGTTAGTTATAAGTTGTTAGCTTTATTAGTAATAAAGTGAGTAAGCTTGGGTTATGGCAAAATTATTGTAAAGTATGATGTATGATACCGGATGAGGGCTTTTGTCCCAAACGCCCCCCCTTAGGGGAGGGCTATTATAGCGTTGCTATAAGACCCGGAAATGCTAAATTTCATAAGTGCGCGGAAGATTATTGTTGCGCGGACCTCGATACTAGAAAAAGCACATTTTTATAAAAAGAATAATTTTGATAAAATTAAATTAATTGATTAAGTATTGAAAAAGTAGTTTTAGTAATTAAAGATTAATATATTAATGATTATTGATAATAAATAATATTGCCGCGTTAAGGATTATTAATCAATTACAACTTATATTAACTGGTTAATCGAATATTGATTACAAGATCCTATTAGCGGACATCTTTATTTATTGGATTTTTATAGTTAAAGGAATGATATTTATGGAAGAAGTCTTATAAAAATGGGATCAAGTTTATTTAATAAGTAATAGAAAAGTTTTGCCTAAGGAAAGATTAGCAAGATAATTAGCAGAAATAAAGGTAAAGAAAATAATTGAAATGGTCATGTGTGTGTCGCAAAGAATTGAATTAGTGAAAAGTGACATTTATTATAATTATTGAAAGTGATGAATTAGCGGTTAAAAATTATATAGACAGTGAAATAGATTAAATTTAGATTATAAAGTGTAAAATATTAATGAATAAGATTTTGAATAAAGTAGATTTTTGTATATAATTTTGAAAAGATAAATTAGTTAATTTTTATTACAGGTTATACCCCTTTTACCTCCCCCTCTTCAGCATTATAGTTAAATTCCCGCGATCCAAAGAATAAAAGTCAATCATGTGCTACCGTTTCGATATACATATTTTATCGCGCGCGCATGTTTACACGACTCCTTTTTGCTTAGAAACTTATATAATTTTATTTGAAATATTAAATAATAATTGTGGTCATTCCGAGAGGGCGGAAATAGCCACATTATAATTTGAAGAACCTTTTCGTTTCTTGGTCTATTCTCGTCGGGTGCATCGGAAACAGAGCATCAACTACTGTCCTTGCTTCCTAACTCCGCTATGCCAGTTCCAAGCCCGGGGCTCTATTCTACAATGAATAGAGAAGGAGGAGGAGTAGGCCTGCAGGGGACATAGGATGGCAACTTCGTGGTCTGGTCCAAAAAGCTGCTTCGGCGGTCGGGTCGGTCCATATGTCCTCCCGGGTAGTTAGTAGCCACCAGGGATAAAAGAATAGTCCTTGGAGGTGGAAGCTAGGCCGTCCAGGATCCATAGCGTGGTCCGGTATCCTATGCTCGTAGCTTTGGCAACTACGCAGACCCTTGCCAGGGTAGGTCTAGCGGAGGGTTAGTAGGTTGCCTTGAAATAACTTTGACAAAACAGAAAAGAGGGTGATCGAAGACCCACTATGTCTGCAGAAATGACCTACCAAGCCTTCTGGGCCTTCTAGGCCTGGGCTTGGGAGTTGATTCATTTCTTCACCCAGTGCTCAAACGAGGGCTCCGGTCCTGAGCTTGGTTAACCAAGTTCGAAGAGTTACCCAAAGTGAGCTCCGGTTCATTTTGGGTGACTTTTACTAATTGAACTATAGACAGGCTTCTTCCTATAGAATCTATAGTTCCGCGGGTGAGGGACAGAGATCCCTCATCAGGTAGTCATCGCGCTACTGCTCTGTGGATTCTGACTTGACGTCACGATACTGACGCAGACGGAACACGGCCAACTGGGGCGGTTGGTGAGCAGATCACGAGAACTCCCAGACTTTCGGGTGCTCGTGTGATGAGCTCCTATTTCTTCAAGGATTTTTACCAATCGAGTGCTGTTGGCTGTTCAGCCTCGTAGCTAATAAGGTCAAGCAGGGCGATTCGGACCCGCCTGGTATAGTCCTCTCGGTACACCAACGAGGGGGCTATACCCGCTTGATCAGGGAGTCCGGTGCGCCGGCAAAATGAGGGCCTCCCAATGGGGGTCTTGAGTGGGTGATCTCGGTCACCGAAGCTCGAATGCGTTACCAAGAGTGAGCTTCGGCTCACTTTTGGCCTTTTAGTTCAAAATCCAGATCGGGCGGGTCTGGTGGGCTCACGCCTCCGCGTGGTTCCCCGCGGGTAGATTTGGAAACAGGTCTAGCTAAAGTGAAGCCTTGTCGCGAAACCCGATTTATCGGTTCTCCTCTTGTTACGGAAGAATAAGTTATGAGAGGGCTAACGATAATAGGGAACGCCAGCGACAGAACGATTTTTCCCGGCTTGGTTGCTGAGGAGAGGTCTAGCGAGGTAGCAGAGTTTGGGCTCTGTTGGTTCTAGGTCTTAGGATCTAGTTCCGGGATATGCTCCATTGTGATGCGAAATGCCCGTACAAACATTAGTTGTCCTTGCTTTTTCTTCGTCCATTAGTGAGCTAGCCGCGAAGCCCCTTAGCTTCTTCGTGACTATCTTGAAGCCCAATCCCCAGGAATCGTTGTCCACTTCGAGACATAGGTTCCTTTCATAGCGGATCTTACTGGCATTGATCGCCCGCCTCAAAGATCGCTTCACTCCCTTATGAACTATCATCAGTTCCCTTGCTTCTTCTCGAGACTTGGCTCTAGTTGCTCTTCTTCGCGTTATGTGGCTTTGTCTGCGTAGCTCTGCGATTTCTGTGTTCCACCAGTACACAGGTGGGTTCCTTCCATTAAACCTTTTTCGAGGCATTGAAGCGTCACATGCTTTTTTAAGCAGCGTCATTACTTCGGATACTACTTTCTCCGCGTCTTCCTTACTTCCTACTCTGCGGGGTTTCATTAGAATTGTCCTTTGTCCCGTCATTAAAACTCTTATAAGTCGTTCTTTGTTCAGCTTATTAAGGTTCCAGCCTCTTGCTTTTGGCCTATATGCCTCTACAGGAGCCCCCTGAGACAGCCCGTCTCTCATGCTGAATTTCGAACGAAATGTAATTGTGGTCGCTCGCAGTAAAGACTTTCATAACGTGCCAATTATTGACCCTCGTACTCAGCCCTTCAGATTCGAAGGACGTGTCTATTATTGTTTTAACGTAGTTGGGCCTTCTGAAGGTTGTAGTGTTACCCACGTTTAGAATAGCGAGGCCCAACCTTGATACCATTTCTAGTGTCGCTGCTCCCTTTGAGTCAGTATAAGGCATACCCCAGTCAACAGCTTTGGCGTTAAAGTCACCTGCAACAATTAAATTGCCGCCCGCTTCTCTCGCGAAGTCCTCTATGTCTGCCAACTTCGTATAATAGTTCTGTATAGGTCCTGTTGGGGTTAGGTAACAATTCACGTACGTTATGGCTTTGCTTCTAATCCACGCAAAGCCCCTGCCCCTTCCTGATGCTTCAACGGAACATTTCCAGGATTCGCGACCCAAATAGCTGCTGTTCCAAGTTCATCCCCAAACCAGGTGGTTGGGTTTCGATTAGCTGCTGGGTACTGCCCGCTGATGATCCACAGGTCAGCCTTGATCTCCCTCTGAATTCGGTACATAAGCTGGTTTGCGATCCAGCTTCTATGCATGTTTCCTTCGACTACCTTGATCATTTTGTGGTCGCTTTTCCTTTCATTTTGGCAGCTTTGCATATCTCTAAATATTAATAACAACAACGGAAATAATAACATTAATACTATTAATGCTAATAACAATTATATGATACCTAATAATCATCTCCCTAGGAATGCTCCCTAGGTACTTCTGCACCAAAGGTCTTTAGGGACTTCTGCACCAAAAATTCCTAGGTACCTCTGCACCAAAGGTCGTTAGGGACTTCTGCACCAAAGGTCTTTAGGGACTTCTGCACCATAGGTCCCTAGGTACTTCTGCACCAAAGGTCTTTAGAATACTTCTGCACCAAAGGTCTTTAGGTACTTCTGCACTATAGGTCCCTAGGTACTTCTGCACCAAAAGTCCCTGAATCGAAAATATTCTAAGTCCATTTGACCCCAACGTCAATTTTTCACCCCCCCCCCTAAAAGCGTCAATTTTTGACCCCCCCCCTAAAAGCGTCAATTTTTGACCCCCCCCCTAAAAACGTCAATTTTTGACCCCCCCCCCCTAAAAACGTCAATTTTTGACCCCCCCCCCCCTAAAAGCGTCAATTTTTCACCCCCCCCTGCCAGGCCAGACTTTTTCAAATACCCCATCCAATGAACATGTTCCATGTTAATAAAGTTAATAATATGATAAAAACTACACTGCCATTAGAATCTTTCCCTTCTAGGAATGATAAATTACTTCATCCTTTGAAAGATACTGTCTCCGTAGATATAAAGGATACATCTCCCTTAGTTGGTTTTGGATTGGAGATCCCATTAGATGCACCAATCAAGGATATAAAATACAAGGAAAAAGCTACAAAAACACGCCCTAAAAGAAAATCTAATACAATTCCACCAATTATTGATATATCTATAGCGAAAACAGATAGGGAAGCAGAAAAGTTTACGAATAAAGAAATCGATAATTCCGATACTGCGCAACAATATTAATCCTGAATATACGAGTACTTTTATTGATATAATTACTAAAAAAGTAATGTTAGCGAATTCAAAAAGAATATCTCCAATTATTACACTCAAAAGCTCAAGCCTCATTGGGGATAAAGCTGATTTTTTTATTGACGCTGGATCGCAGGTAAGTTTGATTAAAAGCTCAGCACTTAAAGAATCTACATATATTAAAAAAAATTCAATATTAAAAATTTGTAGTATTACTAACGATCATGAATATACTAAAGGGGAGGTTACAATATACCTTGAGAATCTCCTTTGTAATTTGCATGTTATCGATGATATATTTTGTATGGATACCCCTGGCCTTATAGGTTAAGATATCCTGGAAAAATATAATGGAAATATTGACATTGCAAAATTGCAAATTCATTTAGATCCATCTGCTATCCCCTTTAGGGAAAAAGAAAAATTTCTTATTCCACCACGTTCTAAACAAATTATTTATGCTGATATTTCTAATGCAAACATTATAGAAGGATTTTTGCCAAGACAAAATATTCACCCTAATTTGTTTTTGGGTGAGAATTTAGACAAAAATGATAATGGTAATGCTCAAGTCATGTGTATTAATACATCTAGCTAACAAATAAAAATCGATACACCCTTAGTTGCATTAGAACAATTTGACCAAATAACCAAATAAAAGAAATAAATAATGGAGCTTATCTAATTAATGATAAACTTGTAGAAGGCTTGGAGAGGGAACAATTTGTGAATACTATTTTTGATTTACTTTATAAAAAGGATTTACATAAAGAAGAAATTAATCAAATTCATAGACTGTTCGAAAAATTTCCTGAAATTTTTTATATAGAGGGTAGACCTTTTACGTGTACCCATTTAATTGAACATGAAATTAATGTTACATCACAAGTACCCATTAAGTGTAGAAAGTATAGACAACGGCAAGAAGCTTTAGAGAAAAACATAAAAAAATATTTAGATTTAGGAATAATAGAAAAAACTGTTAGTCCTTGGACTTCACCTATTTAGGCGATTCCTAGAAAAGCGACCAAAGATGAGAATAGTTGCAGATTTTCGCGAATTAAATAAAATCACTTTAGATGAAGTATATCCGTTAGTATAATTATATGTCATAATAGACTCAGCTTCTTCAGCATTTTATATCAACTATTATATTATATTAACTATTGACGCGGCTCTTGCATGTTTTCAAAATCTATTAGCGCCCTCTAGTAGAAAATATACATCTTTTAATGCCCCTAATGGGAAATATTTTGTACGTATGCCTATTGGTTTGAAAACAAGTGCGCAGACGTGGTGCAGATTATTGGATATGGTATTTGCCAGCCTATTAGGTCATGGTGTTTTTGTTTACCTGAAAGATATTATTATTTATGCAAAATCACTTGAAGGTCATCTAAGACTTTGTACCAAAGTATTTGAACGTATTAAAAATGCTAATTTACTGCTAGACCCTAAGAAATGCTTATTTTTACGAGCTCAAGTGTTAGGACACATTGTGGGTTTCAATAAATTAAAGCGTAACCCTGAGAAAATTTCTGCAGTTAAAGATTTTCTTATCCCTAATACACTGAAAAAGCTTAGTTCTTTCTCAGGATTATGCAGTTATTATCGAAGATTTATTAATAACTTTTCTACTATAGCCAAGCCATTGTCTGGCCTTCTAAAAAAAGATCAGGAATTTATTTGGGGTGAGAAGCAACAAAAAGCCTTTTTAACATTGAAGGAAAAACTTTGTTTTGACCGAATTTTGGCTACGCCAGATTATTACAAACGGTTTTTTATAACAACGGACAGCTCAGACTTTGGTTAAGGGGCTGTTCTTGAACAACATAATGAAAATAATAAACCACGTGTTATAGCCCATGCGTTAAGATAATTAAAAAAAATCTGAATTAGCGTTTTCTACGTATCTTAAGGAATTATCTGCTATTATTTTTGGCATTACCTAAGTTAGACCATATGCATTTGGCAGACATTTTACCGTTTATACAGATCATCCTTCTCTAACCTATTTAAAGAAACAGAAATATACGACCTTAACAGCTCGTAATTTAGCATCAAAATTAACCGGTTATGACTTTGATATAGTCTTTAAAACAGGTAGGACTAATTTAGTTGCGGACGCCTTATCAAGAAATATTCCAACGAATACTGATCAAGAAGATCCAGATATGCCAAGACTGGATTTGCTAAAAAAAGCTGAGAATACAGATTTTGTAGACTCTTCATCGTCGCAGAGTACTGATTTTCAAATACGAAAACTTAGAGCTACAAAAAAATTTAATGGTAAATAAATTACATTAGAGGAAAAAAATTCCTCAAATTATGAAGTATATGTCCCTAAAAAGATTATAATTAATAATCAGAATTTAAAAGGTAACAAAAGAATTACCAGAAATATGCACAACAATAATGTAAATGATAAGAATAATGTTGAAATACCTAAAAAGATAAATAAATCCCCGAAAAATATAAATCAGTTAATAAAGCCAGGCCCGAAATTCGATAAGCCTGAAAAAGTTAATGTTCCTACTAAAAATATGATTAAATTGAAAGACTGGATAAATTTAAAACAACAAAAAATTATCCTAAATCGTTTACCTAAGAAATCCCCACCTGATTCCCCTTTTCATAATAAAAATATAATTGTATCGAAAGACTGAATAAATTCAAAACTACCAAAAATTATCCTAAACCGTTTACCTAATAGATCCCCACCTGATTCCCCTAAGAAACGTAAAGCAAAAGAGATATTACAAAATACCCCAAGGTAGCGTAATATTATTTATGAGAATAAGAATGAAAATGAAGCACCAAAATCATCTATTAAACGCTAAATATATGAAACTAGTACAGAATCCCCCAAGAAACTAAATATAATTAAAGAAAAGTTTAAAGATCTTAAAGATCCAAAAATTATTTTAAAAAAATTACCTGATAGATATATTAAGGAATTGTTACAAAAACGGAAAAAGGATAATAATAATTTAAATATTTTGAATAATAATAATAAACATTTTGATAATGATATAAATATGAGCAAACCTATGGAAGTTGTTGAAAAAGAAAATGATGAAGAAAATGAGGCAGGACCTTATTTCCAGTTACTTTTTCCTGAAGAAAGCAAATTTCTTCACCAAGGTACATATGATGTAGTAATTAAAGGTGAAAAACTTAATAATAATGAAGTAATTAATATTGAATTGAAAACACATAAAAATAAAGTATTGAAGGAATTTAAGAATAATAAAAATTTATTTAATAATTTAAATAATAAAAAACCTAATGAAAAGAACTTTACTGATAAAAATTCTGAAAATACAAATAAAAAGAAAAAAATTATAATTAATGAAAAATTTAATGAAAATATTTTATTTAATGAAGAAAATTGAGATAATGTGGAATCTAATGATAATTCTGATGTAGAAATGGAGAAAATTCACCCATATAAACAAAATGATGATTTTTACTTTCCATGGTATGTACAAGCAGACGAATGTGCTGAAAATATGGACCTTATAAAATACACTAAAGTAGATAAGACTGGGGATTGTTTATTTGATAGCCTTATAATTCTAGCTAGTTTAAATCTGAATATTAATGAATTAAGAGATACTTTGAAAAACAGTAATACTATTCAATTTTGTAAAAATCCTGATCAAACTTATACAATTTTGGATACCAAATCAGCTTGGGGAAATAAAGATGTTATATATATATTTTAAGAAGAATTAAATCAAAATATTTGCGTACATATGTATAATTTTAGTGTCAAACATTGTCCACTCTACTGTAATAAAACCAGTAATATGATCTGTAATCATTTCCATTATTTTTTTTCTGTGTTTATTCTTGATTTTTTTTTCCCGAAGTTTTGGATTGTAATTTTTATGTTTATATATATAGTACCTGAAAAATATTTTGTGTTATGTTATGATTTATATAGTTAGATGGTTTATTTTTACGGTACATACAGCATTTTATTAATATAAAAAAATAATGAAGATAAACATATATGGGATTAATACAAATAAAAAGAAAAGAAAAGTAGAAGGGTAGGATTTATTGAAATAGAATTGAGATCTTTTTAAAGGCTTGGAAATGTAGAGTTAAACGACAAATTTGTTACATATTATTTAAAAGCAGACGTGATATTTATTTAGTGATTGATAAGTTTTTTTTTTTACATGAATATATGGTTTAAAGTTATGTAAAGCCAACAGATATAAGACATTAACATTCACTGATTAATTAGTATTATATGATATGCTTATATGTATAAGTTAAATACATTTTCTTTTACTTCGTTTATATATTTACATTTTAGTTTAGAAAGTTAAGTATTGTAATTATCAGGTTATTACTCAGAATTACATTTCTTCAATAATATCTCTTTCGTCGGGTACTGCTATTTCTTCAGCAGGAAAATCCCGTGTCCATCGATGATTTGTACGTCGGAAAAAGGGTGACCGTACTACATGATTGGATTTAGTTTTCTGTATATTCTCATGCGTACTAGGGGAAAAAGGCGAATGAGCATATACTCGGTATATGGGCATGGAAAAGATCCATTATACTGTTATCACAATAAACATATAAGGGAGGCCGGTTACTTCGATTTTGCAGCAAATATAGTCTTTCAAAAGTTTGAACTAGAAGTTGATGATCCTCTGGTTCGGAAGCTATAGAGATTAATATTTCTAATTTGGGTAGATGGGACATTAGGAGCAATAGGCTTAAACCCACGAAATCTAAATAATTAACATCTAAATACTTTAAACCTGCTAGTATTTGTAAATTACTATAATTAACATCAATAAAAGTGACGGATAAACACTCTAAACGAGAAAGAGAACATAAACTCATTAACCCGTAAGAACTTAATAATAAACACCCACTTATGTCTACCTCATCTAAAAGGGTAAGTCTACTGCAAATTATGGAGAGTTCAGTATCTCCTATGTTACTATAGGGTATACTCAACACAGTTAAAGACTGCAGATTGTAAATTGAGGGATTTGTTGAGTTGTTGAATAATAGGAGTTGATATATCGAGGTGTAGAATCTTAAAATTTGTAGATTTGGGGGTAAATTATTGATTAGGTCATAGGAAATGTGACCTCACATACAAATACTAGTAAATTAATATTCAGGGAGGTAAAATTCATATTCTTTAGGCCCGGAAGCGGTGGATAATGTAAATGAGTCTACTTCAATGGTCAATATTTGCATATATTCAAGAAATTCGGGCACACAGGTCAGATAATCGGGTTCCACGTAGTGAAATTTTATGGCCCTCAAATGATCCCTACTATATTTCATTGGGGCTACGTATTGAGAACGGAACATGAGTCGCCCAAAATCAACGGCTATATATTGTTTATGTCGCATGAAACAGCAATAACATACGTGATACCAATTGTCGCTATCATAATTAATATCAAATTGAATATGTTTTACACATGTTAATAATAACATCAATTTAACCAATAAACAAAAACCTAAAACTCTACTAGACAGGATAGTTTCTTTCTTTTCTAGGTTGATATGATTATCCCTGGCCTCGGTAACACGTAGGGTAGTTATTCGATGCCCATATTGCTCCGCTATATCCCTTATACACTCATTGTGGATTGCATTTTCTTCAGTAACTCGGAATTCAACAAGTGCGTTATTGTCCATCTTACTTTTTTTCGTGATGTTTATTTTTTTTTATTCAATATTTATATTTCGATTCTAATAACTTCCAACCTGGAATTTTAGATGTATATTGTTAAGCGGCACAACTATGTCACAATGAAGCATACATGCAGTTAAGATAAATCCCAAATAAAAATTTACAATTTAAAACTAAGGATGCAGGTATAGGTTTCAAGACGGATGATATTTTCATAATAAATAGTATATATGTTTGGGTTTGATTTTTTTTTTATTATTTAGGGGTGGTATTTAATTTTTTTTATATAAATAAATTTACAGATATATATTATAAAAAAGGGGGATTTTAGTTTCTTTTATTTTTTTTTACAAATATAGAACTGCAGGATTGATAACCTCACAGTATTTTCATAATCTTTGACTCTCACCATTAATTATAAAATTTTATCATATATTACTTTTACATAATTAATTAGGAGGATCTCGAGTCCAAAGCATGTTTCCTCTGCGAAATAGTGATAATCGTTTGGCATGTTTAAGTACTTGACACTTTATAAATTCTGAAGGATCAAGATTCATTAGATTCTTAGTTTGAATACGAACCGCTTCATAATCTTGTAAATCAAATAGGAATATTATACTGCGATTACAATATACTGTTAGAACTGTTCTGTCATGATCATCTAAAAATTGAAGCCTACCATTTTCCAGAACTTCCATAAGTTGATCAATATCCCTAGGCTCAGAGTATATGGTATTGACGATTTGTAACCGAGGTAAAGTGCGTAATATAACTAGCAGATCAATTTGCAGGAAACCCAGGAAACTAACATCTAAATATGTCAAAGTTTCCAAAGGTAGTAAATGTTCACATCGTATGTTTACATAAGCTACTGAAAAACTAAGCAGTTGATTCAGTAATCGCAAATTCTCTAATCCAGCTTGGGTCAGCAATACACATCCGCTAATATATAGCTCTTGAAGTCTGGTGAGATTGGTGCATATGTGGATAGGCGATGGTGGATAGGCCTCTATCCTGCAAATTTGAATAAGGAAGCTACAGAGCGGTGTGATTTCGTAATTTTAATAGCGCAGAATACATAGTATAGCCATAGTATAACATCAATGGAGCATCCACTGGCGAACACAAACTTATAATATATACATATACACTAGCAAAAGTGGGAGGGGGCGGCTCCGCCCCCCCCCCCTGTGTCACATTTACCTCTGTTTGTGTTGTTTCAAAAAATCATTTTTCATTGCAAATTTATAATTATGCAAATACATTTAAACTATTCAGAGCAGCGTAGGTGAAACATTAATGAAAATTTATAGGTTCTGATTGATTCTCTAGTTATAATAGAGAAAATAAAAATATTTAACTGAGTACGTATAAATTAGTGGTGCGAAATCAAGTTATACCAATTGTGACAGTAAATTTTAATCATATTTTTTAGGTATTTAACTTTTCCAGCAAATTTTCAAAAAATTTTATATATCCTAAAAATAGTAAAAATTGAATATCTCCAAAAGTAAGAAAGCTGAGTCACAAAACTATAGCCTATGTTAGAAGAAATTTTGAAGAAATTTTCTTTTTTAATCAAATTTAACTATTTTACGTATAAATTAGTGCCAAACCAATTACATTTATCACATGTTAAGGGTACTGTCTGCCAGTTTTGAGTAAAAATCACGGTTTTTTTCTGAGTAGTTTTCTCAAAAAGTTTTTTGCATAATAAAAAAATTTTTTTACAGCTATTTTATACACTCTTAATGAACACAAAAAAAATTTTTTTTTTTATTATCTCATTTTTTACATAAATGAGATGAAGCTGAAGTTGGTGCCTAAAAAAAAAGTTCCGAATTTGCCCACATCAGAACTCGGTTTAAAATCATCTGAAATAAAAAAAAAGTACCATAAAGTACATGAGTTTTTGCTTTTAGTGATCTACAATCAATAAAAAATATTAAAAATTAAAAAAGTTATGAAGGTAATTAGAAAAAAGTCAAAATTTGACCATATTTTTAGCCACAAAACAGAGCCTAGAGACCAAAAAAATTTACCGATCAGGTTGATTGTAGATCAGAAAATGTAGATGTAAATGTTTCATAACAAATCGATTAAAAAAAAAAAATTTGAAATCGGACCAATAGTTTTTTTATCGTGTGGGCAATTTTCAAAGAGTTCGTTTCGAGAAAAACGCGTTTAAAGTTTCGGATCTTGTATTCTTGCATAGTAATAATTTCACTTTTTGGCGCTGTCATTTCTTTATTATTTGTGGGATTCATTTGCAATTTTTTTTCCATATTCTTGAATACTTTTTGAACAAAAATCAATTAAAAAAAAAAAATGATTTTCAATTTCAAAACTGGCAGACAGTACCCTTAAAGTACACACAGACACACAAATAAATTATTAAAAATAGAATAAATGTAAGAAAATGAAAAAAACTTTTTTTACCAGCTTCAAAAATATTTTATAAATTTTTAAAGATACCTCCGTTTAGAATAAAAATTTAGGAGAATACAAATAAATGTGTGCCAAATCGAATACTACCAACTTGTGACAATAAAATTTGTCAATAGTCTCGAGATATTTCAATTTTTTTTAATTTTTTAAAAATTTTATCAAGTTTAAAACCACTGAAAATTAGATATCTCCAAAACTACGATAGCTGAACAGAAAATTTTTGGCTTATGTCACCCGCAGACTTTTTATTCTTAATTTGACACCAGTTTCATGCGAATTGGTTCGGCGGTTCTTATATATAGTACTAGCAAAAGTTGGAGGGGGGGCTCTGCCCCCTGTATTCCATTTACTTCTGTTTCTATTGCTTAAGAAAATCATGTTTCACATTTAAACTTCATGTTATTAACTGGCTATGTAATTTTTTCGGTATTTTTTAATCTAGAGAATTTAAGGCCTCATAATAAAAATTTATCAAATAATTTTCAGAGGGGCGCACACTGATTCAGAAAAATAAAAAGCGGCAAAAAATTAGCTTCAAGCGAGGTTTTAATGAATTTCGATGCGGTTTGCGGCATTCAGTTCCTAAAAATGTGTATTTACCGAAAAGTACGGCAAGAATTTCTGATTATTTGAATTTTCACCCCTTAAGTACTTAAAACTACCCTTAAATAAGAGTTTTTTTATAACATTCATTTTTTGCAAAAATTAGTTACCAATCACTTTTATAACTATTATAAACATTAAAAATTGTGAATTTTCATGAATTTAAAGTAGAAGAATAAAAACTGCCCCTATTAAAACCCTCTGAAGTACCTCTGAAACTACCCTTAAAATTCTAAGGCTATTTGCATGTGCAACTCAATTTCTTTGAGTAGTTTCAGAGGTACTTTGGGTTTTAATAGCGGCAGTTTTTCTTCTTCTGCTTTAAATTCATGAAAATTTACAATATTTAATGTTTATAATAGTTATAAAAGTGATTGGTAACTAATTTTTGCAAAAAATGAATGTTATAAAAAAACTCTTATTTAAGGGTAGTTTTAAGTACTTAAGGGGTGAAAATTCAAATAATCAGAAATTCTTGCCGTACTTTTCGGTAAATACACATTTTTAGGAACTGAATGCCGAAAACCGCATCGAAATTCATTAAAACCTCGCTTGAAGCTAATTTTTTGCCGCTTTTTATTTTTCTGAATCAGTGTGGGGCGTCTTTATAGTCCTAATAGTTTGTAGCGTAAACAATATAAATTGAAAATAATACAGTCATTTTTAAATAAAAAATCGTACATTTGACTTCTGGATATGCAAAATCTAGTTTTTCAGAGGGCCCTAATTTTTCGTTAATGATAATCTCGATTAACTAATTTGTAAAAAGAATTAATTTATGATACAACGTGAATGTTTTTGTTTTCTAAATAGTAAAGAATCTATAAAATTTTTGAATTTTTCTCTATTTTTTTTAATTTACTCCTAATTATCGAAAATTTTTTTTGAAAATCAAAAAAATTTTTAGACTCCAAAAAAATTTTACACATTTTTACAGAAGCGTCCATTTTTTATGCAAATTTATCTGAATAAATGTCATCTATTTCTAATAAATCTTCTCTCACCTTAACATGTTCATTCGGAAAAGTTGATGGGCGTCCTCTTAGATTTCGTATAAGTTCGTATAAGTATAGTCAATCTGAATTTTTGTGTTTGTGCCCATAAATTAGAAGATTTAAAACATGCTGAGAATTCATCTGCCGGTGTCCCACGTGGTACTATAGGCAAAGTTTTCCTAAAATCGCCTGACAGAATCACAATTTTTCCTCTTATTAAATTCTGATTACTCTTTAAGTCCTGCAAGGAGAGGTTTAATGCCTCGATTGATTTCTTATGTGACATTGTGACCTAGCCCCACACTATTAACTTACTCCTTTGTAATAGCTATTCTCTATTACTATTTTTGCTTATGCTACATGTTGGCGATTCCTGCTCTGCAATATTTAAGGCTAACTTTAATAGATAATGAGCAGTTTTTCCAGCTTCCAGCAGTGTGGCTGCAATCCCCGATGATGCCATTGCTAATGCTATATATCCTAAGTTTCTGGTTTCTGATACTTTTTGCCGATACTTTTATATTGGTTTCCGTATTATAAGCTGGATTAATTTGAGGTATGTCAAATCTATATGTATCGTTTCCTCTCCAAAATATCAAAGTATACTGTAACGCATCGTAAAATCTGTTCAGCTCAGATATTCTGAATAATGTATTATTTCTTTTTTTTAAAACGATGTCTCGTGGATTTGTTATTTCATGGTATATGGTCACTATTGATATTGAAGGCGCATTTTATAATAAAATTATACTTCAAGAACTTTAATTATTGATAAAATAAAGCTTTAGCCCTTTTAAGAATTTTTATATAAGTTATATTATATATATAGTTTTTTTTTTATATATAAGCCTATTTAACTTTTAAATAACCATGTATAATTTAGTGATAAAATAAAAATTATTTTAAGTTACGTGTGTTAAAAATAAATAAGACTAAGTTTGGATAAACGAATTTTACTCTTCTTATTTAAAATAAAAGCATAATATTATATATAATCCTTAGTTAACATAAAGAAAATTTTTTTTTACTTCAAGTAGTTTGAGAATTGACATATAGAGAGTAGTTTTTGAAATATAGTTAAATTTTACGATATTATACTTTAGTATAAAGTATTAAATTTTGTTTATGAGAGATTAACATTTTTTTAAAGGGGAATATATACATGTAAATTTAAAAGTGAAAAAACATTATTACTAACAAAAGTTTAAGTTATAATTTTGAGGAAATTGCGTTAAATTTTGATTTTTTTCTAATCCAACTCACTAAAACAGGTTTGAGTTCTAAGAGTTTATCTATTTTCTACTAATATGACACCTATAATTAATTTTATTAACAATAAAGTATGATAGCACCCTAATGATCATGAATTTTGATACATATATTTGACAGCAGTATTGATATATATATTTTAATCTCCCCTTATTTGGTACACATTCTATTGTTTATATACATGCAAGAAACATGGCCTTAGGAAAATTGAACGTTTTATTGATTTTATGGTGGTTAATTGGTATATTTGGTAGGTAAAGTTTTTTTTTTTTAATATTTATATATTTTATTTACTTTTAATATTAATTTATTTGTTATTACAGGAATCAACGGCTGCAAGGAAGGAGAACTTGTTAAGAACAGGGAATGTGTAAAAGCGTTTAGCCTAGGTGAGGACTGTACAATCCCACTAAGCTTTTGTTTTTCTAAGCATGCTATTTGCAATGAAATATGCAATGCAAGGAACAGTACTTCAAGATGGATTACAGGTGTATCCATACTGATGAAGTTGATATAAAAAATTTTCCTGTATGAATTTATTGGTTCTTGGCTGTTTTTACGTTTGGAGGTATTAGTGTCATCGATGTGGTCTCCTATAAATGTTATAGAAAAAGAACCGTGAGAGTGGATACTAACTATCTTTTCGATTCCCTAACTGAAAGTACAACTACTATTCAACCTCAACCCCATGCAGTATCATGTATAAGGTTTAAATTTACAGTTCAATTTTTCATGTATTATAATGAAATTGTTTCATGTAATTAATTTATTTATCAACAAAAAATGTTTGTTTAAGACAATATGTAATTTTTTTTCATTTTACCCTTAATATTTGTTTTCCTTCCCCAAATATATATTTATTAATGTTTACAAGATATTCAGGTTTAAATAAATTAATTTTTTTTTAATTTTAAACTTTTTAATATATTTTATGAATTTAAAATGAGAATTTTTTTTTAAATACAATAAATAATAATTTAAAATAATTGTGAAACACATAATAATTACATTTTACATACAGAATTTGTCTTTTAACTCTCCGCTAATTTTTGAGACAACCGGATTAATAACATCCAAAAACATTAAAAATTATACGATAGAACAAGTTATTCTCACTAACTTAACTGAAATTTATGATAAATTTTGCTTCAAACTTATTTCATACCAAGAATAAACTTATTTAAAATACACATACATTTTTTTTTGAGTTTCACTAAGTCATTTGATAATTTTGTAAATATTGCACCCTTTCCGTTAAATTAATAGACAGTTTATACACATTGCCATATACTTAAATATATATATATTTAACATCCTACTTATTTATTTTAATAATTATAATAGAGATAATTTTATACAACATATCTAATACAATTTACACTAATCAAAAAATAACTTAACTATATATCCAATAAAATTATTTTATTTTAATCACCACACTAATTTTTTTTAAACTACACATCACTAAAATTAGACATCACTAAATTCAATAGTATTGTTTTTTTGTTTGTTTTGTCTTTTTCTAAAAAATAAAGATTTTTTAATCAATAGAGTTTTTACTACTTTGGATTATTTGAACGTTAATCCTGGATCCATTTCTTTATAGATTTCATAAATTGTATCCCTAATCATATAAATATATATAAATATATATATATATGAGCAGGGTTACAAAAAATTTCCCAAAAACAGGAAGCAAAAATGAAAAAATTTTTTTTTTAAGGTACGCTCGTTTTTGAAGTGTCATTTTGTAGCTAAGACCATGCAGATTTCAAATAGTTGAGTGATCCAAAAAAAACTGGCTCTGCACATGCCCAAATTTGCAAAAAACTGCCTGAAAATGTTGTATTAAAGATTAATTTTTTTATTCTTTTTTCCTTATGCTATTATTAATTTTTTAAGGAATTAGGTAATACAAGCATGTGCAATATAAATTAAAGGATCCTCTAAAAATATTTTTTATTTGTATTTTGGCATTCTGGTTGCCAATTATTTGTTATAAACAAATTAGTGCAAAATTAATGAGATATGCTAAACTTTTTTATAATATGAGAAAGAACCGCAAAGATTCGTAAAATATGTGACCAGGAAGCTGTTAAGGGAAATTCTTAATGGAAAAATTACATATAAATAGTTTAAACAATACTTAATTATTTAAACAAATTGTTTATAATTTGTTTAAACAAAAAGTTTTCGAAAAGTAAGTGTGACAGCATTATTTATGTATTTTTTAACATCGCAATTATTATTTTTATGCAAATTTTTCTAAAAAATAACAAATAAATAGTTTAAACAATTTCTAATTGTTTATAATTTGTTTAAACAAAAAGTTTTCGAAAAGTAAGTGTGACAGCATTATTTATATATTTTTTAACATCGCGATAATTATTTTAATGCAAATTTTCCTAAATAATTAACAATTAAATAGTTTAAACAATTTTTAATTGTTTATAATTTGTTTAAACAAAGAGTTTTTGAAAAGTAAGTGTGACGGCACTATTCATACGTTTTTTTACGAGTTGATTTTAAATTTTGAGCTATTATTTTAATAAAATTACTGTATTAACATTTTTTAATATCAACAATTAAAAAAAAAAAATTCATCTAAGTCGCATCAATTAAATAGAATTTAAATGTTAATAGAGTATTTTTTTTAAAGTAATAGCTTAAAATTTAAAATCAACTCGTAAAAAAATGTATGAATAATGCCGTCACACTTACTTTTCGAAAACTCTTTGTTTAAACAAATTATAAACAATTAAAAATTGTTTAAACTATTTAATTGTTAATTATTTAGGAAAATTTGCCTTAAAATAATAATCGCGATGCTAAAAAATGTGTGTATACTGCTGTCATACTTATTTTTCAAAATATTTGATTAAATAAATTATAAACAATTAAAATTGTTTAAACTATTTAATTGTTAATTTTTTGGAAAAATGTGCCTTAAAATAATAATCGCGATGTTAAAAAATATATAAATAATGCTGTCACACTTACTTTTCAAAAACTTTTTGTTTAAACAAATTATAAACAATTAGAAATTGTTTAAACTATTTATTTGTTATTTTTTAGAAAAATTTGCATTAAAATAATAATCATGATGTTAAAAAATACATAAATAATGCTGTCACTCTTACATTTCGAAAATTTTTTGTTTAAACAAATTATAAACAATTTGTTTAAATAATTAAGTATTTTTTAAACTATTTATATGTAATTTTTCCATTAAGAATTTCCCTTGACAGCTTCCTGGTCAAATATTTTACGAATCTTTGCGGTTCTTTCTCATATTATAAAAAAGTTTAGCATATCTCATTAATTTTGCACTAATTTGTTTATAACAAATAATTGGCAACCAGAATGCCAAAATACAAATAAAAAATATTTTTAGAGGATCCTTTAATTTATATTGCACATGCTTGTATTACCTAATTCCTTAAAAAATTAATAATAGCATAAGGAAAAAAGCATAAAAAAATTAATCTTTAATACAACATTTTCAGGCAGTTTTTTGCAAATTTGGGCATGTGCTGAGCCATTTTTTTTTGGATCACTCAACTATTTGAAATCTGCATGGTCTTAGCTACAAAATGACACCTCAAAAACGAGCGTACCTTAAAAAAAAATTTTTCCATTTTTGCTTCCTGTTTTTGGGAAATTTTTCGTAACCCTGCTCATATATATCTAGAATGCCATGTTCTGGGAACTTCGTTTCCGGGAAGTTCATTTATTCATAATGCCATATTTGGGGAATTCCCTGAAAATTTATTTTCTTTTCGGGGAAGTCCTAGAAAACGTTTGAAATGGTTTCTGGGAGTTCCCAGAAAACATCAAACATTGTTTCTGGTAATTCCCAGAAACATCAAACATAGTTTCTGGGACTTACCCGAAAAAATCAAACATTGATACTGGGAATTCCCAGAAAATGTAAAAATTGTAGTTTCTGGGAATTGTTCGGAAAGTCGATACAAGCAAGTTATTTAGCCATGCGTGATTAATAAGTAAATGGTAAGTAAAAAATTAAATGGGAAGTAAAAAAATTACAATTATAACATACAAATATTGCCTTGGAGTTCGAAATACACCTTTCAAAACGAAAAATGCATTACCATTTAAAAAGTATTTTTTTTGTAAGGTAAACGCGTACTTTAAGCATAAAATTTACCTTGCGGATAATTAAGAAAAATTTTAACAAGTGTATTTATCTCTGAGTCCAAAAATAAATTTGAATTTGGAAAATAGAAGCTAACGTTTACTGATATTTTGTCATTTTACACATCACAACCTAAAATTAACCTTATTGGCAAAGTATGTAAAATCTACAAATACACTTTCTAAAGTATCAAAATTTATTATAATTTTCGAGAAATAGTATAATGAGGACTAATTACGAATTAAGTGTTTATTAGAAATAGCAATATGTAAGTGGTCCGAAGAAGTCTAACGTCTAGTCTATTCTAGTTAAAATATTAATAATAATTTACAAATAAGGAATTATAATATATCAAAACATTTTTAGTATTGGCTTAAGATATCTAAATTCCTATGATCCTAAATTCTAAAGTAATAAAATAATATAATAAATATTTTAAAGTATGTAAAAAGTGTAATTACATAAGGGAAAAAGCGTCATAAAATAAATTTATAACCAGACTTAAAAATACTTTCATAAATGGAGTACTTAAGCCGATAACTAATGTCAGCCAGTTAAACTGTATCAGCCTTTGACATACAGCATATTAAAAATTACTGAATTTATTTTCACTGATAAATTTTATTTTAATTATCATTTAAACGATAATTTTAAAATCTGTTTGAAAATATCATAATTTCTTTTTTAGCATAATAAAAAAGAAATTATGGTATTTCAAAAAAGATTTAAAAATATTCTTTTTTTTCACATAATAATATATGCATAATATGTTAGTAACTTTTTCAAATGAGTTTAAATTGATTTATTTTATGTATTCAGTCCAAAAAAATTTTTTATCAATTTTCCAATAATTTTCTACAAAATGTTTGATATTTACTACATTGAGTATTTAGATGTATACCACGTTTTGTAGTAAAAATTAAAAATTATTAACATCATTTGTTCGTAAAGACCAATTTCATTTAATTAATTATTAATTTTTTTAAGTTACAAAATAATGTATTTTAAATAAGTTTAGTTTACTCAAATAATTCTTTTATCGCTCGATAAAAAGGAGAGTGTTTACAACGCAGTATGGAGAAAATAACAATTTTTTGCTCGTGAAGGTTGTTATTTTCTCAATTATTATTTTAAGTTAGAAAACTGTTTAAAAAACAAGACTTTTTAAACAGAAATTTTTCTTATGAAAAACTCTAAAAAACTATAAAGTCTTGTAAATTTTTAAAGAGCTATTCAATTTAAAAAAATTAAAAACAAAAATCCCTGCATTGGAGAAAAATATTTTCCAATGTCTGAAAAACAGGTAAAAATTTGAAAATTCTTGTTGGGTAAAAGACATTACAACTGTGATTAAATTGTAAAGAGAATTAATTGATAATTAGAAAAATCTTTGAAAGCAAATAAGACTTTTCAGATTTTCACCAATTTTTCCAATGTTGAAACATTTTTTTCCAAAGCAGAAATTTTTATTATTAAATTTTTTAAATTAGGAAGCCCTTTAAAAATCAAGGACATCAGTTTTTCACTGATTTTACAGCCGTACGAAACCTCTATATACAGCCCTGTATACAGTTTTTCACGGTAAACAGAAACTGTACAGAACTTTAATTTTTCTTTTAAAGTAAAATACTAATTAGCACGTAAGAAATGGAACCTTTGGATGCGGAACATAGTCAGGGGAATCATACACTATTCAGAGGAGCAAAATAACCATAAAGGATTAAATGGGCAATTTGACCTAAAATAAAATTGTATGGTAAAAGGTGAATGCCGAGGGTAAAAGTAGACTCTAGATGTAAAAAATGGGTCGCAAATGATAAACTAGATTATCTAGTGGCCCGTTTGGCACAATTAAAATCCTTATGTATGGATAGATCTCCAGGGATAAAAATGGACTGGAGGGGTACAAATTATGTCTAGAATGATAGTACAAATACAAACGGATAAAATAATCCATCCAGGGGCTTCATGGGCCCAATCAGACAAAATGAAATTCTGATGTATAAATTGATCTGCAAGGATGAAAATGGACTGTAGGGGTACAAAATGGGTCCAGCATAATAAAATAAGTAGTACCAGATACAAAACGGCCAACCAGGGGACTATTGGGCCCAATCAGGCAAAAATAAAATTCTGATGTACAAATTGATTCCGATGTATAGATTGATTTTGGAATAAAAATAAACTGTAGGGGTAAAAATGACTTTATCATGATAAAATAAATACCAACGGGTAAAATCAGCCATTAAGCAAGAAATCGAGCAAAAATGAAATCCTTAAGTTCTCGAGACAGATAGTTTTCTTTGCAAAATTAAATTTTTACGTAATATTCAAAAGTAAAGATATACATCATTGAAGATAAATATATTTCGAATTCATATAAAAAACGCAAAAAAATACTATGAAAAATAGCTCCAGTAAATTTACAATAGTTTATTAACGAAAAATTAGTAGATTTATTAAAATAAGTAAATCTACAATTTTCATAGAAAAATTACACAGTTTTAAAAATTTACTAATTATCTCTAAAATGATCTTAACGTAAATTTACAGAAGTTACCTTTAACAACAAAACATAAACAGTAAAAAAGGCAAGTCTTTTTGTCGTGATTATTATCATTAAATAAAAAATATATGATGCAGCTTATCAGACATACCTTCGGATGAATCTTATTTTAATATATTATTTTGAAATGCTTGTGTGATTTTCGCACTTTTTAACGAAGATTGCGCAGGCCTTAATCTTCATGAAAAAGAATTGAAGTAGCAACTGTTAATAGAGTACTGAAGAGGAACATGTTTTTCTTAAGTACTCTGTTACCGAAGACCACAACAAGAGCAATAATTAAACACAGGAGACGTAACTATCATCGCTAAAAACGGTTAATATCACGTGACTATATCCAAATAATTTATAATAATTGCTAAAAAAAAGGAATTAAAAAAAAATGTTAAGAAACATTCTCTTAATTTCAAAAGAATTAAAAAAAATATATTCAATTTGGTTTTCTGGGAATTTATTAATATGCAATAAAAAAAAACATCATAGAAAGATTATTTGATCGAAATAGGACAATTTTAATGTTTTGTTGGAACTAGAAATTAAAAATTAAATTATACATAATAATCCAATGAAGTCAAGCAGATAACTTTCGAAAATTATATTGTACTGACCTAGATATATTTCTAATTTAGTGAGCTTTACAAAAATATGTAAAAATGGTTATTGTGACAGTGAACAGTAAATAAAGCAGATGTGAGAGGTTAAAATATTCTTTTGCTACAATTTTTAAAAAATAGTTAATATAATGTTAAAATAAGAATTTAAATGATCATATTAACATTTGTTAGAAATAAGAAAATTAAAATAAATGTTACAAGCAATTTACAAGGGAACGGAATTTGGCACTAAATTTCGAAATTATAAAAATTAGAGGCGTAATGTTTTAAACATAAATAATATTTTACATAGCCCCTGAAGGGTCGAAATCTAAAAAAATTGCTGTAATCTAGTCTTTTTATGGTTCAATGAAAAGCTTCTCGTATAATGTACTTTTTTCGAGCTTAGAATACACTTTGATAAAATATTTAGCGTATAATATTTCATAAATTTGATAGACAACCTGATTACAGTGACATTCCAGAATAACGAAAATTACAAACCTGGGAAAAGTAGTTGGTTCAAGATATTAAATCTATAAATAATGTATATATTCCTTTCGTTTTCTGGGAAGTAGTACATCTTTTTTAATGCATTCTTGGACTCAACTAAATTCAGCTAATACTGAGATGTATTCTCAATAAGGGATATTTTATTAAAGAAGATATGCTTATATTTGATCAATTTTTTTGAAAAAATTTTATGTTATATTCCAACTAGTATTTTAGAATGAAGAATTTTTAATAAGTAATTACATCATTAACAAGTTAATTATAGCGATATAGGATAATTTAGATCTTTTGCTGAAACTAGAAATAAATACTTAATACTTAATAACTATACTTAATTATATTTAAATAATTACTTTGGGTATATTACAAAAATATTAAAACCTGGTTATCGTGACGCTGACCAGTAAATAAAAGTTTTATTTAAAAATGACAGCCGTAATTTGTTAAACAAAAATAATATTTTACCTAGCCTCTGAATAGATGAAATATAAAAAAAAAGCTGTAATCCAGTCTTTTTATGGCTGAATGCAAAGCTTCTCGTATAATGTACTTTTTTCTAAGTATGAACACACTTTGTTAAAATATTTAACTGAGAATATTTTATAAATAAAATAGACAAACTGATTACAGTGACATTCACAAATAACCAAAATTAAAGACTTGGGAAAAGTATTTGGTTCAAGATATTAAATCTATAAAAAATTTATGTATTCCTTTCGTTTTCTGGAAAGTAATACATCTTTTTTAATGCTTTCTTGGATTCAACTAAATTCAGCTAAATCTGAGATGTACTCTCAATAAGGGATATTTTATTCAAGAAGATATGCTTATATTTGCTCAATTGTTTTGTAGAAATTTTATGTTATGTTCAAACTAGTATTTTAGAATGAAGAATTTTAAATAAGTAATTACATCATTAACAAGTTAATTTTAGCGATATAGGATAATTTATATCTTTTGCTGAAACTAGAAATAAATATTTAATTTATACTTTATAATCCATCGAAAATAAACATATAATTTGATAAAACTCTGTAGTTCTGATCTAGATATATCTTAAACTTTGGGTATATTACAAAAATATTAAAATTTGGTTATCGTGACATTGACCAGTAAATATAAGTTTTATTTAAAAATGACAGCCGTAATTTGTTGAACATAAATAATATTTTACCTAGCCTCTGATTAATCTAAAAAAATGGCTGTAATCCAGTCTTTTTATGGATTAATGCAAAGCTTCTCGTATAATGTACTTTTTACTAAGTTTGTTAAAATAATTAACTGAGAATATTTTATAATTAAAATAGACAACCTGCATGCAGTAATATTCAAGAAACGCCAAAATTAAAGACTTGGGAAAAGTAATTGGTTCAAGATATTAAATCTATAAAAAATTTATATTTTTCTTTTGTTTTCTGGGAATTTAATATATTTTAAAGGCTTTCTTGGACTCAACAAACTTCAGCTAAATCTGAGATGTACTCTTAATAAGCGATATTTTATACAAGAAGATATGCTTATAATTGCTCAATTTTTTTGTAGAAATTTTATGTTATATCTAAACAAGTATTTCAGAAAGAAGAATTTTAAATAAGTAATTACATCATTAACAAGTTAATTTTAGCGATATAGGATAATTTATATCTTTTGCTGAAACTAGAAATAAATATTTAATTTATACTTTATAATCCATCGAAATTAAACATATAATTTGATAAAACTCTGTAGTTCTGATCTAGATATATCTTAAACTTTGGGTATATTACAAAAATATTAAAATTTGGTTATCGTGACATTGACCAGTAAATATAAGTTTTATTTAAAAATGACAGCCGTAATTTGTTGAACATAAATAATATTTTACCTAGCCTCTGATTAATCTAAAAAAATGGCTGTAATCCAGTCTTTTTATGGATTAATGCAAAGCTTCTCGTATAATGTACTTTTTACTAAGTTTGTTAAAATAATTAACTGAGAATATTTTATAATTAAAATAGACAACCTGCATGCAGTAATATTCAAGAAACGCCAAAATTAAAGACTTGGGAAAAGTAATTGGTTCAAGATATTAAATCTATAAAAAATTTATATTTTTCTTTTGTTTTCTGGGAATTTAATATATTTTAAAGGCTTTCTTGGACTCAACAAACTTCAGCTAAATCTGAGATGTACTCTTAATAAGCGATATTTTATACAAGAAGATATGCTTATAATTGCTCAATTTTTTTGTAGAAATTTTATGTTATATCTAAACAAGTATTTCAGAAAGAAGAATTTTAAATAAGTAATTACATCATTAACAAGATAATTATAGCGATATAGGATAATTTTGATATTCTGCTGAAATTAGAAATGAATATTTAATTTCTACTTTTTAATCCATAGAAATTAATCAAATAATGTGATAAAACTATGTAGTTCTGATCTAGATATACCTTAAACTTTGGGCATATTACAAAAATATTAAAACTTGGTTATCGAGACAGTGATCAGCAAATAAAAGTTTTATTTAAAAATGACAGCCGTAATTTGTTAAACATAAATAATATTTTACCAAGCCTCTGAATAGATGAAATTTAAAAAAAAGGCTGTAATCCAGTCTTTTTATGGCTTAATGCAAAGCTTCTCGTACAATGTACTTTTTTCTAAGTATGAACACACTTTGTTAAAATATTTAACTGAGAATATTTTATAAATAAAATAGACAACCTGATTACAGTGACATTCACAAATAACCAAAATTAAAGACTTGGGAAAAGTATTTGGTTCAAGATATTAAATCTATAAAAAATTTATGTATTCCTTTCGTTTTCAGGGAAGTAATACATCTTTTTTAATGCTTTCTTGGACTCAACTTAATTCAGCTAAGTCTGAGATGTACTCTCAATAAGGGATGTTTTATGCAAGAAGATAGGCTTATATTTGCTCAATTGTTTTGTAGAAATTTTATGTTATACCCAAACTAGTATTTTAGATTGAAGAATTTTAAATAAGTAATTACATCATTAACAAGATACCTATAGCCATATAGGATAATTTTGATCTTTTGCTGAAACTAGAAATGAATATTTAATTTCTACTTTATAATCCATCGAAATTAATCAAATAATGTGATAAAACTATGTAGTTCTGATCTAGATATATCTTAAACTTTGGGTATATTACAAACATATTAAAACCTGGTTATCGTGACAGTGACCAGTAAATAAAAGTTTTATTTAAAAATGACAGCCGTAATTTGTTGAACATAAATAATATTTTACCTAGCCTCTAAATAGATGAAATCTAAAAAAATGACTGTAATCCAGTCTTTTTATGGATTAATGCAAAGCTTCTCGTATAATGTACTTTTTTCTAAGTATGAACACACTTTGTAAAAATATTTAACTGAGAATATTTTATAATTAAAAAAGACAACCTGCATACAGTGACAATCAAGAAAACCCAAAACTAAAGACTTGGGAAAAGTAATTGGTTCAAGATATTAAATCTATAAAAAATTTTTATTTTTCTTTTGTTTTCTGGGAATTTATACATCTTTTAAATGCTTTCTTGGACTCAACAAACTTCAGCTATATCTGAGATGTACTCTTAATAAAGGATATTTTATTCAAGAAGATATGCTTATAATTGCTCAATTTTGTAATGGTATTATTTCCGCCCTTACGGAAATAACGACATTAAATATTTTATCAAAATTTTACTTTTAATAATTTTATAAGTTTGTTGCCATGCGCGGGACTTACCAATATACGTATCACTAGCTGAAATGAGAAAAAGAATTTAAATCAAGGTCGCGGGAATTTTCTAGGAAAAAGGGAGAGATGCTATTATATTTTATTTAAATAAATTTAACACTTATAATTTCAATTAACACACTAAATTATTTACTTTATTCAAAATTATTTATAATCAACTATAAACTAAAATAATGTCCTTTATCAAAAACTTATTAATTAACTGTCTTTTATTTAATTATGTTATTATAATTCATTATCGCGACACACACACACTAATCTCACTTATTTAGGAGTCGGTGTCCTACCTTCTTCATCATTATTTTCTATAACGCCATAATCTTTATTCACTGATATCTTTAATTGATTTATTTTAATTTTTCTTCCTTGATTATTTATCCATGATATTTAATATTTATAAACTCCTTCTTCAATTTTCTTAATAATCGATCTTAATGACAATAATAAAATTTTACACCTCGTGTTCACATATTCACTGCTATAAGTATATCAAAATGTATACACTATACAAAAGCCGGTCGGCTATATCTTATTAAACTTTTATTTATTTGACTTATAATTCTCTTTCAATTTCACGACAAAAAAATTAGATTTAATTAATTTCACTTCTTACTCAGCTTTTAATTATTAATGATCTTTACTTTCAAAAAAACTGTATAATGGCCGACGACTAGTAATTTAGAATCAATAAAATTAATCGATTAAATCGCGACCTCTTAATAAGGCATCTAGTCGTCGAATACTTATGTCGCGTGCCATCAATCATCTTCCGGCTTCACTCTCCCCTCTTTCTTCTTAATCTTGACTTGGTCAGGATTTTGTTAATGTGTGCGTGTGTGTCGTGATTTCTATAAAGTATTGAATTTTAAAAATATAATTCGATATTATTATTATTATTTTTGGCGGCTCGTTAGATTTATTTTAAATTTTCATTTTTAATATTTTATGCGTTTGTAACCACGTTACAATAGCCCTCCCCTTAAGGGGGGCTTTAATAAGAAAGCCCTCGACTCCAAAAAAAAATAACTTTCACACTATCGAGTACATTTTACTCCTACTCGAAGCATTCCTGTCCCTAATTAATTTATTTACTATGTACAACTTATTACTACTATTTACAATATATATACAATTTATTTTAAAAGAGAGCCAGAGCAAAAAAAAACTTTTATGAATTTATGCCCAAAAAAAATATATTCAACTAAGAAAAGATAAAATTTTTACTTATTTCAAAAATCCTATAAGTTCGCGCTTAAAAACCGAAAATTTCTTTATTTTAATAATCTATCGAGCTCGCGGTTATGTTATCAAAAATAAGTTACACACGTCTTTTTAACCTTTTGATCCATTCCTCATTTTCTTGGGTTTAGGGTAATAGGGTATTAGGACGGGCTTAACTTATTAAAAAAAATATAATATTTGATTAACTTTTATTATATATGGGTGACCTGGTCGTGACTAATCAATTGGATTAATTTTATCCTATTATATTTATTATTAGCTACTAATCTTTTAGGAGAATTTTCCTATTTTGATCTTTGGTCGCAAAAAAAATAATACAAAAAAAATAAAAAGGTAATAATAAAAAAATTAAAGGTTTACAAAAAAAAATTTTAATTCATTTGGTGTGTCTTCTGGCTATAGTTATAGCACTTTTTGGAGGACAATAAATTATGTATAACCGATCTCTTAATGGGACATTGTCTAGGTCTAATCCGAACAATTTAAGAAGCAGGGATCTACGGCGTTGATACCTGAATTCTACGGGATCTTCACCTTCTCCGCATGCTTCTTGTGTTTCGTCCTCATAATCTTGTGTTTTGGAGTCTGGGGCAGTGATTTTATTGGGGTCGTCTTGCCAAGTGTCGCCGTAAGGTGGGGCGGCAAAAAGGCTAGGGTACATTTGCCAAATGGGTTTTGCTTTATTTCCCCATTGCTGTTTATAAACGGCATAACGGCCTCTTGCATTTGGTCTTTTGCACCTCGGGCAGTCCCGCATAATCAGGCCTTGTCTCCCACAGTTATGACAGACAAGATTAATGTCATTTTCTAGGCATTGTTTTCTATTATGGTTTGGTTGCCTGCAGTTGAAACAACAATGATGGGGAGCGTCTACTAAAGCATCAAAGGTTACAGGGTCTAAATTGGAAAAAAGAACTCCCGTACTTTGATAATTATCGTAAATCGGGAATAGGGGGAATGCATTGTAGTGGCGTTCCGGCCTGTTCCTGATGAACGGTACTTCTTCGTTTTCGTCCTCGTCGTCGTCATTTACTTGCATTTCGTCCAGTAATATTGGTGCTGGTACTAAGTTTATTATTGGGGCTGGTGGTCTTTCCCTTATTTCATCGGGCACTGGGATATTTAAACTCATTAACGATGGTATTTTCATATAGTCATTATTTTCTTTTATTTCGCTATGTACATTTTCGACATTATGGGGTCTTCTAAGTTTTTCTGCCACTGTGAGTTTCTTTAACGTACCCGTGATTTTAGGTGGTAACATCATACCATTAATATATTCGATGGTATGGGAATCAGAATTAATGTCGGGGTTTGGGCCGAGGGCGCAAGCCTGGTCTTCTAACGGCTCTATTTGGGGTAATTGAGTCGTTATCAGTGAGGTTTTGGGGCTTGAGGTTTGATTTAGAGAGTCTGGACTCATCGGGGGGGTTGATGCCTCGCTGTATAGTCGTTTCTCGTCTACACTCTCCTGTAGGTCCCACCACCAGTCTTCTTCCATTTACAGGTCCATTACTAGTTCTTCTGAAATTTTCATTAATATTTTCATCATTATCTATTGATTTTGAATTATTCTCGTTAATTTGGAAAGGAGGTTTAAATCGACGTAGCTGTGACACGTAAACTTTGGGTAATCTACTGGGAGAGTCTACTTCATAAGTGTTAGTTGACAACACTTTAGTGATTTTTGTAGGTTCCTTGTTTCGAGGTGCAAGCTTAGTGGCAAAATGTTTATCCGTTGAAGATAAACACTGGGTCTTTCTAAGAACCATTTCCCCCTCCCTAAAAATTACATCCTTCCTACCTTTATCGTAATTTAATTTTTGTTTTTCTCTAGCGTGGTCAATATATTTAGCTACTAAGTCCCTTAAAAATTTCAATCTTTTTAACCTATCTTTCCATAATTCGGGGTCTAACTTATGCACTTCTATTGTATTTTTTTCGTTTTCTAATTCTAATTCTCGACGTAAACTTTTAACTGGTTTTGGTTGTCTTCCATAATTTAAAAATGCAGGGGAAACTTTAGTCGATTCTTGTTTAGCAGTGTTTACCGCATGCCTAAATTCATGCAAGTGAAGGTCCCAATTTCGATGGTCTGACCCTATGAATATTCTGATCATGGTTTTTAGGTTACGGTTTTGGCGTTCGACAACGTTTGCTTGGGGGAAGTAGGGGGGGGGGGGGTGGTTATAAACCTTACGCCATATTCCTTTAAACGCTTTTAACATGGAACATGTTTATAGGGAGGGGGTACTTCAGAATTTGAAAATTAAGGGGGGGGGTCAAATTTGTCCCATTTAAGGGGGGTGGTCAAATATGTCCCATTTAAGGGGGGTGGTCAAATATGTCCCATTTAAGGGGGGTGGTCAAATTAGTCCCATTTAAGGGGGGGGGTCAAATTTGTCCCATTTAAGGGGGGGTCAAATATGTCCCATTTAAGCGGGGGGGGTCAAATGGGACTTGGAATAATTTCAATTTTGGGACTTATAAAATATACTTATAGAATAATTTGGGTTTAGGGACTTAAAAAATTTTTTTGATTGAGGGACCTAGAATAATACGCGTTTAGGAAATCATAATAGTTTGGGTTTAGAATCTTAACATTTAGTAAATGTGATAATTATAAATTATAAAAATAGGAAATTGTATTGTTTTTTGTGTGTCTATGCTGTAAGATTACAGATGTAAGTTAACATGTTCCATGCATTTTGGTTGTGTGTACACAAACCGGTTATACGTTTTTTACAAAGTCGTTATCGAATTCTTTCCCATTATCTGCTAAAAAGTATTCTGGAGTTTCCCATCTAAATAATATTAGTTCTTCAAACGCTTGTGCTATATTTTTACCGTCTTGTTTTCTAAGCGGTTTTAATTCTGTCATTTTAGTAAACAAGTCTTGAAAAACAACAAGGTATTTGAATCCACTTTTGCTCCTGGGAAATTCCATGCAGTCAGCTGCTACGACCGTCCAGGGTGTTTCCATGATACGTTTACCCATAAGACCTTGTGGGCCTGTCTGCACAGACTTATGCCTTTGGCATTCTATGCAACTCGTAACGTATTCCAAGGTATCGTGGTACATTTCTGGCCAAAAATAAGTTCTCGCTAGTCTGTCGTAAGTTTTTGCGATTCCATAGTGACCTGTGAAAGGTTCATGATGAACTTCGTTTAAAGCTCTTTGTCGCCACTCTAAGGGCAAAACTAACTTCCAATTATTGTCCTCGCCACTTACTGGGTCTAGGAGATAATCTTTTCGGTTTATATAAATTCTGTTGTCGTGAATTTGCCAATCAGGGAATTTCCAGGGCCAAGTTTTTATTTCTTCTAATCTACGTAAATACCATTTGTCGTTAATTTCTTCTAATATGGTTAAAAAGTCTAATTCATCTTCTTTACATTGGTCTCTTAATTCGTTATATGAAATTCGAGATAAGGCGTCAGGAACATAATTTAAGCAACATTTCCGATATTGAATGTCGAAATCCCATTGTTGCAATTCTAGGGCCCAACGTGCTAAGCGTCCTGTAGGTTCTTTTAATTTATTCAGCCATTTTAGACTAGAGTGGTCGGTAATGGCTGTGAAATTATAACCTTCTAAATAAGGTCTGAACCTTTTTATGGCCCAAATTAATGCTAAACATTCTCGTTCGGTGGCGCTATAATTTTTTTCTGCGTCGCTTAACACTCGACTTATATAGACGATTGGGTGTTCACCGTCGTCGTGCTGTTGAGTTAAAACAGCACCCAAAGATTCGTCGCTGGCGTCTGTTTGTACTGTGAATCTTTTTGAAAAACCTGGCCTAGCTAATACAGTTGTACTTACTAAGGCCATTTTTAATTTTTCAAAAGATTCTTGTTGCTCTTCGCCCCAAGTCCATTTAACATCTTTGTGTAATAATTTTACTAAGGGTAATTTTAACTCAGCAACTTTGTCGATAAATCTTGAATACCATCCTACCATACCCAAAAATCGTCTGAGCTCTTTCAAGTTAGTGGGGGCTGGGTATTCTAAAACTGGTCTTATTTTCTCTTTATCAGGTCTTAGCCCGTTTGCATTTAAGATAAATCCTAAATATAAAATTTCTTTGCAACCAAAATCGCATTTATCGGGGTTTATCGAAAGTCCAGCGTCCACCAACTTTTTCAAGACTATTCTAAGATATTGCAGGTGCTGTTCAAAAGTTTCTGTCGCTATGACTATGTCGTCTTGGTATGTCAATACAAATGGTTCGAGGTCAGGTGTAATGATGCGATCCATCAATCTTTGGAAGGTTTTTGGTCCATCAGTAACTCCAAACGGTATTCTGGTGAATTGGAGTAAACCAAGCCCTGGGAGTGCAAAAGCAGTGTACATTTTTGATGTTTCCTCTAGGGGGCATTGGTGGAAGGCTTTGGATAAATCAATTTTGGACAGAAAACGAGCTTTTCTGAGCTTATCCAAAGAAGCGTCCAAATTTGGTAATGGATACGAATCTTTTTCAGTCACTTTATTGAGATCGCGATAGTCCACGCACATCCTCCAGGTTCCTGCTGGTTTACTAGGAACCATTAATGGTGCACTGCACCAAGAACTGTTAGAATATTCGACTACACCTAGTTTGATCCATTTTTTAGCTTCCTCAATCGCTAAATCCAGTAATTTTGGTGACATACGTCTTACTTTGTGTCTTACTGGAATGGCATCAGGTTTCACCCTAATTTTATGTTTAATTAGGTGTGTTTTTCCTAAGGGCATGGGGAGTGGGGGGAGACATTCTTTTAAAACTTTATCAATTTCTTGTTTCTGATCTATTGTAATTTCTTCAATACCCGCACATTCTCCATATAATTGTAAATTATTTGTATTGTCGTTAGAACTAAACCGATGCCATTTTTTGTTATTATCTCTTACTCTCCATTCATGTCCTGCCGCATATACTTCAATTTTAAATAATATTGTAAAATCCATACCTAAGACCATTTCATATTTAATATCTTTCGCAGCTTTCAAATCAATATTACCGTCTAACCCATCTATATGGAAACTTACTCTTAATTTTTCAGTGATAGGGGAAATTTGTCCTGTGGCATTCACCATAGCTGTATTATTTAAAGGCTTGAACTTATGTTTAAAATATTCATAAAATTTTGGGCCTAAATACGAGCCATTGGATCCTGTATCACATAATGCTTTAATACGAACGTTCCCTATAACAATATCAAAAAATAACCTATTATCTGTCGTCATAGCAGCAATATCTAACCTTTTTAAATCCGCTAGAATTTCACTGATTTCAGCTGGTACCGGTGCTTCATCAGCTTCTTGCTGTCGTGACGTTTTCGTTATATTGTTATTAGGAGGTCGCATATCTATTGGCAAAGTTTCTTGAATTTTAGAAACTAATTCTCCTATTCTAATCTCAGAGCTTAATGGTTCATTTTCCAATCTTGGCCATAGATATTTAGGAATAGCACCAATTTTAACTCCGTGAATTTTTTTAGGGTCAATAATTTCGTTTTCAATTATTTCTTTGTCAATATTTTCTTTCTCAGGACTTTTAGTTTCTTTCTTATCACTTAAAAATTCCTTTAACAACTCGTCTTTTTCTTCCATACTTATAAGGGCAAAATCGGGCTCAATTTTATTTTCGTCGTCAAAACTTACTAAATATTCCTGGTCATTCATTTCATTTTTATTTAATTCAACATTTATATTTTCATTATCGAATTTTACTCTATTAAATTTAAAATTATTATTACTCGCTCCGTTTATTGTGAACTGGAGGTCGTTGGAGCACTTGCGCCCTCCTGTTGCCAGTTTCCCATAGCCTGATTCTTTTTTGCTAAACAACTGGGGCAATTGGGAAAAGTTACATCTAACGTACCACATCCGAAACAAACTAATCTATTTCCCAGTTGAGGACAGGCTCTAGCCTTGTGTCCTACCTGAGAGCATAATGTACAATTACCACTGAAGGGGGTTCTAATGTACTGTTGAGTATAGTTCTGTTGAGGATAGTTCTGGCGTGGGGCGTTAAATTGTTGTCTTGGCCTGTAATTACTTTGCCATTGGTTTTGATTTACGTAATAGGGGTCAAAATTTTGTTGAGGGTTTGTCGCAAATTGTGATCCACCTGGCATTCTAGGATAGAATGGCAAATTACCTTGTTGCTGGAAACCACCCTGTGCAAAATTAGGTCTACGAGGTCGTGGCTGATGCATTTGATTTTGTTGAAAACCTTGTTGCTGGTTTTGTTGCTGCTGCTGGTTTTGTACTTGCTGAGCAGGTTTTTGCTGTTGTTGGTTATTATTTCCAGCTGTTGTCATCGCAGCCACTTCGTCGTTTTGTTCGTTTTCTTTATTTTGTGCCTTTTTCCTGCTTTTTTTACCACCTTTACCCTTGGCAACAGTTTCTGTAGTTGTAACGGGGGTTGGCGGGTCAGAGCTTGTTTGAATTGCTGCAATTATTGTTTTTGTTGATTTTTCTTCATACGCGACTTCTGGCATGATCATTTTGTCTTTGGACTTAGGAGCAGTGTATCTTGAGCGTATTTCTGTGGCTTGTTCATGCTTTTTTCCTAATTCTAGTAAAGTCTTAAAGCTAGTAATTTCATTAGTTTTCTGGTAATTACCCATGTATTTTTGGTACTCTGGGTGTAAAACGCGTAGCGCCATTTTAACTAAACGCCTTTCAGATAATTTTTCTTGTAATTTATCTGATATTGCTTTGAATTTAGATAAAAACGTCGCCATATTTTCATTTTTACCTTGAGTCCGATTCTTAAGCTCGTCTATGTAATCTTCGTCGTCGCGAGGAGGTATAAATCTGTCAATAAAAGCTTGTTCTAGTTCATTCCAGGATTTAAGAGTTTTCTTCTCAGTTCTATACCATATGCCTGCTTGTTTGTCTAAAATAGCCGATAAGGCATATTTTATTTGCTGGAAAGTAAGGCCAGAGCTTTCTTGACAGTCAGATAATTTATCGAGAAAATCAGATGCTTTTTCTGTATCACCATCAAATTTCAATGTCCAGTCCCTTAGGGTCCTGGTAGCAACTTTCTTAGCAGCATCTGATAATTCAAGAATTTTCTTAACCTTCTTATGACCTTCTCTTTCTAATGACTCAGTACTGCTGTCAGTGTCTAATAATTCCTCATCCGACACGTCATTATTCTTATTCGAGCTTTCTTTTGGCTGTTTATTAATACTTTTCTCGAGTTCTTTTATTCTTAACATTTCAGCATGGACTTGGGCTTGGATAAAATTTTGTTTTTCATTTTCTATTCGTTCTCTTTCTTGGCTTAATCTTAGAGCTTCCTGGTGAACTTTTGTTCGTTCTTCTTGCAAAAGTTCCCATTCTGCTATAATTTGTGAACGTGCCCTTTCTTGTTTAGTTTCTGTATGTGGTATTTCGTTTTGATTCTGTTGATTTTCAATGATATTTTCTTCTATATTTTCATTCTGTGTTGAATGTGCCATTAAATTCGCATCGTTCTCTGGTTCATACGTTTGTCTTAAGGGCACGTCATGATTTGGTCTAGTCAAATTATGAGTGGCATTTTCTAGTCTTCTCATGCCTTCGTAATACCAATAAAAACTATCAAGGTTTTGACTAGTCCTTAATGGAGGTCTACTGACAGGTATAGTTTCGAATTGTGAGGCAGGAGTCCAATAGTTCATATAATTATAAGCGTATTGTTGGTTATAAAAATTGAACATACTCATACGAGGGATATTTAATCCCCGGTATAAATTATTGTTGACCCTTAGGCCTGAAGGATCTTCTTGTATGAATGTAGAAGTTCCTACAATCCTAGAAGTTACTCTAGGGCCTCCTTGAGTATATGTTGGTCGTATTAAATTATTATTTATTGCGCTTGTCGTGATTGGGGCTGTAGTTACACTAATAGGGGTTGACGTGTTTGCTGGCAGGGGCGCAGTCGTAACTTGTGTATTTACTGGATTATTATTGACAGAGCTCGGAATATTTAATCTTATATCGCGTATTTCTGAGATATGTTGACTATTATCTAGATTGCCTCTACTTTCCGAACTAGTAGCCGAAACATTTCTGATTTCGTCATATGATACCTCAGTATACGCGGTTTGTAAGGTAAAGGGTGCGTCCCCGGGATTTTTTTCGTCTACTGACCTATCCCATTTTAGGGGAGCATTTTTATCCAAAGTTAATGCTTCATACCTAAATATCCTATTTTTCACGTCGTCAAATGTACCCTTATGAGAAAGACCTAAAGTGTCTGCTCTCTGGTAAACTGCCCAACCTTCTAATTTGTTAATAGCGACTTTAATATCTTTAATGTGTTTTTGATTACAATAGGTTTTCACTACATTTTTGTTTGCAGCTTTTTTATTTTGTGGAAATTTTTATCTAAACTGTTCAATTCAAAAAAAAATATTTTATTTTATTACTTTCTTATAATAAGGTTTCGAATATTTTGTAAAAAAAAATTTTATTACAAAAAAAAAATTTTACTTTAATTATCAATGACTTCGTCAAAAAGAAAATTTTATTGTCTAAGCTTTATCTTCTGTACGGCAATTTCAAAATTTTATTATTATTTTATAGCAAAATTTTCATAAAAAAATAATTTACGACTTATTTATCATTAACATCCTTAAAAAAAAATTTTATTATTCGTTTTCTAAAAAAAATTATTATCTTTCATTTATCCTGTTATAACCTAATTAACTGCAGCTTCTTTGATGACTATCACCTCCCCCCTAAAAAAAAATTTTCGAGAAAAGCGAAAATTTCCCCCCAAAAAAAAATACAATTTTAAATAAAGGGTTAAAATGGGACAGCTAATTGTCGTGATGTCGCTACGTCGTTATGATAGGATATAATAAGTTTTACAACTCGCAAAACTCATTAAACAGGTAAGAAAATGAGGAATGTTATATATATAAGAAATAAATAATAAAAATAATATAATAATAAAATATGAAAAAAAATATATGATAATAATGTAATAAAATATTATAGTTAAAAAATAAAAATTTCGACTTAATATTAACTTATTTTTAACAACGCCGTGCACTCAGTGTACTGTATATACTTATAAAAAAAAAGAAATTTTTCGTGTATTATTAAGGGTAAAATTTATATGTGTATATAAAAAGAACGAAGGCTAGAAAAAAAAATTTGTAATTATATATAATTTTCTTGGAATTAAATTTTTACAGTGTTAATTAATGTTAAAATTGTGATTTTAAATTAATTTTATGTAATATGTATCAAAAACAAAGAATTATAATCAAAAATAAAATTTTTCGATTTGCCCTATTGGGTGCGTAAATTTATGTAGTATACAAGCGCGCGTTATGTCAAGGTTGCGCTGTGTATATTATATTAACGCACGAGAAAATTTTTGTATATACGTTAGATCTTATGGTTTATAACTATTCTACACACACATTCTCTCTTTCACTCTCGTTTCGATTTCATTTTGGCTTTTATTAATTTTAATAAATTTATGTGAATTTTTAATTTTAAAAAAAATCTTTGTTTTTAAATCAGAAAAAAGCTTAATTTTTGAAAAAAAAATTTTATGTTTTTATTTTAGAAAAAAGGTTATTCTTTGAAAAAAAAATTTTTATTTATTTAAAAAAATTATAGCATCTCATTATTCGTGAAAAATTACCGGGAAAAGTTGGGCGCCATTTTGTAATGGTATTATTTCCGCCCTTACGGAAATAACGACATTAAATATTTTATCGAAATTTTACTTTTAATAATTTTATAAGTTTGTTGCCATGCGCGGGAGTTACCAATATACGTATCCCTAGCTGAAATGAGAAAAAGAATTTAAATCAAGGTCGCGGGAATTTTCTAGGAAAAAGTGAGAGATGCTATTATATTTTGTTTAAATAAATTTAACACTTATAATTTCAATTAACACATTAAATTATTTACTTTATTCAAAATTATTTATAATCAACTATAAACTAAAATAATGTCCTTTATGAAAAACTTATTAATTAACTGTCTTTTATTTAATTATGTTATTATAATTCATTATCGCGACACACACACTAATCTCACTTATTTAGGAGTCGGTGTCCTACCTTCTTCATCATTATTTTCTATAACGCCATAATCTTTATTCACTGATATCTTTAATTGATTTATTTTAATTTTTCTTCCTTGATTATTTATCCATGATATTTAATATTTATAAACTCCTTCTTCAATTTTCTTAATAATCGATCTTAATGACAATAATAAAATTTTACACCTCGTGTTCACATATTCACTGCTATAAGTATATCAAAATGTATACACTATACAAAAGCCGGTCGGCTATATCTTATTAAACTTTTATTTATTTGACTTATAATTCTCTTTCAATTTCACGACAAAAAAATTAGATTTAATTAATTTCACTTCTTACTCAGCTTTTAATTATTAATGATCTTTACTTTCAAAAAAACTGTATAATGGCCGACGACTAGTAATTTAGAATCAATAAAATTAATCGATTAAATCGCGACCTCTTAATAAGGCATCTAGTCGTCGAATACTTATGTCGCGTGCCATCAATCATCTTCCGGCTTCACTCTCCCCTCTTTCTTCTTAATCTTGACTTGGTCAGGATTTTGTTAATGTGTGCGTGTGTGTCGCGATTTCTATAAAGTATTGAATTTTAAAAATATAATTCGATATTATTATTATTATTTTTGGCGGCTCGTTAGATTTATTTTAAATTTTCATTTTTAATATTTTATGCGTTTGTAACCACGTTACAATTTTTTTGTAGAAATTTTATGTTATATCCAAACTAGTATTTCAGAAAGAAGAATTTTAAATGAGTAATTACATCATTAACAAGATAATTATAGCGATATAGGATAATTTTGATATTCTGCTGAAATTAGAAATGAATATTTAATTTCTACTTTTTAATCCATAGAAATTAAAAAAAAACATTTGAAAAAACTACTCCAGTCTTTTTATGTATTGATGCAAAGATTCTCGTATAATGTACTTTTTTCTAAATATGAACACACTTTGTTAAAATATTTAACTGAGAATATTTTATAAATAATATAGACAACCTGATTACAGTGATATTTACAAATAACCAAATTTAAAGACTACGGCAAAATTTTTGGTACAAGATTATAAAATTATTAAAAATATATATACTCCTTTTGTTTTCTGGGAACTTATACATCTTTTTTATTGCTGTCTTGGAGTCGACAAACTTTAGCTAAATTTGATATGTAAATTTAATATGTGCTATTTTATTTAAGAAGATATGCTTAAATTTGCCCTATTTTTTGTAGAAATTTTCTGATATACCCAAACTTATATTTTAGAATGAAGAATTTGAATAAAATAATCACTTAATAGATAATTATAACTAAACAGGATAATTTTGATCTTCTACTGAAACTACAAAGTAATAATTAACCTTTACTTAACAATCCAATGAAATGAAAAAGATAATTCAAGAAAATTATGTAATTATGATGCAGATTTATCTTAATCGTAGTTTGCATTACAAAAAAATTAAAACCTGGTTATCGGGACAGTGACCAGTAAATAAAGATTTAATTAAAAAATAATGATATAGTTTGTTTAACATAAATAATATTTTACCTAGCATCTGAATAGATGAAATATAAAAAAATGGCTGTAATCAAGTCTTTTTGTGGATTAATGCAAAGCTTCTCGTATAATGTACTTTTTTCTAAGCAAGAACACACTTTGACATAATATTTAACTTAGAATATTTTGTAATTAAAATAGACAACGTGCATACAGTGATATTCAAGAATAGCTAAAATTAAAGACTTGGGCAAAGTAATTGGTTCAAGATAATAAATCTATAAAAATTTATTTTTTTCTTTTGTTTTCTGAGAATTTATACATCTCTTTTAATGCTTTCTTGGAATCAATAAACATCAGCTAAATCTGAGATGTACTCTTAATAAAGGATATTTTATTCAAGAAGATATTTGCTCCATTACTTTGTAGACTTTTATGTTATACGCAAACTAGTATTTTAGAATGAAGAATTTTAAATAAAGAATTACACCATTAATAAGATATTTGTTGCAAAATAAGATAATTTCGATTTTTTTCTGAAAATAGAAACAAATAATTAATTTCAACTATATTGTACATAGAAATTAAACAGATAATTTAAAAAAATTATGTTATTCTGATGTAGATATGTCTTGAAGCTAGCATGAATTACAAAAATATTATAACCTGGTTATCGTGACAGTGACCATTAAATAAAGATTTAAATAAAAAATAATGCCGTAGTTTGTTTCAGATAAATAATATTTTAGCTAGCCTCTAAATAGTCAAAATCTAAAAAAATTGCTGTTACCTAGTCTTTTTATGGTTCAATGCAAAGCTTCTCGTATAATGTACTTTTTTCGAGCTTAGAATACACTTTGATAAAATATTTAGCGTAGAATATTTCATAAATTTGATAGACAACCTGATTACAGTGACATTCCAGAATAACGAAAATTACAGACCTGGGAAAAGTAGTTGGTTCAAGAAATTAAATCTATAAAAAAGTATATATTCCTTTCGTTTTCTGGGAAGTAGTACATCTTTTTTAATGCTTTCTTGGACTCAACTAAATTCAGCTAATACTGAGATGTACTCTCAATAAGGGATATTTTATTAAAGAAGATATGCTTATATTTGATCAATTTTTTTGAAAAAATTTTATGTTATATTCAAACTAGTATTTTATAATGAAGAATTTTAAATGAAGAATTTCATCATTAATAAGGTATTAGTAGCGAAATAAGATAATTTTGATTTTTTGCTGAAACTAGAAATGAATTATTAATTTTAAATATATTGTCCATGGAAATTAAACAGATAATTGGTTAAAACTATGTAGTTCTGATCTAGATATATCTTAAAGCTAGTATGCATTTTAAAAATGTTATAACCTGGTTGTCGTGACAGTGACCAGTAAATAAAAGTTTTATTTATTACATAAAATAATTTTTTACCTAGCCACTGAATAGATGAAATCTAAAAAAATTACTGTAATCCAGTTTTTTTATGGAATACTGCAAAGCTTCTCGTATAATGTACTTTTTTCTAAGCAAGAACACACTTTGTCAAAATATTTATCTGAGAATATTTTATAAATAAAATAGGCAACCTGATTACAGTGACTTTCACAAATAACCAAAATTAAAGAATTCGGCAAAATTTTTGGTTCAAGGTTATAAAATTATTAAAAATATAAATATTCCTTTCATTTTCTGGGAACTTATACTTTTTTTTTATTGCTGTCTTGGAGTCGAAAAACTTTAGCTAAATCTGATATGTAATTTGAAAATTGGCTATTTTATTCAAGAAGATATGCTTATATTTGCCCTATTTTTTGTAGAAATTTTCTGTTATACCCCAACTTATATTTTAGAATGAGCAATTTGATAAAAATAATCACTTAATAGATAATTATAACTAAATAGGATAATTTTAATCTTCTACTGAAACAACAAAGTAATAATTAACCTTTACTTAATAATCCAATGAAATGAAAAAGATAATTAAAAAAAATTATGTAATTCTGACGCAGATTTATCTTAATCCTGGTGCGCATTATAATTACATCATTAACAATATAATTATAGCGATATAGGATAATTTTGATCTTTTGTTGAAACTAGAAATGAATATTTAATTTCTACATTATAATCATTAGAAATTAATTATTAATTTGAGAAAATTATCTAGTTCTGATCTTGATATATCGTAAAATTTGTGTACATTACAAAAATATTAACACTTGGTTATCGTGACCGTGACCAGTAAATAAAAGTTTTAATTAAAAATTAATTCCGTAATTTGTTGAACATTAATAATATTCTACCTAGCCTCTGAAGAGTCGAAATCTATAAAAATGACTGTAATTTAGTAAAGTTAGTTTTTTTTTAGTCTTTTTATGGTTCAATGCAAAGTTTCTCGTATAATGTACTTTTTTCGAGCTTAGAATACGCTTTGTAAAATATTTAGCATAGAATATTTGATAAATTAGATAGACAAACTATTTAGAGTGACATTCAAGAATAGCCAAATTACAGACTTGGGCGAAGTATTTTGTTCAAGTTATTAAATCTATAAAAAATTTATTTATTCTTTTCGTTTTCTGGGATTTTATACATCTTTTTTAATGCTTTCTTGGGCTCAACCAACTTCAGCTAAATCTAACATGTACTCTCAATAAGGGTTATTTTTTTAAGAAAATATGCTTATATTTGCTCAATTTTCTTGCAGAACTTTAATCTTAGACCCAAATTAGAGTTTTAGCATCAATAATTTTAAATAATTAATTACATCATTAGCTAGATAATTGTAGCGATATAGTATAATTTTGATCTTTTTTTGAAACTAGAAAAGAATATTTAATTTTTACTTTATAATCCATAGAAATTAAACATATAATTTGTAAAAAATATGTATTTCTGATCTAGATATATCCTAAACTTAGTGTACATTACAAAAATATGAAAACCTGGTTATCGTGACAATGACCAGAAAATAGAAGTTTTAATTAAAAATTAATGCCGGAATTTGTTGAACATAAATAATTAATATTTTACTTAGCTTCTGAATAGTTTAAATCTAAAAAAATGGTTGCAATCCAGTCTTTTTATGGTTCAATTAAAATCTTCTTTATAATGTACTTTTTTCTGAGAAAGAACACACTTTGTTAAAATATTTAATTGAGAATATTTTATAAATTAAAAAGACAACCCGTTTACAGTGACAATTACCAATAACAAAAATTAAAGTCTTCAGCAAAAGTTTTGGTTCAAGATTATAAAATTATTAAAAATATATATTTTTTTTGTTTTCTGGGAACGTATTAATCTTTTTTATTGCTGTCTTGGAGTCAACAAACTGTAGCTAAATCTGATATGTAATTTCAATCTGGGCTATTTTATTCAAGAAGATATGTTTATATTTGCTCTATTTTTTGTAACAATTTTCTGTTATACCCAAACTAATATTTTAGAAAGAAGAAATTAATATAAATAATCACTTAATTTTGGTCTTCTGCTGAAACTACAAATTAATAATTAACCTTTACTTAACAATTCATTGAAATGAAAAAGATAATTCAAGGAAATAAAGCAAAAGTTCAGCAAGAATGGTTTTGTTCATATTCCCTTGTAGGACTCTAAACATTACCGATGACACTTTATCTTTCTTGCCGTAAGTGCCTCCAGATAACACTTACATGCTCCGCATCCTGGAAGGTGGTCGGTCTTGGCCTTGTCAGTTCTTTCCCTGCAGAGGAAGCATTCTGCTTTTTCCACAGGACATTTTTCTGACTTATGGCCTTGAACGCCACATTTAAAACACGAAAATTTTCGGTCCATGCCCTTACATGACCACTGGTTGTTGCCGAAACCAAGACACTTAAAGCACCGTGTAACCTCAGCTCTTAAGCGCACTTGCGAATTAGACCAGCCATTATTTAGCCGGCGTTTTTTGGTCAATTTTAGTGCGGCGGTTTCTGGTAGATCTATAACCGCCATATCCGCCTTAGTGCACTTAGCCTTGAAGATTGCGAATTTTATGTCGTCATCGTTCTGCAGCTTGGTTGCCTCCTTTATCACCTGCCTCACTTGACACTATCGCTGCCAGTAGTACCATCCAGGCTTCTGATCTCCACGGTTAGGTGGGAAATCAGTTCCTTGACTGTACTTTCTGGGCCTGCGACCGTCTTGACAGCGTCTAATAGTTTTTACCGGTCATTCGACAATCTCAGCTCTATAAGGACGCTGTCATCCTGGGTTTTCTGGATTCGGTGTACCTCAGTCCCCGAATCCTTTAGTTTGACAACTCTTTTGATCACCAGCAAGGCTGTCGCATAAGACTTCCCTCCAGGAGGCTTTAGGCACATTCTACAATCATCCGGTAAACTCTTGCGGTCGTCCGCAAGTCAGTGGTGCCAAATTTACATAAAATAAATACACATGATTATTTTAAGTTATCATTTAGTTTCGGTTGGTGCCACTACCTTGCGGACCTCTAACGGACGACCGCACGAGTTTACCGGATGATTGTAGAATGTGCCTTATTATTAGAGCCTCCTTACGCTTAGAGATCCTTATGCGCCCGTTCTGGCGCTTTTTTCTCCTGCCTTTTTCTGTCGCCTCGGAAGGAGGAGATTCACCATCTCCTTCCTTCTTCTGCGGCTTTTTCTTTTTTCTTCTTTTATTCTCTGCCCTCTGCCACTGGTATGCTACCGCTGCAGTTATTTTTGGCTGCTGCTTCTCGTGCTGTTTCTTCTGTTCCTGCTCTTAGTTTTTAGGAGCCTCTGACTCCTTTCTTTCAAACTCTTTTTTCTTTTTCTTCTTTTTTCTTTGACCTTTGCTTTTAACAGCGACGAAATCATCCTCGTCTGGAGGGGAGGTACCTGTAGCTACATCCTTTGGCTGCGTTTGCTGGCCAGAGGCTAACTAATGCACCTTCTGAACCATATCTTTCGGAGGAGACATCACTGCATTCACGAAGATCTACTTTAGAGGGAGTTTCGGAGACGTTTTCTGCGTCGGTCTCTTTTTTGTATTCTCCTTTCCGGGTGGGCTTCGGGACGCAGTTCGAGCCCTCTTCTTTCATTTTCTAGTCATAGTCCCTGATGCTTCCTGTATAGGAATATTGGGTTTTTATTTCCCATTTAATACCTCCTGCTGCAGTTCAAAAATTGTCTTTAGCTTAGCTAAATATTTTTTAAACTGAGCTATGCCTTTTTTGACAGTCATATTACAGTTCTTCTGTACTTTGACTGACTCTGAGTAATATCTCTCTTCATGTTTGCGTGGATTTCAATGAACGCGCTGTTATATTGCTTCGACTCTTGGAGATATCTTTCCATATTTTCTTCCCTCTTGCATTCGTCATCAAGCCTAACTTCGCTAACATTAGGCAACGAATATGACCTCTGGTCCTTCAGAATTTGAAGCCCGTATCAAGCTATTGCTTGAACCTTTTTGGGCACCATATTTTGCGCTTATATCATCTTCCAATGAGGATTTGCGGGAGGAATCCTCGACCTCTAGCCTAGTTAAGACTACCTTTGCCGTTTTTTTTTTCAGCAGTAGTTAGAGCTAGATGTTGTTGCTCTATGGGCGTGGTGTTCTGCCCTTGCTGCTGGCAAATGCTAAATTGGAGACCCCCAGAGTCCGTGTCTCTGACCATCAAGGCTTTCACTTGATCGGAATCAGAGGTTGAATTATCCTCTATAAGAGGGGTATCAACCTGGGGTAATTCATTGTATTCATTAAGCATTGTATTATTGAAGGATTTACGTTAGTCGCTGACAGAGAGTATCTATCAGCTTCCAGCGTCCATCAAGTAATAATAGTCCTACAGATCGGGGGGTTTTCACCACCATGTCTGATGACATCACATACGATTATTAATCCGGCATGTAACAGACTTCGATTTAGAGGCGGTGATGCGAGGGAACACCAATCCTTAATCTAACAGGTGAAGTGTTTCCATCTCCACGTTTGCTACCATTCCACAATGTTTTATACCTGTCATGGAACAGCTCAGGCATCTACCAGTGGAATCATGAGGGCTGATGTCAGATATTACTCTGGAACCAGACGACACTAATTCCATAGATAGATCTCCTAAAGAATGGAGGATTGCTCCTCCTTGTCTGATTGCAATGCCACTTCCCAATAACCCAGTAACCCATCACCTTCACACATTACTAAACCAGAAAATACAACCTGCAGTCATGATTTAGCGGGACTCGCGACTACCTTTACCTCGCGCTACGTCGCTGTGCTCGAGGTAGAATTCTCCCATGCTAAGAGCTAATACGTTAGGTCTAAGGCAATCCTGTATGAGGCTTAAATCGCACTTAGGTTGGAGAAAAGCTTGGAGCCTTGTTGGAGAGTTATTCCAGAACCGCTTATAGACTAACTATGAGCAGTCTGCGGCATTCCTAACATGGACACATGGGGTAAATCAAAGAGCATGTCCCCGGATAAATGCAAGGCATGAGACCCGATTTATAGGGCCGCCTCAGTTGTTCCAGAGAGCCATATTCTATATCCTTGATTCTATTTCAACCTTGAAAAAAGGCGGCCTGAACCACCCTCCTCCTTCCTCAGCCTTAAGAGGTTCCGGGCTTGGGACCGGTAAGGTGGAGTTTGTAAGCATGTACTAACGTTTTAATTCTTGGATGGTTTTAATCAGCTTGTAATAGGTTGTGAGTTATTTCAGAATCTTTTTTTAAAATTTGTTTTTAATAACCACACTATATTTTGTGTAAGAAAAATGCTGAATAGACCTAGTCCAAATAAAATACCTATTTGTTTAAATATTGTTTACCAATCCTAACTAATTTTTGTTGTAAAAAAAAAAAACTTATAATTACTCTTTATTTAAGGAAAATATATTTAATTATAAACACTTGTACAGATTTATTAAATGTATGTTGGCAGACATCATGGGTTTACTATTTTTTTTTTTAAGTTTTAATGTATAGGGGTTGCGCGTTTTGATAACATGAAGGGACTGATGAGAAAAAAATATTTAACTTTTTAATATAGCAGTTAATCCCGAAATAAAATTTTTTTAAATTAATTGATAGTTTCGAGTGACAGACACTCAAGTATAGGAATCTCCTTTGTAACAGAGAACAGTAAAGTTATGTTTGGTATATTTGCATGTTTTTATAGTAGTTAAAATATTAAATTGTGTTGGTTTTTATGGTGTACCATCAAAAACTTATTAAAAACTAAAGATTTATAAATTTTTTTTTTTTTTGAATGCATCTGGTAGTCAGAAATGTGCTATGCGTCACTTTTGCAAAGAAAACGATAACGAGAATTGAATCAAGCAAAACATTGGTTGAATTTTGTTGGCAATATTTTAGAAAAGCAGCTAAAATAATGATTCCCAGAATACAGCACAGTACTTAAAAGTATATTTTCTTAGTATTCAAAACCATCAAAGCTCTTAAATAAAAATTCTTGGCCATTAGAAATTGAACCAACAAAACACTTTATGAATTTGCAATGCGAATATTTAAAAAAAAAGCTGAAAAAGTCTAATTACCAGAATGCAGAACAGTACTTAAGAAAGTATTTTTTTCAAAAGAATTTTTTTTTATTCAAAACCAATGAATAGTTTTGAAGAAATTTTTTTTCACTTTATTTTAAATTACTAGTATTAGGCGCGCGTTGCAGAAGGATTAAGAACTTTCAACCTTTTTTATTGATATCAACTACTCAACTAACTAACTAACCTGAAAAATAATAGAAACATAATATAAACAACTAAACAATTGATTTGATAATTTTATTTACTACTTACTATATTATATTATTACAATAACTGCAATTTTTTTTATGAATTTATTTGGACATTTTATTTTGTTTTACTCATTTGAAAAAAATTATAACCGGTTGGTGTAAAACTACCAAAGAGCATGGAATATGTTCACTCATAACGGTAATAAATTTAAAACCAAAAATTACAATCCTGAAATATAAATTATCCTAAATCCATAAGTTTAAAGTATTCTAAGTTCGTATACTTATCAGGATCTGATCAGACCCTGACTCCTATTTCAAATTATTCTAAGTCCCTAAATTAAAAATATTCTAAGCGCTCCCTTTAAGAGCATCAAATTTTTCACTTCTATGTAATTTATTACTTTTCAAATTGTAATAATTATATAACTATATATATTTTTTTTGGGGGATATCAATTTTCGACTAATAAAAAAAACATGTATTTTAATTTGAAGAAATAAATATATAATTTAAATTTAGGTTATATATGTTTTTTTTTACTAATACTATGAATAATCATACATAAATACATAACGATTATTATTATGACTCGGTACTAGTAGCCAATCAGAACGCTTTTATTACAATAACAATGTACAACAATGTACATAGCAACTATTTTTTTTTTAGAATAGGATAGTCTGAGTATATTTGTCCAGAGATCCATAAAAAAAAGACCTAAAAATTTGAAATTTTTTTTTTGGGGGAAATATTTCTTATAATAATTTTAGTTTTTTTTTTTAGAAGAAGAATTTATTTCAAATCTTAAAATCATGAAATATAAAAGTTTTTTTTTACGGGTAAATTTTTGGATTTTTCAAGCAAAAGTGTGGGAAAATATATCATAGCAGGTTTAAAATATTTTTCATAAAAGTTAACCAGTAAATAAATTTTTTCATTTTATTATAAATATTAATTCACTTCATATAATTTTTTTTAGTGTGCCATTTTCTGGGAACTATTGTTTGATTGTAGTAAGGTACCTAATTTAAAGTTACTTTGAGTATGAAAACGGAAGTCTTAGTAATCCAGTTAAATTAAATTTTTTTTTAACTTGCTATGCAAAAATTTTGAAACAATCAAGATGCATAAATGAACAAATAACTTGCATGGGATATGTTCTCGATTACGGACGTCTCATGTTTTTTTTATAGATTCCGAAAGTACCCTGTAAGATTGAATTGGCTCATGATTTTTATTTAGAATTAGATTAATTTTAGTTAGTTTAATTTTAATTAATTGGATTAATTAATTAGTTTAATTTTTCAATTAGTTCCAAATTAAAAAAGAAGTACCTCGCGATTTTTGGTGAAAATTTTCTGAAAAATTGAGTCTTAATGACATCCTGATGGTTGAATAACACCGGTAACAGTGCAACATGCATACATGCACACACACACACATACATAAGGTTTTTTTTTGGTTTCCTATGGTCTTAAAGCGTGCTCTTGTGTAGTTTTATCTATTTTTTCTATGATAAACCAATTTTAATCACATATTTCCAGTGAGAATTTTATTTTATTAAAAATTTTAAGCAAAAAAAAGGGATTTTAAATTAGAAAGTTTTTTTTTATCAATACCAAATAGTGAGTAATTAAATGAATTTAAAAAAAAAAAAAAAGATCGTATAATATTTTGTATTTTCTTTATCTCACAGAAGTATTGAAAAATATTTTTATAACCTCTCTAATAATCTACTTAGTTATTTATTGATTTATTTACTATCGTTACCAATAATCTACATGTATATAAATTGAAAAATATAACATGTGATCAATAATTTAAAATTTTTTTTTAGGATTTCTCTTGAATTAACTATAACTGATTAAAACAAGTTTGAAAAACTATAGTTTAAATTAGAAAAATTTCAGATTTGAATCTCTAAAAAAAATATAACAATGAAATTTCTATCAGCCAATCTGAATGACTCTTTAGAAATAACAATGTACATAGGTACTTTTACAACCAACACTTCCCTTTTAGGGAAGGATTTATACTAATTTTTTTTGTTTTTTTGTTTGGTTCAGTACACTTGAACCATTGATCGCGACACTAAATACCAGGTTGAGATAGCACAAAGATTTTGACAGCCTCAGACCTGAATTAATAATGTTACATTCTGAATTTTGGTTTCGATTAATTTTTTTTAGTTTCTATAACTTTTGGGTGGTAATAACTGAGTGTTAGAAGTAAATAGTTAAGAAATTGGTGAAAATGGGAATTTAAGCGGCCTAAAATTATCAATTCAAAATAGATTATTTAAATATTATAAATTATTTAAATAAGATAAATTCCAAAAATTTATTTCTAATTCTTAAATTTCACAAAAATAGAAAGAAAATATTTTTTTTATTTAGAAAAATTAAATACTGAAGGTTAAAATGATTAATTAAGGGTACTACACTCTGATAACTTAAATTTGAGGTTGTATTTGAATTCGGTAGTCCAAAAACAAGATTATTAAATAATATAAGGCAGGAATTTAGAAATAACTACTATTCTAAATTTTTTTTGAATTAAAACGCGATCACCAATATTACAAATTTGATCTAAACGCGATTTTAGTTTATAAATTTAGAACATAAAGAAATTTAAATCTTATATAGTCATAGGATAAAATTGAATATAAAGTATACAGATAAGTTTAAGAGAGATAGTTATTAGTATACGCTGTAAAAGAATTGGAATTTAAACTAAAAATGCTGAATATTGAACAAAATAAGAAAGCCATAATCGATATTATTAAAATTTTGAATCAATATGAATTCGAACTATCATAGTAAATATACGCGGATTAAAAATCGTGAGGTAAATAAATAGAGAAATATTAAAATATAAATTATCAAATATTCAAATGTAAAATATTAAATAGAACACTGAACACAATAATATTAATATCATTTACATTTGTAATGACTAAAGTAGGCACAGTTTTGTACCACTAATGTTTGAAAAAGCTGAATTAACTAAAGAATTAAAATTAACTAAATTAACAAAATTAACAAAATTGAATTAACTAAATTTTGAATTAATAATTAACTAACTCTTTATAATGTTTTGAATAAGAATAACTTATTTTGAAATAATAATAATAATAATAATAATAATAATAGTAAATAATAATAATAAATAATAATACCGTATTTGGTAATAAACCTAACCTTAACAATTACAAAAATTCCTATATATGACTATATCTGACTATTTTTAACTGTAAATATAAGTTTTTACTTAATAGTATATTTTGAAAATTGGAGATATTCTAAAAGGGTTCAAATAGAATATTTTGTAACTTCGCTCAAAAATAATATTTTAGATTATAAATTCATATGATTTTACCCGTGGATTTTCATAAAAATGATTTCTAATCTGGGACAGGTATCCCTATAATTTGTTAAATATTTAGAATAAGAATTTCTTTGAACACAAAACATAATAATATAATTATGCCTTATGTATTGTTTACCTCTTTGCACTTGGGTTGACAGAGGCCTACAACAATTAATAAATGATAAATTATTCAATAGAAGTACTAATTTAAGATAGATAAATCTATAATTTTATAAATACTTAGAATAATTTCTTTAAATCCTGAACATAATTATAAATATTAGATAACAAAGATAGAAAAATCTAAAATTGAGAAACATTTAGAATAATAATTTCCTTGAACACTATACATAATAATCCCATAGAATTTTAAAAAAATGAGTCCCAATCTAGAATAGATAACTCTATAATTTTATAAATACCTAGAATAAGCCGCAATTTAATAAAATTTTTATTACCTTTAAAATCGGTAAACACTACTCTCGTTTATTTCAAATCATAATAACATAATTAATAAACAAAGATAAATAAATAAAATATTTAATACATTTTCAAGGTACGTGTTGCACTTTAGGGTCTAGAATGTATTTTCATCACTCAAATATGCCGATACATATGGGCGATTATTTCTCAACCCGGCCACCCCCCTCTGTCCAAAAATGGTGGCAACTTAAAAAGATTTTGGTTTTCTTAAATTGACTGGAAAAGGGTCTAGTTTTTTATTCTTATTGGCCTTTTCAACTCTGTAAATCTACTGTGCCCATTTTAGGCACTGAGCGGCGGCAGGTCGACATTTTAAAAACAGAAAAATTGAAATAAAAGTAGATTAAAGGTAAGTTTTTTGAAATTTTTTTCTCTTAAAAGTTTTTACTTATTAAAACAAAGAAAATGAAACCACTTGCGTGGTAATTGGTTGATTTCTTAAAAAGTTTTGTGGGTGCTATGTAGTTTTTAAAAATGGGTAAAAAACGGCTACTTTGACTGATGGTATCTCTGAATCTACATATCCAAAATAAAAAAGTTTTAGTGCAAAATAATAGTCTTTTGATACATAATAAGTGTGCCAAATATCAGGGGATTTGATCGAGTAGTTTCGGATTTAGCAATTTTCGGGTATTAATTCTCTTAAAAAAATGGGTCAAAATTTATCACAGAATTACCCTTAAAATTGCTACATCCGAAACTACTCAATCAAATACCCTGATATTTGGCACACTTATTATGTATCAAAAGACTACTACTTTGCACTAAAACTTTTTTATTTTGGATATGTAGATTCAGAGATATCATCAGTCAAAGTAGCCGTTTTTTACCCATTTTTAAAAACTACATAGCACCCACAAAACTTTTTAAGAAATCAACCAATTACCACGCAAATGGTCTCATTTTCTTTGTATTAATAAATAACAACTTTTAAGAGAAAAAAATTTCAAAAAACTTACCTTTAATCTACTTTTATTTCAATTTTTCTGTTTTTAAAATGTCGACCTGGCGCCGCTCAGTGCCTAAAATGGGCACAGTAGACTTACAGAGTTGAAAAGGCCAATAAGAAAAAAAAACTAGACCCTTTTCCAGTCAATTTGAGAAAACCAAAATCTTTTTAAGTTGCCACCATTTTTGGACAGAGGGGGGTGGCCGGGTTGAGAAATAATCGCCCATATATATTATCCACCAAATCAAAAAATTAAAGTTAAGATACAATATAATAGCCTTGTCAACAGAGATAGATTAGCTGAAGGTTTAACCGAAGATCATGAATATAGCGATAAAGTTTGTTTCTTCCCACTTAGTCTCTTGAATAAAAGATATAAATATTTTACGATTCACATTTTCACTTTTAAAAATATTGGAAGTGTAATACAATTTTATCGTTTCGTTATATATTATTTCGTTATATTAGATTACCCAGCTATGATAACCATATTATATTATTCAATGAAAGCAAAAATCCTTCGATCCAAGAAAAAATAATAATTGGGTATAATAACGGAAACGATGAAAGAAAAAAACAATATTTTGCTTTCACTAGTAAAAGTTGGAACGATAAAATTTGTTCGAAATTACTAAAAAACGAAAGAACCGGTGATTTTTATATAGAATTAAATAGGGAAAAATTTCTCATAGTTAAACAGAAATGTAGACCATCATTATATCTTGATGAACTTTAAAAATGAATAAAAATACTTATGTATTTCTATAATGATCTAATTATGATATGGATTTCTAACAAAAATATGATACTATATTTATATATATATATATTTGATACTATATATATATACAGGGAGTTCCTCGACCGGTAGTAAACTATATCTATATATATAAAAAAGAGTTAAACCAATAGGAACGCTTTATTTAAAAATTTTTAAAATCGCATGGTAAGTAGAGCGGCGGTAGATATGTCGGTAATAAAGTTAACGATAATATTTAATTGAACCCGGAAACAAGTTGGTATCACCTCAGCAGTCTGCTGGGTGCACCGGCAAAAAAAAACAAACAAATAAAGAGGTTATGCTATGCTATAGTAATTAAATTTAAATTAGTTAATTATTAAAATAATGTTATAGTGTTATAAATAAAAAATTAATGCCTTCGTTATTTAATTACGAGCAAGAAGAATCAGATCAAGTTCTGTTTTATGGTTCGTATGAAAAAATCCTTTAGATTTTATGGAGATAGAGTCAAGATCAAATTTTCTTCAGTTTTAATAGTTTATGATGCACAATGAATCTTTATTTGTTGTTAACTTTGGAAGCTTAAAAATGCATTACTTAGAAAAGCCTGTTAACGATGCATCAAATAATTTCCAGGTGCGTTTTTCCTGTTAATTTATCATGTTTTAAAAACTTAAATAATTAAATATTTTGTATTAGGTTTTAATTTCTTTGACCAATGAAGATTGGCGTGATTATCTAGCAGTACAGTTAGTCCAGTTACATTTTGCAACCTATTATCTTAAAAGTCTAATTTCATAAGTTCTTGATAACGGATGATCCTTTTTTACCTCAAATAAGATTGATCGGACCTTCACTTGCAATCAGTTTAACAGGTAAATTTATTTAAATATCATTATTTTTATTGTATTTTTATTAAATTAAATTTTTAGATACCCGTTTGTCCAAGATTCTTGTAATAGTACATAGTATTTCAATACCTGGAGATGACGATTAAGAGACACCAGAATTAACTCAAGTAACAATTGTAATTTTTTTAATTTGTTTAATTGTGTTAATAAATAATAATTAAAATTAAATTTGTATCATTACAGTCTGAATATTTATCTCAGCTGTCAATTTATAAGAGTCTTTGTCAAGCAAAATAAAAAAAAAAAGCAATAAGATCAAGAATTAACAACTTTAATGAAATTAACAACTGATTTAGAAGTTAAATTTGTCATCAAAGGTTAAAAATTCATCATAAAATCTAATTTATTAATTTTTGTAATAAGATAACCGATACTGGATTAACTTTTATAACGTTACTTTCAAAATTAATAAAATATTACACATAAAATTTTTGTATAAGGTAACAGGTTCATCGTTAAAATTTATAATAAATATTAAATATTTTAAAGAGTTATATTGCTACAATATGTGTAAAATTAATATTACAAATTATCATTGTGAAAGTAGCGAAGGTTTATGTTAATCACTAAAAAATTTAAAATTTCTAGAAAAATTAGATATAAGTTTTTGTGATAATAAAATATTAAATGAAGTTATTCATATGGCTATTAAAGCAATTGATAGAAGAGATAAAAATAAATATTTAAAGTAATTTATGGCGACAAAAATTTTTTTAAATCTTATTTTCAGATGGCTCCATTTGTAGCAGCTATTGAAATTAATTAATATTTCACAATATTTAATTTTCATACCTTTTATAAATTTATACAATGAAAAAATTTGAAAAAATATTATTTTGGTGTTTATAATTTTTTAATTGATAAGAATATCTTTATAAGCAATTAATAATTGTATAAGAACTTATTGTACAAATTTTTTAAGATGAATAAATAAAATGATTATTTGATATTAATATTTTAATTTTAAAATTAAGAAAAAATAAATGCATGATGCATAGAGAGATTTTTTTGTTTTTTAAATTAATGAAATTTTATTTTTTTAAATACATGATGTCTGTAAGAATAACTATTTTATCAGACAAAAAAAAAAAAATACTGAAATTAAATAAAAGCTATTAGTATGAAATACAAAAACAGCTGTGCATGAACGGATATGTTTATAAAAATAAATATCCATTTATAATGTACTTCTTATTTTTATTAGTAGTGAAAATTAATATAAAACATTTAGTACAAAAAAATAAATGCATCATGCATTGAGAGATTTTTTTTTTTTTTAAATTTATGAAATATTTTTTTTTTTTTTTTACAGACATCATGTCTGTAATAATAAATAGGTATTTATGAGATAAAAAAAAAAATTGAAATTTAATTAAAGCTATTGTTTTAGGCATTCAGGTACACTAAAGCATTTGTAAATATTTGTCATATGGACCATGAAAATTATCTTTGTATACATTTATAAAAAAAAATCTCTCTTTGCATGATGTCTGAAATAATAACTATTTTATGAGATTATAAAAAAATAACTGAAATTAAATTAAAGCTATTAGTAAGTACAGGGATGCAGATACACTAAAGCATTATTTAAACCATGAAAATAATCTTTGTTCATAGTTATCGCACAATGAAATAATATCAATAAAATTAAAATTAACTTAAAAATAATAATCTTGTTATGAATCAAGTTGTTCATATTAAATATCTAATTGAACTTCTTTTAGTAATATTAATTTTGATCTAATTGAACTTCTTTGAATAACATTAATGTTGATATTTTATCTTAATCAGCCAGTTAATTTTATAAGCTTTAAAGCTTTTATAATGAGTTTATATCTTGACGATCACTTTTTATTTTATAGGCTTCTTGAATGAAATTTTGAGACAATTTTTCCCAACCACTAACATAAATTTCTTCTAAATTCACAGCTGCTTTTATAATATAAGATTCATTAGCAAGATTTTAATTTGAAATATCAAAAATTTAAAATTCTGGTAATAGCAAGACAATATTTACATACACCTTTAGAAATAAATGAACCATCAAAATTAACTAATTTCTATATAATATAAATATTAAATATTACAATATTGTAATTTAAAAAAGTAATATACACAATAATCAAATTCGAAATTTAATTACTTGAAGTATATCAAGACTAGGTATCCATTGTCTGTCGCCACAGTTCTTGCTCTTGTAGTACATGTTTAGGATAACTATACCAAAAATTTAATAAATGATTTTCATCTTTAAATAAAGTTTCACCAAAAACATTATCAGCAATTTTAATACTACCATCTAAGAACAAAGTACCCATTAAAGCTTTAAAACATGTCTTAGCTCTAAATAATGGCATGAATCACTTCCATAAGCATAAAGCATATATTGGTATAAGACAATTTTTACTAGTTTGTGGAATTTATGGGAACATAAATAACGGGTGCCTAGAATAAAAATTTAAATAAATTATTCTACGCCCAAAATTATTATGTGTTAAATTTTACCTTGATTTTGACTGATAATTCAATGCAAGTTACAATCTCTTGTGCATCTTTAATATTTGCTTTTTCAGTTTCAGCTGCTGTTGCTGAAGCTTCTTTAATAGCTTCTTGAGCTGCTTAAAAATTATTCAAAACATTCTGAAAAAAATTTCAAAAAAACTTAATACTTTTAACATTAAATTATTTTAATAATATAAATTTTAAATTTACCATAACCGAAGTTTCAAAAGCATTAAGAAATACAACCTCGATAACAACCCATCATATAATTTTAATTGACATATTGTTTTTATCTACATCATCAGGCTCAATTAATATTGTACATTATTGTGTGAAGTATTTAGGATTAGTTGGAAAAAATATCAATATAATTTTTGGCTTACTATCTATAAGCTTTAAAATTTTATTATGCCTCAATTCGTTTCCCTCTTGCTTGTAAATCAATATAAAATTGTTTAAAATTACTAATAATAATAAGAATATGGAATGGTGAAGCAATTTAACGAGTATAATATTAATCTACCATCAGTATATGAGCAAGTGATAATCAGTATTTAAATTGATTTGTTATAGTAAAATATAAATTCTGGAATTTCATCCGTATCAATGATTGACGTACTTATAAGTCACTAACTTCTGGATGAATACAAAAAATTTTTACATTTATAAGGCTTTTCACCTTTATGAATCATTTTATAAAGTTGCCAAGAGCTCTTGAAAACTTAAACTCTTTTTCACAGTCTTCACATTTGTATGGATTTCACTTATTATGGGATTTTTAGAATATGAAAATCTAAATGATTTGTTACATATTTTACATTTATAAGGCTTTTCACCTTTATGAATCATTTTATAAAGTTGCGAAGAGCTCTTGAAAACTTAAACTATTTTTTCACAGTCTTCACATTTGTATGGTTTTTCACTTATTATGGGATTTTCAAGAATATGAAAATCTAAATGATTTTTACATATTTTACATTTATAAGGCTTTTCACCTTTATGAATCATTTTATAAAGTTGCGAAGAGCTCTTGAAAACTTAAACTGTTTTTCACAGTCTTCACATTTGTATGGTTTTTCACTTATTATGGGATTTTTAAGAATATGAAAATCTAAATGATTTGTTACATATTTTACACTTATAAGGTTTTTCATCAGTTGAAATTTTTTTATTACTCGTGATACGTTTCACTTAAATAAAACACTTTGTTCACATTTATCACATTGATCGATGCTGTTTTTCATTATTAATTTTTTCAAGCGTTATAAGATAAATATTTATAAGGAAAAGGAATTTTCACAAATTTTACATGATTAATTTTTCTCACCTGAATGAATTTTATGATGTTCTTTTAGACTATTCAATAGAGCAAACAAATATCCACACATTTCACAATTGTTAGGTTCTTGTCATCTTGGAGTTAAGGGTATTGGTATACTTACAATATTAGTGTAATAGCTGCTCGAAATGTTTGCCATCATTATCAATACATAATTGTAGTCTTCTATTAAAATTCTGAGTTGCATTTCTTATGGTTTCAGGAGAAATATCAGCAAATGCTTGATGAATACGTTGTAATGTTTCTTGTCTATTGCTGGTATCACCTGCATAAACAACATTTTTTACATGACCCCATAAGAAATAATCATTAGCATTCAAGTCTGGGCTACGAGGGGGCCAAGCTATTCCTTCACTTCCTCTTCCAATCCATCGACCTGGAAATATTATATCTAAGTATCCTCTAACTTCTACTGACCAATGAGGAGGGGCCCCATCTTGAATTAATATTAGTTGATTTCTAATATGAGGTGGTAAATTTGCTCTATCGATTAAAATATTCAAATCATTTTGTATAAACTGTAAATAATTCTGTCCATTTAATCTACGAGGTAATTCAAATGGTCCAATCTGCAATAAAAAATTTATAAGATTAAAAAAAAAAAATTAATTGTTTCAGAAATTTGTTGAAATAAATTTTTTCCATACGATTTTGTCATCAACTACTGCAGCCCAAATATTAATAGACCATTGGTACTGAAAATTAGATTCTCTTACTAATCTGAAATAATTTTGAGTAATAAAATTAATGAAATACTGATATAAACTCGCTGACACAGTTATAATAATAAAATAATCACTTCAAATACTTTTTAGTTTATGAATAATAGATTTTTTAATTTTCTTACCGAGGATTCTGATCAGCCCAAGTTACATGGTTTCTGCTGTTGAACATTCCGTTTGGAGTGAATGTACACTCATCAGTAAATAAAAGCCATGGCACCTGGATCCTTCCTGCTAAAATTTCTTCTAGAAGATCTATACAAAATATAAGCCTGGTTAGGTAATCATTTGGTCCATTTAACGCTTGTACTTTTTGATAATGATATGGATGCATTCCATTTCTTATCAATATTCTGCATATCATAGTATGGTAAGTTCCTAAGCGAACTGCGCAAACCCTGGTACTTAAATTTTTAGCATTCTCTTCATCATGATAAGCAGCTAATACTAAATGTACAAGTTCTTGGGAAATCTCTTCATTTGGTCCTCCATATTGATGAGTTGGTAGCAAATTACCATTTTTTCTCATTCGAGCATCAAGCCTTGCAAATACTCGATAGTCAGGATATCTTTCTTGAAATTGATTCCTTTCTCGGAATATATCTTTTGCACGGTATTCGTTAAAATTTGCGAGCACTAAGCAACAATACATTTCTAAATAATCTTCTAATGAGTATTCCATATGTGCTTTGTAAATAATCATGTTTAGCATAACATCTTCATCGTCTGCCATGTTTAAATGTGAAAATGCAGGTAAATAAAGGTAGATCGATTTTTTATTACAATTTTACACAATTTAAAATAAATCTTTAATCAGATGAACTAATTAAAACAAAAAAATATGTCTAAAAACTTATAAATGTTTAAGAGACTTAAATTTCTAAAACGACACTGTAAGCACTTGATCACATTCTGTTACAAATCGGCAGATCTTTAACTAGATTCTTCCATTCGATTTTACGCAAATAGGTACATTCTCAGATAAACTTTCCCCGAGACCGGGTATGCAAGAATTCAAAGGGCGCGAAAATTTAAATTTGTATAGACATTTACATACGTACAATATGGCAGCCTCATTATAAGAAATTGATTTGAAAAAGAAATTCATGGTAGAGCCAAGCATATAGTTAACGCCACATTTTTACAAATATCTCACTGAGAGTATTATGTGCTGCTATTATTGAACATAAACTTTTTTGTTTCACAATTTATTCATCTTTGGAGCAAAAAATATAAAAAAAATTTAATTTTTCAAAGTATTTTTATAAAACGTAAAATTTTTTTTCTAGAAAATATAATTTTTTGATCACGTAATATGTCTTGTACTTATTTTTGGGCCATTAGTTCAGTAAAAAAAAAAAAAATTAATTAAAAATTGTTTTTTTTTTATTAAAAATAAATTTTGGGGTTTTAAAAAAATAAAAAAATCTTTACTTAGAAAGCATTTAATGATGTGTTAAAAAATTAACTGATACAGAATTTTAAGGTGGCTCGCTCATCAGGAGTACAGACATAAGGTTAAATTGTTCTTGTAAATTAAGGCCAACTGAATCCGACGGTACCAAACTTTTTTGACCCATCCAAATTTTCGAGAAAAACGAGTTAAAGTTTCAAAAAAATACACGTGTTCTTATGGGAGAAATTTTGAAACGAAATTTTTAAGCCAGAGAGGGCATGAATGGAACCGGTGACGTTTTAAACTAGACCATTTATAGATTCAGATTAAATTTTGCTGTACCCTTGTAGCCAGGCAAAAATAAATTTTTGCTAATTAACCTACACAGTCAGCAAAAAACGTTTCCAAAACATTTCAAGAGTAAACTAAAATTATAAGCAGAAAAGTTTCCTGTTGTTTACATAAAATTTTCAAAAAATTAAAAACATTGATTTATTTGCATTCTTTGTTTTTGTATGCTATTATAAATAAAATTCGTTTTTTAGCATTTCAGAAAAAGTGGACATGGAAACATCTCAAAAACGTTTCCGTTTACATTTTTAATAATAATTGAAACATTTAAATAATTTTAGTATTTGATACAATTAGGATACAATTAAGAAAAATTGTGACTGAACTTGACTGCGGATCATGAATGAGCCGCCTTAAAGGATTAAAATGTCTTACATAGTGTCTAATATAGGCATTGCGGATTGCGATGCTAGATATAGGGGGCGCAACTCACTTCCATCCGTAAACATCTTTCCTCATCTTTAAAGTTTATCATCAAAAAAAGTATTAAAAAAATTGTATTTTTTTGAGTATATTTTCTTTTTTTGCAAAGAAAATACTTTAAACAAAAATTGTTGATCGTATTGTTTCGAAGGATTCGCCATTTTTTTATTTAAGGTAAATATTGCCCTTGATCATTGTTTACAAGATTTGAAAAAGTAATTGAATACAGAAAAAAGCTTTTATTAACATCGCAGGTTTTATTTTTATTAACGTCTTACTTTTTAACGCATTTCTATTGATTATGAATGATAATATAAATATTAACAACGAATCGCCAATCCGGCATAAAGTATTTTTGTGTATGCGAGCTGAATTTCATCCAAGTATTTGGAGAACAGTTGATCCAAATTTTAATAATGATTATTTTAACAGGGGTGTATATGAAACTCTTACCGAAGAAATGAATCAAGAGTTTGGAAAACATAAATTTAATTGTGAGTAAGATATTTAAAAATGTATAAGTATTATTATTGAATAATAAAAAAATAAGACTAAAAAAAATAAAATTTGTATAGTTAAAATTTACAGGTTTTATGCCCTTTAAAATAAGTAAATTTTGTACTTATTATATTATTAATAATTTCAGATATCAAGGTCCAGAGCATGTGGAATAATTTAAAAAGTGCTTTTTCTCGAGGATTCAGAAAACAAGGCTTGCAGAATCGTTATTACCTGAAATATTATTTATTATATCTTCAAGCAGAAAAGCAACGACAATTAGAAGCTGAAATAAATAATCCGCATAATAATGAAAATTAGAACTAGAAAAATTTTGCATTCACAAGAAATCCAGATTTACAAATGTGAAAACTGTGAAAAAGAGTTGAAGTTTTCAAGACCTCTTCAGCTTTATGAAATGATTCACAAAGGTGAAAAGCCTTGTAAATGTAAAAATTTATGTATTTATCCAGAAGTAAGCCACTTACAAAAGCATTTATTAAAAATTCACATTGGTGAAGAACTGAAAGAAATGATATAGACAATTTTTTAATTTAATTTCAGTTTTGTTTTTTTTTATATCATAAAATAGTTATTATTACAGACATGATGCATAGAGAGATGTTTTTTTGTAAAATGTATGAGCAAGAACTGTTAGCGACAGACAATGGATAACTAGTTTTGATATGCTTTAATTAAATTTTGAATTTGATTATTGTGTATATTACTTTTTTAAATTACAATATTTTAATATTTAATATTTATATTCTGTAGAAATTAGTTAATTTTGGTGGTTCATTTACTTCTAAAGGTTTAAATACTGTACTGTTATTACCAAAACTTAAAATTTTTGATATTTCAAATTAAAATCTTGCCAATTAATCTTATACTTATGTTAGCGGTTGGGAAAATATGTCTAAAAATTATATTGAAGAAGCCTATAAAATAAAAAGTGATCGTCAAGATAAACACATTAAAGCTTTTAAAATTAACTGGTTTAGATAAAAATAAAATATCAAAATTAATATTATTAAAAGAAGTTCAATTAGATATTTAATATGAACAACTTGATTCATAACAAGATTATAATTTTTAAGTTAATTTTAATTTCATTGATATTATTTTATTGTGCGATAACTGAGCAAAGATAATTTTCATGGTCCATATGACAAATAATATTTTTTACAAATGCTTTAGTGTATCTGCATGCCTATACTTACTAATAGCTTTAATTAAATTTCAGTTTAGTTTTTTTTTTAATCTCATCAATTAGTTATTATTACAGACAGTTATTATATCATGTCTGTAAAAAAATAAAATTTCATACATTTACAACAACAAAAAAAATCCCTCTATGCATCATGTATAGAGATTTTGTTGTTGTAAATGTATGAAATTTTATTTTTTTGTACTAAATGTTGTATCTTAATTTTCACTACTAATAAAAATAAGAAGTACATTATAAATTGATATTAATTATTTTAAATATATCCTTTCATGCACAGCTGTTTTTGTATTTCATATGGGTAGATATAATAAGTATTTCTTTTAAATTATTTTCAGTAGTTTTAACATTTATTAAAATTAAAATATAAATATCAAATAATCATTTTATTAATTCATCTTTAAAAATTTTTACAAAAAGAAGTTCTTATACAATTATTAATTACTTATTAAGATATTCTAATCAATTAAAAAATTTTAAATACCAAAAATATAATTTTTTTTGTCACATTCTTTCACTTTATAAATTCATAAAAGGGATAAAAATTAAATGTATACTGTAAAAAAATATAAATTCATTCAATAGCTGATACAAGTGGAGTCATCTTAAAATAAGATTTAAAAAAATTTTTGTCGCTATGAATTATTTTTAATAATATATTTTTGTCTCTTGTATCAATTGCTTTAATAGCCATATGCATAACTTCATTTAAGATTTTATTATCACAAAAACTAATATCTAATTTTTCAAGATATTTATAATTTTTTAGGAATTCACATAAACCTGCACTACTTTTACACTTATAATTTTTAATATTAGTTTTACACATATTGTAGCAATATAACTCTTTAAACTCTTTAATATGTATTATAAATTTAAACGATGAACCTTTTACCTTAAACAAAAATTGTATATGTAATATTTTAAATTTTTGAATTGATGTTATAAAACTTAATCCAGTATCGATTATCTTATTACAAAAATTAAGATTTATAGCTTTTAAATTTTTACAGTGATTTGATAATGTTTCTAATTGATATTGTATCATCTATATCGCTATGAGATAAATCTAGTGTTTCAAGTTTACTTAGTTTTTGAAATATTTGACAGTCTATTACCAATGAAAAATCAATTGAATTTTGTAGAGTTATATTTGTAAAAAAGTTAAATTTTGACAATAATTTATAATAGATTCAAGAATAATTCCAGAAATCATAAAATTATTTAATCCAAGTGTTGTTAATTTGTTCAAACTTTTCAAAATATTAATCAAATTATTTGAAGATACATTACAATTATTTAATACAAATTTTTCAATTGAATCATTAAAAAATGGTTTGATATTTTTACTATCAATTTGAAAATTTTTAGCTTTTGAGATTAAACCTTTTACATTAATATAAGTTTTTCAATAACAATTTCATAAAAGATATACACAGACATTCACAATTTTAATGATTATTGTACGCATATTATTATTTACAATTTTCGTTCAAAAGAAACAATATTTTAACTTTGAGTCACACTTATTAAGAAAGTTATTTTACTATACAAGAATTAACTATTTTGGAAGCAGGAATTTTTTAACTGTATGTACATGAATAGTCTTATAAAAAAATATGTAAGTACATCCTAAGTATTTTTTGTACTTAATTAAATGATGTTTTGTATCACTTTGAGATTTATTGGAAGAAAATTCATAATTTTAATTACTTAATTTTATAACATATAGCATGCGATTTTGTCTACTTGTTGGTGTGTATAGTCCATGTGGATCTCCATAAACTGGTTCGAAAGCAGAAAATGCTCTTGAAGGCGATCCTGGAGTACTTTGACTAGATGCATTTGTTGTATTCATTGTCGGACAAGGTGTTTTTTTAGGAGCAGGAGAATAATTTTCTTAATTTTTTAGTACCTAATGTTTCAATTATCACAGCTTCTCTAGTATAAGCTTCTACTAGAATTGTATTTTGAAATACATGTAAGACTTATTAATACATTATTGCCTAAGTATTTTAAATTTAATGATTTATAAAATTATTACCTAATTCTAATTTATACTTTGGTTCTTCATCGTTATTTTTCTCTTGTGAACAAAATTTTCTCAGTAAAGTTACAGCATTTTTATGATCTCAGTTATAAAAATTTAATTTCAATTATTATTAATTAACACAGTTGAAAAAATTAAAAAAATTACAATTGTAACTTGAGTTAATTCTGGTGTCTTGTCATCTCCAGACATTGAAATACTTTGTACGATTGTAAGAACCTTGTACAAACGGGTATCTAAAAATTTAATTTAATAAAAATACAATAAAAATAATGATATTTAAATAAATTTACCTGTTAAATTGATTGCAAGTGAAGGTCCGATCAATCTGAGGTAAAAAAGGATCATCCGTTATCAAGCACTTATGAAATTGGACTTTTAAGATAATAGGTTGCAAAATTGTAACTAATGCATCACGCCAATATTCATTGGTCAAATATATTAAAACCTAAGACAAAAAATTTAATTATTTAAGCTTTTAAAACATGTTAAATTACAAGAAAAAACGTACCTGGAAATTATTTGATGTATCGTTAACAAAGCTTATCTAAAGGATTTTTTTCATACGAAACATAAAATAGAAGTTGATACTAGGCATTAATTTTTTTATTTATAATACCATAACATTATTTTAATTAAAATTTCATTGCTAGCATCGCATAACCTCTTTATTTGTTTGTTTTTTTTACCCGGTGCACCCAGCAGACTGCTGAGGTGATACCAACTTGTTTCCGGGTTCAATTACATATTATCGGTAACTTTATTACCGGCATATCTACCGCCGCTCTACTTACCATGCGATTTTAAAAATTTTTAAATAAAGCGTTCCTATTGGCCTAACTCTTTTTTATATATATAGATATAGTTTACTACCGGTCGAGGAACTCCCTGTATATATTTGATGTACTCATGTATGTATTTGCATCAATAACTAGAAAATATTGTATAAATAAAGAAAATAAGTGATCGAATCACAGTTGAATGCTTCCAGAAAGCACAACGATATTACCATCCAGGGGTGTAATCTCACTAAGTCCAGGCTGTAAAGCTTCTACCCTTTTTGCGAAATTTTAAGCTAGTCAAGCTAGAATCTACAATAGAGACAAAATTTTTTACAGAAACGCCTATCAATCTTACAAAAGTCTTAAAAGAAACACTCAAAAGATCGGATATAGCAGAAATTTTATTAGAAGACATAATAAAAAATAAAAATCGATTTGATTCAAGTAGCTTATTGTATGGTAAAGGTCTACAGGTATTGATCGAAAAGGCCAGAATTTTAGGAGAATACAAGCAATTAAGAAGTCATATACCACAACAATCAAGTTTTTTCTTTTATTTAATAATAATAACGGTTTTAATACTAATAATAATTATGTTAATTACAGGATTAAAATATTTCATGTTTAGGGATAAGAAAGTTTTAACGTCTAACAGTTATTTATAGCAATTAGAAATATTTTAATAATACTTACCTTAAAGTTTTTATATTTATTATTAAAATACATATTAAAACACTTATTTATGTAATAACTATTTATCTACATTTAAATGTGAAATAAAATGCTGTAGAACAATAATTAAAGTAAACTTAAAATGAAACTAAAAGATATGTAACCTTTTATATTCCATTCTTACACTTTTATAAATATAATATTGTCACTCATATATAAACAATATATGTAATATTTTAAATTCAATTCTTTGAATATAATATTTATAAAAAAATATGAATCCTTTTAAAATCAATTATTATACTATTTTTATTAATTTAAAAAAACATATATGTATCCTTTTTACGTGTACTTCTGTGAATATATTGTTGTCTTATACAATCCTGCATAAAATTGTCACTATTATAAAAAAAATATATATAATATTTTTAACTCAATTTTTGCACTTCTATATAAATGTATATGTAACATTTTCTTATATTTAATAATTAAAAATTTTGTTAACTTTCTTTCAATTATATGTGTATAACATAGTAATTTTAAAATAATTGTCTATTAACTTATATATAAATCAAGAAAGACTTAGGTGACCCAAATATTGTTAACTATCCTTCCTCTTAACGATGGATAGTACAAGTCAGGAGACTTGATGTTTTACCGGATAAACGTATTAATTAAAAACCTAATATACCCCTTATTTTTTGCCAAATGCATACAATAATATCTTTACAAACTTCACCTCTGATTATAACTATGTCTAGACTCATATTTTTACTAACCCACCCGTTTATTATTATTACAATGTCTAGACACATAAATAATGATTTTACCTCAACCTTATTATAAAAGATATTATCACGTAACACATTAAAAGCCTAGACACATAAATAATGATTTTGCCTCAACCTTATTATAAAAGATGTTATCACGTAACACATAAAAAGTCTAGACACATAAATAAAGATATTAACCTGTCTATATTACCTAGCAATATTACGTGTTTCCTATTATAGAAAGTCTAGACAGATAAACAATGATACTATCACGTTTTCCCTGTTACACACTCTACGCATAATTATCACATAACATAAATTTCGTATAGTCAACTCCCCTCTAGAATCATACACCCCTTAGCAACACCAATAAGAATTTCTTATATTATCTACCATAATGGAAAGTAACGTACCAAAACATCCCTAACAACAACAATAAAAAATGATGTATTGAACCAACCTGGTTTAACCCCTCCCCCGAGCAAGACTATATAAATCGCTGCCTGAGGGCAGATGAGTCAGTTGGGATCGGGGTATCACACTTACAGACACGGGCGTGCGGGCAAGTCTGTTTATCTGGTCATTCAAAAAAATCCATCTATTAGTGTTTAATAAAGTCGTCTCTTGAACTTTAAATAAATAAAAGTATATAGTAAAGATCAGTGTTACTTAATTGAACTGTTTCCTTAAACCTTTCCGAAAAACATCCCACGGGATCCAGGAGTATCCTGAATCGCCATCTACATCTAATAAAGGGGTGAAAGCACACAACATCAAGAAACAACATTTAACCAAGAGGGCTAAATACATAACAGTATCACGTAACGCTTTAATTTGCACTTCTTCTATTACAATGTCAATAACAAACTATCTGTTGTCATAGCAGCAATATCTAGCCTTTTTCAATCAGCTAGAATTTCAATGATTTCAGCTGTGTTAAATAATACACTATATTAAGAAATTTATAATCCTATATATATTAAAAAGAAATAATCGAAAAAATTGATTATTTTTAATATTATTCAGCACTCATTTATGAAGAGCTGTATGGACGAAAATACATGAAAGTTGTTTCAAATAAATCTTTAAAGAAATATCCCCATCCAATTTTTTTATTTTTAAAAAATATTCAATAGATTTTGAGATATCAATCTCAGAAGTTAGTGGTCGAAAACGTAAAAAAATTTAATTTTTTTTTACTAAATTGATTTTTCTCAAAATCTAAGTGGTTTTTCGAAATAAGCTTTAGTGCATATTATTCCTTGGAAAAAATGCTATCGATATGATCTCTTTATTTTTTATAATTTGAGTTCTCAGTTTGGAGTTACAACGGTTTGAAGCTAAGTAGTTTAAATTTAAAAACTCAAAAAGTTGTCTTTTTCGCCACTTGATAACTTAAAATGGATTGTATCAAAATGTAAAAACCCAGTTGCATTCTATTTAGTAAAAGATTTTCTAAAGGAACTTTGTTTAGTTTTATATTTAATGCATTCATTGAAGAGAAATAGCAAAAAAACTATTTAGAAACATTTTTTTTTTTTTTTTTTATTTTTTCATAACTTGGACTGCCGACATCTAAAAATTTATTTATTTTTTTCATTTTCACATAACTAGGACTGCCGACATCTAAAAATTTTTTTTTTCTATTTTTTCATAACTAGGACTGTCGACATCTTAAAAAAATTTTTTTTTTATTTTTTCATAACTAGGACTGCCGACATCTAAAAAATTTTTTGTTTTTATTTTTTCATAACTAGGACTGCCGACATCTAAAAAATTTTTTGTTTTAATTTTTTCATAACTAGGACTGCCAAAATCTAAAAAATTTTTTGTTTTTATTTTCTCATAACTAGGACTGTCGACATCCAAATTATTTTTCTTTTATTTTTTAGACTTCAAATCTTTTTATGTAATGTTAACATTGAAATATTTCAATGCAATCATTACATAAAAATATTTAAAATTACAACTTTTAAATAAAACAGGATACTATTAGAAAAAAATTTTGAATGATGTACAGTTTCAGCTAAAATCAAAAAAAAAATTTAAATGCTAACATTGCATAAAAATATTTATAATTACAAATTTTGTATAAAACAGGAGACTATTTAAAAAAATTTAGAATGGCGTATGATTTCTGCTAAAGTCAAAAAAAAAATTTAAATGCTATCATTGCATAAAAATATTTGAAATTACAAAAATATTTCAATGCAATCATTGCATAAAAATATTTAAAATTACAACTTTTAAATAAAACAGGATACTATTAGAAAAAATTTTTAAATGATGTACAGTTTCAGCTAAAGTCAATAAAAAAATTTCAATGCTATCATTGCATAAAAATTTTTGAGATTACAAAAATATTTCAATACAATCATTGCATAAAAATATTTATAATTACAACTTTTGTATAAAACAGGAGACTATTAGAAAAAAATTTTAAATGATGTACAGTTTAAAATCAAAAAAAAAAATTAAATGCTGTCATTGCATAAAAATATTTGAAATTCCAACTTTTATATAAAACAGGACACTAATCGAAAAAAGTTTAGAATAGCATATAGTCTTTGCTAAAGTCAATAAAAATATTTCAATGCAATCATTGCACAAAAATATTTTAAGTTGCAACTTTTATATAAAATAGGACACTATTCGAAAAAAATTTAGAATGACGTATAGTTTCTGCTAAAGTCAATAAAAATATTTCAATGCAATCATTGCATAAAAATATTTGAAATTCCAACTTTCATATAAAAGAGGACACTATTCAAAAAATATATAGCGTATAGTTTCTGCTATAATACACCTGACAATATTATATATTAAAATTTCTAGATGTTTTTCAAATTGTGGACAATCAATATGAGTTTATTTTCTTAAGTTGTTAACGAAAAAAATATTAAAGAGGGGTATAATTTCTGTTTTCTTTTAAATTCAATACTAATATTTCAATGCTATCATTGAAGAAAAATATTTGAAATTACAAGATTTCTATAAAACAGGACAATATTTGAAAACTTTTAAGTTGGGTATATTTTGCTAAATTCAATACTGATATTTCAATGCTATCATTGCATAAAAACATTTGAAATTACAACATTTCTATAAAACAGTACAGTATTCGAAAACATTTAAGTGGGACATATACTGCTAAATTCAATACTGATATTTCAATGCTATCATTGCATAAAAACATTTGAAATTACAATATTTCTATAAAACACGACGGAATTCAAAAACATTTAAGTTGGGTATATTTTGATAAATTCAATACTATAATATATCATTACTATTATTGCATAAAAACGATTGAAATTACAACTTTCCTATAAAAAAGGAAACTTTTCAAAATAAAACTAAAGTGAGGTATAGTTTCTGCTAAATTAATTACTAATATATCAATACAATTGAAATTACAACTGTTCTAAGAATCAGGCTATTATTCGAAAAAATTGAAAGCGGGGTACATTTTGCTAAATTTAAGACATATATTTCAATGCTATCATTGCATAAAAATATTTGAGATTACAAGATTTCTATAAAACCGGACAATATTCGAAAACATTTAAGTTGGGTATATTTTTCTAAATTCAATACTAATAATTTAATGCTAATATTGCATAAAAACAATTGAAATTACAACATTTCTATAAAACAGGATTGTTTTAGAAAAAAAAATTAAAGTGAAGTATAGTTGCTGCTAAATTCAATACTATTATTTCAATGAATAAACCCAATAACTTATGAAATCGGACTCTAAATCTTTTTTTTGCTATTTATTTTAATGATATATTAAATAAAAAACAAAAAAAAGCGGCTTTAGAAATGCGTTTAATAAAAACAAAGCATTTTGGTTTTTATATTTTAATACAAACCATTTTAAGATATGAAGTGATGAAAATGAGCAATTTTTGACTTTTTAAATTTTGTACTTCTTAGCTTTAAACAGTTGTAACTCTGTGCCGTGAGCTAAAATTAAAAAAGATAGCATTTTTTCCAAGGAGTAACTTGCCCCGAAACTCTTTTATTTTATATATGAAATGACTCAAAAATTTGGATATGAAATAATATAGACATCGGCAATCCTAAGAAAAAAAACTCAAAAAATTTTACTATGAAATAAAATAGTTATCGGCAGTCTTAAGGATGATAACTACCAAGCTGGGGATAATAGACATAAGAAACTATTACTCTCTCTTTCTATCATATTACTATAGAAGCGAGAACCTTGCGCGCGCATAATTATAGGATAGCATTGTTAAATAAATAAAATTTTCGTTATAAACAAACCACCCTAGTCTAAAATAAATTGAATAATTATATTCTACGATATATTTTTTATATGTTATAATTTTTTTATCAAAAACTGTACTCAAAAAATACTTTAATTTTTTATTGTAAAATGTCGTCCCATAAGAATCACGTGCATAAGATGCTTGAAAAAGCAAAATTATTTTTAATTATTTAATAATGAAGGAATCACCCTAGGATCTTCTAACTTTAAATATGTATTTTTTAATATGCTTTCTTGTTATATACCAACTTTTATTAAAATCTGTACTCAAACAAAAAAGGTGAGCAACATCCTTAAGAATAAAAAAAATAAAAATTTTTTTAATTTAGCTATATAGTAAAATTAATATTAGCTGTTTACAATATGAAAAAACTACAAAAATTTCAATCTATATTGCTGGCTATTTTGTATATAAAAAATTAAAAAAATTTCACGTTGTAATAATATAGATATCGGCAGTCCTAAGAATGAAAAAAAAATTAGAAATATTTAACTATATAGTAAAATTCATATTAGCTGTTTACAATATGAAAATACTACAAAAATTTCAATCTATATTGCTGGCTATTTTGTATATAAAAAATTAAAAAAATTTCACGTTGTAATAATATAGATATCGGCAGTCCTAAGAATGAAAAAAAAATTAGAAATATTTAACTGTATAGTAAAATTTATATTGGCGGTTTACAATATGAAAAAACTACAAAAATTTCAATCTATATTTCTGGCTATTTTGTATATGAAAAATTAAAAAAATTTCACGTTGTCATAATATAGATATCGGCAGTCCTAAGAATGAAAAAAAAATTAGAAATATTTAACTGTATAGTAAAATTCATATTGTATTGGCGGTATACAATATGAAAAAACTAAAAAATTCACCATGTATATTGTCGGCTATTTATATATGAAAAAACTCAAAAAATTTCATTATGAAATAAGATAGGTATCGGCAGTCCTAAGAATAAAAAAAACAAAAATTTTAAAAATTTAATTGTATAGTAAAGTTCATATTAGCTGTTTACAATATGAAAATACTACAAAAATTTACTTGCATGGATAAAAATGAGGTATTACATCCAAATTAAAAAAAAAAAAAAATACCTGGAGATTTTTTGTTGAAAAAAATTTTATAAAAAAAATAGGTCTTAATGTGATACTGGTTGTGAAATATCACCGGTGACAGTGCTACATACATACATACATACATACATACATACACTCACACCACACATACATAATTTTTTTAAAAACTGGTTTTTTAGAATCCTGAGGTTTCAAAACGTGCGTATATGTCAAAAAATCAGAAATTAAAATTTCACCTAAAACAATGGGTCCTCTATGAAGAACCAAAATCATAAATATTTCACTCTAGAGTAAAATTAATATTGATTCTCTGCAATATAAAAAAACAGCAAAAATTTCAATCTATAATGTTAGTTGTTTTATATATGAAAAAACTCAAAAATTTCACCATATATAGAGTATAATGGATATCGGCTGTCCTATTTATGAAAACATTATAAAAATTATAAAAGTTTATAAAAAATATTATAAAAGTTTCACTCGATGGTAAAATTCATATTGATTGTCTACAATATGAAAAACTGAAAAAATTTCAATCTATATTGTTGACTGTTTTATATATGAAAAAATCCAAAAAATTTCACTATAGAGTAAAATGGACATCTTCTGTTCTATTTATGAAAAAAAAAAAATAATAAATATTTCACTCCAGAGTAAAATTCATATTGATTGTCTAAAATATAAAAAAACAGCAAAAATTTCAATCTATATTGTTAGTTGTTTTATATATGGAAAATCCCAAAAATGTCACCATAGAGTAAAATGGATATCGACTGTACTATTAATTGAAAAATAAAAAATTATAAAAATTTCACTCTATAGTAAAATTTATATTGGCTGTCTATATAATGAAAAAAATTCAAAATTTTCAATCTATATAGCTGGCTGTTTTATTTATGAAAAAGCTAAAAAAATTTCACCATAGAGTGAAATGGATATCGCCTGTCCTATTTATGAACAATAAAAAATTATGAAAATTTCATTCTATAGTAAAATTCATATTGATTGTCTACAATATCAGTTGTGATGAATATGAAAATAGAAAATATTTAAATATTAATTATCTACAATATGATAAAAACTGCAAATTTTGTTAAAAAAACTGCATATCACTATATTTTATTTCCAATTATTATTTATTATCAATAATTATTTATGTTATAAAATATACCTCATTAGTTATAAATATTTATAAATAATCATGTAACTTTTTCTTAATATGAATTATAAAATTTTTTTCTTAATTTTAGAAGTATAAAATTAATTCTGTTCTCATTCATTTTTAAATAAAATTAAATTGCATTTAAATCACGTATGATTAAATTTATTATAATTAACTAAATATGATTAAAATATAAAAAAATTAATGCACAAGAGTTTTTATTTGGTTAAGCCGAGCATCGCGAGGCCAATCAGCTAGTACACATAATAATTATATAAGTTTGGTAGCATGCGTGCGTGTGAGCTCAGAGAGTATAAGCGCGTGCCTTAAAAAGCGGCTCACATCGCCCACAGTCTTAGGATAACTGTTAAAGTACACATTTTTAATAATAAATTGAGTTATTTTGTGCTACAAAAATTATCAGATATTTTTTAATAAAGTTATTAATCTTAGATCACCATATCCCATTTTTCAACAATAAATATACAGTCCACTACTCATATCCAATAAGCTGGTACCGGTACTTCATCAGTTTCTTGCTGTCGTGAAGTTTTTTTAACATTGTTGGTAGATCGCATATCTTTTGGCAAAGTTTCTTTTATTTTAGAAACTAAATCTCCTATTCTAATCTCAGAGTTTAATGGATCATTTTCCAATATTGGCCATAGATATTTAGAAATAGCACCATTTTTCACTCTGTTAATTTTCTTAGGGTCATTTCAATCATTTCATTTTCAATTACTCCTTTGTCAATATTTTTCATATAAGGACTTATCGTTTCTGTCTTATCACGTAAAAATTCTTTTATATACTCACCTTTTTCTTCCATACTTATAAGGGCATAATTAAGGTCACTTTCATTTTCGTCGTCAAAACTTATAAAATATTCTTGATTATTTATTTCATTTTTGTTTAATTTAACATTTACATTTTCATTATCGAATATTACTCTATTAACTTTAAAATTATTATTATTTGCTTCGTTTATTGTGAACTACAGGTCTTTGGAGCACCTTCAGCCTCCTGTTTCTCGTTTCCCTTAGCCTGATTTGTTTTTGCAAGACAACTAGGGCAATTTGAAAAAGTTACATCTAACGTAATACATCCAAAACAAATAAATCTATTTCCCAGTTGTGGACAGGCTCAAGCCTTGTGCTCTATCTGAGAGCATAAAGTATAATTACCGCTGAAGGGGGTTCTTATGTACTGCTGATGGTATTCCTGGCGTGGGACGTTATATTGTTGTGTTGGTCTATAATTACCTTGCCATTGGTTTTGACTTACATAATTGGGGTCAAAATTTTGTTGAAGGGGGTTTGTCGCAAATTTTGGTACACCTGTTTTCCATCCTTAATGAGAAGATTAACCAAAGTTTAGGCAGGGTGGGAATTTTTGTGTTTTAGTTATAATATATCATTTTATGTTATTTTTTTTATTTCAAATATCCCGCTGCGTTCCGTCAATAAATCTTTTTCATTTAATAAAATAACATAAATACAGAACGAGCGGGAAATGAAGGGAAAAGAGAAAACAGGCCTTATTCTGCTTTCTTGAAATATAAATTTCAATATAAAGTCCAATATAAAGTCCATAAACCTATAGTATTCTATTTTCTTATTCATAGCAGGGACTCTGGCTTCAAATTTTTCTAAGACCCTAAATCAAAAATATTTTCCCCTTAAAAACGTCACTTTTTGACTCTAAACCTAAAAACGTTTTTTTTATTATAAACAATGCATGAAGAATTCAGCATGGATAATATTGCAAATAACTATCACTTAATGTCTGTATTATCTTATTATATAAATCAATGATTAAATTTTTACTTACATTATTCATAATTTTTTTTATCATTCCATTCCATTCACCTGTTATTGCATTGTAAGAACCATATACATTATCTACTTGTACGGTAAATGAGTAGTTAAATCCAAGCATTTTACTTATTTCTTGTATTATATCTACAGCAAAACCTTCGTACTGATCATTGCCAGTCATCTTAAAAACTGTTTCTTTTAACATTGCATAAGGCTTTGTCTATAAAACATAATAATTAAATTTAATAGGAAATTTTATTTTTACTCAGAAAATTTTTATAGCTATAGAATTTATAATTCTCCATGAATCGATATCTAGAAAGTTAAAATAGAGCAATTATGCGTGTGGAAAAATATTTCAATTAATAATTGCTTTTACTTATTATTAAAGGACATTAAATGAAAAATTCGTTTATTAGTTAGTTTTTGCATCCTTTAAAAAAATTAAAATATCTCGAGACTATTGACAAATTTTATTGTCACAAGTTGGTAGTATTCGATTTAGCACACATTTTTACATATTCTCCTAAATTTTTATTCAAAACGGAGGTATCTTTAACAATTTATAAAATATTTTTGAAGCTAATAAAAAATTTTTTTTTTCATTTTCTTATTTTTATTCTATTTTTTATAATTTATTTGTGTGTCTGTGTGTACTTTAAAATGTGATAAATGTAATTTATTTGGCACTAATTTATACGTAAAATTAGTTAAATTTGATTAACAAAGAAAATTTCTTCAAAATTAAAAACAAAAAAAAATTTTGGCTTTCCAGTTTCCTGTAATTTACGTTGTCAAATTTTGAATACAGTTTTTCATTTTACGTTGAAGAGCATAGAGTCTTTCTTTATTTAAAGTATAGTTATATACATCAAAATCACTTCTCGAGACCTTTCAGTTCCCTGTTATTAATAGAATAATTATAATAGAACCATCAATATATAAATGTCTTAATACTATATACTACTATATCTTAATCTTAATCTTAATACTATATATATTTGAAAATTTATTTGTTTGTCTGTCTGTCTGTCTACTCATCACGCAAGAATAAAGAATAGCATAAAAAAGAAAAAAATTATTCGAATAACATAGGCTATAGTTTTGTGTCTCAGCTTTCTTACTTTTGGAAATGTTCAATTTTTACTATTTTTAGGATATATAAAATTTTTTAAAAATTTGCTTGAAAAGTGAAATACCTAAAAAATATGATTAAATTTTACTGTCACAATTGGTATTACTTGATTTGGCACTAATTTATACGTACTCAGTTAAATTTTTTTATTTTCTCTATTATAACTAGAGAATCAATAAGAACCTATAATTTTTCATTAATGTTTCACCTGAGCTGCTCTGAATAGTTTGAATGTGTTTGCATAATTATAAATTTGTAATGAAAAATGATTTTTTGAAACAACACAAACAGAAGTAAATGTGACACAGGTGGAGGTGGAGCCCCCCCCCCCTCCAACTTTTGCTAGTATATATCTTAATCCTATCCTATATATATATAAATCTTTAATTATGTGTGTGTGTGTGTGTTTGTCCGAACGCGATAAACGAGAACACGATAAAACTACAGACATGGGGTTTACGGCAAAAGACGGCAAAAATTACGGGTCAAAACATAGGCTAGGTTTTATTTCGATTGATAACGACAAAAAATTTTTATGTTGAAAAAACTGAATTTCCAAGAAAAAAATTTTTATCAAATTTTCAAAAAAAACCAAAAAAACGGAAAACCGAGGAAAAATTTTACCATAGAAAAGAATTTTATTCGATTTGGGCATATTTTTTACGTATCCACCTAAATTTTCAAGTTAATCGGCTCGATCTGTCAAAAGTTACAATCATTTTTCAAAAATTATAAAAGTTTAGGACTAATCCTATCCTATCCTATATATATATAAATCTTTAATTATGTGTGTGTGTGTGTGTGTGTGTCCGAACGCGATAAACGAGAACACGATAAAAGCTACAGACATGGGGTTTACGGCAAAAGACGGCAAAAATTACGGGTCAAAACATAGGCTAGGTTTTATTTCGATTGATAACGACAAAAAATTTTTATGTTAAAAAAACTGAATTTCCAAGAAAAAAATTTTTATCAAATTTTCAAAAAAAACCAAAGAAACGGAAAACCGAGGAAAAATTTTACCATAGAAAAGAATTGTATTCGATTTGGGCATATTTTTTACGTATCCACCTAAATTTTCAAGTTAATCGGCTCTATCTGTCAAAAGTTACAATCATTTTTCAAAAATTATAAAAGTTTAGGACTAATCCTATCCTATATATATATTGTAAGGATCATAATTCCCTTTTTTAAATAACCGCGCCTTTTTTAAATGTTGTCGGTAATGCCGGTTTTTTGCTAAGTCATTTAACTTTCGAGTTTTCGAAAAAAGGAGTTTTTTCTCATGTAAGGTTAGATACCGGAGAGCATGGATGGATAAAAAATTATTTATAATAATTGGATCTAATTACTTTATTATAAGGACAAGTTGTTTAAATTAATAATCAATTAATTACTGTTCCATCTTTCATTAATTGTACAACGATCAATTAGAATCTAAGAAAGACTACGCCCGATAAGGGGTAAGTGAAAATATTACATAAGAAAAATTCATATAAAAGGAGCATGTGCTCTAGAAAATTATATAAGTTATATAATATTAGATGTTATTGACTAGACTATATTATAAAAAAAAAGACTATATGTTTATGCCTTAAATTAGTAAAAAATAAGACAAATATTTATAATTGATTTGGTTCATAGCGGTATATGCTGGGTGATGAAGTGGACAACAACCTAACAAAAGACTGGATTCTTAAGAAGTTAACATCTGTGGATCATCCTCTCATTTGTCAAAGGGGACTCGATAACTTTATTTACAACGAAGAAGCATAAGGACTGGCCAGTCTATATTGAAGTCCCTCGAGTACAATGCAGTAGGATTCATCGCTTTGATTTGAATGACCAACTTCCAGTCTTAAGTTAAGTATTGAACCACCTCGAAGCTCAACTCAGGGTATTGCTCGTTAGAAGGTTGTATATTTTAAGAAAGAGATAGTATATTGCCATAAACCAAAAAATTATTTATAATAATTGCATTGATTAGCTCCAGGAGAAGTTCAGCTACCAAGTAGTGTTAATTGTAAAGAATTTTATTCTATTGGATAAGATAAATATATATATGTTTCAAGTGATTGTGTGTGGGAATGATTGTGTGTAAATTCGATGACAAGCTTGTTCATATAATATTGAAATATCAAAAGGTTTAAAATCTTTCTTTTAATCGGTTAAATATAAAAGAGATGCTATATAGATATAATAATAATCAGTTTTAATTTCATTTATATGTAAAGTAAAGATAAAAGATTTGTTGTTTTCTAAAAAAAGATTCCTTGTTTGAAATGCCATAAAAAGAAAAATATAAAAATAATCAAAGAAATAAAAAACTGACATTGAACATTAATAAAAGTGATGTACATTTATTTATATGAATTATTTATCATTTGCATGCTTTAAAGACATTGAAAATACTAGTTTTCTTTTCTTCGTTACTTAAAAATAAATTTGCCTACAAACCGAACTCACATTTTATTTTCTTTTCATAATTTTTCATTGCTCGGGTCAAAATTTAAATTAATCAAATAAAGTAAAATCTTGTTATATATTTTATTTTTTTTTATAAATTTAAATTAACCCAATTTAAAGCACTTACAATAAAAATCTTTAATTATGTGTTTGTGTGTGTGTAAAAAAAAATTATAAAAGTTTAGGACTGATCCTATATATATATAAACTTTAATTATGTGTGTGTGTGTGTGTTTGTCCGAACGCGATAAACTAGAAAACGATAAAAGCTACAGACATAGGGTTTACGGCAAAAGACGGCAAAAATTACGGGTCAAAACATAGGCTAGGTTTTATTTCGATTGATGACGACAAAAAATTTGTATGTTGAAAAAACTGAATTTTCAAGAAAAAAATTTTTATCAAATTTTCAAAATAAACTAAAAAAACTGAAAACTGAGGGAAAATTTTTTTATTAAAAAGAATTTCATTCGATTTGGGCATATTTTTTACGTATCCACCTAAATTTTCAAGGTAATCGGTTAGATCTGTCAAAAGTTACCATCATTTTTCAAAAATTATAAAAGTTTAGGACTAATATTATATATATTTCTAATTTTTATAAAAAACAGAAAAGTAAGTAAAAATTTTACAGCCGAAAAGAGTTTCATTCGATTCGGGCATAATTTTTACTAATTCACCTAAATTTTCAAGTTAATCGGTTCGATCTGTTAAAAGATCATTTTTCGAAAATTATAAAAGTTTAGGACCAATATTATATATATTTGTAATTCTTACCGGTTACTAATTTAGTAGCTCAATAGAGTAACTAAAAGAAGCTTGTACAGCTATTATCAGGGAGAATCCAAAAATTGATAGTTGAGGGAAGCAACTACCACTTGCAGATCATAGGGTAGGTAATCAGCTTCGTATCGCTGATCACTAATTATCCGTCTGAGTTCCAACGTCCGTAATTTTTATGATTGAGTAAGTTTTAGATAAGAAATCGGGTAAAAAAAGTTTATTATACAAAATATTTAGTAACCTAAAAAAAATATCTTTGGAAAAATCAAGTTGCAGGGGTCCAGGGGGGCGCAGCCCCCTTATCGGTTGCCGAGGTGAGCGAAGCGAGCCGGAGGCAGCTAGTATATAAATAAATAAATAATTAAATAAATAAATATCCTTTTACGTCCTCCTTTTTCCTTCCATTGGTGCCGCGTACAAAAACCGTCTATTATGAGCGCTCCTACACACGGCTCCTAGTTAGGCTGTCGTAAATAACTTTTTTGTACGCAGAATCTCCTCCACGTACCTTGCCACGACGCTCCATGATTCCTCGTTCTGGAGCATTTTTTCAACTATGTTATCGGGTTTGACTTCCTCCATCTCCATCTTTGCCTCCAGTGTCCTGCATCCAGTTATCCAGCAGTCACACTCAAAAAAAGTGTGACGCGCGTCGTCTCGTTTGTCGGGACAAAATGCACATTCAGGGCTCACGACCTTTCCAAAGATAAGACCATGGCCACTGAGGACCTGTGTCAAAAAGTAGTTTACCTCTCCGTGCCCCCTCTGAGTCTAGGGTGAGACATCCTTTATGAGGCACCTGGTCCATGCACTTTCCGCGCGGTCCGCCCAGAGCGTTTGCCACTCAAACATTGTAGCTCTCCTTACATCCGCTTTAATATATTCTAGGTCTTCCTCATTTTTTCTTTCGTATATAAGCTTGCGCTCTTTGACAAGAAGCTGAATTGGAATAATTCTGGCAATAACAAGAACTGCCGCTTCTGAGACAGTCCTGTATGCGCAAGAAACCCCCAGAGCACCCTGCCTCTAAACTCTTATCATGCCTTTTGCATTGATATCCTTTTCCAGTGCCTCACCCCAAATCTCCGCTCCGTACAATAAGATGGAGTGAGTTACGGACATTTGCAGCTTTCTTTTGCTGGGCTTAGGGCTATTCATATTTGACATCAGCCTGCTTAAGGCCATTTTCGTGGTACCTGCCTTCTTGACCCTTTGAGAAATATGTTCGAAATAGGTTCGCTTTGTATCCAGAACTATTCCAAGATATTTGACGAACCTTTTCGTCTCTATAATGGTATCCTCATCGACTCGTATTGGAATGACGGTATTTATATGCTCCCCCGTGAAAATCACGATCTCTGTCTTAGCGGCTGCCAGACTTAAACCGTGCTCTCAATAATAATAATAATAATAATAATAATAATAATTTTTTTTTTTTTTTTTTTTGAACAGATTGCCCGTGAAGAGGATTCAAATATTCTCTTACTAAGCGAGCAATCATACAACATGAACCACAAGTACTGGCTAACCGATGACACTGGCTGTTGCGCCATATGGCTCCGGGATAGAGCCCAAACGTCCTTGACCAGAAAAGGGAGAGGCAATTGCCACGTTTGGGTCACGTGCGGGGAGATAACTTATATAAGTTGCTACCTCTCCCCAAACGATAGCTCGGAAGTGCTGGCTACAAAGCTGGCCAGCATCGAGAACACGGTTCAAACGGTAACTGGAAGCGTTATCCTTGCTGGAGACATTAACGCTAGGGCCTTAGAATGGGGCATGCCGACGACCAACCCTAGCGGACAGCGGGTACTTAAAATGGCCATTAGATGCAAACTAGTGGTCCAGAATAGAGGAAACCGGCCCACCTACGAGAGGGCAGGTTAGGGTGCCTCTATTCCAGACATAACCTTTGCAACAGATGGTGCGTCTGGCATAATCGGCGAAAGGACGGTGATGGATGGTTACAATGGTAGCAACCATCATTACATCACCTTCCGGGTGCTTGAGGGAACCTCCCAACGGCCTCCGTACAAGAGGCGTCCCTTGGGTTGGAATATACCAAAGATGGACGAGTACAAGTTCGAAGAGTACCTTCGAATGGAGTCGGCGTCCGTCCCCGCTTAGCATGGAAGGGTTATAAGTCCCCGCGAGGCTGAAATCTTAGTCAAGAAAGTAACGTCTCTATTGCGAGGGGAAAGTGACGCCTCTATGCCTCATGGAAAGCCCTGAAAAGGGAAAAAGCCAGTTTACTGGTGGACTTCAAATAGAGGAGCTCCGCAAGGGGTGCCACAGGACGCGTCGAAGGGCGCAGATTGCACGGGACAGGCCCGAGGCTGCTTCACTTTCCCAGGAACACAAAAATGCTAAATACCGGCTGGCCAAAGCTATCCGTCAAAGCAAGGCTCGATGCCTGCGTTCATTATGCATGGATGTAAACAAAGACCCCTGGGGTCTTGGTTACAAAGTCGTACTGGGCAAGTTGAACCGGGGGTCTGACAACATGCTGGGCGCGGTGTCGACAGAACGAATCATCATCGCTCTCTTCCCTGAGCGGCCTATCTGTGAAAACCCGGTAGAGGCGATACCCAGGGAGAAAGTACCGTTATTCAGCGAGGACGAGATGGTGAAGGCCATCAAGGCCATGAAAAAAATCAAGGCGCCGCCGCCGGGGCCGGACGGGATACCAGTGGAAGTGCTCATACGAGCTGTCAAAATAAATTCCGGTATCCTGTTAAGCATGTTTAATGCATGCTTGGTGGCGGAAGTGTTTCCAAGGCAGTGGAAGGTGGCACGTCTCGTGCTCTTGAACAAGGGTAAAGGTGGAGCCCGGACTCTCCATTATCTTACAGACCCTTGTGCATGTTAAATGCCATCAGAAAGGTGATGGAGAGCATGCACCGGTCAAGGTTGAGAAGAGCCATCAAAGAGGGCGGTGGCTTTTCGGAGGAGCAGTATGGATTTCGTGAGGGGCATTCCACGATAGACGCCATCCGGCGTGTCGTGGATACCGTAGAGGCTGAGAGGGAAAAGCGGCCAGCAATTCGCAAAGACGTCCTTCTTGTAACGCTGGACGTCAAAAACGCTTTTAATTCGGCCAGGTGGGATGACATGATCCGGTCTCTCGAGTACGATTTCCGGATACCCAGGTATCTGGGTAACGTACTAAAGGATTACCTACGGGACCGGAGACTGCTCTACGACACGCTCGATGGTAGGCGACAGAGGGTTCTGAGTGCGGGCGTTGCCCAAGGTTTGGTTCTCGGACCGGACCTGTGGAATGCCTTTTACGATAGCCTGTTGCGCGTTCACCTCCCGGAAGGAGCTTCTCTGGTCGGGTACGCGGATGACGTGGCCCTGACCATCACCGGCAGGGACATGCAGGTAACCCAGGAGAGGTTGAATCTAGTCATGAGATAGATCAGCTTCTGGATGGGCGAGCACGGGCTCCAGCTCGCGATCCCAAAAACGGAGATCGTACTGCTGATCCGTCGAACAACAATTTCCACGGACATCAATGTAAATGTCGATGATCCAAGGCATCGGTTAAGTACCTAGGAGTTCTGCTTGATAACAAGCTGAACTTCTGAGAACAAGTTTAGAGGTCGAGTGATGAGGCCGCGTCGGTCGCATCCTCCTTGTCAAGGCTCATGGCCAACATAGGAGGGCCCAAACCCGGGAAGCGAAGATTGTTGATGTCCGTTGTCAACTCTGTCCTGCTTTACGGATCTGAGATCTGGGCGGATATCATCAAATTTGCCAAGCACAGACAAAAAATATCGTCTGTACAGCGGCAAGCGGCCCTGAGGATCGCATGCGCGTACCATACGGTATCGCTAGAGGTGATCCAGGTAGTAGAATCGGTCATACACATCGATCTGTTACCGTTAAAGCGGAAATACATTTACGATAGTGTATAGGACCGCGAAGTGGCATCCACTCGCGTCCGCTCTAGCTCTATGGAAGAATGGCAGAAACGATGGAAAAAAGACGAAAAGGAAAATGCTTGATGGACGCGCAGACTGATTTCAGATCTGCAGGCATGGACTGGACGACAACATGGAGAAGTGGATTTTTACCTCACCCAATTTTTAACTGGATGCGGGTACTTCCGCGCAATGTTGAAACATTGGCATAAGGTGGCAACAGAGGAGTTCTTGCACTGCCCATGCGAAGGCAGCGGTCAGTTGCCTAGGCTGCGCGTTTTAAACTGAAGTTATACCTGAAAAGGGAGTTCCGGTTTGGGGCAAACAAGCGCAGGGGGTTTATAGCGTATTTATCCAGTAAGAATCTGGGGCGTAGCCGGCGACCGCGTTCATGGAAATTTGCGGGTCTTTAAGGCCCGCAAAAACTCCATGGCTGATGCAAGATTTACAAGACTCCCTTGAAAAAAAAAAAAAAAAAAAAAAAAAAAAAAAAAACTAATAATAATAATAATAAGAATAGGGGAAATTACCCCTGTTATTTGGCTAGCTCGGCATAAGAAACGGTCTTATTCGGCAAGTGGGGGAGTTTTAATAAATAGGTATTTATGTGGGTGGATATGTTTGTATATATCATAGGGGGCTTCTCCCCCTGCATGCTTTGCGCGCCAGCCCCCGTAGAGTGAATAGAAAACTGGGTTAGTTTTAAAAACAAAAAAATTTTGTAAATGTTGCAAATATGAGGTTAGCCATGGTGATATGTAATTATAAACATCGATTTCGGTTATGTTGAAAAGTAATTTTTATCCGAATAGTTGCTATCCGAATAGTTTTATCCTGGGGATATTGAGTGCCCCAGGTATTTTAATACTTAAGTTGCTGGTTGGTAGCTAAATATTGAAGATGTATAATGTATTGATAACCTCGAGTACTAGAGCTGGTGGAACTTAATTGCGTTAATTTCGATATTATAGAAGGAAATTGTCACAATTAAATAAATACTTTGAGCTTTTTTTGTGAAATTACTGACTTTATTATAAGTAACGATAAAAATGCGTCTAAGTCAATAAGTCTAATAAGTGAATGATTATACTGAGAAGATTGTTCTAATGATCTCCAAAACTGGACCTGATGTTAATAGGTCAGTTATTATGGGAGGATGTAGGAGGACTTGCTTTTTGACAGTTGCGGGTAACTTATATAAACCAATTAGTAACGCCCAGGTACTTAAATTTAGGTGGGATGCCCAATACGCGGAAGCGTCGGTCAAGTCACGTCCAATTAACGAAAGCGCCGCTGGTCGCTTCGGAGGAAATCGCAAGGGGATTTATGCAACTCTTCGTTGCCTTAAATATTTAGAAATACGTCATTAATAACCATCGATTTTATATTTTATGTCGATTATAACGAGCCAGATCTGAATTGGTGTAATAGAATATGATGGAATGTATGAAAGTTTAGAATGTAAGCAGGCTATGTGAAATAAAACGCTAGACAGTAATTGTCCAGAATTCCAGTTCGCATTTCCTACAGTTACGTCATGCCAAGATGTAGACTTTCCTGCAAATTTAAAATTTACCCAAGGCGCCAGTCACGTCCCGATTCGTGACAAGGTTTTTAGAAACCCCTTTTGGGCATAACGCAACCCTAATACTTACGCGGCCAAAATCCGACTAGCACAGCTCGTAAATACGACAGGAGTGAGGGGGAACTCATAAGTTTAACGTCGGAGTTCCTGAAATTCACAAAAAAAAAACTTACTTAACTTAAAAATCCTTATAAACTACTAAAATTTACTAATTTTCATGTTTAAAATAACGATAAATCCAAAATTTCCTACATTTTGTAATCCTAAATTTGAATAGAAAATGTCTTATTTTATTTAATTAACGATAAACCAAAATGGATATTTTGTAACTATAAATTTTAATTAACGAGAATATAAAATGTTCTATTTTGTTTATTTATCGATAAACCAAAATTTATATTTTGTGACGATGATTTTAATTAACGAGTGTGTGAAATTGTTTTATTTGTTATCGATAAGCCATGATTTCTACCATTTCTTTAAATAATTAATTGAATTTTTAATATTTTATTCGATGGTCCTTAATAAAATAAATCCGTACTCAATTTACTCTAATTTAAGGTTATTTAAATGGCGGAAAGTGCAATTATAGAAAATTTACAAATTAATATTAAAAATTTCAAGAAAATGCATGTTTATATAATAATATAATAATTTAATGATATTCCATAATTTTATTCTCATTTTATTCTAAAGTTTTCAATTTTACTAATTTTAAGTCGCGGCACTCTATTTTAGTTAAAATAGCAACAAATTTTATATTTTAGTTTAAGCCGCTGGGGTTAATTTTGAGGCTAATTTAACGATAAACCAAGTTTTCGGTCACTAGGGGTCGCCTAAAGCTGATCTTGACAAATTTAATTATGAATTGTAATTTTGATTTCGTTTTGTGACAATAATCGCCATTGCCTAACTTAACTTAACGGTATTCCATCTGAGGATCTAAATAATAATGGTTAAACCAAAATCCCGCAGACATCCTCTGGTCCGCGCGACAAGCCAAAATTAGAACTCCTTAAATCATATTTAACACTAATTTCAATTTTAAGTCCTATTTCTAACTTAAATTTTAAGACCTAAACCGCAAGGGGTATGTACGGTACATGCTGTGCTAACTGGGTTATCATTTAATTATAAAAACCTGCATTGTGACTCGCAATCACAATTTTATTATGGGGACTATAGTCCCGGAATTGTTATTGCTGTAACAACAGCTTTACACAATACAAGTTTGTATTTAATTATTTAATTACTTTAATTAAATAATTAAATACAAACAATTTTAATTAATTTAATTCATAAATTTTTTTACTTCCCCAATTGTGTAGTGTGAATTATGTGTGTTAATTTTGTGTAATGTATTTTGTTTTAAATATTAAGGTGCTAGTGTTCATATTGTATTTTGTTTTTATGAGAGAAATTTTGCAATAATTTTATTAACAACAAATTGTATTGCAAATTTTCTCTCTTTATATATTTTATGCTTGTTTTGTGCAATTTTTACCTAATTTCCTGATAGAATGATACCTAAAGTCTTAAAATTATGATCCACTTGTTTTACCTTTTTAGAACTGAGGCAAGTAAACTGATGTCCAGGGCTCGCTGATTAATTATTTTAGGATATTCAGCAAGTCCTGGAGAATTTTTATGTATTTTAGGTATTAGCAGGGCTCCAGATAAAACAATTACCCTGAAGTAAGTATGCGCTTTTACTATTTTGAACCAAAATTTTTATGATTTTTATTTAACTAACTTAATTTTAATTAACTTTATTCTCTGCTTTGCTTAGATTTATCATAATAACTAGTTTAATTAACTATTTCTAGATTTGGTTCAAAATATCATAAGCCCAAACTGTACTTTTAGAATTTTCAAAAAGTTTATCGCAGAAGTTGGTCTTTCCTATTATTTTATTAACTAATAATCCTAAATTAGTTTTAATTAGTTAATTAGAATTAAATTAATTTAAATTAATAAATATAAAACGTTTTAAGCAACTTGAGTAGAATTTGGAACTTTTATACGTACAAAAGGCTTCATGTGCTTTTCACGTTTTTTTTTTTAATTTTCGACCTTTTAAAGCAATTTTGACTTGGCGCAGCCAATTTATTTTAATTAAAACTTCGAATTAAAGAAAATTTTAGTACCAAATATTTGAAATTTCATCAAATTCAAAATTCTACCAAAATTTGGAGAGCGAGTAAGAAGAGTGAATTTTTACTATTGTGCAACTTTAAACGTTATATTAGTTAATTTACTTGGCAGGACTATTGTAACTAATTAAGAGCATTAAAATTTAGCATATTTTACTATTAAATATCCAAATTTTTACTAAAATTAAAATTTCCTCATTTTCCCCAATACGTATAAAAATTTTAATTTTGACTTTTTAAGACTTTAAAGAGATTTTTATCACTAAACTTATGAGAAATAGTTAAATTGGGATAAGTTAAGTTTAATTTAGCTAAATTTGGACCTTGGGAATTACTAAGTTAGCTATAGTCAAAGTCCAAATTTTTACGTTTTTACCTGTGACTTTTGACATCTAACGATAACCACATCTTTTAAATTTTATTACTTTAACGAGACACCAAATTTTATATTTCAGAGAGCTTAAAAGACTAAATTTTAACAATAAATTATTATTTGATTACCATAATTTTATGTAATAACTAAATTTTTGAACAGTCAATTTTTTTATTTTCTAATGCTTAACGATATACCAATAGACTAATTTTTACTTAAATCTAGTTTCGGCAAGCCAATTAGTCTATCTTACGCTATTCTAATAGTGTGTTAGTGCGACAAACCATAGTGGAAATCCAAGTGATCCCCAGTTCGATAAACCTTTCTCTAGATGAGAAAATATTTTCTCAAGTGGAGCGTAATTGATTTTAATTAATGCTCTATTTGGGAAAATGATCCTATAAATTTGTCCAGGTATTTCGCATAGATGTCAATTGACTGTTCCGTGACATTTTCATTAAGATTTTCCAGTTTTCCACGGTATTCCCTAACCTGATAATTCAATTCTGTACTCAACCGGCGAATACATTTGCTTTTATCAGCATCAGGGATTCTACTATTGCTAAAATATTTTTCTAAAGAATTTTGGGAGGACTCATAAAATATTTTATGAGCTTCTAACTTATCATTTAAATTTTTTATAAAACACTCTGTTAATTCACTATTCATTATAAAGATTGTATTTAATAGGCTTACCTAGCTGCTAACTGCCCTGCTGAGTTAAATTGTAGCACGGGGAAATTCACCGCGTTACAGAAACTAAGGAAATGCAGGTATGTTAACTCTCTACTGGAGTGTTATCAACAATTTGCCTATATAGAACAAAATCTTACACAATATAATTATTGCTTAAAAATGATGGAATTTTTTATTGTCAGTTTGATTACTGACCTAAATTATTTCATAATATTTAAAATGGTTTATTTCGGCTCTGTATAGTAGTACGAGCCATCATCAGTAAAGTATACTACTATACTTCTTTATATGAACCAAAGTTGTTAAATATTTTCTTAAAACCCATTTATATACCTTTAGTACGCCATTTCACTTTCGAGAAAAATTACAGTTTATGTTCATCAGTGTTAAGATGGTAAAACACAAAATATATATATACTTTTATTTATTTATAGTCAGCCAAGTAAAATAACAGTTTAATTACTGAAAAGGTATGACTAGTTTACTTTATATAAAATAGTACATATAAAATAGAGAAACAAAAACTGATGATGGCTCGTACTACTATACAGAGTCGAAATAAACCATTTTAAATATTATGAAATAATTTAGGTCAGTAATCAGACTGACAATAAAAAATTCCATCATTTTTGAGCAATAATTATATTGTGTAAGATTTTGTTCTATATTGACCAAGTTAATATTTGTTTTAAATTTTAAAGTTTTGAAAGGAACAATTAAAAAAAGTTTTGATATTTAATTTTGTGGCATTGGGTCTAAAAATGCCAAGAAATTAAAGTTTTGTTTCTCTATTTTATATGTACTATTTTATGTATAGTAAACTAGTCATACCTTTTCAGTAATTAAACTGTTATTATACTTGACTGACTATATATAAATAAAAGTATATATATATTTTGTGTTTTACCATCTTAACACTGATGAACATAAACTGTAATTTTTCTCGAAAGTGAAATGGCGTACTAAAGGTATATAAATGGGTTTTAAGAAAATTTTTAACAACTTTGGTTTATATAACTTACCTTTCGGAGCGTGCCATAACAGTGTCGGCATGGGCTGAAGCAAATAATTTATCTATAAACACAAAGAAAACACAAGCAATTGTTTTCGGTTCTCCTACCACAGTTAATTCTTTTAAGAAATTAAATATTTCCAAAATTACTATAAATGATAGTGGTGCTTGTGTTCCCTTTGTAGATGAGGTTGTCAGTCTTGGTGTCATCCTAGACTCTTGCTTGTCCTGGCGTCCGCAAGTAATAAAAGTTACCAAAAAAGTAAATAGTATATTGTATGGCCTTAGGCTAATCAGATCTTGTACCTCTGAAGCACTTCGTAAGCGCCTTATTGAGTCACTTGTGATTCCTCATTTGGATTACTGCTCTGCAGTTTATTCTGATATTTCTAAGGAACTGAGTGGGCAATTACAGAGACTCACTAATTCGGGTATTAGGTATATTTTTGGTTTGAGACGACAAGAACACATTACTCCATATAGAAAGCGTCTTGGTTGGATGCTTAACAAAACAAGAACTGACTACTTTGCATCCCTTATCATGTACAGAATTGTGCGTATGAGGGAACCACCTCTATTGTGCACATTATTTGAACCATATAAATCGGACAAACCTACTAGAGGCCCCCGTAAAGATCTTAAGGTTAATCTAGTACCGACTGACTGGGGTCTATACTCATTTCAAATAAAGTACGCGAATCTATGGAATTCGATTCCTCCCTGTATAAGGGATTTACCATCCTATTCTCGCTTCAAAAAGAGTATCAGACTTTACTTTCATAAATTAGAGAATATTTTGTAATTGACTATGTATTATTGATATCTACTGTTTACCTAGTTAACTATTTACTGTTAACAATTTACATTTCACCTTTGATTAATATTCAGTATTATTGTAAATTTTTCTTATTTTGTTTAATTCTATGTATAGATTAAAACCATTCAGTATTAATTAATCAATTTAATGTAGATTTTTCTTTTATTTAACTTTAATTTTAATTTTAAGTACACATAAAATTTTATATATATTGTAAATTATATTAACTTTTTGTAAACAATTGACAATTGAGTGTGTTAAAATATTTTGTAGTTGGCAAATAAATATTCATAATAATAATAATAATAATAATAATATAAAGAATTATAGTATTATACTTTACTGATGATGGCTCGTACTACTATACAGAGCCGAAATAAATCATTTTAAATATTATGAAATAATTTAGGTCAGTAATTAGACTGACAATAAAAAATTCCATCATTTTCAAGCAATAATTATATTGTGTAAGATTTTGTTCTATATTGACGAAGTTAATATTTGTTTTAAATTTTAAAGTTTTGAAAGGAACAATTAAAAAAAGTTTTGATATTTAATTTTGTGGCATTGGGTCTAAAAAATGCCAAGAAATTAAAGTTTTGTTTCTCTATTTTATATGTACTATTTTATATATAGTAAACTAGTCATACCTTTCCAGTAATTAAACTGTTATTTTATTTGACTGACTATATATAAATAAAAGTATATATGGGTGTATCCATTACTTTTCATACAAAAGTGGGCGCACGCATGTCACCGATTGGGCTCAAATTTTTAGATTATGTTTGGCGTTATAAAAAACTCACCTAGCCAAATTTTTAGCCCTCTAGAACAATATGGGGCCAAGTTATGACCTCCAAAAGACCCAAAAAATGACCTATTTTAGCCTATTTTCAAAATTTCGCCATTCCCCTATTTTTCAGTCAAATTACTTCCGGTTGGTTGCATTTTTTTGGTATAAGCTTCAGAATTTACTTAAAAAAATTTATAGACACCATTATCACGTAGATTTTATTTGGCGATAAAAAATGTTAGATGACTGAAACGAAAATAAACAGGAATTTCAAATTGGTGCCAAATCTGGAAATCTTTATATAACTACTTCCGGTTAGTCGCAAAATTTTGTACTACTCAAGACCTTTTGAATGCGACCTAAAAAATTAAAAACGGCTTATTTTATCCGGAGTTATGCGTATTTTAGTTTGGTCGTTTTTCGGAAATTTTGTGTATTAAAGTGGACCTATTTTTGGACTTTGTGGAAAAACCTTGCTCCCCGGGTTTTTTTGTAAAGTTTTGGTCATAAAAAGTTCCCAGTTCCAAGGATTTTGCTTTTGCGTTGCAAAAACACGTGCTTGTAAGCACCTCAATTTTCCCATTTAAATAACATAGGAATTTTGACTTTTCAGCTTTCTAATTTTTTACAAAGCTAGCAGAATGTTTTGAAAAGCTACTAATCGATGGAAAGTACTATTTAAATATATAAAAAATGATACCCAACCTCAAGTAGCCAAAAAAAATATTTTTAAAAAGATTTTACCGGTAATAAACAAAAAAAAGTACTCCATGGCTTCATGTAATTTAAATGGAGTACTTTTTTTTAAAAATATTTTTTTTGGCTACTTGAGGTTGGGTATCATTTTTTATATATTTAAATAGTACTTTTCATCGATTAGTAGCTTTTCAAAACATTCTGCAAGCTTTGTAAAAAATTAGAAAGCTGAAAAGTCAAAATTCCTATGTTATTTAAATGGGAAAATTAAGGTGCTTACAAGCACGTGTTTTTGCAACGCAAAAGCAAAATCCTTGGAATTGGGAACTTTTTATGACCAAAACTTCACAAAAAAACCCGGGGAGCAAAGTTTTTCCACAAAGTCCAAAAATAGGTCCACTTTAATACACAAAATACCCGAAGAATAAGGCTTTTTTGGGAATGTATAAAAACGGATAGAAGCCAATATCGTCCACCAAAATTTCAGAGATTATTTATTAATGTTTGAAGAATATTCTCTAAAATTTTTGGCCATTTTGGTTATGATAGAAAAAAGTTATAGTAGTTTGAATACGCAAAAAAAATCAAAATTTCCGAAAAACGACCAAACTAAAATACGCATAACTCCGGATAAAATGAGCCGTTTTTAATTTTGTAGATTGCATTCAAAAGGTCTTGAGTAGTACAAAATTTTGCGAGTAACCGGAAGTAGTTATATAAAGATTTCCAGATTTGGCACCAATTTGAAATTCCTGTTTTTTTTCGTTTCAGTTATCTAACATTTTTTATCGCCAAATAAAATCTACGTGATAAAAGTGTCTATAAATTTTTTTGGTAAATTCTGAAGCTAATACCAAAAAAATGCAACCAACCGGAAGTAATTTGACTGAAAAATAAGGGAATGGCGAAATTTTGAAAATAGGCTAAATAGGTCATTTTTTGGACCTTTTGGAGGTCATAACTTGGCCCCATATTGTTCTAGAGGGCTAAAAATTTGGCTAGGTGAGTTTTTTATAACCCCAAACATAATCTAAAAATTTGAGCCCAATCGGTGACATGCGTGCACCCACTTTTGTATGAAAAGTAATGGATACACCCATATATATTTTGTGTTTTACCATGTTAACACTGATGAACATAAACTGTAATTTTTCTCGAAAGTGAAATGGCGTACTAAATGTATATAAATGGGTTTTAAGAAAATTTTTAACAACTTTGGTTTATATAAAGAAGTATAGTAGTATACTTTACTGATGATGGCTCGTACTACTATACAGAGCCGAAATAAACCATTTTAAATATTATGAAATAATTTAGGTCAGTAATTAGACTAACAATAAAAGTTTAAGTTAAAATAAAAGTGTAAGTTAAAATAAATCATGCATTTCTAAAATATTTTGTTTTATTTTTTTGCATATATTTGCAAGGTATAATATTTCTTATTGCTGGACCAAAATTTTATACTATTATAAGAAAAATTATCAAGATTCCCAGGGTGCACTAAATTATTCTTTGAATGACAGTTTAAGATTTTTGAATGCAGTTTTCGATCAAGAGAGATTAGTTGAAATCAGAAGGATACAGGTTCAAGCACGAGACCAACAAATCCTACAGGGAGTAAACGATAATCAAGAAATGGATGACTGAATAAAAAAATCTACAACAATAATTTTTTTTGAATAAATATTATTCGTAAGCTAAAAGAGAAATGCCAAATATACACAAAAAAAATCTTTAGTAACAAATTTAAAAATTAATATCATCATGCATTTACTTTAAAAAAATGCATTGTATTTTTGTCAAAAAGATGTAAATATTTCTTTTAAATAAAAAATCAAATGCATAATAAAATTTAGTTATTACATAAAACAGTTGCTTTTATTTTGATATCTCCTAGAATTTAGAAAAATTCAACAATTAAAAAATTGTATACATGAAAAGAAAAACTGGTAGGAAAAAATTGCTACCCCTGTGTTACTCAATGCTTAGTAGCAATAAAAAAATGATTTATATTTTGTTGCATGAAAAGAGAAAAATCATATACAAAAAACTTTAAATAAATTATTATTATTATTATAAATAAAAATTACATAAAAATTACAATTATTTTTTCTTACAGATTTAATAAATACAAAGCAAAAGTTATTGAAATTATTTTACTCTATACTGTTCTTGGAGGTGAAAACATTCTATCATTTAAACTCCTAAAATCGACCAAAATATCTTACATCTATTTTTCTGTATGAAAACTTTCTATTTTATAAAAACAAATTTTTCGGTTCACAAAGATTCAAGTTCATGTAAATAACTGTTTAATAATTTATTTAACTGCTGTTTATTAATAAATTTGCTTCTAAGATATGCTAAGCAAAAAAATTCCCTTCCGATCCAAAAAAAGAGATGCAAGCTATTTTTGTCGATATTTAAAATTTGAAGAGAAAGACTTTTTTTAAAGACATAAACTAAGTAACTATTAGCTCTCCCTGGAGATTTAAAATGTTAAAACAAACAAACTTAACAATGAGCAAAGTTTATCAGTATTTTATGCCAGCACCCCTTATCTTTCCGTCGCTCAGGATTTATTAGTTTATTAATTATTTAGTTTATTAATTTTTTATTTAATTATTATTTATTTATCTTTATTTATTAATTTATCAAATTTCTGCTATTTTTATATTTAAAAAAAAATGTGATTTATATTTATATTATTTTTATATCAGCATAAAAAAAATGTTATATTATTATTAAATTATATTGCAGTAAAAGTATAATTCTACAAAAAATATAATATTTTACACTTCTGGAAGTGAAAGTATCAAATTAAATATCACAGATTAATTAACAATATTAAAAAAAAAAAATTATTCTATTTATTTAAATTCTAAATTTATATTTTTATTTAAACTCTAAATTTATACTATCCGGTAAACAAAAATAAATATATATGTGCTTTATTTAACCTCTTAGAACCTTACGTTATACGGAGGTCACCAACAGTTATTTGCACAAGCGGTCCAAACCGCATTTTTTGCTTTTATTCCCTCGGAAGTCGATATATATATTGAGATATATACCGCTTTTTCCTTTAATGGAAATAATTAGATAGGTTTGGAGACGTATGGACAAATTGTGGTGAAACTGTGGGATTAGAAGGGATGTTTAGGATAGGTGGAACTTTAACAATCATTTCAAACTTTATCTATTCATAGCCTTTACTAGGGTTTGGGATGGCCAAATGCGGTCCAAGGTCCGACTTTTTAATAGGAGCCATGCTGACAATTCCGTCTTTAAAGCGCAGAGTTGTTATTCACAACAATCGCTTTAAAAGAGGCGCAAAAAACCTTGGAAAAACGCCCTCTATGCATGACATACGGAGGCAAGCAAATGGCACTTTCCATTTCGTCTTGCCCCCTGCGACTCGGCAGCTAGCTCTGCTCTCCCTTCTTAAAACAAATATTTATTTTATTAAATATTTATTTTCAGAAAAAAAAGTTGTCACTGCTCTGTATGCGAACCCACTTCATAATATTTTGCTATATTACAAAGCGAGCGCGTTACCTCTGCGCTACCGAGCCGGTTACAAAAATAAATATCATTAGCTATTCAATCAAACGTTACCCATACTTAAATTTATAGTAAGCAGAAAAAAAACTCATTAACCAAATTCTCAAATAACATCATATTTCATTAAAAAAATTTTATCTCCCCAAGACTAAAAAAAAATATTATTTAATCACTTAAATATTTATTTTTAAAAAAAATGCTTACTTATACTTAATTTATTTCATTATTTTATAATATTTATTCTCTATAATCAGTTTTGCATCCCCCTTTCTTTTTACTCTAATAAAATTAAATTTTTCAACTATAATGTTTAAAATCTTTTACAAAAAAAATTTTCTTTTTTCAATTTAATACATCGCTATACAATGGAACGACTATATAATGCTGATGAACTAGTAAAAATTTTATATAATCAACCCTTATCTAATCTATCTGCCTTTACTGGTCAGCTTCATGAATATTTTAACATTTTTCTTTTTCTTTTTTTTTTCTTTTAGCTTAAAAATTCATGTCAATCACGACCCAAATTTCCCCATTTCGTGTTTTTGATAATAAAAATTCTAAATTAATTAAGAAAGATTTGTTATCTAAACAACCACCTGTCGCTGAATATCCTACTCTATCTGATGTTTCCCGGATTATTGACCAATTTGCGTTAACAAGTCAATTTTGGGAAAATGTACGCGATCATAAGTTCCCATATGAAAATAATAACTATATTAATTTTACACTACCTGATGGCACAAGTCACAATATTATTGAAACCTTTTTGCCCCGTAATCCAGGTAAATATTTATTATTAAATTAATAAAAATAATTATAATTTTACGTTTATTTTATTCCTTTCTTTTTTTTTCGTTTCAGGACTCACTGTTCCTATGTATTACGCAAGCCCTCAAGGTTCCTGCACATCTTTGCACCTGGAATATGGCAAACTATTTTCCGCTAATTACTTAATTAGTGGTTTGAAACTATGGGCAGGTACTCATGCTTCTGCCCTTTGCGATTTCCTAGCAGGTATTAAGCCTTACAAGTTATCTTATTCTGGATGTTCGTCTCGTAAGGTAACTTGTCGTACCAATTTTAAACCTCAGGGTTGCGTTAAAAATTGTGAAAACAGAACCAAATCCTGCAGTATTGTGCATTTTGTAAATGCCGAGTAGCTCTCTTTTACGAAAGCTATATTTTTCCAACAATTGAATAAACACCGAATTCCAAGATTTTACGTACTACAGGAACTAGGAGACCTAGTCCTTGTAAACTCTTCTACCTCCAACTAGTTTTTAATTATTTGGACAGTTCCGCTGGTATGTTATTGCCTATATTAACTGATTTATAATTTTATCTATTTCAATTAAACAAATTTTTAATTTTATTTATTATTATTATTTTTTTTTTTCAGAGGCGGTAAATTTTCTTCCTGATAAATGTCTTTATTAAAACAAGAATATACTTGTGAGTGCATAGTAACTTCACGTCATAAAATAGAAACCATCCCCCATTCTAAGGTGTTAATAGTATATTAAGTATCAAGGGCGTAAAAGTTTCGGCACTAGCGTGAGCACTAGCACGAGTGCTCGGCGAAGCCGGGCATGAGTGACATGTGTTCACGCTCATGTCTAAAGTATTTCGCCCATGATGCTTACACTATTTTTTGCCCACCTAGGCGTAAAACGAGTTCAGAAAATTCTTTACACACAAGTTTTACGCCCGGGAGGGCAAAAAACCCTTTTATTTTCCTTTTAAAGAATGTGATAATTATCCTGTTTCTAATGACAGAGTTCTTTACGAATATCATCTTCGCAAACATGAATCAGTCGCTAGACTTCATTCCTCGGTATCCGTGACTCTTTCTCCCATTGATTATCAAAATATAGAACATGCTCCTATTTTAAATCCAATAGTGTTTGACTAAAAATTTATTTGTGTGTCTGTCTTTGTGTGTGTGCTCCATCATCAGGGTCTAACCACTGAACAAAATTACATAAAACCGGTGTCAAAATAAAGATAAAAAGTCCGCGGGTGACGTAGGCTATAGATTTTCAGCTCAGCTATCGTAGTTTTTGAGATATTTAATTTTTAGTGTTTTTGAAATTGATAAAATTTTGAAAAATGTTGTAAAAAACTAAAATATCTCGAGACTATCGACAAATTTTATTGTCACAAGTATGTACTATTCGATTCGGCACCAATTTTTATGTATTCTCCTAAATTTTTATTCAAAACAGAGGTATTTTTAAAATTTTATAAAATATTTTTGAAGCTAGTTAAAAATATTTTTTTCATTTTTTTATTTTTTATAGTATTTTTAATAATTTATTTGTGTGGATGTGAGTCTATACACATCATGAGGCTCGAAAAAATGAAACAAATTACATAATACCGGTGTTAAAATAAAGTTAAAATACAAAATGTTTACTATTTTTGGAAAAAATTAAATTTTTTGAAAATTTTGTTAAAAAGTGAAATATCTGAAAAATATGATAAAATTTTAATGTCGCAATTGGTATTACTTGATTAAGTCAATTTTAGAACCATCTGTATATTTATATCTTGATACTATATACTATATGCTATGTATATTTAAAAATTTATTTGTCTGTCTGTCTGTCTGTACCCTAATGACTTAAGTACCGCCGAATCAAAACCTATAATTTTTCATTAATGTTTAATCTACGCTGCTCTGAATAGTTTGAATGTGTTTGCATAATTATAAATTTGTAGTTAAACAAAATTTTTTTAAGCAACAGAAAATATTAAAGTAAATGTAAACAGGAGGGACTGAGCCTCAGCTGAAAAATCTGAACGTGTTTGCATAATTATAAATTTGCAGTGAAAAATGATTTTTTGAAGCAACACAAATAGATGTCAATGCTACACAGGGGGGACGGAGCCCCCCCTCCAACTTTGATAGTATACATATATATACTTCATATACTTATGGTGTTATAACAAGGTGTATAAGTATTCACTATAAGTCGCGGCAGTTTGAAATGAACAAACCACATTTTAAAATATAAATTTTAAATATAGGTAATGATTTTTTTATTTTTTCCTTTACAGCTAAGATTAAGTGTATTGAACAGTATATTTTACTTATATTTGTCAATATAAATTTTATTGTCAAAATAATTAAGTTCAAAAAATTTTTTCTTATTGTTAATGGTTCAATTAGAAAAAAATCATGCATGTATATTAATACAGACTCCACAATGATTTATTTTGAAATTGACGAAAAAGTATACTTGTATTTATAAATTAATTTGCTAAAGATCAGTAAAAAAATTTTAATTTCCATTGACTTCAAAGCTAAATTATATTTTAATATATGATATTTAAAAGATTTATAGTTTTTATAAATATTCAGTATACCGCGAGTGTAAAAAAATCAATTGTACTTCTTAGAATATTTTATTTCTGCAGGAATTATTCTGCAAAATTTTACTAAGGCACAAATTTATTTTCTGAATTTGCTATTTGAATGTAAATTATTAGGGATTTGTTACAATGTTAGAGCGAGATAAGGTAACAGCAGTGAAATATGAAAAGGCAACAGGCACTGTTAACGCAAATGCAAAAAAAGGCATTATTAACGCAGATGCGTTAAAGCTTGCCTGAACGAATTTTAGATTTAACTACTGAAGAGAAACACGCTTAACATAGAAATAACGCAAAAGCGTTAAACTCTCTGTTTAACGCATTAGATGAGTAACAAATTTTATGTCTCATGGTTTTATCAACGGATATAAGATAAATATAGGTGCTAATTAACTTGGCCTTATTACAAGTCCAGGAATTGATTACTCAGAAAGGACAAAAAGAGATGCCACAAGATTGCTAATCAAGGGGCACCCCTCTTTCATGACGAATTAAGATTAACACGTCGATCTGTCAATCATATAAATAGTAGCCAAAAATGTCAAAAGACTCTCAATTGTCTTTGGAAATTTAGCCGTAGGTCATTATCACGTTTCACTAAATTATATCTGTATTTTCACTAAGTCTTAGAAAAAGTTATTAACTAAAAATTACTTTGCTTTATATTAGAAATTCAGGAATTAATTATTATACACGGTTAGTTATGAGTAATAAGTATATTTATATTATCATATTAGTTATTTTTATAATAAGTTTATTATGTTTCTACATTAGTATCTATCAATAAATAATATTGCTTTAAGGAGTTATTTTAGTAAATTAAAAATAGTATTCTTTATTTCTATCCTTTATTCTATTATTATTATTATTATTATTATGATTTATTTGTTGAAAATTACAAAATAGTACACTCTTGTTTTACAAAGTCAATTAAATACAATGAAGTAAAATAAAATAAATTCTTTTAATAAATTAAAATTAGTCAACATCAGTAAATATTCTAGTATATATAAAAAAAAAATTTTTTTGTAAATATAATATAGTACATATAGTAAATATGGTTCATTTATAGTAAATATATGTATGTATAATTAGGTAAATAAATATATATATATATAAGTTTAGTGATAATAATACTGTTACAGCAATTAAAGTAAATATAATATGATATAATATAATAGTAAAAGCAACAAATACAGCTTCACCTTAAGGTAATTATTATCAGTCTAAATTTGAAAAGTATACTTTAATACTCTTTTTAAATTGGGAGAATGATGGGAGGTAACGTATACAGGGTGGGATGGAATTCTATACCACTAATCTATCCTATGTACTTACTTATCACATATATATATATACATATATATATATACTTTTACATATATTCTATTTAGATTTGCTAATTTAATAAAGAATAAGCCTTCTCGTGTGCGAGTAACTGCATTAGTTACGAGCACTAAAGTAGGCAAAATAAATAAATTGATTTAAAGTTACGAATACTTGATATTTAATCTCAAAATCAAAATTCATATAGAGTTTCGCAGTAAAGTCAATAAATCATCAAAATATTAAATTAATTAAAATTTATAATAAAAAATTTCGTTACAACAAAAAACTTGTAAAAAAAGTCTTTATCGTTAAAATTGATGAAGAAAACTGACATTTATAAAAATTACTTTTTGAATTTTTATTACACATAAATGTTTTTGTTCTCTACTCTGTAAACATCAATAAGCATGCAAGTTTGCAAAAAAAAATTTTGAATCCTTCCCTAGCTCTGATACTATTTCTCTCCGTCTTTTGTATATACAAACGCTTTTGAAACATGGGGAAATTATTATTCGTAAAATAAGTAAGTTTAGTTGCATGTTGAATGCACTATTTACTTTTTCTGTTTCGCCAATTTGATTCAAAATTATACCTCACGTGGAAAAAGTTAAGTAATTTAATTATTAAGTAGTCGAATTATTATTAAACATAATTGCATTATCCAAAATCATTAAAGTTTATTTAAAAATAAAAAACAACAGTATTTACAATAATAAATTAATGTACCTATTATAGAGATAAATAATGAACTGTATTGTACTATAAGCATTGAAATGTCTTGCACATCATAAATGTATAAGTTTATAAAACATTTAATATTAATATACATTCGATATATAGACTTTAAAAAATTTTGCAAAATTATTTTATTTTGTAAAATATTTTATTTTAAAATATATAAAGATAAACGAATAGAGCGCTCAAAATCAACTAGATTCTGTATAACCAATCATGCTTACATGTAGATAATTTGTCTCTTTCTTACTCGTCATTTTACTAGCTTATGATCGGCTTTCAAACGAATGTATACTACTTGATCTAAAACCGATACTATACACAAACAGAAAAAAAAAGCAGCCATAACCTCGTATAGTTATACCCATATACTAAATACAAATATAATTATATTAATAAATCCTTTGTTATTTATAGTTTCTGAAATTTAATAATTATTAGTAAATCATTATTCATTGTTTTTTTTTCATTTTAAAATTATTTCATGAAAAATTTTTTTAATTGATCAAAATTATAGCCAATTTGGTCTAATTAAATATTAATTAATTGTCATTATAAGGAATTTCTCACGAGTCATTATTTACAGTCGTAAATAGATAATGACTTTCATTTTCTATTTTTTTGATAATGATTAGTTTTTATATTTTTTCTATGTATTAATTTCTGTCAAGTCATTCTTTTTCTGGTAATTATTAGTTTTTTATTACCTTATTTTTTTTCTATTTTTTGGAAATTCCAAAAATAAAATGCGTACGTGAGAAATGACTTGTAATAACTTATTTTTTTTGTTAAGCTAATCTAGTTTTTTAAGATATAAATTGTACCTTTTCCTTGTAAAAAAACTCAGTTCAGTTCAGTTTCGGAAAGTTCAAAATATGCATCTACTTTTAATACAGTCCTCTCTTTTTCTTAATCACTGTTAAATTATAGTTAAATTGTTAAATAAAATAAAGTTATTCATATTTTCAAATACAATTAGACATTTTTTATTTCGTTCTACATCCGCCAATACATTTTAATCCGTGTCGAGCTCGGATGATTTAATTAGCGAATTTTTGAAAAAGTGAAAATCAAGAAATCTGTTTTTTTTTGATTTTGAGAAAATATAATAACTTTTTAAAATCAGTGAAAGAAAAAAAAAAAAAAAAAAAATTGCAAACTTATTCACAATCTCAAGTACATTATAGGATTTAGTGCACTGCAAAAACTCTATTTCCAAGAAAATGCATCATCAGGAGAACATATCACCAAGAAGGAAGAGTTTTTATTCCAAGTAACACTTTTACACTAGTATTTCAGGTTGCCTTCTTTTCAAAAGGTAAAAAATTTATGCTTAACTCAACGCTTCGTATTAATTACCCTCCAATCAGTATGTCAACCTTTGACGACCTAGTGCAAAATCAAATCAGTTTATATAAAAAATTAACAGATTATTTTACCAACTTCAAAAATAATTATAAGAACGCTATGACTGCGGGTATGGTAGAAGCCAAAATTCGCAATGTAGAAAGTTTCTGGACTAAATATCAAAGTCAAGATAAAGAATTATGTAATCTCAAAAACACTGCATCCTCATCTCATCCTTATTTTACTCAAGAAGCATACTCCCTCGACTCGGTTGAGGAATTATTTACCGAATCTCTAGGAGATTTTTTAAGTTTGAAGGACACTCTCTCCCGTGCAGAGAACCCTTCCCCAGCATCAATTCAACATCAGCCACCCCCACCCCTTGCAGTGGCTGCAGCTGAATATTTTTCTTAATCACTGTTAAATTATAGTTAAATTGTTAAATAAAATAAAGTTATACATATTTTCAAATACAATTAGACATTTTTTATTTCGTTCTACATCCAGTTATTGCTGCATCTCAAAAGTGACGCGAATACCGAATCCGCGAATACCGAAGTATTGTTTCTTATGTAAAATAGGGGGTTAGGTTCTGAAATTTGAAAAAAATTGTATTTTTTTTTGAAAATATTAAGATTTTTATTTATTTTTAGTAAATTTTAGTGATTTTAATTTTAATTTTAACCCATCAATAGTTATGGGTTATCCTATCCATGTTGCTCCATGCGTAAGGTTTCCTGTAGTTCTTCTTGTCACAATCCTTTCTGTAATATTCCAAAAAAAAATTTCTGAGGCCCCAAAAAAGACAGCATCCAAGAAATCTTCCAGGGCTTCAAAAATGGCACCATCTAAGAAGTTTTCTAGGGCTTCAAAAAGAAAGGCAGTTCAAAAAATTTCTAAGATTTGCAACACAACAACGACTAAGAGAATTCCTAAAGCGTCTACAAGGAACCCCGCTCCCAAAAAAACAGAGAAAATCCCTGAGACACCTTGTAAAAACAAGTCTATTTTTTGTGAACGCGGTAACCCTTGTGATGGCTGCCGGTGTAGAGTGTCTTCCTTTCATGAGTCTTACATCTTTTCAACCCAGGCCTTTTTTGATGAACATAAGATACCTCGGGCTTTCATTATTCAACAAGCTGGTGACCTAGTTATTATTAATAGTTCCTGTGCCCATCTGGTTTTTAATTGGACGGCGTGCGCGGCTGGTAAAAACATTATATATTATAGTTAAATAAAAAAAAAATTTTTTTTTCTAATTTACTGTATTTCTCTCTTTTTTTTAGTAGCTGTTAATTTTTTTTGCGTTGTTATAAAGGTCAGATAAAGCAGGAATATACTTGTGCCTGTCCAGTTACCAGTCGTCAGCAAATAATTACCACGAATCATGATAGATTAGGGCCTGAGCTTGCATGCTCTAATAACTCTTGTGAAAATCTTCCATCTTTTGGTACTCTTGAAGATTTTAAATATCATCTTCGTCGGCATGAAAAACAAGCTACTGATTCTGTCTGTGCTTGCTCCGTGCCTTCTTCTGACATAAATATTAAGATACCTATTGATTCTTTTTCTCTACCTCATTCCTAGTCATTTCCTAGTCCTACAATTGTTTTCGCCTCTAATGATGATTTTTCTGATTCACATTTTACTTTAGCTTCCTTGCCTATTTCTTCTAATGTAAAATTCTTCTTTATGTTTGATTAATATAGTTATTTTAGTAAGGAACACATTTTTTTTTTACGAACTCGACTTTATTATTTTTATTATGTAGGTACTGTATAAAATATACTTATTCTCATATGAAAAATTATTGAAAAACTTTATTTTTTTTAATTATTTGTTACTTATTTTTTTTTTTTTAATGCAAAACAAAAATTAGCATTATTCAGATTTTTTTGAGTGAAATTCCTAAAATGATATATATTTTTTTTTTGTAACTATATATTTTTTTCTTTAGGATTTTATTGGATGGGATTTAAATGAAATCATAAAAATTGTATAAACTACTTATTTGTTTATTTACTAATTTTACATCTTTTATTTATTCTTATATTGTTATTTATTTTTAATATTATTACAACTATTTCTTATACAGTAAAACCCCGATATTCGCGGTTAATGTGTTTCACAAAAGTGACGCGAATACCAAATCCGCGAATACCGAAGTATTGTTTCTTATTTAAAATAGGGGGTTAGGTTCTGAAATTTGAAAAAAATTGTATTTTTTTTGAAAATATTAAGATTTTTATTTATTTTTAGTAAATTTTAGTGATGTTAATTAAATTTTAGAAAAATAATCCATAATATTTTTTTGCTTTTTACGTCATGACATATCTTGATAGAGATTTTCATATGATTCCATAGCCTTATCGCAGTCGTATTTAAATCGCAAACTTCTTGTCATGACCGGATCAGAATTTACTGCTTCCTCAACTGCATCTCTTAAATGACCTTGAATAATAGAAATTTTTGTCATTTTTAAAACTGGTTCTTCATGCGCTTGAGCTTCCTCTTAATCTTCGTCTACATCTCAATCATTTAACATTTCATAAACATCTTGAGCGGTTAAATCTGCTGTAGGTTGAATAATCTTCATAACGTTTTTGTCATTCAAATTTTCAAAGCCTTCTCCTCCGATTTCTCTACCCAAACTTAACAAACCTTTTACGGACTCTTCATATGTTACTTCTTCTATAGTGTAAACAACAGCATCAGGTAGTAATTTTGACTAGCATCTATTTAAGGTTGAGCTTTTAATTTCAATCCATGATTTATCAACATACCTGATAGCATCTAAAATATTAAAATTTTTTCAGAAGTATTTAACTTTAAAAGATGATCCGGCTTCTACACACCCGTTATTAACAGATTTTAGCATGTTATTAACCTCTACTAGAAAAAAAAGTTTAATTTGAAGAACCAATAGATTGTTTTTTTATAAATTTGTAAAATTCTAAAGCTTGTTGTATTATGGCCAAACCACTCAGTGGAATTTTTTTATGAATCATATTTTGCATCCATATAATTAGCATTTCTTCCATTTTTTCTAAGTTTACTAAAGTAAAAATATTTTACTTAAAATCATTTAAATATACGTCCAAGAGAATGAAAAAATTACCATCTCTACTAATTTTACAAAATTTAGCATTTGGTCCCAACTTTGATGCACTTAGTTTAATTTTTTCTTTATTTTTGCGAACTGAACGGATAGTAGACTCGTTAACCAAGAATTTTCTAGCTATTGATGCTATTTTTTCATTACTTTCCAAAAGTTGAAATATTTTCATTTTTTGCGCCAAATCCATCACTGATTTTTTCCGTTCAACTTTTTTCATAGGTGATTTATTTTTTGGAGCCATGATTTAATAAATTTAAAAAATTAATTACATACAACAAAAAATTTTTATAATTTTAAAAAGGTTATAAAATGTAAATAAATAAAAATAAACCAAAGACTAAATAATATAGCCAAAAAAACTGAAAATTTAAATCAATATTCAAAAATTAAAAAAAAATTTTTACTGAAAAACCGCGAATTCGCGAAGCATATACCGTGAATATTGAAGCATGGTATTATTATAAAAACCGCAAATTTGCGAATCCGCGAATACAAAAGCCCGCGAATACCAGGGTTTTACTGTATTATATTTTATTTTATTACATCTGCTCTTACACTATTTATTATTATCTAATTTACTATTACTAATTTTTTTAATTATTTTTTTTTTTACAACAAGTTTTAAATATATATACTTAATACAATAATTGCTATTTATTTTTTTCATTATTTTAACTTTCGCCTGCTTAATCTCCTATTTCAACCAATCAAAAAAAAATTTAAATAGTATACATTAATTATCTAAAAGAAAGAATTTTTAGTATTACTATTTATATTATAATTGATCATTCTTATTCATAAACACAAAAAGTTTTCTTTTTTTTTTATTCTAACTCATTATTGATCATCTGCACTTACATAAATAAGTATCTTATTCATTCTGCATATACATTTTTTACAATGATGTGAAACATTAATAAAATTTGTATGTATATTGACTAATGAATCTATACTTGATTTCTATCAGAATATTTTATAACCTCTAGACTATAACTTAGTGCAATAATAATATCGAATCTAAACTTGATTCTTATCAGAAAATCTTATTTCAACCCAAAAATTATTTAACGATTATTTTGTAGTATTTTTTATATATTTCTCTTACAAGTTCACTGTAATATGATAGATAGTTTTCTAGCATCTTGTTTCCTGACTCAAAATTTTTAGAAGATTGTACTGAAACTTGTACCCAATTAGACATTGTTTTTTCAAGACATCTATTAATCTATTAATAGACAAAAAACAAGCTTTTACATAGAGACACAATTTTACTTGACCTTAATTAATAATCCTACTTCAACCAGAAGGCCTTATTTAACCCAAACAAGAAACTTTTTATATCCACTACAAGAAGCTTAATTACCAAAGATAAAGTAATTCTGTCAATCGAGATTAACCATAAGACCACAGAAAATATTAGCGAAAAAACTGAAATTTTACATTTAAGATACAATGTCTATTATAATATGTAATTGTTATTTAAATTATTATATATATTTTTATTTTTATGGAGAACTTACTGGTAGAAGCCAGCAATACAGTTTACTGATACTTCCATAATTGTTAACTTTAACATACGGGTGAAGAGGAATACATCATAAATTCTCTTTTTTTATAAATAACATTACAGACATACTTATTTTACATTAAAATATTAGAAGTATTAATGCTAACTACATTCTGCTTGAAACCTTTATTGATTCACTTTTAGTAAAACCAAATCTAATTATTTGCTCTGAATTATGGTTGATTCATAGCAAGGAATTTTTTAACATTCCTGGTTACAATAACTACTATAATGAAAGTAATTTAAATAAATCAGTTGGTATATTACTTAAAGTAGTTGGTATATTAATTTATGTTAAAGAAAATTTAAATTATGAAGTAAATATTGATATCATAAACCAGCTTAAAATTTTAAATGTTAAAATTATAAATAATAATAAAATAGTAAAAATTTCTGGCATTTACAGATCTCATGATCTAAATAAAAATACTTTCATTAATGATGTTAAAACTTTCTTGAAAAATAATACAAATAATAAAAATCATTTTATTGTAGGAGATTTCAACATAGATATCTTAAGCAATTATACAAAAGATAATTATTTTCTAGGTGAAATGTTAAATAAAGGTTTCTTACCATGCATTCGGTCTGTAACAAGACCTAATCTGAATACAGGTACTGGAACCTGTATAGACAATATTTATGCTAAAACAGAGTTTGAATGTCATACTATCATATACAAACAGCTTATTACTGATCATTATCCATTTTTTTCATCTATGAAACTTAATAATTTAGAACCTGATAAAAAATAAATGATTCTTATAAATTCATTAATTATAGAAGATTACTGTTAGAGGGTGCTAAAGTTAATTGAAATGTTGTACTATCAATTGATGATCCGGAAAAGGCTTTACAAAAAATAATTGATTTAATAAAACTATGCTTACAAAAAACATATATAAAATCTAATAAAAAAAAGAGTATAGGTAGAAAAGAATGGATAACTCAGGGAATATTAAATTCTATAAATACCAAAGAATTTCTATATAACTTAATAAAAAATGATAAGTCTAACAAAACTTTAATAGCTCAATATAATAAATACTGTAAAGTTTAAAAAAAAACAATTAATTTTGCTAAACTACTTAATGACAATAAAATAATAAAAAAAATTAAAAATGATTCCAAAAAGATTTGGGAATTTATAGATCATAAAATTGGTAGAAAAAATGTAAAAAAAGAGACAAATATACAAATAGAGATAAATTGGGTCTTAAATTCAAATAACAATAAAATAGCTAATCATTTAAATAATTTTTTCAATAATATTGGAAATGATTTGGCTAATAAAATACCAAATTCAGATGTAGAGTACTCTAATGTCAAATCCTCTTGTAGTTCCATTTACATTTCAGAAACTAATAACAAACAAGCCGTAGAAGTAATTAATAGCTTAAAAGATACAAGCGGTGGTGAAGATAAAATAAACTCCAATACACTTAAAACTTTGGCTAATTTTCTATCTACCCCTTTAGCTTACATTATAAATAAATCTATAAGTACAGGCAAATGGCCTAATATTTAAAAAAAAAACAATTATTGTCCCCATATATAAGGCGGGGGATAAGAAATTGGTAACCAATTACAGACCCATAGCCCTTTTATCAAATATTTCTAAAATATTTGAAAAAAAAATTCACAAAAGGATTAGTAAGTTTTTGACTAAAAATAACATCATTTCAGATAGACATTTTGGCTTTTTAAAAAATGTCTGTACTAATAATGCTTTACATAGCGTTACTGATTTAATACTCAATGCCATAAACAATGATCAAGCTATTGCTGGTACATTTTTAGACTTAAGTAAAGCTTTTGATACTGTAAACCATGGAATTCTTCTTAATAAATTAAAACTGTATGGTATCAGAGGTATTTTACTAGACTTGCTTAGAAGCTATTTAGAGGATCGTCAACATGCAGTCTGATTTTTCATAAATAAATAATTGGATAAAACTCAGTTTATTACTTTTGGATGTAATAAACTGAGTATTCTAGATGAAAGTTTTACTATCAGTATTTCAAATAAGAATATTAATAGAGCTAATTCATGTAAGTATCTTGGTGTTTATTGTGATCAATTCCTGAAATGGAAAACTCACATTGATAATGTAACTAAAAGAACTAAGTATTTAAAGTATATATTTTATAAATTGAAACATTTAGATAAATCAGTTCTAAAAATTATTTATCATGCATTATTTTTAAGTATTGTTCAATTCGGCTTATCAATATTGGGCAGTGCTTACAATAATGCTAATAAAGTACTGAAATCCTATCAGAATGGAATTATTAAAATCATTGATGACAAACAATCTTCACTTTTAAATACAAATGATCTCTTTATTATAAACGCATTGTTATATTATTTTGATAGTTTGCAAAATATATATGTAAATTCCAAGCAAATAACTCGAAATAAAAGTCTTACCTTGCCTGATTTTAATAAGACTATTTTTAATAAAAGCCCTTACATAATATCTATAAAAAACTTTAATAATTTACCCAACAACATAAAATCGAGCAAATATAAGTCAAAAAAAACTGTAAAAAAAAACTTGTATCTACAGTGATAAATAAATAGCTAAATATCATTTAAAATAAATTACTGTTGTTAATTGAAAAATGGAACTATTTCAAACTCAATTACTCTATTCTTATAAATTATCTGTTGTTTGTTGATAAGACTACATTTACTGTTTTATTTCAAAGAGTTGTTACTTATGCCATTATTGTAAATGAGCGCAATTAAGCGCTCAATAATTTAAAATAACATATATATATGTGCTTTTTATTAACCATAGGTTATCTTTGTTGACCTCTTAGAACTTTTTAGTTATACGGAGGTCACTAAACAATTTGCACAAGCGGTCTAAACTGCATTTTTTGCTTTTATTCCCTCTGAAGTCGATATGTATTGAGCGGTATATATCTCAATATATACCGCTTTTTCCTTTATTGGAAATAATTAGATAGGTTTGGAGACATATGTGGACAAATTGTGTGGGAAGTGTAGCAACGACTATACTTTTCAACATTAAACTTTACACTCAATGAACATTACTCAGTGTAGTCGCTGCCATCTGTAGGAGAAGAAGGGAATTAAGGATGGAATATATGTAGGAAGGTCTGCCTTACCGACAACCAGTAAGTGTTTTTTCACACTCACTGATTTGCCCCATTTTTTATCCTTAACCAAGGGCTTTCCCTTGGTTAAGGACCGGTATTTTTGAGGAATCATGCAACCGGTTGACGATGGCGCGAAAAACCATATAGGAGAAAAAACGCCCATCTGCATGATATACGGTGGCGCCATGTAGAATCCTCTACATCAATACGCCACCTAGAGTTCAGTAGCGCGCAACGACAATTTTCATTTATATAAGAATTTTTATTTTTATATAAATAAAAGTTTGCCGGGACTGGGACTCGAACCCGCAATCTTTATAATAAAAAGCGGGCGCTTTACCTCTGAGCTACTGACGCTCCGCATATATTTGATGTTGATTAAATTTTAAAATGAATGAAATGATTATTGTTCATATACTGAAATTTTTAACTTCTTTCATATTGAAAGATAATTATATATATTTTTATTTAGTATTTTTTCTATTTTATGTTATAGTTATAACTTTATCCAATCCCTACACAGACAATTTTATTGTCTCTTGGGATACAAATTGTGTATCTATAATTATAATTATTATGTATATAAAGTTTGTATTTTTTGGTTAATAAATATTAAAGATTAAAGATTAAAGATTAAAGATTTTTTTTTACGGTAGGATTTAGCAATATAGAATTTAATTTTATTGAATGCGTTAAAATCTATAAGATACTATAATGATTAGAGCTTTCTCCAAAAATAAAATTAGAGAAAAAATTTCCTACTGTTATATTTTCTACTTTTATTAACTTACAGAATCTTTTAATTACTCTTTTTTTTTTTTGAATGATCAAACTGATGAATCTTTTATCTTATTTCAATCAAACACTAAAACTACAGCATTCGTCAATGAACAGAAATAACAATATGCCTACACATATCTATGGACATTGATTCCACAAGATTTATTATATTTCTATCACCATATTATACCGGACTTGCAACGTCGGAAAAAATAGTAACCGTAGAAATAATATTATGATTTTATTCTATAAAAAAAAAACTTATATTAAATAATATAATTCACTTGACTTAAGGACTTATACAGTTTTTACAATCTATACCTATAATCAATAAAATTACTAACCAACTTCTTCAGTGTCTTTTTTTTTTTTTAAACAAAAAAATTATTTAATCATAGAAGAATTTATTTATTATTATTCTTTCTCAAGCAGAATGGTTGACAAAGCGCATAGTAAATAACGAAATAATAACTAAATTTTTTATTCAGATTTATGAGACATTTCTCGAGAAACAAATATATTTAATTTCTATCAAACTGAACACAGCCTATTGGACACAAAACATATTTGTAGACTTTAATTAATCCTATTTCAACCATTACTGATTTTGCATTACGGGTATAATATTTTGGAGATTCCTGAATTCAAATATTAAAACTACAGGAATATGATATATATATATTTTTTTTTTAATTTATTACTCTGCTAAAATCATATATACCATATTATAATTGGGACTTTATACCTTCAGATATTAAAACTACAGGGTTATTTATTTTACCCAACATGCCTGCAGTCTTAGTGGACTTAGAAACTGTACAGTTTATTATCATTTTAGTTGCTGACTTTATTAAATTTGAAGAAACTAGTGACCGTTGAAACGGCGCTCCCTAACTAGAGTACAACACTGTGGTACACATAATTAGCTTCCTATTTTAATCAAATAAAGGAGCCTGATTTTAGTATATTTACTTTGGGTCACAAAATTACGTTTTTATAAACATACTCTGTAACTTAATTTCTTTTATAGAAACTGTTCCTTTTATTATGTTCAGTGTTCAATATTATTTATTCTATGTTTTTATTTTAGGTTACGTAATGCTACTTATTTTAACTATCTTTTTATTTTACAAATTATTATTATTTTTTTTTAAACACAAACTTTATAGCTATACTTTGCTATATCTTTTCTTGTCCTCTCGTTGCGAGAAAAGATTTTCTTAACTTATACTATTACTATGTTTTGATTTTACTTTAGTTACTTTTTTTTTATTCTTACTAATTATATTATATCTTTTGGTTGGTATTGTACTGGCTTCAAACTATACCTGAATACCATGATAAAGCCCAATTATACTTGTATGCTTACATTAAAGCGTAAAATTTTATTTGAAAATTACTAAAAAATTACAATTACATTAATTTATTCTACTTATCTATATTTTTGTATTATAAACAGCTTATTTTACTTTAATTTACAAGCTTTTATGAAATTGCTCAGTAAACACTTTATTCATGATTATTTAAAAATTGTTTTAATTTTATCAAAGATCATAAAATTCAGAGAGATAGAATCCTAAATTCTGACAAAAACTTAATAGATTCTCCTATATACTACTATATTTGGAAATTCATCCTTTTTAAACAAAAAACATAATCTAAAATGACTAATTTTACCTGAAGTATACAAATATAATAATTACTATATTGCACTGGCAAGATAACTCGGTACGGTAATAAAAAGAAATCGTAGTTTAGCGTCAGTCACTTTCTTTGCTGATTGCTTGAAATTTCCATATAGGTCAACTAGATCGTTTTTCTTTTTAAATAAAACGGATTTTATATGCGTATTAACTACCCAAAAAAAATAACTATTCATGTACTGAAGCTTTCATCTCAATCGGACACTTTGCCATACAATTTATTGGTCATTTAAACAACCCAATTATTTTTATTAAAATATTATGTTTCTCTTAAATAGTTATATATTATTATTTTTTTTTATATGGGTGGTTTTCGCAGGAACGGTATACATAGCGTCCCCTCCATTTATATCCGAAACTAAAGCTCTTTTACACTTTTTTTTCTTCTAAAAAGTTCATAAATAATATTTTTTTAAAGTCACAACCTACTATGCATATATTGGTAACTTAATAAAAAAATTTTCTGGAGCATATGTGTTCAAATTGTCGCCATCGTCTGCTGTCCTTTTGCTTAACTGTAAACTTTAAGTATTAACAAACGGCTTAAAATTTGAACTTAAATTTTTCTGTAGGATGCATATGACGTATTTAGGTCCCAAAAACTCAATTTTTTCAACGAAACAAATTTTCATGCAATCCTCTTAGCGTATCGTCGCATATAAGTCTGTCCTCCGGTTTTAGCTATTTTTAAGCTTCCCATCTTTTATTGGAGCGCACTCTATATGTATGCACTTAAAAGCACTGTTGTATTTTTTTTTTTACTGAACTACTCATATATGAACTGTGGAAAACTTAAAATTTTAAATATAAAAGCTTTAACTATGAAAATTAAACCTATTAAAATTTTAAAACGCTTTTACAAAAAAAAAATGTCGCCACCGTCCATGTCGTTTTCTCCAAGTGTATGTCATATATTACTGAATATATCTTGTTCAGTTATGTGTTTTGATGGAAAAATAAGATACCCAGAATTTGAGAAAATTTGATGGCTTCAATACAAAGTTATTTCAATAATACATTCAAAATGTCGCAACCGTCCATGACGCTTTATCATTTGGCTTTATCTTCTCTGTCTCTTCTTTTGCGGTTTAAGACTTGTTGTGTAACCATAGGTGTCCTTTTTGAATGCATCTGACTAAATCCAAATCTTTTCGACATCTTTTCAATATATTCTTCTTGAGTTAATTTTGTTATTCTTTCTTTTCTATTTCTTTCTATCTGTATTCCTAGAAAAACTTTAGGCTCTCCCAAATCTGTCATTTCAAATTCTATGCTTAAACTTTGTTTAACCTCATCTAATTTATTTATATCATTACTTGCAATCAGCATATCGTCGACATAAAGTAATAATATTAGAAACTTTTCGCCTTTTCTCCAAGTAAATAGACAAGGTTCATCATAATATGAAACCAGTCCTATTTTTGATGCAACCTCAGTAAAGAGTTCGTTCCAACGTTTGTGACTAATTTTTAATCCATATAACGATCTTTTAATTTTGCATACATTTTCTCGTCTAAATTTTTCAGAAACTTTGACTCCTTCTGGTATTTCCATATAAATCTCATCATCAATTTTTTCATTAAGAAAAGCAGTTTTCACATCCATTTGACACACATCTAAGTCATACTTATTTATAATTACTAAAACTGCTCTTATTAATGCTAACCTTGAAACAGGAGCATAGGTTTCTTGTAAATTTTATTGATTTTTGTCTTTGAAACCTCTTATTACTAATCTTGCTTTGCATTTAATACTACCATCTTTTTCTACCTTTTCTTTTAAGATCCATTTTGAATCTATAATATTAGGTTTACGACCTTTCTTATCTATATTTGGTCTTTTAACATATTCCCATACTTCATTTTTAGCCATTGACTGGAGTTCATCATTTGTTGCTTTAATCCACTTTTCCTTTTCTTTAGAATTAATTGTTTCTTTATATGAGGCTGGATGTTTATTTATACTTGTTAAAAATGTAAATAACGACTCATCATCTAAATTCTCTTCCTCATCTTCATCTAAAGTTTCTCCATCTATATGTACATATAATACTGAAGTAATTTTCTTTGGTCTACCTCTTTTTCTTTTCAATTCTCCCTCCGTTTTTGAATTCTCTTCTAAATTTTCTTCTAATTCTTCATCAAATTCAATAAACCATTTATATTTATCTATTTCTTCAAAATTATTATCCCAATCTTGAATACTATTTTTCCTATATATATCACCATATACTCTTTTCTTATTAAATTTCACATTTCTACTATCATAAAATTTACCATTTTCTGGTTTTAGAAAAATATATCCATCTAATTTATATCCAACTAATATTGTTCTCATCGCTACTTTTCTAAATTTAGGTCCAACTTTTCTGACTTAAATCTGGCCTATATTTAGAATTTAATTTACGTAGAGGAATTTCCATATCTATAGATTTATGGGGAGTTCTATTATAAGCATATATAGCAGCACTTAATGCTATGTCCTACATATTTTCAGGTAATTTTGCGTCATACATTAATGATCTAACTTTCTTTTGAATGGTCTGATTAAATCTTTCTGAAGTACCATTATGTTGAGGAGTATCAGGACATGCTAATTGTAGCTCTGCTCCATATTTTTCTAAAACTTTTACAGTATAACCACCAGTATATTCTGTGCCTTGATCTGTTCTTAGATAACAAAATTTCGCATCTCGACCTAATAAATTTCTTGTACTTTTAATAAACACATCTAAACATTCTCCTGTCTATTAAAAAATTCTCCTGTCTACTAAACCCATAGCTATTTTCGAATAGTCATCAATAAAAACAGAAATATAACGATATCTCTTAGGAAATGTAATAGGACTAATAGGACCCATAATATCTGAATGAACTATTTGAAGGGGTTCACTTGCTCTTAAACGTACCGTTTTAAAAGGTAATTTATTTAATTTAGAAATCTGACATATTTCACATTCTAAAATTCTCTCATCAAATTTCACATCACTCAAATCTTTGTTTTCAGGGAAAAGCTTTTGTAATTTCTTTAAGTAAGCTAAAGATGTATTACCCATTCTAACATGCCATAACATTGCTTTGTTATTTTTAATAAATTCAGTATACTTTTTACCTAAATTTGTTTCACATTCTTTTTCATAATCAACATCTTCAATAAAATCTGATTCATTTGGATTATTCAAACACCCATCAGTTATACTTATATCAAAAATTGATTTATTCACATCTACTTCATTATTATGCTCATCTAAATTTATCATATTAAACTCTCCACCAAAATTATTTGCAATTTTTGATTCTGGTATATCTTGTATTTCAACTTTTTCATTATTGTTATCGGGGGTACTATTTATTGTTTCATATTTTCTATTGCTTCTCGTCGTTAAATATGCTATGATTTTATTATCAAGGGGTTTATTATAAGGTTTTATATTTTCATCTAATTTATTTATTTCAAATTCTATTTTCCAGTAAGGTTTTTCATATATACCAGAAATAAAGGATTCTTTTGAAATGGGGTCAAAAATATCAATCTTTTCATTATCTAAGTATATAGCTAAGCTTTTATCAGCAAATTTTCTCAAAGAAAGGAGATTTTCAGAGAGACCTTCAGCACAAATAACATTTTTTAAAATCAAATTATTATTATTATTTATTGTATCTATAACACCTACTCCCTCCGATTTTAAGTTCGCGGACTCATCTTTATTAGCGCATTTAATTAAATTACTTTTGGACTCATCTAATGTTTTAAAAATTAAATTAATATTTGTTAAATGTTCTGTGGCCCCTGAATCAGCTAAAAATTCCGCAAGTAATTTATTATTATTTAAATTAACCCGAGTGAAATTACTATTTTCAAACGAATCAATGTTAAAAATATTTATGGAATTATCGTTACCTTTATTTTCTGTATTTTGATTCTTATCTTGTTTGTTGTTGTTTGATTTACCTCCTCTTCCTTTACCTCTACCTCTACCTCTACCTCTAAAATTCCCCCTACCTCTATTATTACTATCATTAAACCTGGGTCTTTTATTAGTATTATCAATTTCATTATTTTCATGCTTTCTTTTATTATTATAACCACCACCATTATGTTTATATCCACGTCTAAAATTATTATTATCATACCTTCTAAAATTACCGTTGCCACGGTTATTATCTCGTCTATAATTTGAATGACCACGAGGACAATCCCTTGCTATATGATTCGAAAACTGTTTACAATTATAGCAAAGTTTGCCTTCATTTGGACAATGTGCTCCAATATGGCCCATAGCATCACACTGATAGCACCTTTTATCTTCGTAACCAGTACTTACAGCAAGTGCCTGTGCCCCTTGACTAGAAGCTTGTCTTTGTTGAGTATGTCGATTTGCAGCCTCACTCTGAATTATAAAACGTTTTAATTCTTCATACGTTAAATATTTACCAGTCATATTAAAATTTAAGAAATTCGCTTCTTGGACCTTTTCAACGCTCTTTTCTATAGCTTGATAAAACGCATCTCGTATTTCTTGATCTGATAATGGAGGGGCTGAAGGAATGGTATTATAATTTCTAACTATTTCTTCAAACCTATCCCAAAATTCTATAGCTTTTTCTTTATTCGGAAGGAATTTTATATTATATAATTGTAAGTCTACAGATGTTAGATTATTTTCGCATCTCTTAATTTCTTTTATTTTATTTAATATTTCTATTGGATTAGTCACATCTATAATTTTACTTTGATATTGATAATCAATTCTATTAATTAAAATATCCCGGAATTTATATTTATGTTTTTCAATTATATTTTCATCAAAATTTTCATTAGTTTTAATTTTTGGATCTATGATATACAACAAATCTTTAGCCCGTAGTTCAGATTTAAAGTAATCCATGAAATATTCAAATCTCATCTTATAAGTTAATTTATAATCTCGTCTTGAACTATTATCACGCGGAGATAAATTATTTTTAAACACTTCTTTAATATCATTTAAAATTGTCTCGTCTTTATTTGAAGTATTATTATTTGTAGAACTTATCTTTTTAATTTCGTTAGTTATAAAACTTTTAATTTCAGTACTGTTAAAAAGGTTAAAACTATCAGGTCCAAGAGTTGAATTAAATATATTCATGCTTTCATTATTCAACTTATCTTCTAATCATACCTGATTATTATTTCCCCTATCATTAAGGTTGGCTACCTGACTATTATCCCCTCTGTTAAGTTTGCTTACCTGACTTATGGGAATTTCTAATCTCTTAGTTGATACGTCTAAATTTCCTAGCTTATTTATAGTCTTTTCTAACGCGTTTATTCTTTTCTCTACTTTCTGTTCTAAACTTTTTATAGCGTCTTTGTTAACTTCTACTATAACATCCATCTTTCCACAGATGTTATCTATACATTTATTATAATCTTCTTTTATTTTTACTAGGTTTTCATCATATACTCGTCGAATCTCATCCATCTCACGTCTATAATCTGAAACTTTAAAGTTATTATAAATTGTTTTTCCTGAACCCTTATTATTTTTCAGCTGAATATTACATTTTTCAATATTTTTTATAATAGGTATACCTTCTATATCGGGGATCTTTTTACTCTCATCTACCACTTCTAAATTTTTCTCATCGTTATATCTATTTAAATCCTCATCAAAATTCTCATCACCCCCATCTTAATTTTTATGATCTAAAATCTCATCTCTCTCATCAAACCTATCCCGAATATGTTACTGGATATTTAGAGGTAAAAGTAGTTTTTTCCCTAAGAGTTCTTCTGCTTCAATAGCTTCAGCTACTAATTTCCACTCTTCATCTGTTGTATCAGCTTTCGCTAAAGAATAAAATAATATCTCTTAATCTAAATATTTATCAATTAAAACTTCAAAATTTATTAACTAAACACAAGTATAATAAATTTTAGAAGTGAATGACCTCAATTACTTCATTAAAAAAAATGTATTCAAGATCATTCTTGCAAACACATGAAACTTAATGAACACAATCAAATTCCACATATTTACAAACCAGCTTTAAATTAATGTTTATTCGTGAATATTTTTTTTTTTTTTATTTTAATTTTAATTTTAATTTTCAAAAAAATGACGTCAAAAAAAATTAAACACACCTATGGGATAAGACTTTCCGCTTTCAGTTACGAAACGGATTTGGTCTTCATCCATTCTAACCACAACCATTTCTCCAGGACACTCATCTTTAATATTTAATAACTCATATTGAGTTAAGAGGAAAATATCAAGGCTGTGTTTATCTAAAAAAAAATTTTATAAATTTTTAATCATTCAAATTTTATTTGATTAAAATAAACATTCACTCCAAATAATCACATCTATCAATATATAAAAAAAATTTTACTCATACACACAGAACATCTGCATGTATAATTTTAAATATGGCTGCCAATATTAAAAAAAATTCCTGAAAATAAAATAAAATTATTTGTGTTCAAAATCGTGTATACGCCCCATCATATAGAACACATATGTACACGAGCATACACTGAAATTAAAAAAAATTAAATTTTGTCATCATTTTAAAATTGTAAGTACTTACACACACATGCGCATACACACACTTAAATCTAACCTTAAAATTATCACATCTATTAAAAAAATTCTTTTTCTTCATCTCATCAAATCATCTTTTTTTTTTTTTATTATTAAAATGATCATAACAAAATATTGTTTGTTTTCTTTTTAAAAAAAATTAAAAAAAATTAACCTATAATGTCTCATCAACTCAATTTTTAATTAAAGTTTTATTTATCAAAAAAAAAAAGATCACGTCTAAATGTTATTTCTAAATTTTATTTCTAAAAAAAATTAAAAAAAATAACCTAAAAAAAATGACTCATCGAAATAATATTTTATTATTATGGTTATTATTATTTTTCTTTATACTTCTTTTTTTTTATTTATTTAATTTTTTTTTTTTTTTTTTTTTTTTTTTTTTTTTGAACTGACATATACCGACGTAGGGTATACCCAAGGAGGCTTAAGCCTGTGCTGGGGCAGTTGCGGAGCAGCCGACTTTAAGATGTTAACTGAACTTGTATTCACCCGAACACTGTCAATGATTAACCAATTATTCATTAGTCATTCATTGACAATATTCGTGACATAGGAAAACTGCAGAAAACCTATGCCAAGAACAGCCGGATACATGTTTTCTACATAGTAATCGATTTTTCTTTTAAAAACTATGCCGAAAACACGATCCTCACCAGACAGCATATATAACGTTAGTACAAACTCTACACGAGAATCCGAGACGGTCACCCATCCGGATATCAACCGCGCTCATCTTTGCTTAACTTTGTAAGCAAACGTATAGAGTTTATACTACCGCGCTACGAAGCTGGTTATTTATAATAAAATTAACCATAAAATCTTATAAAAAAAATTGCATGCATGCCCATTTTGTAGAAAATAATAAATTTCATCAAAATAAATAAACTCGTCTATGCCGGCCATTTATTATTTATGTTAAATAATATCCACATCTAATTAAACAACCAAAAAAATATTCCATATACTCATCTTTAACGGCCATTTTGTTTAAAAAAAATATATTAATTATTATTATTTTTTTTTTATTTAAAAAAAAATACGTCTACAACGATAAAATCGGCCATTTTTGTAATAACTCATCGAAATTAAAATTATTATTTATCATAAAAAAAATATCACGTCATAAAAAATTTAAAGAGCGGCCTTTATTCTCATCTTTTATTTTTTTCACTTTTATAATTTTCTTATCTCAGAAATTCCTACCTTTCTTTTCTGTGCCGTTATCCATTTTTAGATTTTGTGTTGTTCACAAAAAAAATATTAAACACGTTCTTCACGTCCAAGTTTTTCTTATCAATTTTTTTTTTTAAGCACAAAAACACACTTTTTTTTTTTAAATTCACAATAACACTTTTTTTTAAAATAAAATCACGCAGCATAAAAATTCAAGCGTGTATGGCTGGACACATAACCTATCGGAGTTATATCATGAAATAAAGTATTAACATTAATTTATTATTTATATATGATCATTTATTTAAATACACATCTAATTATTGTTAATACACATCTAATATTTTATTTTAATATAATATCTATCGAAATACAACGCGTCAATAAAAAATCAATAACAGAAGAAGTGCACTGCACAATGTCGGACGAACGACTGACTTCGTTAGTGCTCCCTCTTCTTTTTCATCTAGTAATAAATAATTGACAATAGAGAGCGCCACTAACTGGACTCCAACACTGTGAATTAAATTAGTTTTTATAATCAATTATTGATCAAATCAATTTTTATAAGAATATAGTACTGTTTATTGAGTGATTGTGTTTATTTAAAGAAAAATTTTTTGGTTTTCTACAATATATAACCATTGTATTTTTTAAAATAAAAACTGTGTTTGTGCCGACAAAGAAAAAACACGTGTTTTGTGTACCAGATCTATGAACGTTGAAATCATTGAAAAATTACAAATGAAGCATAAAGCCAGTATGTAACATATTTAAATCAAATAGCTATTTTATTTGATAGCTTTTAACTAAAAATTATAGTAATCAGAAATATTTTCTTCTTTCTTTTTTGGCTACATAATATAAAAATAAAGTTATTATATTAATAACAATAACAATAGTCTTAGCGCCAAAAAGAAAACCTACTCTGTTTTATCATATTATAATTATCATTCAAGCATTTCTATTTACATTGAAATTTCTACTTTATGAACAGTTAGCTATTTATCTCTATTTCTTTCTTATCAGCTGCAGTTTTCAATATTTACTTGTATATTATTGTAAATACTTATCTACAAATATTATATTATCTTCTCTAAATATATATATCTATTATTTTAATAACTCTCTATATTAATATATATGTATACATTTATTTATGTTAAAGCTATGTTATAATTTATGTCTTACTGGTGTGGCATCTTGTCTGACCCTTATTTTGTGCTTAATTAGATCTGTTCTTCCATGGAGCTGTGGCTGTGGAGGTAGGCATTCTTTTACCACTTGCATAATTATGTCCTTTTGTGACGCCGAAATTTCTTCGATTCCCGCGCACTCTCCGTAGAGCTGTGGATCATTTTTACTTTTATGCGCGTTAAATTTATGCCATTGTTTGCTGCCGTGCCTTCGCCTCCATTCGCCTGCACTTGCACAAATTTCTAGGCCAAAAGCTTTTTCAAAATCTACGCCCAATACCATGTCTTAATGTATGTTTTCAGAAATTTTCAGGTTTATAGGTTCCGATTGTCCATCTGCGTCGAACCAAACTTTTAATACTTGATTCACTGGGGAGATATTTACCGTGGCGTCAATTGAAGCTGACCCGATGGGTTTAAACCTGTCTTTGAATTTTTCTGCGTATTTAGGACCTAAGTAGGAAGCCATAGAACCTGAATAGCAAAGAGCTTTCATATTTATGCCGGCTAATTTTATGTCGAAGAAAAGTCGGTTATCGACGTGAGAAGCGTCGCAAATTTCCGTGTTTTCTAATATATTTTCGGCTTATTGAGAAATTTCTTGTGAATTTTTTTGATTTGCGTTTTAGTTTTCGTTTTTATCGTTTTTGTTGCTTTTTGAGTCGCTTGTAGCAGACGCCTCGGCAGGTTCACGTCCTTGGGCAAGGCTAACCTTTTTTTTGTTGATGGTTTATGCTAACGTTTCGCTCTTGTCATTTATTATTGTTTGCGTAGTTACGCTTGCGACTCCACTATTTAGCTGGAGGTCGTTGGAGCCTGTCCCGTCTCCAGCTGAGCGTTTCCCGCTCTATATTGAGTAGCTACTGGGCAGGTACAGTTGGTTTACCTGACGCCAAGTCTGCCACATAGCAAAAAAATTTCCCGCTTATTTAGCTGAGGGCATTGTAGAGTTCTGTGATTTGTGTCTTGACACAGAACGCAATGGGCAGGAAATCGTGGCTTATTAAATTTGGGTCGTCGCGTATTATTTTGTGAATTTTGTGAATTACTTGTATTATTATTATTATTTTGCTACCTTGCGAACTGCATGCTTTGAATTGAACCTTGATTCCATTGTGGCATCATTTTAGCAAAATAACTTGGGTCCGTAAACGTATGAGGAAACTATGGTTAGGGCGGAGGAGCCATAGGCTGCATTACTGGCTGAGTATGCCGTGGAGGCTGTGATCTAGGCTGCTGCTGTTGATCCATGCACTGTTACTGTGTCTGACGCTGCTGCTGAGATCCTTGTTGCTGCCTCTGCTGGGGCTGTTGATTATTGTCCCCAGAGGTAGTTAATGCTGCCAGCTCTTGCGTTTTTACTTGTTTACCGTGCCCTCTGGGCTTGCGTTTCATTTAGGCTGGTGTATTTTCTGGTGCTTCGCATGCGCCGGTTTCAGGCACGTTTACGGTGGCATTTACTGACTCTGTTACAGCCGCTATTTTAGCCTTTACTATTTTGTCATCGCAGGCTAAATCCGGTACTTTCGAATTCTTTTTGTCTTTCGGAGCTGAATATTTATTTCTTTTTTCGGCAAATTTTTTGGGTTTTTGGCCTAAGTCTAGCAATTTGTTGAAGGTTGTTATATTTCTGGTTAGCCTATAGGATTCTAGGCTCCGTTGATATTCCGGATGCAGTACCCTAAGGGCCATTGACAACAACTTTTTTTCACTTGGGCGTCGTGATAGCTTATTGGCTATTGCTCTAAAAGCACATAAAAATGTGGCCATATTCTCGCCCTTGCCTTGCGTTCGTGTTCGAAGCTCTTCGAGATAATCTTCGTCCTCCATATACGGAACGAAACGATTACGGAAGGCTGTCTCGAAATCATCCCAGGTATCGAGGCTATCTCTGTCTGTTCTGTACCATAATATAGCGTGCTCTATGAACATCAACGTTAGGCCGTATTTCATTTGAATGAAGGATAAACCCGAAGTTTCGTAGCAATCCTTAAGCTTAAAAAAAAATTCTTCAGCTTTCTTGGTGTCGCCATTGAATTTTAAGTTCCACATCTTGAGTACTTTTCCGGCTTCCGTGCGCTTGTGTAAGCTTAAGTTTAAGGACTTCTTCGTACTGGACAGAACATCAAATTCGGATTCTTCCGTATCTTCTAAGGCTGAATTCATAAAAATGTTTTTCTCACGTTTTTCATTTTCCTTGGTTTTGTGAGATTTTGCTTTTATGCTGCCATTTTTGCTTGTTTTACTACTTTTCTTTTTGTTTTCTTGCTGCTTAAGGTTATTGTATTTATCTATTTCTAACCTTTGTTTTTCAATAAACTCTTGTTCTTACCGCAGCTTTTCATTTTCAGCTTTTGTGTGTTTTCGTTCTCGGGAGCTTTTACTGGAAACTGACGTACGTGATTTGAGAGAGCTTGCTGAGCTGCCTCGCTGGCTTATGGTTCTCTCTTTACGGAGTTCTTCCATTACCTCCTTTGCTAACGCTACTTCTTTTCGTAAAGTTTCTCTTTGCTTTTTCAAAAGGGCTGATTCTTTTTGAGCAGCTGTTTGAGATTTCGGTAAGGAAATTTCTGAACTTCTGTATTCATTTTTTTCTGCGCTATTTAAGCTGCCGCTATCGCTTCCATGTACTGGTATTTGCCAAGTTACCAAGTTTGGTACTTGATTTTTCTGACGCAGAGGTCCCCTAGTACTCGCTACTGGCGTCTTAGGTAATACATTACTTTGCGTATCGAATCCGCCCACATAATTATCCCATTTTAGACTGTTGGTTTCGCTGTGGGGCGTCTGTAACCACCGGTGCTTGTTACTCTTTGGTCGGTCGTGACGTAATGTATCACTATTACGTGTGCCAGTTGTAGTAAATCTTGTTAATGGTAATGACTGATGCGACCTTGGTATTTTATTATTTGGTTGTAATTCAATCTGATTTTTGCTATGATTCGCCTGCATTTTATGGCTATGTTTATTATGGTTAGTTGTTCCTACGTAACCAGCGCTCATTACGGGATTGCAGCTAGCCGTCGTTGTCGTAATTAGGTCGGTTACGATAACGCCCGAGGCTGCCGCAGAAGTCGTATGAACTGCTTGGTTAGCGTTTGCATTTTGTGCTAAGGCTTGGACGTAAATTAACTGTGCTCGTGAATTCTTGGCTATAGTGATAACTGGCGCGCTATAAGCTGGATTCTTAAGCCTGACGTTATTTAATTCAGAAACGTGTCTATTGACTTCGCTGTTCAACGTCAAACTCCTGACTTGCTCGTCCATTGATGGCATATCCAAGGCGTGTTGCAGAGTCGGTGGCATGAAATCGCTTGGCCTTTTGTCTTCACTATGGCTCCAGCTGTACGGGGCTCTTTCGTCCATTATTTTAATTTGATATCGGAAAAGCCTGTCTTTTATTTTATCCATACTACCGCTATATGACAGCCCATATTCATCTAACTTTTTAATTACGTCTATGAATTCCATATCATCTATGGTATTTAATAATATTTGTACTTCGGGCCTTTGCTCATAAGTTTGCCTTCTTCTGGACTTACGGGCCGGCTGTACTTGATTAGTACGTTCATTATTCATTTTGTATACTCAAAAAAATTAAAATAAAAAAAAAAAATTTATTTTATTTTAGGGTTCCTAAAATGCTCGCCCTTCCCTTAGAGAAAAAGCCACAGTAAAATAAATGGGTTGAATTTGAAAATAAAAAATTTCAATGAAAAATATGGATCAGGTCAAAATATTTTTTTTTATATTTTTCCCGCTAACTTCGCGTAGGGATAATCTTCTGAAGAAATTACTGTCTTTTTCTTATTGAAAACGCAGCGCAAGGGACTAATTTTCCTAAAAAAAAAGAATTTTCTTGAAAATTTTATAAGTCTTTAGTGATCTTGAAAATTTTTATAAGTCTTGAGTAGTTATAAAAAAACAATTAAAAAAAAATGCTTTGAGAAATTTAAATATCTTGATAAAAAAAAATCTTGAATTATTCTTGATTAGTCTTGAATAAAATTCCCTTGATATATTCTTGATTAAAAGGGTTGATTTTATTTCAATGGGTATATGTATTTAATAATTATTGGCGTGGAAATTCCTTGGCAAAAGGAATTTACCGTATTAAGCGAGAAGTATTGTCAGTTTGTCGGCACAAAGCTTTGGGTTAAAGCTTTGAGGCTGTATATTAAATACTGGTATAATAAGAATAAGGATTAGGAAATAAATTGGAGAGCATATGTATAAAAATATTGTAAAAATAATAATAAATTTAAATAAATAATTGTTTTATATGTAATCAATAATAAAAAATAAAAATATTTGGTAATATTCTAAAAGAAAATAAATTTTTTTATGCGTTTCGCACCATTCAATCTTTTACGCGCTTGTAAAGTAAGGTACTATTTTCAAAACGCAAGAAAAAAAAAGAAAAAATTTTGTAACGCGTTAAAAATAAAGGTGATCTCTTAAAATTTTACAAAGATGTTAACAATTTTGTTAATTAAATTATTTTAAGGTTAAGAATTAATAAAAAAAAATCTTCAATTTATTTTCTTTTATATTACATGAAAAAAAATTTTTATTCTAACTATTCACGACTAACTATTTTAGTGTGACAGTGGCGCGTCTCGCATTAATAATTACTATAAATCTATCAAGAGATGGCGTCACTTTGTAGTTAACAAAGCTTTATTCTTATACTACCTCCCTTTGTTAATTACATAAAATTTTACAAAGTATTGTCACACTTTTATTACATTTGACTATAATTATAAAAATACAAAATTAATTAATACTACAAAATAATAATTATATAATCAGTTTTCTGGAACATCTTGTCCTATTACTGCTGTCCTGTAAGCAAAGAAAACAAATTATTAGTTATAAATTTAGTTTATTGTAAATGCCTATTATTCTCTTAATCTTATGTTGGTAATCTTATCTTTGAAGTAAACATAAGTACTGTGAGGTAAAGGCTTAGTCAGAATATCAGTTAAATTCTCTTTGGTTGATATCCATAGCACTTTAACCTTTTCCTCTGTAACACATTGTTTTATGAAATCTCCATGTGATTCTGCCATAGTTTTTCTTTTTCCTGTTTTCTCTCTTTCTTCTAATTCTTCTCTAATATCTCTAATACTCTGATCAAAACTTTTAAGTTTGTGGCTTCCAACCATCTCAGTGCAATCTCTTGATGAACTATTATCACACCATATGGTTACAGGAAACAGGGTTTTTCCAACTATATATCTCATTCATTTATCTAATGATATTAACTCATGGCAGGCATCACTCATGGCTAAATACTCAGCTTCACAAGTTGAGAGTGAAACATAGTTTACTTTGTGGCTTCTCCAAGCAATCACATCTCCAAATACTCTGATTATATATCCTGCTGTAAATGCAGATCCTTCACGATCTCTGAGACTTGCATCTGTCAATGCCTCAAGAGTTTCTGAACTTGATTTGAACTTTATTCCTAAATTGCTAGTACCTCTTAAATATCTAAAAACTCTTTATTTCATTCCAATCCTCTTCAGTAGGTTCTAATTGTTTACTGGCTAACAGATTTACTGCATAGGCAATATCTGGTCTAGTTGCATTTGCCAAATACATTAAAGCTCCTACAGCTTCTCTGTATGGAAACCTCTTAAGTTCAGATTCTCTTTCTGAATTCTCTTCATCTACCTTACGTTTTTTATTTCTTTGATCAACTTGGCGAGTCACCATGGGTGTATTCTGAGGTTTGCAATCTTTCATTTTAAATCTCTCTAAAATTCTTTCTATATAAGTAGCTTGATGAATTATTATATATTTTTCTTGCCTGTTTCTCTGAATTGTCATACCTAAGAAATTTTTAGGCTCTCCTAAGTCTTTCATTTGAAATACTGAACTTAGATAATCTTTTATTTGTTTTAATTTCTCTGAACAATCACTAGCAATCAACATATCATCTACATATAATATGATGAACGCTAGCTTTCCATTTTTCCTCCATGTAAATAAACAAGGTTCATGTAAATCATTTTCTAGCTCTAATTTACTAACCTCTTTTGAAAATTTCTTATTCCATTTCTTTGGACTAACTTTAAGTCCATACAATGACCTCTTTAATTTACATACTTTTGTAAGTTTTATATTACTTGAAATTTCCAATCCATTTGGAATTTCCATAAATACTTCTTCTTTAAGCTCTCCAATCAAGAATGCTGTTTTGACATCCATCTGACACATTTCTAAATTCTCTTTATTAATAATTGACAGTGTTGCTCTTATTAATGACAATCTTGATACTGGAGCATAAGTTTCTCTTAATTCATAATTATTTTTATCTTTAAATCCTCTTATTACTAATCTCGCCTTATATTTAATTTTTCCATCACTTTCTACTTTTTTTTTGAAGATCCACCTAGAATCAATTATATTAGGCCTCTTGCCATTAGGTTATTGTTTGGGTCTATTTATAATTTCCCAAACATTATTTTCTTTCATTGATTCCAATTCCTCTTTTATTGCTTCAATCCACATTTCTTTGTCATTTGAATTCATAGCCTCTTCATATGTACTCGGATCCTTTTGTATGGATGCTATTAACACACGTATAAGTTCATCTTCTTTTATTTCTTGTTCATCTGAAAGGTTTGTATATCTAGCAAAGCTAGTGTCTATTATTCTTTTAGTTTTACTTCTTGTTCTAGGTCCTTCTATCTCTAAATTCTCTGGTGGTTTTTCTTTTCTCTTTTCTATATTTATATTCTCAGTATTAATTTTTATTTTCTTTGGTCTACCTCTTTTCTTTACCTCTGAATTTTTCTCTTCTGATTTTTCTTTATTTTCTGAAACTTCTGAAACTTCTTACTTATATTTGTATCATTTACATTGCTATTATTCATTGTGGTATAATTTTTTGGTAGTCTATTTGAGTTATTCATTCTTAATTCTTCAATCACTTCTGGTTTGTCAGTGCTTTCTCTTATTTGTGGTGTAGATACATCTTGTGCTGTGAAAATAAATCAACTCTTAATTATCTGGATTTCTCTTTAAAAAAATTATCAGATCTGATATTCACTCTTAACCTCTAAGAAAACTTTCTCTTAAAATTTAAAGATTTTCTATTCTTAAATATTTCACAGCCCTCTTTATTTTATAAGTGAATATTAGATGGTTAGTAATTTTATTATATTTCCTCTACTTTGATTGGATACTTCATCTCTTCCTATTCTATTCCTCATATATTCAGCATACTCCTGTTCAAGAACCTCTTGTTCGTTATCACTAGCCATCTGTTCCAGGATTTAAGAAACATGCTTAATTAGTATTTAAATTATTTAATATTTATTTATTTATTTATTGAACTTTTATTTTATTTGATTTCACACTCTTAACTTCTTAATTCTTAAAAACTTTCCCCAGATAATCTCTTTATACTAAAATAGCTATATTTCGTGCTTCTAAACTGAACCAGCCGAACTTCAAGCTGCTCCAATTCGAAACGAGAAATCAGATTTTCTCATCGTGCATTCCACACATGCACACCACTCGCCGATATTAAACTTCACGGGTTAGCATAAATGTTATACGGTTTTGGGTTGCGCACGCACATGCATGGGTCACGAGTGAAATCCTGCCAATTTCCTTAGTCAATTACCACCCAGTACCGAACACAAGTATTGTCTGGTAATTGACCCCAGAACTTTTATGAATTGTCCAAATATTCTTTACTCAAACTCTTGAAATTAATTTTGTTAAAAAATAGACTCTAAAAAATTTTTCTTATTTTTATTTACTTCTTATGATTTTACTGTATTTTTCTCTTTTATAATTTTGATAATTTAAACTAAAACTATACTCATTTTAATTTATTAACTTCTACTAAACCTGAACTATGCCCACGGCCAGTAATCTGATACTATCTTCAAGGAAGATTATAATGAGACACCAAACCCCGGACACAAATCAAAATTTTTTATTACTATTTTTATATTAATATTATTGTTGTTTTTATTTTATTATTATTATTATTATTATTTAATTTTATTTTGGACAATTCAGTTTAAATTCTCTTAACTCTTCCTCTTTCTCTTTTATTTACACCACAACTCTTATTTTCTATCTATTTTTATTCAATTATTATATCTACTTTAATTTCTCACCTCTTAATTTAAATAAATAACTCCCTCCGTCTTATGCAAAAGTATATTATATTTGAAAATTAATTTTTATTTAAAATTTAATTAAACTCTCTCATATATATTAGGTATTTAAAAAAAAAATTAATATTTCATTCAGTTTTATAATCTCCCTCCGTCTTATTTAAAATGTGTTTGATCCTTATTTTAAATAATTTTATAACCTCACTCTGATTTATTTTTAAGTAGATATAATATTTTGAATTTTAAGTAATGTTTTTGTTCCGTGTAGACCCGCACGCCAGATCAAGGAGCCGACGCGCGAAACCAAGGGCCGCCAAAATAAATTCTAACACAAGGTGTTAAAATTTCTTAAAATTTAATGATGCACACACATTTAAAACTTTGGGTGGGATAGAGACACGACGGGCGAATTCTGTATTATGTTATATGCTCACTCATACATACTTAATCTTCAATTTCTTAAAATTCTTTGAAATTTTTTTTTTTTTTTTTTTTTTTTTTAATTATTACTAAATTATTATTATTCTTTTTATTAAATTAATTTTAATCACCGTGAATGTACACAAAATTTTAAATTAAATAATATTTAATACAATTTAAATTTAATTTTTAAACTCGTGGAATAAAAATATCATAAAAAAAACGTCGCCATATTGTCTTCATCTTTTCCGTTTATTTTTACCTCTCCCCCTTTTTAATACGCGCGTGCATCGACTCGTTACAAAAAAATATGGCGTCCCCTTTTCCACTTAACAAAAATTTACTTATTCTTTCTCTCAATAATAACTCACTACCGCTTTTATTATTTCACCTTTAACACCGCTTATTTTCCACTCATTAATAATTAATTTTTTTTTTTTTTTATTAAATTTTATTTTTCTTCTTTTCTTTGAAAAGCCAAATCCTGTCGAAAAAGCCAACACTTCAAAACTTCACTTTTTTACACAGCCAATTCTTCAAAACGCCACCTCTTTATAAATCCAATGATGAAAAATTTCTCTTATGTCAAAATAAAACTTTCCAAAACGCTCTTATTTCATTAATCCTCTCTGAATATTTTTATTCAATTTCTGTTGCACACAAAAAAAAACTTCAATAAATATTCACCAAGAGTCCTATCTCTGAATATTTTTCACAAATTGAAAAAAAAACAAAACCTCGTTGCTTAAAAATTTTTAAACTTTTATACAATTTTCACCACGCTTCCGTGGATCGAAACCGACGCTTGCTGCTACCATGTAAGAGTTCCTAATTTATCTTTATTAAGCTACTATAAATTATTCTAGAGGATTATTAGGATAGGTTATTAATAATCACTACACAAAGTATTTGTTTCAACCTCTTAATTATAGCAATCTTTATTAATCTTAAGACCTCTGTAGAACGATGCTTACGCATTCCGTGTCAGAGCACGACTAACTATTTTAGTGTGACAGTGGCGCGTCTCGCATTAATAATTACTATACATCTATCAAGAGATGGCGTCACTTTGTAGTTAACAAAGCTTTATTCTTATACATATGTATATACATATACATTGCTGTAATATATATACATACATATATTTGTAACGAAAAATGCCTCGTTACAAGAATAATTCCTAGAATAATTTATAAAGAATTATCTTTCTTATTTTATTGCTTTAAAAATTTTACAATTTTATAGTTATGCCATTAAAATTATTTACAAGTGTATTTTTAATAAAAAATACCCTGAAAAAAATTCCGCTTGCAGAGAATCCGCTAATGACAAACGGAATTCTGCTTTTTTTTTTTTTTTTTTTTAACAATTGCTAATAACTTGAAACACACAGAAAATGTAGAAAGTCTTTTTTTTTCAAAAAATTTCTCAAATCTTATCATAAGCATATTCCAAGTAAACGGGAAAAACATTTTTTTTTAATTTTCATTAGGTTTAAAGTCATTTGCAATCTTTTAACGTGATTCCGCTTGCGGCAAGCGGATTTTTTTTCAGTTTAGTGCGATTTTTTTCAAATATTCTCAACTTTAATAACTTCAGCTTCTTTAAAAGCTTCAACGTTGATTTAGAAATCAGGAATAATTTCTGGTCTCACTTCACCTTGTTTTTCCATTGAGTTTCTCTGTTCCTGGCTTCTATTTTCGCCGCTTGTAAGTAATTGTTCAAAATGGCTTCCATTTGCCTCCTGAAAGTAAGCTAAGCTATCCCGAAATCCTAATATAACATAGCATGACGAATCATATCAGGTGTTATTCCATTACTGATTTCAGTTATTCGTTCTTGCAATTCAGGAACTGATTGCATACTTGGTAATTTGTACAACATATTTTTTTAATGTGGCCAATAAAAAAATCCAATGGATAGTAATCAGGACTCCTTGCTGGCCAAGGGATTGTTCCAAATCTGCCCACACAGCGAGCTCCGAAAATTCCCCTTAAATATACAGTTACTTCATTATGTATTGAAACGCCATCTATTTGAAAATAGGTGTTTTAGGTGTTTTAGGTTTTCTCCTAAAATAAAAATTATATAAGTTAATAATTAAACCAAGTTGATGTAACAAACGAAATAATTCTATAAAATAATTCAATAGGTGAGTAATTCAGCCCAAAATGTTTGATCTTTCATTTATTTAAAAAACTAACCCCTTCGCTTCCTAAATTCGCTTACTATTTGGATATTGTATTTTTCGGTGATCCTTGTTTAAACAACCATTTCTAAACTTGGCAAACCAAGTTCGAATTATAGGTCGACTTTGTATTGGATGGCACGGAAAATTTATTAGAAAAAATACCTTTACGTGCATTGGACTATATTGGGAAAGTATGTAATTTTCTACCGTCCAAGTGCATCTTGCAAGGTGTATACATCATTCGGCATTTTTAATTGACAAAAACTCGCACTTGTTAAAAATTCAAAAAAACTTACAGTAACAATCAACTCTTAAGTGATACAAAAAAAAAAGAAAAATAAGCCTTTTCTCGTCATAATTTCTCAAGTTAGGCATTTCTCTTAGGAGATTCTGATAGTCGGTGATTGTTATTTGGTAGACTAAGTCTTTATTTAGAAGAAAAAAAATTGTCACTCAGTGAAAACTCTTTACTGTATCCCAATTTATATAGTTAAAATTAATTTAGAAAGTATATTTACAGTCTAAAATCTAAGAGATAACATAAAATAAAAATATAAATCTATTTGTCTAAAAATTCAGGGTTAATAATAATGATTAATGATTAATTAAAAATAACATACCATAGCAATTAAAATACGAAATGTTTTATTTTTAAGACTATATCTTAAAGAGTCGTCATAGTCATTATAAGGAGTCTTCCATCGAACAATTTTTTCATCTTTATTCCATGTACCAACTGATTGTAAGCCATTTATATTCAGCTGAAGAATAGTTACATCGAATTCAGAACGTAAACCATTTGAGTCAAATTTAATAAATCCTGTAATACCTTTCACTTCAGTCTGAAAAATAATAAACATTGTTAGGTAATAAAAATAAATTAAATTATCTTATACATAACTAATTATCATTTTATATATCTATCAACAAGAGACGAATTCAGCTACCAATTCCGATCGAGTGGAAGCCTCAGTGGTTGGTACCGATCTCAAAGATTCTGGAGGGGGTTAAACATTTTTCATGGAGGCTGATATAACAACTAGTTTCATCCACTGAGGAACTAATGGTGTTCCCAAAGACCACCTACTACATGATTCAATGCGTGAACGCAACGATTATGCCTCAAACAATGGTGCTGGCAAATGTAGCGATGGAACAGAAGCACCTGTAAATGCTGATAACATACCATCTGGTCTTGAAACAGTATTAACTTGGGCAGACCGCATTAAAAATATGCAGGCCATAATCGATGACAGGCGGAACGAGGATGTTCAAATAGACAAGCGCAAATTAAATTTCTGGAAGCGCTTGTCGGTTATGAAGGAATCGTTTCAGGCCATGGAGAAATATCATTGCCAGACCAAAGCTGAATGTAAAACGATGATTTTTCATTTCACCGACGTACAAAGGAACGTTAGGATGCCAATTAAAAATGTTGTATTTGTGAGTACAATACTAAAATTTCTGTGCAAGTAGTACATTGTAAGAGAATACGTTTGAACAATTTTATATTTTGGAGTGCAAAAGTATACAGGACATTTATTTGAAGAAAAGGTATAAAATTTAAAGTATAAATATGATAAATATATTTTTAATGGCTTTGAAAATTTGTTAAACGTTTGTTGCTTGCATTTGGAGTCGTCTTGTTTGATAGATGCGATTTTGGAAAACTTGAAGTGGCGCATTCTTTATTTATTTTAGAAAAAATTTTGCACAATAATGCCAATGCGCATTCGAATACAACATTAAAAAAAGTACATAATACATTAATGTAATAATTTTTATAAACATTATTTATAATGGAAATAATATATTAAATTTAAAAATTTTTTAAGATAAACAAAAAATATCTCTATTTATTATTAAGTAGCTATGTAAAAAATTTTTCATAACAAAAGAAAAAGAATTTAATATTTCTTTGCAAAATTAATAATTTAACTAAAATAATTTAATTTAATAACAACAAAAAATAATAGCATGTGAGAATTTTAAACCAATTGAAGGACATATATTGGGGTTGTTTGTATACACAAGAGATATTTCATTAAATGGGTTTGAAATGTTTTTAAGCATGTATAAGTTTTCAGAGTAATAGGAAAATTGTATTAGAAGTAATGTATTGTATTACAAATTTTATTAAATTCCATTCGGTAATGTTTGCTATAAAGAATGAGTTTTTATAAAAATCTGTTCGATATCAATTTGGTAGGGAAAAAGTAAGTGGTGGGAATTCGGATGAGAGATATAGAGGTCTTTGAGAGGATATCAAATTATATACAAGCACGAATTTAAAGTATTTTCTACGTGTACTAGCAGTTAACCAATTCAAATCATCTCTTAATGAAGTTATAGAAACATTCTCATATCTCCGAACTTCAAAAATAAACCATATTGCTAAATTTAATATCCTTTCAACTTTATCCATAAGAGTAACATCAAGAGCATCATAAATTAGACGACAATAATCAAAAAAGGAGTAATTAGAGAAGTTATCAATAATTCACGAAGACTGCAAGATAAAAGCTTGGATTTTAGTCGTAATCTATGCAATGCAAAATGCATTTATTTTCACAGATTCATTAAGTGTAAGGACCAATTTAGAGTAGGTGTTAATATAACACCTATATTTAGAACTGAAGAGGAATAATATATAGTAACATTCGAGACAATAATAGAAGGTATCTTTCGTGCATATATGTAATAGTGTGTTTGTGTGTGTGTGTGTGTGTGTGTGTGTGTGTGTTGGAGCGCTCCTATCATTTTTTGTATATACTCTCTTTAGTATCCGTTTAGACGCCGACCTATAAGCATCTATAATATATAGTTAATATTATGCAAATTGCTGTCAAGTTATTGTGACTCCTTTATTAATCTAACATCCTTTCAATTCATTTGGCATCCCTGGAACAGAAGCTACAATATATAAGAAAAATGGAGAACCCTTTTTTTTCTGTAAAGAAAAGTTTGTGGAATGTAGCCATGTGACATCATCAGTTTCCATTGCATAAAAATGTGTTGCGATGCCTTATACATAAAATCAGTGAAAATAAAAGAGTAACATAATGTACAAAGTGCTATGTTTTATATAAAAAAAAAAAGAAATGAAAAATAGAAATAAAAAATAGAAATAAAAATAAAAATGCCAAATGAATTGGAAGAATGTTGGATTAATACAAAATTACGGCTTAAGAAACAAAAAGCTGAGTTGCCTGTATCAGGTATAGGTGATAAGAGTGACTTAGTGTGTTCAAATATGGTAAATTTTAATGTAAAGCCTCATTTTTACTCTGATTTTGTTATTAACGTAGAAGCCTTTATAATACCTACTATTTCATCTTACTCACCCAATTTGAATATTGAGGCTCACAATTTTGATCATATAAAAAACTTACAGCTTTCTCATCCATTATTTACCAAAAAAGGTCGTATCGATTTATTGATCAGTACTACATGTCATGCTTCTTTGATCAAGGGTGAGATTCGAAAAGGGAAGAAATACGAACCTTTTACTACAAGTTCAAATCTTGGCTGGATTATTTCTAGGAACTCGGATAAAGGTTCGTATTCCTGTGTTTTAATATCATCATCATGATATTTGGACGTGTCATTTAATTTAGAAAAGTTTTGGCAATAAGAGGAAATATCTTTCTTTCCTCGAAGTTTACTCACTTCAGATGAGCAGGCTTGTTTTTTCAATACACACTCTCGTAACTCTGATGGTCTATACATTGTCCGCTTACCATTCAAAAATTTAGATACAAAAAATTTTAAATTTAATGGTTCCTTTTAGCATGCAAAGAGAGTTTCCGATCAAATGAAAGCGCGTTTTAAAATTAACCCTGAATTTGCTCAAGCATATCGCAAATTTATGCTAGACTGAAGACCTTGGTCATATGGAACGTTCTTCAGCCATTTTATCATTTTTATTCTATTATTTTTTACTGCATAATGGGATATTAGGTCAAAATCGAAAATTTCGCTCAGTTTTTAACGGTTTAGCTAAAGACTATGATAAGGTATCTATAAATAATTAATTACATTGTGGTGAAAATTTACTGCCAGATTTAGCTGAGCTGCTTATTAACTGGATGATGTATCAATTTGTTTTTGTATCAGATAATGAACATATGTTTCGGCAAATCTTAGTTCATCCTGATGACAGAAAATTTCAACAAATTTTGTGGAGATACAGTGACTCTGAAAATTTGCAATCTTGGTCACTAAAAACCTTGACTTATGGTAAGATCAGCAGCCCCTATCTTGCAAATCGTGTGATATAACAATTAGTGTCAGACGTAGGTCATCGTTTTCTACTGGCTTTCAATATCTTGAATAATGAAACATACCTGGATGATACATTACCTGGTGGTCATTAATTTGTTGAAGCTTTGAAAAAACAGTCGCATCTGATACAAATTTGCAAGGTGGGTGGCTGTTTCTTGCATAAGTGGATGGCAAATACTCTCGAGTTGTTAAATTTTCCAGCATCCATTTAAGTAGAAACTAAATTGTCTAATTCTTGCTTTAACTTGTTAGTTTTGAATTGGTGTCCAGACACTGATCATTTTACCTTCGATTTTTCGCTTGAACAATTGAAAGCTGATCTTGCAAGAAGACAGATACTTTCTTCTATCGCTACACTTTTAGAACCACTTGTTTGGCTTGCGTCAGTAGTAGAAACAGATAAAATCTTTTTGCAGATACTTTGGAGGGAAAAGAATCTTAAACTTGAATGGGATACTAAATTATTGGTCTCCTTGCGAGTTGAGTTTAAATATTGGTACAATGTGATGCATGCAATTAAAACCATTAAAATAAAAAGATGGCTTAGATACGTCCCTGAAGCAAAGTATGAACTCCATGGGTTTGCTGATGCATCAGAACTTGCATATGTTTATTGTATGTACTTAAATTACACATAATGGTAAAAGCAAAATTCATTTAATGCAAGCTAAATCAAAAGTTGCACTAATTAAACCAATCTTGACTATTCCCAAATTAGAGTTAAATGCCGCCAATTTATTAGTTAAATTAACAGTTTAAGTACTAGGAGCTTTAAAGTTAGGTTCTGTTAGTATATATTTGCATACCGACTCAACTGACGTAGTATACTGGTTAAAAGAGCATCCTTCTAAATGTAAAAGTTTTGTAAAACACCGATGTTTAGCTATACATACTTTGCTTCCGGAGGCGTTTTGGTTTCATGTTAATACCAAAAATAACCCGGCTGATTATATTTATAAAGGTGTACCTCCCGGCCAATTACAGGATTATTCTCTTTGGTGATAAGGGGGAGTAATGTTTAATGAACCAATAAATCTTGATAATATCATCTAAAGTAAATGAGTAAATTTATTTAATGTTAATTCTCTTGTTACCTCTTCAGAAAAACCTAAAATAACTATGATAGATATAATCAATAAATACTCTATTTTATTTACACTCCTAAGAAACACAGCTTATGTACTTAGATTTGTAGACAAAGCGGTTGCTAAAAGCAAAATTAAATTAAAACAAAAATCTACTTTATTCAAAAATCAATGTTTTAAGGTAAAATATTATAGGAAGTTCTGTAATTTAATTTCTGTGCCAGAATTAGTGAGAGCTAGAAAGACTAGGATTTATTTAGTTCAGTATAACTATTTCTCAAATAATATAAATTTTCTTAAAATTAATCAAAAACTAAATGACTTAAATTTGCGTCGGTTCGATCCATTTTTTGATCAAAACTTGCTTAGAATAGGTTGTTGTATTCATTTTGCATTACTTGACTGTGATCAAAAGCACCCATGGATCCTTCCTGGTAAATGCACAATATTTCAACTTTTAGTAAACTATTTCCATAAAAAGACTCTACATGGAGGTGTTTCCTAACTCTCTCCACTTTAAGGCAAGAATTTAGGGTTATAATAGCGACAAATATGGTTAGAAACCAAATTCATAAGTGTAACACTTGTATGAGGTATAACTTAAATACACTAAAACGAAAAATGGGCATTTTACCAGCCTGTAGAATAACTAGACCCGATAAACCTTTCAGGGTAAGCTGGGTAGACTATACAGGTCCCTTTAATACCCTGAGGTTCGGGTTAACTAGAGGACAATGTTCTGTGACCAAACCACCTTTGTTGGAGCTAATATCATGGTCTAATTATGGTCTAACAATCAAAACGATGCACTAAAATCACTTCCAAAAGTAATTTTATATCAAAGTATATCGTCTAACCTTTTGAATGAAAGGTCGCAAGATCATTTTAACAGAATCGATTTATCACGGGAGTATCAGAAAGTTGACTAAAAACTCGCTAAAATGTACTGTTTTTTTTGTCATTAATAGGCTGCCAATCAGAGCTGAAGGCATCTGAAGGTCTGAAAACTTAAAGATCCTATTTTTTTAGGTGTACTTTGGCTTAATACAATTTGTTTTTAAATATCTTTCGTGGACCGATTCACTATATAGAACCGGGCTTAGCCTTTATTGTACAGTAGGCGTCCACTAATCGGGACTCGTATGATTCATTCGACGCTTATCCGAATCAGGTGGCGCCGGCGAGGGAGTATTTGAAAATTTTTCAAAAGATACTTTAAATAAAAGATATATGTAAACGTATTATTTTAAAAAAGATTATAAAAATAATATGCTTAAGAATAAGTAGTTTATTCATTAGGTTTAGTATTTTTAAAATTTATTTACTTTTATTTTTCTTTTAATTTAAAATCTTTATTATGGTAGGCGTTACCATTGCTATAGTTATTTAAAGATATTTTAATAACAAAAGAAAGATTTTAAATTCAAAGGAAAATAAAAGAATTATCTTGATAAAATTTAAAAAAGGATGAGCTAAAGAGGATAAAATTTTTTTTTTTAGAAAAAAATTTTAATGCGCTTTTTCATAAATTAAATTTTACATGAATAGGTGTTCTACGTTAAAATGATTATGGCCCTAAAAAGGGCCGATTGTTTTTTTTTATTTGGGCTTGAAGAAATTTGTTAATTTTACTTGACGTTGTGATTTATTTTTGTTTATTCTTGCAAAATCTAACCAATATTTAAGCGTATTAAAATCAACTGTTGTTGACTCTGACTGTTTACTAACGTAATTGAGAGCTTTTTCAAAAATTTTTCTGATTATCTTTTTTTTTAGATTTTTTTGAATTACAAAAATTTAAGTCTGGCCACAATTTTTTCCATGATTTCCTCAATGCTTCACAAGAAATGTCATCCCATCCACTTGAAATCCAATCAATCACATTTTTCATGTTAACATTCTTTAACATTTTAGCTAAAGTTAAAGGTAAGTTGTTGTCGCCTTTTTCATCACTTAAAATTTTTTTAAGCAGCCTTTTATTGTATCCCTGCTTCAAATTTTGCAATACTTCTTGATCTATTGGCTGAATTAATGGAGTTGCATTAGGTTGTAAAAAAATTGTTTTTATATCTCCACATTCTAGCGCATTTCCAACAAGATGACATGGAGCATTATCCACAATGAGAGGAGCTCGTTCCGGTAGATCGTTATCTTTGCAATATATTTTTACAGCAGGAACAAACTGTTTTTCAAAACAGTCAGTAAATAAAAAAGAATTCATCCATGCTTTAGTTTGGCCTCGATAGTGAACTTTCAAATTATCCATCTCGTGCCTTATTATTCTTGGTTTGCAGATTTACCAGTAACCATGAGAGGTAACTTATGATTACCTGCAGCATTGCTACATGCCAAAATAGACAGCCTTTCTTTGCTCATTTTATAGCCAGGCGCAGATTTCTCTTTTTTCGATACGTAGCATTTTCTTGGTAAAAGTCTATAAAATAAACCGATTTCATCAGCGTTGTAGATTTGTTGAGGTGAATAACCAGCAACTAGACTTGAAAATTGTTTAACATAATCCGCAGCAGCAACAGTATCTGAAGATAATTTTTCGCCAGTAATAGCTAAAATTCTCACGCCATAACGCTTTTTCCACCGCTTACACCATCCATCACTGGCAGTAAATTTAGAGTTGATATCGATAAGCCTACTCATTTTTATTGCTTGAGCTTGTATAATTGGCCCAGTTATTGGAGCACCAGTTGACCTTTGTTGCAAAAACCAAATGTAGATAGCTTCATTTATTTCATGGTAGACTGAAGTTTTTAACGTACACCTTTTTTCTAAGACAGATGAAGAATAAACTGATCTACTAAAATTTGAAAATTCAGCTTCTTTCTTTTTCTAATCACAGATCGTAGATACTCCGACACGTAGCTCTGCAGCTATTATTTTAGCTGACGCGTCACCAGATTTCAAACGCTTGAGAGTCTCTAACTTTTCCTGGATTTTGCAAGTATGATGTTTTCGTTAAACTGCTTTAAATGGCCGTGGCGAATTTTCAATCGTTATATTAAGAATCTGCTTTTCTTGAGAAACCATTTTTGAAGATTATTTTTACTCAAAGAGCAATCAATCGTTCTAAATGTCTAATAGCAGAGTAATATCGAAAATATTTAGGAATAACATATTTATACTCTCTCACTCAAATATTATCCCACTGCTTCTTCCCTCCTACTTTTTCAATAATTTTTCATAATCCGGTCCGGTCTTCGCCCCAATTAATTCGGACTAACGAGCGCCTACTATACAAAATTAAAAAAAATCTCCAATTTGTAAAGACGGATCTAAGGATGAAAACGGCTGAAAATTTTTAGCTTTTTTAACACTTAATTTATTTATTATAATTTAATCTAAATTTTGTCAAATTTTATAACTTAATCTAATATTACTAGCACAAAAGAAATTTCGTTTCAACATATTTTAATTTACTTTGAGTTTATTCTCGGTTCACTTAATTTACTCACTACTTCTGTCAGCTCCTGGTCCACCTTAAATCTCTTATATATTTTTCTTTTCCTATTACACCCCACGAATATTCACAGGCACACGTTACATAGGAATGCAATTATTACTACTGTTGACAATATGTCTACGTGATACTCAAATCTGTATGCTAACACATACTGTGGAGTAATTTTTGGTTTTGCTGGTTCTGGTGTTTTTGGAATCGCATGTATTGCGATAAAAAACCTACTCATATTTCCTATTGCTAAAATTGTGTCTTGATTTATGAGAACTGCTGTCGCACTAGTGGGGCCCTTAATAATAACTCCGTTCACATTTAATTCGCATTGTGCTGGTAAGTCTACCACTCCTAGTCCTTTAGCCATTTGTGTAAGTTTTTGGCTTGGGCAATCTAGTGATAAAAATGTTGGGTGGCCAAAAGAAAAAACTATTCCCAATCTCGTTTGACTTGTAAATGGCTCTTCAACCGGTTTATCTACAACCTCGTAATTTAATTTTGAGTGTACAAACAGCTCTGCTATGCAACTGGGATTTGATTCGATTACTGGTGGTTTTCTAAAATACAATTTATTCCTACAAGATCACGCCTAGCTTGAAAGATCGGATTATGCAAACGTCGGGCACTCGGAATTTTAAAGCGGAAAATGAATGTTCAACCTATAAGGAGATAATACTTTCTTGGATTTAAATGTTTCACCTAGCTTCTTGAGAGTTATTTGATAAAACGTGTCTCTCGGGGCAGCTGAAAATGAGCAAAAATTTTTCCTGCTTGGATCGGGCTGAAATTTTCAGGAAAGCTTGCTTTTTTGGTCCCCAAAAACATGGCGAAACCCGTTTTTCAAAATCAGTCATCCTCTTCGAGATATTTATCAATATGTCTCCCATTTAAAATACATGGGAAAAACCATGTAGTAGCGGTTTTTCTGATTTTGCTCCACAATTTTAGTTTGACCAAGCACCAAACCAACGAGAAAAGTTTTTTTTAACATTAATTTTAAATAAATTATATACATATAAATAATTTATTATACAAAATTTTTAAAAAACGTTATTTTTTCAATTTCAAACGCGATTTTTTCAGACATAGAGGCGTCTGGCCACGTTGGTCAAACACCAATCCTCTATATAATGAAGCAGGCATGTGAATGAATGTTAAAAAAAACTTTTCTCGTTGGTTTGTTGCTTAGTCAAACTAAAATTGTGAAGCAAAATCAGAAAAACCGCTACAAAATGGGTTTTCCCATGTATTTTAAATGGGAGACATATTGATAAATATCTCGAAGAGAATGACTGATTTTGAAAAACGGGTTTCGCCATTTTTTTTGGGACCAAAAAAGCAAGCTTTCCTGAAAATTTCAGCCCGATCCGAGCAGGAAAAATTTTTGCTCATTTTCAGCTGCCTCGAGAGACACGTTTTATCAAATAACTCTCAAGAAGCTAGGTGAAACATTTAAATCCAAGAAAGTATTATCTCCTTATAGGTTGAACATTCATTTTCCGCTATAAAATCCCAAGTGCCCGACGTTTACATAATCCGATCTTTCAAGCTAGGCGTGAGATGGTATGTTATTTAATTCCAATTCTGAAATAAAAAATGCTTTTTTTCTAAAATGATTAATTCCCATGTAGTCATTCCTGAATTTCACTTGAGAAGTCACGTTTTTTTCGCCAATTTTGGTAAAAACTGCTGGGCAATGGATCTTAACGCTTGGTATGATTTTGATTGGATCTGTGGCACTTTCATTTTAATTGCTGTTACTTCGGTGTTCACTTGAAGCAGTTTAATTTCGTAAGTAAAATCGCATTCTTTAGTTTTTATGAAATTTAATAATAGGATGACCAAATACTCGATAGTTTTCATGTATTATATGTCGCACCTACAGATATAATGTTTTATTATAGTTTAAACATTTTTTACTAAAATTTATAATTATTTTGACAGTTTATAATAATAAATTAAAAAATTAATATTAAAAATTATTTTACAAATTTTTTATACAGCGTGCGGCAGATACTGCAGATCAAAAATGAAGACGAAATTTTTAGAAGATTGTATAATAAATTGAGAAAAATATTATATTTCTTATTTATATTTAATTATAATAAAAAATACACAAAATTTTATTAATAAATAATTATATTAAAAGATTAAATAACATTAAAAATTAAATAGCACGCGAGAGTTTATGTCACAGAGAACTTGCTGTATTCTATACCGCTAGCACCCAATAAAAAATATAATTCAAGCGCATGATAAAATCGACGCGACCAATCAAAACACGAATAAATCGAGGAACAAATTCTGATGATATTTCTCCTTTAGAGTTATAGAATTAAAATTAAATAAACTATTTATAATATACTGGAATATTATAAATGAACAAAAATCAAGCTAAGAATGTTATAAAATAAAACTGAATTAATACGAAACTCTAATAAAATGTGTCTATGCGGTATATGAAACTGGCTTGTACAAGACCGGTACAAGAATGGCGCGAGCATATGGAACTCTCTTTTTTTTCTTTTCGGCTGTGTCCAGCCGTCGTTGATCGAGCGTTGCCAAATTTCTCTTGCTTGGGTTATGATAATTTAAATCACTCTAATGCGGAAATAATAAGTATTAAGTATATATTAAGTATAATATATATAATATAATATACTTAATATATACATATTAAGTCTGCAATAATAAGTCTGCATTATACCCCACCCCTCAATGGTTGCTTAGCTTGTGGCTAGACAACCTAATTGTAGGGCTGGTCTAAATATTTTTTAAGTAGAACGATCCGGAAGAAACGCCTTGCGTTTTCTGGCATATTGTTAACTATTGATGTGTACTCTTCATAAATATCTTGTCACTCTTGTTCCAATGGTCTAATATGTTCGGCGTTGATCCTCCACTTTTCCTTTTTGCCTTGAGATGTGTATCGACTGTATTTTTTTCTTCTCGTTCGTCCAGTCGTCTATTTTCTTATTTATATTCTGGTAGTTTCTATAGAGCTCCCTGAGATATAAATATGTTTGATTAAATTCGAACATCATGCAGTGCTCTTCTATTTTTTGGCCCATACTCCTGTGATCTTCTCGGCTATACTTAGGCTTGGGTCCGGTTATATCTTTGGAACCGGCTTCTTTAGGTCTGAGTATTTCCTGTTTGGTCATGGTTTTTTCTTCAGAGGCCGGAACGTTTTCTATCTCCCATGGTCTCCTCAGTGGCCTTTGTTTGTGTTGATACTCTGTTGTATGAGGCCATTAGTTTTAATATCACCGTTTCATTGAGCCTCCCCTAGACAGGTCTAATACTTTGAGCATAACCTCTCTTATTACTTTGTCATCTAGTTTATTGATGTTAATTGATCTTGGTACTGCTGCCTGAGGTGGTTCTATTGCTGGGTGCCCTTCTTGTGTTCTTATCTGCTTGGTGTTTGGAGCTTCTGTAATTACGCTCGTGAGACGAATGTTGGAGTAGCTGGTATTTTTTTTAAGGAAACCTGTATTCCCAGTTTCCAACTACCGTCTACATCTTCGAATTTTCTCGTAGTTATTGAAAATTGTAGCTGATCGACGTTCTTGCCTAAGCTTAAAGTCCACTTATACACGGTGGTGTTCATCTGTAATCGATTTAGTTTTCTGTAACGTTACGTTTCGACCATTTAATTTTAGTTATAGTGTTTTAATTATAATAATATTTAGTGTTTTTTTTTATATATATATAACTAGTGCTAATTCTTAAAACTTATATATTTTATTTTACAATATTTACAGAGTACGACTTCTGTCGCAGTTATTTAAGACGCGCGCGATAAAGTTAGAATCGATATAGGCGCTGTTCACGTAACTGATATTTTGAAGCTCGCCCCCTACCCCTACTTGAGCTTTGCGCGGTCGGCTGCGCTGTTTTTTTATAATATTATCTTCGGGCCTCTTGATGGCCTCTCTACTTCTTTCTTCTGGTCTTTTGATGACCGATTTTTCTTCTTTATCTTCTGGTCTCTTGTTGACCTCTTCTGAAATTTTGCTTCAAGTTATGTATCTGTGATACGGCTTATATTGGTTATCTGAGTTTTCTTTATTTGTATTAATTACTGGATTAGCATTAAGTTTTTAAGGTGCTAGTGTCGTTTTTCTGACCTTACCAAGTTTTTTCGTTTTAGGCCTTCCTGGTTTAACTGGCTTATTTTTATTTGTGCTCGTCTCTTGAATTACATTGCTATCTTTTATATCTTGATTTACAGAATTTTCTTTTATTTTTGGCGGCTCTTTAGATGAAATTGAAAATTATTCATTTACGTGTTTTAGGTCTTTTACGTGATATGTGTTTTCTACAACACCGTTTTCGCCTGTTAATTCGAAGAGGTTGTCTGTAACTTGTCTGGTCAGTATATATTCTCCTCTATTTTTCGGAGCTAGACCACCTGCTACATTTTCTGACGTATTTGAGAGAACTATGTTTGTGATCCAAACTCTGTCTCCGATTTTCAAGTTATGAGAGGTTCTACCAAGATCATAATTTCTTGCTTGTCGTTCAGTTGACTCTTTCTGGTTATCTTTTGCTATTTGCCGTATATGTATCATTTCTTCTTTTCGTTCGGCCGAATTTTTGGCTACTTTATGTTCTTCAGATCTTTTTAATGTCGGTGTTAGAGATGGATTGCGGCCGTAGCAGAGATAGAAAGGTGAATAAATTATTGTTTCATGGACTGATGTGTTGTAATTAAAGACTTTTTCCATAAGTTCTGAGTCCCATGTTCTGTAGTCTGGCGTTATATATGCTCTGATCATGGAATGGAGTGTCCGGTTGAGCCTCTCAACTGGGTCGATTTGTGGATACCCTGGAGGTACTAGCGCATGTTCAATGTCATGTTTTTCTAGCAGGTTGTACATTTCTTTATTTTTGTATCCTGTTCCATTATCAGAAATTAACTGTTCCGGAGTGCCATGCCTATAAATCACGTATTGCTTGAAGTTTTTCACTATTGTCCATCCTTCTTCCTGATTGGTATGACCTCTGCATATTTTGTGAATAAATCTTCAAATATTACGATGAAGTTATAGCCATTCTTGAATCTTGGAAAAGGTCCCATACAGTCTGAAGCAACATGTGTCCATATTGATGGTATTTTCCGTTTTTCCTTGAATCCTGCTGGTTTACCATATACTGGTTTAACTAGTTGGCATATATCGCACGCCTTAATGTATTTTGCCATATCTCTATTCATACCTGGCCAGTAATATAGCTTGAAAGCTCTATAATATGACTTTTTTATGCCTAAGTGACCTCTATGTTCTTCATGGCATTCTTTTAGTATATATTCACGATTTTCTTTTGGGACTACTAATTTCCAGTAGATACCATTACTAAATCTTCGTGGGCTCTTGAAAGAGCATCTGGAATGACGTGATAGGCTCCGTTTCTGTGCTCAACGTCAAAGTCGTATCCTTGGATATCTAGAGACCACCTGGCTAATCGTCCATTTGGATTTTTAAGATTAATTAGCCATTTTAATACCTCGTGATCTGTGATAACCTTAAAATGTGTGCCTTCTACGTAGCACCAAAATTTCTTGGTAACTGAACAAAATATTACTAAGAATTTTTTTTCTGAAGTATTATATTTTATTTCATGTTCGTTTAGCACGCATCTAGCGTAGGCTATGACTTTTTCTTTGCCTTCTATCTATTGCAGCAGCACCGCGCCTAAACCTGTATTACTTGCATCTGTTTCAATTATAAACTTGGCCTACCTAAAATAGGTGCTGAATCTGACTTAGTTTTAAGAGTTTCAAAAGTTGACTGGCACTCTTCTACCCAAATATGCGATACGTTTTTAGTAAGGTATGTTAAGGGTTCTGCTATTGAAGCGTAGGCTGGAATAAATTTTTTATACCATGATGTCATTCCTAAAAATCTTCGCATTTGCTTTAATTTGCATAATTGCTTCCTGGATCTGGTTGCGTACCCTCTTCGTTTATTAAGAAGCCCAAGTAACGCACTTTCGATTTTCCAAAATAACTCTAGATTTTGTTTATGGTGAATCCGGCTTCTGTAACCTTCTTGATCACCAGTTTTAGCCACTTTAGATGGCTTGACAACGTTGGTGTGGCAACTATTATGTCATCTATGTAAGGCATAACATATGGCGACATGTCAGTCATTATTATTTTGCTCATAGCTCGCATAAATGTCGCTGGCGCTTCTTTTAATCCGAACGGCATTTTGACGTACTCAAAGATAACTTTGCCTGGAACAACCAATGCCGTGAGATGGCGACAGTGTGCTGCTACGCGGACCTGGTGGTACGCCATTGAAAGGTCCAATGTACTAATGAAGCTTGCTTCCTGGAGCCTGTTGAGTATCTGGTCCATATTTGGTATTGGAAATGCGTCCCCTTTTGACACCCGGTTCAATTTTCTATAGTCAATACACATCCTGTATTTGAACTCTGGTTTGTTCATTTTGCCGATAACTTCACGCTTAATTATTACTACAGGTGATGCCCATTCACGATTTGATGGAACAATTACGCCTTTTTCTAGTAAGTCGTCAATTTGGCGATGCATATCCGCTTCTCTTGGCTTTGAGACTGGATAGCACTTCTGTTTTATCGGCTGGGCGTTCCCAACGTTAATAACGTGTTCTAATAGATCAGTACATCCTAGTGCATCTTCGACTAAAGGTAATAGATTGTCTAGTAATTTGTTTAACTGGTCTATTTGTTTCTTAGTACACTCTTAAACCAAAACCACCAAATTTCCTTTAGCAAACCACCAGATGGCTAGACAGCGCTTTAAAAAACTCCTAAAGCGACTTCAGCGCTTTCTAATACTCCATTCTTAAATTTGGTGGTTTACAAATAACAAAAAAAATTTTTCGGTGTATTACAATACACAAAAGGTACATTCGGTGTATTACAAACATCTCTATGATTATCAGGTGGTTTATAAAACTCTAAATTAGGAAATTAATTACCACCAACATAAATAATTGGAGTATTATAATATAATACAAATGAATATACTATATCAATTATTTTATATAAATAAAAAAAAAGTTTATATTATAATAAAATACTCCAAAATAATATAGTCAGGGGTATAGTGTGAAAAAAAGGTTAAAACTCAAACTGAAGGGTGAAATTGGCTGTTTTTAACCCTTTCCAACCCTTAGATAAACATTTTTCAAAAAAAACCTAGTTTTTAATTTTCAAAGGGTATAATCGGTTTTCGTGGGCGTTGATCTCATTAATTATGTCTTAAATTATATTCAACGGGTTCAAAGGTGTGAATTTGGGCATTTTCACCCCAAATACCCCAAAATATACATAAACCTAAAAAAGACATTATTTTTAAATTCAATTAAATAATTAGGTTTTTTAGGTCGAAAATTTCAAAAACAATGTAAATAATTACATTCAACAGGTTATGAAGGTTGAAATTGGCCATTTTTAACCCTTTCCAACCCTTGGACAAAAATTTTTCCAAAATCACTTTTTTTTTTAATTTTCAAAGGGTCTAATCGGTTTTGGTGGGCGCTGATCTCATTAATTATGTCAAAAATTATATTCAACGGGTTCAAAAGTGCGAATTTGGCCATTTTGCACCCAGAACACCCCAAAATTTACATAAACCTATAAAAGACTTTATTTATAAATTACATTAAATAATTAGGTTTTGTAGGTCGCAAATTTCAAAAATAATGTAAAAAATTAAATTCAACAGGTTCCGAAGGGTGAAATTGGCCATTTTTAAACCTTTCCAACCCTTGGACAAAAATTTTTCCAAAATCACTTAGATTCTAATTTTCAAAGGGTCTAATCGGTTTTGGTGGGCGCTGATCTCATTAATTATGTCGAAATTTATATTCAACGGGTTCAAAAGTGGGAATTTGGCCATTTTCACCCCGAACACCCCTTAATTTACATAAACCTATAAAAGACTTTATTTATAAATGAAATTAAATAATTAGGTTTTGTAGGTCGCAGATTCTAAAAATAATGTAAAAAATTACATTCAACAGGTTCTGAAGGCTGAAATTGGCGATTTTAACCCTTTCCAAACCTTGATAATGAAATTTTAAAATTTGAACTGATGGATCAGAAATCAGAAAAAAAGTTGCTCTATTTAAAAGTATGATATAAAAAAGTATTATATATATTTCGAAGTTATGTATAAGAAAAAAATCACAAAACAAGCCTTAAACTAACCTAACCTAAGTAAGTGGTCTACAATGAAAAAACGACACGTCAAGCCATACACTAGCGTAACCTAAGGAAGTAGGCATTTATAAATAAATAACACGTCAAGCCTTACACTAGCATAACCTAAGGAAGTAGACTATAATAAAAAACGGCACGTCAAGCCTTACACCAGCTTTACCTAAGGAAGTAGGCTATAATAAAAAACGACACGTCAAGCCTTACACTAGCGTAACCTAAGAAAATAGGCTATAATAAAAAAACGACACGTCAAACCTTACACTAGCGTAACCTAAGAAAATAGGCTATAATAAAAAAACGACACGTCAAACCTTACACTAGCGTAACCTAAGGAAGTAGGCATTTATAAATAAATAACACGTCATGCCTTACACTAGCGTAACCTAAGGAAGTAGGCTATAATAAAAAAACGACACGTCAAGCCTTATACAGTTTATGTTATTTTAAGGCTGTGTCGTTATTTTCTTATAGCCTACTTCCTTAGGTTACGCTAGTGTAAAGCTTGTCATGTCTGTTTTTTAATTATAGCCTAAAAAACCTAATTATTTAATTGAATTTAAAAATAATGTCTTTTTTAGGTTTATGTATATTTTAGGGTATTTGGGGGTTAAATGGCCAAATTCAAACCTTTGAACCCGTTGAAAATTATTTAAGACATAATTAACGAGATCAGCGCCCACGAAAACCGATTAGACCCTTTTAAAAATTATAATGTAAGTGATTTTGGAAAAATTTTTGTCCAAGGGTTGGAAAGGGTTGAAAATGGCCAATTTCACCCTTCAGAACTTGTTGAATATAATTTTTTACATTATTTTTGAATTTGCGACCTAAAAAACCTAATTATTTAATTGAATTTAAAAATAATGTCTTTTTTAGGTTTATGTATATTTTGGGGTATTTGGGCTGAAAATGGCCAAATTCACACCTTTGAACCCGTTGAATATAATTTAAGACATAATTAATGAGATCAGCGCCCACGAAAACCAATTAGACCCTTTGAAAATTAAAAACTAAGTCTTTTTTAAAAAATGTTTATCCAAGGGTTGGAAAGGGTTGAAAGTGGCCGATTTCACCCTTCAGTTTGAGTTTTGAACTTCCTTCACACTATACCCCTGACTATATTATTTTGGAGTATTTTATTATAATATAAACTTTTTTTTATTTATATAAAATAATTGATATAGTATATTCATTTGTATTATATTATAATACTCCAATTATTTATGTGTGTGGTTATTAATTTCTCAAACACTAATTTGGAGTTTTATAAACCACCTGATAATCATAGAGATGTTTGTAATATACCGAATGTACCTTTTGTGTATTGTAATACACCGAAAATTTTTTTTTGTTATTTGTAAACCACCAAATTTAAGAATGAAGTATTAGAAAGCGCTGAAGTCGCTTTCGGAGTTTTTTAAAGCGCTGTATAGCTATCTGGTGGTTTGCTAAAGGAAATTTGGTGGTTTTGGTTTAAGAGTGTAGGTAAAGTAAGACCTTATGACTCAGGTGTTATGTCAACTGATGCTATATCTACTGAAATTGTTGACTGTAACCCTTCAGCCTCAACTTGACCATTTTTTGCGTGTAGTACTACGTCGAATAACCGCATAAAGTCTGTGCCTAAAATGTTATCGGTGGTCAAATTTGGCATGATTAATACTTCAATTTGATGTTGAGCTGTTCCTAACTTGAAATTAAAGTCTACTGCGTTAAATATAGGTGAAAAATGTCCGTTAGCTACGCGTACACCTCCTCCTATATAGTTTTTAAGCTTAAGACCTTGTTTTTCCGCGAGCTCGAGAGCTACTGGTCCCATTATAGTTCTGGCTGATCCAGAGTCAAGAAGAGAGCTTGTTTTCTTACTTTCTATTTCTACGTTTAGCCAACATCTTGGAGATGCTGTTAAAATTGTAGCACTGCTTTTTGGATGGAATTTTTCTCAGAATTTGGCTCTGTTGATTTTGATTAGCTCTTTTATCTTTTCTCTGTATCTCTGGGCTCTTTTCTTTTTTGGCAGGAAGGCTGTTGGCCCTTTAGGCGTCCCTCCGCCTGTTTAAATTTTGTGGGCAATTATATTTAAGATGATCTGATGACCCACATATATAACATTTAAAAACGAGTGGCTTTGGGCAGTCTTAACTGATTTGTCTGTCCTATACTTGGATTTTCTTGCTTTAGTTGTGTCCTATTAACTGCTCTTGTACCATTATTTGGCTTTTGGCTTTGCTGTGTTTGATTACTGTAGGCTTGGCTCGTTTTTTGGTAATTTTGTGTATTTTGAGTATTGTTTTCTGAATATTTTTGATAGTTTTGCTGGTTGTTGTAAGATCTATTTGGCTGACGGTATTGTTGCTGATTGTTGTAGCTTAAATATATTAATTTTATTTGCATGTATGGATTAAGTTTTAATTAGGATTTATCAATATAGAAATAATGAAAACTTTGATATTTATACTTATTTTACTGTGGAATATCCCATGTAATCTCTTTACCCAGAAAATACAAGTTTATTATGTATTGGTACTATTTAAAGGAAAAAATTTTTAATTTTAGGAAAATATCCCATATTTTGACATTAGACTTGTAATTTCTGTCAATGTTACAAAATTTTAAAATTTTAGGGAATATTTCATGTATTAAAATATTTTTAATTAAAAAAAATTTTTTATTTTACTGAAATTTTATGGAATACCCCATATATAACTATTATAGGCAATTTTTTAATGTTTAGATTTACTGTTTGTAAATCTATAATAAATTATATAATTCATTAATTATTGCTTAATATTAATTTAATTTATATATTTTATCTTCTAATACTGAATGAATTATTGACTTAGCTTTACGTCTTATGTTGCAATTTTTATGGATGCCACCACATTTAATTGCTAATATCCAAAATAAAAAAAATGTGAAAGTTTTTATTTTGCTAGCTTATTTTGTTACTGTTTTGCCCGAATTTTATCCGCAAAATTTACTGTATTTTCTCAAAAGTATTTGTTTTGATAATTATTAAACTATTTAGTCTAATTGCAACATATTAACTATTAGCAAGACTATATTTACAAAGGTTTGAAGTAGAACATCAAAATTTATACTGTTAACAAAAATAAAATTTTTTTTTTTTTTTAAACAGTCACCAAATATAAGTCAGTAATTTTAAAAAAATTACTTAATAGGTAAAATTTTTTCTTTTTAAAAAAATATATATTTATAATTTTATGATGAGCGGTCTAATATATAAATTTATTAAATATTTAATTAAATAATAACTAACTGGCCCCTTACCTGGCTATCTTGGTGTCGCTGAAATAAGTTTATAATAATAATATTGGATAAGGGGGGGAGGGTAGCTAAGTCAATAAAAGATATAAGTTTAAATATAAAAGTTATTTAATGAAAATAATAAATGACGAGAGAAAAATAAAAGTTATAATATAATACAAATGACTTGAGTTTATTTGGCCATTCTAATACAAAAAAATAATAAAATAATAAATTTATGGAATATTAGTTTTATTCCAATGATGGACTCGGCCATCTTGTGATCACTTGATCTATATGTATGCATGTGTTAGCAATATACTCGAGTATTATTATATAATAAAATTAACATATAAAAACAAAAGAAATGTACCACGAGGATATTGCCGGCACATGCATATACATAGACATATAATACACGCTCTCTCTCTCATACACGCATAATCGCAATCAACTTATATTATAGAAATTTACTAACTTTTATAAGTATATAAAAACGAAATAAGAATAATAATAATAATTAAAAAAACGAAAAAGAATAATAATGTTCACTTAGTTTATATTAATAATTGATGAGGTACCTCTAAATAATAATTATAGTGAGCCAGTTTAATCTTGTATTCACTTCACTTCAATTAAATTAATCACTTGTACTTTAATTTTCGGTATGATTTTTACCTATGATACACAATGGCTTCAACAAAATAAAGATAATTTGATTTATGAATAAACTTTGGCCTTTTATAGTAACTTTGACAATAACTTAATAATCAATAACTTTAAGCCTTTTAACTTTAATATCACTTTGAATCATTTAAATTTAGTATAAGTTTTTAATAAAAAAGATCAATTTTCTGTGTCAAGACTTTGACATACGACCTGTCTTCGCAAAGGCCCGGCGCGAGAATGAGAATTTTGGCGTCTTTTTTCTTGTTTCTGCGGTCCAGCCGTTCCGCCTTTTGGTTCGGCCGTCGCGTTTCTTTTATCGATATTTATCTTTTGTTTTAGGACGCGGTAATTTGAAATAGTTAATAATGAAAGATAAACTTTCATTACAATTTCAAAAATATGTAATTATTGTAATACTAATTCAATTATAATATGTATATAGAATCCCTTGAAAAGGACTCTTATAAAGACTCGAAACGTTGGGAAAAATATTTATAATAAACATCTTTGCTCTGGAAAAGTCGATTTCTCATATATTCAACTATTAAATTCATACCAGACGTAAAAGAATCAACAATCTAAAAAAAATTATTATTTATTGCTATGATATTATAAAAAAAAAGGGATGCCATTTGTAATGCGAATATTTGCTATTAATTAATACAAAAGGCTCTAAATGACTTCAAAATTCACTGATTAACTAAATTTAAAGAAAATTTATATCGCGTGATTAATTTACATGTTATCATTATTATATAATCAAAATATGAAAATTTCAATAAGCTTTTACCAAAAATACAAACCAAAGTAATTTACTTATTTTATTACTTACGTGTGTGATTTATATCCTTATATGTGATTTACCTGGAACTCCGCTATGCCGGCTACAAAATTTTATGTTCGTATATTTCTGAAAAAGGGGGAAGAGAAGGAAACTAAGTCAATAATACGCCTTTCGGTTAATAAAAATTATAAATCTAAAACTATTGGAGAGATATATGCTTTGGCGGCTTCTCTTTAAATTTACTAATTTTCTAGTTTTATGAAACCGGAGCTATCTGCTTTTTGTAGTTTTATAAAAGCGGAGCGTTATAGAAACAGATTTTGTTGATAATGATGGTGGTTATAATTTGTTGTATGCATTTTGTTGATTGGTTCCTTGATGAAATAAGACTCATGGCATCATTAAAATGAATTTAATACGTTAATACCTGAGAATCAAAACGGCGATCCAAAAATATCATTAGCTATGAAATGTTTGAAAGCTGCAGATTCGAAACATAAAAGCTTACAAGACCTGAATTATAATTTTCACACAATAATATTTCCTGAATCAACAAAGGCTGTAATTTTTAAAAAATCTAGCGTCATGAAGTTGGTTAAAGAGATTACGAAATAATATTTAGGATTGATCTTAGAATTAGATTTGACGCACTTATACCCCACACAGATGATCTTTCAGAAATTAATTGAGATGGCAAAATTGTCAAAAAAGATGATAAAAAATTTGACTTTTTCTATGGATTATGCAAAGTTTTTTAAGATACAAGAGGAAAATTGTTACATAAATATGAATATTAGTGTTCTTCTGTACCTAGTCGATGTTTATCCTTCAGAAATAATTAAAAAGTATAAGCCTGCCTTGAAAAACATATTAATTGATTTTTTTTACTTTATCGAGTTTTGCTGCCAACTACAAGTCTTTTAAATCCTAGCTGAAGGCCTAATTTACCATACATAATCACCAGAAATTCGCAATGTTTTTTTTTGCAAATAAATAAATAAAAAAGGATGAACAAGTAATTGACGTTTTATAATATTAATATTATTTTCTTGATTTTCATTAATTAATTTTAATTTATTTTGCTCAAAAACAGTTACTTCGTTCCTACATTGTTGAAATGCCAAATTATTATAATTATTATAATTATTATAATGAATCATCATTTTGTTATTTGCTATTGCAATGCCTGTAAAGAAAAATTAGATAAAGTTCCGGTAATTTTGGACTAAATATTTTTAAGATTAAGCCGATTCGAGAGAAAACTTGAGTGTGGAATTATAGCAAGTGAAATCAACGAAAGATTGTAGCAGCACATTTTGATTGTAAGTAAAATTTTATTTTTTTAAATAAACATATACAGTTATTAATACTTTTGATATTCAAAGGCACGATTATTTACTTATTTTTCAGGGTAAGATATTTCTCACTGCTGGACCAAAATACAGTCATATTATAAATAAAACTATAAACAAACGTAGGGAGTACCAATTAATTAATTAATAAAATAATTATTTTCATAAACAGTAACGACGCATGTGCCAAGATAGTTTGTTGTGTCGGCCAGCTCTCGGAGCACAGCTGATGATTACAAAAATAAAATAAACGATAATTTAATTTAAACGAAATTATAAATATTTCGTTAATTATTTAAGTGTATTTAAGTTTTGAAAACAATTGTTGATAATAAAGGTAAAGTATAATTGTAAACAATTTAAAATAATTTATTTTTAATTTTGTATTTTAATTTTAAACTCTTTTAGACTTGTAAATTGATATCATAACAAAATTACAAGAAATAAAAATTTCACAAAAGACAACTAATATAAAATGTTCAATACCTATGGAGTATGCTTTGAAATAATTAAGGAATTTAGAGATTGAAAATATAGTATCTGATTTTGTAAAAGTTGATTCAGAGCCTATAACGTATTGTTTACAACCATTAAGAATTGCTCAAAATTTAATAAATCCTAGTACAGAAACATCAACTTACGTTAATCAATTAAGAATGATTCAAAGATTAAAAATTTATTCAAATCCAAGATTATATTGCAAAGTCATAAGGGCTTGCACGATGTGTCTAAATGATCTTACTGGTACTTTTAAAGAATTTTATTGGGGAGGATTGACAGTTTTAAAATCACCTAAAATTCCTAATGAATTACATACTAATTCTTTTAATGTTTTCGTATCTTTTGTATATTAGCCTTTTTATTTATTTCGAATAACTTAATTATTGTGTGAATTATAACAGAAACTGAAAATGTAGGATTTTCTCAAGATGTCGTAGATGCTTTTGAATTGATGCTTTTTTTTACTCCATTATTAGATAAAATGGATATGATTTATGCAGGAAATTGTGTTAAAATTTTATTACAAGATTTACAAAAAATAAATTTGGTTACAGAAAAACAAGTAAAAATAATTAGTAGCAGAAGGTTTGTGATTTGACACAAGTTTTCAAAAACATTTTTCAATACTTCATCTTATAAAATTTTATAGGGAAAATTGAAATCAATACATGAAACCCCTAATAATAGGTCTTCAATAACAATTTTAATAACGCGAGCTGAACGAACATTAGTAGGGTTCTTATAAACTTTAAATGCAGAATTTACTAAAATTCAAGATGCTTTATTAAGTATACTTTTTCTTAACTGGAAATAGTTTTGAATTGATGTTGTAGTAGCAACTGTTAAAGGCAAAATGAAAACTGTTGTTACGAGATTGCTTAAATGCAACGAATGTGAAGTAAACAAGTTACGGATTTTACTGGTAAAATTAATTAAAGCGTTAATTTTTAAAATTTCTTTTTTTGATGTTACGTTCTATTGTACAAACTTACGGACCAGAAGTATGTAATTATGTAATTCAATAAAAAAAATTTAATTTTACTTTAACTAATTAATTCAAATTGTTTATTCAGGTGGTTTTGAAGAAGGTGATTCCTTTTATGAACAATGGGTTCATGCAGATATGCCTTAAGGAGACACACTTAAATCACCTCATAAGATGTTAAAAAATATTGATTCAACTAGAGTGAATATTTTGTTAGATCAAATATATTCTGGAGATTTAATTGATTTAAAATCAAACAATATAAAATGGCATGTAGCTTGTCAATCAGCAATGGGTGGATTAAAATAACCAGTTGCTTATCAGTTTGTGCAGCTGCTTGGCTTTGCGCATACATGTTTATTACTCATCAAGATGCTCTTTTAAGGCCAAAGAAACAATTTTTAACACCAAATATAAGCGAAGATATGCAAGATATTTTTAAAGAAAGGTAATTTATTATGCTTTACAGGAAAAAAATATTGTTAAGATTTTATAAGCATCAATATTACATTTTATATCTCTTATTTTTTTATTAATGTAATATCTAAGCAACGAATGCTAGAACAATTCGAATAAATTTGGCAAGGAGTTTATCAAAGGGGTTGGATAACAATTCAAGAAAGCCAGTCTCTTGAATCATTATTAAAAACTGGAGGACCATTATAGCTTGTTTTTTTTCCGAGGGAGTGAAGAATGCATCTTACGCATACCCTTTGGCATCGGACCAAAGGATTATGTAGAGACTCTGCCTTGCAAACGATAAGTAAACCATAATCTACGATTGCATGACCAAATGATGTAAGGTCCTACTCATTAAACTCCCCTCCCTGTTACCTTAGACACATATTGCCCTCGACCGGACTCCCTGTTGAGGTATAACTTCAGCCCAAGACGTGCCGCCCACATCTTTATCCGCCCATCATGCCTAAAAAAAATTAAAAAATAAAAATTCATAGAAAGAAAAAAAAACCCTTATAACCTGTCAGGAGAATCGTTTTCACTACTCGAGGAAACCCTCTTCTTGTTTCCGCTTCAGCGTGGTCCGTACGTACTCTGCTACCCTGTACCACTTTTTAACATGGAACATGTTTATAGGGAGGGGGTACTTTAGAACTTGAAAATTAAGGGGGGGGGGTCAAATTTGTCCTATTTAAGGGGGGGGGGGGTTAAAATTGTCCTTTTTAAGTGGGGGGGGGTCAAATAAGACTGAAAAATCTGGGCTTAAGGACTTAGGATAATACAGGTTTATGGACTTAGAATAATATCGATTTAGGGACTTGGAATAATTCAGGTTCAGGGACATATAATAATTCAGGTTTAGGGAATCAAAATAGTTTGGGTTTAGAATCTTAACAACTAGTAAGGTGATAATTACAAATTATAACAATAGAAAATTGTATTGTAATGTTGAGTAACATTTGTATTCTATCTAGTCCTCATTTGGAAGTAAACATGTTCCATGCATTTAGGTTGTGTTTACACAAACCAGTTATAAGTTTTGGTACTACATATCATTTCCTGGACCATAATCTCCGGCCTTCATTCGCGGAAGGCTAGTAGCCCATCTGCGATTCTAGCACACCCAAAAAGATGTGCTTAACACAATCCAACTCGCCCGTGCAGTAAAAGCACTGCGTTGTTCCTACCTTGCCCCATTTGAAGATCTGGAAATATCCGTGTCCATATAGGAACTGGGCGTGGTAGAAATCGATTTCCCCGTCTTCCCGATCAATCCACACCCTGAGGTCAGTTATGAGCCTATGGGTCCATCGTGGGGGACAGTATTATGCAAAATCAATTGGGACCTTGGGTCGCCATTCCATAGACACTGCCACATATCCATAGTGCTGAAGCGAGCGACGGCTGATCACTATGATATACGCTTTTACGTTCCAGCGTAAACAGGTCGATAGAAATCACTCCCGCTAGTAGCTGGATCGCCGGTTCAGATACCGTTCGGTAAGCACAAGCAATCCGAAGTACCCCACGCCTTTGTACTGCAGAGATTTTTTTGCAGTATTTTTTCATTTGGACGATGTCCGCCCATGCTTCCGCTCCATACAGTAGAATAGAGTTGACTGTAGACATTAAAAGCTTCCGCTTTCCCGAACTAGGTCCGCCAAAATTTACCATTAACCGCGCTAGTAATAACGTCACCTTTACAGCCTTTTCACAAGACTTGGGGTATTGTGAAAAGGGCATCACAACAGGGCATTGATTGTCAGCTTGTTGTCAAGCAGAACTCCCAGATACTTTACGTGAGGCCTAGTAGAAATTGTGTGAGGATTGCCACCATCCTCTAAATTTATATCGATTTTGGTAGGAACCCTTTGGTAGGGTCCCAGCACAGATCCCACTTTGGTCCAGCAATGCCCCCACTTAGCTTTTATAAAATTTTATAAGTTAACAATTTCATTATTGTACAATTTATTAATATTTTTTATTTAGAAATGAAAAATTTGTTTGTTTCACTTTTTTTTGTTATAACTCTTAAGAACTTTTAGAATGTAAAGTGTAAAGTTTGATAATCCACTTTTAATTAATTTTTCCAAATAAAAAATAAACAAAATCAATATTTCTGTTCGATATAAAAAAAACTTTAGTACATAAAACTTTTCCTACATGTTTATTCTAATTCTTAAATTTTCAAAATTTCCATTTTCTTTTTATCCAAAAATATTTTACTAAACTTTGTTAATATCATTTTTTAATATTTATTCAAAATGCAAACAAAAAAATAAAAGGTTATGTTTGGCAACAGTATTATCAGGTAATCCCTACTTGACTAATTCCTTATCTACATTCTCCTTCACTCCTGCGAAAACCCCCACGCAACGCGAATTTTATATTGATTAGACCACGCCTTTTCATCCTTATACAGAACACGTTGTATATTACATATATAGTGATCGTGCCTAAAAAAAATACCTCAACATTTTTTGGTAAAAAAATTTTGAAAAAAAAATTAGGTCTTAATTTCATACTGGAGAAGACACACACACACACACACACACACTTTTTTATGTGAAAAAATCAAAAATCAAAATTTTACCTAAAACAATGGTTCCTCTATGAGAACTTTCAATCTAGAGTAAAATTCATATTGATTCTCTGCAATATAAAAAAACAGCAAAAATGCAACTCTTTAAGGAACCAAGAATAATATTTGCATAAATAAAATTTTTTATTTACAAGCACGCAATAAATAACGAGTAAAAATATTTAAAAAAAATAAATTATTCAAAAATTACTAATAAAGTAAAATATAGGAAAAAAGAAAAATTAAATTTTATAAAATAATTGTCTGGAAAAGGTCGTTTTTCATTATCATAAAAAATAAAGTAATTAAAAAAAAAAAAAATTAGCAAAAAGTATATTGCGAAAAAAACCTTATAAATGAAGAATAAAAGATATAATATATTCATAGCAGCGTGTTTCTCTCTCTCACACGAATTCTCAGCTATATAAACATCATGCGCACGCATTTTTTCTCAAGAAGTCGACAGCAAAATTTAGGTTACGTTTTCTTTTATTAATTTATTTTTTTTTATTTTTAATTATTCTTTCATAATAATATTAGTCCAAAAAGCAAGCTTTTTATATTTTTTTTTTTTGATAATTTTTTCTTCTTAATTTCTTAAATTTTTTCTAATAAATAATTCAATAATTATTTTTATAATAATCGATATAAAGTTAACTTTTAACTTAAAATTCAAATTAAATATTTTTTATATCTTGATCATATTACTAATTAAATTAATGTTAACTAGCTCTCTAAATTAAAAGTTAGGCATCAAGTGGTCTATCATAAGCAGTAGCTGTTCAGACTGTTTCGTCAAGCAGTATCTAAGAATACGTTGATCGTTACATTCCTCATCTATTTTTGTGATCCAATTATGTATTTGGTCCCCTGTCTGCAAATGCTTTGTTAAATTAAGTTTTTTTATTAATTTCCAGGTTAAAATTTTAGTAAATATATATCCACATTGTTCAGCAATGAGCCCTGAAGAATTATTAATTTCCTCAATATGGAAACCTTTCTAAGAGTTAATGAAGTTGAGTAAAATTAAAGTACTTTAGCCGACTATACATATAGAGTTTTATTTGTTTAAAACATCGCGCTTAATAATGATATAAAAAAAATATGTTTGTGTAGAAAATTTGTATATTTATTAAAAAAATTATTTACGAAATATTTAAGAAATTCATTGTTGACTATGACAACCATTATATAGTTTTAATTTTATTGTTTTTTTTTATAGATTATTTGAAACTAATTGTTAAACCATATGGTATCTAAATCTTTTAACTGAATAGCATTTCCAGCATTTTTCTTATCGGAACAAAGAGTGCACTCACATTAAATATTTTAGCTGATTATGCAGATGATACTTTATTATTTGTTATATTCTTATGAAAACTTTATAATTTTCTTTTGCATTTCAATAATTTGAAAAAAAAAGCTAGTGCACTTCTGTTCTGATGAGAGGGATGCAGGATAAGTTAGTTGACTTCAAGACTTTTTTATCAACAACTTTTTTTTGGCTACTAGAGCAACAAAGCGAAACACTTTTTATTGATAAAGTTTTATAAAATTATAACTAGGAAAAAGCTATTTAGAAACCATCTTTACAAACTGTAAAACCATATGTTATCTAAATTTTTGAATCCAGTTGCACACCCTGTTCTTCTCTTATTGGATCAAGGAGTGCACATGCCTTAAATATTTTAGCTGCTGTTATTTTGTAATGGGAACTTTACATTTTTCTATAGCATTTTATTCATTAAAAACCAAAAGCTAATGCTCTCTCTGTTCTGATAAGAGCGATGCGGGATAATTTTGTCGATTTCAAGATTTTTTTCATCAATTAAATTTTTGTAGATACTAATCCAAAAAAGGGAAAAACTTTTTATTGATAAGACTTTATGCAATAATAAGCTGGAAAAAGTTTTGTAGAAACCATGTTCACAAATTGTAAAACCATATGCTATCTGAAACTTTTAACTGACTAGCATATCCAGGATTTCTCTTATCGGGGCAATGAGTGCACTCGCATTAAATATTTTATCTGAGTATGAAGATGATACTTTTTTTATTTGTTATTTTATAACGAAAACTTTATACTTTTCTTTTGCATTGCATTAATTTGAAAAAAAGCTAGTGTACTCTCTGTTATGATAAGAGCGAAGCAAGATAAATTTGTCGATTTCAAGATTTTTATATCAATTACTTTTTTTTAGCTACTAAAGAAAAAAAGCGAAAAACTTCTTATTGATATAGCTTTATTTAATTAAAACAAGGAATGAGCTTTTTAGAAACCATGATCACAAATTTTAAAACCATATGTTATCTAAATTTGTGAATCTCATCCAATCCAACGTCCAGCATAGCTTGTATTTGAGTGTGCTGTTACTAAATTAGCAAAATGGAACGATGCCCCATTGTGCAAAGATATTAAGTTATTTATTGTATCTAGAGGCAATCCAGTTCTTGCGATAGGACTTGGCAATCTATAAGAAATGGAGATAATTGTTCCCGTTTAAACGAGGTTGTAAATCTAATGGTCCTATCTATAAGAATTATTAAACGTTACATAGTGTTGTCAAATTTATTATAAATTTTATGCTTCTATATCTACACTGAAAAAAAACTTTCGTTTGCCGTTAGCAAATGACTTGATATGATAAGAAAATTTAAGAAAAATATTTTTACTTAGGATATGTATGAATTGGTACTTATGATATCTGATTTTTTTACAAATTAAAATAAACTTTAAAAAATTTTTTTTACATATTACTTTATTGGCGATTGATTAGGTCTTAAAAAAAATATTTTTTTAGTTCGCAAAAAGAGGCATACCCATTATAAGGGTACGTCCAAAAACATACATGTCAAATTTAAGAGTAAAGTACTGAAACGAAAGCTAAAAATCCTAGGTGATTCATTTTTAAGTGTTAGTGGATAGATAGAAATTACCATAATATCAGTAATTGTTTTTTCTATTATACTACAAAAATTATTGAAATTTTGAATCTAAAATTTTATAAATTTTAGGTTTAAAGGTAAAAAGCATGTGGAAAACCATTAAGACTGCTTATGCAAGATCTTACAGAAAGCATCATAATCAACTGAACTACATATTTAGTAATTATCTTCATTTTTATTATCTCCATTTACGAGCAGTTGACCAGCGTAGAGCTCTTATAAAGAATGTAAATAATATTATCAATAATGTTATTAATAATCATTTGGTGGCCAGAGCGAGTGGTCCCGGAAAGGCTACGAAGTCCTAAAAACTGGAACAAAATAGCAGAGTACGCGAGGGCCACTCTGTTGTTGAAAAAGGAGGAGAGCTTTCTACCGAACAGAGCCATTGATGGGTAGAGCTATTTATTTTTACCCAAAAAAACTAAAAAAAATTTCTCTATAAAGTAAAATGGATATCTTCTGTTCAATTTATGAACAAAAAAAAAACGCTGCCAAACAATTGACACTATGGTTCCACATTAGCAATAACAAAATGTTTTTAATGGTGTATTTTATCTAAAACAGAATACTGTAATAAGAAAAGCTTCCTGAGGTCTCAAAACGTGCGTTTGTGTCAAAAAATCAGAAATCAAAATTTTACCTTAAACAATGGTTCCTCTATGAGAACTTTCACTCTAGAGTAAAATTCATATTGATTCTCTGCAATATAAAAAATAACAAAAATTTCAATCTATATTGTTAGTTGTTATATATATGAAAAAACGCAATAATTTCCCCAGAGTAAAATGAATATCAACTGTCCTATTTCTGAAAATATTATAAAAATTACAAAATATTATAAAAATTTCACCCTATAGTAAAATTCATATTGATTGCCTATAATATGAAAAAACTGAAAAAATTTCAATTTATATTTTTGGCTGTTTTTATATGAAAAAACCCAAAAAATTTCACTATAGAGTAAAATTGATATCGGGTTTCTTATTATGTAATAAAAAAAAAAATTATAAAAATTTTACCCAATAGTAAAGTATTGATTGTCTACAATATGAAAAAACAGCAAAAATTTAAATATAAATTGTTAGATGTTTTATACATGGAAAAACCCACAAATTTCACTAAAGAGTAAAATAGATATCGTCTGTTCTATTTATGAACAAACAAAAATTATGAAAATTTTATTCTGTAGTAAAATTGATATTGATTGTCTTCAGAATCAGTTGTGATGTATATGAAAATAGGAATTTCTTTTTAACACGTATGATTACATTTATAATAATAATTAATCACATATTATCAAAATATAAAAAAAATAATACACAAGATTTTTTATTTGGTTAAGCCAAGCACCGCGAGGCCTATTAGCTAGTATATCTTATCTTATCTTCTCTTATCTTATCTAATCTTATCTTATCTTATCTTATCTTACTACTATATATTTTTGAAAATTCATTTGTGTGTCTGTGTGTGTGTATTATCCTCAGGGTTAAACCAGTGTACGAAATTTATTAAAACCGGTGTCAAATTAAAGAAAAAAAGTCCGCAGGTGACATATGACATAGTTTTGCGACTCAGCTATCGTACTTTTGGAGATATTCAATTTTTAGTGTTTTTGAACTTGATAAAATTTTTAAAAATTTAAAAAAAAAATTAAAATATCTTGAGACTATCGAAAACTTTTACTGTCACACTTTGTAGTATTCGAATCAGCACCGATTCTTAAGTATTCTCCTAAATTTTTATTCAAAACGGACGTATCTTTAAAATTTTATAAATATTTTTGAAGCTGGTTGAAAATTTAAAAAAATTTTTTTTATTTTTTATGATATTTTTATCATCGATTTGTGTTTCTGTGTGTGTATGAGTTTCATCATGAGAGTCTAATCAATGAAAAGTCAAAATGAAGTGTCAAAATATAGAAAAAAAGTCTGCATATGACATAGGCCATAATTTTGCAACTCAGTTACCGTACTTTTAGAGATATTCAATTTTCACTATTTTTGGGGAAAATAAAATTTTTTGAAATTTTGATTAAAAAGTGAAATATCTTCTAAATACGATAAAATTTTACGGTCGCAACTGGTATTACTCGATCCCGCACTAATTTATACGTACTCAGATAAATTTAAATAAAAAAGGACATTTCTTTTAAAATTTGTAAATAATTTTCAATGATTTGCGGTAAAAATAAAAAAACAAGAGAAAAATTAAAGATATTTTATAGATTCTTCACTATTCAGAAAACAAAAACATGATTGTTGTATCATAAATTAATTTTTTTACAAATTAGTTAATCGCGATTATCATAAACGAAAAATTAGGGCCCTCTGAAAAACTAGATTTTGCATATCTAGGAGTCAAACGTACGTTTGTTTATTTAAAAATACTGTATTAATTGAAATTTATATTGTATCCGCTGCAAACTATTATTTAGGACTATAATGAGGTCCCTCTGAAAATTATTTGACAATCTTTTATTATCAGGCTTTAAAATCTCTAGATTAAAAAAAACCAAAAAAATTGCATTTCCAGTTAATAACAGTATGTTTAAATTATGAAATCACTAGCCGACTAACACGATTCATAATAGGTCTTGAAGTCTCTAAGTCTATAGAACCAAAATAGTACGATACTAATACTAAAATGCTAGATTCTGTTCGTGCCGAAACAACGCGTCGATTAAGTAAGAAATAAATTATCTTTAGGATTAGACAAAGCCTCTCCAATACCTTTTTAAATATGATTCTGTAATTAATATTTACATCTTTACTGGGGACAGAACTAGGCTCCTCTGAAAACTCTGAATGTATTTGCATAATTATAAATTTGCAGTGAAACATGGTTTTCTTAAACAACAGAAATAGAAGTAAATGCAATACAGGGAGGCGGTGCCCCCTGTATTAAAGTTTTACTAGTATAATATATATATATTTCTTAATACTATATATATTTGAAAATTTATTTGATTGTCTGTCTGTCTGTCTGTCCCCTCATCACGCAAGAACCACCAAACTAATTGGCATGAAGCCGGTGTCAAAATGAATAAAAGAAGTCTGCGGGTGACATAGGTCGTAGATTTTCTGTTCAGCTATCGTAGTTTTTGAGATACCTAATTTTCAGTGATTTTGAACTTGAAAAAATTTTTAAATATTTAAAAAAAAAATTGAAATATCTCGAGACTATTGAAAAATTTTATTCTTACAAGTTTGTAGTATTTGTTCCATCTAAGATAAAATTAAAATTGTATTTTTTTTTGCCGCGTTTTCGTTTCTTTGTATTTTACGTATTTTTTTAATATATTTATTATTATAAATTAAGTGTACATATTTTGTAATTCTAATTTATTTATTATTTTCAATTCATTATTTTCAATTAATTTAATACTAAAAAACAAGCTTGATTTATATAAAATTTTTATTAAAATATTATTCAATTTTGTAAATAATGTATGTGTGTATGAATATGTGTAAGTGAAGGAGTAACGAAGAACGCGCATGCCCCTTCTCTCGAATTTCTCTCATCTTCTTTCCGGTCTTTTCAGTCTTCCTCTGCACGCGGTATTAGCTACACTGCTTGCAGACATTGACATTTATATTATAGATTTTTGTATTATTAATTTAACTCAATTTAGAAATTTTAAAGTACTTAGTTCAAAATTTATTTAATTTACTTTTTTCAATATTTAGGCAGTGTTATTTATATCAATTAATTGATGCGTTTTCTACGTTACTCAAGTGTTACTTTATAAATGTGTGTGTGAGAAAAGAGAATATTTTTATTATAAACTGTGCACAATAAAAGAAAAATTAAAGTGTTATATATTCATTGAATATATTTTCCAATAAAAGACAACCTTCTCCATAATCATTTCAACTCAAAAGTTTAAACATTCACATTTTTTTTTAGTAAAAGAAAAATTCATTAATACACGTTATTTTTCATATTGAACTTTATTCGTTAATATTTTTCCTATTTCCAAAAGTATTTAATTCGGCATACATTTTTAAGTATTCTCTTAAATTTTTATTCATAACGGAAGTATCTAAAAATCGACATTTTAGATGGGTTTTTTATTCATAGCGCAAAATTTTGAGGGGTAAACGGAAATTCTGACGTCAGATTCGTTTTTAGCACACCAAAATACGTCAGAAAAACCTAATCAGTATAAAAGTTCAGAACTTTTTTTTTTGTGGGGCTGTAATAGTTTATTAACTTAACTGCTTACAAGTTTTAATGTTTTATAATTTGCTTTATAATTTATACAGTTTTGACCTATTCTAATAAGCCGTGTATTAATTAATATTTTACTTCAATATACTTATGTTTTACTTAGATTTTTTTAATATCAAAAATGAATTTTTATAGTAAATTATTTTAATGTGACATAATTCAAATCTTTTAGATATGTGTCTGTGAAATTTAAATTTTTTTTTTTTTTTAAATTAATTGAGTTAACGGGTTGGTAAAGTAGAACAGTTACCCTAGTACATTAGTTTTTTGGAAATAATTAATTTTGTCGTTAATGTAAAAATTTGAATTTTTTCATCCACTCCGTAATTGAATTCTGCGTTGATTAAAAAAAAAATAACTAAATAGCTTAAAATTTACTAGGAAAAAAGTTGGATTTCTCGATTTGATCAGCAATTTTCAAGAAATTTTTTTTTCTAATAAATTTTGAGCTATTTAGTTATTTTTTTTTTAATCAACGCAGAATTTAATTACGGAGTGGATGAAAAAATTCAAATTTTTACATTAACAACAAAATTAATTATTTCCAAAAAACTAATGTCGATAACTGTTCTACCTTACCGGCCTCTTAATGAAAATCTAAAGTATAAAAGAATCTGGAATTCTTGATTGAGTTCTTGCCTATATTTCCTTCCAAGTTCAGACGGATAAAATTCTGAAGTTAATTTTGAAGTTTCTTCCTTAGGGATAAAATGGGAAATTACTTCTATATCTGACTAAAATTATTATAAGAACTCATCAAGTTAATAATATGAAGCATGAAGAAAAAAATGCGTAAAATTCTAATTTTTAAAGTTCCAACTCTATGTTGAAAAAAATTAATTTTAAAATTTTACTTATTTCAACCAATTTTATTAATTATATAAATTAATATTAGTTTTTACTATTATATTTTTGATTTCTGTTGTTGAAATTTTTTATTTATTATTTATTTATTTATTTATTAAAAATATAAATAGAATCATATAATGGAGGCTCTCTGTGGAATATTGGATATAGATCAGTCTTTTCTTGCAACTGTATTATTAGCAAAATTCTTTTATTAAAATATTTCAATGAAGGAATTTATATGCATTATTTTAAACAAAAATAAAATAAAAAAAGAATTTTTATTATTTGCTTAAAAGAATAAAACATTTTATTTGGCTTAGCGAAGGGACAAAAAGTGTCTGTTCTGGACTTTTTTCATGGTTCATTGATATTGTCTTAAATAATAAAAGCTAAAAATGTTTTGTAATTTATAAAAAATTAACTATCTTATGATAAAAAATTTTTGTGGAAAATTGTCTTGCATCCTTTTCAATTAAATGCATTTAAAAATTTTGTAAGAATTCTTACCATCCTTTCATTGCCTCATTTTTATAAATTGTAAGTTATGAACTAAAAATTATCAAAACAATCAAATTTATTTTTTTTTTTTGAATTTTCAAAAAATTAATAACTTACTGATTTCATAAAATTAATAAGGCTAGAACCATGCTTCCAAGGCTTCTCCGTTTTACAGGATACCTGAATTTGCTCTTTTATGACATTACTTTTAACTAAAAAGAACGCTCTATAAAATAATAATATAGCATCATAAGCAATATATTGAGAAAAACTAAAATCTTTATATTTTTGTTGTTGAAATTCGGGATTTGAAACTTTATTATCATTGTTAAAATAGAATAACTGAACTGCTGTGAGATTTACACCAGAATATTTGTAACGGTTGACATCTATGAGCTGTGTGTCCTAAAAACAGAAAACATTTTGTTAAATAATGCTTCAATAAATCAAATGAATTTTAGGTAGAATCATTGGCTGGATATATTAATATAGCAAAAAATCATGAAATAAATGATTTTTTTTCAAAATTTTTGTTTCAATATCCATTGACAAATTTTTTTTAAATAATTAAAACTAAAACCGGATTTTTAACATAGAAATACATTGGTTTTAAACTGAGAAGTTTTTTGAACGAAATAAGGCTAAGTTATCGAAAGTCAAACAGTCACTATTTTTACCGGACTTTTAAATTTTTTAAAAACTGTTTTTTTTTGGGCCCCTTTAGAGAAAGGGCCTTTTCTGCAGGACGAAGATAATTCTGCTTACGCATACCATACACCGTGTACTGTATGGTTATGTGAGACTCAACCTCAAATTCGGGCTAATACCCAATAAACTCCCCATCCTTTTGCATTTATGATAATATCATAGATTCTCGACTGGGACTCCCTGTTTAGGTATTACTTAGGTCTGGAAAAAATGCAGCCTAGGAATTTTTCGCCATACCCTGTCAATAAAAAATGTCACGCAAATCACATTATTAAATCGGTTTATCATGTCCTATATAGACTTTGACCCTTCAAGCACCTCATTAACCTAAATTTCCAAAAGCAGCTAACACTGCTCTTGTTTTTCTCATCCTTGACTCTGGTGTTTTTCCCATGGAAAGTTTAACGGATCAGCAATACAAACGTCTTCAGGTATGTACAAGCAAGGTCAGTGAAAATTTTTAAATCTAGTCTTCACCAACATCTTCCTGAGATTGACAGACGTGAATCAAAACTCAATCTATTTTCATTCCCTATCCTTTATCTTTAGTCTAGTCTCTACTCTCCTTACTATCCACTAAATCCCTATCCCAAATAAATTACATTGTATGTATTTATTATATTATTTCTCATTTTAATTAATGTTTTGCATCTTAAAAACTTTTTTCTTAATGTACTTCTTATCTTTTATATAATCTTGTATAATAATCTACTTAATAAAAAAAAAAAAAAAAAAATAAAGGAGGAGAGTTTCCTACGAGAGGAAACTGTACGAGTTCACGGTACTGCGCAGCATTTCCGGGACGACTCCTTCCAGCTTCCATTCGTTAAAGGGCGGTCGCCCCTCAGCGAAGTGAGGATACCCAAAAAAAGGTGTACTCAGCGGTATCTGGCTCGGGCAGATAATGCAAGCATTCCGGAAATGCCACCTTGCGCCACTTGAAAAGCATATCTCGAAAATAACCGTGACCAGTTAGGAACTGTGTGAGGTAGAATTCTACCTCACCATGATCACGATTCATCCAGCTTTCCAATTCGATGATAAAGCAGTGCGTCCAAAGTCCCCTCGAATCACAATTCCACCTATACTGCCAATATTCCATTGTGCGGGAGCGAGCGCGAATGAAAGCTACGTTGCGCTCTTCTTCCTCACAGTTATAGATCGCCTGCATTTCCAAGGCCAGCAGATCGATGGGAATTACCGCTCGGGTGGCTCGCAATACCTGGATCGCTGGCTCTGATAATGTCTTGTAAGAGCAAGCGATTAAAAATGCCCCCTGCCTCTGTACTGCCTTTAGTTTCTTGCAGTACTTTTTTATGCGGACATTGTCCGCCCATACCTCTGCACCGTAGAGAAAAATGGAGTTGACTGTTGTCATCAACAGCCTCCTCTTCCCTGATCGGGGACCGTCGATGTTTGTCATCAGCTACGAAACGGACTTTGTTACCCGGCCAGCCTCTTCACAGGCCTGCTGTAATTGTCTACTGTAGGTCAACTTGTTATCCAAGAAGACTTCCAAGTATTTGACCGATTATTTGGTCTGAATTATAAGTGGATTATCTCCGTCGTCAAAGCTGACGCCGAATATGGTATCAACCCATTTCCTGGTCAGAAAAACAATCTCCGTTTTCGGGACTGCAAGTCTGAGTCCGTGATCCGACATCCAGCTATGGATAAGGCGAATGGGCTCATCCAGGGTATTCTGCTGGTCGTCTGTCTCTCAAGCTGTTATAGTTAGAGCGACATCATCCACGTAAGGAAGAATTTTGTTTTCTCCATAGGGCATTTTTCTGATTTGTGATTTTGACCACCACATTTAAAACACGCTGACTTTCGGTCCGTGCCCTTGCGTGACAAATGGTTGTGGCCAAAACCAAGACACTTGAAGCACCGTATAACCTTGACTCTCAAGCGCACTTGCCAATTAGACTAGCCATTATTCAGCTAGCCTTTATTGGTCAATTTTAGTGCGATGGCCTCTGGCGGTCTAAGGCCGCCATATCCGTCGTGCCCTCAGCCTTGAAGATGGCGACTTTTATATCGTCATCGTTCTGCAGCTTGCTTGCCTTCTTTACTACCTGCCTAACTTCGTCGCTGCCAGTATTACCGTCAAGCCCTCTGATCTCTAATTTAGGTGGGAAATCAGTTCTTTGACTGTTCACTGTTCTCTTCACTGTTCCTTTCTGGGCCTATGACCGTCTTGACAGCGTCTAATTGTTTTTGCCGTCTTTCGAAGCGTTCAGCTCTATTAGTACGCTGCCATCCTGGTTGTTCTAGTTTCGGTGAACTTTTAATCTCCAGCAGGGCTGTCACATAAGACTTCCCTTCAGGAGGCTTTGTTATTAAATAAAACGGTTCTGGCGCTTCTTTCTTCTGCCTTTTTTGCCGCTTCAGAAGGAGGAGATTTACCATCTCCTTCCTTCTTCTGCGGTTTTTTCTTTTTTCTTCTTTAATTTTCTGCCCCCTGCCGCTGGTCTACTACTGCTGCAGTTATTTTTTGCTGCTGCTGCTGCTTCTCCTGCTGTTCCTTCTTTTTCTACTCTTGGTTTTTACAAACCTCTGCCTCTTTTCTTTCAAACTCTTTTTTCTTTTTCTTTTTTTTCTTTTACTTCTTTCTTTGACCTGCGATATTAACGGCGACGATATCATCATCATCTGGAAGGGGGGTACCTGTAGCTACCTCTATTGGCTTCGTTTACTGGCGAGAAGCTACCGTAGCCCCCTCCTGATTCTTATATTTCGGAGGAGATATCACCGCGTTAGCGAAGATCTTCCTTAGACAGAATTTCGGAGACGATTTTCACGCCGGTCTCTTTTTTGTATTCTCCTTTCCAGGTAGGCTTTGCGACGGAGTCCGAGCTCTCTTCTTTCATTTTTTAGTCCCTGATGTTTCCTGTATAGGAATATCGGGTCTTTGATTTCCATTTAATACCTCCTGCTCCAGTTTGAAAATTATCTTCAGCCTGTCTAAATATTTTTCGGACTGAGCTATGCCTTTTTTGACAGTCATATTACAGTTCTTCAATACTTTGACTGAGTCTCTCATCTGAATAATATCCCTCTCTATTTTTGTATGTATTTGAATGCACGCCCTGTTGTATTCCTTTGACTCCTGGAGATATCTTTCCACATTTTCTTCCTTCTTGCCTTCGTCATCAAGCCCAACTTCACTAATATTAGGCAACGAATATGACCTCTTGTCTTTCAGAATAGAAGGCCGTATAAAGCTATTGCTTGAACCATTTTGGGCGACACCTTTTTCGCTTTTATCACCTTCATGCGAGGATTTGCGGGAGGAATCTCCTCTAGCCTAGTTAAGACTACCCTTGCCGTCTTTTCTTCAGCAGTTAGAGCTCTTTAGGCGTGATGTTCTGCCCTTGCTGCTGGGAATCTGTGTCTCCGGCTCTGACCACCAAGGCTTTCACTCGATCGGAATCAGAGTTTGAATTACCTTCTATAACAGGGGTATCAACCTGAGGTAATTCATTGTGTTTAGCTAGCATTGTTTATAAAATAAGCCTGTGTCCCTGGAAAAAGGGCCCTTAGTTGGGTAAGAGAACCCTTCAGAGTATCATTGATGGGTTAAAGTTTGTCGCTGACGGAGAGTATCTATCAGCTTCCAGCGTCCATCCAGTAATAATAGTCGTACAGATAGGGGGGTTTCACCACCATGTCTGATAGCATCACATACGATTAATAATCCGGCATGTAACAAACTTCGATTGAGAAGCGGTGACGCGAAGGAACACCAGTCCTCAATCTAACAGGTGAATTGTTTTCACCTTCATTTTTTTTTAACATTCCACAATGTTTTAAATCCCGTCATGGAATAGGTCAGGTATTTATCAGTGGAATCATGAGGGCTGATGTCAGATTTTACTCTGGAACCAGACAACATTGATTCCATAGGTACCCTACAGATTGGAGGATTGCTCCTCCTTGTCTGATGACAATGCCACTTCCCGATAACTCATCATTCCTGATACTTGGTTAATAGACTTTCATGACGCTTATGAAACATTCAAAAAACGCCACGAGGTAAAACCGTCTATACTATCATAACCAATCAGGTTCTGACGCCAAACACAACCATAGAGTGCTATACCCAACCAAGCCTCCGTTTCTCTGCCAACACATGTATTAAAAATTAATTAAGCCATAGTGCTAGCTTTAAAAGAAGATATTACCTCAGAAGATATTATCCCGCCAGTGCAAAGATTTAAGTGCTCTCTCTCTCTCTCTCTCTCTCTCTCAGTCAGCTAGGCTTCACTGATACTGATCATTTTTATGAATACTTCGTCCAACGCGTTTAATAACACTTTTTGTTCAGGTCAGGCATAGTCAACCACGAGGAGCTATCGTACTCTTTTTATTTCTTTTTTTGATCCATACAGAGCCGATAGCGAGGGAGAGACATTGATCCAGAAACCCCATCAGCAGCAGGTTAATAAACTTTGGGAGCTATCAGAGAACATTTAAGCACCCAGGTGCAAACCTTAGAATAAAAACCTTTCACAGAAGACCCTTGTTCCAGCGGAGATTCCCCCTAGGCTGGCACGGGTAAAAACTTATGAAAACAATACAGTTGCGGTTAATTAAAACAATATCTTTTATCACATTAAATACTAGAAGCCATTCTAAGAACAAGCAACTCAGTCAGCTACATTGAACTAAGAAAAACCATTAAGCACATATATCCTTGAAAGGACAAATACCCAATGGCGATAGCTCACCCTTGCGGTTGAGCTTTTCAATAGTACAGTGCAGACTTTTCTTGTTTTTAGAAAGTTTAAAATATTATATGGTAGGGAGTCTGGCGGAAAAAAAAAAAAGAAGAGACTTATGTAAAAAATAAAGTGACAAACAACGAGACTAGAGATTAACCACGTGATAGCTAGAGCGATGCCGACTTTTGATTTAACACTAAGTAAGCTGTCTCTATAAACCTTATCTCTGATCATACAGATAAAAATTATTTATGCGCACTTTTAAATGTATGTGATTTAAAAAAAATTTTTGAAGGTAATTTTTGAAATAAATACTTTTATTAAAAAAAAAAATATAATATATTCAAAAAACTTTCTCTCCTCTGTATGTATTAAGTATTTTTATCTAAGCTTTAACAGTAATCATGGAAAGTTCGATGGATGAATGTAATAGGCATGTAATTTTTGTAAGCAAAGAGAACGTATACGATGAATGTAATTGTAATTTTAATAAATGAAAAGAATTTGAAGGACAGTTTCAACTAAACAAAATACTTGCTTGTTGGAAATTATTATTATTCCTAATTTCAGCAGCTCTTTTCTATTTGAGACTATAAAATGAATGCTGGAATAATAAAGGAGTTACGCAAGCCTGTTTGAAAAAATTTCCAATACGAAAGGAAGTGGTGACGGGATTATACGAATATTGGTGCAAGAATTTGATTAATAGGTAAAAATACAGTAGGTTAAATAAAGGTTGCAAATATGTACTAGCAGTTATATATTTATTTACAATATTTGCATGAAGCCGATCAATAAAGTCGAAATATGCAAAAGATGTGACCTAAGCGATTTCTAGTATATTAAAATCAAATCTCCAATACACATACAGACAAATGATGGTTTGGAATTTTTTAATTCAAAACTTACAACTTTGATGCTAAATATTATAAAGATTTTGTATAATTAATTGACCATACTGGGTTGAAATAAATTTATTTAACTAATCTTTTAAAAGATGATATTTTTTTATTATTAAGTTATACGTTTCGCCTGTTTTAATTACAGGCCTTATCAATAACTGTAAAAAATATATATTTACATGTATAAAAAAGATTAAAAAATTATTAATACAAAAATATATATATGAAATATTTACCTATAATATATAACATATTTATCAGAAAAAAGTTGTACATTTTTTATTATTGTTTAAAGCTATTAACAGTGTTGGATTTCTATACATTGTCACTTAGTTTTTATAACAAATAGATCTGTGTGTATTGGTGTGGCCGTTTTTATTGTAAATCTATGTGGTTGTGTGAGTATAAAAAGTTGATTATCAATAACTGAAAATGATGACTGCTTGAAAATTAATATGAATTAAATTATATGTGTAAGATGAATCAGTGTGTTTATTGTGTGTATGTAAGAGTCATTTAAGTTATTGGTGTCTTCTTTTAAGTTGATGGTTGGATGATGTAGTTGGATTTGCATACTCTCGGATACCTTTCGTTTGCCCCAATTCGCTTCTTCATCAATGACTTCAGGTTTTTCAAAATTAAAAGTATGATGTAAATTATTTGCATGTGTTGTAATTACAGCAGTTTTTCCTTTACTGTGTTCATCAATGCGCATAAAGAGGGGTCTTTTTGTCTCACCTATATACATATTAGGACAATAATTACAAGTGATCTTATATACTACTCCCGTTTTGTTGATGATGTTATCCAGTTTTCCTTTTTTGATGATTTTTCTCATATCCTTATTCAGCAATGGAATTACATGGTATTTGTCACTATCCAATATCTTTTTGATTCTTTGGTAGAAACCAAATTTGAATGGTATTCTGACAAATATTTTATTTCTATAGATGTTGTTTTGTGGGTTTACAGTTCTTGAAGATCGTAGTCACAATTTTTCAATAATTTCCATCTTTTATAGATGTACTTATTTAAAAATGACAGTGGATATTTATTAGCTAAAAGGATTTTCTTGACAATATGGATGTTATCCTCATGGTATGTAGGGTCAGAAAGTATTAGTGCTCTATCAGTCAAATTGTACACCATTGCAATTTTTTGATGTGTAGGATGACAGGACTCATAATGTAAAACTCTTCCTGAAAATGTGCTCTTATTGTACCAGTTGGTAGTGATAGTGCTGTTTTTATTGATGATAGATAGATCCAAAAAATTAATACTGTTATTTTCTTCTATTTCTACAGTGAATTGTAGTTTGGGATGATAATTATTGAAAATATTAAGCGAGTAGTCTATCTTCTGATTTGGTATGCATAGTATTATGTCATCTACGTATCTAAAGAAAAAAAGTGGTGTGTAATCTAATTGTTTCAGACATTGTGTTTCTAAGTCATCCATCACAATATCAGCTAGTAATGATGATATAGCTGAGCCCATCGGGATACCTATCAGTTGTTTATATATAACGTTATTAAAAGTGCAGTAGGTGTTATTATATAGATATTTGACTGTGTCAACTATTTCTGAGTAAGGTATCTTGCATTTGTTATAAATTTGGTTGTATCGCCTGTCTAAACTGTCTATGACCAAATTAAGTGGTATGTTAGTAAAAAGAGAGCTGACATCCAAAGATAAAAGTTTGTGGTCAAGTGGTATATGCAATCCATTTATTTTTTTGCAAAGCTCATAACTATTTTTGATATATGACTTGGGTTTTTTTATGCATGGATACAGGTGGTAATGCAATGTTTTTGCTAATAAGGTCATAGACAGCTTAGACAGGCGATACAACCAAATTTATAACAAATGCAAGATACCTTACTCAGAAATAGTTGACACAGTCAAATATCTATATAATAACACCTACTGCACTTTTAATAACGTTATATATAAACAACTGATAGGTACCCCGATGGGCTCAGCTATATCATCATTACTAGCTGATATTGTGATGGATGACTTAGAAACACAATGTCTGAAACAATTAGATTACACACCACTTTTTTTCTTTAGATACGTAGATGACATAATACTATGCATACCAAATCAGAAGATAGACTACTCGCTTAATATTTTCAATAATTATCATCCCAAACTACAATTCACTGTAGAAATAGAAGAAAATAACAGTATTAATTTTTTGGATCTATCTATCATCAATAAAAACAGCACTATCACTACCAACTGGTACAATAAGAGCACATTTTCAGGAAGAGTTTTACATTATGAGTCCTGTCATCCTACACATCAAAAATTGCAATGGTGTACAATTTGACTGATAGAGCACTAATACTTTCTGACCCTACATACCATGAGGATAACATCCATATTGTCAAGAAAATCCTTTTAGCTAATAAATATCCACTGTCATTTTTAAATAAGTACATCTATAAAAGATGGAAATTATTGAAAAATTGTGACTACGATCTTACAAGAACTGTAAACCCACAAAACAACATCTATAGAAATAAAATATTTGTCAGAATACCATTCAAATTTGGTTTCTACCAAAGAATCAAAAAGATATTGGATAGTGACAAATACCATGTAATTCCATTGCTGAATAAGGATATGAGAAAAATCATCAAAAAAGGAAAACTGGATAACATCATCAACAAAACGGGAGTAGTATATAAGATCACTTGTAATGATTGTCCTAATATGTATATAGGTGAGACAAAAAGACCCCTCTTTATGCGCATTGATGAACACAGTAAAGGAAAAACTGCTGTAATTACAACACATGCAAATAATTTACATCATACTTTTAATTTTGAAAAACCTGAAGTCATTGATGAAGAAGCGAATTGGGGCAAACGAAAGGTATCCGAGAGTATGCAAATCCAACTACATCATCCAACCATCAACTTAAAAGAAGACACCAATAACTTAAATGACTCTTACATACACACAATAAACACACTGATTCATCTTACACATATAATTTAATTCATATTAATTTTCAAGCAGTCATCATTTTCAGTTATTGATAATCAACTTTTTATACTCACACAACCACATAGATTTACAATAAAAACGGCCACACCAATACACACAGATCTATTTGTTATAAAAACTAAGTGACAATGTATAGAAATCCAACACTGTTAATAGCTTTAAACAATAATAAAAAATGTACAACTTTTTTCTGATAAATATGTTATATATTATAGGTAAATATTTCATATATATATTTTTGTATTAATAATTTTTTAATCTTTTTTATACATGTAAACATATATTTTTTACAGTTATTGATAAGGCCTGTAATTAAAACAGGCGAAACGTATAACTTAATAATAAAAAAACATCATCTTTTAAAAGATTAGTTAAATAAATTTATTTCAACCCAGTACTGGTCAATTAATTATACAAAATCTTTATAATATTCAACTAAATATGGGTGATACATCGAATACTACTTATGAGAATTTGATGCTAAAGTTTAAAATTAATCATTACTGTACATACAGTTCTTGACAATCATCGGTTATTATCGAAAGATATGTTAGAATATTTAACAGAAAATTTAATATCAATTTAGTTTGAGAGGCGAGTACAAATATCACGATGAATTGGATAAACTGACGATTGAATATAATTCATGTAAACACAGAAAAATTGGTATGAGAACAAAATATGTAAAAAAGAAACAGGATAAAATACTCCTAGACTCTGTCTATAATTATAAATTTCCAAAGAAGAGAGCCCTGAAACTTAGAATTGGAGATAAGTTTAGGATATCTAAGTATAAGCTTATGTTTGAAACGGGATACGCTCCAATTTGCACAACTGATTTTTTCAGAGTCAACAGGATAAATCCAACATATCCGGTTACATACTTGCTTGAGGATTTTTAAGACAAATTTATTTTAAGAGAATTTTATGAATACGAGCTGCAAAGGACTTTATTCAAATGAATATTTGATTGAAAAGATTTTAAAATGGAAAGGAGATAAAATATATGTAAAACAGTAAATGTTTCCTGGTTCGTTTAATAGTAATTTCGTTTAATCTTCTGATTCGTTGCATAGATGAATAAAAACACTTTTTATTAAATGTTTTACTTCATTTATTTATTACTTTATTAACATGTAACATGTTCATTGGATGTGGTATTTGAAAAAGTTTGGCTCGGCAGGCGGTGTGAAAAAGTGACATTTTAGGGGAGAGGGTAAAAAATTGACGTTTTTAGGGGAGGTGTGAAAAAGTGACGTTTTTAGGGGGTAGGATTGAAAAATTGACTTTTCAGGGAGGTATGAAAAAGTGACCTTTTTAGAGGGGGATAACAAAGTTACGTTTTTAGGGGGGGGGGAGAAATTGACGTTTTTATTGGGGGGTAAAAAATTGACGTTTTTAGGAGGGGGGGGGGGGGGTGAAATGTACTTAAAATAATTTCGATCTAGGGCAGAATAATTTAAAGTGGGAGTCAGGGCCTGATCGGGCCCTGATAAGAACAAGAATACTTTCAGTTAATGGACTTATGATAATTTATTTTTCAGGACTTATTGTAATTTTACTATTTGGACTTATTACTGTTATGAATATGTGAATTCTTTGTAACTTCCTATGCATACCTTATAGCTCAATTTTGAATCTTATGTTCTATTTCAGACTCAGTTTTGTTAACGGAAAAGCTTATGTGGAATCTTCATACACAATATCAGAAGCAGGTTTAATATATATTCCTATGAGACCTAAATTTACAAAAATAGTATTTTAGAAACTTACTAATGTGAATTTTTATTTAATTTTAGCGATACAATATCTTATATTTTAGGTTTATTATCTCTTATTTTAAATTAAATTGGTTTATGAACTATAGCTATGAGAGAATATTATAAATAAAAGCTAATGATATTGGTTGTTACATAGGAGGAAGACGATTTGGATGCTGTTGATTAGGTCTTGTATGATATACCTTGCTAAACCACAGGACATAGTCTTTGCTAATTAAGGAAAAATCTAATTTGCTGCTCAACAGCAGTAGCAGGTCATTGAGGGTCAGTTGCATCGTTAGGATTAGTACTGCGTCACCAGTCTTCATATAGTTTTGTTTTTTCCTATTTTCCAATTAATAATAAGAGTAGTCTGGTCCTCTACATAAGTCAACTCTTTTGTGCGCATGCGCGAAAATAGGGGGTGGCCTCCCTCCCTAAAGCCCTTTAGGGTGCGCGTTGAAGTGTAAGTAATTAGGGGTTCTGTAGTTGTACGAGGGTGTTGTGTATTGATGTCTAATTAATGAGATAAGACATGACCCAAATAGGGCGTGCGTTAAGGTCCTTGAGACATAAATGGCGGCGTTGCATACATAGTTGCACAAAGTTGTTTATGTATTGAATGATATGATAATGTATGTTGCAAATAGGGTGCACGTATAGATAGGAGGGGGTGTGATTATGGAAGCTCTGATTGACTTGTTTCAACAGGTCCTACATTAGGGGGGTGTTTTTTTAATTTTGAAACGAGGAAAGAATATGCAACAGGATATAATTTATGTTTAGTATTGTCTCGAATCTTTAGCGAATATGTTTTTTTTATTGGTGAAAATATTTAATTTTGTGTATTTTACAAAAGTGCGTGAGAGAGAGGGTGCTGATGGAGCCTTTGAAAGAGGCTGAGAAAAAAGATCTTGAATTAGTGGAGTGTAGCGTCTGCTTGGAACCAATTAAAGACGCTTGTACATTGGACTCTTGTGCTCATAAATTTTGTTACGGTTGTATTTTTAAATGGGCAAATATTAAGCAAGAGTGCCCTTATTGTAAAATTAAATTTCAATCTATTACTCGACTTGTTAACGGTATTGTTGAGATAACGTTGATTGAATACAAACCAAAACTATATTCGAGTTATGTAACAAATCGTAGAAGATACAGGGGAGATTTGAATCGACTACGAAGACGGCTTTTTATTGATTATCTTTGATTTTAACAAATAAAAAAAGTGTTGATGGAGGGGGATAAAGCAGAGGAAAAATGTTGTATATGTCTGGAAGTCCTTGAGGACGTTGCCACGCTCAACTCATGCGATCATAAGTACTGTTATAAATGCATTTTAGAGTGGTCAAAAATAAAACCAACATGTCCATATTGCCAGATTGAGTTTAAATCGATATCTCATTTGGTAGGTGGTGTTATCGTGAGTGAATCGGTTGGCCAATCCATGGTCAGATTTCGATTCTGATATCAGCTCAGGTTCAGAAGTTTTCCCGTATGTAATTCTTATACCAGACATTTTGTACTCGATAAGAATCATACTACCTGACAACGTTTGATTTACAGTAGTGAAGACGACGACGACGACGACAACGTGCTGACCGTTATTATGGATGCTGTGGTGATGACGATGACGATGACGATGACGATGATGATGATGATGATGATGATGATGATGATGATGACCGTGACACAACATCATTCCCTCGCAGGTGCGGTTGTAACATTTATTTAAAATGTTATTGCGGATATTATTGATTGTCGTAAACAATGGTTGATGTGAAATCAGAGTTTTTGAAGTTAGAGGAGGAGTTAGATCGCCTCTCTGGTTCGATAAACAGTCAATCAAGTCTCAATGAATTTGTGGCGCGTTGCGACGATGCTGTAAATCGCTTGAAGCTTTTTTTTTCAAACGAACATGCACCAATGGGTGTTAAATTTTGTTTAGAATCTATAATGTACCGAATTATATTTAAGAAAATATTTGCTTTGGAGAAAAATTCAAATTTGCCAGTTGCATTTCAAGAGACACAATCGATTTTTCAAAGTCGAATTCGTACAGGCATAGTTGCTAATCTTCGAAATGTAGATGCTGATATTTTTCTAGATGTCTCTGAAAATGTAATTCGTAGCTTTGTTGAAAAAGCTTTGAAAGAATTAAAAAATATAAAAGTCAACGTTACTTTTTATGGTGATTTTGAAAAGGAGAAAATTGAAGAAAAGCAGTTTGCTGTAAAGTATAGCGAAATATTGCCAACTACGAATTTTAAAAAGTGGATTGGTAGTGTGAAGCAAGAAATTTTGACGGCAATAGATGATTTTGAAGTCCAGCGTGAGAGTGGGTGGTCATTTAAACAACCCAAGTTTTTAAGTATTAATATAGTGAAATATTCACCATTGTCCGCTGGTTCTTATTTAGATGTGCCAGACTGGGTTTCAAAAAGTGGAGGGGTGATTAATATTCAAACGAACGAAAACAATTGTTTCGAATTGTGTCTTTTGGCTGCATTGGAAATCCCACATATGACGAATCTCCATTTACCCAGTAAATATGCAAAAATAAAAGGAAAAAAGTATAATTTTACCGGTACTTCAAATCCTATTAAACTCAATCAAATACCTATATTTGAAAAAAAAAAATAAAATATCCATCAATGTTTTATTTATCGACAATGACTCAGAGGGGAATGAGATTATTGCGACCGCCCACTTGTATAAAAAATTATACAAGAAACACGTTAATTTATTGATGATTACATCGGAAAATGGGGTAAATCATTTCTGTTTGATTAAAGATCTGTCGCGTCTTTTAAGTCGTTTTTCACCAAACAGTCATAGGAAAAGATATTATTGCGATAGATGTCTTCACTTTTTCTATAAGGAATCAAAAATGATTGTACACAAGGAAGCTTGTAAAAAAGTATTTAAATGTGCAATTACGTTACCCCGTGAAGGGGAAAATAAATTGGAATTTAAAAATCACAAAAGACAATTAAAGGTTCCATTTGCAATTTATGCGGATACCGAAGCAATTTTGTCTAGAGATGTTGGTGAAAATATGTGCACAGATGCCTATAGACGTCATGAAATATTTTCATTGGGCTACTATTTGAAATGTGATTTTGATGATAATTTATCTAACTACAATTTTCATCGCGGCCCTCAATGTGGAAGCTGGTTTGCTCAAGAATTGTTAAAAATTGCTACTCAAGTACAACAAGTAAGTTTTTTAAATTGAAAAAAAAAATGAATGAATACAAGTATTGATTTTTATTTCAGGTCAGGGCGCAACAAAAGAGTATGAATTATGGGGCAGCAGAGCGTGCTATACAGGATGCACCTGTCGCAGCATGTCACGTTTGTAATAAGGTGTTTGCAGATGGCGAGATCCGAGTCAGAGACCATTGTCATTTAACAGGTATGTGGGATTTTATATTTATTATTTTTTTCTATTATATATAAATATATGTATATATGTGTGTGTGTTTAATCGTAGGATCATATAGGGGACCAGCACATGTCGGGTGTAATTTAAACTATAAGAACGTTTATGACATTCCAATTTTAATGCATAATTTAACCAGGTAAAAAAAAATTTTTTTGAAAAAAAAAATTTTTTGATGAAAAAAAATTTTTCGTTTTTTTTTACAGATACGACATGCATTTGATAATTACTGAAATTGCTAATGAGATTCCTGGACAGATTGACGTGATACCCCATAACACTGAGAATTATATATGTGTCAGTAAACGGGTCGATGGAACGGGAATTCGCTTTAAATTTATCGATTCGTTCAAATTTCTAGCTTGTTCAATAGAGAAACTCGCGCATTATTTACCGAATGACCAAAAGACTATTCTAAGAAAATATTTCCCAAAAGATGACGAATTTAATATGCTAACCCAAAAATCAGTGTTCCCATATGATTTCGTGGACGGTTTAGGAGCTTTAAACGAACCGAGACTCCCTTCGAAAGAATTTTTCTATAACACGTTAACAGAGAGCCATATTTCAGATGAAGATTATAATAGGGCAATCAGTACTTTTGACTTTTTTAAATGTGAGAGCCTTGGACATTACTCAGATTTGTATTTAATGACAGATGTCTTACTTTTGTCAGACATATTTGAGTCATTTAGATCAAGAATGATTAATTCACACGGATTAGACCCCCTCCACTACATTACGTTACCGGCGTTCAGTTTTGACGCTATGCTACGTTTTACGAACGTAAAATTGCAATTGCTGACGGATATCGAAATGGTAATTTTCTTTCAAAATGCGATTCGCGGTGGGTTAAGTTATTGTTCAAAAAGATACGCTGAGTCGAATAACCATTACGTTGGTTCAGAATTTGACCCTGCGAAACCAGAGACTTACCTTTTTTATTGCGATGTAAATAATTTATATGGTCAGGTTATGACGGAGACTTCAGCGCACTCAGAATTCAGCTGGGTACCTCCAGAATCCGTAAATATCCTTGAAATTCCGGAAAATTCCGATTACGGATATTTTATCGAAGCGGATTTTAAAGTTCCTCAAGAAAAACACGACTTTTTTAACGATTTACCATTTCTACCTGTAAAGGAGACCCCTCCGAATTCCAAGTTCCCAAAATTAATGACAACCCTTGAGGACAAAACCCATTACGTTTTACATTACAAAACTTTCCAACAAGCATTAAAATATGGAGTACAACTTCAAAAAATACACAGAGTATTGAGATTTAGACAGTCTCAATGGTTAAAGAGTTACATTGATTTGAATACAATGTTTAGGTCAACTGCAACTAATGATTTTGATAAAAATCTATTTAAGCTTTTAAATAACGTAAGTTTAAAAAAATTTTTTTTAAATTTAATTTGTGTGTTTAATTTTTTATATTTTTTAGTCGATTTTTAGAAAATTTTTGGAAAATCAATTAAGCAGAAGAAAGATATACTTGAAATGTCAGTATGATGGCGCTTTTGGAATTCAAGCGTATGTTTCTCGTCCAAATTTTCACAGACTGACTGTATTTTCACCAAATCTTGTTGCTGTTGAATTAAAAAACGCCAATATAAAAATTGATCGCCCGATTTACGCAGGTGCTTCTATCTTGGAATTGTCGAAAGTCTTAATGTACGAATTTTTTTATGGGTTTTTAAAAGCCGAATGCGGGGAAGACTTTAATTTGTGTTATCTTGATACTGATGCATTTTTTCTTGAATTTAGAGGGCATGATATTTATGAAATTATAAAAAGAAATTATGATAAATTTGACACTTTTGAATATGATGAAAATAATATATTTAATATCAAAAGATTGAATAATAAAATATTGGGTTTAATGAAGGATGAAGCTAAAGGACGCATAATATTAAAGTTTATAGGTTTAAGGAGTAAAATGTACTGTTGGCGCACGAAATGCAAGATGAAAAAGGTTTTAAAGGGTATAAAATCATACGTGGTAAATAATAAAATTACTTTTGAAGATTACGAGTCTTGTTTGTTTAATAAAGAAATTTTAAAATGCACTCAAAACTCAATACGATCAAAATTACATCGCGTTTATTCAGTAAGACAAACAAAAGTCGGTTTAAATCCTTTTGATCAAAAATGATATATATGTAATGATGGTATTCATACATTGGCATTTGGTCATTATAAAATAAATACACAAAATGTTTGAAAAAAAAAAATGATTTTTTATTTATTTATTTATTTCCATTTTTAAACTTAGATTTTAAGAGTTCTGGTTCATAAAAACGACCGAGTATATTTTCTCAAAATAAGTCTTGAAGTTTATAAGTAACAGGCCAGCCAGGATCAATTTGAACGACCTTAAACAGCTCTGTAGTCCAGTTTGCAGTGTAGCCTTTGTCAAACAGGTGCTTGTACTTACTTATACGTACCAAATCACCCCTCTTAAGCTTTGGTTTAGTTTTAACACCTACGGTTTCGTATACATGTTTTAAAAGATACTTTTCGTCTCTTTTTGTGACAAATTTAGGCGCTAATCCAGTTGTTCTATGAACGGATGAATTGTAAGTATCGACCAGTTTCTGGAGTACGTCAATGTATTTAAAAGTACCCGTTGAAGTGAAGTGTTTCCATAGCTGCCCTTTCAATGTCTTATTATACCTCTCCGCCATTGAAGCCTTCATAACGGAATAAGTTGAAAAATGGTGTATATTATATTTGTGCATGAGAGCTTTGAATTTCGAGTTATAATATTCTTTTCCATGGTCACTGTTTAATTTTGAAGGCATGTACTTTATTGATTTTAAAATATCGTTCATTGCATAAACAACATCATCAGCCCCTTTAGATTTTAATGGTCTAACCCAGACAAACTTACTAAAACAATTGATTAAAACGAGTATAAACTTGAATCCTTTATTTTGTCTTGAATATTTGCTCATATCAATCAAATCTGTTTCAAACAAGTCATCGATAGATTTAACAATCACTCGTCTTCTTGGAAAGTTACGCCGGGCGGCAGAATGAAGCTCATTAGCGAGTTGCTTATTCATTTTGAAAATATCGATACAAACGTTACGAGGAGATTACAGACAGCTGCTATAAATATGATTGCAAAGGAGACACACACGTCTCTCTTGAAAAGCGACAATTTTTTGGTGCAAATCTCACAATTGCTGACGTGTGTTATGGCCCCCACGCATTCTGGTTTGTATATACCACACACATCCATTCTGATTTACGTGCGTAGAAAAAATGAAAAAACTGCTGCAATTAGATTACAAGCAGCTGAAATCAATATTATTGAAAATGTTACGCACAAATCTCTGTTATAAAGAGCTAATTCACGTTTGCACGTCCTACATTCCAGCAAGTGCTCATGCCGGTAAATGCACCACGAATTTTTATTGAAGATGGACGAATCTTGAGACGAACTCATTGTAAATAAAACCCGTTGCTAACAAAAATAGTATAAATGCAAGCAAAGCGTTTAAACGCTTGAATTTACACTGGTCGTTGTGTAACTGGTTTTCAATGTACAAAACGTTGATTTTTTCATCCATCACAGTCGAGTGATAATTGATTTTTCAGATAGAACGCGTTTCTAAGTGCACAGACGTTGTCGTATTTTTTGTGTCCTATGCAGGAAATACCGTTTTTTATTTCTTTAATTCTGTAGCTAACACCATAAGTCTCGATATTCTGAGCGTTAATGCCGAGACACTTTAGAAATTCCTTTTTTTGATGACCCTTGACAAAAACGATGCAAATGCCATTTTTCGAGTTCAAGCTGTTTTGTATTTCGTAAATTGAATCTAAAAAGGGTACAGAACCTGATTTCCAGGGGAGACCGTGGTAGCGTCGTTCAAGCCACTTGATATTTTTCAAGTCCCTGCTATTTAGTTGGATGTCTGGAGGGGGTTTGAAAATAAAATGACATATGCGCGAGTCCTCTGTGACGACGGCGAATTCTTTAATAATGTATTCCCCTCCAATCTTAAAAAATTGCATGTCTGCAAAACCGGCCATCTCAGAACTAATTGCTTTCGACGATGTTTGTTAAAGGGTTGTAAATTAAACATTGTTCCGTCACGATTAAACAATAAGCAGTACAATTATCACTCGTTATATTTTCGTGAAATTCACATTCCAATCTAACGTCAATGGATCCTGCCTTTAAAACAGGTTCGACAAACATGCAATTGAATACAAACAGAGGGTAATTTTTAACATAATTATCTACTGAGAGGGCTGTTTCGTCGATGTCTCTTCCAAGATAAAATTTTCTAAAATCTGAAAACGATTTATAAGCTTCTGAAGTTTTATTATCTGCAAAATCAAACAACTGTTGTTCGTATGGAATTGACTGCGAGTTTAAGTGCAATTTGAGGTTTCGAATTTTCATAGAATCGAAGGTAAAATCTTTTTTCAAATTGTCAGCCCTCCCGTCAGAAAATGCTAAAATGACAAGGATTGGTCGGTTGCTTAGAGCCAGAGATTGAACCTGCCAAAAAAATTGGGTTGTTTTAGGGACTTTTGGATGCACAAAAAGTTTGTGACTTCTGAAATTCATTTCCAGCGGTCGTCCATTTTCCAATATTTTCAAAAATTTCAATCGTGGAACGGGTGCCAATTCGACATGCGGTACACTCAAATAAACATTCTTGAGAGTAATTTCAACAGTCTCAGCGTTTGTCTCGCTGAAAAAACAATTTGCATCGGTTCGAGCTCTATGCAAAACAATTTCCGGTTTAACGAAAGCCACAATTTTTGTGTAATCGGCACAGAAACCGAATATTTCTTTCAAGGGTAAACAAAAATCAAATTTGGCATTGTTTTTTAATATGTTTTCGGAGGGGTACCATCCTAAGCTCGTTGATGATTTAGATTCGCATACACTTTTGAGAAGCAAATTTTTTAAATTAGCTACGACACCCAAATCTTTTACAGAATCCACACAGTGTCCCGAAATTTTAAGCCTGCATTCTTGGAAGAGATAAAATGGATAGTTTTTAACAGTTTTGACTCCTGTTTCCGTATGCGTTTTTAAAACTCCCGATACATAAATGTATCCTTCAGAAAGATGTAAAAATAAATCGGAACATTGTATAGGTATTCTAATTTCATCAGATTTACCAATCTCATTAGGACTATATGGTTTGTAATGGTGATAATTATAACCTATAATGGATTTATCATCTAAAATTTTCTGATGTACGTTTAAGATGTCCATTCTCACGAACTTTGTATCCAAGACTTTTTAAAAATTTCACGTTTTTTTCACTTAAACGCGGTGGTTTTTTTCCACTTAAACACACTGGTTTTTTTAATGTTTCTTCTGCAATAGTTGCAGGCTGAATGTCGTTGCGGAACAGACGTCCAGAATTATATATTTTAGGCATTATTTTATTTTTCTAAGATGCAGTCGTATATTTATATGTTCCTTGCGAAAATCGATAAGCCTTCCGTTTTGGTCGTGCAGAGTTAACGTGATATTGCTGATTTCGTTTGTCGACACCGGTAAATATATTAAATGTGAAGGGAAATCATGAATTCGATACCCAGGAGGTTCTAAAACTGACACCTGGTGCAGAATTTGTGACTTGTTAGAGTTCAAAAACGAGTTGTAAATAAGCGAACAAGAAACTTCAATAGTTTCGACAACTAAAATCCTAATAATGTCTTGACTGAAACATTTTTTAAATGGCTCGGCTTTCTGGCTTTTGGCGAATCCGAGAATTTGACCTATATTATTTGGTTTTGAGAAATCAATTAAATAGCGGCAGATTAATTCACACTGAAAAGTCGTACTATGTCCAATGAGAATTATGGGTTCATCTCCTAAATCAATTTTTTGGTCCGGGTTTAAGGGGTGTTTGGAATGATCCAATTTCAAAGCTTGCTGTAAATATGTCTGAATATCTGTAATCTCGTACGCACCTTCCGGAATCTGTATAACCTTTTCAGACGAACCGTCAAAGTAATAAAAGCAATTGTTTGTTGAATTTATGTTGCAAATTGAATTCCAAGATTGAAAAGATAACAAAGCGATCTCGTGTGGTCCGTCGAGTAAAATCGATGGAAAATATTCTGCAGAAATTATAGACGTATCTCCAGAAAGTTCGAGAACGATTGACATGATTAAACTAAACTTGATTTCAAAAAATCGATACACAAGAGACCGCAATTGGTTTGACTAAATTTTTGAAATCTTTCTCTCGTATATTTAATGTCACAATTTGTAAAATATTCAACAAGTTCTTTTGGGGGTTTTATGTTACCAAAACTGTCAAAATAAATGACGTAACTGCCATTCTTTCTGTATGCAACCCAGTGAGTTCCTAAATTATTTTTATCATCCAAGTTTATTATCGCACACTCGTTTTTAAGTGGTCGTTGGGGCAAAGCATTTCTCATATAAATACCGCGAAAATTTTTTATATTTTTAGCTAATTTGAAAAGCTGACCAGCTGTTTGCTATTTTCGTCTTCGTCTGCGCTTTTTTTTCAAACCTTTCCCCCTTTTGTATGGCTTTAGACGGAGACCTTTACCTTTGCTGGCAATTTTCTCCATTTCTAAATTATGGCGAATTTTTTCTTCGGCTAATTTCTTGTTATTTTTTGAATCTTTATGAGCTTTATAAAGGCTAGAAACCGCACCGGCCGCTGCTGCGATTGGCGCGACGTATTGTAAAAAGCCGCCGCGCCGAGTGGCCAGAGGAAGCTTGCGGCAACGTTTCTTACGCGTGCTCCTACGTCCTACCCCCATTCCAATTTTAGATTTTAATCCAATTAAAGAAGCTACGGTAAGCGCCGAAGCTTTTTCGCCCAAAGATGAATCTGCCGCGAAAATTCGCTTTTTAGCCGCTGAAAATAGCTCTTTATCGGCTTTGTGGCGCGATTTTAAATCTTTAAAATTATGATATTGAATATCGTGCGTCAGACACGCTGAATCTAGAAGATTTTTCGGTTTTATGTTGTTCTTTAAACGGGTTTCCAATCGAGTACCCGGACCTTTGAAGAAAAAAATATTTTATACATAAATACGTGAATTTTTTTTTTATAATATCGCACTTACCACAAAAATTATACCCAGGTAAATGTATCTCGCGATTTAATTTTCCAAGCAAATTATTGAACATGCGTTTACCGTGAATGTCGCATTAAGACTGACTGGACAAGTATAAAAACGTTCGCATTTATGCCCTAGTTTTCAGTAAAATGGAGTTTGTTGAACAGAAAGAAAAAATTCATAACGTAAATTACGATATTTCAGGTAGTTCGAAACTACCTCCGAAAAATGGCAAGCTTTTAGGGGGTAGCTTGCGAGCAATTATCACTGGACCATCAAACTGCGGCATGACTAATCTGTTAATTGCTCTAATAAATAGTCTATTTGGTTTTCATTTTTTCCGAATAGTCATATTCACAAAAACCCCTTTTCAACCTAAATATGATCTTTTAAGACGGATTTTCAATCATAAATCATTAAAAAGAGTTCGATTAAATTTTCCAGAAATTCCAGACCCTGAAAATGCCGAAAGACATACGCTCATGGTATTTGATGACGTCATAAATTGCACTCAGAACGTTGCTAAAACATACATGTGTTTAGGGCGACATTCTTTCACAGATTCTTGCTATTTGTCACAGACTTATTCAAAAATACATAAACAATTAATTCGTGATAACATAAATATGATTTTTGTATATCCACAAGACGATTTAAATTTGAAACATATTTATGACGATCACGTGACATCGCATTTGTCCTTTATTCAATTTAAAAAGCTTTGTCGCAAATGTTGGAAGAAAAAACATAATTTTTTGGTTATTATGAAGGAATTTGATACAAACTACGGAATGTTTCGTAGCGGATTTAATACATTTATCCGTCTCAAACCGAAACGATTGTCTGAAATTAAAAAAAAAATAAAAAAAATAAAAAATAAAAAAATAAAAAATAAAAAATAAAAAATAATGGAGACTGCAAAGTTAATTCAGCAAGCTCGTTCAAATATTCGCAAAAAATATAAGGCATTAAAACATCACGACACGCAGCTCGATTTAATGGCAAAAAAAACTTTTGCCCCTATAATTGAACCGTTAAAAAGCATTGCAAAAAAACAGGAAGATAAAAATTTGATTGATTTTAAAGAATGTGAAAAAAAAGATGAAAATATAATGGATTTGGTTGATATTTCTGATGCTATCACTAGCGGTACCAATAAAGCATCAAAAAAACGCAAACAGGATGACACCTCTTTTTTTGCAAATGAATCTCTCATAGATAACGAAATTAAAAGACCAGCGCACGCACCGGGTGAATTGTCAGAGCTAGGACCTATTGCTGGTAAAATTTTTCAAGATTTAAAGGCAAACCCAAGTAAATTTGATACAGTTTTTGGACCGAAAATATCCCCCCAATCACATCATATGCTGGGTTCCAAACGACTAATTATTTTCAAAAATGACAATTTCTCGGTCGGCTCAAGGACTTTCACTGGCACCAAAGGACTGTTTTCTTTGATATATCACAAAAAACCGCAATCAGATTCCTACTCAGAAGCTGACAAGGCTGTATACGGTGAAATTTTACGTTTAACAAATGCAAATAAACAAAACGGTCAAGAAAATGGAAAGATTTTAGCTTCCAAAGGTGAAAAATATCTCAATATCATACGGGATTTAGTAAACGTCCGGTTGCCGACGGGAAGCGGGCTAATGAAAAAAAAAATAATTAAATATACTCTAATGAATTTTGATAAAAATATAAAGACGTCATTTTCTTATTGGGACGATCCAAACGAATTGATAGACAGGTTGAAACTTCTTCTATCAGAAACGCAAGCTGGTCATAATTATTTGGACAACGAAATCCATGAAATAATAGCTGAATTATCTGAATCTGGTTACATATTTTAAAAAAGCGTGAAAAAATGAATAGGTTTGGCGAAAAATTGAAAGAAACTTCGACCGATTTTTCAGCTTTAAGCAAAAGATTAACGAATTTAAAGTTAAAACTCGAAGCTTTAAACCCTAGTTATAATCTTCATATTGATTCAAGGTTAAGATTTTTGGAAGAAACTCTAAACCAAAAAGAACCTAAGAGTCAATTACCATACACACAGATCAAAGAATTAATTTCAAAATTTATTCCTGACGTCAGTGCACGTATGCGTATTTTGGAAGAGCTTTTAGGGGTTGTCAAATATCATGAAAGCGACGATGTAAATGATATTTCTTACAGCGATTTAAAAAAATAAATTACAGACATCACACCGAAAATTGCAACTCGTTTAACAGCAATGGAAATAGCTCTTGGATTTTCCGATATTAAAAAACCAGATTCAATAACCTATCTGGAATTGCTGGGACTTGTAAAGTTGAATATCCCTGAATTCGGTAATCGAATTACCCGTATCGAAAAAATTTTGGAAATTAAAAATCCAAAGCCTTGAATAATTTTTTTTTTTCAAACTAAATAAAATGTATTTTAAAAGAAAATGATCAAATAAAAAAATTTTTTTAAACTAAAAACTGTGTTGTTATTTGCGTTAAATAATTTACAAAAGTTTTTAATTTCAATACATTATTGTTTATATTTTATTTTTCCAATACATTTTTTGTTATGTCTAAAATATTAAAATCTATCGTTTAAATTAATTTTATAATAAAGCTATTCAAAGTATCTAAATGAAATTTAAAAATCATAATGTAATTAATAATTTTTTCTTGAATCGATGCAATTTTCGTTAATTAATTTGAATACATTTTTTATTTTTATAAAATTCTTATGGTTAAAAATTTGAATGTAAATATTGTTTAAATTTTTATTTTGCTATAATTTTTGCGGTAAACTTTCTATTCAAAATATCCTACGTCTAAAAATCTATCATCTTAAAATCTATTGTTTAAATTAATTTTGCAATAAAGCTATTTTAAGTATCTAAAATGAAATTTAAAAATCATAATATAATTAATAATTATTTCTTAAATCGATGCAATTTTCATTAATTAATTTAATTTATTTTCAAAATAAATTTTTTTTATTATTATAAAATTCTTATAGCTAAAAATTAGAATGTAAATATTGTTTAAATTTATTTTGCAATACATTTTGCAATAAAATTTCTATTCTAAATATTCTACGTTTAAAATGAATAGCATTTAAAATATCAAAATTTTTTCTTGCATCTACGCAAAACGAACAAATACAAATTTGTTTTATCACATTAAAATTTTCGTTGAAAGTTACTCGTTTAAAATTCTGTTTCAAGAAGAAAATTAAAATGTACGCAAATTAATTCGTATTCAATAATCTCATTATTTTTAATTGTATACAAAAATTTTTTGCGCAAATCTTCATTCGACTGTCCAGTCTTGGGGTATTTTTTAAATTCGTCTACAAATTTTTCAACTCTAGGGATATAAGTTTCCAATTCCTTTTTTAATTGATCAATAAAAGGAAACCAATTAACTAATTTGTTCAAAGTTGAATCATGTATAGACACATATAACTTCTCTTGAGTAAATTTAAATCCAAACCAGTTATCCGTTTTCACGGGTTCGATGACAATATTATCCAATTCTGGTAGGTTATCAGGGTCCATATCATGTTTTAATTTAAACAATTCATCTTTCAAAAATGTGATTTTCCCACCTTTTTTATTGAGTAATAAAACGACAACGCAAGCCTTCCCGTTTTCAAGACTAATTGCCACTTGCAAATCAGACGAGGATGTCAGAGGTAGAAGTCGATTTTGAATTAAAACCCTAAAAATTTAATTATTTGTTTTCAGAAAAATAAACGAACAATTTTGAATTTATTTCAACTTACATCTTTTATTGCGATTCACTCAAACAAGAGAAAACAAACAGGTTGATTTCAGAAACTATACTGCAAAGTCAATAAATGTTTAAGTGACTTTTATGTAAAATGACGCATGCGCGTTTATAAAACTCTGCACGTGCAAAGGCTTCAAATAAAACGTTAAACACTCGATAAATTTAAATTAAAAATAATACCCCCTGTTGTCAAAACCGATTAGAGAAACCGTTTCAAAAATATAAGTTATTAAACATACATACATACAAACTCATGGTTGTCCAAGCGTTGAATTTCAAGATTAATGACCTCTTTTGCTTAAATTTTATTTTCAACTTTTTAAAATAGATCAAACATTTTTTTATCTTGCATTTTGTGATACATCACAGGGTAAATTTTTTTTTTTAACTTCACTTCACCACCCCAAACTTTTGTTAAATTAAACATGAAAAAAATAACAATAATTTATATACTTATAAAATATAATTTGTTTTTTTCTCACTTATGAAATATAGCAAGCTAAAGGACACATGTTTAATTAAAAAATTTTTTTACACTTCAAATAACAAACTTTTTCGACCACTGTATAAATTTTTTTTACTCAATTAAACAAATGAGTATATTTCCACTCAACATAAAAAACTTACACTTTTTGAATTTAATTAACGCACTTTATAAAAGTGACCAAACACTCAAGAGGTTTCAAAAGCTACTACCTGGGAATTTCAAATTTGTACTGTGAGAAATTTAGTTAGTGATTTGAGGCAATATATAATCGACGGTGAAACAAATTTGGACCTAATCTGTTCAGCTAACCTCTCAAGCCAAGAAGAAATTGAGGAATATTTTGAAAACATTTCAAGATATGAAAATGTTACCTCTTGATAGCTGTTCTTGTGATAAACAATTTATTCGAAAGCAGTCTGCACAATTTCAATATTTCCATTTAATTTTCCACCGCGTGACGCGCTTCATAAACAATAAAAAAATTTTTATCAAATTATTTTATTACTACAAACACCTATTATTTCAAAAAAATTTACAGATACCATGTTTGGAGATATATGTTGAATCTAACATTGATTTGGTATTTAAAAAGGAAGTTATTTTTAATAGATCCGTACGTGATATATTTTCTTACTTACATGAAATGACACATAGACGCCGAGAAATTTTATTAAAAATTGTATTCAAACAAGAACTTTGAAGATTCGTGTCAGTGAAATGTGAAAAAAAGTGAGTAGAAGTAATTAAAAAAATGTGTCTTTTTCAATTAAATTTAAATTTTGATCATAACAATTTCTCAATGAGTATGTATTTTAAAAAAGTTAACACATAATTATATCCATTTTTATTAGATAAATTAGATTTGTAATTAAAAAAAATATTGTATTCAAGACATTTTAATTTAACCATGAAAGAAAACAGAGCATATTCAAAATGAAATTTAAAATATTTATTTTTTATAACTTGTTAATTAGAGAAATTGTATTCTATATCATTATCAAAAATATGTCAATTGAATTTAATTTAATTTAAAATTATAAAAGCTTATTCTAAATTTTCAAGTATAACATTACATGAAATACAGTGCTTTAAAAATATCAAATTTATTTGTATAGAATCTTGGATAAATTAGATTTGTAAAAAAAATTTCAAAACGTTTTAATTTCACCATGTAATAAAAAAAGTTATTTGAAAATGAAATTCAAAATATTTACAACCAAAACATTATTTCGATATCAATCTTTATTAAAAATTAAAATTATATATTTCAAAATTAAATCATTACTTGAAAATTATAAAAACGTATTCAATGTACACAAATTTATAAGTTAATATTTAAACATTATCATTAACAACAATATATCAATTGAATTTAAAAAAAATATTGTATTCAAGACATTTCAATTTAACCATGAAAGAAAACAGAGCATATTCAAAATGAAATTTAAAATATTTATTTTTTATAACTTGTTCATTAGAGAAATTGTATTCTATATCATTATCAAAAATATGCCAATTGAATTTAATTTAATTTAAAATTATAAAAGCTTATTCTAAATTTTCAAGTATAACATTACATGAAATACAGTGCTTTAAAAATATCAAATTTATTTGTATAGAATCTTGGATAAATTAGATTTGTAAAAAAAAATTTCAAAACGTTTTAATTTCACCATGTAATAAAAAAAGTTATTTGAAAATGAAATTTAAAATATTTATTTTACAACTTACAACCAAAACATTATTTTGATATCAATCTTTATTAAAAAAATAAAATGATGTATTTCAAAATTAAATCATTACTTGAAAATTATAAAAACGTATTCAATGTACACAAATTTATAAGTTAAAATTTAAACATTATCATTAACAACAATATATCAATTGAATTTAAAATTATAAAAGCTTATTCTAAATTTTCAAGTATAATATAAAATGAAAATACAATGCTTTTCAAATAAATAGTCTTCAAAAAATATCAAACTACATTTATTTCATCAAATCCATTTAAATCCGTTCTCCTTCTACATAAAATTACAAACAATTTATTACAATATGTATTACAATTTTATAACAGAAAAAACAATAAGAAACAGAATTAAAAATATCATTCGTATCTTCTTTAGCAAATTATCGTTGTTTAGGCATTTTACTGAAAAAAAGAAGTAAAAAAATGTTTAATTTCAAAATAAAATGTTTTTTCTTTAAAAAGCGAAATCTTTGTTACCATAAAATATATATCAAAGCTAGATGTCGTTAGTTACAAGGCTTGTCGTTAGTTACAAAATATTCATTGCTTTGTCAAAGTGGCTCCATCAATTTGAAATTTACTCTGCTTGACATCGGCTCCGTAGATTTTATAAAGCTCGTTTTTTTATCCTCGTTGATATTCAAACGCCTAATTTAAAAAATAAATTGTTATTATATAATTTTTATTATTATTATTATTATTATTAAGTTATGACAATAATGACAAAAAAAATAATTTTTATGAAATTTATGAAAAAATAATTTTTATAAAATTTATGAAAAAGTAAATTATAAATACCTAAAATTAATGCATTTTTACACCTACACCTCTAATGAAAATTTCAATAGATTTATGTAAAATGATTGATTGATTGATTGATTCATACATTGATTGATTGATTGATTGATTGAATAATAATAATAATTAATGATTGATTAATATGAATAAAATATAATTGCAAAAAATTTAAACTACAACTACTAATTAAAAGCATCTACTAAATTTACTACATACAAAAATAAAACATTTAAATTTGATTATTGACAACACATAAATAAAATAGCACTAGATAAAGCTGATATTAAAATTAATATCCCAAAATAAAAATTATTCCTCCATTCAATTTTTTTGATTTCATACCAATTATTTATCGGTATAACCACAAACCAAATAAAATACTGAAATAAAAATTTTAAAACAATAACACCAATAAAAATCCAAAAATAATTAAAAACTTACAATAAATAAAAAAGTATAAACTAAAGCTTTTCTGATAGTATTATTCATTTTTTGATTTTTCTCTTAGATGTCAATTGCACAAAATTAAATCATGCACTAATGCATTTTACTTTAATTAGACATATCTTTAACTAAGATGTATGAGTGACAATAATTTTATTGTACGACAAATATTTTGCAAAATACATAATTTAAAATATACACACATACATCTATGTAAATAAATGCAACTTTTGTTAAATCATATAAAATATAAATAACACATTTTTCTATAGAAATATGATACATATCCGCTAAAAAATAAATATAACTAGATGATTAATATAAAATTTTAAAAATCTAGGATTTCAAAAAAATAGAACCCACCTTTAAATAATTGTATTCCTCAGGTGATAATTTTTGAAGGTTTCAAATGTAAAAATATTTGCTTAATTTGAATTGACAAAATTTACATAAAATTATTTGTTTAATTAGAATAGACAAAATTTACATTAAACCTCTTCAAAATATCACTTGTGAAAAAATAAATTTACATTTGAATTAAATTCATTTCTCTCTCTCTCTCGAGAAATAAAAAAAGCTGAGTTGATTTTTTATTTTTATTAGTTTGCAAGATATTACATTATTTTCAAAAGATACATTTTTTCACTATTTATATTTTTTCATCCGAGAATAGAAAAGATGATTTACATCTTTTCAGGAAATTTCAATCCTAAAAATATTGTAAATTTAAAAAAAATAATTTTGATAAAAAAATTTACGCTTACCTGGCACGCAAAAATCAAGGTCTTGATGGTATGTCAAATTTGTATCACAGGAACATTTTGAATTCTGACACACAAATTGACGTTTGCACGTACTGTTATGTTCAATCCCGTAACATGATTCCTGGTAATCAGCCCTTTCGACAAATATTTTTTCTAATTTAATTAATGGAAAACATACTTCCAAATTTGTGCAATTAGTTTGATCGTCGCACATTTGGTATGGCATAAAATGAGCAAACTTAAACGTTATAAAAAATATAAACCCGAGCAAAATTAATTTATTCATTGTTTTTTTATTTTTTCAAAACCCCGCGCGTTTCTGTGAAAATTTAAATGATAACTATAAATTTTTGCGAAAATCGCTTTCTATAAATAACAAAAAAAATTGTTTATTAAATTAAAGTACAGTGTAATAATCATAATTTAATTACCCACTTACATTGTATTCAAAAAAATGTAAAACAGGTTAATTTAATTTTCTAATTAAAACCAAGCTGTTTACTATTTTTACATTGTAATTAAAAAATCTAGGTATTGAAGTTAAAAAATCTAGGTATTGAAGTTAAATAGCTTATAAAAATAAATTAAAACATGGTAAAAAATTTTTCAATTAAACACAAGGTTTATTTTCATTATTTACATTAGTATTTAGGTAAAAGGTTAATTCAATTAAGAAGCTAAGTATCTAAGTTAAAATAGGTAAAAAGAATATACAATTAAACCCCCTAAGATTTATCTTTCATTATTTACATTTATATTTTGGTAAAACGTTAATTCAATTAAAATTCGTGTGAAAAAAAAATTAATTTTCAAATTCTCACATAAACGTCTTATGAGAATTTAATGTGAGAAAATTCGTTAGAAAATATGACACTTAAAAAAATGACCGGTCCCTTTGTCCAAAAAAATATGATAATTAAAAAATAAAAATGACCCCGCCCTCTTTGTCCAAAAAATATGAAAATTTAAAAAAAATTGAACCGCCCTCTTTGTCCAAAAAAATATAAAAAAATACTCTAAAAAGAGAAACGCCTCCTTCAAACTGAAATAAAAAAGGCCCGCTTGTTATTGCTTAAAAAAATGATTCAAGCGTCCAATTGAAAAAATATATTTTTTTCGGTAGGGTGTAATAAAATCTGACACGACTCTATAAAAAATTTGGTCAACTTTCACCTAAAAGATTTTTGCATGTAAATTCAAAATGTATAAAATAAACGTATGATATAAATGTATGATATTTTTTTTGGAAAAAAATTACATCAGCTTTCATCTAAAAGATTTTTTGCATGTAAATTGAATTTGTATACATAAAAATATCTACATGTATAAAAAATCGTATAATAAAATACATAAAGTTTTTCGGAAATACTCGGTTAAATACGTATTATCGATCTCCTTCTACGACAACAGTTTTGAAGCCTTCGTATAATTCCGTTCCTTTACAATACATTCAAAATACATATACATTGACGACAGCGCAAAGCGGCGTATAAAAAAAATAAATTTATAGGTACACAGAATTTTATAAGTATACCTATCTGAAAGACTGCATGGTAGCGACAAGCGGCTTGAAATGGAGTTACAAATTCAAAATTTATAAGTATACAGCTATACCTATTTAATATACTGAAGAGTGGCGACAAGCGGCTTGAAATGGAGTTATAAAGTCGATAATACAGTAAATTTAACATAATAAATTTTTTTGTAAACAAAACGTGCTTTGAAAATAACAAGAGAGATTTTTTTTCTATTTTCACAAAAATGCGTTCCTGCGATTTTTCAAGGCAGTTTTTCAGCTATGGATTTTGTCAAGATAAAAAAGGTAAGTCATTTTTACATATTTTTTTTTTCAATTAATTTAATTTTTCATTCATAAAAATCTTTTTTTCTTCATAGTTGATGGAGGGTTATGCTTTGAGGATGAAATGTGTAATTCGAATTCGTGCATAAATTATTTTTGTATGGAGAAGATTAATGACTTAACGATTGCTGCTACAACTACAACCACAACTACAACTACAGAAAAAACTGTACAATCAACAATTTCCACGGCTATTATCAACAATATAAAAAAATCATCAACAACAGTTGCAACCACCATTAAAAATAGAATAATCTCAACAACATCGTCAACAACGACTAGTTTAAGTGATAAAATAAATTTAAATGTAACTAGTCAAAAACCTTCAGTTTTTGACAGTACATATGATAGTGATAAAAATAACAATGTGCATTTTTTAATTCCTTTAATCTTATTTTTTATATGTTTTATTGTTATTATTATTTTTTTATATAAGATTATAAAAAAAAAATCTATCACTTCAAACCGTAGCGATGTTGCAAGATTAGTTTAATTTTTTATATTTTTTATATTTTTAATATAATTTTTTATATTTTTTTAAAATAAACTGTTTTTTTTAAACAATAATTTATTTTTAAAATTATTTTCCACTCCTCTCAAAATGCATGTATTTTTTACCCTTATAGGTCATCTCTCTCTCTCACTAACACATTTATACACCCTCATAAATTAACAGTATCATATACATTTCAAGTGCAAGTCAAGGTTGACCAATTACTTACACTTCAACGCGCACCCTAAAGGGCTTTAGGGAGGGAGGCCACCCCCTATTTTCGTGCATGCGCACAAAAGAGTTGACTTATGTAGAGGACCAGACTACTAATAAGTAATTTTAAAAACTATATATTGAATTGTATAGAATGTAAATGTTGTATTTTTTGATACATGTTAGTGCATAATCTGAAAGTTATTATACCTTAGTATTAGTAATTTCAGGGGTAGGAATATCAATTCTAGCATATTTATATATAGCTCTAATTGTTAAATTAAAACTAGATTACTATAATATATTAAATTCATAATTTAGTTATCGATGACTGTTATATTGTATTATATTATACTATTATATTACTTAAATTCATAATTTTTGTATCAATGATTGATATATTGCTTTAAATTCAAGATTTTTGTATCGATGACTACTATACTGCTTTATATCATAGAACTTTTTATTCGATACCTGCTTTAATATTTAATATTAGATATTTTTTTCTTTTTATATACAATACATACTTTATTATTTTATATTAACAAACTTTTTCTTCGATACTTGCCATACTGTTTTACATGGTAAATTTCAATTTTGATACATGCATAAATGAATTTAATTTGTTTAAATTTCTAAAGCAGAATTTTAGTTTCAAGCTTAACGATAATGTATAATTAGATTTTAAGTGAATACTTGTCAGAAAATTGCGTTAATAAACCTTGAGCAAGCTCAAATATTTCCACAAATCAAAGGTCCATATGCGGCCTTTGAGAAAGACCCTGAAACTATGTCAGTTTCTGCATGCAAAGCCTGAATGAAACACCTAGAGAAAACATGGTCTTCTTATGAACAAAATAACATGTTATTATTAAATCACAAAGAGTACCCAACATTGGGTGAGCTGATTTATATTAAGAATTACCATATTTCTCAGTAGGAAGAATTTTATATCCAAAATATGTGTAAATTTCAAACATATTAAATAAAAATCTCCCTATGAATGATAATTCGGTTACTAAAACACAGCGTAGACCACAGATAGTAACACTAGACAATGAAAGGTTACCCCCCTTAAAAATACACCATTTTAGCGGCGATTATACTACTTGGAAAGCCTTTAGAGACATGTTTATATCTTCAGTAATAAACAGGAAGAATTACTTAAATGTGGCAAAATTGCACCAGTTAATTTCAGTTTTAGTAGGTGATGCATCCACTACAATTGCTTCATACCAGCCTACTGATGTTAATTTTGAAATAATTTGGAATAAGCTTAAAGAGAGGTATGAAGTCAAAAAAGACTTGTTCATACTCATATATCAAACTAAGTCTATTACATCTAATCAAAGTACAAAAATAGGAAATATTGAATGCATTATATGCAAGGTAAACCATTTTTTCTCATTTTGTTAAGACTATACAAGTAACTCGCCCCAGCAAACGCAAGAAATTGTAGCTAAAAACATAGACGTTATAATTGCTTGGTCGCTCATTTTATAGTTGACTGTAAATCTGTTAAGAGATGTAACATTTGCAAATAAAAACACCACACCTCTGTACACATCAAAAGATATAAAAGTAACATTGAAAATTCTAATAAAAGAAATAGTACTAATAATAAACCAAGCACTAGTAAAGAAGTGACTGTTTCTGAAACAGTAGCATTGGTAACTAATTCTTGACAATTATTTAATCAACCTCTGTTAGCAACTGCATTAGTCAGGGTATCTTCGAATAATGATTTAGAATTTTTAGCAAGAACTTTAATTGACTAGTACTCATAGGCTTTATTTATCACTTCCTCAACAAGTTAAAAAACTTCCTGCAGAGTTACCTGTATCAGGTATTGGCAGTAAATATGAATTATTATGTTCGCATATAGTCAATTTCGATATTAAACCTCATTTTTATTCGGATTTTATGATGAATGTAGAAGCTTTTATTATTCCGACCATATCTTCTTATATACGAAAAACAAATATTGAACCTAAAAATATTACTCATTTTAGAAATTTAGATTTGCTAAGAAGGATCGTATAAATATTTTGCTAAGTACAACTTGTCATTCCTCCTAATTATTAGTGATATTCTTAGAGGCAAAGAGCACGAGCCTATTGCTACTAGCTCAAAACTCGGCTAGATAATTTCTGGTAACTCTTGTAATAGCTCAAACTCCTGCCTACTAATTTCAAACCTTCATAGTACTTCTCATTTAATTTGGAAAGGTTTTGGCAGCAGGAAGAAATTTTAATTTCTCCACGGGCATTGCTTACTCCGGATGAGCAGGCCTATGAAGATTATTTCGTAAGAACACATGACTTTGATGGTCGCTATATTGTAAGATTACCCTTTAAAGATTTAGATACTGCAGATCTAAATTTTAATGGCTTTTATCAGCATGCGAAAAAGGTTTTTGAGAAAACTGTAGTACCTTTTAAGTCTAACCCTGAATTTTCTCAGACATATCATAAATTCATGCATGATTATGAGGACTTAGGTCACATGGAAACTTCTCAAGTACTATTAGCATTTATCAGTTACTAATTTCAGCCGCATCATGGAATTTCAGGTCAAAATCAAAAATTTCGTTCAGTTTTTAACGGATCAGCCAAAGATTACAATTAAGTGTTTTTAAATGACTTACTACACAGCGGTACTAATTAACTTCCTGATTAGGCTGAACTGCTAATTAATTGGATGAAATATCAATTCGTATTTGTATCTGATATCGAACATATGTTTCGACAAATTTTAGTTCACAAATACGATAGGAGATTTCAGCAAATCTTATGGCGGTATGATGATTTGCAATCCTGGTCGTTGAAAACGGTCACTTATGAAATGATAAGAATCCCATACCTTGTTAGTCGAGTTGTTAGACAATTAGCATTATACGAGGGTCATCGTTACCCTCTAGCTGTAGAAATTTTAAATCGCGAAACGTATATGGATGATACGTTATCTGGTGGTCACTCACTCTCAGAAGCTCTCAATTAACATGCAGATTTAATACAAGGTGGATGGCTTTTTATGGCATAAATGGATGGCACACAACCCTTAATTTCCCTGTAGCAATTCATACAGAAACAAAGTTAGCTTGTTCATGTTAGAATTTACTTGGGTTGAATTGTTGTCCAAATACGGATCATTTCACCTTTGATTTTCAATTGTACTAACTAAAAAATGATCTCAAAAAGAGGTAGGTACTTTCTGCAATTCTTAAACTTTTTGATCTACTAGTCTGGCTTGCACCAGTCATTATTATAGTTAGAATATTTTTGCAAAAACTTTGGAAAGAAAAAAGTCCAAATCTTGATTGGGACACAAAGTTACCTGACTCTTTGCGAGATGAATTCAAAAGCTGGTACGCTAGTATATACAGTTAAAACTATTCGAATTTCAAGATGGTTAAACCATGTCCCAGGTGCAAAGTATAAAATTTACTAAAGTTCCAGGATCTTTCGATATTTTATCGATATCGATGCGATATCGATATCAAAGAGCTCGATATTTCGATAATATCGATATCGGTTTTTATCAATAAAAGGGATATTGATTCCTTAGTACGACTGTCCGTTTCTAGCAGTCCACCCGTCCACCGCAACAGAAAATTTAGCCTGATTGTTATTTAGTATAGTTAATAAATTATTTTGCATTTTTGAAAATTCAGTTGTTAATTTTGATGGTGCGTTATTTATTGGCATGTTGACGCAGAGGATATTATACAAAGTAAATGAGCAGACAATTATAATTTAGTTTGAAAATGTATTTATTGATACATTCTTGCATGTTATTTGCATGCTCATACGACGTACTGAAGGAAACGCCGTTATAAAAGTTGGGGGGTCGACACGAGCGCTATTACATTTACAATACTACAAATACACTCAATTTATAACATTCTCCCACTTCACAAGGTGAAAAAACGCACATTTTTTAAAAAAAGTAAAAGAAAATTAGAAATTGGTATTGATATTGAATTTAAATGAAAAAGAATTGAATTTTACAATGATAAATTATAAAATAGCATATAAAATTAATAACAAAATGATTTGATTTGAATTCTTGATAATATCAAAAATTGTACAAAATTTACAAAAAATAAAATTAATAATAATTTAAATTTAAGTAAAGAAATTTAGATAAAATGTAATAATATGAAATTGAAAATAATTCTAATTATAACGCTCTTAAAACTGTAAGGACTGCGTTTTAATTTTTGAATTTCGCGCTTCAATTTGGGTTGGCAAGTCTTTAAAAAAGAAAAAATGATTGCCAACTTGAATTTAAGCGCAAGCAAAAAGAAGCTCTAGAGAAAAGGTAGAGAGGGAATGGCGACTCGACCTGAGCGGTTCGAAAAGCATTCAGCCTCCAAAAAGGACTAAGTAATAAATGTTTTATTAAATAATTAAAAAAAGTATTTTTGTTAATAATTGTAAAAGGATTAAGGCTGTGAATTTTAAAATTTGATAAAGAGTCCAATTGGGGTAAATATTATTTTTTGTATTAATGTAATTTATGTAAATTAAGTAAGCACATGTTTAGTTAGTAAAATTATATTTGTCTTGTATTAAAAAAGCAAAGTTTAAATGATTATGAGTATTAATTAAAATAGTTATGTAAATGAATAATTAACTAATTATATATGTATTATGTAGCTGTTTAAATGCATTTTACTGGAATTTATGGTCATCTCTCAAGTTAACCTCAAAAGATAAAATACTCTGCTTTGGACTTTAACTCCAACGTCGTTTAGCAATCAACATCACCATAGGTTCACTATTCAATCAAGCCTCATCTTGAAGGAAAAATTTTCATTAAGAAAAAAGGAGTCTTGGCCACCTCCACTCTTCAAGAAGTATAATTTTGTTTGTCATCGAGGAAAAATTGTCATTGGTGAATGGTACATAGGAGTTAAAAGAAATTAAGTTGAGTATTTATTTATAAGGTTTTTAGTATAAAGAGGTTATACTAAATTTTATTGTAAAAATACTATTTAAAACATTTGTTAGCATCGATGAATGACTTGTGAGCAAGTTGATAGCAATGCTTTGATCGATCAAGTGTTCGCTTATCATATTCACATAAACTAGAGAAATATTATAGTTAAGAAATACGTATTTAGAATTAAAATAAAGAGATAAAGGATAAGAGATTGTAGCTGAATAAAATAGTTTATATAGAATCAATTAAGTATATGTGTGGTTGTGAGTGGTTAACGTACTATCTCAATAACTTAGATTTTTTGTTTTGCTTCTTAGTTATTATTGAAGATAGTTATTTAAGTAATTAACAGACATAATTGATTAGGACAATTTTATTCACTATAAAATTTTATGTATTAAAATAAATTATAAAAAAAGGAAAAACAAATAAGAACTTGTACGTTGTATATACATGTATATGGGAAATTATTAAAGTATTATTATTAAAGATTATAATCATTGACTAGTCAGCGGATTAAAGTAAATTACTATTGTATTTAATAGGGGGGATTAATTTTATGTTAATTTTTTTATAGAATAAGATATTTTAAAAAAAAAGAAAGAATAGTAAAGCGAATAAAAATTTAAAGTACTTTGCAAGGAAATAATATTGTGTGTTGTTTTGTTTATTATCAAACATATATTAATAATTCAATTAATACATTAAACCTATCATATTTTAAATTTTTCTAGAATATTAATTTTTATACATTCTCACTGAATTGAATAATAAAAAATTAAACTCATTGCTTAACTTTTATACAAAGTCTCACAACCCAAGATAAAGAAGAAATCTACAAATCTTCTTTACCATAATATTGACCGGGAAATTTAAAAATTTAAAATTGATTCTTACAAAACTAATAACACTTTGATTTGCTTTCTACACAAATCAATTATTTACAAAATTAAATTTATACAATTCAAAAATTATTTATATATGACTAGAATTTGTGGATTTTGATTAACAATTAAAAATAAAATTTAACAATTACAATTTATAGTTAAAGAGTCTATATACAATTGATAAAAGTATAAATAATACGTGTACAATTTTAAAACATGATCTCTGGATCCACCACCTTGTCAATATGCAGACTTGATGACCAGAAATCTAAATATGATAATAACTTGAAAGAATGAATGATGGTATGAAAGACTCTTTAATGACACACAAATAAAAAATACAAATGACACAAAGAATTTTAATTGAATTTATGAAACTCAAATATTACAAACAAGCTCATCCCTTTCCCTTCAAGAAAGTGACATTACCACACCATTTGATTTTCAGTAGTCAAAAGTTCATGTGAGAACCCCTACATCCAAAACCAAATGTCTACCTGATAATGTTTTGAATTTAAAAATGCATGCTAATAAAAATAAATAAATGCTAAAATATATGTGTTTTAGCCACGCCACACATATTTCCTGAGAGGAGGTGAAATTTGAATTTGCCATTGAAACAACCAAGTTATGAACTGTTGAGTAAATGAGAACAAAAAACAATGATAAATATGAATAAAATTTAAAGAATTTTACAATATTATAACAAGATGAGTTTTTTCTTGAATTCTGCATCATGAGTGATATGACATTAGATTCAAAGTTTTTGCTTGGAAACTTGAATGCAAAGAAAGGAAAAAAAATAAAAACCTTTAATGAGTTTATGAGTTCACTTAAGAGATGTAAAGTCACTCATGATTCAGAGCTCAATGAAATTACTTGAAAAAAAGATTGAAAATGAATTTATAATTAAAAAATGAAATGAATTGTCTGTAAAATTGATTAAATATGTATGTTGACAAAGAAAGTCTAAAAATGTCACAGATACTTTGTAAATTAGTTAATCAATTTTGTATTTGCATGTATACAAAATTGTCTAAATGTTTGAATACAATTAAATATGTACAAATAATTTTTGTAACAAAATCAAAATTCTTTATGATAAATAGATAAATAAAACGAAAACATCAATATGAAAACATCAATATGAAATGATAATAAATTAGGGACACTAATACACAGTTTGAATGTATGAGTTAATACAATTTATAAATGAGTGGTTACATGTGAGTTTGATGAAAATGTGGTTGTAAATTTTTATGAAATCATAAGATCTCTGGTCCTTCTTGTCCATTCAAAAAAAATTATGAAATGCATTGCATGTGAATGAGACTGCTATTTCGGACTGCTAATTAAGGCTGCTGACAACTGACAAGGCTGCTTCACCAAACACCAATGTTGCAAGAAACGTTGTACCTAGGTAAAATCAAAATATTTTAGTATGCATGTAAAAATATAAAATAAAAATTTTGAGGTTAGTTTAATGAGGTTTTACTAAATTATTAGATTATGAGGTTTTTGAATAAAAATCTAAAAAGATTAAACTTTTAGTTAACTAAAATCTAGAAATCTAAAAAAAATGATTTTGATATGGTCAGTTAAATTTAATGTCAGTAGTCGGCCCCAACTTATGTAAAATTACAATACAAAAAGAAAATTTTTGACAAAATGAAATGTTGATATTGTGAAAATATAATATTAATCTCTTGTAAATATTTTATACAGTTAAGAAAAAAGAGTTAAGAAAAAATTTTTGAAGTGATGTCTTCCGCTGCAAATTTTGGAGTTGAAATTTTAAATGATCACATGTGCGCACCTGCGCGGAGATGAAAGAAAAAATCTTGTAGCAGAAGAAGGTGTATAAGAGAAGATGGCCGCCACTGAATATTTCCCCTCTTGAAATAAATTTTGAATATAATGGAACCATGTGTGCGCACCTGCGCAATGATGAGAACAAAAATTATGGATGCCGGCTTCTCTTTCTTCTTCTTCTTCTTCTTCCCAAAATAAATTTTTGAATGATTATGATGATTTTTAATGAAATTTAAAAATTTTTGAAAATTATTGGATTTTTAATCTTGAAAAAATTTGATGCTAAATTTGCTCTTTTTTTTTAAAATATTGCTTCTTGATTTTTTTTTTTTTTTTAATTATATGTCCATGTGCTTATTGCAAATAAATACACGTTCTTGTGATAGCGATTCTGCCGGCCATGAATAGCGTCCATGATAAAAATGAAAATTATGATGGTTTTTTTTTGTGTTGATTACAGCTGTTGATAACAATCACAATTTTTTCACTCCAGATTTTCAATATAATTACCACATAAACACAAAAAAGGTTTTCTTTTTTTTTGAGAAGAGCACAAGCACATGGCGTCGTACACAATGTATATTCGTTGCTCTTGTTTTTTGAGAAAAAAAGAGAAAAAAAAGTTCGCACGTTCACTTTATTTTTTATTTTTGCAAATGTCTGTGAAGAAAAAAGTTTTTGCAAATTAATGAGGTGCTCCCTATAAAGCGGCAAATCGTTGTTGTAAAAAAAATGAAAAAAGAAATTTTTACAACATTGAACTTTTTACGCCGGCCATGATGCACGCCGCGTGTTGATGGTATTACAATTTGCGATTTTTTTGAGAAAAAAAAAGAGCTTCACACGATCACTTATTCTTTTTTACGACGGGATGCCAGATGTTGACGCAGAGGATATTATACAAAGTAAATGAGCATACAATTATAATTTAGTTTGAAAATGTATTTATTGATACATTCTTGCATGTTATTTGCATGCTGGTGTACGACGTACTGAAGGGAACGCCGTTATAAAAGTTGGGGGGTCGACACGAGCGCTATTACATTTACAATACTACAAATACACTAAATTTATAACAAATATCTAGATTTAAAAAATTATCTTTTCGATATTTTTAGTTTTTCATAAATTGCAAATTCCAATTTTGTGCCCTTTTTTATCTTCTGAATATGTAAAATATTTTTTGAGTGTTACTTTATTATTTTCACTATCAATTTCAGCCATTATTTATTAATATTTAGATAATGTTTTTAAATATTGTTAAAAACACATTTTCTTTCTTCTTTCTTTAAAAGAATTAATTTTTTATAAAATAATTCCTAATTATAATTTATAAATATAAGATAAATACAAAAATAAATAATTTATAATTTAAAAATTTTAGAACTGGATATTTCAATATTTTCGATATCGATACGATATTGGCTTACGCGATATTTTTCGATATCGATACGATATTACTTAAAATATCGTATCGTATCTATATCGTGGAACTCTAAAATTTATGGGTTCGCAGACGCGTCAGATAAAGCTAATGGCGCTTGCACATAATTAAAAGTGACACATCATGGAAAGTCATTTGCTTCAAGCTAATTCAAAAGTCGTGCCACTAAAGCCAATTTTGACAATTCCTTAGTTAGAAATGAATGCGGCGCATATATTAACAAAATTAGCTGTAAAAGTACTTTTTTTTTTTTTTTTGCGTGGGAAGTGGAGAAATGCATTACGCATACTGTTCAGCATCCGAACTGACAGTTATGTGGGACTCGACCTACTTTGCCTATACCCACTAAAACTCCACTCCCTTCCTACCTTATGCGAGCCTATCCCGGGACCGTTTTCACATTACTTCAGGACAGGTTCAAGGCCATTTAGTTCTATTCATGAACTCCATCTTTTGACTTGCATCCACTGACTCGCCAGTCTGGTTAAGGACTCCGTCATTCCATCTGGTTGAAATTTCGTCTTTATGTACTGTCATCTTTAATAAAATATATGTTAGCTAAAAATATACGTTAATTCTCATTATCATCAAAAAGAAGGTTAATAAATAAATAAATAAATAAATATATATAAATAAATAAATAAAAATTATCCTACCATCTACTATTGCTTGCGGTATCAAGAGTAACTGCAGGGATGATAGTATGTTAGTACAACAGCTGCGGTCATCAGGATAACCGCAATACATCTTAATATTAGCCTATACCTTGGACTTCAGGTTTTTTGGTGCGGAGTATGTACTCCACGTACTGGCCAATTTCGGACCATACTTCTTGATTTTGAAGCATCAGGCCAACCACATTTTCAGGTGTGATTTGACCGATGTTAGCTTCTAATTGAAACTTTTTAGCAGCCCACCTATCGCATTTGAAGAATTTGTGTTCCGGCGTGTCGTCTTTGCCAGGACAGTATATACATTCCTTACTATTCATCTTCTGGATCCGAAAGAGGTAGGAGCAAAAAAGTCCATGTCCGCTTAGGAATTGGGTCAAAAAATAATTAATGTCCCCGTGCCCTCTATTTATCCAAGGTGATATCTCTCCTATCAACCTCTTGGTCCATTTGCTCTTCGCGTAGTCGGTCCAACGTTCCTGCCAATCGCTTAGGCTGATCTGGCGCGAAGTAGCCTTCGCGCGGTCAATACCTTCCCTCTCTTTGTTCAGATAGATATACTGTCTCTCAAGAGCCAGCAGGTCTATCGGGATTACCCCAGCAATGACTAGAGCTGCCTCCAACGACACTGTTCGATAGGCACAGGAGATTCGCAGGGCTCCTTGCCTCTGCACGCTCGTAAGCTTAGATGCATAAGTGACCTTCTTTATGCAGTCGGCCCATACTTCTGCACCATACAGTAGTATGGAGTGGGTTACCGACATAAGATGCCTACGCTTTCCGGTCTTAGGTCCGCACGTATTTCTCATGAGCCTGCTTAGCGCAGCAGTCAGCCTGGCAGCCTTCTCCGTGCTTCTCAGAATCTGTGCCTTAAACGTCAGCTTCGTGTCCAGCAGCACTCCCAAATACTTTAAGTGTTCCTTCGTTTCTATCCTATCCTCCCCAATACATATTGGGATAATAGTATCAATATACTTAGGGGTGAATAGGACAATCTCAATCTTCGCCGTTGCAAGCTTTAGGCCGTGGTCTTCCATCCAGTAATTTACCCCATGCATTGCCTGATTCAGTTTCTCCTCGGCAATTTTTTCATTTTTTGCCTTAATTACTAGGACCAGGTCGTCCGCGTAGCCTACAGTAAAAGTGTCAGCCGGCATCAGTAGCCTTAGTACCTGATCGTACATGATGTTCCATAGATCTGGTCCAAGGACCGATCCTTGAACTGCACCTACAGTTACTTTCCTCACTCTTGTTCCTTGTGCAGTTTCAAAGATTATTTCCCGATCACTCAGGTAGCTGCTGATTATTCTTCGCAGGTATTTTGGCACCTGGAAGTTCCTGAGTCCCTCTATGAAGTCGCTCCACCTTGCTGAGTTAAAGGCATTTTTTACATCGAGGGTCACTAATAGCGTGATCTTTCTCGAATAGTGATTACCAGTCTGTGCGTTGTCAATGGCCCGAACAATACTGCTTATTGCATCGATTGTTGACTTCCCTCGGCGAAATCCGTATTGACTAGGAGAGAGATCTCCCGCAGTTTCTACGGCCCTCAGTATCCTTGGCTGTAGCATCTTTTCGTAATTTTTGCCGGCTGTATCGAGTAATCCTAGAGGACGCCAAGAGTTTGGCAGTCTAGGGTCCCCTTTGCCCTTACTGATAAGGATCAGTCTTGCTCTTTTCCAGAGCTTACTGAAGATGCCTGCACGTGCACAAGTATTGTACATACATAAGATGAGTTTTGGGCATTCGTGCGCAGCTATCTTCAGTATCTCCGTAGGTATCCCATCAGGACCTGGTGCCTTACCGTTCTTGAGAGAGTCCACCGCTGTGAAGAGTTCCTCCTCCGTAAATTCGGGGAAAGCCTCATCATTTTCACCCAAGTCATTTTCCTCCTCCCTCTCCGGGTGGGTAGGGAAAAGTCCGTCAACTATAAGCCTAACCTCGTCTTCGTTCATAACACCACTTGCGGAAAGAGCACCGATTCTCTTGGTGAATATCTTGTACCCAAGACCCCATTATCAACCTCGCTACACAAAGCTATCTCGCATGCTCTTTTGCTTCTCCTAACAGCAATTCTCAGCTTTTTCTTGGCCTGCTTATGCTCTGCCATCAGCTCAGCAGCGTCTGTTCTGTTCCTTGCTCGTGTTGCTCTTCTTCTTGTAGTTAAGCTTTCACTCCTTAGACGATCTATTTCAGCATTCCACCAGTAGGCTGGTGGTCTTCCATCACGGGTCCGTTTTTTTGGCATGGCTTTGTTACATGCTTTTTCCAGCAGCGTCATGATTCCCTTAACTATATCTTCTGCATCGTCAGTATTTCCTGGTCTAATTGCTTTCCCTAGGATAGCAGTCTCTCCTCTTCTAAGCGTGTTCACCAAAATTTCGCGGTTTAACCGCTTGATGTTCCATCCGCAGCATTTCTGTGCTTCGTCTCTTCGTGTCAGCAGCCGCTCATCATGCACCTCAAAAGAAATATATTGGTGGTCGCTCGCTGAGAAGTCCTCTAGTACTTGCCAATCAGTAATCCTGGCAGCCAAATTTTCTGTTCCAAACGATATATCTGGGATGGTCTGTCCGTAGCCTGGCCTTCTGAAAGTAGTAGTGTTACCTACGTTTAGCACAGCCAAATTGAGCCTGGCAGATAGGTCAAGTATGTCCTCTCCTCTTGCATCCGTTTCTGACATACCCCACTCTGGAGCTCTCGCGTTGAAATCGCCTGCCATTACAATTTCACCAGTCATATCCCTTATGGCATCTTCCAAACTATTCATTTTCCTCAGAGTGTCCTCCCTAAGCTCATTTGGCGTTAAGTACACGCTTATGTAGGTAACACCATTTGTTTTAATCCAGACAAAGCCTCTGCCAGCGCCTTTTTCCTGTACTAGAACCTTTCTTAGATTCACTACCCAGATTGCCGCAGTACCCAACTCATCCGTAAACCTGTTCAGAGAGCTTGGTCGGACTCCTTGCTCACTTATGATGAGGAGGTCTGCCGACTTTTCTCTAGCAAGTTGATATATAATGTCTCTTGCTAGGGGGCTTCGCCGCACATTACCTTGAAGCACCTTTAACATTATTCGACTTGCTAGCGTCTGCGCCGCTTCTTAATTTCAACAGAGCCCTCCGTAGCGCTTCACACTTTGCTTTCCCAAGGTCGTGCTTCAACTCTTTGCCTTTTAGCCCAAGGTCCAAGCATAGCATGCACCTTGCCTTCGCTGTGCAGTCAGTTGCCTTATGTCCTTCTTCTCCGCATTTGTAGCATTTCGCTCTCCTGTCTGGACCATTGCATTTTGTAGCAAAATGGCCATAACGTAGGCATTTAAAACAACGGGTTAATGGGGTTTTTAGCCTTACCCTACAGTTCATCCATCCTATTTTGATACGTTCCATGCGGACCAATTTGAAGGCGGTTCTTTCATCGAGGTCAACGTAAGCAGCTCTCTGTTCTCTTGCGTTGCTCTTAGAAATAGTCACCCTTGCTATCTCAGTATGTTCTTCTTTGCTTTTAATGGCATTTAGAACGTCTATTGACTGGGTGAGACAGTCCAAGTCAAGTATTTGTATAACTCGTTTAGGAGCAAGATCCCTAACCCTGGCCTCCTCACCCAATACTCTTCTTACTTCTTGAGAGAAGGAACCTATTTTATCACTAGGTTCCTTCAGCTCAACCAGGACATCGCCCGTCTTCGTCTTTCGCACCGATCTTGTTTTTGCGCCAAGTTCTTCAGGTTGCACCTGAGACCTTAAAGTTCCCAAGACGTCAGCATATGTTCTACCTGTAGGCAGTTTAATAGCTACAGCTCGCTCCCGTTTTCTTGGGATTGTCTTCTTTTGCGTAGCTACTGGCCACTTTTTGTTTCCGTCCTTACCTCTCTTACCTTCTTTTTTTCCCCTTTTTCCTCTTCTTCCTTTTATTTACAGCCGTTTGAAAAGGTTCGTTATTACGGTCCGTATCATGCGTTGTATTATTTCCACCCGGGGTGCTCTGCTGTGTTTCAGGCTGTATCTGCAACTGAGTATAGGTATTGTTCTCATGGGTCGCTATATCTACCATCATTACTGAGCAGCTACGAATCTTTTGAGGTGATTTTCCCGCAGCAGTTCTCTTAGCATGTTCGCTTCCTAGCCCTGCAGTCTCAGCGTTTTCGCTTCGCTTTCTTTTCTTTAGCACTGAGCCTGTTATATGTTTTTTAAATAACTGCTCAATTCGATTTTTCTCCTTAACTTGCTGATCTCTTATTGCTTTGAGAGCAGTGACTTTGTCCTTCATATCATTTATACCATTCTTTACAACAGCGGCTATGCTTTGCTGCTTGAAAGTCATGTGATGTGTCATCTCGCCTATCTTTTCTTCCATTAGATCAAGGATACTCTTGACGGCATTATGGTTTTCATCCATGCGTTGTAGACGTCTAGCAAGTTCAGTGTTCTCATAGAGCACTTGGACTGTCTCAGCATCGCCATCCTTATCTTCTAGGTTCACTTCATTGCTTTTATATACATTTATGTTAGACATTTTGAATGTAATAAAATTCGTCACTCTATGTGCAACGGCCTCCTTCGACCCCTCACATTCTGGGCAGCTGACATGCAGACTGGTTGCATCACAGAGGATATAGCTGACGGTATGAACTTGCACTACCTTGCTCCTCTCATTCCGACACGAAAAAAAGCATAATTCGCTTTGGAAATTTAGAGTCGTCCAGCAGCTTGGGTACATACCGGCAGCATCGCCAAGCCGTTAATGATGGGCTCCGGCTGCAGAGAACCCCACCTCCCGTCTTGCGTCAGCAGAGGCCAAAGATGGTTCAGGTTGCTCGGCACGCAACCAGACAGCTCGCTTCCCCATCCAGGATCCTCTTTTGGCACTTACGGGTCATGCCGCATGGCATACTGTCCATACTGTGCATGTGTGTAGACACACACATTAAACATGTGTATGCAAACACACATGTCCAGCACGGGCAGACACACGGCGGAGGATTTTAGAGTTTCCTCAAACACAGCTAGAGTTCCTTGGGTTTGCCACACCCATCCAGGAAGGCCGAAGTCTTCCTGGCCCCGAGGCTTACCTTCACACATTACTAAACCAGAAAATATTAACCTCCAGTCATAGTTTAGCGGGACCCGCAACTAACCATTAATCGGCTGCGTCGCTGTGCTCAAGGTGGAAATCTGCCATGCTAAGAGCCACATACATAAGGCCTAAGGTGACCCCGCATATGGCTTAAATAACACTTAAATTTGGAGAAGACCTTGGGGCCCCTTTTGGTGTGCCGATTCCTCAGAGATACTAATGGATAGCAAGCTGCAGTAGCACATTCATTAAGGATGCACAGGGGAAAAGCAAGGCATAGACCCGATTTATAGGGCAGCCTCAGTTATTCCAGAGAGCTATAAGCTATCTGCGGCATACTCAATGAAAGTGCATTGGGTTAGCAATGTGCGTATCCCACAGAGAAAAGCAAGGCATAGGACCCGTTTATAGGGCAGCCTCAGTTATTCCAGAAAGCTATGTCCAGTATCTCTGATTCTAGTTCAACCTGAATAAGGCGGCCTGGACTACCTTCCTCCTTCCTCAACCTTATGAGGCTCCGGGCTTAGGACCGGTATAGCGGAGTTAGCTGTAAAAGTACTTAGAGCTGTGAAGGAAATAGGGGATTTACCCATATAAAACACCCATCTAAACACACCCATATACCAAAAATTAATTTCAAACCACCCTACCATATTTATACTAAATCGATAACTATTTTTAGACTGATCAGACATAAAAAGCTCCTCTATAATAACGGACCCAACCCTAATTATATCATAAAACATATAGTATATTACTCACCCTCCGTAGACATGCAAAAGTAACGCACCCTCAGTAGACATGCAAAGTAGCACTCCCTTTGTAGACAGTCAAAGATCAGACTCTCTAGACAGTCATGCAAGATTAATATAAATACACCCTAAATACAGACACGCAACAACAATAAAACGCACCCTTAAAATACACCCTTAATAGTCATAAAACTAAGTTAATTAAAAAGCTCACCATCCTTAAAATACATAAAAATCAATATCTCATACAAAATGGAATCTAGCAACTGACCTATAAGCTTTCAAAATCCCACTTAGCAACCAATCAAAAACTAGGCGGAGACTTAAAACCCAGCCTTAGGAAAATATTGTCACTCCTACCAGAAAGGGTATATAAAGCGTGTTTCAGGATGACTGGGCTCTCTTACGTTGGGTGCTTACGTTTAACACTTAAGTTTGGCTCTTGTTATCGGGCTCTTACATAGTATTTTCTCTTTATCCCAGTAGTGTGTAATAGTCTTCCTCGATATCTATTTATCGTGATTAAAGTATAATATCAATAATACTTGTTAATTTATTTCGCTGCCTACCTTTCATATCCGAAAAATACCAATAAAGGTCCGAGAGTACCTTGTAATCGCCAACAAAAGTGAAAGCCGAACAACATCAAGAAATCAACGATATACCACAAATTTCGATATTTTGGTCCCTTACTAAGATTCGTAACAAGTGGTTCCGGTACTTCGGGACTCGGTTGGATTTGAAGGTATTTAAAGCAGAGGAAAAAGCTTATTACGTCAAAAGCAAGGATTGTGGACTCAAGTTGTTCAAGAGAACTACTCCAGTGAAGGACTTTGTCGATTTCAGCAAACCTAAGCAAAAGGAGCCCTCTATAGAACGGCACATCTGAGCTTTAATGGATATCCGGAGCTTCGTAGTAATCACTGTGTAAGAGATAAGTATAAAATTATTTTATATTTTTATTTCTCTACACTGATTTACTATTACATGTTATTACACATTACTAATAGAAGTATATATTGAAAGTACTTTTGAGATAATATAGAAAATATCATTTTTAAAAAAATTTTTACCAGGGATTAAAATTATATAAATCAACTAAAATATTAATATTTGAATAAAAAAAATATATAAATTATAGTTACTTGAAGGGAAGCATATAAAATATTTCTATACAAAGATTACGAAAATTATTTATCAAAAATATATTTATAAAATTTTACATAATAAATTTGAATCATAATTCAATAAATAAATCATGGCAAATAGTAAGGATTGGAGGGAACAACCAGAAATGTTTGGTGATGATACTAGCCCTGATACGGTTTTAACAACCGCAAAGAATCTACTTAATCCCGATTATACAAATGCTGACCATATTGTTATATCTGATAATACATTTCAACAAATAACTCAAAATGCCACTAACGGGACAAGGCAAAAAAATAATATTTTACGTAAGCCAAAATTAAATTTAGATAAGAAAAATTGGCAGTTTGATGATGATATTTTACATAATAATATTGAAGAGCACACAAAAAAGGATGAATGTGGGGTTGCAGGATTAAAGAAAAGTTGGGAGGATTATCTGGCAGCATTTGACTTAAATGATCTTGATTTAGAACCATTAAGAACCCCAGTTAGGAAAAATCTAAGAATGAGAAGTAATTTATTATCCTTTAAAGATGCGATTAATTTTATTTCTGACTATGAGGGTCAGCATCATAATCTTTACGCGTTTTGTAAATCCTTGGAAAACTTATTATTATCATATGGCCCTGAGAGTGAACAACACATTCTACAAATTCTTCCAAGAAAATTAAAAGGTAAGGCAGGTCGAATCTTTGGAGGTTCAGTCCTTAGCTATGACTCTCTCGCAGATTTTATAAAAGCTCTTAAATTACAATTTGGGGCTATGCAAGATGGGGATACGGTAAAATCTAAACTAAGAAGCATATTTCAATATAAAAATGAACCAGTAGAAGATTATGCAATTAGAGTACAAATGCTAGAGCAAAAACTGATGATTATTTATGAAGCTTCTACTGATTTAGACAACCACGAAAAACAAAGATGTAAAGAAAAAATTAAGAAGGAAGCATTGGATTGTTTCTTGTATGGTCTTCGAGATCCACCAGAACATAGAATTTTGGCTAGAAATCCAAAAACGTTAGCAGAAGCAGTTAATTTTGCTATAAAATTAGAAGGACGAGATCAAGCTGTTAAGGGCCAAGATGGAATGGCTTACGATAGACTAAAAAAATCTTATGTTTACAAGAAAAATAATAATTATGACTCTGATGAAGATGAAGAGGAACTAAAAGAATATATGGTAAGAGCGGCTATGGCAGCAAAAGTAAATTGCAGTATTTGTAAATCATTATTACATGATTCTAAAAATTGTCCTACTAAAGCAATAAATATAGCACCATGTTCGCTTTGTAATTCAACACAGCATGAGACAAACAAATGTTTACGTTTGCCGCAACTTCTCGAAGCTTTACAAATCATAAACAACGAACAAAATAATTTACAAGGCAATCCCGGATGGAATGATAATTATACGCGAAATATGAATATGAATTTATCTAATCCATATTATAGAGCAAAATATTACGTGCCTGGTTTTCCAAATAATAGGAACTTTAATACTTTTAGATACAATAATTTTAGGAATTTTAATGCAAACAGAGATTTTTCTCGACAATATGAAAATAGAAACGAGACACCCCGATTTAATGCTAATAATGTACGTAATAATGATTTCAATAGAAATAATTTTAATCGTAATAATAATGGACGTAATAATAATAATTTTAGACCTATGAGATATGAACAACGCAATTTTAATAATTCAAATTATAATAACCAAAGAAATTATTCACCAAACAGAAATTATCAAAATCAGAATCGATACGAAAATAACTCGTTTGAAAATCGTAACTTTAATAATAATAGAAATAATCAAAGATTTTCTGATGGCACAAATGATCAACATTTACAAAATGACAAGAATAATTTAAACTAAATTCGGGCCCAATTCTGGGTGGAATTGGGCAAAACGATTTAAACAATATTAATATTAACGATTATAATATTGAAAAGTTTAAAGTAAAAGCTCAAAATTTTAATACAAAAAAATCTAATATAATACAAGAACCATACAATACTAAATTAATCAATAACCAAGAAAAAGCTCTAAATTATACTACTGAAAATTATAAAATTTTAAGGACACACCCCTATAATATTAACAATCGACAAAGCCCTTTGGCGAATAATTCCATTATAATAAAAAGACTACCTTCAAAAGAAAAAGGGGATAAGCTTCCCCCTTATAATAATATAGAGTCACGCCTTAGCAACGGTAAAGATAATAAAAATCCCCCTTACAATAATATAGAAAACAAAGGGTCACGCAATAATAACGATAAAGATAATATAAACTCCCCTCATAACAATATAGAAAATAATGAGTCACGCAATAGCAACCCTAAAAATAATAAAAATCCCCCTAGTAATAAAAGTGGTTCGATAATTAAGAAAAACGATAGCGTTTGTACGAACGAAAAAATTTTAATCAATAATTCCGAGGCTGCGCAGGGCTATACTGATATTTTTAATAAGGTTAATGACAAGACTAAGGAAAGTAAAGCTCTATTTGAGAATATCGCGGTTAAACAAGAACAAAGAGAAATTATTAATAAACTATATAATAATATTGATAATAAAGAAGCTTTAATCAATAGTCCTGATAATAATTATTTTCAAGCATCATTTTCTGATAATAAAAAAGAAAATAATACTGATATTTCTTCTAATTTAACTCAACAAAATATTGTAACTAAAAAAGTAATGTTATCTAATTCAAAAAGAATACCTCCGATCATTACACTCACTAGCCCTAATTTAATTTCTGGAAAAGCTGATTTTTTTATAGATACAGGTTCTCAAGTAAGTTTAATCAAAAGATCTGCCCTTAAAGATTCAACTTTTATTGATAAAAATTCAATACTAAGAATATGCAGTATTACAAATGACTATGAATATACCAAGGGCGAGGTGGTAATTTTCCTTAATAATTTACCATGTAAGTTACATATTATTGATGATATTTTTTGTATGGATACACCAGGCCTTTTAGGTTTAGATATTTTAGAAAAATATAATGGTAATATTGACATTGCTAATATGCAAATGAAATTAGGACCACTTTCTATACCATTTCGAGAAAAAGAAAAATACAACCACAAATTATATATGCAAATATTTTAAACCCTGATGTAAAGGAAGGTTTCTTACCTAGACAGAATATCCATCCAAAAATTTTCTTAGGGGAAGCTTTGGTAAAAAATGAAAATGGTAAAGCTTTAGTTATGTGTATAAATACTTCGAATGATGTAATTAAAATCGATACACCTTTGGTAAAAATAGAACAATTTGATCAAAATCAGGAAATAAATAATGGAGCACATCTTATTAATGATAAAATTGAGCAAAATTTAGAAAGAGAACAATTAGTGAATACCATTTTTGACTTACTGTACAAAAAGGATTTAAACGAAGAAGAAATAGATCAGATACATGGACTTATAGAAAAATTTGCTGAAATTTTTTATGTTGAGGGAAGACCTTTTACGAGTACTCATTTAATTGAACATGAAATTAATGTGACTTCAGAAGTACCTATCAAATGTAGGCAATACCGTCAGCCTCAGGCTGCGCAAGAAGCTTTAGAGAAAAACATTAAAAAATATTTGGATTTAGGTATTATTGAAAAATCAGTTAGTCCTTGGAGCTCGCCTATATGGGCGATTCCAAGAAAAGCAACAAAAGATGGAGAACAAAGATGGAGAATAGTTGCAGATTTTCGTGAATTAAATAAGATCACTTTAGATGAAGTTTACCCGTTAATTCAGCCTTATGACATCTTAGATTCCGCGTCTTCAGCGTTTTATATCTCAACTATTGACGCGGCTCTCGCTTTTTTTCAAATTCCTCTAGCACCATCTAGTAGAAAATATACATCTTTTAATGCCCCAGGCGGTTCATTTTGTTTTTCTCGTATGCCAATGGGCTTTAAGACAAGCAGTCAGACATGGTGTAGACTTATGGATATGGTATTTAGTGGACTATTAGGACATGGAGTTTTTGTATACCTGGACGACATTATTATTTATGCTAAGTCGCTCGAAGAACATCTGAAACTATGTACTGAAGTTTTTGAACGAATTAAGAATGCTAATTTATTATTAGATCCTAAGAAATGCCTTTTATTAAGACGTGAAGCCCAAATACTCGGTCATATTGTGGGCTCAAATCAATTAAAACCTAATCCAGAAAAGATTTCTGCGGTTAAAGATTTTCCTATTCCTAATACGTTAAAGAAATTAAGAAGTTTTTTAGGATTATGCAGCTATTATAGAAGATTCATAAAAAACTTTTCTATTATAGCTAAACCACTTTCAGATCTCTTAAAAAAAGATCAGAAATTTATCTGGGGTGACGAACAACATAAAGCTTTTGAAACTTTAAAAGATAAACTTTGCTCTGATCCAGTTCTAACAACTCCTGACTATACCAGACGGTTTGTGATAACAACTGACTCTTCAGATTTTGGCCTGGGCGCCGTATTAGAACAATTAGATGATGATAATAAACCTCGAGTTATTGCTTATGCATCAAGACTATTAAAAAAGTCGGAACTGGCTCTTTTAACTTATTTGAAAGAATTATCTGCTATTCTTTTCGGTATAACCCAATTTAGACCATATGTTTTCGGTCGACATTTCACTATTTATACGGATCATCTTCCACTTACTTTTATTAAGAAACAGAGGCACACAACGTTAACCGCTTGCAATTTAGCGTCAAAATTATCTGGATACAATTGTGATATTGTATATAAATCCGGCAGGACAAATTTGGTAGCTGATGCTTTATCGAGAAATGTTCCATTGAAGGAAAACCAAGAAGATCCTGAAATGCCAAGACTTGAATTACTTAAAAAAGCAGAAAAATCTGACGATAATGATTCAGCGTCATCAGTTAGTACTGATTTTCAAATTAGAAAATTAAGAGCCACGAGAAAACATGGTAATAATAAACAGATTTGGGAAGATGATGATTCCTCTGAAGATGAAACCTATATACCGAAAAAGTTCAAAATAAACGAACATAACAATAACTCTAGAATAACTAGAAGTAAGCAAAAACAGAGACTAAATGAACAAAATAAAAACATAGATATCATTAAAAGTACGAATTCCAATAATAAAAAAATTGGTCAAACGAGTAGAAATGTTTCTAAGAAAACGATAAAACATTCCCCAGAAAGAGTTATCAGAAAACATAATGTAATTGAATTAAATGACCTGGTTAAACTTAAGGAACCAAAAATAATTTTAAAACCTTTGCCTAAAGAGTTAGTTCAAACTAAATTAAAACAGCAGGATTATAAACTAAAAAATGATCAAATAATAAATGAAAAACAGAAACCTTTCATGTTAAAAGAACCAAAATTAATTTTGGAAAGATTACCTGAAAATAATTCATTGCATGTTGGAGTTAAGCATAAACCTATTATGTTAAAAGAACCGAAAATAATTTTAAATCGATTACCTGAAGATGAGTTATTAAGTTCCCCCAAGAAACATGCGAAAATAATTGAAAATAATCAGAATTTGCTAAGAACAAAACAGAAACCACCGATGGTTTTATATAAACCCTTAAATAAACCGATCAATTACAAAGAACCTGAAATAATATTAGAACGTTTAAGAAATAAAAATACGAAGAATAAATCTTATAATAATATTTTAAATAATGAAATTCAAGAAGCTAACAAAGATGAAAATAATGAAACGGAACCTTATTTTCAACTACTTTTCCCAGAGGAAACTAATTTATTCCATAAAGGTACTTATGATGTGATTATTAAAAGTGAGAAGAATAATGATGATGAAATAATAAATATAGAATTAAAAACACATAAGAGTGACAGTATTACCCAAAATAATAATAATAAGTTTAGAGATATATATCCAAATAGAAAAATCATAGCTAATAATAATAAAAATTTAAGTACTAGAAATATAAATAATTTAGTAAATAAAAATGAAACGTATAAGAAAAAAGTTATAATTAACGAAAATAATAATAAAAAATTAATATATAATAAAGAAATTGATGATTTAATTGATGACAATCAAAATAATGAAAGCTATGATATGGATATTGATGAAATTAATCTTGATAATGAAATTTACTTTCCATGGTACGTCCAAACAGATTGCTGTGCCGAAAACACGAATTTGGTGAGGTATACTAAAGTAAATAATACAGGTGATTGTTTATTTCATAGCCTAATAATTTTAACGGGCCTAAACTTAGATAGTCAAGAATTGCGGGATATATTAAAGCGAAGCGATACGTTACAATTTTGTGAAAAACCAGAAGAAACCTTTTCTATATTAAATTCAGAATCAGAATGGGGTAATAATGATGTTATATATATATTTTCTCAAGAGTTAAACCAAAATATATGCATACATATTTATGATTCGAAAGTTAATGAAAATAGTGAAATTAAAATAACTTATGCTCATTTTAAAGCTAATGATAGTAATGACTATATTCACCTACACTTAAAGTCAAGCCATTATACTCCTTTGTTAAAAATTGAAGAGATAGACAATTATGATATGGATCCAAACTTTAAAGATTTAATACGAAACATATCGTCTAATATTATTACTAATTCTAGAACGTCCGATGTACATCAAGATATTTATAATGAAATAAGACCCCGAAGGAAACCACCATGGCCAGATAAAAATGAAATTCTATGATCTATGAAAATATCTAATAGCCATCCCTACTTAGGTTTCAAAAATTTAGTTTTCTGTATAACTGCAGATATTTATCCTACTGAAGTTTTATCTACTTTAGCAGAAAGACAATATTTAAATATTCCAGATTTAAAGAAACAAAAACCAGAAGTAGGGGAAGTAACTATAATCGAATATAAAAATAGGAAATTAATTGCATTAACGATAAAACCATACTTAGATACTAACAATTTAAAAGTTGACTTAGATAAATGTTTAAAAACTTTAGTTTAATTAATTGATAAATTCCAAATTAAAGAAATTGAGGTTATAAGAGACTTAGATATGATGACACAACTCCAAGTATTTAAATTTATTGAAGCATTAAATACTGTTTTTGATGGTAAAATTTTAAAAGCAACCTTTTATAATGATAATCTAAAACTTCCACCTACTGAGGAGAGATATAAAATTATAAAACAATTTCACTGTAATACAATTGGTGCACATTACGGTATGACCAAAACGTATCAAAGAATTGCTCAGGAATTTTATTGCAAACACATGAGACAAGAAATATATCATTTTGTTAAATGTTGCCAAGATTGTCAAAAGACAAAAATTAACAGATCCAAAGTTCATATGGCTATGTGTATAACTGATACTCCTGCTAGAGCTTTTGATAAAATCTCTATTGATTTAGTCGGAAAAATGAAGCCATCTAACGGTTTTTGTTGGATATTAACAATTATTGATTTATTAACTAAATGGTTTATAGCCGTACCGATTAAAAATGCAACGGCTTATGAAGTTGCTAAAGCACTTGTAGATAATGTAATTACTCAATTTGGCCCACCAAAAGCAATTTTAAGTGATTTAGGTAGTCAGTTTCAATCTAGAGTAATGAAAGCATTTGCGGATATTTTTCACATTGAAAAACTGAAGACAACAGCATATCACCCGCAATCTTCTAGTAGTATTGAGAGAACTCACGGTCCTCTTACAGATTTTTTACGTCAATTCGTTGGAGAAAGAGGTAATTGGAGTGATTATTTAAAATTAGCGACACACGCACATAACACAGCTGTACATGAATCATTAAATATGACTCCATTTGAACTGGTTTATTGCTTCAAAGCTAGAACACCATCGAGTTTCGAACCCAAGGAAAAATTACAGACGTATGGAGACTATTTTGTTGACTTAGCAGAGAATCTAACTGAGGCACAAACTATAGCAGGATTAAACTCAATTCAAAGTAAATATAAAAGTAAATTTTACTATGACAGGACACGAAGGGCTAGCCATTTTCATGAAGGAGAGATGGTTTATATAATTAACCATAGGAAAATCAACAAAAAAATGAGAACGTGTTTCTTAGGACCTTTTGAAATTTTAGAAGTCTTTCCAGAAAGTAATAATGTTAGAATTCAAAATAATAACCTGAAGAAGACCATTCACATGGACCAATTACGACGAGCGTATGAATTTATGGGAGAAAAAGATATAGTGATTGGTCGTGCTAATAAAAATTTAACTAGTTAGATTTGAATATTTAAAATAAGTATTAAAATAATTTTTTTTTGTCTCTTTGAAGTTTGCTAAACATTTGAATACTTGCATCTTATTTTTCTTTTTCTCTTTATGAAAGCTTATTTTAAAAAAGATAGATTTAAATAAAATAATACAATTAAAATAATATAATGGTTGGTAAAAATTAATAAATAACTTAATAAATATAAAAATAGAAAAATAAACTTACTTACTTTTATAAGAAAATATTAATAAATATATATGTGCTTTAAGATTGATATATAATATACTTTTCTTTAATAAAAATATCTTTAGTTAGGTACGTACAAAAATTAATTAATTAATTATATAATTAATTAATTAATTTTTTTTTTATAGACCAGATAACGCACAAACACTTTTAGAGCCTTGTAAATATATAGATAAGTTGTGCGTTATTAAATAGATTTTACGAATATATCAATATAATTAGGCGTCCATATATATATGGAAAGTTGTTAAGATTCATAAATTAGTAGTACAGAAAATACTTAGTCAATAAATATCTGAATAACACAAGTTTTATCCAGGGATTAGTATTATATTAAATGTAAAATTTGATGATTTTTCTTAATATACAAACCTGTAATGTAAGGGTTTTTAGCATTGAAACATTTTCCTTTTGAACAGTTCTTCATGAAGTACGGGATTTTAAAAATTTTTACACATAGACTACCATTTGATAACAAAAGAATACAAATTTTTTTTTCTCTTTGGTTTATATATTGACAAATTTATAAATTTAATACATAAAAGATTATTTCAGACTAGACAACGTTATCATTACACTTAATAATTTCTATCACATATAGTTACACATATTAAGCACAACATCTTTGGTTTATTATGACACATATTAAAATATATTATACCTAAATTACTAATTAAATTCAATTATTAATTAAATCTCGTTTACGGACAAATCTAAGTCAGTTTCAGTATTCCTGACCCAACTATTTTCTTCTATATGGAAGTAGCGACAACGGTCTTTTTGAATTGTGTATAAATTACGAATTTCGGCAGGAACACCGTGATCTATTAGGTTAAATAAACATAAATTATTAATTTGGTATGGGTAAACTACTCTTTTAAGAGGCATTTCGCAGTAAAATTCAATCAAATGATCGAAAGGTTTTTGTTTTACTTCGGGTAATATAAGTTTGAGATACCGTCGCGTGTAACTGGATATAGTCTGACCAATAAATTTGTCACATCTTATTACTCGACTCAGATGTGGAAGAACCCCGAATAGATGAAATAAAGCTAATTCTGGAAATGGCACGTAAGATACATCTAAAAACTCTAATTCTTTTAATTCATATATACAAATATAGGACACGTTTAAAAATGCTACGGATAAATTTTTTAAACAAGACAACCGATTCAATTCTAGTAAACTATGATGGGATAATTCTATGCATGCACTTATATCCAAAGTATCCAACATATACATTGAATAACATATACCAGTAAGCCCTTCATCGGTTAGGTTACAATTAGGAATCTTTAAAGTAGTTATAAATCTAAAATTAGCAATAGGCGCGAATGAATCGGTTTTAATGTTGAAAGGGTAGCCAATATCCGTGGTAGATGATTTAAGTCGCAATTGAGTTATGTTACTATCATTTAATGCTATATGCACAGTTCCACGTATTTCCGCATTTTCAAAACATTGCTTTGCCAAAATGAAATATTGCCTAGACAACTGATGCTCATTTTTCGGCATGGAAAAATTATATAAAGATATTTTTTTGATATTCATATCAGTTAAGAATATATAAAACCAAGAATGGTAATTTACGTCTACACAATGAAGGGACAATTCAGTAAAGCACGTAGCATGTTTAATAAGTGACTTTGCATGCCTTTCTTGAAAAATTAAATGGCCAAGGTCTATAGAATATATATTTTTATATCGATTAAGACAACGATTTAACATATCGGACCATCCGTCATTATCATCATCTATATTGAAAATTATTCGAGTTATCTTTGGTAAATTATAAACTACTTCCAACATATCTAAAAAAGATAAATCACTTAATGACAAACATATATTACTACCATTAACACATATAGAACTTCTATCATCTACAAAAATTATTTGGTCTATTTTTGTTTTCTGTTCATATGTCAAATCTGATAAGAATTTATTTGCTGTAAGACTCATTATCTCTTTACTTTTATATATATATATATACATTTATTCTGGGGCACCTTTGTCCTATGAAATTAAGACGGCTCTAACGTTTTCCTGTTATAGAAACCTAAAAATAGCGACGTGCGTAATTTTAGTGAAATTTTGACTAGGATTATAGTGCTTCACATACAGTTTACTTTCCAATAAAATCAAATAGAAATTGGACAAATTAATAATTAATAAATTATAAATAAATAAACAATCTATTTTTATAGTATTATGTTTCGTTAAAAGAATAAATTTGTATTTTATTACGTTATTTCATAGTGTACATTTAATTTTTTTTTTCATGCAATGGTTGTGATACAATGTTTTACTATGAACATTTTATTAATTTGTTTATATTACAACATTTATGTTTTGTTGAAACAACTTGACATATTAATTATTGTATATTTATAGAATCTCATTTTATGACAAATTATGGTGTTATCCTAAATTTCCAAATGCCATCTATCAGAGAATATAACGTTTGCTGTCCAAAATGCATTCCTACGACACGTTTCATATCTGGAGGATTTTGTTCTTCCAAAGCATAGTGAAAATATATGTCTTTAATGGAAATATTTTTCTTCGTTATAGTTTTTATTAGTGATAGGTCACCGTAAACCGATACAGGGTTATCTACAGTGCGAAACGAAAGCATGGATTTGGTTTGACATAAATAAAATTCCAATTCCTTTTCGAATTTTGTCATTCCACAGAAATTTATGATTATTCTCAAATTTGGTAATTGATATATTAATCGCATTATATCTACTGTATAAATGCTGACATAACTGACATCAATATAAGTCAGAAAAGTTAACAAATTTAGGTGTCTATGAGTAATTGGCAAATATGCCGCTGATAGGCATTCTAATAATTTTAAATTCTTCAGCTCATATAGAACTGCTGAACTCAAATTAAGATTACCACTAATATCTAAAGTTTGTAAATTAAGCATTGAGGTACATATAGTTTGGAATGAATTGTCATTCAAGTCAGCATAGGGAAGTTTTAAGCAAGTTAAATGTATTAATGTACTCATATTGCGATTACAGTGTTCAAAAAATGAATAAGGCATTTTAGGGAGGGAATATAAATTTAATCGATGTAAAGTATTAGGATTCATAGTAAAAGCAGTATGCGATATTAGCCCTCGTATAGTCAACTCTGTAAAGTCACAATTTTCCAATGCAAAACTACTTTCATACATACGACCTTCATTCCATCGAACCGAAAACCTTTCTATTCGTAAACACTGTATGTTCATGTCTGCAAAAAAAGCAGATAACCATATCTCATATCCTTGTTCCACACAGTGTATTGTCATCCTTTTCAAGGTTTCATACCGTACACGCAAATAAAATTGGTGCAAAGCTAGGAATACTAAACGACCAAATATCAACTCTTCTAGTCTTGTAAAACTGTTAATACAGGTATATAGTATAGGAGTCCATTTAGAATCATCGATATAAATATCAAATTCTAGTTTGGTCACTGAGATCATTAGTTTTATTATTTCTTCATAAGCTAATATTTCTAATGGATTCTTTGATAGGACCATAGATTTTTCATTTATGTTAACTATATTTTTATTATCATTAATGGTTAAAGTTTCGATCTGAGACCAAATAGGATCTTCCAAGGCGACCTCTCGCGTTAAAGCTATACCATTTTCTATAATTGTGAACTCCATAATATTTTAACAGTAAGACCTAAAAATTTGTATATATATTTTTTTTTGTATTTTAGAGGCATCACATACAGTTGGTACTCTCGAAAAGCAATTTATTCGATTTATTTTATTTCTTTCATTTATTTAGGTAACAAATTTATAGGATGAATTTTCTTTTTCTTTCTTATTTCTTAGTACTCATAAATTATTTTATTTTAAATTTAAATTTTTGTTTAAAATCTTTTTGTTTAAAATCTTTTATATCACATGACAGTCTAGGTTTGTTTATTTATAGTATGAATTACAAAATTTTTTTTATGTTACTCAAGGTATATTTATTTATATTATGAATTATAATTTATTTAATACTTTTACTGTATGACAGAAACAGATCAATCCTTTCTAAAAAAAGAAATATAATTTTTTTTTGATAAAATAAAAAAAAAAAGGGTTTTTAGAACAATTACAATAACGAGCAGAGTGTATCATTCATTAATTTATATTTTTTTTTCCTTACATTAAAAATCCATAGACTTTGACTTTCTTAAATATATTAGATGAATAATTCTATGTTAATAATTTGGATTTAAATATTGATGTCTATATTGCATTGATTTTTAAATTGTGAGCAGTCTTATAAGTAAGATATCAGAAATTTTTTTTAATACATTCAGCAGCAGCATTTACATGATAAAATCATTAATCTATAAACATATGTATACCATATTAAAAAAAAAAATATTAAAAAAAAATATTAATCAATAAAAATATAAAAAATATTTAACCATAAATATACTATTAATCATTTTGTAGTTATTAGCAATGTAACCTTAGAAGTAAGATATATATGAGCATTTCTACAGAAATTATGTATCTCAGATGCTTCATTTTTTTTCAAAATTTTTTTGGAATGCACGCCTCTAATTATGATTTTTTTTCAATGTTTAGACTATTACGATGTCAAAAAAAAATGGGTTCCATCATTTCAAGCCTTGTCCCACCCTTTTTCAGCGCCCAGAAGATTTTAAATGATAAAAAAAAAAAATTAAAAAAACATGGTTAAAATTTACAAAATTTTTATTTTATGGCTTAAAAATTTTTTTTTATTCGGTTTTTCTTAAATATTTAACTTTATTGAAGACATATTAACTCAAAAACCCATGCATAATGCTTTAGAAGTAATTTTTTTTATTTTTGGAAGACTCTGGTAAAAAAAAGCATCAAAAAATTCAAGATCCTTTACTATAATTTTAATACTTTATTTTTATTTTTAATACAAATTTTTAATGATAAGATTAGCAAAAATCAACCATAATATATTAAAAAAACTACTTAGAAGACCTTATTTTGATTTATCCCAAGCATAAAGAGGCTTATTTAGAAAAACGAAAAATAATCAAAATTATAAATAATTATGAATTTCGTGAAATTAAAAGAAATATTCAAATTTAAAACGTATAACAGATGTGCAAAGTTTTGTATTTAAGTTTAATTTATTCTGCCATTACCTTTATCATAACCCTTTTTTACTCTTGGCTGCTAAAACAGGTAAAATACTTCGAATTGTATTCTAATCTATTTTAACTACATAGTTTTTATCATGTAAAAATTATACCTATATCTATAGCTGTACCTACTCATGTACTCAATATGCCTATATTATAAATTTTCCTAGCTTAACCTATAAATTTTATACCTATCTGAGTGATACCTATCTATTTATCTTTAATTTTTACATTTTAACAATTATATAAAAATACAAAAAATGTTACTGTATACTTAATCCATATTTTTTATTCTTGATACAAATTTGAAAAAAAGAATTTAATTTTTGGTTAGATATTTATTATGAAGAAATACAATTAATTACATTTTTTTTTAAATAATAGTAAAATTTTAAGTAAAAGTACATATAAAATTATTTAATACTTAACTCAATAATTATACCCAAAAAAATTTTTTTTGAACTTTTATTATTTAATAATAAATATTATACTATAATTATTTAAAGATATTATGCATAAAAACTTACAAATATTATTTTTAGCAAACTATCCACTACTTAAAATTTATTGCAAAAAAACAAAAAAAAAACATGGTTTAATAAAAAATTTAGTATTAATTTTAATAAAATAATCTAATCATAATGTAATTTTTTAACATTATTAAAATAAAAATCTTTGCATAAACTAATTATAAATTTATATTTTATCAGCTTATTTTTAAAATAGGCTATTTTTTATTGTTAAATAACATTAATAATTCTATAAAAAATATAATCATTTAATATTAATTAGTGTGAATTTTTTGACTTTTTATTTTTAGTAATTTTAGCATTATCGTTTTGTTTTCTTTTTACGATTGTATTTTTACTATTTTTTGTAACGTTATTTTTAATTTTCTTCGTATTTTTATTTTTATTATTTGTTACTGCTTTTCTTTTTTTATTAGCTTTATTATTTACAATATTATTTTTAATCTGTTTAAAAGTTGAAGATGATAAATCAGAATAATTTGCAATACTTTTTATCAAACCATGATGGTTACATTGAGATTCAAAATTACAAATATTACAGGATAAATCTCTAAATAATAGAATATCTTTTTGTTTTGATGACCATACTACTTGATGTACAGATTTTGTTCCTTTAATTGTTTCCAAATTTAGAGGTAATTTTTTTTCAACAGCAGAAATTTGATCTTGTAATATTAAAAAGCATTTTATTTTTTTGCTCTTTTTGGAAACAGCACTGATTACATCTTCGGCATTCACCACATCCCCACCTTCAGATACTAAATCATTGCACATAGTTTTAATTTTAGCACCAGCAGCGTCTGCCGCACTTTTCCCGTGTCCAGCAGACGTATAATTCCAACTAGATAGCTCTAATTTTAATTGTTTACAAAAATAATTAAAAAAAAAGAAATTTGATTTATTTTTATATTGTGTAGATGGCTGGTCACTTTGAAGATACAAATTTTTTAAATTAGGTACCAACTCCTTCATTTTAGCAAAAACTGGGTTGAGCATGGCCCAAATAGCTGGAGCATCGTGCCGAAGGCAGTCAGATACTGAACAAAATGATTGCCAAGCCAACTTATTTTCAGAGTTTTTATAATAAAAAACTCCAGTGTGTAAACTGATCTGATTTTTAGATGGGCCGTAATGGCTAGCTGATACTTCTTCAAAATACTTTCCAATATAATTTTGAGAAAAATCCATAACGCAAAATACTTCATAGTCCTTTAAATTTTGTTTAAGATCGGCAAGGAACTTAAATTGATGTGTTGTAGTATACACGTGAATTAAAAATGTTGGTATCAGATCGTTAAATAATTTGACTAAATCAGATAAAGGGCAAAAGATCCTTTTTCTTATACAAGGTTTAACTGTATATAGTAATCCTTTAGCACCAGGACGAGTTACTTTTTCAGTAACCCAAAAACGATACCAAATTACTTCATTCGAAGAGTTACTAAAAATTCTTAAATTTTTACATTTTTCACAATTTCCGTACATACAATCTTTGTTTTCTGTACTACAGCAAATTGATTCAATAAACTGTGTGACATTATTAATATTGACTATTTTAAGAGATTTTAATCTATCATATACATATTTGAAATTAGTATGAGTTTTACATAAACATGTGTTGCGTTCCGTTATTTTTTGTTTCACAAACCAAAAGGGTCTTAATTTATAAAATAAAGCCTTACTAATCTTGTATTCAGATTCTCTATTAAATTTTTTAGATAAATTATTAATGGTATCGCATAAATAACGTTTACGCTTCTTAATTTTACCTTTTGTGATAGTTTCTCTAATACCAGCACCTTGAATCGAATTTCCATCTTTTTCATAAAACGCAACAACATCTTTTTTTGTTTTTTCACTAAATAATGATTTTTTTGAGGATTCCGTATTAATATTTTTAGGAGCATACCTTTTACGCAGACTTAAGTTTTTACTAGGAGCTATCATATAGGTATTTTCGGGATCATTTAACACATTATAAACAAACCGTTTTTCTTGGTGTTTTTTTAAATTTGATGTAGATCTATTTATATTATCTATTAATTTTTCACAATATGATAGTTTTCGTAGTAAAGCTATATTTCGGTTTTTAATAATAACAAGTTTACGCTTACATTGGTTGTATCGATTTTCCCATTTTTTTGACGTTTTTTTCGCCTTTTCAAGTTCATCACGTAATAAATATGATTTTTTTTTAATTTTAATTTCATTCTTTCTTTGGCGTTTTTGTGATAGTGAAGAAGATAATTTTTGAAATTTATTGCTTTTATTAATACTGCAAGAATTTAATCCTCGAGTTAAGTCTCCAATACCTTCATCAATATTTGTTATTGAATGACTTCTTAGAAATGTTTTGTGATCGAGATTAATATCACGTGTTGGGGAATCGTATTCTACATTTTCTGTTCTTATAACATTTTCAATGTTATTATTTTCATTAAAATTTTCTTTATTTCTAAAATAAAAAAATAATAAATTAGAAAAGTTTTTGCTAATATTAAGTATAAAAACAAAAACAACAAATTTAGAATTTTTTTGTTACTTTTTTTCTTCTTTTTTTTTCATTTTCACTATGGAAATCCGTTCCTTTTCTAATTTTTTTTTTTCTTTTGCAAGATCCCTTTTCTCTTGTGATTGAAGACGTTTCAGCACTAATGCATTAAGCTTACTATTTATTAAAATACTTTCCATTACAAAGTATGAGATATTTTTTAATCAATTATTAAAAACTTTATTATAAAACCTCTTCATAAAAATGAAAAGTCAATTGATAGGTATCACTCAGATAGGTATAACTATTATAGGTTAAGTTGGGAAAATTTATAATATAGGTATAAAAGGTACGTGAGCAAAAATACCTATAAATATAGGTATAATATTACATAACAAAAACTATGTAGCTAAAATAGATTAGAATACAATTAAAATTATTTTACCTGTTTTACCTACACAGGGTAAAAAAGGGTCATGATAAAAGGTAAGGGCTGAATAAATTAAACTTAAATACAAAATTTAAAATACTAAGAATTCATGCACTTCCGTTGTACGTTTTGAATATGAATATTTCTTTTAATTTTACGAAATTCATAATTATTTATAACTTTGATTATTTTTCGTTTTTCTAAATAAGCCTCTTTATGCTTGGAATAAATCAAAATAAGGTCTTCTAAGTAGTTTTTTTAATATATTATGGTTGATTTTTGCTAATCTTATCATAAAAAATTTGTATTAACAATAAAAAAAAAGTATTAAAATTATAGTAAAGGATCTTGAGTTTTTTGCTGCTTAATTTTACCAGAGTCTTCCAAAAATAAAAAAAATTACTTCTAAAGCATTATGCATGGGTTTTTGAGTTAATATGTCTTCAATAAAGTTAAATATTTAAGAAAAACCGAATAAAAAAAATTGTTAAGCCATAAAATAAAAATTTTGTAAATTTTAACCATGTTTTTTTAATTTTTTTTTTTTTATCATTTAAAATCTTCTGGGCGCTGAAAAAGGGTGGGACAAGGCTTGAAATGATGGAACCCATTTTTTTTTGACATCGTAATAGTCTAAACATTGAAAAAAAATCATAATTAGAGGCGTGCATTCCAAAAAAATTTTGAAAAAAAATGAAGCATCTGAGATACATAATTTCTGTAGAAATGCTCATATATAAAGGTTTTAATATATACTCAATATATCCTATATAACAAAATATAATTATAATCAATAACGGTAATGACAGTAAATCTTTTATTTAACAACTAGCTATATTTTTAACGAATAACAATCAACATTAATTCCATCTTATTGCACCGATAAGTAACATTCAACCTTCTTTGAAAATATAATATAAGCATTTCAGATTATAAAATTTAGTATATAGATATTTTATATTAAGTTATTTAAACTTATCTTATTATTTAGTAAATTTTTTTTTAAATTTTTTTTTAAGAGCATCACGGCACAAGAATGAATGAATTTGACTAGACTAAATGATACACAAGGGCATAGTTTTAGAAATCATATATTCAGTAAATTACGTAAATTCTAGATTAATTTTAGTAATTAGAAAAAATAATATTATATTATACCCAAACATGTTTATTATTATTATTTTTTAAATGAACAAACGGCAACATTATTACTATCAAAAATGCACCAAAAATACCAAACATTCAATCCATACTTAATTTAAACAACAAATTAAGCTAAACTTCAACGTTGGATTTTTTCTATATGTCTTATTATTTTAATAAGACAATTAATTGTTAGAACGAAGTAGATCATAAATAGTATTGTAAATAATAATAGCGGTAGTTTAGTAGTAGCATATAAACCACAATTTAAATATATGTCTCCATATTTATATAATAATCGATAATAATTTTAATATAATAATCTCTCATCTTATGGATAACATTTTACAAGCTTAAAAAAAAAATTATAATAATCGTAAAACTGCGAATTTTATCTCTTAATCTTAAATTAACTATTAGAATCCAGTATTCTTAATAAATTAAAAAAAAAATATAAAAAAATAAAAAAATATATTGATGTTTCGTGTAATAATACCTATACTAGCATAATAAAACTTGTAATCACAATAAAATTATTTAACCAATAGTAATTTAAGGTTGGTCTTTAATATTTACATTTAATCATAAATATTTTACAATTATTATTCTCTGTGGTAAGTTTTTTTTTTCCTCTCTCTTAAAAATAAAATCCTTGAGGAGTAATCCTTTTAACATAAGTAATATCATACCTTTTTCTCTCTTATATACTTAAAGCTATATTTAATCCCATATAAAATATCATTTTTATGTGTCATAGCAATAATACTTAAGTAAATAATAAAATTAGGACTAAGAACATCATATACCAATCTCTTTTAAAATAAAAAAATATTTAATCTTCTAAAATAATAAAAATATTTAATAATTATACTAAGATATATTTAATCTATCTATATATATATAATCACCTCGGTCTATAGGGTAAAGTCTTTGTCAACAATTAGTAATTTCTATTTTAAGAATAAAAGATATTTATAAGGCGGTTATAAAATACATTACTTTAATCAAAAATTAACTTTATCACGTGTTTTAAGGATTAAACCTTCTAATGAAAAAAAATTTACAAGTACCGAATCTCATAAAAATATTAATCTATTAATCTATTATAACCTATAATTATACAATTATTTATATATATAACCGTATATGTCTTTAGTAGTTATAGAATTCGATTGAGACCAATAAAATATAAAAAAATTAAATAAAAAAAAAAAATTTTAAAATAAATAAAAAAAATTTACATAAAAAAAAAAATATAAATAAACAAAGAAAAAGTTTTTTACAAATCCAAGCCTCTTAGTTAATAAATTTTCAAAATAAATTAGGTGTTAGAATTAGAATCATAACGAATATACTATTTAACTAGTTATTGTATAAGCACAACAAGTAGAGTTATAAATAAACGAACAACATTTTACAAACACTTTACATAATCGACTTTTAACAAAAAAATGAATAATATATCCTTAGGCTAATTGTTACACTATACAAGTAACTTTTATTATTTTATGTCGTAATTTTAAATAAACTTATAACCAATGTACCTAGGTTAGATTAATAGATATGTAATTCGGAGAATTATAGGTTCACAGACGAATTTCTTTTCATTGAGAAACCAAAATTTACATCGCTTACAAAAAATAAAGAAAAATTTATCAAAAAAATTTTTTTTGATTAATCTAGAATAATACGTTCTAAAAACAAATGATTCCAATTAACAGCGCTTCTAAAATGTGGAATCCTAAGTCGTTTATAAAAACAAAGACGGTTTGGACAATTATGAAATTTAAAAAAAAAAAAAATTTTTTTTTTGCAATTCAAGAATTGCAGACATTTACATCGCTATATAAAAAAATTAATATTTCATTAATAATAATATAATATTAAAAAAAAATAACATTGTAAACATCGCTTTAAATATCCATACGACGATTAAAAAAATAAATTTTTTTAAAACAATATTTACATCGCTTTATAAAAAAAATCTAATGGATTTTTTTTTCATCACTTAAAAATATTATCAAACAAGCTTAGATATTTGAATAAAAATGATAATAATCTTAACATCGCTCAATAATTTAAAATTTTACTAAGTCAAAAAAAAAATATATTAAGAGAATCAGAATGACTTATAATTAATCTTAACATCGCGTAATAAATTTAATATATGAATATGTATGGAAAAATATTGAATAAAATTTTTTTTGGTTGGTTATAAATTCGATTTTGTGAACTTAAATAGATTTAGATAAGATACAACTCTATATAAATATGATACAGCATACATAAAACATAATCTTTTAAATAAATATAAAAAAATTAAGTTAAAATTTAAGGGTTTAAATTTTTTTTTAAAGTAAAAATATCAAAATAGAAATTAAAACTTTACCAGATGTATTACACTAGTGTTGTAATACAGATATAAATATGGGCTCATATAATCTTATAATTATTTAATATAAATATAAATTTACATTAATTATTCGTCAACATTATACTAAGAATATTTTAGTAATAATAATATTTCATGAAATTTTAGCATGAGGTCTTTTTATAATACTTACATTCAGTTTAGTACCATCTGTCAAATCTTACGATAATCAATTCAGAGATATGTCAGCTATATTATCAATTTTATGACATCTATTTAATTAGCTTAGTTTTATATCATATCATTTTGTAAGAAATATGTTATATGTGTTAATTTCTAATTTTATACTTAAAATACAATCTATAATTGCACTTTCTATACATTCAAGAATTTATTGTATAAGTATATATATAAAAGGATTAATAATTTCCCATATAACCAATAAGTATATCTATTATATGTTGTGAAAAAGTATATTTATAAAATAATTATCTAACAAATATCCATATAGTATCGATATCATATAATCAAATATTTAATAAAAGATTAAATAATAATAATAATAAAAAAATGAGGACACAATATTATAAAAGTCTAAATTTTTAACACGAATTAAAATCTTCTTAAAAGTCATATTAATGATCTATTTCAGAAATCACGAACATAAAGATACACTTTTATTTTCTCTCATTTTGTGCATGATTAAAGGAAACAATTAAACATAATTCTTGTAAAATAAAAGCTAGAAATAAGAATAAAAATGTTAGGAGGATTGAAAAAGACAGTATACTTAAGTAAAAATTAGATTATTTAATTTTATTTCATATTTTTGACTTAATAATACAAACTAACGAACGATACAAAAAAATGGACAAATTTTTTTATTAAGTGAATTTTTTTTTCGTCATTAATTTAGATTTTTTTTTACTTTTTATCAATTTCTAAAATAATTTTAAGCAACATAAAAATATATATATAAATACATGGGTATAACCGTTTAGCTGTGGATAAAACAAAAATATTAATAAATTTATTAGTTTTGGATAACTCCAATCATTTTCTTGTACTTTATAATGAGTATATATATATTCATAGCTGCTTTCTTCAGCTAACGTATAAAATCTATGGACCCAAAAATAGGGATCATCATCTTGCTCCCAATCGGTTTCAATAGTATCAGGTTCGTTTTGAACCCAACTAAATTCCCCATTACTATTATTAGTGTCTGATAATTCTTGTGACAAAGAATTTTCATCACTATTTATTTTAAATTCTATTATGTCTTCGCTGGAATTTAATAAGTTTTGATCATTATTAGAACTAGATGCCGTTATATCATTAATTTGATCCCGAATTTCATCATTATTTATATTTTCGGAATTTTCACTTGTATTTTCTAAATGTACCTTTTTATACAGTGGGTTATTTATGCAATTCAATATATAAGAATGTACAAGTAATGTCAAGATATCTTTTTTAGGCTCAACAGGCACAATGTGATATTCACCATCTGAATTTTGAGTATATCCATATTGATCACAGCAAAAGTCTAATAAAAGGTTAAGGAAATTATTATGAACATAATCTGAGCGCAGATCATATTTATCTTTAAAAGCTTCACGCATAACTATTTCGGTTATAGCAGTTTTCTGTAAACCTAGTATTCTATCTACTATATCTTGAATTTCAACCCAACTTAACTTTTCAAGTTGTAAATAATGCATTAAAATATTATGTTCAGAGTTTACTGCTTTTCCTATTATGTGATAGGCATTACATTCTTTTCCCTTTTGTTCAAAATGATCTTCGCACAATGCAAATTTATGATAAACAGTATAATTTTCACAACGTACCCCGATACTACGATAAGCCACACAGAGTTTACTATCCAAAATTAAAGGATAACGATATTTTTGCAAATAGACAAAAATTAAATATTTTAAAAAGACAATCAAATTACTATACGCCTTTTGGTATAAAATCTTAGTTGATTCATATAAATACAACAGCACCCATTTCAAAACAAACATCAAATGGTGGAACATATTTTTACACAAAATTTCAAATCTGCGAAATATGACCTATAAATAGATAATAAATTTTAAAATTTCTTTCCTTAAAATTTTCTTTTTGTCAAGCGTTTTTCCTCTCAGTTATTTTATAAAAAGCTTTAAATACCCCCTGAATAACACACGGGCGACACCTAGTCGTTATGATGAGTTACTAATTTCCGCGAACTCATTTCACGTAACGGTATAAAACTTGGATATTTTTACACCTATTATATTGGTAGCTTTTACTCTTATTTTACGCATTGGAAATAGCGTACGCTGGCTTATATACGCAATGTGGATAAATTACAAGTTCAGTTAGTATAAAATTTTTTACTTTGATGGTTTACGTGTCAAAATATTAGCATAAAAATGATTTTGGAAAAATTGAAAGATTAATGTTCTGTTAAAAAAGTGGTGTAGTTTATGATTAATATTTAGTTTTTAGAGAAGTGTAAATATATTTTTTTTTTGGATATATAAAAAAATATATGGGTCAATATCATATGATACTAAACTTTCATAACCTTATGATTACGTGCATGTATTGGTGAAAGTGCTATAAATGTTTAATGATGGGATAACTAATATACTTATAAGAATGTAATACGAAATTTTTTTTTTTTGGTTTAAAGTGGGATAATCATATGAAATTATTAATTTTATGTATTTAAATTTTAGCTGAAATTAATGTTTATTTTATAAAAGAAGAAATAAAATTTACAAAAATAAGACTATTTAGTTTGTTGAATGTAGTAATTTTTCGTTTAAAAAAAAAAAAAATAAAATAACAATGATTAAAAATTTGTTATTCTTATGTATACAATAAAAAAAATATAGTGATCTTGAAATAAATTATATGATACTTCAGAATATAAAGTTTTTTTTTATTTCTTCACTGTATGGTTAATATGTCATATGAATAAAAATTTACCATTAACAATGCACTGAAATTCATAAAGGTCAACGTTTAGATTAGCAAGTTAATCGATTAAAAAGGAGTTTGAATATTGTTTTTTTTATTTAGGATAATGAATTTATTTTAAGTCAAATTTTTTTTTCTTGATAAGATATACAATCTAATTTTTTTTTTAAGAAGTTTTTTTTTCTATGCTAAAATAATTAGAAATTACTGACCGATTACTCGTATAAGCTTTAGTAAAAGGGAGACTCCTAGTAACAATTCATGAGTAAGGTCATTGTACAGCTGTGGATTCAAAGGAAATATTTCTTTTGAAAATAAAATGTAAGTCTATTTTGCAAGCAGAAAGTATGAAATCTACATAAAATTAAAAATAGTTTTTTTTTATTTATTGTACAAACATAAATAAAACTTGCCCTTTGGTTTCTTATTTTTGCTCGAATAATAAATTTTTAATTTTTTTTTTGGGTTTACAATAACGAGATTTTATGTATTTTATGTAATATACAGTTCAAAAGTAAACAAAAGGGTAGAAGTATTTACATTTTACATCTTCCAAATACGATTTTCCTACGTACATTTTTCTGTTATATATACATGAGTTATACATATACTAAAATAAAGCATAATTACACTTAAACTTGAAAACATAGTATATAGTTATTGTTCGCAAAATACAAAATATAAACACGCAATATTTTTTTTTTGGCTTATAGTAAAATAATAGGAGCCATACGTTCAGCTAGTGATATTTGCAAGAACAAAAAGAATTAAAACTAGTTGAGGTATAACGATTTTTTTTAGGGGACAATTTTAGTTTTGTTAGAATTACCGAAATAAAAAAAATAAGTATTTTTATTTATCGTTTATTAATTAAATTAATTAAATTAATCTAACGTCAAATTTTTTACAATGTATCAATTAACGATCTCTACATACTAGTATAATAATCTTATATTTTATTGATAAAAAAATTTTGGAATCCGCTCGGGTTATATCTACGTTTGGATTAAGTCATTTTATTTGCATTAGATAATTTTAAAGCCGCGCATCATTTCTCATATATATTAATTATAATATACAATAACACATAATCTAATTGGGACTTAAATAAAAAAAAAAAAATATTTTCTCTTATTACTTTCGTCATTATTTTTTTTTGCTCTTATAAAAAAATACCGGCTATTTGATTTTTCTAATAAATTTATTTTGGGTCAGCTCTAAAGTCAAATTTTTTTTTTGGAAAGACTAACTATATCAAAATGAAAGTAAAAATAAAATCAACAATAATTTTGATACTTTAAGTTTTTGTAAAAAAAAAAAAAAAAAAAACCGATATTTTAATAATATAATTTTCATTACTATTGCAAAAGATTGACCGATTATAAAAAATTAAATTTTGTTTTCCTCAGCATCAAAAATGTTTCATTTAATTTTTTTTTTATTAATAATAATTTGATAATAATTTTGCATGTATGTATTTATTTATTTACATTGTTTATTTTATAATATAAATTATAGAAAAAATTAAAAATTAATAATATAGTAAGGAAACACTAATGAAGCAATAAAAATAAAGGTAAAAAGGAATGATTCTTTTTAAGTGGGATAGAAAAAAGAACAGATGTTTATACTTCGTCTATACATCGTAAATTAACGAAAACACCGACACCTGCTGTATATAAACGTTTGAAATTACTGAATTAGGAAAACTCAAAAAAAAAAAAAAGAAAAGAAAACAAATTTTTTTTCACGAAATGAAAAATTATCTCAATGGATTTCTTATTGTAGAGAATTCAGATATGCTTTATTAAAAAAAATAGTACGTTTTTTTTAGATAACCGATACATACAACGCAAAAAAATATATGAGATATAAAGCTAGATTTATTAGGTAAAATTTTTTTTCTACGATCTTAAATAAATTAATTTTTTTTTTACTGTTGTTTAATAATTTAAAAATAAATTAATAAATTATTTAAATTAAAAAGTGATTTGCAATATGAAATTTGTCCGTCAATTTATCTCGAGTGGGAGGTATTATTATTAATAGAAAAATTAATAATTTTACACTAATAAAATTCGAATATAAATAGAGCCTTTAAAATATACACTGAGAGATAAAAACTGTATGTGTTGCAGAATATGTATATATATATATAAACTACTCACTTTGAAATCCTAGTATTTCCTTTTTTTTTTGTATTATTAATAAATCCAAATTGTATTTTTTGTTTTTCAAACAATATTCCAGTTGCAAAATAAAAATATTTGAGAATGCGAAGAAATTAAAAATTGAAGAGATTAGCGTCTTATAAAATTGCTCCGTTAGAAAAATAAATTATAAATTCCTAAGTATTTCTAAATTCCTAGTAGACAAAAATAGGCAATTTTTAATAAAATATTAATAATTTATTTTTTTATCGATAAAAAGAAAGTTTATTTTGAATTCTTACCTTGTTATTTTTTGTGATATATTTTTATAAACTTCACTGTATATATATAAGATAAACCACTTTATTATATTTTATGTTCAGAATAACTTAAATCTTTTTAAACTTTGATTCAAATATTTTAAATAATAATTTTAAATAATATGTTTTAAATATTGATTTTTTACTGTAAGATTATTATTTTGTTTAATCCTTTAATAAAAAAATATTTCAATAATAAATAAACAAATAGAATTAAAATAGTAACTGAATTTTTTTAAACTCTTTAAATTTTTTTGAATTGTTAAAAACTTTTACTGACTGATTTAATAAAAAAAATAATAAGATGCTTTCTCTAAGAAGTTTTTTATTAAAATGATACAAGGTGGTAGACAAAAAGTTGACCCACCCAATCATCATTAAAAATTACCCCTTTTTCTGCGAAAGCAATAAAAAAATAAATTATGTCCATGCAAAACAGCAGATGACCAAAAAGGTTGCATTTTTCTATTAGATAGAATCAAAGCCATAAAAATGTTATAAAATTATAACAACATAATTATATTAAATAAAAACAATGTAATACTATTTGATAATTAAGTAAAAATACAAGGTAAAAATATATTTAGGGAATTATGTATATAATTCATAAGATGCAGTATTTCATATTGCATAAATTCTAAGGATTAGATTTAATATTAAACGCATAATAAGTCGGTTAAAACGAAAATATGTGAGAAAATATTTTAGATTAGTAAGCTTTTTTTTTAAGACATAACATTGGTATACCCCACTTTTTCTTTCTTCTTGCTCTTGATTTCATTATCAAGGTTTAAAGAAAAATATAAATTTCTTGTAACTTTATTTCCGTTTGCTGGAGCAGTCTAGTAGCAATAGTAATATACGTTTTATATTTTTGTGTTCTTAAAACAAAAGAAATACGTATTTAAAAAAAAATAGTGTTAATTATAAATCAAATAATATTTATATATATAATACAAATCTCGATAGTTAGTAACTAAAGATATCGATTTGATTTATCTATTTTTTTTTATCTATATTTATCTAAATTTTCTTCAAGAAATTAAATACATTATGATTAGAAAATTACTTTTTGTGACTATTATATTAGTGAATTGTAAAGGTAATAAAAAAATAAACCATAAATTTTATATTATAATTAAGGTAAATTATTTATTTGTTTTTCTGGTTTTTTTTGTTAATTAGGAGTATTTTCTTGCGCAGAAGGATTCATTTATAGAAATAAGTCATGTTTAGAAATAAAAATAGTGAATGAAGTCTGCGATGATCAAAAAGATTTTTGTGCTCAAAGATTTAGTTTCTGTCATAAAAACGTATGCTCTTGTTTCCCGGGTTTTACATATAAAAATAAAATCTGTAATAAATATACTACAATAACTTTTAATGATATTGATACTGAGATATTAAAAACATTTATCATGTACTCAATAATACTACTTTCTATAATAATAACACTTTGTCTGATGAAAAGCAAAAGATTCGATAAAATTGTTGGACAAGCTAATATGGATAACGCTTTTTATAACAATATTATAGCTGAAAATGCACATGTATAAAAGTATATGTATTTTTTTTTCTCTTTTAATAACATTTAAGTTACTTTATTTTAGATTAAATGATTTAAATATTTTTTTATATACATACAAGTAAGAATTTTTTTTCTTAAGAATAATAATATAAATTTAAAAATAAGAAAAGTAAAGATGTATATGATGCACTTATTGCATGTATTTAATTTAATAAATTGAAGTTTTTTATATACATATGTATTTTTTTTATTACATCAAATATATTCGTCATAATATCATATCGTGATAATAAATAAGGGATGAAAGCTCAAGATGAGTAAGGGAAGATTGTTAGTTTTTAATTAAATTAAAAAAAAAAAAGATATTAAATTAAATGTAAAAATGTATTTTTTTAAGTTAAAATTTTATGACTAACAGGGGAAACTTAGACATTTTTGGATATTACGACGGCTGGCGAACTTTATTGAAGACAATAAAATCAGCGAAGCATTTAAGCGGTACCCGTTGTTCATTTCAAGTTACAAATTATACTTTATATTTTAGTCTATACGTCGCAATAGCATAAATTTCCCCCCTAAACTTTAGATTAAATAAATATGTTCTCTTGGCCTTATGGATAAAATTTTTTTTTCTCAAATAACTTTTTTAAATATATATTTATATATAAATATAATGAAAAATTTATAACAATTTTCTTGTTATCAATTCTAATTTTAAAAATAATAAACTTTCAAATCACCTAAACAAATTAGAGTACACGTAATAATATTGTTGCAACTTATATATATATGTAAAGATTTTATACATATATAAATTATTTAATATTTTAACGGTTAAACCGATTATAAATTTTCATAAATAATTAACGAATGACTTTATAATTTTATACCCCTCCCTTATTGTATTTCAAGTAATAAGCAATTTTTTTTCACATATGATGACCACTATACCTTTTCAAAAATAGAATATTTTTCCCAATTTTTTCTCTCTATCTCTCTCTCTGTTTATTAATAACAATAAAATAGGCCCTAATCTTAGACATGACAACAAGTATATACTAGATAAACCTGTTTTGAACTAAATTTTGTTATATATAAAAACCAATAAACCAACACAATAGTGTTAGTAGTTGAGTACATCTTACAACAAAATAAAACAAGTTAATTTTTTTCAATTAATTAGAATGTTCAAAATTTGCTTAATTTTGCTAATATGCATCTCAGGTATTATTTTTTTTTGTTGTTTGTTTTAATTAATTATAACTGAAAATTTCGGTTCATATATGTATTTTTTTAATTAGGTACCCTTTCTTGTGATTCGGGTCATTTTAGGAGAGGTAATTTCTGTATAAGGGCTTTAAGATTGGGTGAAGAGTGCAGTTCCAAATTAGTATTTTGTATCCAACATGGTTCAATTTGTGAAAATAAAATATGTACATGTAAACCCGAGTTGGCACAAATTGAAGGAAGATGTCTTAAACCTGATGACCAGGAAGAAAATAATGTAACTTGGATCTATATTTTAATATCTATCGTTACTGGGTTGATATTAGTTATAATTGGAATTTACATCTATAGATCATACTACCAAAAACGGGTCAGATTAGTTGGCTTATATCCGTTTGAAAATTTAATATCTCAAGGTTCTACTAATACTTCACTAGTAACTCCATATGCTAGTGTCCCTGTTTGAATAAAATTACTGTAATAAAATTTAAAATTTTACTTAAAATTTTCAATTAATATTTAAGCTTATGCAGTATGAATAATTTTTTTTTGATTTAGAAATAATATTGCTAAAGTAACAAATTCTCTGATATAAGTTTTGTTTTTGTTGATAATTTTGTACTCTAGAATAAATAGTGGAGAAGATTTTAATTTAATTTGATAAACCCTGTATTTCAAAAGTCAAAGATGTGTACGCTTTCATTAAGTTTTAAAATTTGGGGTTTAACAAAACAAAACGTTAATATTTCAACACTATTATTAGCCATTAATGCTATATGTCATAAAAATATATTAATTTTTTTCCCCTCCATATGCGAGTGCCTCTGTGTAAATTAGACTACCATAAGTTTCATGACTCTTTTGTAATTTTTTTTTCCCTAATAGTTGCTACTTATCATTAAAAAAAAAAAAAAAATTAATAAATATACTTTTATTTTATTTTTCTTCTTTCCATATATTAATAGCTAAAGAAGCTACATGTATTAAAAATATTTTTTTTTGTGATTTGACTAATGTGAATTTTGATAAAAAAAAAAGCAAAGTTAGCTTTAATGTATATTTTTTTAATTTTGTCAAAATAATTCATAATAAATAACAATAATCTTAAAATTTACTTTATGTTTTGATTGCATCGATAAATACCCCAAATATAAACTTTAATCCCTATGTAATATAAATATTAGTTTTTCATTTTATTTAACGTTTAACATAATATAATTTAAAGTTAACAAAAATTTAACCTTGTTCTGAATAAAAAAAAAAAGTAAGAAATTAATTTAAAATACTTATTTTAAATAAATCTAAAATTTATTTACATGCACTATTTACAGATTATTTACAACGCTAATTTTGTAGCAGTTACTAGAATAAATAATAGAAAAGATTTTAGTTTAATTTGAGGATGGGTACGCTTCCTTTATTTTTTTAAATTTATGGTTTAACAAAACAAAACTTTAAGATTTCAACACAATTATCAGACATTTATATAAAAATAGATCAATTTTGTTATAAAAAAAAAATTATGTTTATTTTCATATGCTATTAAGTACAGCATAATTTATATTTTTCTATTTTATTTTTTTTTCCCTCAGACTTATATTTAAAATATAAGATTATTTTTTTCTTATAAAATTATTTATATCAAAAATCCTATTTTCATAAATAAATAATATTAATACCATTTTTGATATTTTTTTTTTATGTTTAAACACTTAACACATTTTACTAAATTTTTCAAAAATTTTGTATGAGTAAGCCAAATATTTATTTCGTTAAAATTATATTTATTTACACATACTATTTACAAAATTATATATATCATTATTACTAACACATATTTTAAAAAAAAATATAGACACTGAAGGCTGGCTTAATAAATTTACTTTACACTGACACTTTGGGTCTAATCACTAATTCAAAGAAAAAAGAAACACAGTTTTTTTTAAATAGTTACATAATTAATGAATTACAGAAGTCTGAAGCAATTTTAACTTGATAAATTCTAAGTTATATAAACATTGAAATTAATTTTGATTATTTGGAGTTATTTGACCATATACATACGAACCTCCCAGGTTATTCGCTAAAATCATTATAAAGATACTGATTAGTATTTGAAAATATCCAATACTCAATAATATTAGCATATTTTACCTGCTGTTACTCCAAATTGTAAATCTAAAAACCAGTAGCCATTATCGTCAAACCAGAAAATAATACTATTTTTCAAAATACAACTCTCCGTTTAAGTAAAATATACACTGTACATATTTATTGATGTTAAACAGTAATTTTTTTTTACTAAGATAATTACTATGTTTAAGATTAAAAGTCAAACTTATGCTAGTAGGTACGTTCTTGAACAACGACTAGAAACCATATGCTACATATGACATATACTAAATGTACCGCTTTACATCTACAATGCTACACTTTACTGATATTTTAAAGCCAATTATGTTCATTATATCTGAAACAAATTTTTATTTATAGAATCTCTATCAAACAGTAAATATAAAAATTAATTTACCTTTTTTTTTTCATTTGATTCTACTTTAAAAAAAAAAAAAACTGTAGTACCCCTTTCAATAAAGTAACGACAAGTTGTTATTAATAATATTCTATTTGGAGTTTAGATAATTAGCGACAATTTGCCTCTGCATAATAAATTCACTGAAATAGCTTAATGACTGATTTCCAATACCACTTTATTGCAATGTAATGACAATTTAACCTAAATTAATAATAAACATGTTAAAAAAATACTTGTCATACAGATTATTTATACAATATTGGTAATTTTTACCTTTTTTGTAAGTCCAAATTATGAATATGGGTAATGATAACAATATCGTCAAAACAGAAATCACTATTTTCCCAAACTATAACTTTCTATTTTTAATAAAAACATATTAAGTAAATAACTTATTTAGATCTTGCTGATTTCTTAAAAATGAATCATTAAAATGGATGTAGATTTAATATTTGTAGATACTGAAATTATAGTAATAGCGGATCCACTTTCAGTAAATTTTACTTAAAAAATTGTTTCTGAAACTAAAATAAGGAGTTAAATTCACAGATAATTAATGTATAGTAATAAATTAATAAAGATTTTACCTTAAAGATGTAGTTATCTACAAATCTAAATATCAAAATCATATTGATGAGCTTTTAGCAGAAGTTATATATGTTGCTTCATGTAGTTATAAAAAAAAAAAAAAACTTAAAAAACTTAAAAACTTAAAACTTAAACTAGTTTTAGTGTGATCTCATATAGAATTTTTTACTTAAAGACTGAATATACTGCATTTAAACATTTAATTATTAGTATTTGCATTTAATTAGCAATAAACAAAAACAAACTTTAAGCCTCAGTGCATTATCCACAATAACTAGTATGCTATAAATGCAATAATGTACATATATGAGGTTACCAACATAAACTATTATCACTACACTTTTATATGAACTAAATTTTTTCAGAAACAACATTAATATTCTAATTAAACATTAGTAATTTTTCTGTTTAAAAATTTTAAATGCAAATAAATAGAGTCGGTTTTTATCAAAAATAACAATATTACGCTAGCCCTTAGTAGGCATGCGCACTAAACCGATTGTATACACCCACGAGAAAGTATACACTTCTATGCGCAGTATCAACCCATTTAAAAATTTTTTATTTTTAAAGAACAAATAGATAAATTTTTAATAAAAATTAAGATCAGATCTAATTAAGATATTAAAAAAAAGGGGAATCAATTCTTAGTTTCCTACCTTGGATAATTATAGAACCTTTTAATAACTAAAAATCAAAAATAGCCTAATCTGGGACTAAAAATATGAATTTTTTCTCTAAAATCCAACATAATTTTTTAAGATATTTATGATAATTGTAAGAAATTTTACCTTCCTGAGTTTTTTTTATATAAAAGGTACTTTTGAGCTGTGTAATCTGAACAAACCTAGAGAATATATTTTGAAATAAAAAAAAAAACCTCTGATGCGAGGATATAAAAATCCAATTCTATATATGTCACATATAAATTTTTTTAGAGGTTCTCTTAAAGGTTTTTATTTGAAAATGTTAAGAAATTTTAATACACCTTTGCTATAACGCTATTTTAAATAAAAATTTTTTTTTTACCCATCTTATACATAAAAATTTCAATTAACACTGAAGTCCCATTTTAACAATAATAAGATGTTCTTAATGGACTATTTTAGCTAGTAAAAACATCAGATTTTAACTCTTATAAAAATGGAGTACTGTAAATTTTACTATGTAATTAAAAAAAAAAAAAAAATGAATCTTAGACACTTGTTCCCCTAACATTTTTGAATAAAATTTTGTTCAGTATTATGGGATTTTAATGTTCAATGTAAACTTTATATTAAATTATCTTATTAAAACCAATTAGCATTGGTAAATACATAACTGGTGATAAACAAATGGAATAGTTAACAGATATACGCATAATATACGTTATTATCTTAGCAAATTTATAATCACTCTACAAGATTGCTAAATTTATATTTAATTTAAGATCTAAATTTACACTTTATAAGAAAATTTGGAGGTAATCTAGATTAGAAATTTTCTTCTCATGATTTAGATACATTAGATATAGTTATTTTTTTAATTTGAATAATTAATTACACAATGAATTTTTTTTTAAGATTAACAAATTAAATAATACAATAATAAAAAAAAAAACATGTAACATATAAGTGGACATATTTCGAGACATCCAAATAACAGTTAGCGCTTAATACTTTATCCTAAGTTTCAAATATATATATGTAAATTATTATTCTTCAAGCGCATTAAACATTCAGGACATTTTAACCTGCAATCGATAGTATAAATTAATTTTGATGACAAATAAAATCTCTTAAATAAAAGTTATTTACATATATGTAAAAAAAATTTTCAGCCAAACCCATCCTTTGAAAATACACATTAGTATAATATAACATATTATAGTTCTATTTTAGTTAGAATTAGATTAGGAACCTATCATATTTTCTAGTTTTCATATGAAAAACATACATAATATTCTCTACTAGTTTTCAGATATGTGGATAAATCTAAAAATATAAAAATATAAATAGAAAAATCTGATTAGATAATATTTTAATACATTAGATACACTAAGAACCTCACCTTTGGGGATATATCTGCCTAAAAACTTAGAGATTTTTCCTTTATGTTTCAGATTATCTTAGAAAAGTCTGAACTTCCATAATTCCTAAATTTAAAAAACAAGTATTTTTGACACCTTGAATCATACTGAAATATTTACCAAATTATAGAAAAAATTTTTTTGAATATTATCTAATTGTGATTAAATAAAGGACTTACTTGATAAAAAATTCTTAATAGACAATTTTAATAATTTTTTTTAAAAAAAAAATGTTAAATTAATTAATCATCATCTCTGAAAACTAAAAACTTTGTTGACAGCAGACTAAAATAAAAAAAAAAGATAATAACAATAATAATAGAATGATGAAAACACATCACAGGTTGCACAACACGACATTGCTAAGATATAAAAATAAAAAACGGGAAAACAGTAGCGCCACGGGCCCGCGTTGAACTATTTACACGAATTTATGTTAGAAAATACCCGAAATGATTAAAATAGTATATTTTATAATAAGTAATAAACGAAATAAGTAAAATAGCATAATTTATGATAGAAAATACATGAAATAATTAAAATAATACATTTTATAATAAGAAATGACTAAATTAATTTAATGAGTATATAGTACGAAAAATTAGGCCCTATATACTTAAAATAGTATATTTTGTGAAAAATAAGGCCAATAATATTTAAAAAAAAGTATATGTTATCAAAAAAAACTCCCAGACTAAATATGGCAATTTTTTTTTATAAAAACTCTCGGAAAACTCAAAATTTTAATTTTTGTAAAATCTTTTTAAAAAAAATTTAAAATTACAATTTTTTGCAATAAAAAACTCCCGTAAAACTCTAAATATTCAATTTTATAATAGAAACTCTTGAAAAACTTAAAATTCTAATAAAAACTCACGTAAAACTCTAAATATGGCATTTTTTTTAAATAAAAACTCTCGGAAAACTCAAAATTTTAATTTTTTGTAATAGAAAATCCTGTTAAACTTTAAATATGTTTTTTTTTTGCAATAAAACTCGGGATAAACTTAAAATTCCAAATTTGTATATAAAAATGCTGAAAAATGTGTATAATAAAAATTATGGAAATTTCCTAAAACTGATTAAATATTTATTTTTATGTATAGATTTTACATTTCTTTAATTTAACGAGCTAAATTTACATAATTTTCATATGAAATAAACACAACATATTTTATTATTTATAAAATAATAGCTTCAAAGTAAAAATAATAGTATCCATAATACTAAGAAAAATAAAATAAACTTAAAACAAATTTTATGTCCCACGATTAATAAAAAGAATTTTTCTTATTTTTTTTCACGAGCTACAACGATTACCAACTTCGGATCAAAAAAACTGGAAAAAAAATTTGGATATACAATGCCTATTCTCATAAATTATGCTCCAGGAGAGAAAGTAAATGTCTATGTACAACATAACAATATTATAAACAGGACTAATTTTCATATTGGACACTCAGATATATTTGAATTTTATGACAATGTATGCTTTTATCCAAGCAAGTTATCACCAGTTTCTTACGATTACCTAACTATACACATTTATACATCTAAAAACATAGGAGATGTTAATATATTTGATAGATTTGATATTGTTATTCAAGAAAAATTCATGAAACTTATGATTGAGAGAAAGAAACCAGAAATTGATAATAAGATTATAATTCAAAAATATGACAAATATTCTGAGAAGAAACCAAAATATTATGAAGTAACAAAATCTATGTGGAATAAGTTTTTAAGTAAAAAACTTCTGGAGGAAGAAAAAGAAGACGAGTTTTATATAGAAATATATAGAGAAAAATTTAAAATTCTACCTATTAAAGGAACATTTTTCTAAAAAAAAAAAAGTATATAATATATACGTAAAAGAACTAAGAAACTAATAAAATTGATATTAATTTTAAAATATGGCTATTTACAATAATAAAATTTAATAAAACCAACAATATAAAATAATTTTATAAATACTAAATTATTAATACTAAATATATATAAATACCAAATTTAAACAATTAAAATATTAAATTCAATCAAACATTAAAATCTACCTGTATAATTTTCAAATGTAGAGATAGATTTCAAAGAGAAAAAAATTAACAATAATTCGAAAACGTCTATACATTTTATATTATTATTTAAAACACACTATATTTTTTTTCAAACATAAATATTATACAATTGACTAAACAATTCTATATGTTAAGAGATATGGTCAAATATTGAAAATTTACACTCAATAAATCTTTAAAAATATTGTTGCAGACTCTTTACCAACCAAATTAATGCAGATTTGGGAGTATCGATTCAACCAATTACATCCTCTCCTGGTTTCATTGGTGAAAAATTAGGTTATCTTTATACAACGGATTCTACATGGAAATTAATAAACAAAATAGATATAACGGAACTTTTTAACACTAAAGAATTAATAAATAATTGGTTACTAAAATTAAGAAAAGTATGCCCTGAAAAATGCATCTTACACGGTGATTTAATTCATGAAGAAACAAAACTTATACACATTGATATAGAACTAGAAAAAACTTTAACCCAACTCGGGAAAAGAAGAAATAAGAGATCATCAGCTCCTTTATCAATAATTGGAAACATTGCTCGTGCTCTTTTCGGTGTACTAACACAAAAGGACAAAAGAATTCTAGAAAACATGAACCAATATACATATAATCACAGTCTATCAGTTGCTGAGCTCATGAAAAACTTTACCCAAATTGTGCATAACCAAGTATCAAATATAAGTAGATATGGAGATGTATTGGAACGAGGACTAAAAGAGGTAAAGATGGAATTAGATGAAATTCGAAAAGATGTAGGCCTTGAAGTTATGATGAATCAGCTACGGGAAGCTGTTTTTGAATTCCAAACAGATGTTAATATTTTAACTCACGCAGTCGCACTAGCTTATCTAGGAGTCCTTTACCCAACTTTCTTTAATAATGATCAATCGAAAAACGCAATAAATACAATACGACTAACAAAACTTAATGCAAAATTTCCTTTAGATGTAAACAATGATTCATTAAATAATATTGCAAAAATTTCGGATATAAAGATTTGCTATAAAGATAATTACCTGTTTTATATAATAGATGTTCCATTAATTGACTTTAATGAAATGATTTTATACCGAATAATCCCTTTTCCAACGTTAAATCTAATACATAATGAATCAGTAAGCGCTTATATTATACCAGAAAATGAATATATTGCCATAAGCCAAGATCATAGAACGTATTTAGCACCTTCTTCAGAAAAAGTACATCAATGCAAAATTATAAACCACACCAGAATATGTTCCAATTTCCCTCCTCTTTTACAGGTAACAAATAATTCCAGATGTGAAATAAAAATTCTATGTAACTTGAATTTTAACCCCCACGAGTGTAATATAAAAATTAAAAATTTACATGAGACATATTTTATCAAACTGGACGAGAAAAATACATATGGTTTTACCAACGCAAAGAATGATAAAATTACCGTGGAATGCAACCAAGAGAGAGACATAACTATAGATCTACCAACAATGGGTATAATTAGACTTAAAGATCAATGTAAAGCTACAACACAACTAGCTAAATTTAGAACCTATCAAACAATAGAAACGGTCTTAGAGACAAAAGTGTTCTCAGAAGTATATCTAAATTTAACCCAAATGCTTAAAGAAACTTTTAAAGAAACAAAGATTGATATTAATGCAATTTTAAGAGACGAATTTACCAAAAATAAAGGTTATTTTGAGTCCAGCAACCTACAAAATGGAAAAGATTTACAACTAATTATGGAAAAAGCCAGATTACTAGAAAAATACAAAGAACTAAGGACAGCCATTCCTAGAAGTTCAAATTTTATTATATATATGATTACAATCTTGTTCTTACTAATAACTATTATTGGGTTACTAATCGGATTAAAATTTGTTGTTTTCAGAGACAAAAAATTTTTCGATTTGATTACAGAATGGAAAGAAAAACAACAGGGACGTGCAACATATAAACCTGCCAATAATAGAGACAGTTGGGATGACGACAAACCACCTGCATCAAGACCCATCATCTTGATACCCGCTTCTGCCGCTTCTCACCCAACTACAAGATTGATTCATAACCCAATTCACCGTGCTAAGCATTTTCAGATTCAAACATCAAATGTTTAACATATCATTATAACAATTAGAAATATATCAATTATAATAACATTTAAACTCATTCAATACATATTATCAATTATATTAGAAGTTTTTTGTTATACTTATGACTTATTATTGTAAAACTATATTAAAATTTAACTAAACTTAAATGTATTAAATAATAATTTAGCCTTAAGAATTTGTTTGCATTATATTCACTCAACATTATACTATAATAAAAACAATGAAACTTACTAAATTTTATATATAAAAATACATCAAATTATTGTTTTCTAATTATGAATATTGTATAACTCAATGTATGCACTAAATAAATTATAATATGTGCACTTTATTAATACAAACTTGTTATAACAAAAAAAAAAAAAAAATTTGTAATTATAAAAATCGAGGAAGACTTAGGACCCAAAATTGTTGTAATCCACCTTTTGTTCCTTTATTTTTCAATTGATTCAGGGGAATCAATATAGACCAGATTAACGTGTGAAGGAAATAGGGGATTTACCCATATAAAACACCCATCTAAACACACCCATATACCAAAAATTAATTTCAAACCACCCTACCATATTTATACTAAATCAATAACTATTTTTAGACTGATCAGACATAAAAAGCTCCTCTATAATAACGGACCCAACCCTAATTATATCATAAAACATATAGTATATTACTCACCCTCCGTAGACATGCAAAAGTAACGCACCCTCAGTAGACATGCAAAGTAGCACTCCCTTTGTAGACAGTCAAAGATCAGACTCTCTAGACAGTCATGCAAGATTAATATAAATACACCCTAAATACAGACACGCAACAACAATAAAACGCACCCTTAAAATACACCCTTAATAGTCATAAAACTAAGTTAATTAAAAAGCTCACCATCCTTAAAATACATAAAAATCAATATCTCATACAAAATGGAATCTAGCAACTGACCTATAAGCTTTCAAAATCCCACTTAGCAACCAATCAAAAACTAGGCGGAGACTTAAAACCCAGCCTTAGGAAAATATTGTCACTCCTACCAGAAAGGGTATATAAAGCGTGTTTCAGGATGACTGGGCTCTCTTACGTTGGGTGCTTACGTTTAACACTTAAGTTTGGCTCTTGTTATCGGGCTCTTACATAGTATTTTCTCTTTATCCCAGTAGTGTGTAATAGTCTTCCTCGATATCTATTTATCGTGATTAAAGTATAATATCAATAATACTTGTTAATTTATTTCGCTGCCTACCTTTCATATCCGAAAAATACCAATAAAGGTCCGAGAGTACCTTGTAATCGCCAACAAAAGTGAAAGCCGAACAACATCAAGAAATCAACGATATACCACAAATTTCGATATTTTGGTCCCTTACTAAGATTCGTAACAGAGCATTAAAATTAGATAAAGTAAAAATATATCTATACTCAGTCTCAATTGATGTGTTATGTTGGATAAAATAGCATCCATCAAAATGGCCTACATGCAGAAGAGCATTTAACGACTTACCGTTCATATCACGTTGCGAGGCATTAAACACTATCCGAAGTTTTCCGGAGCCATCAGCCTTCAGAACTCCATGATGAGGTATATAAGACACGTTTTCAAGTTGAAGCTCGTTCTGTGATACTAGCTCCATGTGTTGAAGGTCCGAGTACTCCTGCATGAACTTAGTATACAAGCTGAGTAGCTGTGGATTTGCATGTAAGCGTCGTTCACATGAAAGGAAGCGAGCCTTGGCTATTTCGTAAATTACAGGGAGCACTGGAAACTGTTTAAACGGTAGCCTTAGGATAAAGTCCCTCAGTATCCCTGCAGTAAGTTTGTTGAAAGTGAGACTCGCATGTCTCTTCTTCAGAAGTAAGGTGGGCGCTTTTTGGAAGCTCCTCAATTTCCCAGAACTTACATAACTGTTGTTGAATTGAACTGTTATTGAGCCTTCAGCTTTAGTGACGTGGCAAGTCACCTGATTGCCCGAGCGGGCCAAGGATTTGACTGGACCGGTTAGTACCCATCCAAAAACTGTATTTTGTGCTATCGGAGACGGTTATGTTCCTTGACAAAGCCCCTTGCGAATGGCTATAGTATACACCTCGGCGCCTAGTATGCAATCGATACGTCCGGGTTGGTAATATTTGGGGTCCGCTAAGTCAAGACCCTCAATATGTGACCATTTCTGATGCTGGACCTGTACATTTAGAAGAAGGTCAGTTAATTTACGCAAAACTAGAGCATAAATATTCATGGTGAAATTAGCATTTTTTGGAGAATTTATGATGCAAGTTACTAATGAATTAGGGGGGGAGGTGGTGAGCCCCCGACCCCTCTTACGCTTGTTGATACTGGATGCGGTTTTAAACGGAGGGCCTGAGCCACGTGCTCCATCACAAAAGATTCATCGGATGCTGGATCCAGGAATGCTCTAACAATCAGCTCATTTGTTTCTGACTTCAGCTTGATCAAGGCGTTTGCTATCAGCACTCGTCCCCCAACTGAATTAGTGCAGACAGTCACGTTGGAAGGCATTGTCTGGAAAGAATTGTCATCATCTGGAGCAGTGACGTTGGTAGCATTTGCTGTAACCTTATGTAAGTGGAGCATTGTATGATGTCTGCTGCTACAAGTTTTGCAGCTCCATTTGGAATTGTATTTGTCCACCCGGTGTCCAGTGGCCAAACAGTTATAGCAGCAGGAAGACGGTACTGATGAGCGTCGCTGAGGTACAGTCATCTGCAAAAAGCGAGAACATTTAGTAAGTGAGATGGCTCAAGGTGAGAGAGAAGTTTAGTGTAGGGGCACGGTTTTCCAGAAACGTAGTGAGCTGCTCGTACGTGCTAAAGGCGTCCTCGTTTTCTCTTGATTTCTCCCAATCAGTGCGTGTGCTAGGATCTAACTTTGAGACAATCAAGTGGACAAACCAGTCATCCCAGTGATCCACTGGTCGGTCCAATGCTTTAAGGGCTCGGATACTTGCTTCGACAGTATCCATAAGTTGATTGATGCCATTGCTGACTCTTCCTGAGATGACAGGGATTGAGATTATCCTTGAGTGGATAGTCTCAGTTTTTTATTATCCTAGCGGCGTTTTAGGCGATTCCGGCAACGTTGAATTGTTCTGCGTGACCACTTGTGGCATCTGCTGACGGTTACCTGTTACATTATTTTCTTTTGTAAGAAGACGATTTTTTAGGCATGAAAAAGTGTTCTTCTACTGCATCTAATGAATAGTCTGGAATTGTATAGTATGTCTGATTTTCATTCGTTTCATCCTTATATTCGTGCAAAGTTTCCGCATTTGCTTGGTACTTGATCCAAGCAGATTGCAACGTTGATATTTTGGCGTCTATATCCCCAGAACTTAAGTTGGCTTCTGGGTAATTTGTTAAGAAATTATCATAATATTCTCTTATCTTTGTGTATAATTTGACCTGATTGGCAATTATTTCGTTAACTTTGTTCATATTTTTAATTTGAATTTGAAGCGATTTGTAAGGTGATATCATAAATTATTACCTTATATTGAAGCACCTGAGATAAGCTTACTAGATATACAGATATGCTTCTAGTACAAATCTTAGAAGAAGGCTTGGTTATCAGGGCACGTATACGTTTCAGTAGGGGTGCTCCTGTTATCGCTGCTTTAGAATTTTGTATTTCAAGAGTTTTCTTGATGAGTTTTCACTTTTCACTGTTTATTTATTCGGCTCCACACTGACCATGAAATCGCGTATGGTTGTAGGAAAATTTTGCAATGAAAAATTTATTTTAATATTAATCTAAGTTTATTGAATTTATATGTATTACAAAAAAGTGGACTGTATTAGAACATAAGGCGATTTGTCATTACACTAATTCAAAAAGATTTTATGTAAGAAAAAAAATTGATTCAAAATGAATGAAAAATCGTTATTTTTTGATGATTATTCAAATTTCTTTATCACAAAAGTATCTCAATTTATACATTAAAATATATTTTTAACTCTGTTAATGATTATTTATCTTGCTTAACTATAAATATTTTTGAACACGGCTATTTACGATCTTATAATAACTTCTGGTTCTTTTTCTTATAAAAAATTTTTCAAATCTTAATAAGATTAATGTTTGATACTTCTTTTGCTTCTTTTACATTCTCATAAATAAAAATGTGATCATAATCTCCGTTAGATATTTCAAAATGTGAATTCTGTGACATTATAAAAATCTTCCTGAATTGGTTGAACAGTAAGCCTTATCTTGTTAATCTAGTTTTAGCTTTGCTGAGCATTCTCATAATTTAAAATTATGATTTATAAAAGATATTTTTCCTTTTACATTATATCTTTTGCTGTATTACTTTGCAAGAGCCATGAACATCTCTGGTGAACATTTCACTGATGTTTTAATCAGTACTTTTCATATGGGCTATCTCTTTGTCTAAAGGCTTCATTAATTCAAATAGTTTTGAAACAGATAAACAGAAATCATGATCAAAACTTTCGATGATTCGCTTATAACCTCGTCAACTTGTATCCGTGGTTAAAAGCATTTGTCACTCAAATTATTTAATATATTGAAGAATATCTGTAAGTCCATTAATTACTCGTTATAAATTTTATTTTTTATTTGGGTAAAACTTGTGTTCTAAATTATGAATATTTTTTTTAACTTACTTTTAGCAACAACTTTAATGAGGATACTGCTCAAAGTGTGCTCCATCAGAATTTTGACATGCAAAAACTCTGCGAATAACGTCCAAATTTGCTCTAGTGATTTCTAGTGGGGTAAGTGACGCAAAAGATTGGAGAATCATGTTTGTAGTTTCGTCACGTTTTCCAACGTGGCCTTTGTAGAACATTTCATATATTCTCACCCACGAAAAAAAAATCGCAATGGTTTAAATCTGGACTCCGAGCAGGCTATGCATTTTCCAAGATGGCGGAGCATAAAAATTAAAAATATTAACTTTTAACATTACAAGGGAGTTTTTGAGGGTGAGAAAAATGAATTTAAAAAAACAATTTTTATTAAAATAAAAAAAAATCTTATTAAATAATACATGTTTTATAATATAACTAATGTGTAAACTTATTTTCATCTAAAAACCTTCAAAACTCATATTCCATGTACTAATGTTTGTTATCAGAGTACATATTTCCTTAACATAGAAAACTTTAAAATGCGTGAGGGTAAACATTTTTCATTGTATCTCACCCTTAATAAAATTAATATTTCTAAGTTTTATGGCACGGCATCTTGGAAAATCGGAAAATATGTTGGGTCGAAAAATTGAATATTTTCCATCCAGAATTTGTTTTTCTCACTCTCAAAAACCTCCTTGTAAAGTTAAAATGTAAAACTTTTAAGTTTTATATGGTCCGCCATCTTGGAAAATCGGAATATATGTTGGGTCGAAAATTGAATATTTTCCATCCAAAATTCATTTTTCTCACCGTCGAAAACCCCCGTGTGAAGTTATAAGTTAATATTTTTTAGTTTTATGGTCCGCCATCTTGGAAAATTGGAAAATATTTTGGGTTGAAATTTTGAAAATTATACCCCCAGGGTATCCGCTTCTACCTGCAAGGTTCATTTTCATCCTGGGGTTTATTATTTTTTTTTAAATATCTGGTGATTAACCATTTGGTGAACCATCATGGTTTTTTTCGCGCGAGAGATAAAGTAAATAGAAAAAAAGTAATTTCCTGATAAAATACTTACCAAACAATCTCCAATCAGTCCAGCCCACATAATAATACTGAATCTGTCTTGGAAATTCTTTTCTCTTATGACGTAAGGATTACACATATCAATGTAACTCACATAGTTTTTTGAATTAAACATTCCATTACGGGTGAACGTGCATTCATCGCTATAAAGTATATAAATGGGCAGAGCTGGATTCATAATTATACCCGCAATGAATATTTGGTAAAAGTGGAGTCAGTTTGCATAATAATTAGCTGTTCGAAATGCACCTTGCGATAGTGCTTTGGATACCATCCGTTTGTAACTAAAACCTTGTGCACTAAAGTGTGGTTAGTGCCCAACCGAAGAGCACAAATTCTAGTGCTCAAGTTGTCATCGTCACTGAAAGCTGCAAGAATCAGGTTCACTAATTCTGCAGGAGTTAATGATGGTTCAGTCTGTCTTCCTCGTGAACGAGGATTTACGCACCCAGTTTCTTCCATTCTATCAACTACATTTCTTATTACTCTTGGATCAGGGTCCCTTGCATTGAGAATTCTATCAGCATATTCTTTAGCAGCACGTCTGCAATTATCACCTTGTAGAACGTAACTTCTGTACATTTGTAAGTATTCTGTATTGGTGTATTTTCGTTCTGCGTCATTATTAACATTTTCTGCCATACCTTTTGTAAATTTGATATAATTAAGTATCAAAAAACTATAGCTTTTAAAAATGAAACAAATTTTTTGTTGTCACAGCAAACGTCAGCAAAAGATTTCTAATATTAAATTATCTGGAAAATTTCTTATTTTTTATTGCATCTTAATAATAATTTGAATAAATTACCCTATTTTGTACCAAAGAATGTTAATTTTATACCTACTTTAATTCGGTTTTAATTAATTTTTATATAAATTGACAAAGTTGTTGATTCAAATAACTTCCAACTGACATTTTCAAACTTAATTACTTTTTAAACAAAGACAGATATATAATTATAAATTAGTACATAATTTTAAAAAGTTGCAAATTTATATAGAGTAGTAACTTAAAATATACGTGCAATATAAAGGAAATGAATATTTTTCCTGTATGATAAAAAAAGAAAACAAACAAGTGACTGAGAGATAGAAAGGTACATACTACGTAAATCAATATTCAGAAATAAAAAAGAAATGAAAATTTGCTTCTTCCATTTTTATCTTTAAAATTATACGTCGTTAAGAAAAAGAAAATACAATTTTACATGATAAACTAGAAATTTATAACTACATTTAAAACACTTGAAATATAATAATTTTCTAAAAAATCAATTCAAGAAATTTCTAGAAAATTTATGGCGCGAAGTTACATGTTTCCACAAGGCTACAGGATTCGCCGGAAGTATGTAAAATTTTTGTTAAAACGCACGGAGAAGTCAGTAGTAGCTGATCTGTGCGCTCACTGCAAAGTCACACTGCAAAGTCACACTGCAAAAAATCATTAGCCTTATATACATTATAATAAGCATCAGCAATTTAAAAAAAAAAATATCTTTCTTGATTAATAAATAATATAAATAATAATTAATAAATCAATTTAGATTTTTTTTTTTAAATTTAAGTGTTTATATCAAATACGTGCAGTTTTAAATTCAGCTTGCTCGAATATAAATTAAAAACTTAAAAATTTTTAAAAATCGGTATTTATAAAAAAAAATATAGTATGGTGCGAGTTCCCAGATATGTATGAAATCGTGCACAGAAGGTTTTATTGCACACCCTAGTGCGTACTCAAGACGTGCTGTGGGACGAGCATTGGCGAATCGCTTTGCAGGAAGGTTTGTATTCAGTGGGTTGGCGAATGAAATAAATGGATTATTACGATCAAATTTCACATGAAAGTACTTTCAAAAATATATAATTTCGTTAACTGCATCTTACTTTTTCCTACAGACTTCAAAAAAAAAAAAAAAATAATAATGCTAAGTAATGATTTATTTTTTTTGGTTTCTTACAGATTCGGATGTGACATACACGTGGTCAAAAATAAAATATGCGTAAAAAAGAAAAACTTTATACTAACAACAGGAAACCCGACATATTATTGAAAGAATTTTTTGCAATATCTTAATGCTGGCTTCAAAGCTCAGCAACTTCACTTGATTCTCAATGATCACGATGAAAGATGGGTAATAAGGATCCTTAGACACATGGAAGCTAAAAATAGAGACATCAGATAGAAGTTATTTGTTAATGAAGTCAAATAAAAAAAAGTTGTTACATGTGTAGTAGTGTTATTTTAAGTTAAATAATTTAATTGTATGTCAAAAAAAATCTTAACACTTTATGAAAATGTTGTAAAAATAAAATTTTATTAATAAATATTTGTCAAATGTAAAAAATAGTTCCAAATCATAATAATGTGCCTATAAATATAAAAAAAAAATATTATTCTAAATTTAAAAATTTTATTTAAAAGCAAATTAAAAAGTATAAGATGTATAAAAAATAAGCATAATAATTTATGGTCATTAAAATACTTCTTTTATTTATTTCAGCTATGTTTGAATAAAACGTAATATGTTGAAAAAATTTTAAATTTTATAAAAATGCATGCTTCCGCCAAATGTGTATCCTCAATTTTATTCCTATACATCAATTCATAAAAAAAGAAGACATAGAAATTTCTACATTTTTTTAAAAGTTTAACTGTTTCAGAAAAAAATCCACGTGCGATTTTGGGGTTTACTCCTATTGCGGGCACTCTTTAAAAACAAAAACTTTGAAAAGGAAGATTTTTTAAAGCAGAAATGTGCTGTTGCCAATCAAAAACATTAAGTTAGGCTAAGTCATTTACACGATTTATTTTCTGCACAAAAAAGAGCTTAAAAATAAAATTTAAAAGTGATGAGAAAGTGATTAGGTACAATTAAATTATTAAATTATAAAACTGGCTTTAATTAAAAATTTATTTTCATATTCAAGCTTTAATAATTAACACAATTATTATTATTATAATTATCACCTTTACAATTGCAAGTTATATTTTTTATTTAATTCTCCAGAAACTATGCTTTTAAAAGCACAACATGTATTTAGTATTGAACCTCCAACTTTATTTATTTAAAGCTAAAAGTTAATTACACTTTTTCCACTTTAAGTTCGACACAATTTTTGTACGGTAATGGTAGTTTCTAACAATTGATCAATTTCACAATCGTTTCTTCTTCAGCCGTAAACTAATTGATCTTTTGTTGTTGCTAATACATGTTTGTTACGTATACATAAATCTTAAAATTTTCATTTCTAGGTGTTTCAACTAATTTAGGAAATCTTACGTGTTCCTTATTAACATGCCGTAAACTATAAGCATCTACTTTGCCCCAAGTATAAACTTCACCATGAGATGTCAAAGCGGCAGAAAATTGGCCCACACAAAATACTGTTATTACATTCAAGTCATTAAATTTACTAACTAGTTTTGGTATTTTTACTCCATCTGAACTTCCTCGACCTAATAGCATAATCACCGTCACCCCAAAAATATTTTTTGCCTGAAGCTGTAATACAAAGAGTTTCAGAATCACCACTACCACAAGCCACATGTGTAACTGTATCACTATTTAATTCTGTAACAACAACTGGAATGTTTATATCATCACAAACACTATTACCAAAACGAGCACAATTACCCCTTCATTTTTATTTTATTTAATCTTGGAGAAATATTTGCAATCACGGAAGCTGAGTCATATATAAAAGAGGAGTCCGAAAAAGAACTTCTCGACAAGTACCATTACCAATTTGTCCATCTTAATTTTTACCCCACGTATATATTGTCCCATCTTTTGTTAAAAGAGCTGAATGATAAAAACCTGTTGATATCTATTAAAAAAGTAATTTTTTTTTTTAAATTTTTTAACAAATTATTTAAATTACAAAAAATTTATTTACCTGTACTATCTTGCCTTCTACAAAGCTTGTGGCAACTAAACTTGGTGTTAAATGATCTTGACTCTCTTCAATCATCTCAGTATTTAAGTTATAAATTTTATTTTTATTATTAGATTCTTGTTGATCGTTCTGAGATATATTTGTATTAACAGATTCTAGTTTTTCTGACTTTGTAGTGTTTTCAGTATTGTCTGATTGAGCTTCAGCCGCTGCTGCTGCTGTGACTTGAATTATTCATTTTCTGTGCCTGTGACTGTTGTCTAAGTACTTGAGGACTTGCACCCCAAATATGTGTAGGCTTTAAATGTGCTTCCAAGTATATCTAAGACAAAGTTTAAATTATTGAATTTTTTTTTTTCTTTTAACAATTAATCTGAAAAAAAATTCAGTAGTAGTATTTTAAATTAAGCAAACCTGTAAGTTAACAGTATCTAATAAACAAACATTTAAAATCAATATTGGTGCAAGTATCTTATAATCTTGCATCATTGTTAGAAGATCGGCAATTTGTCGAACAACAATGCCAAAGACTCTTGCCAAATAATTCGCAGTTGTGCCCATTGTTATAGGTTCTTGTGCTGCTGCAAAAGCTGATGTTGCTGTTGAACGTCTTAGGGACGAAGGGTCAATAAATACCAAATTACTGCCACCTGTTACCCTTAAACCTGCAGTTCTTTTACTTGATTCTCTGTTACAAATAGCCCATTGCATTGATATTGGAGCAAGATTGTTACGTTGCAAATTAATTGAGTTTCCACTGCTTCGTTCAAGTTGTTCATCTCGTCGCTCCTTTAGAAACTCTTCAGTTTCCTGTTCATCAGTTTCACCAGCTTCACTTTCTTCATCTTTCTGCTGACTTGATTCTCTTGACTTGTTTGCTTAGAAAATTTGAAAATAGAAATTTTTTGAGCAAATAAAATAAAAAAATAAAAAATTTTAAAATTGCTCCGAAATTACCTCTGAATTTTCGAATTTTGCGAGAAGAACAGTATTTTTTATGGAATTTTGTACTTTTTAAATACAGAACCTACAATTTTCTGTACCTGTGCTTCTGTTTCATCTACTCGGGTTATAGGTGATTTTTCCGGTTGCATAAGCTTGGTACTAACTTGAGGACTTGCAATAACTTTCCCTCGAATTTCCTGAGTATTATCTTAACGTTGTATGTGAATAAGTGTTTTTATGGCATTTCTTAAGCATTACCATCTTTTCCTCTTACATAAAGAACTTGGGTTTGTTGGTGTTCATTATCAGCTTTTTCCATGTCTTCTTCACTGTCCATACGTTTGGCTTTTGGAATCGTTTTGGTAATATATGATTAAATGCAAAAGTTTAAAAAATATAATCGACACAACTTTCTGTTCATTCTTTGAATATTAAATCAATTTGTGGTGAAATTTTAAGTACTTTTGTATTTATTAATCTTGGCAAATAACGTTCAAACTGTTGCCGGAATATTGCCTTTGAATAATGATCTGTTTTAAAATTCAAATTTTCAAATCATGATACTGGTATCATGTTGTATAATCAGATAATGGAGATTGAAAATTATTATTAGATTGCAAAAAAGTTTCGGTGTTTCTTGTTTTTGTTTTCATCTATACTTTGATTTAGGAATAATTAATTTTAGCTTTACTTGAAATCACTGAATTTTTAGGTTTATTTTTCACAAGCTTGTTACTTTTCTTTTTATTTGTATTTTTTGAGTTACGTTAAGAGCTAGTGGAGATAGAGCTTAAGATAGCATTGTAGATTCAGTACCAATAAAGCCATTATTAGGTGGAACTGAGATGAATAATGATTCAGTCAATGAAAACCCATATTCTAATAACCTATTACGAGATGAATGTTTACTAGAACTAGAAATCATACTTACTTCTTCATAAAAATCTTTAACATGTGAAGTCCTTGCTATTTACAGTTATTTTTAAATCAGCTAATACTAATTGATTTTCCTTTTAAATCTTAACGTTTTGCTCTTGCTGTTGTAAGACTAGTTGATGATTTTTTTAATCTAGGATATTTTTTTTTGACATTTGATTGTTTTTTGTTTCTTCTTTCATTACTATCAGTCTCTTTAATTCTTAGAACTCGCATATTATTTAGCAGTATTTTTTGCTGCCATTTGATATAATGCATAATAGCATCTAAATGTGCCTTATGATTTATTTCTAAAAAATTATTTTATTAAAATAAACATAAAAAAGATATTTAGTTTAAAAAGTTTGTTTGTACCATCTGGTAAGCATAAGACAGGATGAGATCCTGAATCAGTAAATTTAACTCTTTGAGATGCAGAAAGTTGTTTAATAGGTTCTTGAGGTTGCATAGGATCTCTTCTACCAGTTCTTAGAGCGCAAGGTGCAAGCGAACCATTCCAATCACACATTAGTATATCTAGTTTTACTGCTACTTCAGATATTTCATGCAGCCTATCCAATTGAACAAGTTATAGTTTTCTGTAAATTTTAGTTTAACTCCATAAAAATGGTCCTGTTACTATCATTGTGATGATCATTGTGATGATAAATTTTAAATTTTAAGTCTGAATTTTGTGCATTCAACCAAGCCCAACGAGCTGCTATACTTATTCGTTCTTGGGCATAACGCCAACTGGATCTTTTTCACTAAGAAAAATTTATTTATTTTTTTAATAATTATAACTAATCTTTGAACTTGTGCTAATAATTGAAAAATTAAATTTAAAAAGAGTAATTTAAAATTTATGCTCCAGCTATAAATTTATGTCTCAAAAATTATGTTATTCATTTATAAAGAAAATAGTTATTATAAATATAGTTATTATAAAAGAATCAAAAGTGTACCAGGACTAAAAACTGCACTTTTTTTATGAAAATTCAGCTAATTTTAAGATTGAAATTAGAATATATAAACAAATTTTAATAAATTTATGACCAAAATCCAACTACTCACTCTCGCACAAAATTTAAAATCCCTGAATGTTGAAAAAAATTAATTTTTATACTATAATTTAGCATTAAATGCATAAAAATCAATATTACCTCAGTTTTTCTATAATATTGATCAATTAAAATCTGTGTAAGAGCAACTATTTGTGGTGTTCTGTCTCATCCAGCACTCGTAAAGGTCTTCTGTCGCTTTTGATTGCTGTAGCTACTGTTACAGCTGCTCGAAGTAATGCAGGCATATGTTGCAACCATCGAGTTCCTTCAAATAAACTTAATCAACTGTAGTATACAAAAATCAGTCCAATTAAAAATAAATATTTATACCACGTGAAACATTTTATATTAATAAAAAATTTAAAATACATCTTTTGAAGTATCTATAAACTAATTTTAATAATAAAGAAATTTTTAATTTACACTGATAACTGTTGCTGGTGAGCATTATTAACAGAATTTGTATTTCATCCTTCAATTTTTCTTTTGATATATGTTGTTCTAACCACCTACATTGCAATTTATTCAAACTTTTCAACAAAGAAAAACACTTTGTTTCCTGTTCTTTTTATTTTGCTTCTACTTTCACTTGATTATTTGAAACTTGCTCTGCTAATTTATTCGCATTTGTCTCAAATTCCATCAATTTCTGTTTTTTGTTTTTTCATTAATAACTTTATTGTTAGTCGCAAGCAATTTAGCCACTTCTTCATCAATATCATTTATATTATGGCATGATTCTTCCATATTACACTACAAGCATTAATTGATTTTAAAAAACCCATGCTGCTATACGCTCATGGATCACCCATGCAGAAATAGACTTTCATTGTAGCTGCTGAAGACCTTTCTTTCTTTCATTTGTTAAAATTAGGTGCTCGTAGGGTCCTACCAGCCACTTTGAGTTCACTCCCATTCAACCGTACCTCATAAAGCTATTTGATATTCAACTAATATTTAATTGTCCAAGATTTATAACTTAATATTATTTCTTTTCTAATTATGGCTTTGTTTATTATAAGAAAAAATATGTGACCAGTGTCCTTAGGAAATGTTATGAATAAAATTTTGATTTAATTACTAAAAAATTCTGTAATAAAGATTAATGAAAAAAATTAATATTTTAAATATTTTAAAAAATTAATTAAATTATAAAAGTTGTTAAACAAATCTTCCTGTTTAATCACAGTGTTTGCTTTAATCCCTGGATATGTTTTACGAGTAGAAGATAACTTTATAAAATAAGACAAGACATGCTAATTGCTAAAAAATTCTATCAATTTGCAGATAAATGTAAACAAATAAATTTTAAAATGAATTTTTTATCATCTTTCAATCTTATCGAAATCATATCCATACCAGAAATTCTTTAATTAATACTAATTATAAATTGTAATGTTTAAGGCATGATAAATTTTGCTAATGGAATGAATATTTGGTACATTTGTACACTGTATACCAGAGTTCGGAGGAGGCTCTGGACGTTCAAAGCCACCCCTCCTCGCTTGATTGGCTAAAGCAGTTGCATAAATATTTTGCATCTACTATAAGAACTTTCTGCAAATAATTAAAAAATTTTTTCTGTCTGTAATATGAAAAAAATAGAAACTTTTATCTTATTTTCTATCATTTCAGTTTAAATTGTTGGCTGCTTTATGTATCAAAAAAACAAAAAAAAAATAGATGTCGGGTGTTCTATGTATAAAAAAATAAAAAAAAAAATTTACCTGTATAGTGAAATTCAAATTAGCTGTCTACGACATTAAGAAACTGAAAAAAATTTTAATCTATATTGTCGGTTAATTCATATTAAAAAAAATAATAATAATTTAGATGTCCGCTGTCCTATGTCTGAAAAAATAAAAAACTAAAAAAATTAGATTCTAAGTAGTTTTCTTGCCTTTCCACATTCTTCACATTTAAAAGGCCTTTGATTTCTATGAATTTTGAAGTGTTTTTTTAAATATGCTAGGATTCTGAATGCAGTTCCACATTCTTTACATGAGTTCTTTCATGTAGTTCAAAATTATCGTTTCTCTTAAAAGCTTTTCCACATTCCTTGTATTCAAACATTTTTGCCCATATGTATTCTTTCATGCAGGAAAGAAAGAGAAATTCAGGTTTTTTAGACCTCACTGAATCCATCAATCGCTTGTTCTGTTATTTGTAAACATAAATTCTAAACAAGAATTGATTTCCGATTCTGTTGATTCTGAAGCGGTATTTGAATGTCCAAGGAATTTATCTCTTGGTGCACTGTATGTACCCTGCAGTGTTTTTTGTAGTTGCTTTAATCCTGTTTCCTCTAAACTAATTCTTTTTTCGGTAGCTTGTATGGATTGGAAATTATTTTGATTACTTGATGAACTTGAAGTTTGAAAATTTGGTGTAGATATACTGTTCCGATGTGGAGCACGTTAGAAATTAGTCAATGAATTTGTACTTTCCATATGAACTAAATTAAGACTTGGCTTTCTATTATGTTGTTGAGAACTGCATAATTATGTTGCCATTCTGGAGTATGTCTGGAATTTCCTAAGCGACTTCTCCATTGCTGAACCTTTTGTTTTTGACCAGAACTTAAGCAACCATGCGACAGAACTTTTTCAAGGATATTTATAAAAGTATTGCATCGTTTACGCTATCCAAAGCTAATCTAGTACATACTAAAAAAATGTTAATTCACAATTAATCATTTTCAAATATTAAAATAACTTAGTTAATAAGATTTTGTAAACTGTGATTCATAAGCATACACAAAATAGCTTTTAATTCATCTAATGCGTTGACAAGTACTAATGATCTTTGTGTACAAGGTGATGATGGTTCACGTGGTATATGCACTAAATCTTTTTCTAAATTAAGCAATATTTCATAACGCTGTTGTAACTTTGAGATAGAAATGGCTATTTTTTGCCTTGCACCTTTTGTAACTCCTTGTTCAAGTAAACTTTCTTCTGTTAATTCTAACATATTTTCATATGATAGATTTGTAGATAAATAACTAAATTTTTGAAGTTAAGAGTCTTTAGCCAAGCTGGAACATTTGAAATTTATAATAAAAGAATAATATAGATAGAAAATAATTAAATTATAGATTTACCTGATATAAAAGTGTCCATTGGTTTTATGAATTAAGCTCAAGTTGACTCCAAATTTTTTGCTGAATGCGTTTCGTTATTTAAATATCTACATAAATTATTTAGATTAGAATATATGTGTATATACGTGATTGTGTTATAATATAGTAATTAATGATTTAAATAAAAAATTGAAATATTTATCAATGAACATTTTTAATATTTAGTATATACACACATACACACATGCACATACATATTTAAATCAACATCAAACGCACTTCGAGATAATCGAACTCAATTGATTTGAAATAATATTTATATTTTTTATTTTTTAAATAATCAATTAAATTTTGTCAAAAAGAAATAATAATAAATACTCTATACTCCTTTTATACATACCAGTGTTGAAGAACACATAATAATCGAAATTCGAGTTTTTTGAGCTATTTGACTTGGAGCTCTTGAAGGTCATCTCAAAATTAGAGAGAGAAACCTCAATTTCCTGTATATTAGTGCTTCTAAGTTAGGGACTTAAATTAGTCGCGCGCCTTGACGGGCGCCAGAATGAAGTGATGAAAATGACCACTTTTTAAGTTTTTAAAATTTGAACTTCTTAGCTTTAAACAGTTATACCTCTCAACAATGAGCTCGAATTCCGAAAAAATAACGTCAAATCTATAGCATTTTTTACAAGAAATAATTTGCACTAGAGCATTCTCAAAAAATCTCTTAGATCCTGAGAAAAATCAGTTTTAGTGAAAAAAATTAAAATTTTTGCCTGCTTGACCACTAACTTCTGAGATTGATTGCTCGAATTCATTTAACTATTTTTTAAAAATAAAATAATCGGCTGGGGGTATTTCTTTAAGGATTAATTGAAAACAACTATCATGTATTTTCGTCCATACAGTTCTTCATTAATGAATAATGAATAAAATCAAAAATAATAAAATTTTTCTATTATTTCATTTTAATATATTAATATGAATTATTGTATTGTAAGGTTATTCTTTTATGTAAAATGTAAACATTATTTTAATCCTCAATTATTTATCATATTTTATTTATATATCAATTGTAAAAGTGTGTCATCGATACCAAAACAGCATTTTTTTTGGCGATTTTTATATTGGAAATCTACCTCTTTATGCCCGATGTTTTGATTATTATAAATCTGACTTCAAATTCATGATAACTGATCCAAAAGATTTGACAACGTAAAATGTTTTTTAAATTAAGAATACACAATTTTGAGTCCGCGATTTTAATTTTGAAAATTCTGTCTTAACAATCGCAATCAGCAATCCCAAAAACCAGGGGGTACCATAAATAGGCACAATTAGCAAATGGTTTGACCTTTTTTTATGATAAACTTATGCTTTTGAAAAATGAGCTTTTGAAGAAAAAAAAGGACGTAATTTATTGAAGATAAACCAACCCGGGATAGAATGCCTAGTCAGGACTTCAAATCGCTTCTAAAGTATTTTTTCTCGAAAGTACTACCAGAAATAATTATCTACGTTATATTTTAGCTAATAAAGTTCAATTATTGGCGAACATTATTGTTTTATGGTCATTTTTAAAAATGAGCAAAGCATGATAGATCATTACTACTTTTTAACTGTAAAAATCTCATTTTGACGTGAAAATTAATTTTCTTCTACTTCCAAATAGAAAATTCTCCGTACAATCCGATTCCGGGCTAAAAATTACATCTTTTTTTTTCAAAAGTTGATTTTTTAAAAGCATAAGGTGTTATGTATTTAACCCACTAGGTTAAATACTGAATATTGATGTTGTTTGCTTTCACCCGTGATTTTGATGTAAATGGCGATTCAGGATACTCCTGGATCCCGTGGGATGTTTTGCGGAAAGGTTTTTAAGGAAATAGTTCAATTGAATAGCCACTGATTTTAATTATATACTTTTATTTAATCAAAGTTCAAGATTTGACTTTTCTACACACTAATTCGATGGATTTTATGATTGACCAGAATGAACAGACTTGCCCGCACGCCCGTGTGTCTGTCGGTATGATACCTCGATCTCTACTGACTCTTACTCCAACTCTAACTAGCTGACTTACTGCCTAACTGACTAACTGACTCATCTGCCCTCAGGCAGCGGTTTATATAGTCTTTCCCAGGGGAGGGTTCAAACTAGGATAGTTCAATGCATCTGTTTTGATTGGTGTTGTTAGGGATGTTATGGTGCGTTGCTAAGGGTGTTTCCATTATGGCGGAGAAAATGAGAAAATCTTATTGGTGTTGCTAAGGGGCGTATGATTCTAGTGAGGAGTTGACTGTGGGAATTTATGTTATGGAAATCTGATTATTATGCGTAGGGTGTGTAATAGGGAAAACGTGATAATGTCATTGTTTATGTGTCTAGACCTTTTAATAAGAAACGCGTGTTATTGCTATGTAATGCTTTATTTATGCGTCTAGACTTTCTATGTATTACGTGACAATGTCTTTCATACTAAGGTTGAGGTAAAATCATTGTTTATGTGTCTAGACTTTTTAATAAGAAACGCGTGTTATTGCTATGTAATGCTTTATTTATGCATCTAGACTTTCTATGTATTACGTGACAATGTCTTTCATACTAAGGTTGAGGTAAAATCATTGTTTATGTGTCTAGACTTTTTAATAAGAAACGCGTGTTATTGCTATGTAATGCTTTATTTATGCATCTAGACTTTCTATGTATTACGTGACAATGTCTTTCATACTAAGGTTGAGGTAAAATCATTGTTTATGTGTCTAGACTTTTTATGTATTACGTGATAATGTGTTTTATAATAAGGTTGGGGAAAATCATTATTTATGTGTCTAGACATTGTAATAGCAATAAACGAGTGGGTTAATAAAAATATGAGTCTAGACATAGTTATCATAAAAGGTAAAGTTTGTGAAGATATAGTAGTATATATTTGGCAAAAAATAATGGGTATATTAGGTCCTTAATTAATACGTTCATCCGGTCAAACATCAAGTCCCCTGACTTGCAATATCCATCAGTAAGAGAAGGGTGGTTAACAATATTTTGGGCACCTAAGTCTTTCTTGATTTATATAAAAGTTAATAGATAATTATTTTAAAATTACTGTGTTATACACATATAATTGAAAGAAAATTAACAAAATTTGATTATTATATAAAAAGTTACATATACATTCATATATAAGTGCAAGAATTTAGTTAAAAATATTACATATATATATTTTATAAAAAAGTGACAATTATATGCAGGATTGCATAAGACAACAATATATTCATAGAAGTACTAGTAAAAAGGAAACATATCTATGTGTTTTTAATTTAATAACAATAATATAATAATTGATTTTAAAAAGATTCATATACGAATTTTTAATAAATATTATATAAAGAATAACAACAACAAAAAAAAATTTTGATAATTAACAATATTGAATTTACAAAGATTACATATTTTTTTTTAATGAAATAATTAGAATTGACTATAAAAATGTTATATATATTGTTTATATATAATTGACAATTATATTTATAAAAATGTAAGAATTGAATTTAAAAGGTTACATATCTTTTAAAAAACATTCATTATGAGTTTACTTTAATTATTGTTCTACAGCATTTTATTTAACTATATGTAGATAAATAGTTATTACATAAATAAGTGTTTTAATATGTGTTTCAATAATGAATATAAAGACTTTAAAGTAAGTATTATTAAAATATTTTTAATTGCTATAAATAATTTTTAGACGTTTGAAGGTTTTATATGTAGTCTTTTGGCTCGGTGAATGGGGTTGTGTATTAGGCTTGTTGTTGCATAATTGGCCTGGCTACTAGGAATTAATAAAATTGGTTTTGGCGTAGGCTTATTCGCATCTGGCCAAGGGTCAGCTTCTTCTGATGGAATGTAGGAGGCTTTGCCTTCCTGTTTAGTTTTCCAGTATTTGATTAAATCAAAAACTTTCTTATCCCTAAACATGAAATATTTCAATCCTGTAACTAACATAATTATTATTAGTATTAAAACCGTAATTATTATTAAATAAAAGAAAAAACTTGATTGTTGTGGTATATGACTTCTTAATTGTTTATATTCTCCCAAAATTCTGGCCTTTTCGATCAAAACCTGTAGGTCTTTCCCATTCAATAAGCTACTTGATTCAAACCGATTTTTATTTTTTATTATGTCTTCTGATAAAATTTCTACTATATCTGATCCTTTGATTGTTTCTTTTAAGATTCTTGTAAGATTAATAGGTGTTTCTGTAAAAAATTTTGTCTCTATTGTAGATTCTATAGTTTGACTAGCTTTAAATTTCGCAAAAAGGGTGGAAGCTTTACAGCCTGGATTTAGTGAAATTACACCCATAGGTGGTAATATCGTTGTGATATCTGCTTTCTGGAAGCATTCAACTGTGATTCGATCATCTTTAGGGTTGGTGAAAATCCAAGAATTTCCTTGTAGTTTGCTGAATACTGATTCCTGGAGGAATTTCAGTTTAATAGTACATTCATGTGGGTTATATTGTATTCCAGCTAAAATTTTTATTTCACATTTTGAATTATTTGTTATTCTTAATACTGGGGGAAAGTTAGCACAAATTTTTGTATCATCTATATTTTTACATTCACGAACTTTTTCATCTGAAGGAGCAATGTATGTTTGATTGTCACGGCTAATGGCTACATATGTGTTATCTGGGATAATATAGGCTGTAATTGATCCATTTCCAAACATGTTGATAGTTGGAAAAGGTGAAATTTTAAATAAATCTAACGAATTGAAATCAGTCAAAGGAATTTCGATTATATAAATCAGATAATTATCTTTGATGACAATTTTAATATTGGAAATTTTTGCCAAGTTATTCAATGACATATTTTCTTCATCTAAAGGGAATTTCGCATTTATTTTTGCAAATTGAGCCCTATTTATCGCAGTTTTCCATTGTTTATTGTCAAAAACAGCTGGGTATAATACTCCGATGTTTGCAAGTGAAACAGCTTGTCCCAATGTGATAGTAGAAATTCTATATTCTGTAATTATATCTAGGAGTTGATGTATAGCCATACGCATAGCTTTGTTATGATTAACACCTTCTATATAAATTTTTAGTTTGTCTAATTCTCGTTCAAGGGTCAAAGTGTGTTTGGTGATGTTAGATATCTCTGTATGTAAAATCTGTGTTGTGTTTTGAAGTATTTGTGCTACCGATGAGCTGTGATTCATTGCTTGTTGACTCATATTTTCTAAAATGGTCCTATCTGATTCTGAAAGTGTCCCAAATAAAGCACGAAAAACTTGTCCCACTATTGGAAAAGGAGATTCTCTTTTGAAAATATTACTCTTATTGATTTGTTCTATAATTTTATGTAATTCTGTGTTGACTAGTTCTAGTTTTCCAGATATTTCTTCTATATCGCTTCGAAAAAAACATGGTCTTTCACAATCTCTATTTGCTGTCTCAATATAATTTTTTATTATATCTCCATTACTTAAAAGTTGAGTTAAATCTACTTTATTAATTAACTTCCATGTAGAACTTTGTATATATAAATTTGCTATCTTTTCAGCGATTAAACCAGATGAATTAGTTATTTTTCTAATATTCAGTCCGTTTTCAGCAATGCTGTAGTTGATCAAAATTCTGTAACATTTTTTATTATTTTTAGTATTTTCTTTATTTATACAATATTTTCTAGCTATTGATGCAAATACATATATGAGTCTACACATCAAGCGTATAAGTGTTCATTGAAAAAGTGTATTGTCAAAAAAAAAATCAATACATAACATTAAATTTAGATATAGTATCATATTTTCGTCAGAAATCCATATCACAATCAGATCATTACAGAAATTCAAAATTTTTCAATTTTTAAAGTTCATCAAGATATAATGATGGTCTACATTTCTGTTTAACTATGAGAAATTTTTCCCTACTTAACTCTATATAAAAATCATCAGCTTTTTCGTTTTTTAGTAATTTCGAGCAAATTTTATCGTTCCAATTTTTACTAGTAAAAGCAAAATATTGTTTCTTTCTTTCATCGTTTCCGTTGTTATAACCAATTATTATTTTCTCTTGGATCGCAGGATTTTTTCTTTTTTTTTTGGCTCATTTAGCATTTATATATGAAAGCGGATATTTTTTTTAAAATTATTATTTTATGATTTTAAATACACAAGGATTTTATAGTAGAATTCGGTAATTTATTCAAAATTAATACATAATTTGATATTTAATCTATTGAATCTTTTTTTATTATTATTAGTTTATTTTATTTTCTAAAGAATTATTAAATTAAATTATTACTACTTAGTTAAGACATTGATAGTTTGTTTTTATTGTTTCTTTCTTTTTTCTATTTTAACTTCCTCAATAATTAATCTGTTAATTTTACCAAAATAAAAAGATTTTTGGAGGCACTTTCCTCTAGGAAGTACTCTATTCTTCCGTGGTTTTTTTTCCGAGTTCGTACCAAACCTCTTGGCCATCCATCTATATCTGGTTCAATGGTATAATCTATATCATGATTCCTTGTTAGACGTGTAACCTCTCCCATAATTCTGAGAGGTAGAGGTTTATCGAAATAATAGCCGACAATCTTCGATAATAAGGTATTTTTGAATGCATGTGAATACCGTTTGAGTATTCGTGATACTATGACTGACAAAACATATTCATGGAACAAATCATAAGATTCAATATCCAGATTGCGGATTTCCCTATCTTCTATTTTCTTAACCAATGTTTCATAAACATTCTTGATGGTTTTTTCTAGATCCGACGTCTCCAGAAAATCGGTTTGACGACCATCAATCGCATGCAGTTTATAAAATATTTGAGGTGTGGCGGCCATATTTTTTTTTACCTACAAAGATACGACATAATTACCTATAATTACCCTATCAAGAATTTTTTTTTGCTGGAAGTTTTACTTTTGGATTGGTTTAATTTTATGTGGAGGGGAATTGTATTCACATTACATATACATAAAAAAAGAGAAATCTGAGCTTTTATTGTTATTGTGACTACTGTTTCTGGGTAATGTTTATTATAAGTATATCTATTTTGGAGATGTTAAATAGGTTAAATTTATTTATTACCAAAGAAATTGGTAAGGTAATTGTAGTTTTGATCTCTTTATTTTAGTTTTCTGACAAATTTCGCAACATTTTATAAAATGATTAATTTCTTGTCTCATATGTCTCCAATAAAATTCATTCGATATTCTATGGTAAGTTTTAGCCATGCCATAATGTGCACCAATAGTGTTAGAATGGTATTGTTTAATTAATTTATATCTTTCCTCTACAGGCGGAAGTTTCAGGTTATCATTATAAAAAGTTGCTTTGATAGGCTTACCACTAAATAATTTATTTAAAGATTCAATAAATTTAAACACTTGAAGTTGTGTCATCATATCTAAATCTCTTATAATTTCAATTTCCTTAATTCCAAATTTTTCAATGAGTTTACTAAGAGTTTTCAAACATTTATCCATATCTACTTTCAAATTATTTGTATCTAAGTACGGTTTTATTGTTAAAGCAATTAGTTTTTTCTTTCTATATTCAAATATAATGACTTCTCCCGTTTGTGGTTGCTGGTTTCTTAAATTTTGTAAATCAATATATTGTCTTTCTGCCAAAGTCGTTAAAACATCGGTAGGGTGTACATCAGAAGTTATACAAAATACCAAATTTTTAAAACCTAAGTATGGATGGCTGTCAGATATTTTCATAGATCATAATATTTCAATTTCATTACCGTTCCAAGGAGGCTTCCTCCTAGGACGAAAATTCCTATTAATATTATTCTCATGTTCAACAGCTATAGTAGGGACCTCATAATTCTTGTTAGCCCTAATAGTTTTTACAATATTTTTAAATCCAGGATCAATAATATAATTATCTATCTCATCAATTTTAAGAAGAGGAGTATAATGACTTGCTTTTAAGTGTAAATGAATATATTCATCCGTATCATTAGCTTTGTAGTGAGCATAAGTTATTTTAATTACCCCGTCCCTGTTTTTTTTATTATCATAAATATGTACGCAAATATTTTGATTCAGTTCTTCTGAAAATATATATATAACATCATTATTTCCCCAAGCTGATTTAGTGTTCAAAATTGTATAAGCTTCATCAGGATTTTCACAAAATTGAATAGTATTACTATTTTTCAAAGTATCTCTTAATTCATTAATATTCAGATTTAAACTAGTTAGAATTATAAGGCTATCAAATAAACAATCCCCAGTTTTATCTACTTTAGTATACTTGATTAAATCAACATTTTCAGCACACTCATCTGCTTGTACAAACCATGGAAAATAAAAATCATCATTTTGTTTAAAAGGGTGAATCTCTTCCATTTCTTCATCAGAATTACTATTAGATTCTATATTATCATTATTTTCTTCATTAAATAAAATATTCTCATTAAATTCTTCATTAATTGTAACTTTTCTCTTATTATTATTTATTTTATTCATATTTTCACAATTTTTATAAGCAACATTATTTTCATTAACCATTTTTTTATCCAAATTGTTAAATAAATTTTTATCATTCTTAAAATCCTTCAATACTTTATTTTTATGTGTTTTTAATTCAATATTAATTACTTCATTATTATTAAGTTTTTCACCTTTAATAACTACATCATATGTACCTTGGTGAAACAATTTGCTTTCTTCAGGAAAAAGTAACTGGAAATAAGGTCCTGCCTCATTTTCTTCATCTTTTTCATTATCAACCACATCCATAGGTTTGTTTATATTTATATCATAATCAAAATGATTATTATTATCATACAACATATTCAAATTATTATCATCCTTTTTTCGCTTTTTTAACAATTCCTTAATATATCTATCAGGTAATCTTTTTAAAATAATTTTTGGTTCTTTAATATCCTTACATTTTTCTCTATTTAGTTTCTTGGGGGATGTACTTGTTTCACATATTTTTAGTTTAATAGATGTGTTTATAGGTTCATTTTTGTTCTTATTTTCATAAATAATATTGCGTTTCTTAGGGGTATTTTGTAATAAATCTTTTGCTTTACGTTTTTTAGGGGAATCTGGTGGGGATTTATCGGGTAAACGATTTAGGATAACTTTAGGTTGTTTCAAATTTATCCAGTCTTTCAATTCAATCATATTTTTATTAGGAACCATATTTACTTTTTCCGGCTTATCTACTTTCGGGCTGGGCTTTACTATATTTATCGGGGGTTTATTTATTTTTTTAGGTATTTCCACATTATTTTTGTTATTTATATTATTATTGTGCATACTTCTGGTAATTCTTTTGTTTCCTTTCAAATTTTGATTATTGATCATAAACTTTTTAGGGACATATTCTTCATCATCTGAGGAATTTTCTTCCTCTAATGTAATTTTTTTACCATTAGATTTTTTTGTAGCTCTTAGTTTTCGTATTTGAAAATCAGTATATTGTCTTTCTGCCTTCTCTGACGATGAAGAGTCTACAAAATCTGCATTTTCTGCTTTTTTAAGTAAATCCAATCTTGGCATATCTGGATCTTCTTGATCGCTGTTAGTTGGAATATTTCTTGATAGGGCATCAGCAACTACATTCGTCCTTCCTGTTTTATAGACTATATCAAAGTCATAACCGGTTAATTTTGATGCTAAATTACAGGCTGTTAATGTCGTATGTTTCTGTTTCTTTAAATAGGTCAGAGGAAGATGATCTGTATAAACAATAAAATGTCTGCCAAATACATATGGTCTAAATTGGGTGATGCCAAAAATAATCGCAGATAATTCCTTCAGATACGTTGAAAACGCTAATTCAGATTTTTTTAATAGTCTTGACGCATAGGCTATAACACGTGGTTTATTATTTTCATCATGCTGTTCAAGAACAGCGCCCAAACCAAAGTCTGAACTGTCAGTTGTTATAAAAAACCGTTTGGAATAATCTGGAGTAGCCAAAATTGGGTCAGAACAAAGTTTTTCCTTCAAAGTTAAAAATGCCTTTTGTTGCTCCTCTCCCCAAATAAATTCCTGATCTTTTTTTAGAAGGTCAGACAATGGCTTGGCTATTGTAGAGAAGTTTTTAATGAATCTTCGATAATAACTGCATAATCCTGAGAAAGCTCTAAGCTTTTTCAGTGTATTAGGGATAGGAAAATCTTTAACTGCAGAAATTTTCTCAGGATTTGGTTTTAATTGGTTGGAACCCACTATGTGTCCTAACACTTGAGCTTCACGGCGTAAAAATAGGCATTTCTTAGGGTCTAGTAGTAAATTAGCATTTTTAATACGTTGAAATACTTCAGTACAAAGTTTTAGATGATCTTCAAGTGATTTTGCATAAATAATAATATCATCCAGGTATACAAAAACACCATGACCTAGTAGGCCGGCAAATACCATATCCATTAATCTGCACCACGTCTGCGCACTAGTTTTAAAACCCATTGGCATACGCGCAAAGTGATATTTCCCATTAGGGGCATTAAAAGATGTATATTTTCTACTAGAGGGCGCTAATGGAATTTGAAAAAATGCAAGAGCCGCGTCAATAGTTGTGATATAAAATGCTGAAGAAGCTGAATCTAATATGTCATAAGGTTGTACTAATGGATATACTTCATCTAATGTAATTTTATTTAATTCACGAAAATCTGCAACTATTCTCCATCTTTGTTCTCCATCTTTGGTCGCTTTTCTTGGAATCGCCCAGATAGGAGAAGTCCAAGGACTCACAGTTATTTCTATTATTCCTAAATCTAAATATTTTTTTATGTTTTTCTCTAAAGCTTCTTGCGCAGCTTGCAGTTGTCTATACTGTCTACACTTAATGGGTACTTCTGATGTAACATTAATTTCATGTTCAATTAAATGGGTACACGTAAAAGGTCTACCCTCTATATAAAAAATTTCAGCAAATTTTTCGATCAATCCATGAATTTGATTAATTTCGTCTTCATTTAAATCCTTTTTATAAAGTAAATCAAAAATAGTGTTTACAAGTTGTTCCCTTTCCAAGCCTTCTACAAGTTTATCATTAACTAGATAAGCACCGTTATTTATTTCTTTTATTTGGTCAAATTGTTCTAATACAACTAAGGGTGTGTCGATTTTTATTTGTTGGCTAGATGTATTAATGCACATAACTAAAGCTTTACCATTATCATTTTTGACTAAAGCCTCACCCAAAAACAAATTAGGGTGAATATTTTGTCTTGGTAAAAATCCTTCCATAATGTTTGCATTAGCAATATCTGCATAAATAATTTGTTTAGAACGCGGTTGAATAAGAAATTTTTCTTTTTCTCTAAAGGGAATAGCATATGGACCTAAATGAATTTGCATATTTGCAATGTCAATATTTCCATTATATTTTTCCAGGATATCCAAACCTATAAGGCCAGGGGTATCCATACAAAAAATATCATCTATAATATGCAAATTACAAGGAAGATTCTCAAGGTATATTGTAACCTCTCCTTTAGTATATTCATGATCGTTAGTTATACTACAAATTCTTAATATTGAATTTTTATTTATATATGTAGATTTTTTAAGTGCTGAGCTTTTAATCAAGCTTACCTGAGATCCAGTGTCTATAAAAAAATCAGCTTTATCCCCAATGAGGCTTGGGCTTTTAAGTGTAATTATTGGAGGTATCCTTTTTGAATTTGCTAGCATTACTTTTTTAGTAATTATATCCTTAGATATACTCGTATTTTCAGGTTGAATATTCTTATTATTGTCAATGGAAATAGAAGTATCTTGCTGCGCAGTATCGGAATTATTGATTTCTTTATTCGTAAACTTTTCTGCTTCCTTATCTGTTTTCGCTATGGATATATCAATTATTGGTGGAATTGTATTAGATTTTCTTTTAGGGCGTGATTTTGTAGCTTTTTCTTTCTTTTTTATATCTTTGATTGGTATATCCAAAGGGATATCCAATCCAAAACCCACTAAGGGAGATGTATCCTTTATATCTACAGAGACAGTATCATTTAAAGGATGAAGTAATTTATCATTCTTAGCAGGGGAAGATTCTAATGGCAGTATAGTTTTTATCATATTATTAACTTTCGTTTTCTTATTTACATTCTTATTCGTGGATAAATCATTTTGTACATAAACTTTGTCAATCGATTTCTGCAACTGTATATTATTGTCAATTTCTAAAGCTACTAAATTTTTATTATTTACTTTGCATGAAATATCTTGCCCAATTCCACTCAGAACTGGGCCCGTATCTAGTTTAAATTATTTGTGTTACGATTTTGGTTACCCTCAAAACGTCTTCCATTAAAATTCTTTTGACCGTTATTATTTGGGTTAAAATTACGATTAACATTGTCATTATTATAATTATCGTATCTATTTCTATTCTGGAAGTTGCCATTATTGGCAAAATTATTCATTGGTCTAAAATTATTTGGGCGTGCAGTAAAATTCCTATTAGAGTTATTCCTATTAAAGTCATTATATCGCAAACCATTTTGATTGTATCTGGGTCCAAAATTTCTATTATATCCTCGAAAAAAATTTCTTTCAGGATTAAATCTCTCAAAATTATTAAATCCATTATTGCCATTATTAAAATTATTAAAATTATTATAATCTATCCTATTGTTATTAGGATTTACTCTATTATAAAAATTCCTATTAAAATTATTATTATTTGCATTGTAATTAGGATTAAATGTTGCCATTTGATTATTATTATTAGGTATTATATTATTGTTATTAGCCTTAACAGTATTTATATTATTATTACCATTGTTGTTATTTGTATTTAAGGATTGAATTAGTTCAATAATTTTAGGTAAACCCGGGCAATTTTTCGATTCATGGAGGTTTGATTTACAGAAACCACACACAATTTTTATAGCTGATGCAGCTCTCACAATATATTCCCTTAATTCTTCGTCTTCCTCAGAGTCATAATTATTATTTCTTTTGGCAATCATAGTAGATTTTCTTTTCTTCGACATTTTATCGTGAAAGGATATTGATTCATTCCTTCCTTCCAGACGTATGGCACAATTAACTGCTTGCGCAAGATTTTTCGGGTTTTGAGCAGATATCCTGTATTCAGGTGGTTCAATTAGTCCATATATAAAACAGTCCCTAGCTTCTTGTCTGGCTCTTTCCTTATTTCTCTGCTTTTCATGATGATCCAATTCCGTTGATGCTTCATAAATAGTAATTAGTTTTTGTTCTAATAATTGAACCCTAAGGGCGTAATCTTCAACAGGTTCGCCCTGATATTGAGCAATGTTTCGTAATTTTGTACGTACCGTTTCTCCATCCTGCATCGCGCCAAATTGAAGTTTCAGTGCTTTAATAAATTCAGTAAGATTGTTATAACTATGCACCGATCCTTCGAATATTTGGGCCGCCCTACCCTTTAATTTTCTTGGAAGTATTTGTAAAACATATGATTCACATTCTGGTCCAAAATTAGTGACCAAAGTTTCCAGGCTTTTGCAAAAGGAGAAAAGATTTTCCGGTTTACCTTCATAGTCTGGTATTAAATGTAACTGATCTTTAAACGTTAATAAGTTATTTTTTTGAAAATTTTGTCTATAATTATAATTATACTCGGGTTCCCTGTGTCCAGGGGTTTGCACACCTACATTCATAAAATCCTCCCAATTTCTTTTTAACCGTTTAAACTCCCTATCCTCTTTCTTTTTAAACTCCTCAATTTCTTTAATTATTTCATCTTTTTCATTCTTTTTGCAATCTAAATTTAATTTAGGTTTCGGAAAGAAATTTGTTTTTGGGGTAGACGAAAAAACAGTTTTCCCCGTTTTAAACGCGTTATCAGGTAATATTTCAGCATGAATATAATTCGGGTCAAGAATCTGTTTCATTGCTAGCAGTGTTTCTTCCTGACTATCCGGTGTAGTTTCCACTTCATAACTTTGATTGGTGTCCCTCCAATTTTTATTGTCAGAAGGATCCATAATTACTTATTTATATATTTGATTACGACTCACACTCTTTAATGTGTGTTGTAATAAAAATTTAATAAAAATTTACAAATTCTTTTATATTGATAAAATAATATAATTTTAATGTAGTTTATTTATTTTGTATTGAAAACCACTCCTTTTACAAAATATTTTAATTATTATACGGTTTTTATTATTATTGATTTTTTTAGAATTTGTACACTTTTTATAAAATGTATCTTTATTTATTATAACGTTATTTTTTATAAATCTCATACTTAAATCTTGAAAAAAAAAAATTTAAAAATGGAACATCCTAAATCAGAAGGAAAATGGAGATAATCTCCGTTCTAACTCTCGTATTCGTTACGTATATTTAATAAACAAAAACCGGTGCTAGTGTTTTTTTTTTAGTGTAATGTGTAGTCCACAATATAGAGCAAGCATAAAAAATAAATTTTGTACTTATCTCTTACAAAGTCAGAAACTGGATCAGCCACATCATAATCGAAAACTTCAATCTCTGCTTCAGTAAATATGAATAGGTTTGCAGCGAAGATGATACTTGTCCTATTTCCTTAGTCCTTGTTTTTTTTCTTTCCACCAGGCCCCAAAAGAGTACCGGAACCAACTTTGTTATGTATTTAACCCACTAGGTTAAATACTGAATATTGATGTTGTTTGCTTTCACCCGTGATTTTGATGTAAATGGCGATTCAGGATACTCCTGGATCCCGTGGGATGTTTTGCGGAAAGGTTTTTAAGGAAATAGTTCAATTGAATAGCCACTGATTTTAATTATATACTTTTATTTAATCAAAGTTCAAGATTTGACTTTTCTACACACTAATTCGATGGATTTTATGATTGACCAGAATGAACAGACTTGCCCGCACGCCCGTGTGTCTGTCGGTATGATACCTCGATCTCTACTGACTCTTACTCCAACTTTAACTAGCTGACTTACTCCCTAACTGACTAACTGACTCATCTGCCCTCAGGCAGCGGTTTATATAGTCTTTCCCAGGGGAGGGTTCAAACTAGGATAGTTCAATGCATCGGTTTTGATTGGTGTTGTTAGGGATGTTATGGCGCGTTGCTAAGGGTGTTTCCATTATGGCGGAGAAAATGAGAAAATCTTATTGGTGTTGCTAAGGGGCGTATGATTCTAGTGAGGAGTTGACTGTGGGAATTTATGTTATGGAAATCTGATTATTATGCGTAGGGTGTGTAATAGGGAAAACGTGATAATGTCATTGTTTATGTGTCTAGACCTTTTAATAAGAAACGCGTGTTATTGCTATGTAATGCTTTATTTATTCGTCTAGACTTTCTATGTATTACGTGACAATGTCTTTCATACTAAGGTTGAGGTAAAATCATTGTTTATGTGTCTAGACTTTTTAATAAGAAACGCGTGTTATTGCTTTGTAATGCTTTATTTATGCATCTAGACTTTCTATGTATTACGTGACAATGTCTTTCATACTAAGGTTGAGGTAAAATCATTGTTTATGTGTCTAGACTTTTTAATAAGAAACGCGTGTTATTGCTATGTAATGCTTTATTTATGCATCTAGACTTTTTATGTATTACGTGATAATGTGTTTTATAATAAGGTTGGGGAAAATCATTATTTATGTGTCTAGACATTGTAATAGCAATAAACGAGTGGGTTAATAAAAATATGAGTCTAGACATAGTTATCATAAAAGGTAAAGTTTGTGAAGATATAGTAGTATATATTTGGCAAAAAATAATGGGTATATTAGGTCCTTAATTAATAAAGGATATCATAAAAAATGGTCAAAAAATTTGCAGCATAAATAAATTCTCATTTTTAATTTACATATTTATGACAAAAAAAGTGTTGAAAAATAAGTTTTTGGTATCGATGACTAGATCGGCTTCGATTTTGGTTTTGCAATTTTTATTTTTATACGAATGGCAAAGTGGGTGTAGGACTTGTTCTGTAAGTTTTTATTATAATCCACGTCTTTAGGTTAAGTGGGTGAAAGGCTTGTTATGTTCGTTTTTTACATTTAAAAAAATTGCAAAATAGGTTAGTTTTTTACTTTTTTGCAACTTATTTAAGTTGTGTGGGTGTAAAACTTGGTATGTAAGTTTGTTATTTTTATACGACTTCCTTAGGTTATGTGGGTGTAAGGCTTGTTATGTAAGTTTTTTATCACAGTCCACTTTCTTAAGATATGTGGGTGTAATGCTTGGTATATAAGTTTTTTATTTTTATACGACTTCCTTAAGTTTTGAGGGTGTAAGGCTTGTGGTGTAGTTTTTTTATACAACTCCTTAAGGTTAAGTAGGTGTAACTTATGTGTAGCTTATGGATTAGTTTTTTACTTTTATAAAACTTCTTTTGGTTGTGTGGGTGTAAGACTTGTTATGTAAGTTTATTATTTTTATACAACTTCCTTAGGTTAAAGGTGTAAGGCTTGTTATGTAAGTTTTTTATCACAGAGGGTGTAAGACTATGTCAGTGTAAGATTTGTGGGTTATTTTTTTACTTTTATACAAATTCCTTAGGTTATGTGATTGTAAAGCTTGAGGGTTACTTTTTTACTTTTATACAACTTCCTTCGTTTGTGTGGGTGTAAGACTTGTTATGTAAGTTTGTTACTTTTATATGACTTCCTTAGGTTATGTAGGTGTAAGGCTTGTTATGTAAGTTTTTTATCACCATCCACTTTCTTAATCTTTAGTAGTTTTTTTTTAAAACAACTTCCTTAGGTTATGTCAGTGTAAGATTTGTGGGTTATTTTTTTACTTTTATACAAATTCCTTAGGTTATGTGATTGTAAAGCTTGAGGGTTACTTTTTTACTTTTATACAACTTCCTTCGTTTGTGTGGGTGTAAGACTTGTTATGTAAGTTTGTTATTTTTATACGACTTCCTTAGGTTAGTGGGTGTAAGGCTTATTATATAAGTTTTTTATCACCATACACTTTCTTTAGATATGTGGAAGTAAGGCTTGTGGTGTAGTTTATTTTTATACAACTTCATTATGGTTTGTGGGTGTAAGACTTGTTATGTAAGATTTTTATTACAGTCCACTTAATTACGTTATGTGGATGTAAAGCTTTACCTGTAGTTTTTTTATTCTAAATCTTTTACTTAGATTTTCTGGGTGAAAGTATTGTGTTGTAGTAATTTTTATTCACAGAAAATTTCTTTAGTTTAGGTGCGTGTAAAGCTTTTGGAACTTGTTTTTTTATAATATACTTTTTTTATTATGGATTAGTTTTGCAACTTTCCATTTTGGAGCGTTTTAAAAAATTAGGTTAAAAATTTACTTTTATAAAAAAAGTTAGGAAAATGGTGAAAAAAAATGAATTAATAAGGTATTTTATAAAAAATGTAGCATATTATAAAAAAAATATTTTTCTTATCAGTTTTTAGTCGAATAAACTGTCTTGTTTTAGCTCGCATAAAATAATTAAAAAATTATAATTACTAATAATGTTTTTTGGGCTGATCAGGTAACAATGCTTTAAATACGGGGTTCTCGTGAAATAGTTGGTCTTAGTTTCCATCTAAATGCATGTTTGTTTTCTACTCTTACGTTCATTTTTTTTTTTTTAATGTTTAAACAGAAAAAAGTATTAAACAGTATACAGAATAATAATTTTATAAACTACTTTACATTTACTTTACATTGCCTTTTTTTATAAAACCATTTTACCATTTTTTGCATTATTTATTAATTAAGTATTCAATTTTTTTTAATTTATTACCTTTTAAAAATTCTAAAAAATAAATAAGAATGTTTAGGAATAATAATAACAAAAGGTTAATTTAAATATGAATTTTTATAAAAGTTCACTTTAACTCGTGTGGGTCTCTCTTAGGTTTCACTCTAGTCATGTGCCGTAAATTTTAATTTTTTTTGGTCGAACAAACCTTAGTATAACTAAGCATAATTTCTGTATGTATTTCTTTGCCACGCGCGTTTAATAATACGCCTTGTTTGTTTTAATTGTTTATTGATTATTATTGTTCTAAATTAAAAAATTTTTATTTATAAATAATCTTGAAGACTTCCTCGATTTTTCCCCTCGTTTCACGTTTTTTCCTAGTAAAAATTACTTCGATACTTTTTTGGTTTGAAGTTAAAGTTTTGGTTTTAGTGAAAATCGTCCTACTTAATATTTCAGCTCGAAAATGTTTGAAAAAAATTATAGCAAAAAAGTTTTAAACATCGGAAAAATAATTAGTAGTTTGTTAATATCAATAAGTGAAAATTTTTTTTCATATTTTGTACTTCGTTATCATGACCAAAATAAATATTTTTACAATAAAAAAAAAATATAAAAGTCGCGAATTTTTTTTTTTAATTTTTTAATAATAAAAACCGTATTACCTGTTTTTCCATTCCGCAGTTCAATTGCATTAAGTTATTGAACTATTTAAGTTATTAAACCGTAAATTATTAATAAATAAAAGTACTTACCAGTGAGGTAATAAAAATATTATGTTTTTCAGAAATAATTCCTACTTGCAATGCATTATCTAAAATTTCATTAAGAAGATAGCTTGAGCCTTTAATTAAGAAATTTCTTTTATTAGACGCTTTTACGCGACGCAAAAGTAATCTGTAAGAAAAAAAATAATTTGTTTAATTATTAATAAAAATTATTGTACTATAATTTTATGGTTTGATTATTATTTTTCTCTATTTGATACTCTTTGGAATAAAGATAAATATGCTTTGCAAATTTTTTTTGAATATAACTTAATTATTGAAATTTAACAATCAAAATATAACTATTTTTTAACTCTAGTAATATTATTGGATAAGGATTTTTACAAGCAAGGTATTTGCAAAATAATAATATATATTTGATTGTAAAAAATTAAAATGTATTATTAATAATTTTATAAGAGTATTATTTTGCTTTTTTAGCGAAAATTGTTTTATAATTGCACTGAATTATACTAAATTTAAATAATTAATTAAGAATCGGTCATACGAACAAATGATGTTAATAATTCTACTACTGAATGTGGTATGCATTTAAATATTCGACATAGCAGATATCAATATTATATTCGTTGGAAAAATTAATTGAAAAATATTTTTAATTTTTCAATAATTTTTTGCAACTGAAAATTTGTGTAATAACGGCAATTATTCCCGCCTGTCACACGGGCGACCCGGGTTCGACTCCCGGTCGGGGAGCCACTTTATGTTACGTATCCTGAGGTTTTATCCAAGGGATACGTGAATATAAATAATTATGAATATATGAAATATAAGTTTATCCTGGGGATATTGACTGCGCCAGGTATTTTTATAAGGTGGATGGTTATATATTTTGGTTGATTTATAGTTGATGTATTTGTAGATAAGTTCGAGTTCGATCTAAGCTGGATGAACCTAACCTGAGGCTAAGTTTTTAATTACAGAAGGAATTGTCACAATAATAACTAATAACTGATATGATATATAACTTTCACTTTATTGATTATAAGTATAGATAATAAAACTGTCTAAATCTTTAAGTCAAACGAATTATAAAAGATACTTAATAACGGGAGTTAGTACTCTAATTAACGATGGTTATGATTCTAAAGAATGCAATTTGGGCGCCTGAAGGGCAATATATAATCTAAAATGAATCTGCCCATATTGTGAGATATTGGGGGAAACGTCCAATACAAAAAAGCGTCGGTCTCGTCACGTCCAATTAGCGAAGGCGTCCCTAATTATTACCGAGAATCGCGAGGTGGGATTTATGCAGTTTATAACTCCTAAATCCCTCCTAATTTATGCCATAGCTGACTTTTGGTCACACGCTATTGTGCTAGATCAGCAACAGCGGAAATGCACCTGCGGGTTCCTATATCGTCTGTAATATTAATACAGCTATCGGATATAGGGTTTACTATTTATATATATATCAAATGTTAGGCACATAAATTTTGACCTACCATACGTAACATATTATAAACACAATTAAATTGAAAAAAAGTGATATTTTTGAATAATAAATATATCTCAAAAATAAAAAGATGCCAGAGCCGGTGGGATTTGAACCCACCATTATTTCATATCTAGTGAAATTCATTACATCATTACACAAATTTTCAGTTCCAAAAAATTATTGAAAAACTAAAAAAATTTTTCAATTAATTTTTCCAAGGAATATGTTATTGATATCTGCTATGTCGAGTATTTAAATATATACCACATTCAGTAGTAGAATTATTAACATCATTTGTTTGTAAGACCGATTCTTAATTAATTATTTGAAAAATATAACGAACGATAAAAATTAGATTAATTATTAAAAATGGCACTAGGTCGAAGAGTTGCCCTCTCAAATTTAAGAAAATGTCAAAATAAAGTCGGTGGATTGGCCCGGACGCCATAGCTTAGTTGGCAAAAGCGATTTTACTAGAAATGAAATAATTGTGGGTTCAAATCCCACCAGCTCTGGCATCTTTTTATTTTTGAGAAATATTTATTATTCAAAAATATCACTTTTTTTCAATTTATTTGTGTTTATAACATCATTACACAAATTTTCAGTTGCAAAAAATTATTGAAAAATTAAAAAAATTTTTTAATTAATTTTTTCAACAAATATGTTATTGATATCTGCTATGTGGATTATTTAAATGTATACCACATTCAGTAGTAGAATTATTAACATCATTTGTTCGTAAGACCGATTCTTAATTATTTGAAAAATATAACGAACGATAAAAATAAGATTAACCCTCGTGGATCACTGTGGGTCAATACGACCCCTACCTTTTTTTGGCCTGGTATAACTGTACTAGAAATTTAAATATAAGGGTCCTAGATGCCATAAGTGTCTCGAGGGAGGTTACCTTTAATACCTCAGGTGGTGGGGATGCTCGACGGAGCGCTAGTTCAGTTTAGGCAGTCATTGGAAGTTGATGCTAAAATTTTTAGGGGTCATTTTGTCCCAGTGTGACCTATACGGAAAAAAAGCTAATTTTTTTAAATATTTTTTGTGTGCTTAAAGTGAATAAAAATACGTAGGTAACTAGAAAAAATCGATATTTTTTGTCCAGATTTTTTTATACACACTTTTCACCACGTGTTTTTATTATTATTTTGAATTTTTTCTTATAAGTTATTGTGTTTGTCATTTTTTTGTAAATTTTATTTATTATACCTTTTTACAGTCAAATTTATGTACGTAAAAGTATTTTGAGTGATAATATATTCCATTAAAAAATATTTTTTAGACATTATTTATTTTATTTTTTTGGAGCACGTGTTTTTACGGTGCGCTTTTGTTTACGTTTCCATGTTTAGTAGTAAACATTTAAGTTGTTTATATTTTACTTTTTTTGGAATTAGTATAGTCCCAGGTGGCAGGGAAGCTAAGTTTCAAATCCGGGACGGATCCGTATAACTAATTTTATAATTCGTACGGATCCGTATTAAGGATAATAAACTGATCAGTAAGTCACGCTTCTTTTTATCAGTAACTGATTACGCATGCGCACAAGTGATTATAATATTTTTTTATTTTAGTTTTGATTTTACATGGTTATGCATTTTGCTTTATAATTAGAAAATAATGAGTATCTTATCAAAGAAAATAAACACTTTTTTATAAAATTTTCAATTTTTCACACTACCGCATTTTCCAAATTTTCCAAACTTTCCAAGAAAGGAACTTTCAACATTACTGGGGGATTTTCGAGGTTGAGAAAGGCGCTTATATTGATAAAAATTTTCAATTTTTCACCCTGACGCATTTTCCAATTTTCCAAGATAGCGGACCAAAAAAAAAATTCAACATTATCTGCAGACATTAGCGGTTAAGAAAAACGTTTATATTGATGATGATTTTCACTTTTTTACCTTAACGTATTTTCTGATTTTCCAAGATAGCGGAAGGAAAAATATTAAAAAAAAAAGAAGTTTCTACAATACCCGGGGTTTTTGGAGATGGAGAAAAATATTTTTATAACTAAAAATTTTTATTTTTTTACCCCTAAATATTTTCCACTTTTCCAGTATGGCGGACCGAAAAACATGAAAAAAGGAGCTTTCTACATTTCCTGGGGGTTTTCGAGGAGGAGATTAACGGTTTAATTAATGAAAATTTTCTTTTTTTCATTACAACATATTTTTCCAAGATAAAATTATAGATAAAACTTAATTTTTTCATGTTTTTTCTGCCGCCATCTTGTGAATTTGGAAAATATATTGGGGTGAAAATATGAAAATTTTCATCCCGTAAAAACGTCAAATACTTAAAGTAATGTAGAAACTTCCGTTTTTCATGTTTTTTTTACCACTATTTTGGAAAATCGGAAAATATGTTGGGATGAAAAAACGAATTTTTCATTCATGAAAACATTCTTCTCAATCTCCAAAACCCGCAGGTAATGTATAAACTTCCTTTTTTTCATATTTTTCCTTCCGCCATCTTGGAAAATCAGAAAATACGTTAAGGTAAAAAAGTGAAAATCATCATCAATATAAACGTTTTTCTTAACCGCTAAAGTCTGCAGATAATGTTGATTTTTTTTCCGCCATCTTGGAAAGTTGGAAAATGCGTCAGTGTGAAAAATTGAAAATTTTTTATCAATATAAACGCCTTCCTCAACCTCGAAAATCCCCCGATAATGTTGAAAGTTCTTTTCTTGGAAAATTTGGAAAATACGTTAGTGTGAAAAATTGAAATTTTATAAAAAAGTATTTATTTTCTTTAATATGTTATTAATTATTTTCTAATTATAAATCAAAATTCATAAACTTATAAAAACAAAACTAAAATAAAAAAATTTTATAACCACTTGTGCGCATGCGTAATCAGTTACTTATGAAAGAAAGCGTGACATACTAATCAGTTTATTATCCGTTTGGCGGATAAGTCCCGGACCCCCAAATAAGTTTTAAGGGTTTCATATCTACATGGAGTTTTTTATGTATATTAATATTTTTGATTTATATTATAGAATTAAAAATGGCATACAATCTCCGTCCACGTCCTTCTACCATCAGTGAGAAATTATTGCAGAACGAAGAAAGTGAGTTCTTTGGTGGCGAAGAGTCTGATGATGAAGAAGATCATTATTCAGAGCAGTCAGAATCTGAAGTATCTAGTAACGACGAAAAGTCAGATCTAGAAAATTCAAGTTTGAATGCACGACTTTTAGAGTCAAAAGCTCGTGGTCGCCCTAGATCATTTCTAAGAGGATCAGATGGATTTACGTGGATCACAGTTAAAGCAACAAGAACATCAGGTAATTTATATATATTTATATATAAAATTTGTATATAATTCATTTACTATTAATTCAATTTTATTTTCAGACTCATTGTCTAACCCTTTACCGCGGGTTTTAATTCCAGGACCTGTAAACACAGATGCAACAACGATGGAGCAGTTCTGGGATCTCCTGTTTACCAAGGAGATGATCGACATTATAACTTTGCACAATAATGATAAAATTGAAGATACATGCGCAAGAATGATGGCTCAGGATATTGAAATGCAAACTTACCATCACCTTACAGATTCTGTTGAAATTAGAGCCCTCATAGGTTTGCTATACTACAATGGCTGGTGGAAGCAACCCTCTGTAAACGTCGAATTACTATGGGAGAAAATACTCGGAATATCCGTGTACAGGACTGTTATGCCAAAATTGCGATACACATCTCTAACAGCCAATCTCCGTTTTGATAATAAAGAAACGCGGGATCCAGGAGATAAATTTGCATCCCATTAGAGTCATATGGGACATGTTTATTCACAACTGTAATTATTACTATAAGGCACATAACAATGTTACAGTTGATGAACAGCTTTTAGGTGTCAGAGGTAGATACAGGTTTCGAATGTACATAAAATCTAAACCTGATAAGTATGGGCTGAAAATAATTAGCTTGAATGATGTGAATACATCTTACATGTTAAATGCAATTCCATACTTAGGTAAAACTTCTACTCCTAAGGGAGTTCCAGTCTCTGAATATTTTTTGGAAGAAGTTACCAAGCCTGTTCACGGTACCAATCGTACGGTTACGTGCGATAACTGGTTTTCCAGTTTACCAGGATTTCAGAAAATGCTTAAGGATCAAAAGCTGACTTGTACAGGTACAATTCGAAAAAATAAAAAACAAATTCCACAGGATTTTAAAGTACTTTCAAAAACGGATCCAGCGAAATACTGTTTTGCAGATGATCTAATACTTCTTTCGTATAATCCACAAAAAAAATTAGTTCTCGTTTTGTCAACATATTTAGATAGCACTGAAATAGTCGAAGGGAAGCTATAATTCAACATTACAACAACACAAAAGGAGGAACTGATAACTTTGATAAGCTGGTCCACGATCATACTGTGTCTCGCAGGACTTTACGTTGGCCAGTGCTTATTTTTTTTGGTATTCTTGACCAAGCTGCTGTTAATTCCCGTATTTTATTAAAGTGCCGAAGTAAAAATATTGATAAAAATGAAAATATAAACGCTGACTACTGTTTGAAAAACTTGTACCTCCATTTAGTACGGCCACATCTTCAAGCACGGTATGCGAGTAAAAAACTTCGAAGGGATATTAAAATTGGGATCGCGGCCATCCTGAATATTAAGGAATTACCAGTTGTACATAATAACCGCCCATTTGCAAAAATGGTAAGATGCAATTTAAGTGGTAGATCAGGGGATCACAAAACTAAATTGCAATATCCATCTTGCCAAAGGTCCATGTGCGACATCCATAGAACATACTTATGCGTAGAGTGTTATGCTATAGGAGAATAATATGTTATTTTTATATTTTTTTTACTTTTTCAGTGTAAATAACATAAATAAAAATAGTTTTTTACTAAAAATCGTGTACTTTATTTACTACGCCTACCGCTCCCTCACGTGCTCCTTCATTCTTCAAAATAAATATACTTTTTGAAGCAAATCCAAAAACTGACTTTATTAGGGGATAGCAGTATCCTTAAAAATTAAAACGCAGTTGGTTTTTTTTTTTAAATATCACAATACAAAAAAAATATACCACTTTTTGTAAAAAATGGCCATTTTTTGAATTTTTTTGGTTTTTTATATTTTTGGCATATTAAAATTTAAAATTTTCACTAAATACCCCTGGAACATCATAAATTGGATATCCAAGTATACCTTTAATTAATTTGAAACCCTTAAGACTGGTCTTATTTTATTTCCTGGGCCAAAAACCGGCTGGGGTCATATTGGGCATATGTGACCTGTACGTGATTTTCGAGAAGTGTGACCTACGAGGGTTAATGTACTAAATTTAATTAATTTATATATTTTATTATACTTGCAATAATTTTTTTTGTATATTAACAAATTTTTCAAAAATTTTAATTTTTTTTTTAAATTCTGTTAAAAAAAAATCAAAAATTATTTTCATCATTTTTTATTTCCAACGCCTTAAAATCATTGTTTAATATGGTTTCATCGATAACTTGCATAAATGCTCTGATCCAGGCACGAACAGCTGGCCAGTCATTGTCTCTTTGGTGGTCTCGGGCAGCGTTGTTTTTTCTTGTTCTTTTCTGATAAAATCTTTCATTAAGGTAGGGAAAAAAAATCGATTTTCTGCTATTGTTTTTTTGGTTTCAAAAACATTTTAAGAATATGGAAAAAATATTTTATAATGATATCTTGAATAATAAGGAAGTTACAAAAAATTAAGCGAGACACTGCGAAAGACGTAAGATACAGTGTTCTAATCTTTAAAAGCTTTATTCTCAAAATAACGTTTTTCAAATTTGCGGGCACGATAACTCAAAAAATAATTAAGATATCTTTCTAATTTTTTGGCTATACTTTTAAAATACAATTATCTTCTGGTTCAATGGAATTGTTTTTAAAAAAAATGTGCCAATTTTTTTTTATTGCAAAAAAAAATGTCAAAAAAATTGCAATTTTTGGAAAAAATTTCCGAAATTTGAATCCATCAATCCAAAAGAAAAATGTTTGACAAAAACATAAAATTTAAGTTGGTATGGTTCAGAACAAGTTGGAGGCTGCAATCATGCCCGCAATCCCACGTGAGGCCTAATTTTGAGCACCTGTATTCGGCGCCATTTTGAAATTAAAAAAAAATAATAAAAAAATATTTAGTAATTTAGTATTTAGTAACTTAATCTAACAAAGTGCCAATTTTGAAAAAATTATCTTAATTTTTTCTACCCGAAAAACTATTTAGAAAAAGTAACGTTTTTTTGTGCTCCAATTGTACCTGCTATCTTAAGAAGTACAAGTAAGAGGCTAGATAATAATCAGGCCTCCCTTTTTCCTTAACTACGCCTTATGGATGTACACGTTTTTTCTATCATTGGAACTATAAAATTATTATTAAACAATTTTTAACAAAAGTATGCGCCTTTTTTATCAAAATAAACACAAAAAATTGCTAAAAATGATTTTTAAATTGCTTTAGTTTTAAATGATTAATTTTGCCGTACTGCCAAACGTTAAATATATCAGGATTTTAATAAATTTTTCAAAAAAAATTTTATTTTTTAATTTTTAAGAGAATCTGTAAGTATAAAACATATCGCAGATGGCGCCAATGGCGTTTTTTGCAAAAAATGCAATCTTCTAATATTTTGAAACAATATTTTTAAATTTGGCCAACGCACGAGGATAGATGAATTAAAAACTAAAGTAAAATATTCAATTTCATAAAATTTTATTATGTTTTGATGTTTTTTTTTTGAGAATCCGAGTCATCACTCGCATTCACAAATAAAAGATATAAAGACATTATGAAATTTCATGTAATCGTAAATTTTACTTTATTTTTTTATAAACTTTCCGCGACCGTTGGCCATATTTTAATAAACAAAAAAATATAGCGTAGTTTTGATGAGAACTATTAATTACCAATATACCGTTTAACCAGTGCATCAATTTACCTATTATTTACTCTCAAGAAAATAATAACGCCATAAATTTATCTTTCATGGTGCAAATAGATTCAGATTTTGGAGTCACTAGAAGTATTTATTTTTGAAAATTTATCACAGAACTGCTGGTAAAATCTTATAACTTTAAATAATATGCATATTCTTACTTTTTTAATACAGTATGTTAATGAGTAAAAAAAGGACAATATTTCATTTGCAAATTTGTTTTCATCTGTAAACGATGCTGCATGTTTAACATCAAAATAAAATCTTCAGCTACGATCAAATAGAAAGCTTTTGTGAAAATAATAATATCGAAATAATATAAATGCTGATATTTTTAAAATTACTGCTCATTGAACAAATATTTTAAAAAATGATCTTACAGTCCAATACAGTTGAAATTAGCTACCGATGTTTGAAGTAAGATATATATATATATATGTTTATGTTTAAGTTAGTAAATAATATATTTTCAGTTACAGGTTTCCGGAAAGGTTCAAAATTAGCTAGTACTAGTCGTGTACACAAATTTGTTTTTTTTCGATACAGCTAATATATTGAGTATAATCCTTTATTTTTGAGACAGGCACTATTTTGTAAAAAATTGTGTCAAAGTATTATTTACTATCCAAATTGTAAGTTTATAATATAATGATAAACTTTTTTTAGAAATTTTTGTTAAATTATTAGAAAATTTTACTATATTGAAAGTCAGTAACTGGACAATATTTTTTATAGTGTTCAATTTTCTCTTTTTTGATGCCTTTGTTAAGAATTATAACTTCCAAGTCAGACGAGGAAACAGGCACTGATACAGACAAGAGACAGATACTGAGAAACACTTTTTGCACCAAGTTTGAATGCTAATATAAATAAACTACAACCAGGACAGTACAAAATTCATATTTGTAATATATCAGAATAGTAAACTTTTCCAATTATCTTTCACAGAAAACAGCTGTTTTTTCTATCTTATAAGGCTTTTTGGGCTGATCACGTGACAAAGTTTTGAGTATGGGGTTCGCGTGGGGTTCAGATAATCTTAGTTCCCATTTAAAATCGTGCTGGGTTTTCACGAGAACCCCCCTGTCATGACCAGCCGAAAACACTTGTGTATTTAAGGGTATGTTCTCTTTTTTTTAGTAAGAAAACAATTTTTTTTTAACATTATTTTGCTAATCGAGTTTATTATGTGCAAGTATAATTTTTTATTTATATTATAAAGAAAACATTAAAATTGACAGAAAAAATTTTTTTTTTTTATTTTAAACAATTTATTATTATTATATTAAGCGTCAAAGTTAACAGGGTTAAAAAAACGGTTGCCAGCATAACTCCAGTTTGGAATGTCCGAATTAAAAAAAACAAAGATAATTTTATGAGTAATTAAGCCTTTTAGGGGGTGGACTATCAAATAATCAAAATTCCAAAAAATAAAAAAATGGCGCAATATTTAAAAAAAAATCCGATACCAATTTTTGGAAAAATGGCTCCATTTTGTTTAATTTTTGGAACTTTGATTATTCGATAGTCCACCCCCTAAAGGGCTTAATTATTCATAAAATGATCTTTGTTTTTTTTAATTCGGACATTCCAAACTGGAGTTATGCTGGCAACCGTTTTTTTAACCCTGTTAACTTTGACGCTTAATATAATAATAATAAATTGTTTAAAATAAAAAAAAAAATTTTTTTCTGTCAATTTTAATGTTTTCTTTATAATATAAATAAAAAATTATACTTGCACATAATAAACTCGATGAGTAAAATAATGTTTAAAAAAAATTGTTTCCTTACTAAAAAAAGAGAACATGCCCTTAATGAAATATATCAGACAAAATTTTCTACATATATTTAAAATGAGAAAAAAGATTTAAAGAATAAACGCCTTCATACATTCTACATAAGTGTCTACAAATATTATGAAAAACATTTCGCAACACATTTCATGCTACTAAAAAATTAGTTTGATATATCTATATCTATATCTATATATATATACTAGGCTGCGCCCCCCTGTTTGATATATATAAATCTATATCTATATATATATATACTAGGCTGATAATTAGTTTGATATATCTATATCTATATCTATATATATATACAAGGCTGCGCCCCGCTGGACCCCTGCCACTTTATTTTTCTAAAACTATGTTTAAGGTTACACAATACTTTGTAAAATAACCTTTTTTTATATCCAGCAATTTAACCCGGGTAATACTCTGAAATAGTTTTTTAGAAGAGATTTATTAAAATTTCATTTGAATTATTATTACTATTATTATAATTATTTCTCATTTTTCCACATTAATTATTTAAAAAGGATGGTAATTAATAAATAAAAAAACATTATTTAGTAATTATCTAAAAAATTATTTTAATATAATAAGTAATAACATAAATAATTTAAAAAATGTAAGTAATAATTTTCACAGCCTGTGTGTTTCACAGCCTAGCGATTTGGCCCGGCTACGCCCGGGTAATACTCTGGAATAGTTTTTTAGAAAGGCATTATTAAAATTTCATTTTTTTATTCCAATACGTTAGCTTATGATAAAATCAAAGCAAGAAAAATTTGGTAAAAAGAAATAGGTTAATAGAAATCATTAATTTTTAATAGTTTTTCTCTTGCACTCAAAAGGTGATTTATTTTCAATCTCTTCCAATGATATGTGATCATAAAACCTGTTTATGGGGAAGGGGTATTCTGGAAATCTGAAACTCAATGGGTAGTCAAAGTGTCCGATGGGGTGTCCGGGTTTAAGGAATTAGAATATAGCTGACATTTAGAATAATAATTATAAAAATAACGAATTGTATTGTAATGTTCAGTAACATTCGAATTATATCTAGCCCTCAGCTGTAAGTAAACATGCTCTATTCATTAAAATTTAGTTTACAAAAACCAGTTATAAGATTTTACTGACTATACTTCACTGAATTGTGATTTTTCCATATAATATTTAATCACCCATAATGTAATTTATCAATCTTTCCCGATGCTAAGTGAGCTTTTATTGACAATAGAAAATATGTGTTCAATTGGAATTCTTCCATATTATATATAATAACTTATAAATATATATAAATATATGAATTTAAAAACCAAATTTTATGCCAAAAAATATATGTTACAATCTCTTCTTCAACAATAATTCTATGACAACAATAACTTGATGACATAGTGAATAAAAAAAAGATTTATAAAGTATATTTTTAAAACTATTTTCATAATTAATACTATTATTTTGATGTTATAAACATTTTTTACGGGTTTGAAAAATCAGCCAAAAGCTATGAAGTTTTAATTTTTTATTCTAAAATGTAAAGTTTTTATATTAAATTTTATTTTAACAGCAATTAAAAATTTCATGATACTAATAATTAATTCAAATTTCAGTATTTTATACGAGTAAATTATTTTTTGGTGGCGAAAAAAGGACCACTTCTTAAAATTAGCGATCTTTAAAAATAGTAGTCTTTTTTCTCCCTCTTATATGCGTGCGCATGTGTGTACAGCACATGTGTACAGTGTATGCAATAGATCGTCGTCCGTTGCACTTGAATTCTTCGGTATTCATAAACATGTGCTTTTTAATGTTTATATTTAATTTTAAATGTTTTAATAAATTTTAAACCTTGCCCAAATAAGTAAATTAAAAGTGTTTTAAAAATTTTAAATTATTAAAAAACGATACAAACCAAATATTTATGAGAACTTTTATCAAATTAAAAAGAAAAGGTTATGATTTAGATTCCCCAGGTATAGAAATGTAAATATACTTATTTTATTTATTTTATTTTAATTAGATGTATACTTATAATTTTTTTATTCAAATCTTTACATACTATATTATTTAAAGTTTTTAAATACATTATTACATATAGGTATCAAGAATGTTTAAAAAATCGAAAAAAATCATGATCTGCGTGGAAAAATAATTTCCTGGCTGAAAGTCAATCAAGGAATGCAATCAGGGAATCTTAGCGAAACGAAAATTTTTTTAAAATTCTTTTTATATGTTATTCTAATATTATCTTAATAGAAGTTATTAATATTTTAGCAATTTTTTTAAACACGGCTAATATATGGAACCATCATAATTAAGTACAACATTGAACCTATTAAGGCAAGTCAAAATATTGCAGCGTTATACTGGCTTTATACCAAATATGACAAGGAAAGCTTGATAATTCTTGTAACAGCATAAATAATTGGAAATCAACTGCAACTGCGATTAATGTCCTTAAAAAAAAATACATATTTTATAATCAGTGTAAAGAATATATCTTCATTATTTTCTTATTATTAGTAATTTTTATGCTAGATGTGATACAGAATGTTTAGATATCAAGAAATTGTAATGAAGAACAGTAAAAATCTATAAATGTTAATATTTGTTTAAAATATGACGTTAATTTTCGGCCAGTCTATCAGCACAGTTCGAAAATTATAAATTTAAAAATAGCTGGATTAGTTCTTTCTATTAGATTCAATTTAAATTTATACGATGATAGAAAAGTTCGATTTAGGTAATTCAATATTTTGAATGAACGGATAGAAGTGAAATTGAATCTGCAATAGGTGTCTTGGAAATTATCGGAGCACACCAAATAAATCAAACGTTGATTATTGAACTAACAACTATAAAGAAGAATAATTTGGATAATGAAATAAAAAAAAAGTATTTTTATGCGTTATAAATGAAGTAAAGTAACATGTATTCAACACACAAGCAGATTGCTATTGAAAAAAGAAAAATATATCAGGATAATAAAGATAATAAAAGCAATTTTTGTTCAACATATAAATTTTTTTTAAAACATTTTTTATTATTTTTTACATTTTAGACATCTGGAATATCCTGAATATACATTGAGTCTGGGAAAATTTATAAACAGTTTGTTATAAAACATTTATTGTACATGAATTTGTTATGTTTTTAGGCTTCAAGAATTTAGTATTACACTAAAAAATATTTATGATAGCAGGAGTAAAGTCTTGCTTAACAAAGTAACTCTTAATATTTAAAATGCACTAAAATTTATCGAAAACTTTCTTCAAAAAATAAAATTTATGCAAAACATAGACAGGAAGCATTGTAACTCATTGTTGTATTTCGCAAAAGCTTGAAGAACATAAGCTTGCATATGCAAAAAATAATTTCTGATTAATTTCAGTTTGCGAAGAATTTGGATAAAAACTTGTCAGTAATGATGTAAATTTTTAAAGCTTGAAGAACATAAGCTAAAATCGAAGAATAGTTTTTTAATTAAATTTATTATTAATAATATTATGAAATTAATTACTGAAAATTCGTATCACAAAAATGATTGTGAAAAAATAAATTTTTTTGCTTTATCTTGAAGAACATAAGCTTCAGCAAAAATAAATATTTTCTGATAAATTTCAGTTCAGTTTTAATGCTATAAAATTTTCGAAGCTTGAAGAACTTAATTTTTTAGTAAAATTTACCATTATTATAATAATAAAAATCATTACTAATATTTTTAAACATATAAATTGTGTACAAAGTTAATTTTCTTGCTTTAGCTTGAAGAACATAAGCTTCTGCAAAAATAAATATTTTCTAATGAATTTCAGTTTGTAAATAAATTTGAAGATAAATTTTCAATGCTATAAAATTTTCTAAGCTTGAAGAACGTAAGCAAGATTAATTTTTTAGTAAAATTTATTATAATTATAATAATGAAAATCATTAGTAATATTTTGAAACACATAAATTGTGCAACAATTTAATTTTCTTGCTTTAGCTTGAAGAACATAAGCTTCTGCAAAAATAAATATTTTCTGATGAATTTCAATTCGTAAAGAATTTAGAAGATAAATTAATTTTAAATTTTTTAGTAAAAATATATCATATTTATATGATCTAAAAATTATCAAAAAAGCCCATACAGTTATAAGTTTTTTAATTTCATAAAAAATAAAGCTTGAAATTAATAACCATATTTTAAAAAACAAATTACTTTTTATATGCAAATTTTAAACATTTTAAAATATAAAAAGTCAAAAAACTTGTACTACACGTAGCAGTTATGCAAATATGCATATAATTGCGGTTGTGTTCATTGCACATATTTATATTTTACCTTATTTTCAGGATATATATTTACAACTTTGTTTTTCTGTTTTAAACATTTGCGATAGTTTGCCGTCTGCTATTGTGGATAAGGAACAGAGAATTTGGGCGGCCCAGTCGATAAGACAGGATAATAATTATAACAGTAAACTTTCAGATCGTCTTAAGATGGTAGACTCAATTGAAGAAAAAAAAGGTGTATTTTTCTGGATAGGTTTTTGGGTAAAAATAATTTAGATAATTTTTTTCAAAATTGGCACTTTTTTAGATTATAAGTTGCTACACATTTTTTTTTTTTTTTAAATTTTAAATGGCGCCGAGTACAGGTTCTCAAAGTTAGGCCTCGCTTTTCATTGTGTGCACGATTGCAGTCTCCAACTTGTTCGAGAACATACCAAATAAAATTTTTTATGTTTGTGAAATATTATTCTTCTGGATTGATGGATACTAATTTTGGAAAATGGAAAATTGTTGAAATTATTTAATTTTTTTCACATGTTTTTTTGAAGAAAAAAAATTGGGACATTTTGGAAAAATCATTCTATCAATCCAGAAGATAATTGAATTTTAAAAGTGTAGCCAAAAAATTTGGAAGATATCTTAATTAATTTTTGATTTATCGTGCGCAACTATTCGAAAAACGTTGTTTTGAGAAAAACGCGTTTAAAGTTTAGTTTAATCTTTTATAACTTCTTTATTACTTAAGATATCATTATAAAAAATTTTTTCCATATACTTAGGATTTTTTCGAACCAAAAGAAACAAAAAAAAAATCTATTTTTTTTCCTTTTTTACAACTGAATCTACAACCTGAAATTAAATGCATTTGTTTTACAAAGTAAGCACTACAAACTCCCATAAATGATTTATTTTGTCATTCGCCGGTACTTTTAAAAACCCGGTATGGGGTTCCTTTTTTTGTTAAAATTTTACATTTAAATTAAAAAGAAAAAAAAAAAAATATAAGTATTGATATTTCGCGATCAATTTCGATTTCGCGAAAATCAAACTATTTTATAATTAATAAAAAAAAATTACTTATTCTCGCAAAAAAAATAAATATGTTTTTTTAATTTCTTCAAGATTTTCGTTTTACTAATTCTTTTAAGAAGATTATATTTAAAATAAAAATCTTTTTTAACCATATAGTGGCATGGGGCATGGGGCAGTGCATATAATAACAATATAGACCTTTAAAACTCAGTACTACAAAAAATACAAAAAATCATATCTAAAAAGTACAAACATTTACCAGAATTTGAAGAAGAGTACAAAAAATTGCTTTTAGTAAAAAATTTATATTATATTACAGTCATTAAAAGTAAAATACAGTATTTTATGGAGAAGTACAAGCTAAAGCAAAATAGAACCAGAAAAATAACCCCTATAGGTAAAAAAAGGAAAACGGGACAAAAAAGTAGCCTTTATAATGCAATAACAATATTCAATAGGCTGTCTATAGATATAAAAGAAAAAATAAAAGTAAATAATAGTAAAAAATAAGCAATATTCAAAACATTAAACTATGGTTAACCAAAAATTATTAGAATTATATAAAATCAAGTAGAATAAGTAATATAATTAGATTAAATATGTTAACTTGATGAGGCTATTAAATAGTTACCATGAAAATAATAAAAAATTTACAGAACAAAATATTTTTATATTATATTAAGATTTAATATTTGTTAATTCTTGCAGCTATAGCAGCTAGTTCCACGCTTGGAATACGAGTCCATGTGGACATATTGTATAACGTAGTATATATTTTATATGTATATGTAACCAATATGTGTAAACTTATGTACAGCTAGTTAATAATAAATAAATAAATAAAATATAACTAAAAATTATAAAAGTTATGATCATACTTTTCAATCAAATACAGGTTGAATAATATTTTTTGCCCTCCCGGGCATAAAACTTGCGCGTAAAGAATTTTTCGCACTCGTTCTACGCCTAGGTAGGCAAAAAATATTGTAAGCACTATGGGCGAAATACTTTGGACACTTTTGTGAACACATATCACTCGTGCCCGGCTTCGCCGAGTACTCGTGCTCACGCTAGTGCCAAAACTTTTACGCCCTTGATACTTAATATATTATAATTTACATTAGAATTATTTTAAAAGATTTAATAAGAATAAAATATTTTCAAGATTGCAAAATTATCTTTAACTTCCGGTGTGATAATAATCTAGTTTCTTTTTTTTTTATTAATTTCAAACGCTTTGCATAAAAATTATACCTAAAATCCTTTAATATTAAATATGCCTGTAAACAACTGAACATTATAAAGAATAATCTGGAAATAACTCAATTAATAATTTAAATTTTAATAACAATTCGTGCCAAAATAAATTAAAATGTAACGTGATGACATATTGGCCCAAATAAAGGGCGCAATATTTAAATAAAAGAATCAAGTGTGATTCATGTTAAAGGTATTTAACGGGACTCGATTACAAATCAAGAATAGGAACAAATTCGAAAGCTGGTGTAATCTGTTATTGTGCAATTACCGCTTTCTCCTATTCTAAGAATTGATCGAGTTCCCCTCTAGTTTCGGGCATTGGCCCACGTCATCGATTGCAAAACGTTACATCCCCATACAGAGCTCAGGAGGAGAATTTGATGATTTGTCGAATTCTCCTGTCACTATATATACTCGCGGATTTTGAAGGATCGGTCTTCTCGTTTTGGGCCTCAAGTCGTACAAATCATAGTTTGTGTAGTGACAAGTTTCCAGTAGACGCCAGCCACACTTTCTTTTTTGGAGTCAATTTGATTACTTTGGAAAATTGCTCAGTTTTAATTAAGTATACTGTAAGCCTTAATCTTTATTATATTCTTAACATTCAACTCTCTATTTAAAGCCAATTGTCATATATAATTATATTCAATCTTTACTATAAATAAATTAAGCTTTATTCTATTAAATCATTCTCTTTAATTGAACTTACTACCTTTCCCGCCGTTTAATGTCTGCATAAGACACAAGGTTAAAAGGTTACGTTAAATTCGCATTTTGTGTTACGTCAGTCAATTTTAATTCATTTTTGCAAATAAATAAGTAGAATCTAGTTAGTCTCAATTCAAGTCACATACATATAAATTATTTAAACACCTTAGACGTAACAAAAAGTTAGTAGATTTTCAAGAAACCCAACTATACTTTTACTAGTAATTACTAGCGACTCTAGATTATCAAAGAATGCCAGATAACTTATCTTAGTCTGTTTTTCATTAATTCGACATTTACAATTGCTACCATATATTATAATTAGCAAATTTTTTCCACCGCCATCCTAGCTGGCACCTTTTTCGTGAATAGTAAACCAAACGGAGCCATGTATATTTTTCTTTAATACTCACAAGCCTCCACCACCCCTACTTTCTTAAAATTTTTTTAAATCCAAAGCCAAGTAAATTTATTTTTTTTTATTAAAAAAATAAAAATATTCTGCGATACGTGGGCCGAAGGATATGCCACACGTCGCAAAGATGTGTACCAAAGGACCTAGCTGTACGTATGCCACACGTCGTCGGTACAGTTCAAAAAGTACGCCGGTTCAGTTTAATTACAAGATTCAACATTGTATTGTACTTTTTTTACTTTTGTACTCAGTATAGCATGCGGATGGTTTATTTTTTTTCTCCTTGGATTTAGAACTTCATTTTTTTCAAATGAAAGTACTAATAATTAGAAATATTGTTTTTATTCGATTCTTCCAATCTGATAATTAATTGATAAAAAAAAAACAATATTTCTTTTCGAATGTAATATCTAATTTTTTTCTATAAAACCACTAATATCTAAAAATATCGGTTTTACTTAATATCTCCAATCTCAATTAAATTTGTAAAAATTTTAAATAAGCAAACAAAATGCACCATTATTTTTTTTATTTTTGTACGGAGTAAATGATGGAAAATATATTCGTGTTAAAACGATATTTCTAAATATTATTACATTATACTTTGTTAGCTAAAATAGATGTTAAGAACATTTAAAATCATGATTGCTGAAAAATATTGTGGGTTTTGGCTATAAAAGTCGCGTTCAGGAAATTAGGCAAAATAAATAATTATGACACTTTCAATTAACTTATAAAAAATAATAACGTTTATTGACTGAAAATAACTGTCAAATCACGTCACCTCTCTCACAATATGTATATAAAAACATAACGAACACGCATTGACACAATACAAACATAAATTCACTATAAGTTTGAATAGTTGCACTTTATTACATGAAGATTAACGTAAAAAAGTATGACATTGAAATAAACTAGAAATTGCATAATTAATAATGTGCTTTTATAAAATTATATAAGACGTTAAAAGAAACGATGCTCGTCGTGTTTCTCGTGTCGCAAGACTGACCGCGGCAAGCGAAGGGGCGGTAAAAGATGCCAGTTTTCGGCGCTTGTGAGACAAACTTAATGAATCAAAATAATGAATAAATTATGCCTCGCTTGATGCCGTCGATCTCACGACTCGAGAAACCGCGACAATTAAATAAATAGATACTAAACAATCTCAGTTTGGAAAGTAATTTTATTTTTCCCGTGACCAGTATAGGCTTGTATCAAGTATTGCAATAAAAAATAAGAATTTTATAAGATAAAATATGTGAGAAAGCTTAGACAATTTTTTATTTTATACGTGTTAGAGCATACCATGCACATAAAGAATACTTTATAACACACTAATTTATCACTTGTAAAATAATACCTGTTATACAAAGATTTATCATTTTTTTATCAAATTATTTTTCATCCAGCGAAACCTCATTCAATTACTTTACTGTAATAATCAGTACCAATAAGTAGTTGGCTTTAAAGAAAAATTGTGCGCTTAGGGAATAACGGATTCATAATTTTTTTTTAATTTACAGATATAGATATATTTATTTGTAGATAAATATAGTATCAGATTTTTCAAAAGTAAAAAATAGAGCATTCAACAAATATTTTATATGTGATTAATCAACTTGCTATAAATACAATTTTCTATTACAGAGGAAGTGTTAGAAATTTACCCAGGTCAACAAACCCGTACGAAGCATCTGTATACAGCCGTGTATACAGCCGTTTATACAGTTTTTCACGGAATACAGGCACTGTATACAGAAATTTTTTTTTTTTTTTTTTTAATATAACACTAATTAGCACGTAAGGAATGGGCCCTAGGGGTACCTAACATAGCCAGGGGCATTATAAAAAGAGGTAAAAAATAACCCCTAGGGGCCAATTAGGCCCATCCAGCCCAAAATAAAAAACTAATGTAAAAGGTAGTTACCGAGGACAAAAATGGACTCTGGAGGTACAAAATGGGTCCCACATGATAAAATAATTATCAGCAGATAGAATTAGCTATCCAGGGGCCCATTGGGCCCGATCAGAAAAAAATGAGATCTCGCTGTACAAATCGATTCCCAGGGATGAAAATGAACTATAAGGGTACAGAATTGGCCCAACAGGATAAAACAAATAACAGCTGATAAAATCGTCCATCTTGGGTCCTATTGGGCCCAATCAGAAAAGAATGAGATCCCTCTGTACAAATCGATTCCCAGGTATGAAAATGGACTATATGGGTACAAAATTGGTCCAACAGGATAAAACAAATAACAACTGATAAAATCGTCTATCCTTGGTCCTATTGGGCCCAATAGGGAAAAAATCAAATCCTTAAGTAAAAATCGATTTCCAGGGATAAAAATGGACTGCAGGGATAAAAAATGTGTCCAGCAGGATGCAACAAAAAAAACGGATAAAATTAGCTATCAAAGGGTCCGTCGGGCCCAATTGGAAAAAAATGAGATCCCGCTGTACAAATCGATTCCCAGGGATAAAAATGAACTATAAGGGTACAGAATTGGCCCAACAGGATAAAACAAATAACAGCTGATAAAATCGTCCATCTTGGGTCCTATTGGGCCCAATCAGAAAAGAATGAGATCCCTCTGTACAAATCGATTCCCAGGTATGAAAATGGACTATATGGGTACAAAATTGGTCCAACAGGATAAAACAAATAACAACTCATAAAATCGTCCATCCTGGGTCCTACTGGGCCCAACTGGAAAAAAATGAGATCGCACTGTACAAATCGATTCCCAGGGATAAAAATGGATTGGTAAGTATACAGAATTGGTCCAACAGGACAATACAAATAACAACTGATAAAATCCTCTATCCTGGGTCCTATTGGGCCGAATCAGGCAAAAATTAAATCCTTATGATTAAATCTATCTCTAAGGATGAAAATGAATTATAGAGGTAAAAATGGGTCTATCAGGATATAATAAATACCAACTGATAAAATTAGCCATCCAAGGGCCCAACTGGGCAAAAATGAATCTTCAATGATAGAATAAATAATATCTAGTAAAATGTTTTAAAATAAAATAATGATGTATAAATTGATCTCTTCTGGATCAAAGTGGATTTTTGTCTTATAAACTAGGCTTTGCTTGATAAAATAAATACCAACTAGTAATATTAAGCATCTTTAGGCTTTTGTGCTTATTTGATGAAAATTGTATTATTACACTATAATTAAAAATTATTTCTCAGTTTTATAGATAAAGATTCAAACTAAAAAAATTTTATTATTGTTAAATAATAAATACAGAATATAATTTTTACATATCAATTTTGGCTAAAATGAATAGCTAATAATAAAAATTTAAATAATAAATACCAATAAATAATTTATAGTAATTAAAATATTAGTTTTTTAATTTGAAATTAAAAACATTAAAACTTAAAAAACTAATACATTAAATAAAAATATTATATTAATTTTTTGTAATAATATTTGTTTTTATAAAACGTTTAAAGTATTTAACATCTTAATTTCTACATAAGTTTTTTAGCTATTTTTAGCTGCGTTCAATTTTCCACGTATAGCTTTTCTAGCTTCGGTTTCATTTTCTTTATTTTCACCGTATACGTCATATACTTCGTCTGAAAAGATAAGTTACAGAAAATTAATGTATATTATTTTTAACTAACTTATTTAAGATATTTTTCTAATCTTACAAATTATAGCAACAGTATAATTTAAATCCATAGCTTCTTTAGGCTTTATGCCTGTTGCGTTACTAGGTATGCCTGTAAGGGTTGTTTCTTTCATGTACTTTTGTTCTAATGCTAATTGCATAATTTTGTATACGTAGTTTTTTATTCCATTTTGTTTAGTTCTAGAATTTTTTAATTCTGAATAATCTGCCATAAGGATTTTTCAATCCTTACACCCATGTACATAATAATAGTTACCTTTCTGTTAAAAACAAAAAGTTAAATAGTATTATATTTAAAAACTCATATGAAATAATTTAAACATGTTACTTTCTTATCAGAATCTGATAGTTTTACATATGGTGTTTCGTTAAGTTTTATTTTAATTGGGTCCTTATATTTTTCGGTTTTAACAGTGACTTTATCTTCTTTTTCAGTTTCTTCAAATTTTTCAAAAGAGGTTTTTATATTTAAATCTTTTTTTTCCTGAAATTATTAAATGTTACATTCTCAATCAATTTAACGTATTCCTGACAAAACTTTGTTTTAATTAATTTTTTAAAAACCACGAAAAACAGAGTAATCTAACCAAAAATTTATTTATTTAACATCGCGGATAAAGTTGAATTTTAGTTACAAATGAGTCAACTTTATCGCTTTTTGAAATTATAAAAATAATGAAAAATATATGCAAAAAAGGGTTATTTTCATCTTTCCTAAGTGTGACCAAACTTCATCAATACGAAAATCAGACATAATATTCGTATATAACCCAAGTAATTAAACCGAAAAATTTAGTTCATTATATGAAAATAAAATTCAAACTGAAGAGAAATTTAAAATTCTCATCTACTTTTAAAATGTGGCAGTTTTCTTTTAAAAAAAATAAGCTGCTTCTTAAGTATTAACGAAATTTACAAACTAATACTAACACAATTCTAGTCAATATGCATTATTAAATTTTAATATTATCGAAATTTATAGTCATAACCTGTAAAATTTTCAATAAAATATAGTATGAAAAAATTTAATTTCAAATACAGATTTGCGTTATTAAAACATTTTCTTATTTTTTTTTAAAAGAATCTTTTAGTTTTGGTGGGTAGCATTACTCCATCGTAAAAAGAGCCTTCTATTATTACTTCTAGTATTACTCAAAATTTGCAACAAAGTTAATTTATATATATATATTTGTATATCTGTGGGCACAGGGAAGAAGAGCACAACTGCCACTTTCGTTTACTTATAAAAAAACAGCTTTAAAGTTTTTAAATTTTTTTTTTCTAAAATTTTATATATTATTATTATACATAATTTTTTTTTTTTTTTTTTTTTTTTTAATATTTTAATGTGAATACCTGAATAATTTTTTTCATTTTTATTTATTTATTATTAAAATATTCAGGTTTAAAGAACAAAATTAAAGAACAATGGCACAACTACCATCGGATTTGTGCGTTTTTACTTTAAAACTCACTGTCGCGACAAATATTTAGGATATCACGCCCATTTAAAAATATTTCCTGCTTTGTTCAAATATTATAATAATATTAAAAAATATTTTTAATTTTAAAAGCATAAATTTTACCGTGAAAAGAATTCAATTTTTTCATTTATTAAAAAAAATTTCTTATTATTTGTTTATTTAAAACTGATATATTTTATTTAAAATTATCAAAAAGAAATAATTATTCTTTTCATTTTACAAAATATTTAAAAAATTTAAAAAAAAACACATTAAACTAGTTCAAAAAAAAAATTTAATATTACCATCCCTTCGATAATTTTTGGAAATTCGGAAATCTAGAATTTTTTTCGAATACTCAAGATCAATCGAGCAAAAATAATGGTAAAAATAAAAAAAAGAACAATTAATTAAAAACGCCAAAAGTGAAAATAAAAAAAAAAAAAAGTTATAAATAAAATTTGCTTAAAATTTTTTCAATTTCATTTTGTTAAAAGAAAATTATAATATGTAAAAAATAATCAGACTTATAAAATTGTAAACAAAAAAATTTTAATTTAAAAATAAAAAAAAATTCGTTAATCTTATTCAATAATTCAACACATAGATTAATTTTTTTTTTGTAATTTAAAAATAGTAAGATAAAATACCTAATCTTATAAATAAATTATAAATAAGAGTATTATGAATTCTATACTTTTATTATACAAAACTATGGTTTAACAAGAGATCCGCCTATTTATATTGTTCTCTTTTTATCACATATTGTCTTATATACAATCTTTATGTAGGTAATGAAGATATTCTGCATAGAAGTTGGAGTTGTTTTGTTTTTCCGTAACTTAAGGTACTTGTGCGTTTTTACTTTAAATTTCATAAGTATAGCATTTTTCGTATTCGTTTTTTGGCCAAAATTTTAGGTTTATAATCCAAAATATAATTTCATATGAAAAATATGATACTAATAAATATAAAAATACAAAAAATTGAATTTCCCAGAAATTGGCAGTTGTGCTCTTTTTCCATGTGCCCACAGATATGTATGTCCAGGTCTAGCTTAACTTAACGGACCAAAATTTTTTTCTTAAAGGCTTATTTTAGGTCTTGTAAAAATGATATCTTGACCAAAAATTTCTAATGGTCGAAAATTGTTTTTTTTGAGATTTTTTATTTTAAGGGCTCTAAAACAGGTTAGTTATTTCAAAACCAATGCACTTTTTATATATACACATGCTTGGGAAAAAGTTTTCTTTTTACCTAGATAACCCAAGAGAAAAAAATTTTTTTATTTTGATCCACATCCAGTTTCATTTTTAGCGGTTTGAATTTTTCAAATTGACCGGAGGTCAAGTTTGCCATAATTATTTTAACTCAAATTTTCCCAGAATATTGGCTTATGTGTCAGCTTGTCCTAAAAAAATTTTTAAGATGTGACATTCAAATGAGCCCCCACAATCATTATTTTAGTATGTCAAAAATAGCCAAAATTAGCTAAACAAAGGAGCGGTAGTATTTTTTGTCTCTTAATCATCGTGAAATCGGTATCAAAGTAATTTTTTATCCGTAAAATCACCGGTGGACTTTTTTCATCATTATGTATACAAATGAGATTTTAAAAAAGTTTTCTTTTACCTGGACTACTCGAAAAAAAATTTGTTTTTATTTTAGGCCACTTACGGTTTCATTTTAAGTGGTTGTATTTTTCAAATTGACCGGAAACCGACTTTTTCATGATGAAATTTACTCAAATTTTCCCAGAATGTTAGCTTAGGTAGTCCATGGACTAAATTTTTTTGGCCGAAATAAATATTTTTTTAAAATTCCGATAAAACGTGAATTTAATACATAAATAAAAAAATTATGAAAAAAAAGAAAATTTGGTCAAGCGATTTAATCTACATATGAACATATATTTGCAGAAGAACTAACTTTAAATACACAGGTACCTTTTTAGTACAGGCCTCGTCCTCGCTATGTTCTTGAGTACTATTGGATAAATCATCAAGAGATGTTGATAAATCTAATTTGCTTATTTTAATTTTTGCATTTGCTATTTCACGTTTCATGCTTATTTCAAAGTTTTCAATAACTATAAAAAAAGAAAATAAAAAAAAAAAATAATTATATATATTTGTTTGTTTGTTTATCTGCGGGGAAAGTGTATTTTTTCGATTAATTTTAAAATTGTCTTTATTTAAAAATCTTCAATTGGGACTCTGACTATAAATTATCATATCGCTTAAACAAAAATGGAAATATAATGGAAAAGGGATTAGTAAAAAATTTTTAGATACGTGGAGCTTATACAAAATTTTTAAGATCTTATTTTAGTCAAAAATTGTAATTTTTGCATCAATTTAAAAACTGCTTATCCCTTGTTAAATTGTTAAATACATTTACTGGTCAGTGGTCAGAAAGCACTTATTTTCCACGAAAACACGCGTTTTCTTGCCACTGATGCAGAAAAATTGTATAGGGTCCTTGTCCACATCTTCTTTATTTTTCTGGACATGAGCCATAAATATAATATTTTTTTTAAAAAGATTTTAGTAGCGATAGGAAAAAAATTAGGCAAATTTATTGGTTATTTACACTTTTCAGATCCCGAATGTAAATAGCTTCTACAATTTACTTTTTTTTATAATTAAAAAAAAAATAGAGGGGTACTTTTACATTATCTTCACTCCTTGAAAGGGTTAATACATTCTTTTAAGGTCAAATACCATAAATTATAACCACATACATCAATAAAAAAATGTAAAAAAGCCAAATTTTTTATAGAAATTTAAATTTAGGGAAAGCTTTCATCCACGGGGGTCTTAAAATGATTTTTTTTTTAATAGTACCAATATTGTTTTTCTTTCAATTGCAAAAAGAAAAAGTTTAATAGAAAAAAAAGTTTTCTCTTATTTTTTTAAGTTTAGATACTAAAATCAATTAACAGATTTGATTTTAGCGATCCAAAAAAGCTATAGTATTTTTGAAAGTAAGTTTTAAGAAAAAGTCTGGAGTACCTAGCGCTGGGTGGGATTTTAAAGCTAAAATACCCTATGCACCTGGGTGTGAGAACAATTATCTTTGGCTATAAAATAAGAATATTTATAAAAGTCAGACTTTGTTGGGGCTTTTTGCCTCAAAATGACTTTGTTTTTTTTTTTATAATAATTGCATTTTTCATTACTTTACAAGATCTAACTTTTGTAAATATTTTTATTTTACAGTCAAAAATAGTTTGTTCCAAAATTTTGAGTGTTTACGTGAAATCACATTCATGAGACGTATATCATTTTAATTTTATCACCCTACCTAGCACTAACAACGAATGATTTTTTCTGATTGCTTACTTTTAAAAACAGGAGATTTATTATTTATTAGGAGATGAAATATCTAATTTTCTACTTTTTGGCCCATATCTTAAACATCTAGCAAAAGCAGAAATAGATCAGGTCTCGTTTACAAATATTTATTAAGTTTTTAATGCTTCCTGAGATTTGGTCTGCAAAGCATTCGCTTTCGGTGGTTTTTTGAGTATAGAATTAATTGCAAACCAGGTCTCACGAAGCGATAAAAGTATGCATAAATATTATTTTGTTGTGGGATCTAATGTCCAAGGAGACCTAGCTTACTTATCTTCTGTGAACGGTCCCTGATATAAATTTAAGTTAAAATAAGGCTTAAATTATATAATGTAGAAATGTAAATAACATAATAAATAAATAAATAACATAATCAAATGCTAAAGTTAACGTAACCAAAAATCAATTAGCCCACATGGTCTATTAGTTTATAATAAAAAATTATAATACAAAATTACCTATACAAACATGGTTTGGGTATGATGCTTTAAATTTTTCAAACACTTCTAATTTATCTTCATAGTCTTCATTCATTGCACACACCATATCTAACTTTTTTTTTAAACCTTCATCTGTAGATGCTTGTAAAGATTTGTTTTCATCCTTTACTTTTTTCAATTGTATTTCTGTACTATTCAATTGTTCTTTTAAGTTATTTATCTGATTCAAAAGTTCTTTTTTTTCTAATTTAAAATATGAGATTTGTTTTTGTAGGTCCAAAATTTTTGAATCTTCATTGACACTTTCAGAACTAATTTCATATGCATCGTTTTGTGGGTCATAATCCAACTATAACATATTTAAAATAATAATTATTAAAATATGCATAAAATAATATTTGAAATAATAATAAAAAAAATTTTATCTTACATTTTTATTGTTTTAAGAGTCAGTAATAATATCTGAACTTAAATTGTCAATAGTATTTTTCTCTTGTAAAACATTTGTTTTTTTAGGTTTCTGTAATTAAAAAATAAAAACTATTACATTTTCTAAAATATCTCAAAAAAATATTCTCGACAGAGGCATAAATTAAAAAAATTATGACACAAAATATATATTTTTATATTTACAAGAATATAATAAGTGATTTTTTACAAAAAGATTAGGTTTAATGAATATTCAACTTTTATCTTCAAATTTAAAATACAGATTGAAAAAAAATTAAAGTAAAACTATTATTCTTTTAAATAAAATAGAATAAAGTAATATAAACTTTTTGCAAAAACTTTTTTAAATTTAAAATCATCTATTTCTTAAAAATTGAACAGATATTCTAATACATAGGCGTTAATTAATAATTTTTCAAAGCTTAGCTATTATTTTATACCTTTGCAAAATCAATTTCATCGCTTTCATTGTCATCACTTCTTCTCTTAGCGAATAAATTCTTGCGATTTTCTTTAGAATCATCAATGTTTCCTTTCTTTACAAATAAATTTAATTTGCCTTGCATCTCTTTCCATGCTATTAAAAAGAAAAAATAGAAATCTCTTTAAAAAAAATTCCATTTTAAAAATTAACCATGATTTTAAATAATTAAATAAATTTTAATTTTATGTGATATTATTTTGCTTAAAAAATTTACTTAAATTAATAATTTGATATCAAATATTTAATTTATGCAAATAAAAAACGTAACAACCAAACTGAAAAATTTCTCTTGTAATGTTTAAAATTTAAATTATTTTAATCTTTCTTTACATTTACATTTACCTCAAATCCAAATAAAGGAGTAGATGCCAATAAATTAAAATTAAAATTATAAAACATTCATATATTGATATATTCTAGTAAAACTGTAATTTTAAAAGTGAACGTAGATTGGTCAATTGAGAATAATCAGTTATTTATAATCTCTTTTACTGTAATTTAATTTTTTGTATAAAAGAATTTAATCATATACATATAAATTAAACTTACTTCCATGTCCTTTAAGAACTACAGGATGGGCTATAAGTTCATAGGTTTTTACGTATCTCATCTTTCCCATTTCTTTGGCAGGCAGAATAGCAACCTCTTTTTTAAGATTTTTAATGTTTTTTGGCCAATAAATGGAGTATTCTTTGTCTTCGAGTAGATCAAGCTCTTCGAATACTGGAGGATCCTCTAACCATGCATAGAATCCTACCTCAAGCTTATCATCCAAATTGATGAATTTAACTAAGACGCACTTTTCGTCACTTAATAAATTGTCCATTTTTAAAAATATCCTTATACATTTAATCTAACAAATACGAAAAATGTATCGCAAACACTAAAAGAAAATAATACTTTGAAGACTAAAAAGTACTAATAGAAATATATGATAATATTTGGTATATTAAGCAAGAACTTACCAAATTTTTCATAAAAAAATTTATTTTTTGTCTATTTGAATAGAAGGCAAAACTAAAATAAATCTTTATTTATGAAAATAAAAACGATTTTTTTCCATAAAAAACTTATAGAGAAAAATCTAGAACAAACAACACAATTGGAGAAAATGCGCACAATATTTTGAAATCGCGTGTCAAAGAGGTTATCACGTGTGCGAACGAACAGGTGTTGCCGAACATCCGAAAATTGAGATTAATGGCTATACGTGAGAAACTTCAGGCTGAGCCAGAGGGCAAAGTGTAGCGGGGGAATTTATGAATTTATATAAACTTGTAATTCTGTTTTATATAAATAACTTTCAATTTTCAAATTTTATGCTCGGGTACAATATTTTAATTCAATAATAACATGTAAAAGCAAAAAAATTTTTTAAAAGCATCCTAATTTTCAAAAACACAACAAAAACTAGAGACCCTAGATTACCAACAAAAACACCACTTCAGCGCCATGAAGCGGCTAAGTTTCGCAGCAACCATTTTCTAAAGTGGCAACAAAGTAAATGCTACCGACTATGGTTTTTTTTAAATTGTAACTTGTAAGCACATGTGTGTGAGATCAACTGCCAAACGTAATAATTGCGTTGTCAATAAAAAATTTACTGTTTTATTTAATAATTTTCATATGTTTTAATATTAATTATTAATAACAAAAAAAATGGATGAAGAAGAAATTTTAAATGTATCAACTGTTAAAGAAGAAGAACATCTGTAAGCAAATAAATTGTGCTTTAAAAAATTTCATGTAACAAATAATTTTTTTTTTATTTTAACGATGTGATGTTTTTGTATAGAAAAACTTCATCTTTTAAGCGAAAAAGAGGTCCTTACAAATTATACGAAAATAGAGGAGGAGTTCCTCCATCAAGCACTATAAGATCCAGAGAAAATTATATGAATACAAAAACCAGGTAAAAAGGAATGAATTTTATCGTAGATAAAAGTGAATCCCAATAAATAATCCAAAATATATTAATTTACATAATATATGGGATATATAACGTTCGTTTTAAAAATAACTTTTTACAAATAATTTGTTTTTATTTAGTATATAAATAAACTTATCAAAATTGATTATGCATGTATACATACACATAAATGATTTAATGTAACTTTTGACTAATAAATATATTTAGTATTGAATTAAAAATTTTTACTTTTAATTTATTTAATTTTAATTTTTTTAGCAAGAATTAGAAGACGAAAGTTCATTTTCCCACAATGATTCTGAAAATGATAATGATTTTAATATAATACAGGTAATAAACTTTTTCAGATAATTTTTTTTGCTTGACGACAGTATTTTTATCAAAATCTAGAGATATTTTTTAAAAGTTTATATTTTTAAATATTAAATTTTGTTTTAAATGTAATATATTTGAAATATTTAATAATAAACCTGTTAAATTAAAAAAGAATTTGTATCTAAAGTGATGAATTTAAGTATAAAATGAAAAATTGAAAGGTTGGTACACAAGTTTTTTATCGAGTGCTCTTATTACAATGCAATGATATAAAATTTTATTTAATCAGTTATTATTGTTATTTAATTTCAAATGATAACTTTTTCTATTCAAAAATGAACTAGGATTATTTTTGCAGGGTTTAGAAAATGGGGATTCATCTTCCGAGATAGAATTTAAGAGTTATTCACATGGCCAAAATGATTCTGAAAATGAGTCTGATTTTAATGAATTAGAGGTAACACACAATTTGCTGCAAATACTTATTTTTTAATTATAAAACTTAAATTGAATAATTTTTTTTAAGGGGAATAATTTTATTGATGAAGATTATGAGATGAATGATATTGCTAAATTAAATAATGATGGAAATCAGTCATCTGAAGATGATGAAGAAATTTTTGAACTGCAGGATGTTTATTATTCTGACGATACGAGTGATGAGGTATTTTAAAAATTTTTAATTAAAACTTCATATGAATAATTTTAATTTTAATGTTATTTATTTTGTTGTTTTCTATTTTTTTATAATTACATTTATATTTTTTGGTATCTTATTCTCTTCTAATTTTTTTTTTTCAGTTGTAATATTTCTTTTTACATATTACTAAATATTTAGAAATGAATTTTAGGATGAACATAATTTTTAAACAAAATTATGTTTCACAAATAATTTTGAACAAACTTAAATGTTTCCTTTTCAAAAAAAAGTTTTTATAAAAGTATTTTAGTATTAATGTGGCTCACTTATCAAGAGTGCAGCTAAAAGTATTATATATTCTTATAGATTAAGGTTCACAATAAACGATGGTACACTCTAACAAAAATAACCACGTAGTTCATCTCCCTAGTTTATGGAGTTCAGTCTCTGATTCATGGAGTTAACTCCCTGATGACTGAATAAAATAAGTTAAAATTAAAATTACCTTTTTTAAATAAATGCTAAAAATTAGGCTAAGGGGGTTTAAATATATTTACCATAATGATTTTGCATATAATAAACCATATGGTTGAACCATATTTAACAATAAGTATATTATATATTGACCCAAAAAGATTTCTGTTGTCACCTGGAAAACCTTCGGGATGAAAATGGATCGTTATAGGGAAAGCTGAAACCCTGGAGGTAAAATTTTCACCTTTAACTATTTTCCGTTTTCTAAGATGGCAGACCAAAAAACATGAAAAAAGAAACTTTTCACATTACCTGTGAGTTTTCGGAATTGAGAATAACGTTTTTATGAATGAAAATTTTCATTTTTTCACCCCAGATTATTTTCCGATTTGCCGAAATGGCGGATCAAAAAACAGTAAAAAAGAACTTTCTAAATTATTCGTGGGTTTTAAAAGTTGGGAAAAACGTTTTTATGAATGAAATTTTTCATATTTTCACCCCAGAATATTTCATGATTTTACAAGATGGTGGAACAAAAATAACTCATAACAAAAACCACGTTGTATATCCCAAAATTCAGTGACTTTACTCCCTGAATAAAATAAAATAAAATTTTTCTTATTTTGGAAATACATGTCAAAAATTACAGCATTAAAATTTGAGAATTGGCAAAAAAAGTTCCTAAATAAATAAGTATAGGGAGTGTTATTAATTAAGATTAAATAGTTTTGTATGCATTATTTTATTTATAAAAAATGTTTTAATAAATACTGATAATATTTATTTTGTTGCTAATAATTAAAAAAAAAACTAGCATTGTAAATTAAAAAAATACGCTGCAAACTAGCTGGAACTAAGGTTCCTCAAACAAAAAGCTTAATATTTCAATATGCCACAGATATCACCGATTACAACCATGCAATCATAGTACGTTACTTTACTATAAACGAGGTTTCTAAAACAAGTACTCCCATAGAAAAAAATTAAATACTACGCCCAAAAAGAAAAAAAGAATTGGTGTTTTTTGTATTTTTTTGTAACAAAAATTTTTGAACAAATTTTCAAAAAATTAATTATCAGATTAGAGATATCGAGCAAAAACCATATTTTCAAATATAAGTACTTTCATAGAATTAAATGAAGTACCGTATAGGAGCCAATTTTCGAACTTATTGAATTTCGATCAAATACACATAAATTAGCGTTTATATAAAAAAGTATGCATCATTTATCTAAAACCGAACTTTATTATGAAACTATAAACCCTAAAGAACTGATTTTTACCTTACCGATGTTAAAAAACAATTTAAATTAATAAAAAAAATAAAAAAAATGCTCTCTTGTACAACCTTACGAGATTTTTCTCATCGTTTTCACCAAATCTCGTGTGTTATTAAAATCGAGTTTTAGGGATACCTATTCTATGCCGAACACTAAAAATGCTTTTAATTACGCTGTGAAGCTTTAATAAATGAAGGAAAAGGGTTATATTCACTTATTTATTGCAAAATTATTTTAAATAGGTATATCAATAATCGATTCCAAACTTTTTTACACAAAACAGGTTTTCGATAATTTCAATAATATTACACATTTTTTTTATTTAAACGATATTTTTTAATTATAATACATTATATTTGTCATAATTACATTTTTTATACTTTATTTTACACCAATTGACAAAATATTTAAAAAATTTTCACATAAAAACACATTTTTAAGTATTTATATACTTAATATCACTTTGATTAAAACACCACAAACTTGCAATAAACGCTTCAATTTTTATAAAAAATACGTAGAAACACTTTAAAATTGTAAAATATCTTTATTTTAATATTAAAAATGTATAAAAATTATATTCTAACACTTGTTTCATAAAATTAATGCTTTTTTTACTTTTAAATAGACAAATAAATAAAGAGGTAAACAAATGCGTCTTGTTTATAAAAATGTCGCGCGCGAACGTTATTGAAATGGCGGGTTGCGTAAACAGGGGGTCTATTTTGTTTCCTTGAGTTTTAAAAATATTATATGAACTATTATCTTTCGTTAATTAAAATTAAAAAGCAAATTTTAATAAATAAATGTTTAAAATACATGATTATACAAGTGTGTAGTTCATCTGCTGTTTACTATATTTTACTCTTATTATAGGTATTTTATATTAAAAAAACAAGAAAAAAGAAGTAAAGAGGGAGTTAAGAAATAGGTATAGTTATACCTATAAGAATTCTATTGAAACGCGCACGATTTTAACTTAGTTTCAGCGATTTTTAAATTATCGAAAATTAATTCGATCAAAATGATACTATTATCAAAAATAGAATTTGCATTATCGAAATTACCTTACCTTGTACACTTCTAATAAATGTAAATTATTAATTACCCATCAATAAATTTGATATTTTTTTAATTGGGATAATAAAATATAGGATTTCCCTGATCAAATGCAACAATATTTAACTCGAATTATTAATTCTAAAGTATATTTTTCAACAAATAAAGATACAGCTAGGTATAAGAAAGTGACTTCTGATCGAAAACCGGCTCCTATACGGTATTACACCAAATAAAAAAAAAATATTGTAGTTTATTTAATTTTTTTGTTTTTTTAATTTTTAGAAAAAAATTTTGAAAAAATTCGGAATCAGATCCTAAAATATTACTATAAACGAACTTTCTAAAACTAGTACTCTCATAGAAATAAATTAGGTACTACGTCCAAAAAGAAAAAAATATTTGGTGTTTTTTGTATTTTTTGTGACGAAAATTTTGGGAAAAAAATTTTCAAAAAATTAATTATCAGATTTGAGATATCGAGTAAAACTCATACCTTCAAATATAAGTACTTTCATGGAAATAAATGAGGTATTACATCCAAATTAAAAAAAAAAGTACCTAGAGATTTTTTGGTGAAAAATATTTTGAAAAAAAAATTAGGTCTTTTACTTCTAATAAATTTTATTAATTCCATAATGGTTCCATAATGGATATCCACGGTTACACACACATACACACACACACACACACACACAGACTTTTTTAAAAACCGGTTTGTTAGCTTCCTGAGGTCCCAAAACGTGCTTATATGCCCAAAAATCAAAATTTTACCCATTACAAAATTATTATAACTTTTTATTATGAATCAAAAAGCTGGCTTGTATTAAAAAAAAAAAAAATTTTCAGGATGTTTACACTGACAATGGTAGGGAATGGTAGCATTCCTTCAATGAAGAAAGCAGCAATCTTTATAATTTAAAAAACAATCATTCTTAATTTGGGGAAGATTCTTCCTAAAAAAAGTGAGAATCTTTCTTTTTTTAATATTTTATTATTTGCTGTAAATAAACAATTTTATAATCAATATTTAAAAAAAATAGTATTAGTTAAAAAATAATTTTATGAATAAAAAAATACTAATTTCACTGAATATACAAGTTTAAATATTAAAAAAAGTAATAAATATTTGCTACTTCATCGAATTCAAAAAATTAGGGTTATTATCGTTTATTTTTAATATTTGCTACTCCCGTACTCAAAAAATTAATTTATTTTGAGTTACATTAATTAAATATATAAAAATTAAATAAATATTAACTTTATTAAGCATTCAGCAAGTTGAATATTGACAACAGTGAGGATTCTCTCTTTGTGTGGGATAGAATAGATCTTAAAATAAAAGCGAAATTTTTTCCATGATTTGGGAAAGAATCTTTCCAAAAAAGGATGTCTGCTTCCCCGTACTACTGTCAGTGTAGGATATAAAAATTACAAAAAGTATTATTAAGAGTACTGCCTGGAGGCCATTTTTTCAGCCGTAAGCCAATCCCGTAAACGGACGCTTTCTCACCGTCCCATTAGCTTAATTTTAATTAAAATAAAAAAAGAAAATTAGAAAAATGATCTATGAAAAATTCTGCAGATGCGATAACTCTCTCTTTTCATGGAAAATTTTCCTACAACAGTATAACTAATAAAAGAAAATTCTGTATCAAAAAATCGTCTGCTCCGCGCGCAATGTAAGAGCTAATAAAAACCTAACCTAACCACCTCCCTATAAACATGTTCCATGTTAAAATTTTTTTTTATGTGTATTATTATAATATGAAGCCCCTATAAAAATTATATCGATTTCTATCGTGATCAAAATACACGATAATCAACCTTAAAAAAATTAAAATAAATATGCTTTATGTATGACAATAAATTAATTATTATTAATAAATAAGGCAGTGGCATATACAGAGGGGGGGTCAATTGACCCCTCTTGAGCGGTCAGTTTTACCTTATTTAGCTAATTTTATGTTACAAAGTGTCGGAGAAGCACCAGTTTGACCTACCCAAGAAAACCCTTTTTTAGCAAATTGTTTATAACTTGATTCCAAATGACCCACCCAAAAAATTTTCTAGATCCACCACTGAAAGGTAACAAAAATAAATTACATTAAAGCTGGTTGTGCAAACACGTCACTTATGCCCTTCAGAAACTTTTTTTAAAATTCCCATGCGAATCCTAATTTATTTGTGTCAATGTTGATAACTAGATAACAAAATTTTTATTCATAATAAAGTTTTTCTCAACCTCGAAACTATCCAGGTAATGTTGAAATTTTTTATTTTTTGTTTTTTGATCCGCCATTTTGGTAAATCACAAAATAGTTAAAGTTGAAAATTTTACCTCCAGGGTTTGAGCCTTCTCTCTAACAGTTTATTTTCATCCCGAAGGTTTTCCAGGAGACGACAAAATTCTTTTTGGGTCAATATATTATTATAATATATTATACAATATACCAATGTTTAACCACATGTTCAACCATATGGTTTATCATATATGAAATGGTTATGATAAATATATTTAAACCCCCTTGGCCTAATGTTTAATATTTTAAATCATTTAGGGAGTAAAACTACGTGGTTATTTTTGTTAGAGCAAAACTTTTAGCCACAAGCCAGCTAAATTTTCGAGAAAAACGAGGTCAAAAATTCTATTTGATTGGACGCGAAATGTTAATAATTACAAATAATTATTCAATAAAAGAAAATTATCGATCATCAAAAATCGAAGACGAAAGCTGTGTTGAGGAACTAAAAAGAACATTTTCTGTAAGAGGAAAATTTTTTTAATTGCTTTATGTCTCAGGAAATCAGGCACCAATTCGCCCAAATTTATTATATATTGGTAAAAACCAATATAAAAATATCTTCTGTCTCTTTTTCCCGGTACAGAATGTATCTACCTCCTGTTACGGATCAGTATTTATTTCTCATATCGCGTATGTGTGTGTGTGAAAGGTATGATGTGAGAGAGCAACATTCCGTATTAACAAGATTTTCAGATATCCGGATCGGGGTTGCTCTCATCTAGTCCGAATAATAGAGATTCCAGTGTAGTAAAATTTTTTTTTCGAATATATTTTTGTTCGTTTAAAATTGACAATTCAGTTTCTCAAAACCAGAAAATTTTATGGTTTTCCTAATATGGCGGCTGAAAAATTCTAAAATTTTTCAAAAAGTTAAAATTTTTTTTTTAGAATGTTTTTATGGGTGAGTTAAATTGGTCATTCTATTTGTTTGAATCAGAAAATATATGGGTTTGCCAATATAGCGGGTGCAAAATTCGAAAATTTTTTTTACAAAAGTTACTTGTTTTCGGCCTTAAGAGGCGACCGGAGTTTGCGTAACTGACGCGTCACAAGTACAGTTTTTTGTATTAATAAAAAAATTGGATAATTATTTTTAAAAAAACGCTTCGTACCGAGCTGTAACATACGATTACCTAAAATTTGAGGAAAACAAAAATTTATTTTATAAAAAACTGAAAGCTCAACATGGGTTAGCAATTATAACCCATGCTGAGCTTTCAGTTTTTTATAAAATAAATTTTTTTTTGCCTCAAATTTTAGGTAATCGTATGTTACAGCTCGGTACGAAGCGTTTTTTTAAAAATAATTATCCAATTTTTTTATTAATACAAAAAACCGAGAAAAACTGTACTTGTGACACGTCAGTTACGCCAAACTCCGGCGTCCTCTTAAGAATGTTTTTTTGCACCCCCGGGTTTTACTTGTACGTTCTTTAATCTTCAGAAAGTTATTAAAAAGTTAAAGTTAAAGTCAGAAAATTATTTATTTTTTTTTTAACACATTCATATTGTTAAAACTTGGCTATATTTGCCTATTTGGCTATATATAGTTTTGTCCAATCAATATATAGTTTTAGTTGCAAATATTTAAACAATTAATTGTCAAAACAGCCGTACAAACAGAAAAATAATTTGCTATAAAAATATTCTTAATTACAAAATTCTACGAATTTTTGTATTAAAATAAGCCTAGTATTAAACACTTTCAATACCTGGTTTTTTATAACCAATGCATGGGTGCAATAAAATGCTATGATTCCGTGACCTTTGACTCCTTAAACGATACTTAAATATGACACCACACAGTAAAAAATTTACGTTTGCGGCCAAAATTTTTAATACTAACATACCCATAACAGCAAAAAAGCATAAAAAAGAAAATTAAAACTCATAGGAGATACTTATTTGCACAAAAACATTACCTTTAGAAGCATAAATTTTTTAAAGTTATAAAGTAAAGTTTTTGTTATTCGTTAAAACTTAGTATTCGTGAATCACTAAAAATTTTTACGCTGTATTCAGCTAATAACAAACAGTGAGCAATTAAGATTTGAACATTGGTAAGCAAATTATATTTTTGTTCCAGGTGGATATTCCAGTTTATCAAGATTGCCCTATTACTGTTGCAGAAGGAAAATTGCTGCTTATAACAGCTTCTTTGACAGAGCATTTATCTAATAAAGGATTTAATAATATAATAAAAGTCTTAAATTGTTTTTTACCGGGGTTCGCTAATTGAAGTAAAATAAATTTATTAAAAGACATTGAAATTAACGCTTTCAAAATGTATTCCTGTTGTGAAAAATGTTTTGATATATTTGAAATTTTACTTGACAAACCCGTACGCAAAAATCCTATCAATAATTTGATCAAAAGTTGTATCAAAATTTTGATACAACTTTTGATCAAACTTTGATAGGATTTGTATAAAAAATTCGCGAAAGTTGTCTCAAGATAATTAACCACCAGGTATTTAAAAAAAAAATAATAAAATCCCAGGATGAAAATGAACCATGCAGGTAGAAGCGGATACCCTGGGGGTATAATTTTCAATTTTTCGACCCAACGTATTTTCCGATTTTCCAAAAATGCGTGGGGGTAAACAATTTTCAACCTAAAATTCATTTTTCTCACCCTCAAAAACCCCCTTGTGAAGTTAAAAGTTGATATTTTTAAATTTTATGGTCCGCCATCTTGGACAATCGGAAAATACGTTGGCTCGAAAAATTAAATATTTTCCATCCTAAATTCATTTTTCTCACCCTCAAAAACCCCCTTGTAAAGTTAAAAGTCATTATTTTTAATTTTTATTGTCCGCCATCTTGGAAAATCGGAAAATACGCTGGGTCAAAAAATTGAATATTTTCCACCCTAGATCCATTTTTCTCACCCTCAAAAACCCTTGTAAAGTTAAAAGTCATTATTTTTAATTTTTATTGTCCGCCATCTTGGAAAATCGGAAAATACGTTGGGTCGAAAAATTGAATATTTTCCACCCTAAATTCATTTTTCTCACCATCAAAAGCTCCCTTTTAAAGTTAAAAGTCATTATTTTTAAACTTTATGGTCCGCCATCTTGGAAAATCGGAAAATACGTTGGGTCAAAAAATTGAATATTTTCCACCCTAGATTCATTTTTCTCACCCTCAAAAACCCCCTTGTAAAGTTAAAAGTCATTATTTTTAATTTTTATTGTCCGCCATCTTGGAAAATCGGAAAATACGCTGGGTCAAAAAATTGAATATTTTCCACCCTAGATCCATTTTTCTCACCCTCAAAAACCCTTGTAAAGTTAAAAGTCATTATTTTTAATTTTTATTGTCCGCCATCTTGGAAAATCGGAAAATACGTTGGGTCGAAAAATTGAATATTTTCCACCCTAAATTCATTTTTCTCACCATCAAAAGCTCCCTTTTAAAGTTAAAAGTCATTATTTTTAAACTTTATGGTCCGCCATCTTGGAAAATCGGAAAATACGTTGGGTCAAAAAATTGAATATTTTCCACCCTAGATTCATTTTTCTCACCCTCAAAAACCCCCTTGTAAAGTTAAAAGTCATTATTTTTAATTTTTATTGTCCGCCATCTTGGAAAATCGGAAAATACGTTCGGTCGAAAAATTGAAAATTATACCCCCAGGGTATCCGCTTCTACCTGCATGGTTCATTTTCATCCTGGGATCTTATTATTTTTTTTTTAAATACCTGGTGGTTAATTATCTTGAGACAACTTTCGCGAATTTTTTATACAAATCCTATCAAAGTTTGATCAAAAGTTGTATCAAAATTTTGATACAACTTTTGATCAAATTATTGATAGGATTTTTGCGTACGGGAAAAAACTATTGCCTGCTCTTTATGTAAAATAGAATATGATGTAAAGATTTTGCACGAAGAGAAAAAAATTTTCTATTATATTCCTTTAAAAGATCAGTTAAAGCAGTTAGTGCAAAGTCCTTTATTCAATGAATTTCGAAAAGAAACCAATGAATCTAATATTATTAAAGGAAGTGTTTATAAAAGTTTAAGAGAATTGGTGACAACGATATAACAATCCAATGGAATACTGATGGAGTTTCAATTACTGAAAATTCTAAAGCAAGTCTGTACCCTATACTAATTGCAGTAAACGAGTTGCCATACAGATTAAGGAGAAATAATATATTTCTTTGTGGATTATGGTTCAGACGTGATAGTAAAATTCCAATGAACCGGTTCTTAAAACCATTCGTAAATGAGATGATATCCTTGCATACATATGGTTTTAAATGTAGCACATAAAAAGAAACAAATGCAATAAAGATTAAAGTCCATACTTTAATTGCTCCAGTAGATGCGCCGATAAAGGCAAAAATAATGAATCGTCACCAGTATAATGAAGAATATGGATGCCCATTTTGTTTACTTGAAGGGGAATCAATATTAGTAGGTGAAGGTAAGGCAAGAGTATACTGCGAAGATATTGGTGAATTAAGAAATTTGAAAAGTCATTTAGAACATGCTTAGCAAGTTAGAGATACAAGAAAATTAATATTTGGGGTGAAAGGACCGACCATTGCAAATAGATTACCATGTTTCAATATTATTCATTCTTTGCCTCCAGAGTATATGCATTGTTCATTGTTAGGGGTAACCGATGTGTTTATTAATCTGTGGTTTAATCCAGTGAATTGTGAGCAACCGTGGTATCTCAATCCATAAAAAAGAAGGATATTTAATTCAAGATTAATGAAAATAAAACCATATAGAGAAATGACAAAAACACCGATCTCTATGGATAATTTATCCTTTTACACTGCCAATGATTTGTTATATTTTTGTTTATACTATTCCTTACTGTGTTTAAAAGGCTTAATATCACAAAAATATTTTGAACATGGGTTCCTATTTAGTTATAGTATGTACGTATTTTTAAAAACTAAAGTAACTCCTGAAGAAACAAAAAACGCTACATGGGCTATACGCGAATTTGTATTGAATGTTGAAAAATTCTATAAAAAAGAATGTATGAGGTCTAATGTTCATTGTTTACTTCATATTCCTACATATGTAAAGATGTTTGGTGCATTTTGGGCTTGGTCTAGCTTCCCTTTCGAGTCCTTCAATGGCGTTCTTGGCAAACTCTTTTATGGTACTCAATTTGTAGCAACACAAATATGTAAGCAGTATAAAAGGTTGTTATATGTAAAAAATAATTCTAAAATATTCGATAAACAAAACTGCAACAAGAAAGCTAAAGAAACATTTATTTCCTTGATGCGTAAAACAAGAATTAGAAACTGTATTGAGTACGACGATGAACTTAAAATTTTCAATTAAGGTAAACCAATAAAATTTTCTCTAACTTAAAAAATGGAAATTGAAAGACTTATTGAAGAAGAGATTGAGGCAGAAGGATTAAGATTTGAAAGGTTTTTGTATAAAAAAATCACATATAATTCATGTAACTACAAAAGAATGTTAAAAAGAACCAACAGTGTAGTAACGTTGACAGATGATAGAATAATATCAATAAATGAAATCATACAAGTCACTAAATCTAATAACCAAAATAAAGCATATGTTATTTTAGGCAATGAATACCTTATATTGAATAATGAATATTTATGTAAATACCGAAAACTGACATCTAATGAAATCTGTAAAGTGACTGAACGGACACAAAATGTGATAGCTTGTTGGACTTTTGAATTAAAATATAAATGTGTACTTATCCCTAAAAATGAAGACATTTATTATATATACAGGCTACCTAATAACTACGAAAGAGATTAATCATCTTTAATAAAACACATCTTGTATCCTGAGAGAATTTCTAGTAACATTGGCACTTTAGCTATTAATATTTGAAAAAATATTTCCATTTATATTATGTGAATAAAATTGACTTTCAAAATAAAAATTAAATATTTATTAGAATCTTGAATATCAAAAAAGGAAATTGAAAAAGTTACAGCCGGTCGTAACCTAATTATTTAATTGTATAATACTGTATATATTATTCTCTGTACCAATTTAAGGATGATGAGTACTTTGGTGGGGATAATAGACATAAGAAACTATTACTCTCTCCTTCTATCATATTACTATAGAAGCGAGAACCTTGCGCGCGCACAGCTATACGATAGCATTGTTAAATAAATAAAATTTTCGTTATAAACAAACCACCCTAGTCTAAAATAAATTGAATAATTATATTCTACGATATGTTTTTTATATGTTATAATTTTTTTATCAAAAACTGTACTCAAAAAATACTTTAATTTTTTATTGTAAAATGTCGTCCCATAAGAATCACATGTAAAAGATGCTCGGAGAAGCAAAATTATTTTTAATTATTTAATAATGAAGGAGTCACCCTAGGATCTTCTAATTTTAAATATGTATTTTTTAATATGATTTCTTGTTATATACCAAGTTTTATTAAAATCTGTACTCAAACAAAAAAGGTGAGCAGCATCCTTAAGCCTATAAGATTATATTTTAATAAATAATTACTTAAAATAAATTTATATTTATCAGAAGAGTATCAGTGAGAGTAAAAAAAATTTGTTAAATCTATAAATTTGATTATTATTTCAGGTACAGTAGTTATGTTGTTATAAAATTATTTTCAACCCTGATTTATATACTATTGTTGCGCGAGATACTTTCGTATCTCGAAAGTTTTTATAACTCGAAATCTACTATCAATCTAAAAAACTAAATTATATAATCAAATACCAAATTAGAAGAAGGGTTTTATTTTAGTCCTGCTGGACCAACTTTTACCCTTGCAGTCCATTTTCATCCCTGGGGTTCGATTTTTACATCAGGATTTGATTATTGCTCGATTGGGCCCAATAGGACCCATGATAAACGATTGTATCCTGTATTTTATTTTTTTTGTATCCTGCTGGACACATTTTTTACCCCTACAGTCCATTTTTGTTCCTGGGGATCAATTTTTACATCAAGATTTGATTTTTTCCCGATTGCGCCCAATAGGACCCAGGATAGACAATTTTATTATTTGTTATTTGTTTTGTCCTGTTGGGCCAATTCTGTACCCATATAGTCCATTTTCATCCCTGGGAATCGATTTGTACAACGGTATCTAATTTTGTTTCCGAATTGGCCCGATGGGCCCTTTGATAGCTGCTTTTATCCGTTTTAATTTTTTTTGTATCCTGCTGGACACATTTTTTGCCCCTTCAGTCCATTTTTGTTCCTGAGGATTGTATTTTACATCAGGATTTGATTTTTTTCGTATTGGGCCCAATAGGACCCAGGATAGACAATTTTATTATTTTTTATTTGTTTTGTCCTGTTGGGCCAATTCTGTACCCTTATAGTCCATTTTCATCTCTGGGAATCGATTTGTACAGCGAGATCTCATTTTTTTCTGATTGGGCCCAATAGGACCCAGGATGGAGGATTTTATCAGCTGTTATTTGTTTTATCCCGTTCGACCAATTTTGTATCCATAAAGTCCATTTTCATCCCTGGGAATTGATTTGTACTTAAGGATTTGCTTTTTTCCCGATGGGGCCCAATAGGACCCAGGATGGACGATTTTATCAGTTGTTATTTTTTTATCCTGTTGGACCAATTTTGTACCCATATAGTCCATTTTCATCCCTGGGAATCGATTTGTACAGCGGGATCTCATTTTTTTCTGATTGGGCCCAATAGGACCCAGGATGGACGATTTTATCCGCTGTTATTTGTTTTATCCTGTTGGACCAATTTTGTATCCATATAGTCCATTTTTATCCCTGGGGATCGATTTTTACATCAGAATTTGATTTTTTCCCAATTGGGCCCAATAGACCCAGAATGAACGATTTTATCAGTTGTTATTTGTTTTATCCTGTTGGGCCAATTCTGTACCCATATAGTCCATTTTCATCCCTGGGAATCGATTTGTACAGCGGTATCTAATTTTTTTCCGAATTGGCCCAATAGGCCCTTTGATAGCTGCTTTTATCCGTGTTTATTTTTTTTGTATCCTGCTGGACACATTTTTTACCCCTACAGTCCATTTTTATTCCTGGGGATCGATTTTTACATCAGGATTTGATTTTTTTCCGATTGGGCCCAATAGGACCCAGGATAGACAATTTTATTATTTGTTATTTGTTTTGTCCTGTAGGGCTAATTCTGTACCCTTATAGTCCATTTTCATCTCTGGGAATCGATTTGTACAGCGAGATCTCATTTTTTTCTGATTGGGCCCAATAGGACCCAGGATGGTCGATTTTATCAGCTGTTATTTGTTTTATCCTGTTGGACCAATTTTGTATCCATATAGTCCATTTTTGTTCTTGGGGATCGATTTTTATATCAGGATTTGATTTTTTCCCGATTGGACCCAATAAGACCCAGGTTAGACAATTTTATTATTTGTTATTTGTTTTGTCCTGTTGGGCCAATTCTGTACCCTTATAGTCCATTTTCATCCCTTGGAATCGATTTGTACAGCAAGATCTCATTTTTTTCTGATCGGGCTCAATGGGCCCCTGGATAGCTAATTCTATCTGTTGATATTTATTTTATCATGTGGGACCCACTTTGTACCTCCTAATTGGCCCCTATAGGGGTTATTTTTTACCTCTTTTTATAATGCCCCTGGCTATGTTACGAACCCCTAGGGCCCATTTCACCCCCCCCTAAATACGTTAATTTTTGACCCCCCCTAAAAACGTCACTTTTTCACCCCCCCTGTTTTCGACCCCTAACTTGTGAGGTCAATTTTGAAACCATTTATGTTTAAAAAAAAAAGTCTGAGGGTATTTCTTTAAAGCTTAATTTAAATTTACTTTCATGCATTTTCGTCCATTCAATGTTGCATAAATTGTATCTAAAAAATCTAAAATAATGAATTTTGGGTAATCTTTCATTTCAATATATAGGATAGGATGTCTTATTAAATAATAGCTATTATAGTATTATTTTTACCGGCTCGGTAGCACAGAGGTAACGCGCTCGCTTTGTAATATTGCAAAATATTATGAAGTGGGTTCGAATACAGAGCAGTGACAACTTTTTTTTCTGGAAATGAATATTTAATAAAATTAAATATTTATTTTAAGAAGGGAGAGTAGAGCTAGCTGCCGAGTCGCAGGGGGCAAGATGAAATGGAAAGTGCCATTTACTTGCCTCCGTATGTCATGCATAGAGGGCGTTTTTCTAAGGTTTTTCGCGCCTCTTTTAAAGCATAGAGTTGTAGAAATGCAACTCTGTGTTTTAAAGACGGAATTGTCAGCATGGCTCCTACAAAAAGTCGGACCTTAGACCGCAATTGGCCTCCCAAACCCTAAAAAAAAAAAAAAAAAAAAAAATCCCTCAATCCCCTCATCAATCCTTTAATTCACCTTCTAATCCTGCAGTTTCACTGACAATTTATCCACATGCTTCCAGAACCTAGAGTTATTTTCCAATAAAGGAAAAAGCGGTATATATCTCTATGTATATATCGACTTCCGAGGAAATAAAAGCAAAATATGCGGTTCGGTAGCTGCTTGTGTTAATTGTTGGTGACCTCCGACATAACGTAAGGTTCAAGAGGTTAAACATAAAGCACATACATACATAGTATTATTTTTAATTTTTAAAATGCAATCGTTAGAAAAATAATTTTTTTGTAAGATTAAATTTCGCCTTTCAACGTATATATTTTCCGCCAACATTGGACGATTCACGGCTTGTTTTCTAAAATGTTTTTAATGAACAAAAGCCTGGAATATTGATGTCTGTTTATCTTATTTTACTATACATTAGGTCAATACAAAATAGTGTTTTCTTACCTATTATCTTGAAATAGTTTTAACTTGTAGAATGAAACAGCTATATTTAAGTCAGTTAATTGAGTAAGCAGGGGCTTAAGCTGTATTAAATCATCAATATCATCATATAAAACAGAGAAATGATTCCAATTGAATTCGTTTATTACTGAAGTAAATGCCTAAAAATTAAAAACCAATTTTTATTCGAATAAAAATGCTTAATTAAGCTAATCGGAGGTCAGATAAATAAAATCGATGGATTATATATATTAGAGAGTACCGCAAATAAAAAGCTAAAAACACATCAAGCTTAAGCTTTCTATGCAAAAATAAACACATTTGAGTTCTTATGATGAATGATTTTTATTTTAATAGTGCTATCGATTCGAGAACTTAAAAAATTTTTTATATTATAGCAACCACATTTTGTTACTTTATTATTTTTATTTTGCTGAAAGTACCTAACAGAAATTCTGTTAAAAAATAATTACCAAGAAATGAAAAAACAAAAAATAGTTGAAAAAAAATAATTCTACGCCTAGGAAGGCAAAAAATAGTGAAAGCGCCATGGGCCAAATACTTTAGACACGAGCGTGAACACATATCACTCGTGCCCGGCTTCGCTGAGCCCTCGTGCTAGTGCTCACGCTAGTGCCAAAACTTTTACGCCCTTGATACTTAATATACTATATTTATAACATTCTTGAATAACTTAAGATTTCGCAAATAAACGTATACACAATTAGTCTCAAAAGTTTCTCTGATAAAATGCAAAAAGCTTATTTTACTGACATCTAATTCCATGGAGTGGTTGACAAGCGATTAACATTCAAAGTTTAAGCTTCGGGGCGTAAATATTAGCTTACTTTCGTAAAAATTTCTCCCATGTCATCCCAATTTTATGGGATAATTTAAGAGAAATATAAGTTGAAAACACATAAATTTATAATTATTAAATTTATCAGGTCTTGTTACGTATGGTAGGTCAAAAATGATATTTTTAATATTTGATATGTATGAATAATAAGCCGTACATCCGATATTTGTATTAATGTCACATACGACATAGTAATCCGCAGGTGCATTTCCGCTGATGCTTATCTATCTAGCACATAGCGTGCGACCAAATGTCAGCTATGACGTAGGGTAGGAGAGATTTATGCAATGTAAATTGCATAGATCGAACATCGCGATTTTCAGAAATAAGTAAGGACGCATCCACTAATTTGACGTGACGATACTTACACTTTTTGGTATTGGACGTCTCTTCCAAAATCCCGCAATATACGTAGAATCAAATTAGATTATACATTGCACTTCAGGTGCCCACAATGCTCATAAGAGTACCACCAGTTTTATAAAGAACCAACTTTCCTTTTGAATATTAGCATTCTATTATAGTACTTTTACTTGTATTATAGTACCTGTACTATCTTTTATTAATTATTTGGAATATTAGGAATATGATGTGGAAAAATAATTTAGAAACACCAGAATTCCATTTAAAAATTGATAATCTTGTATAATATTTATTAATTTGATTTATATATAATTTCACTTGAAAATCGTGCAAATATTTGATTTAACTTTAATTATCATAACATTTATCATAAAGAATTTCATTCACTTAATTTCAATAGTATTTTGTTTAATACATCACAATTTTTATATTATATTACATAAATATGTACACACTTTATGACGATATTTAACATGATTCAAAAGCGCATATATTTTATTTACAATTTCATAATTTTAATTCTTAATCCGTGGACTGTATAATTAACTAATTATTTACAAAAAATAATGTTGATTTATTCACCATAAACTATTAACTTTTACGATAAGACATCGATTTTGACTAACAATTTTAATGATAAAAATACGAGATGATTTATCAACGATATTAAAAGGCCGGCGTGCGAGGCAACAATGACGACGAAGACGAAGGCGACGATGCGGCTCGCGCATGCGTACATGAAGGAACGAATGGACGCTCCAATTCGCAATTTCTAAATTTTATAAAAAGCTTAATATTTAAATTTAATTATTTATTAACATTACCGCCCGCCTTCGACTCTGTCGAAAGATTAATATTTGTACATTTATTGTTATTATCGGAAACCGGTAATAAAATCAATTTGGTAATAGGCCGAGTTAGACTAGTTAACGATGTTTTTAATTTGACTGATCTGACGATGCCATCTTGACCATGATGAAGTTCTATCACCCTCGCCAAAGGCCATTGAGCTGGAGTTGTTGTTTCAGACTTGATGAGAACGATGTCGCCTAACGAGATATTGCGTTGAGCTGAATGCCATTTGACTCTGGTTTGAAGCTGCTGAAGATAAACTTTACGCCATAAAACCCAGAATCGATCTCGCATTTGATTTAGCAGCAGCCAGCGTTTAGATGGTGGTATGTTGACGTCTAAGAGCGAGTTTTCTGGCAAGCAGACCATAGGACGACCTGTAATGAAATGAGATGGCGTTAATACATTAAAATCAGATGGATCGTCACTCAAAGTGCACAATGGTCGAGAATTCATACAAGCTTCAATAGAAGCGAGCAGAGTCGACATCTCTTCATAAGTTAATTTAGCGTCGCCCACGACTCTCTTGATATGATGTTTACACGATTTGACCGCGGCCTCCCAAAGCCCTCCTCGATGCGGAGCAGCAGGGGGATTGAAATGCCATCTGATGCCATTATTAGTTAAATGATTTTGTACAGCTTTCATGTGAGGAGAGTTCTTTCGAAACATTTGTTTAAGAAGATTATCAGCCCCTACGAAATTAGTGCCCTGATCAGAATATAAATCAGTACACATGCCTCTTCTGGAAATCATTCTCTTAAGAGCTGCGATAAAATGTGAAGTGTCATAAGAAGTAACTGCTTCAAGATGAACAGCTTTAGTGGCAAAACAAACAAAAACAGCTTTATAACCAGGATACGATATATGACCTCTACCTGAAGATGCTCTCATTTTGATAGGTCCTGCATAATCAACCCCGACATGAGTGAATATATTAGATTCAGTGATTCGAGCAGATGGAAGATCTCCCATTTTTTGAAATAAAGGGGTGGGCCTAAATCTGATACATTTTGTGCAATTTCGAATTGCCCTTTTGATTAGATTACGACCATTAACGATCCAAAACTTTTCTCTAGATAATGATAAAGTTAATTGAGTTCCAGCATGCAGATATTTTAAATGACAATATGATGCAATTAACGACGATAAATGAGACTTGTCTGATAAAATAAATGGAAATTTAGCATTGTACGACAAAGTTGAGTTCTTTAACCTTCCTCCTAGCCTAATACATTGATTATCTTTATCTAACAGAGGACTTAGCTTCAAAATTTTGCTTGATTTTTCGATAGTTTCATCTCTTTGCAACATAACATACTCAGTAGAATACCAAGTGGTTTGAGAGTGTTTTACCCAAAATATTTCAGCATTTCTCAACTCGCTGGGTAATAATACAGGTGACGAGTAAGGATTTTGTGATTTTTTAACTCTAGCTTTGAGAATATTGATAAATCTTACACACCAAGACGTTATTCTGATTAATTGCATGTAACTAGAATATCTGCGAATCAATGACCATTCTTGAGGATTCGTGAGGTGAGATACGTGAACGACACGCCTTCTTTCAGATTCATCTAAAATTTCAAGATTTTCAAGGTCTAGAGAAATAGCATCGCTATTATCTGATAAAAATGTTGGGCCTTGCCACCATAATTGAGACGATTTAAGATCATCGACTGATAGCCCTCTAGTAGCTAGATCAGCAGGATTGGAAGCACCTTCGATAAAATGCCATATTGCTTGAGGACAAAGACTTTGGATATCTGATATACGATGAGAAACAAACTGAAGCCAAAGATGAGGAGAAGACTTTATCCATGATAACGCCACGCGAGAATCTGACCATAGATGAACAGAACATTCAGGAAAATGCATCTCATTGAGAAAATTATTGATGAGTTTGCTGAGAAGATGTGCAGCACAGAGCTCGAGTCTAGGTACTGTGAGAACTTTGACAGGAGCGACTTTCGTTTTGCATACTAACAGATTGACGTATGATACACCGTCTGATATGACTCTAAGATAAATATTCGCAGCGAAAGCTTGAGTAGATGCATCTGAGAATCCGTGAATTTCGATGCAAGAATTTTTATACAATTGTATCCAACGAGGGATAGATATGGAACTCACTGATTTCAATTCTGGCAAAAGATTAAGCCAATGATTTTTTAGTTCGATAGGTAACTCTTGGTCCCATTCCAACTTTTCGACGCAAAGAGTTCTCATGAAAATTTTACATCTGATAATGAGAGGAGATAATAAGCCCAAAGGATCATACAACTTAGCGATAGAAGATAAAACTTTTCTTTTATTGATTTTGGTTTCAGAGTTGTCGCAGTCTAAAGAAAAAGATAAAGTGTCGAACTTGGGAAGCCAAGTGAGACCGAGAAGCTTGTGTTTGCCACACAACAATTGAGAATCGTCTGTGATAGATTGCAACCAATCGATAGGTATGTGCTTAAGAAGATCAGAATCATTCGAAAGCCATTTGCGCAACGGAAAACCGCCCGCCATGAGAAGATCTGTTAACTGATTTGATATTGATATGGCTTCGTCTTTAGAGTCCGCACCAAATAGACAATCGTCTACGTACATATTCTCGAGTATAATATTGACGATATCAGGATATCTAGAGGCTTCATCCGATGCGAGTTGTCTTAAACATCTGATTGCTTGATACGCAGAAGGACCGAGGCCATAGGTAACTGTATTTAACTCACAAACACTAATGTCATCTGTAGGTTTAAATCGCCAAAGAATGCGTTGAAATTTACGATCGTTGGGATGAATGAGAACTTGTCGATACATTTTAGCGATATCGGCTGTGTATACATATTTTAACATACGCCAACGAATGATAATGAAAATGATATTCGATTGCAAAGATGGGCCAGTGTGAAGCATCTCGTTCAAAGATACAGAGTTGTAGCATCGCATCGAGCCGTTGAAAACAGAACGAAATTTACCAGAATATTGTATGATACCATGATGAGGAATATAAAAGGTATTATTGTCAGAGATAAAAGTAGATAAATTGCTTATGATAGAAAGATGCTTAAGATAATGATACTCGTCGATAAAAGTAAAATAACTGTCATTTAAGGTTTGATTGTTTGATAATCGAGATTCTAATCTGCTGAAAGCTTTTTTAGCAATTTCTAAGGAACCTGGAAATTCTAAATTAGAACCTTTGAATGGAAGTCTAACTACAAATCTCCCTGTCTCGTCTCTAAAATAAGTAGATTGAAAGTGAGCTTCGCACTCTTGCTCGTCTTTCGATAATATAATATGATTGCTGGCGTAAGGTACAGATTCAATTTGCCAGAATTTTTGTAAAGTTTCATTAAGCCGATTGTTTGAGGAAGATGTAACATTGGTGAAGTACGAGTTATTTGTGTCGTGATCAGAAACAGACTTAATACAAGATCCCATAAGAATCCATCCGAAAGTAGTCAACTGTGCAATAGGTTCGTCATCAGCACCCTTAACGAGTCCAGACAACAAAACTGAAGGGTATAATTCCATGCCTATAATTAATTCAACAGGAATTTTAGAAGAAAACTGTGGATCTGCCAAAGGTAAATGAGAAAGATGCGTCCATTCGGACAAACAAGAAGAAGTTCTTGGTTCATAAGCGGAAACTTGCCCTAATATGAGAGCTTCTACTGTATAGGAAATATTACAATCTAAACGAGAAGTAATTTTTATTTGTGTTACCCCTTTCGTGCAGGTTTCGATACTACCTACTCCTGTGACTGGTACTTTACATGGTCGCCGGGGTAGATTGAGCCGCTGCACCAGAGATTCAGCAATTAATGAAGCCGTAGAACAGGAATCGATGAGAGCTCTGGCTTGTATTGATCTCCCGTACCCGTTGGATTCGACCTCTACCATTGCAGTTCCAAGTAACGAAAGCGATTTCTCAGAAACGTGGAGCGAAGATATAGAAGCTGTGTTGACGCTTGCTGAACTGCCTGATGCATCGTCAGCTGACGTTGTGATGTTGTGAGCAGACAATCCAGTATTGCCCTGTGATTGATAAGATGATAACAGCGCTTCGTGAAGAAGAGTATGATGACGGCTCTTACATGTTTGGCATACCTTGGAACTCTTACAATCTCGTAGAAGGTGTTTACCTAGGCAGTTATAACAATTATTTAATTTGCGAACAATCTCAAGTCTTTCAGTAGGATTGCTAGCTTTAAATTTATTACAATAGGAAATATAATGATTATCGTTGCATATAAAACATTTAAAATTGTTATTACTATTTTTACTATTGACGTTAGCTGTTTGGACGAAAATAGGAAATTTACGAGTTTTTTTGTTGACTCCTAGAAGACTGATGATTTGTCTCTACTGCAGTTAACGCTGTAAGCCGGTGCTTTAAGAACGTGCTGAGCTCTTCATACGTGGCTGGCTCGGTGGAGTCGCTAGTTTTGTCCTCCCAATGACGTCTTGTCTCGCTGTCGACTTTATTGATGATGATGGGAACTAGCAAGTAATCCTAATGCTTGACGGGAGCACCCATGGATTTTAGTGATTCGACGTTGTTAGTGACTTCACTTATCAGCCTTTGAATTCCAGCAGCAGATTCAGTTTGCAGATGCTTCAGGTTGAGAAGAGAATCGACATAAGCATTGATGATTCTTTTGTTGTTCTTGTAGTAGTTGACTAGTTTACTCCAAATGTCTGTCTCGAATTTGCCATCTGAAACGTTAGAGGTTTTTATTAAAGCTAAAGGCTCACCAGAAAGTGCACTCATAAATAAGATAATTTTTCTGCATCGGTGCGATTAGATTTGACGATCATGTCATTGAATAGATTTTGGAACCTTAGCCATTGCTTGATGTCTCCATCAAATGTTGGTATTGGTAAAGGAGGCAGCTTCCTTTCATGATTGATCACTGCAGATGAGGCACTGGATTTGATTGAACTGTGAGAAGCAGCATTTTCTTTCAGCTCGATTGTGTGTTTGGCTTCAAAATATTCTCCGCGTACATCAGCGTGCAGCTCTTCGACAGCATCTAAACGAAAATTATCATCAGTGAAATATTGAAATTTTTTATTGTCATTTGTCTTGAGTTCTTGAATTTCATTGTCAGTATTTTGATACTGATCCCAATACTTGTCTAACAGAATAAGTCTTGATTCGATTGCACCAATTGAAAATTTTTTCTTTGAAAGATAATTTTTAAAAGAGTTTCTGATTTTGTTTAAATTGTCAGTCTGATTTAAGATCAATTCATTTATGTCAGTCATTTTAAATGATGAAGTGTTGATGATGGTGATGTGTCAAAATTTTAATTTAAGAAAATATAAAATTTTACCTCAATTTTGTTGATTTATCAAGGATTTACCCATATATGATTTGTTGATGATTAAAGTTGATGAGTTGATATGCTGAGGAATCACCCATATAGATGTACGCTTGTTGATTTCAGCCCAAAGATAGATTTCCTGAGATAACTTAACGAGGAAATGTCCATATATATTTTTAATATGAGAATCTTGACTTGATGTAAAACACGATAAAATGTTGACTTTTGAGGAAAACTCCATATATGTAAAATTCAAAATCTTGACTCGATATTAAACTTGATAAATGCTGTATAATTTCAAAATTTTGACTCGATACTAAACTTGATAAATGCTGTATAATTTCAAAATTTTGACTCGATACTTGACTTGATAAAACATTTAATCAGAAAAGTTCCATGTGTGTTTGAAACCGTGATAATTTTAACTAGATACACCTTTTAAATTTTTTAGATTAATTTTTAACTGACATAAATAATTTTATTTGTTTAAAAATAAACACACGCACAAAAAACGATAAAGAGATAAGCACGTGAAACTAATGAAGTTTCGCGCATTCACAGATATTTAAAATGAATTTTGCGCACTGTCGCTATGATAATTTGAGTGTCAAGAAGAAACACGTGATTATTTGAATTTTAACAAATTTTATTTGCACGTGTTTATGCCTGCCGCCATGATGATTTTATTTTTCTTATTTTGATGATTTTTCAGCAACTTCTTGATATCCGGCTCGTTTGGACCTTAAATATTAGGAATATGATGTGGAAAAATAATTTAGAAACACCAGAATTCAATTTAAAATTGATAATCTTGTATAATATTTATTAATTTGATTTATATATAATTTCACTTGAAAATCGTGCAAATATTTGATTTAACTTTAATTATCATAACATTTATCATAAAGAATTTCATTCACTTAATTTCAATAGTATTTTGTTTAATACATCACAATTTTTATATTATATTACATAAATATGTACACACTTTATGACGATATTTAACATGATTCAAAAGCGCATATATTTTATTTACAATTTCATAATTTTAATTCTTAATCCGTGGACTGTATAATTAACTAATTATTTACAAAAAATAATGTTGATTTATTCACCATAAACTATTAACTTTTACGATAAGACATCGATTTTGACTAACAATTTTAATGATAAAAATACGAGATGATTTATCAACGATATTAAAAGGCCGGCGTGCGAGGCAACAATGACGACGAAGACGAAGGCGACGATGCGGCTCGCGCATGCGTACATGAAGGAACGAATGGACGCTCCAATTCGCAATTTCTAAATTTTATAAAAAGCTTAATATTTAAATTTAATTATTTATTAACATGGAAAGAGCCTCGGTAGCTCTGTGCTTAGGGTGTTGGACTTCGGACCTATAGGTTCACGGTTCGATTCCGGGCTATATATCAGCATCAAGTTTTTTTCTTTGCAAAAAATGCTTGATGTTCTTCTTTTATATAAAGATTTATTTTTTATTTCTTCTTCTTCCTTTCCACTTAATGTTAAAAAAAAAAAAAAAACTAACATTATGTGGATAACGCGGTCCGAAGTGCATTCCTGGGCACTATAAGCTGGACTGGGGTTTGAAAGAGGTCGCGTACCTCCTGGATCATAGGGTTCAATGCTCATACCAGCTGCACTGTCATTTAAACGATTATACAGTAACACTTCACTAACAATTGCCAAAAAGCGCTTATACATCTTCAAACCATAAAAGTAGATAAATAGCAAAATTAAAATAATGCAGGGTGTGACATCATGGGCAGTTGTTGGTGACCTCTGTCACAACATCCGTACGGAGTTTCAGATGGAGGTTAAGGGTGATTTTACTATATTTTTTTTTTATGGAACACAAAATTTTTTTTTGCATAAATCACTTTATATATGTCTCAAATGTATTTAAAAAATTTATTATTTCAAAATTTCTACACTAAGTATACTTTTTAGCGTATTTTGCGTGCGCTGTAAATTTTTTTTTCTTAAATAAAATAAAAAAGTCAAAAACAAGACGAATGCGAGGAAACCGAAGAGTTATTATATGCACTCGGGATTGCAGACGACTGGTAACTTAAATATAAAAAAAAAAATTTTGATTTTTATAAACGAAAAAAAATTTTGGTTTTTTGAAAAAAACGTTTTCATTCCTTCTACTTAACATATCTGCAAAAGTACTTGACCAATTCATATGCTTATGTTCTATATTTCTTTGTTATGAGCTTTACTAAATTAATTAAAAAAAAAAAAAAAAAAAAAATTAATTTAATCATTAAAGTCAACAAAAAAATACCAAAAAATTTGTTTTGAAACTTTAAACGCGTTTTTCTTGAAACAGGTTTTTTCAAATCGGTGTGCATGATTGTGCAATAACCACCTTACCGATTTATAAATTGCTGAGTAATTAAAAAAATATATAATTGAGAATCCACTTTTGTTTTTTTTAAGGTCTCAAAAATTTTTTACTGCTAATTTCGTCCGAAAATTTTAGGCCTTATTTTTAATTTTTTCTCTCCGGAGCCACCATTTTGTTTCGAATTAATTTTTTTGAAAAAACTCGAAGATCACTTCTTATTAAAGGTGTAAACTCTTACCAAAAAAATTTTTTATTTAGATAACCCACCTCTCAACATCGTGCACACCGTTTTTATTTACTGCTTCATTTACGCAAGTGTTGCGCGGAAGTGACGTCACAGAAAACTAAAAAGATTTTTTTTGTATATTTAAATACATATATGAACAAATAAAAAAATATTTACTCAAATATCTCTAACCGTTTCTTCAGAATCCTTACCTAGAAAACGCAATAAATTATAGTAAAATCACCTTTAAGCAAATACCAATACCAATATTAATTACTTGACTTTAAAGTTATTATAATTCATTTTAATTATAAGTTATTTCAAGTACGTGACAATTCTTCTGTAATTACGAACTTATAAGGGGGGAAATCAGGGTTATAAAATTAGGGTAATAAATAAGATTAATATTTTAGGCAAATGTACATAAGCTTATTATTATTGAGCGCCTATTAACTAAAAACATGTGCCTATAGTATTCACTTTTTAATAATAATAATGTGTGCAGATTTACCTTGCTTACCTCGTTATTTGGCTAGATCTTGCATGGAAACAATCTCTTCGGTAAGTAGGGGGAGTTCTAAATAAAGGTTTAAGATAGGTAATACACGGTGTATGAACATGCACAAAAATATATACTTTATATTTCAATTATTAATAAATTTAATTATTTTATTTATTTATTTCATGAATAGCCCTTAGGCTTAATATTTTATTATAATTTTTACAATATACACACTTAACATATCGAATAATATACCGAACCGCGCACACACACACACAGAATCTCGAAGCACATGTATTTTGAATTACCGGCTCGTTGCTCCTTCTCGTTGATGCTCTGGCTCTTGGAGATGGCGGATGATGCACAACTTCTTGTAAAATTGCCTAAAGTAGCAGGCGGCACAATACTTTTTTTTTTTTTTTTTTTTTTTGGGCCCCTTCAAGAAGGGGCCTTTTTCGTAAGACGAGGAGAATGCATTTACGCATACCATACACGCGTACTGTATGGTTATGTGGGACTCAACCTCAAATTTGTATCTGGGTTGCCCAGATATACACAATTGAGGAATTACAATACCCACTAAACTCCCCACCCTCCTGCATTTATGACAATATCATAGAATACGGACCGGGACTCCCTGTTTAGGTATTACTTCGGTCCGGAAACAATGCAGCCCAGGCATTTCTTCGCCATACCCTGTCAATAAAGGAGGAGATTTTCCTACGAGAGGAAACCTTCCTCCTTTTTTCCAATCAGTGTCGCCCGTATGTACTCTGCCACACTGTACCAGTTAGCGGCACTGCGCAGCATTTCCGGGACGACTACTTCCGGCCTCCATTCATCGAAGGGTGGTCGCCCTTCAGCGAAGCGAGGACACCCAAAAAAGGTGTGCTCAGCGGTATCCAGCTCGCCCGGGCAATGCAAGCATTCCGGAGATGTCACCTTGCTCCACTTGAAAAGCATATCGCGGAAATAACTGTGACCAGTTAGGAACTGTGTGAGGTAGAAGTCTACCTCTCCATGATCACGGTTCATCCAGCTTTCCAAATCGATGATAAGGCGGTGCGTCCAACGTCCCCTCGGGTCACCATTCCACCTATACTGCCAACATTCCATTGTGCGGGAGCGAGCGCGAACAGAAGCTACGTCGCGCTCTTCTTCCCCACGGTTATAGATCGCCTGCCTTTCCAAGGCAAGCAGGTCGATGGGAATCACCCGAGCCACCACCTGGATCGCTGGCTCTGATACTGTCTTGTACGAGCAAGCGATTCGAAAGGCGGCACAATACTACTTATATAAGTTTATACACTCTTCTTGTATCACTTTACGAGGGAGTTATACTCAATACCTCGATTAATGGCTGCTATAAGCTTTTACGGAAGAACCGGCGTTGGTTGAATTTTATAAAACTTTTATGTATAATTAATCACTATTTTCTACTTATAACTTATTAAGTTGCGACTATATTTAATTTTTATCGATGTTATTTTATTAATAATTATAAATCGGAGGCTTTACGTGACTTTTGTTCTAATAATCAATAGTCTCATGTACTTTATTTTTATGCGTGAATACCTGTTGCTTCTTCTCCCCTCTATCTTTATCTCTCTCTTCTAACACAACGTGCTCGTGTCTCTTTCGATTTTACTATATTTCTTTCTGCTGCCCGGTGGTTACTGCCCTCTGTTCATAGCGGCGATAGATAAATATTTAAAAATGTACCTATATGCATATTTTCGTTGGCTGTTGTGTTATTTATGTAATACATACACATGTATTTGTAATAAAAAATGCCTAGTTACAAACTTAGCCTCAATTTAAGTTTATTCAGCTAAGAACCCAGGATCAACTACAATTATACATCAACATAACTACCATAGTAATTTAATTTACCTTGGGAACTAATATTCCCAGGATAAACTTATTTATATTTGATATTTATATTTACGTATCCCCGATAAAACCTCAGGATATGAAACATAAATTAGCTCCCCTGAAGGGAAGCTGGTAAGAAGCAACAAAAGCATATTTCTTATCGAGATATCATTTAAAGTTTATGTCAAAGAAAGGATAACTTTTCTGGCAAAAACATAAAAAAGAAACAAAAACAGAAAATTTCAAAATCTCTAAATACGAAGTTTTATCAATAAAAAAGATAAACTACAAGTTAATAGTAACTGTAAATTTTACCATCGAACTCAACGAAGAAACTGCTGCGTGCAGAAGCCACCTATAGACGGCTGCTCCAACACCCGGCTCCTAGTTAGGGTGTCGTCAGTAGCTTTTTTTCTCGCAGAATTTCTTCCACATATTTCGTCGTAGTGATCCACAAATCCTCGCTTTCAATCATTTTTCCAACAATATCGTTAGGCGTGACTTCGCCTATTATTGTTTCAAGCACCAACTTTTTGGCCGCCCAGCGATCGCATTTGAAAAATGTATGATACGCATTATCGCGTTCGCCGGGACAGAACACACATTCTGTGCTTCCAGTCTTACCCACCCTAAAGATGTAGGACTGGAAAAGCCCATGTCCACTGAGAAACTTGGTCAGGAAGTAATTCACTTCCCCGATTTCTCTATCAAGCCATGGCACGACTTCTTTTATGAGGCACCTGGTCCATGCGCTATCTGCGCGATTGTTCCAGAGCATCTGCCACTCCAACATTGTCTCCCAACATCCGCTTTGATCTGGTCAAGGTCTTCATCATACTTCCTGTCATGTATAAGTTTGCGTTCTCTAGCAAGGAGCGTAATCGGAATTATTCCGGCGATAACAAGAACTCTCGCTCCTGAGACAGACCTGTACGCGCAAAAAACTTTCAGAGCACCTTGCCTCTGAACTTTTATCATGCCTTTCGCATACATATGAGACAAGGACATGTACCCTTGTCTAGCGCTTCCCCCCAAATTTCTGCTCCCTACAATAGGATGAAGTGCGTTACGGACATTAGTAGCTTCCTCTTGTTGGACTTCGGGCCGTTCATATTTGATATCAGCCTGCTCAGGGCTAGTGTCATGGTACCTGCTTTCTTGACCCTTTAAAAGATATGCTCCCAATAAGTCAACTTCGTGTCAAGAGTTATCCCCAGATATTTAACGAACCTTTTCGTCCTTATGACAGTTTCCTCGTCGATTCGTATTGGGATGATAGTATGGATTTGCTTCTTCGTAAACATTACGATCTCTGTCTTAGCAGCTGCAAGACTTAATCCATGCTCTTCTATCCATAAATTTTTATATTTAAATATATATATCACATGCAGATGCTCAAACTGTTTTAAGCCTGTTGTACGTTCCTTTCTACGATCACGAGAGCAATATCATCCGCATATCCTATCATGAAGCAGCCATCTGCTAGCTCCAGCCTCAGAATACCATCATAAGAAATGTTCCATAAGTCAGGTTCCAGTACCGAGCCCTGAGCCGCGCCAGCTGTGACTTTCCTACTCCTTTTTTCTTGTAGAGTCTCATACAACAGTACTCGGTCACTTAGGTAGTTCTTAGTTACCCGTATCAAATATTTGGGTACTGCAAAGTCAGCTAGTCTTTACAGGAAGTCTCATTCAAGTGTTAGATGATAATAGTTTAAATTAACTGTCTTTTTATTTCATTAATATTAGGGTAGATTTAAACGAAGTGAGGGTGACCTGTATGGTCGGTTCTTCAAAACTGCCCCAAAGTGTTTTTTTCAGAAAGTGCTACCATAAATAATTCACCATCCCAATTTTTAGCCTCCCAGAGCAAAATTTCGATTTTTGGCAGACATTTTTGTGTTTTGGACTTTTGTAAAAAAAGTAAGAAAAATGAGTCATAATTTTTTTTATGATTGCTGTAAAAAACTTACATTAGCATAAAAATTTGTTTCCTTTTAGGTCCGAATAGGAAATTTTCCTGTTTATCCGATTCCGGAGTCAAAAATTTTTTTTTTAGTAGCGCATGCGCGAGGAATCGCTAAGATAGGCTTTATTTTCGAAAGTCGATTTCTCAAATGCGTATTAGTGAGAAATCTTCTAACAAGGCTTCAAATTTTCCTTAAACTTTATATTTCTGGCAAAAAAAATTTTCGATGCTTTTTGGGAGCTCTAGATACAAAAATTGCAGCTTTCAAAAGATCATTTTTTACAAATTTCAACGTCATGTGATCAATCAAAAATCTGACAAATAATTTGGATTTCGCGGGAAATTTTACATAAGGATATATCTTTTGATATTTTAAGAGCGTTTATGTTAAAGCAGCGAAATTTTAAATTGAAAGGAATGTGACAATAAAATTTGTCGATAGTCTCGAGATATTTAAACTTTTTTAAAAATTTTTAAAAATTTTATCAAGTTCAAAATTACTGAAAATTAAATATCTCAAAAACTACGATAGCTGAGCAGAAAATCTATGGCCTATGTCACCCGCAAACTTTATTTCTTAATTTTGACATAGGTTTCATGCTAATTGGTTCAGCGGTTCTTGAGTTATGAGGGTACAGACATACAGACAGACAGACAGACAAACAAATAATTTGTCAAATATATATAGTAATAATATATATAAATTTTCAAATATATATAGTATTTTAAAATATATGAAGTGCGATAAAAAAATTTTTCGATAGCATCAAAATATTTCAATTTTTGTTAATTTAAAAAAATTTTATCAATTTCAAAAATACTAAAAATTAAATATCTCAAAAACTACGATAGCTGAGCAGAAAATCTATGGCCTATGTCACCCCCAGCGTTTTTAGGCACGATCACTATATATGTAACTAGCAAAAGTTAGAGGGGGGGCTCGACCCCCCCCCTGTGTCCCATTTACTTCTGTTTGTGCTGTTTCAAAAAATCATTTTTCATTGCAAATTTATAATTATGCAAACACATTCAAACTATTCAGAGCATCGCAGGTGAAACATTAATGAAAAATTATAGGTTCTGATTGATTCTCTAGTTATAATAGAGAAAATAAAAAAATTTAACTGAGTACGTATAAATTAGTGCCAAATCAAGTAATACCAATTGTGACAGTAAAATTTAATCATATTTTTTAGGTATTTCACTTTTCAAGCAAATTTTCAAAAAATTTTATATATCCTAAAAATTGTAAAAAAAAATTTTTTTTACCATCTTCAAAAATATTTTATAAATTTTTAAAGATACCTCCGTTTTGAATAAAAATTTAGGAGAATACGTAAAAATGTGTGCCAAATCGAATACTACCAACTTGTGACAATAAAATTTGTCAATAGTCACGAGATATTTCAATTTTTTAAAAAATTTTTAAAAATTTTATCAAGTTTAAAATCACTGAAAATTAGATATCTCAAAAACTACAATAGCTGAACAGAAAATCTATAGCCTATGTCACCCGCAGACTTTTGATCTTTATTTTGACACCGGTTTCATGCCAATTGGTTCGGTGGTTCTTGCGTGATGAGTGGACAGACAGACAGACAAAAAAATAAATTTTCAAATATATATAGTATTAAGATATATAGATGAAATCGTGCCTTATAATTTTGTCAGGTCAAAAAACGAAAAGTTCTTAAAATTGTCTAATTTATGGAGAAATTTTGTCCCCAATTCATTTCGATGCCTCTTACATGCTTATACTGAAGGTATGTGTGTCTGTTTGTATGTTCGAGAAACTGTACAGAGCAAATTTGAAACACAACTCGATGAAACAAAAAAAAGTTGGTACATAATTTTTTGTATAGTATCTAGTTGTGCCTCCTCCAGTATGACTAAATTTCACCCATTTGTTGTCGAGCAATCACAAAAATACTGATTTCCGTTATCAAAAAAATTAACTAATATTAGTAAATAAAAATAAAAAACAAAGAAATTACGTTCTTTATTGTAAATTATAAAAATATTAAAAATTTTTATACTTATCTGAATCAAACTTTTGTTTATTTAACTATATCCACCAAAGAATTTAAAATAAACCTGAAAAAAATAATAAAAAATTTATAAACCTAGCCATTAACCTAGCAGTCAACGAAGCAGACTATAACCTAACTACTACTGAAAGTCTTCTAGTTTCAATTTAAGCGCGTAATTTAAAACAGCTTTTTAAACTTTTTCAACTATTTTTTTAAAAACGTATATAAAAATTTGTAAATTTATATTTAATTATTCTTTTTAAACTAATATTTCATTATTATTTTTATGCAAAATTTTTAAAACGGATGATTTAATAAGTTCTTTTAAATTAAGTACTTAAATTTAAACTATTACTTGTTTTTCAGCAGTATTGGGTTTTAATTACCTTACAATAAGCATTTTGTTGCTGCTAACAAATTTGTTATTATCTTTTCTCAGATAAAAACTAATATCTTAAGGCACACAGGTAGAAATTGATTCAGGTAATTAAAAAAATGTTAATATATTCTTTTTAAGGGGCCTGTCTCAAAATTGAAATTTTTTTTTTCATTTTTTTTTTATTTCATTATCTTATGTTAAAACATTTGAAGAATCTATAAAACAAATTTCAAGCAAAAAAAAAAATATGTTTTTTAGATATTTTGATTTTTATGGGCCGTAGTCATATGAAAACATAAGCATTTAAAAACTTTAAACGCGTTTTTCTCAAAACTACTTTTTAAAATCGGTTCCCACGCTAGCTCAAAAACGAATTGAGCTATCAACATGAATTTTGTTTCATTTTTTTTATTATTGCAACACCTAGTGCGTGAACCAACAATATCAGCTTATTATGCATCAAAAAAAATTTTATTGTCCGTTTTAGGTGAATTTTTTAACGTCAAAAACTGCATTTTTTGTTTTTGGTTCACCAAATGGTCAATTTTTTGTATTTTTTGCTAAATGTTGGTTCACGCACTAGAAGACACTTTTGAGATTAATATACCTTTTTATTTTTTTGTTTGGATGCCTACAATAGGCGCTATGATGGGAACCGTTTTTTAATTTTTTTTTCGAGCCTCTACTTTCACGCCATCTACAAAATGTAAAAAAAAAGCAAATGAAACAAAAATTTTTTTATGTTATCTAGAATAGTTTTGTAATTATTTAAAACAAAATTTGTAAACTTTTATAATAAAACAGCTGAGAAAAAAAATGTTGAAAATCCTTTAAAAATCGACACAATTTTGAGACAGGGGCCTTAAAGAATATGGGAAATTAAAATTTTTCTTTGATTTTTTTCAGGATTAAGAAAGATTAATATATATTAATTTGAATAAAAATTTATTTGAATAAAAATTTATTTAATTTATTTGAATAAAAATTTCAGAGAGTATAGAAATTAGTGCCGAATCAAATACTACATAGTGCCATAAAAAAAATTTTCCATAGTCTCGAGATATTTCAATTTTTGTTAAAAATTTTAAAAAATTTTATCAATTTCAAAAATACTAAAAATTAAATATCTCAAAAACTACGATAGCTAAGCAGAAAAGTATAGCTTATGTCAACCGCAGACTTTTTTCTTTATTTTGACACCGGTTTTGATGCCCATCGGTTCGGCGGTTCTTGCGTCATTAGGGTACAAACAAACACACAAAAAAACAAACAAATAAATTTTCAAATATATATAGTATTAAGATATACGATAGGACTAGCAAAAGTTGGAGGGGGGGCTCCGCCCCTGTGTCGCATTTATTTCTGTTTGTGTTGCTTCAAAAAATCATTTTTTCTGTTGCTTAAAAAAATCATGTTTCACTACAAATTTATAATTATGAAAACTCATTCAAACTATTCAGAGCAGCGTAGGTGAAACATTAATGAAAAATTATAGATTCTGATTGTTTCTCTAGTTATAAAAGAGAAAATAATAAAATTTAACTGAGTACGTATAAATTAGTGCCAAATCAAGTAATACCAATTGCGACAGTAAAATTAAAAAAAAAATTCAAAAAGTTCGTAAAATTAGGTAAGGATAAAATAAACAAAAATGAAAATTCAGGTGCAGTCTATCAGATAAGTTGTAAATCATGCGATCATAAGTAAATAGGTCAAACATCTTAAAAATTGGGTATTATAATTGGAGAGCATGAAAAGGATGTTGAAAAAAATTGTAGGCGCAATGTCTTAAATACGCATAGTAAATTTTATAAACATAAAATTGACTTTGAGAAAATCAGCATTTTAGACATAACGATAATACTATGAATAGAATAGAAGACACCTGTTTTTAAAAGGTCATTTTAAAAACACGATACGTTTAATTAAAAAGAGCAAAAAGATTAAAAAACGAATTTTTTGTTATAAAAATAGACTGGGGTTAAATAAAAAGAGTAGAATAATAATAAAACGGAAATAATAAAAAATTAAAAAATTCTTTTAAACCTAAAGCACTTGAACATTTACATACATGTTAAAAGTCATATAAAAGAGTTAAGAGACTGACAAAAAAATTATTTTGAAAATTTATAGATTCAAAGTACTTAATAATGAGTAATAAGTTTCATATTAAAAAATAGTCATAAAAAATGTACGTTAGTTAATAAGTGTAAAAAGAGAAATTAAAATAACTAGACTTTTAAAATAATTTTTATTGCCGCTAAAATAAAATTACTAAAAAATCACTAGTGGAGTTCAAAGATAGGGCTGGAAAATATTTCTTACAAAAAAATACACATATATATTTGTAAATAAGATAAAGATGTTGATTTATTACTATATTGATCTTAAGTATTATACTAATAACAAATAACATTAAAAAGATCGTCTGATCCAGTTGGCTATATAGATGGTAAATAAAACGAGAAATAACAAATCAGGGCATACCTTTTTAATATATTTATCTATTAAATAAAATACTCCATCTCTCTCACTCATACACTTTTAGGCCTTCGACAATGTTTCTCCATCTATGCTACTCAGAAAGCTACAAAATGCTGGTTTCTCTAAGTCATCCCTTAACTGGTTCTAGTCATATCTCTGTAATCGCTCGGTTTGTGTAACATCCAAAACCTCAACTTCGGATTATCGTGAAACAAATATTGGAGTGCCCCAAGGTTCCGTCCTGGGCCCCCTCTTATTCTGCATATACATGAACGATATAAAAGATTGTTTGGATGCAAATACGTACAGGTTATTATATGCCGACGACCTGCAGATATATGTCCAGGTAACAGCTCACCAAATTCAGCAGGGAATAACTGAGCTTTTTGAATCAGCTAAAGTGGTAGCTTCGTGGGCAGAACTAAACTGTTTGTCTCTGAACACTAAAAAGACACAGGCAATTGTCTTTGGCTCCCCTAACACCATAAAGGAATTCAAAGAAATTCAAGTGCCAATGATTACAGTCAACACCAACAGTGAAAAAGTGCCATTTGTTGATGAAGTAGTTAGTCTTGGAGTTGTCCTTGACAATACACTTAGCTGGCAACCCCAAGTCCAACAAATTACCAAAAAAGTTAATAGAGTTCTTTATGGCTTACGCATAATAAAATCCTGCACAACACAATCCTTACGTAAACGCCTGGTTGAATCACTTGTAGCTCCGCACTTGGATTATTGTAATGTTGTATATTCAGGATGTGTAATATAACTCGCACTTATTATTTTGCAGCCCTGACGATGTACAGATTGATACGCATGAAGGAGCCTCCACTCCTCTGATCTCTGTTTGAACCCTATAAATCAGATAAACCCTCTCGTGGCCCTCGTAAGGATCTAAAGATCCCCTCGTCTATAAAGACTGATTGGGGTCTTGACTCATTTCAGGTCAAATACGCCCATTTTTGGAACAATATCCCACCATGTATTCGTGACATCCATTCATATTTACTGTTTAAAAAAGAATACGTCAGTACTTATATGGGTCAGATAATTTATAAGTATCCATAATTTACTCTATTGAGTAATTGAGTTACAGCAAGATTGTTGTTGTATTGTATTTTATTTTATGTATTTTATTTCATTTATTTTAGAGTTTATTTTATTTTATGTATTTTAGAGTTTACTTTCAAAATCTGTATTATATTCGTTTTTATCTTATTTTATTTTATTACCAATAATGTAAATATTAAATGTTAACTATTTCTATTTAATTATTTTATGTATCTAAGAGTTAAAATTGTATATAAAGAGTGTAAAATTTTTGTTTGACAAAATAAAGAATAATAATAATAATAATAATACACTTAATTTTTTTTTTTTTTTTTTTTTTTTTTTTTGGGCCCCTTCAAGAAGGGGCCTTTTTCGTAGGACGAGGAGAATGCATTTACGCATACCATACACGCGTACTGTATGGTTATGTGGGACTCAACCTCAAATTTGTATCTGGGGTTGTACAGATATACACAATTGAGGAATTACAATACCCACTAAACTCCCCACCCTCCTGCATTTATGACAATATCATAGAATCCGGACCGGGACTCCCTGTTTAGGTATTACTTCGGTCCGGAAACAATGCAGCCCAGGCATTTCTTCGCCATACCCAGTCAATAAAGGAGGAGATTTTCCTACGAGAGGAAACCTTCCTCCTTTTTTCCAATCAGTGTCGCCCGTACGTACTCTGCCACACTGTACCAGTTAGCGGCACTGCGCAGCATTTCCGGGACGACTACTTCCGGCCTCCATTCATCAAAGGGCGGTCGCCCTTCAGCGAAGCGAGGACACCCAAAAAAGGTGTGCTCAGCGGTATCCAGCTCGCCCGGGCAATGCAAGCATTCCGGAGATGTCACCTTGCTCCACTTGAAAAGCATATCGCGGAAATAACCGTGACCAGTTAGGAACTGTGTGAGGTAGAAGTCTACCTCTCCATGATCACGGTTCATCCAGCTTTCCAAATCGATGATAAGGCGGTGCGTCCAACGTCCCCTCGGGTCACCATTCCACCTATACTGCCAACATTCCATTGTGCGGGAGCGAGCGCGAACAGAAGCTACGTCGCGCTCTTCTTCCCCACGGTTATAGATCGCCTGCCTTTCCAAGGCAAGCAGGTCGATGGGAATCACCCGAGCCACCACCTGGATCGCTGGCTCTGATACTGTCTTGTACGAGCAAGCGATTCGAAGTGCCCCCTGCCTCTGTACTGCCTTTAGTTTCTTGCAGTACTTTTTTATGCGGACATTGTCCGCCCACACCTCTGCACCGTAGAGCAAGATGGAGTTAACTGTCGTCATCAACAGCCTCCTCTTCTCAGATCTGGGACCGCCGATGTTCGTCATTAGCCACGAGAGGGACTTTGTCACCCGGCCAGCCTTTTCACAGGCCTGCTGGAATTGTCTATTGTAGGTCAACTTGTTATCCAAGAAGACCCCCAAATATTTGACCGATGGTTTGGTCTGGATCATAAGGGGATTACCTCCGTCATCAAAGCTGATGCCGAATATGGTATCAGCCCTTCTCCGGGTCAGAAGGACAATCTCCGTTTTCGGGACTGCCAGTCTTAGTCCGTGATCCGACATCCAGCTATTGATAAGGCGCATGGCCTCATCCAAGGTATTCTGCTGGTCCTCTGGCTCTCGAGCAATAATACACTTAATACGATTTACATAAATAATAAACTTTATCTTTTATCTATTTAATTCAATCATCACATTAAAACGAGAAATATTAAAAGATTTTCGCACTTGTATGACAAATAACTATCTCATCTTTATTTAATTTTTTCGCCGACGATTCACTATTATATTTTTCTTTAATCTTTTATTATTATTAACTAAACAATTCCTAATAATTTTGACCCGTCGGGCGGTTTCAAATAATGTATTTTACAATTTTTCTAAGCACGGGGATCCTTCAAAAATATGAAAAATATTATTTTGATGTCGGCACGTCTTACTTTAATGACGCTGAAAAATGCCCGCGAGCGTCGGTTTATCGTTTCGCGCGCGCGATTGTCACTTCTCCCATAAATCTGATATTTTATTAAAAACAAAAAATATTAAACGGCGCGAAAATTTAAAATATTTGGCGATCATTACATAAGAAGCAATGAAATTTTTATATGCTTTAAGATAGAACTTAAGAATCTTCGATAAAGATTTTTTGTTAATGGTACCTAATTTGACCTGGTAATCGACAATGAAACACAATTTTAAATATATTATTATAATTATTATACAATTTAAATTTGTAAATCTATATCTTTAAACGCGTTGTACCTATGTTTCCATCGGCTATCTCAAGAACCAACGGTGCGATTTTTTTCAGATCAAGCATTTTCGAGTTTTTCATAACAAGGAATCCATCGGTATAGGTCACAATTTCGTGAAAATTCGTTTTCTGCGAGTTTTCCTAATTCAGCCATCTCATATGCTTATACATAGGGGTTGTCGGTGTTTTCGTTAATTTTCGATGTTTATGGGTGTATCCATTATTTTTCATACAAAAGTGGGCGCTCGCATGTCACCGATTGGGCTCAAATTTTTAGATTATGTTTGGGGTTATAAAAAACTCACCTAGCCAAATTTTTAGCCCTCTAAAACAATATGGGGCCAAGTTATGACCTCCAAAAGGTCCAAAAAATGACCTATTTTAGCCTATTTTCAAAATTTCGCCATTCCCTTATTTTTCAGTCAAATTACTTCCAGTTGGTCGCATTTTTTTGGTATTAGCTTCAGAATTTACCAAAAAAATTTATAGACACTTTTATCACGTAGATTTTATTTGGCGATAAAAAATGTTAGATGACTGAAACGAAAAAAAATAGGAATTTCAAATTGGTGCCAAATCTGGAAATCTTTATATAACTACTTCCGGTTAGTCGCAAAATTTTTTACTACTCAAGACCTTTCGAATGCAACCTACAAAATAAAAAACGGAGTTATGCGTATTTTAGTTTGGTCGTTTTTCGAAAATTTTGCTTTTTTTGCGTTTTCAAATTATTATAACTTTTTTCTATCATAACCAAAATGGCTAAAAATTTCAGAGAATATTCTTCAAACATTAATAAATATTCTCTGAAATTTTGGTGGATGATATTGGCTTTTATCCGTTTTTATACATTCCCAAAAAAGCCTTATTCTTCACGTATTTTGTGTATTAAAGTGGACCTATTTTTGGACTTTGTGGAAAAACTTTGCTCCCCGGGTTTTTTTGTGAAGTTTTGGTCATAAAAAGTTCCCAGTTCCAAGGATTTTGCTTTTGCGTTGCAAAAACACGTGCTTGTAAGCACCTCAATTTTCCCATTTAAATAACATAGGAATTTTGACTTTTCAGCTTTCTAATTTATTACAAAGCTTGCAGAATGTTTTGAAAAGCTACTAATCGATGGAAAGTACTATTTAAATATATAAAAAATGATACCCAACCTCAAGTAGACAAAAAAAATATTTTTATAACGATTTTACCGGTAATAAACGAAAAAAAAGTACTCCATGGCTTCATGTAATTAATAAAAGTGTCTATAAATTTTTTTGGTAAATTCTGAAGCTTATACCAAAAAAATGCGACCAACTGGAAGTAATTTGACTGAAAAATAAGGGAATGGCGAAATTTTGAAAATAGGCTAAAATAGGTCATTTTTTGGACCTTTTGGAGGTCATAACTTGGCCCCATATTGTTCTAGAGGGCTAAAAATTTGGCTAGGTGAGTTTTTTATAACCCCAAACATAATCTAAAAATTTGAGCCTAATCGGTGACATGCGTGCGCCCACTTTTGTATGAAAAGTAATGGATACACCCTTATATATGAGACATCTGTTCTTTTTTTTTTATTATCCCACTTGAAAAGACCTTTTTTTTATTGCTTTATTAGTTTTTTTTTTTTTTTTTTAATGTGTTTTTATATAATTTACATAATAAAGTAAAAAATGTAAGTAAATAAATAAACGCAATTAATTAATTAAAAATTATAAAAAAAATGCAATTGTTGAAATAATGTTATTATTGAAAAATTTTTGAGGAAAACAAAACTTGATTTTTAAAAATTGGTCAACTTTTTGCAATTATAATAAAAAGTACTGGGCTACATTATTTTTTATTGAAAACTTATTCGATGCAAATAAATGTGACTTAACCCAAACGTAGATATAACCCGAGCGGAGCTCGGTCCTTCCTGGTACTATTTATTTACTAGACTAATTATTTATAATAGTATTTTATAAAATAATTTTTTTTTAATTTTTTAAGATTTATGACGTAATCTATTTTATAAAAAAAATGTCCTTTAATTTTCTATCCGATTATAAATTATTATCAGATAGTAGTTCATAAAATAATATTTTGACAATAAATTTACTATTAAATAGAAAACTTCTTAACGGATTGGATAAACTTATTATCTTATTTAATTGAAAATTACAGAAGATAATTTTCAACACAATAATGTATTATCTAGTACAAAGCTAAACTGTATTTTATTTCATAAAAATATTTGGTTTTGGCTAACAATGCATGATGGATAAGCCAGCAAATAAAAAAAATAGTTTTCATTGTTTTGCAAAAAGAAATTTTAATATATTTTAATAGTTTTTTGTATAGAAATTATTATTTATGTATGTTGTTAATTAAAAAGATGCATGTTGCATATTTTTTAAAGTCCTGGTGTAGGTACTTATTATTTTGTCTGAGCAAAAATTGCATGTTGTTACTAGAAAATAGTTGGAGGATTAATATTGATTCGGTAATTCATATTATAAGTTTACGTTGCTTTACTAATACTAATTTCTTTTAAAATTTCTTCACTATTTGATTTAAAACATATTTTTAAAATATTTCGCTGTTGGTATTTGCATGGTAGGACCATCGATAACAAAGATTTGATTTATTTGAAATCAAAGTACGTTTTTTGCATATGAAACTGATATATCTAACAAAATACAAATTTTTAACTAATAATATTGCTAAATGTATATTATATATTTAAAATATATGATAATATTTGGAAGATACATTTAGTAAATAAAAAATATTCTCTTCTCCAAATTAACAAGCATGTAATTCTATTAAAAGTCTATATAGTTTTGATTATCGCATTATTTTTCTATTTTTTGTATAGAAATGTGAAAGTTTTACGCTAAATATAAAATTTTTATTTTTTTGCAGAAAATTATATACATTTGATTATAATTTATAGTTAAAAATTATCTGAATAAAAATGGTTTTTGTATGGCAAAAATAAAATACTCTGTTCTTGAATTAGTTCTCTAATAAATAATAATTTCTAATATTTTTATTTTTTTTTTGCATGATTTTCTAAAATTATCTTTATGCATGTTTATTAGAACCCTGAATTTTTATTTATAAGAGAATATCATAAATTTAGCGCAGGTTTTAAATTCCCGCGTTATGAATTTATTTCCGGTTCAGCTCATATTTTTTTTTTTTTATTTTTATTTTTTTTTTTTTGGTTCCCTTCAAGAAGAGGCCTTTTTCGTAGGACGAGGAGAATGCATTTACGCATACCATACACCGCGTACTGTATGGTTATGTAGGACTCAACCTCAAATTTGTATCTGGGGTTCCCCAGCTACTCAGTATAACTGAGGACGAATTACAATACCCACTAAACTTCCCACCCTCCTGCATTAATGACAATATCATAGAATCTGGACCGGGACTCCCTGTTTAGGCATTACTTTGGTCCGGAAACAATGCAGTCAAAGCATTTCTCCGCCATACCTTGTCAATAAAGGAGGAGATTTTTCTACGAGAGGAAACCGGGCTGACAGGAAGAGTAGGTGGTTGGAGGGTGATGGATGGAGTCAATGGCAACGAACATAATTACATCACCTTCAAAGTGCGCGATAGGGTCGTTAATCGGCCCCCGTACAAAAAGCGCCCACTAGGCTGGAATGTGTCAAAGATGGACGACGAAAGATTTGTGGATTATCTTCGCGAAGAGTTCTCGTCTATCCCAGCCTAGCATGGAGGAGCGACCACCCCTTGACACTTGTCAAGAGGGTAACTGCTCTTCTGAGGGGAGCTTGCGATGCCTCTATGCCGCGTAAACGGCCCTGTAAGGGTAAAAGAAGCGTGTACTGGTGGAATAAAGAAATTACGGAGCTTAGACGGGTCTGTCACGGTGCACGCAGAAGACGGCAAAGAGCACATGGCTGCCCAGAGCTGGCTACGTGCTCTGAAGAGTACATGGCCGTCCAGAGCTGGCTACGCGATCTGAAGAGTACAAGAAAGCCAAGCAAGGCTGGCGAAAGCTATCCGCCTCAGCAAGGCGCGCTGTCTTCGGTCCCTAAGAGATGATGTTAACAGCGACCCGTGGGGCCTGGGATATAAGGTTGTCATGTGCTAATTTAATAATTTAAGTCCGGATGTGACAACACGATGGACGAAGCAGCGACCAAAAGAATAGTGGACGCGGATGATGTTGCTCTAACCATAATAGCTCGAGAGACAGAGGACCAGCAGAATACCTTGGATGAGGCCATGCGCCTTATCAATAGCTGGATGTCGGATTACGGACTAAGACTAGCAGTTCCAAAAACGGAGATTGTCCTTCTCACCCGGAGAAGGGTTGATACCATATTTGGCGTCAGCTTTGATGACGGAGGTAATCCCCTTATGATCCAGACCAAACCATCGGTCAAATATTTGGGGGTCTTCTTGGATAACAAGTTGACCTATGATAGACAATTCCAGCAGGCCTGTGAAAAGGCTGGCCGGGTGACAAAGTCCCTCTCGTGGCTGTTGACGAATATCGGCGGTCCCAGATCAGAGAAGAGGAGGCTGTTGTTGACGACAGTCAACTCCATCTTGGTCTACGGTGCAGAGGTATGGGCGGAAAATGTCCTCATAAAAAAGTACTGCAAGAAACTAAAGGCAGTACAGAGGCAGGGGGCACTTTGAATCGCGTGCTCGTACAAGACAGTATCAGAGCCAGCGATCCAGGTGGTGGCTCGGGTGATTCCCATCGATCTGCTTGCCTTGGAAAGGCAAGCGATTTATAACCGTGAGGAAGAAGAGGGCGAAGTAGCTTCTGTTCGCGCTCGCTCCCACACAATGGAATGCTGGCAGTATAGGTGGAATGGTGACCCGAGGGGACGTTGGACGCACCGCCTTATCATCAATTTGGAAAGCTGGATGAACCGTGATCATGGGGAGGTAAACTTCTACCTCACAGAGTTCCTAACTGGTCACGGTTATTTCCACGATATGCTTTTCAAGTGGCAACAACAAAAATTATTTAATTATCAAAATTACCTATGATTACATGGTTATCCTAAATTTATTGTTGTTATTATTTTTTATTGTTATAAGTTTTTTTTTTATTTTTTTTTGAAAAGAATATTATTAAGATAGTAGATATATCCTAGAAGTTAAAATTACTTGTGATTACTTGGTTAGTATAAAATTATTGTTATTATTATTTTTACTAATCGTTGTATTTTTGTAAAAAACATAATTATTTCTTATTCTCATTAAGTTTATATTTAATTATATAGATTGATTTAAGTAAGGCGTTCTTGTAAAGTTCACAATTTTATGAATCTGATTAATTAAAATATGTATTAATGACACACACAAAAAAATCGGTTTTAAATCTTTCTTATAATCTATAAGAAAGTTGAGTATGAATTAATTATTTATTTAGATTACTACTATATAAAACATATTTTTTTTTATATATTTTTTGTTATTTGAATATTGCTTATATAATTTTTTATTATATTATTTGTTAGTTTAAATGTAACTAAGCTTAAAGAAAAGGAAAAAAAAATTATGGTGCTTGGCTTCTTTCGTCGTTGCGATGTCTTATTTGTGTTGCATGGCTGGTTGTGTATTTGCGTGTTTGGCCTTACAATGTGCCTAACTGCTACTGGGCTGTGCCTGGTTGTCTGGATGTATTCGTTGCATCTGTAATTTGTCTAAAACGATTAGTACTCCTACATTCGAGACAATAAGTGGATAGCCTGCTCTATATTAGAATGGTAATAAAAATTGTAATTATTAGAAGTTTAATGTCTGTGTGTGTTATGGTTCTGTTTTGGATGTAATCGTATTCCGATAGTTTTTTTTTGCTCTTTGAGTTATATTTTTAAAGTCTAATAAAATTTTTAGATAATTATTTTGTATATAATGTAATACTATATTATATATTAAATGACAATAATAATTTTTTTTACATATAAAAATGAAAATTTAGCAGTAAGATTTTTGATTATTTAATGATTATAATGATCATAACTCTATTTTTAGTATGGTCAGCTTTGCTCTACTTATTTATGGTGGCACTTAGTCAATAATTAGGTGGGGCTATTTTGGTAAAAGATTGTATAGCCTGTGCGGATAAATTGGACGTAAACAACCCACGTATTGTAAACGTAGATCGGGGCCTCTAGTTGCGCAAAAAAATGTGCATATAAATTTAATATAATTATTCCGCAATAGTGGGAGAGAGACAGATATATAGTAGATATAGGATCTATATATTTTTAATGCTACAAGATTAAAATTTCACCACTATTTGCGTTGATTCTTGTTTTTTTTTTTTTGATTGTTTGTTAAAATTTTGATTTTTTGAGAAAAAAAAATTACAGGAAAAAAATTATTGTAACAGATAATAATTCATTAACGATGCCAAGAAAGATGTACCTAAAAGTGGTATTATTTATAGTTATATTTAAAAAAAAAAAATACATTGATAGTTTTATTAAAAATAATAAAAATTCTATTTTGAAATAAAACTAATAACAAACAAAAATTCAAAGCTCAATTGGAATAATACTGTTTATTTTTTTTTGGTATTTTTATTAGGGCTTTTTGTTTTATGTTAAAAAAAACGGGGATGGGTCTCTTGTCACTTTAAAATACATTCGTATATATATACACGTGCGCATGCGTGTACGTTATCTCTCCTAAGGGTGATTCTACAAACGCCGTAAATGGGGAGCGCAACCGCAAGCGCAGTCGCAACGCAAAAAAAATTTCAATGCAGCCAACCGATATAAATTTTTATGTTATTTCTAACCTAATGTGACAAAAATAAGTATAATAAGTACATCCAGAGATTAGTATAATATTAATCTCTGGTACATCTTTGACTTGCAAAAGAATTATTAACATTTTTACTTGCAAGAAAAAAATTAGAGTTTGGTGGTTATGAAAGGATAAGTATTAATTTAATAAAAATAATTAATATTTATAAACTAAGTGTATTATTGTACAAATTTTTAAATTATTTTATATTTTTTTTTTGTAATAAGGTAGTAACAGTAATTTGTCCAAGTACAGAAGTTAGAGCAGCTTTCTTAAAGATTATTTTTTTTCATGCAAGTTTTTCATTACAAGATGGACCTTGCTCTATTCTAAGTTTGAATAACAACTCATATGAAAAATATAATAGAAGATGCAAGTATAATAAAAGACACAGTTAAACTTATACAGTATTGTTGTTGGGAAAATCCATAATTTTATCGTAATGTTTGAAGCGAACTTCTAATGCAAATTGGTTATAGTTATTCTCATGGTTTGAAACATGATACAGATTTGTTATTAGAAATGCCTCTTATCGAGGATTCTTGGCAAATACATAGAGTAGTAATGTGTTAGAAGGTAAATATTTATATGTAAAACAGTTTAGCTGTTGATTTTGAAGCTTTTCTTTATTTTGCAGGTGCACAGAATGAAAGAGATGGTCTGTTTGAAACAACTCAGAAAAGTAGGGTTCAGTATCATAAGAGAGCTTATCAGTTTATGAAATGCATGGCACATTTGTTTACCGAATGTAAAACGGCACATCAATATTTATGCAAGAAAATTGAACTGAAAAATAAATAAACTACATTTATCAAATGGCTTCAAGATGAACTAAAATAAGAGGCCTTATCCTTCTACTTCTCCATACACTAGTGCATATAATAATTGGTCACCACGTCTGTCAAACGAATAAACAACTGGTTAATTCTTAGAATGTAGTAATAGTGCAGAAATGGCCTATGAATTGTATAATGAGGATGATCCAGATGTTGAAGACTCGGCTGAATAAAATAATGAAGGGATTGATTTAGACGCGTAAAGAAATTTTAAATTATTAACAACATAACAATTAAATAATTTAAATTTAAAAAATTAAAAATTTTTATTTAGTGTTTATGGTGAATTGATAAGAAAATTATTAAATGTTGATCCTAAAGATGCAGATGAAAAAATTCTTAAAGAATTTGATAAACGGTAATTACAAAATTTTAATAAATGAAAAAGTAATTCAATTTTTTCTTATATACAAATTTTATCCTGGTTAATAGTTCTTTAATGAAAGAAGAAACTACAGAACAAATTGAAACTTGTGACGTTCCAAAGTTTGTCTCTGAAACTTGTGAAATGCCAAAGTTTTGGAAATTAGAATTCGGTATTTTAAATGCTAAAAGAATAAGAAGAGCAATGGTGGAAGAAAAGTAAGATCAATGTTTAAATTTTTCTTATCATTTTTGACAATAAAACATTTTGAAAAACTTATAACTATAAGTAATGTTTTAACAAGGAAAAGTGAATATAGTTAAATAAAACGACAATATAGAATTTTTGAAGCGGGGGATGTATAAATGTGTAGCGAATCATGTGTTCTTATACTATAAGCATGACATCATTAAAAAAAAAATATTTTTTATATTTATAAAAAAAAAATACTAGAATTTTCAAGAAATTTTGACGCATGTAAATATATAAAAAACAGTTTTTCTCTCTTCATTTGAATAAAATATTACACATAAAAATATGTAAAAGCTAATTAATTTTAATACGATATTCTGTATGTTAAGAAATTATTGATCATATTATTCTTGTACGATAATAATAAATGAGATTTTGTAATTATAAAAAGTCAGTATAGTTTTTAAAGCATATTAAAGTAAATGAATGAAAACGTTGATTTATAAAATTTTCTTTTATTTGTTAATCAAGCTTTCAGCATGCGGGTGTTATTATATTTTGTTTTTTGTAAAAAATGTGTGTTAAATAGGATAAACAGATAAATAATGAATTTCAATTTTAATAACAGAAAAAATATTGTATCTTTTATTTTAATAAATAACAAACAGAGTACCAAGTGTCACACTGTAAAAAAATCATTTTTTTCAAAAATTATTATATTGTTATAATTTAATAAAAAAAGCAGGTCTTTTTTACGAATGTATTTATCATTTTTTTTCTATTAATATTTAATCATTATTTTTTAAGACTTAAAAGAAACTTTCTTTTTTGGTATATTTATTTTATTTATATCTAACTCGAAAAAAGCAAAAATATGTTTTATAATAATTAATATTATAAATATTTTATTATATTTTGTTTTAATACTCAAATTTTTTCTTTCTTTCTTTTTTTTGGTAGTTTGTTTGTTATTATTACTTGTTAAAATAGAATGGAGAAGAACTAATTTTTAAATCGAGTCATATATTCTAAAGTCACTTATTATCAATCATTGTTATTTAATTATAAATTCTTTATCAATAGTAATTACACATGCTTGAAAAATAAACAAATTTTTTCTCAGAAAGCTTTCCATAATATATTTTATTTTATTCAATAATAAAATGAGTCTATTTTTGTGGCTAAAATAAAATTAAAAAAACAAGTGCAATAACAAAAGATTATTTACTGTATCAATTGTGAATGTATACTTATTATTTTTTTGGTCTTAAAAAAAAAGAGCTTTATAATTCATCGCTCGTAATGAAAAATATTTTTAGTCAAGAAATTTTATTCATTACCTATGATTAGCTAATTAATTGAGCTGTAAAATAATAAAAAAGTTACTAGATTATAGACTAGACTACTTTAATTAATGTATTTTATGTACGTTTTTCATATTGTTTTAAAGTGTATAAACAATTATTAATTTATATAAACATTTACTTAGAGATGAATGAAATTCTTTTTTTTTTTACAATAGGATTGCTGCATGAAAACAATTATGAAATTTTTTTGTAATATTTGATAAGTATTTTTATTTAAATTATGTACAGAAATATTTGGAATGTTGATAAAATAAAATAAATCAATTTCTAAGTCTGGAAAAATATGCACAGGTTTTGGAGCATTTACTCGATATTATTTAACATCTGCTTCTATATTTCTTTCTCTCTAAGATTTTGGAGGACTGGAATCTACAATATAAAAATAATAAATCAAAATTGTTTTCTTATTTTAATGATAAACTAAATTATGATCAAAAAAGTAAGTAAAATAAGCAATTTTGTTAAATCTGAATTGCTGAAATATGATGATTTATTTCTAATATTGGTTCTAAGTTGCATAATAACATACAAATATTTAAATTTTCAGTTGCAAAATTGTAAACTAACTTAGCACATAATTTTCAAATATATTACGAGTATTATCATAAAAAATAATGTACCCTTTATGTAATAATTTCACTTTCTGGTTATTTTTTTTTACTTTCATATTATTGACAGACTTTTTTTCTAATTCTTGACTTTTACATTTTGTTATTATACATTATTTTTTATATCACAAATATTTACTAAGAATGTAGATTTAAAATTTTGATTTTGAACAATATTTAATTTATTTTTTTCAATATACCATTTTTATCGAGGATATGATGGTATATCTATATACACTTACTTTTCTATTATAATTTTTAGATGGATCTAGAGTAGCGTACCATAATCTTTGTTGATAAGATTCTTCTCTTTCTGAAGTTCAAATTCTAAAATTTAATTATTATATTAGTTTAAAGAATGCGGGATTACAAAATTTCAAAAATCTTACTTGTATTTGCTTGGCACTGCAAATGCCTTCCATTTCTTCTTTTCTAGTAGATGATACAGCATTTAAAATTTTCTGCCGGCTGAAGCATATAACAAACTTTGGTTTTTTTTTTATATTGGTATATAAGATTTTGAATTTTCTGTTGTTTTAATTCCTTCAGATGGAAAAAACAACTTAGCTGACTCATAACTTTTATGATGTTGACAATAATCGCAATTCACATTAACTTAACGTTACAATTATCGTTGCTTTGTTGATTGCATCTTTTTTAAATGATTTTGAAGGCATACATTTTATTGCCTTAACTGGGGAAGGTTTTGGCAATGATGAAGAATTTGATACTTTTATTGGCAATTTCGTTATTGAAAAATTTGGTTTTCATTTAGATGGTGATTTAACAATATGCCCTGTAATAACTTAAAAAATTTTATTTATTATCAAAAATATATTTTAAAATTTAATTATTTTTCTTAAATATTAAGCTTCGAATAAAAAGAAAAGTTTTTGCCAATCATCAAAACTTTTAAATACGAATACTATAACATAAAATACGTGACTCCGAAATTCGCCCATCTTTGAAGATAATCAAATTTTCGAGCAGTTTTTTTTCTTGTTTTTTTTCTTGTTTTTATATTAAACTTTTAATATAATTTATTTTAAATTTCAAATTATTTTTTAAAAAGCCAACGGTTTATATATTTTTTTCTTTTAAAAATCTTCTTGCACCTACATATCGTCTAGACGTAAAAAGCTTTTTAAACTGATTTTCATATAATTTTTTTTTAAATATATAACTTATTAAACTCACACTTTCTTATCCTTTTTTTTTTATTAAATAAAAACTTATCTATACTTATATTTTTTATTATTTTAATTTTAATAATTAAATTTGGCAAATTAAAAACTAAAAATTCGTTTTGTTTTTAAATTATATTTACCGATCGAGTACCGCCTGTTTTACCGAAGAAAATGTGATACAGGACTCGGGAGGTGGAAGAAGAACTTTTAATACTAAGGGAATAAGCCCCAAACAATCTCTGGATGTATAAATAAATAAATTTATTTAAGCAAATACTAATTCAAATATTAATTTTTTTAAATTAATTTTCTATTATTTCATTCAAAATGCTTCTTGGTGAGTTAGTTCTATTAGAAGTTAAAAATTACCCAATTATCTATGATTTGGGTAATATATTGTATAGCCACACACCAAAAAAAGATGAGGTTTATAAGAAAATTGCTGAGTATTTAAACACTGAATACAATCAACAACTCTCTGGTAATTACTAATAAGTTAATTTAAAATTTTAATTAAATTTTAAATTAGAAATTATACTATTTCTAATAATTTGTAATTTGTGCAACGTTTTAGCTGAAAATGTAAAGTCGTGTTGGGAGAAGCTACTAAAAGCGTATACAGAATACAAACATAAAGAGTTGTCAGTTAGATCTGGAGCTGGAGCTCAACATACAGACCCAATTTTAAAAGATTTATTTGATAAGATGCATTTTACAGATGAAAAAATGAGTCATCGCTCTGGAGTTTCCTCAGCATCAGTAACAACAGATAAAAATTGGAATACTGTGAATGTTAAAATTTCAGAGAGGCAAAACAAAGGCGTTATTACTCCAGCATCAGATAAGTTTTGCAAAAATAAAAAAAAAACTGCTGATGACATTTGTAAAAGTGGTATCTCCAATTTAACTTCTGTAATTACTGGATGCGCAAAAATATTTCAAAGTAATCTTGAACAACGTAAGGTTTTAAATGCAGGAGGAGTTGAGTTATATAAAAATTTTTTCAAAGAATGCTTTCAGAATTTACATGCAAATAAAGTAAATATTATGATGAATGAAATGCTAACTGTGATTGATGAATTTAAAAGGTATAATTTAAATATTCTTTTATAAATTACAAACTTAATGTATATAAAATTTAAATTTTTTTAGCGCTCCAGTAAATATACCCAGTATTCAATTATAAGTTTAACTCCGCTGTACCGGTCCCAAGCCCGGAGCCTCATAAGGCTGAGGAAGGAGGAGGGTGGTTCAGGCCGCCTTTTTTCAAGGTTGAACTAGAATCAAGGATATAGGATATAGCTCTCTGGAACAACTGAGGCTGCCCTATAAATCGGGTCTCATGCCTTGCATTTCTCCGGGGACATGCTCTATGCTTTATCCCATGTGTGCATGTTAGGAATGCCGCAGACTGCTCATAGTTAGTCTATAAGTGGTTCTGGAATAACTGAGGCTGCCCTATAAACCGGGTCTTATGCCTTGTCTTTCCCTCGAGCATTCTTGACAAGCATGCAGCCGCAGACTGCTATCCTAAACTATCCTTGAGGAAGAGGCATATTAAAGGGGCTCCAAGGTTTTCTCCAACCTAAGTGCGATATAAGCCACATACAGGGTTGCCTTAGACCTGACGTATTGGCTCTTAGCATGGGAGAATTCTACCTCGAGCACAGCGACGTAGCCGATTAAAGGTAGTCGCGAGTCCCGCTAAATCATGACTGCAGGTTGTATTTTCTGGTTTAGTAATGTGTGAAGGTGATGGGTTATTGGGTTATTGCGAAGTGGCATTGTCATCAGACAAGGAGGAGCAATCCTCCATTCTGTAGGGGATCTATCTATGGAATCAATGCCGCCTGGTTCCAGAGTAAAATCTGACATCAGCCCTCATGACTCCACTGGTAGATGCCTGACCTGTTCCATGACAGGTATAAAACATTGTGGAATGGTAGCAAACATAGAGGTGGAAACACTTCGCCTGTTAGATTGAGGATTGGTGTTCTCTCGCGTCACCGCCTCTCAATCGAAGTCTGTTACATGCCGGATTAATAATCGTATGTGATGTCACCAGACATGGTGGTGAAAACCCCCCGATCTGTAGGACTATTATTACTGGATGGACGCTGGAAGCTGATAGATACTCTCTGTCAGCGACTAACATAAATCCTTTAATAATACTCTGAAGGGTACTCTTACCCAACTAAGGGCCCTTTGTCCAGGGACACAGGCTTATTTTATGTACAATGCTAAATAAATACAGTGAATTACCCCAGGTTGATACCCCTCTTACAGAGGATAATTCAACCTCTGATTCCGATCAAGTGAAAGCCTTGATGGTCAGAGCCGGAGACACGGATTCTGGGGGTCTCCAATTTAGCATTTCTCAGCAGCAAGGGCAGAACACCACGCCCACAGAGCAACAACATCTAGATCTAATTAATGCTGAAAAAAAGACGGCAAAGGTAGTCTTAACTAGGCTAGAGGTCGAGGATTCCTCCCGCAAATCCTCAATGGAAGGTGATATATGCGCAAAATGTGGCGCCCAAAAAGATTCAAGCAACAGCTTGATACGGCCTTCTATTCTGAAGGACCAGAGGTCATATTCGTTGCCTAATGTTAGCGAAGTTGGGCCTGATGACGAAAGCAAGAGGGAAGAAAATATAGAAAGATATCTCCGAATATCAAAGGACTATAACAAGGCGTGCATTGAAATCCACTCAAACATGGAGAGAGATATTACTCAGATGAGAGACTCAGTCAAAGTACAGAAGAACTGTAATATGACAGTCAAAAAAGGCATAGCTGAGTTTGAAAAATATTTAGCCAGGCTTAAGACAATTTTTAAACTGCAGCAGGAGCTTTTAAGTGGAAAACAAAAACCCGATATTCCTATAAAGGAAGCATCAGGGGTTATGACTAGAAAAGGAAAGAAGAGGGCTCGGACTGCGTCCCGAAGCCCACCCGGAAAGGAGAATACAAAAAAGAGACCGGCGCAGAAAACGTCCCCGGAACTCCCTCTAAGGAAGACCTTCGCTAATGCAGTGATGTCTCCTCCGAAAGATATGGTTCAGGAGGTAAATCAGTTAGCTTCTGGCCAGCAAACGCAGCCAAAAGATGTAGCTACAGATACCTCCCCTCCAGACGAGGATGATTTCGTCGCTGTTAAAAGCAAAGGTCAAAGAAAAAAGGAAAAGAAGAAAAAGAAAAAAGAGTTTGAAAGAAAGGAGGCAGAGGCTCGTAAAAACCAAGAGCAGGAACAGAAGAAGCAGCAGGAGAAGGAACAGCCAAAAATAATTGCAGCGGCAGCAAACCTGCGGCAGGGGGCAGAAAATAAAAGAAGCAAAAAGAAAAAGCCGCAGAAGAAGGAAGGAGATGGCGTATCTCCTCCTTCCGAGGCGACAGAAAAAGGCAGGAGAAAGAAGCGCCAGAACCGGCGCATAAGGATCTCTAAGCGTAAGGAGGCTCTAATAATAAAGCCTCCTGAAGGGAAGTCTTATGCAACAGCCCTGCTGGAGATCAAAAGAGGTGTCCAACTAAAAGATTCAGGGACTGCGGTTCACCGAATCCAGAAAACCCAGGATGGGAGCGTCCTAATAGAGCTGAGCTCGTCGAAAGACCGGCAAAAACTATTAGACGCTGTCAAGACGGTCGCAGGCCCAGAAAGTACAGTCAAGGAACTGATTCCCCACCTAACCGTGGAGATCAGAAGCCTAGATAATACTACTGGTAGCGACGAAGTGAGGCAGGTGATAAAGGAGGCAACCAAGCTGCAGAACGATGACGACATAAAAGTCGCCATCTTCAAGGCTAAGGGTACTAAGGCGGATATGGCGGTCGTAGACCTACCAGAAGCCGCCGCACTAAAATTGACCAAAAAAGGCCGGCTAAATAATGGCTGGTCTAATTGGCAAGTGCGCTTAAGAGCCGAGGTTACACGGTGCTTTAAGTGTCTTGGTTTCGGCCACAACCAGTGGTCATGTAAGGGCATGGACCGAAAATTTGCGTGTTTTAAATGTGGCGTTCAAGGCCACAAGTCAGAAAATTGTCCTGTGGAAAAGGCAGAATGCTTCCTCTGCAGGGAAAGAGCTGACAAGGCCAAGACCGACCACCTTCCAGGATGCGGAGCATGTAAGTGTTATCGGGAGGCACTTACTGCAAGGAAGATAAAGTGTCATCGGTAATGTTCGGAGTCCTGCAAGGGAATATGAACAAAACCATTCTTGCTGACCTTTTGCTCGATCAGCTCGCAGGCGAGACAGACTCTAGCGTCGTCTTGCTATCCGAGCCGCTTCGCAATAGGAACCAGCAATTCTGGTTAACCGATGACACAGGCCGGTGCGCTATATGGCTACGAGGTCGTGCTCAGACGTCTATGTCACGACATGGAAAAGGCAATTGCCACGTCTGGGCAAAGTGCGGTGATACAACTTTCATTAGTTGTTATTTGTCACCGAATGACACTATTGGAGTGTTCACCGCAAAGCTGGCCTTATTGGAGGAAACGATAAGGGAAGTCTCTGGCAATATCATATTTGCTGGGGACTTAAATGCCAGGGCCGTGGAATGGGGAATGCCAACCACGAACCGTAGGGGAACGTTGATCCTAGAGATGGCTGCTAGAACCGATCTGGTGGTCATGAACTCTGGGAACAATCCAACCTACGTAAGGCCAGGCTTTGGCGAATCGATCCCTGATGTCACTTTTGCCTCGGCCAGCTGGCAGGAAGAGTGGGTGGCTGGAGGGTGATGGATGGAGCCAATGGCAGCGATCATAATTACATCACCTTCAAAGTGCGTGATAGGGTTGCTAATCGGCCCCCGTACAAAAAGCGCCCACTAGGCTGGAATGTGTCAAAGATGGACGAGGACAGATTTGTGGATTATCTTCGCGAAGAGTTCTCGTCTATCCCAGCCTGGCATGGAGGACCGACCACCCCGCGAGAGGCAGAGACCCTTGTCAAGAGGGTAACTGCTCTTCTGAGGGGAGCCTGCGATGCCTTTATGCCGCGTAAACGGCCCTGGAAGGGTAAAAGAAGCGTGTACTGGTGAAATGAAGAAATTGCGGAGCTAAGACGGGTCTGTCACGGCGCACGCAGAAGACGGCAAAGAGCGTATGGCCGCCCAGAGCTGGCTACGCGCTCTGAAGAGTACAAGGGAGCCAAGCATAGGCTGGCGAAAGCTATCCGCCTCAGCAAGGCGCGCTGTCTTCGGTCCCTAAGAGATGATGTCAACAGCGACCCGTGGGGCCTGGGATATAAGGTTGTCATGGGCAAACTTAAGTCCGGATGTGACAACACGATGGATGAAGCAACGACCAAAAGAATAGTGGACGCTCTCTTCCCGGATCATCCAAACCAACAACACCCTGCTTTGGATGTCCCGAGGGAGCAAGTTCCGCTATTTATCGAGGCGGAGATGCTTCAGGCAATTAGGTCAATGAAAAATAGGAAAGCGCCAGGACCAGACGGAATACCCGCGGAAGCCCTTAAGGCGGCTGCAAAGGTAATCCCTGGTCTCCTGCTTGGCATGTTTAACGCGTGCCTCGTGGCAGGCGCCTTTCCAAGGGACTGGAAAGTGGCCCGTCTGGCTCTGATAAGCAAGGGAAAGGGTGAACCAGGATCTCCATCATCTTACAGACCATTGTGTATGTTAAATACCATTGGCAAGGTGATGGAGAGCATGGTCAGAGGAAGATTGCGGCAAGCAATTAGGAAAGCGGGTGACCTTAGCGACGACCAACACGGCTTTCGTGAGGGGCGTTCCACGATCGGTGCCGTCGAGCAGGTCGTGAAGGTGGTTATGAGGGCCAGACAAGTGCGGCCAGATATTAAACCGGACGTCCTGCTTGTCACGTTGGATGTGAAAAACGCATTCAACTCGGCTAAGTGGGACGATATGTTGCACTCCCTCGAGCAGGTATTCAGAGTTCCGGATTATCTGAGAAATATACTCAGAGATTACCTCCGGGACCGATACCTGCGCTGGGACACGCTCGATGGCACAAGAGGTAAAGTATTAAGCGCAGGCATAGCGCAGAGTTCAGTTCTGGGTCCTGATCTGTGGAATGCCTTTTACGACGGCTTGCTAAAGATTGAGCTCCCGGATGGATGCTCCATGATCGGATACGCGGATGACGTTGCTCTAACCATAACAGCTCGAGAGCCAGAGGACCAGCAGAATACCTTGGATGAGGCCATGCGCCTTATCAATAGCTGGATGTCGGATCACGGACTAAGACTGGCAGTCCCGAAAACGGAGATTGTCCTTCTGACCCGGAGAAGGGTTGATACCATATTCGGCATCAGCTTTGATGACGGAGGTAATCCCCTTATGATCCAGACCAAACCATCGGTCAAATATTTGGGGGTCTTCTTGGATAACAAGTTGACCTACAATAGACAATTCCAGCAGGCCTGTGAAAAGGCTGGCCGGGTGACAAAGTCCCTCTCGTGGCTAATGACGAACATCGGCGGTCCCAGATCTGAGAAGAGGAGGCTGTTGATGACGACAGTTAACTCCATCTTGCTCTACGGTGCAGAGGTGTGGGCGGACAATGTCCGCATAAAAAAGTACTGCAAGAAACTAAAGGCAGTACAGAGGCAGGGGGCACTTCGAATCGCTTACTCGTACAAGACAGTATCAGAGCCAGCGATCCAGGTGGTGGCTCGGGTGATTCCCATCGACCTGCTTGCCTTGGAAAGGCAGGCGATCTATAACCGTGGGGAAGAAGAGCGCGACGTAGCTTCCGTTCGCGCCCGCTCCCGCACAATGGAATGTTGGCAGTATAGGTGGAATGGTGACCCGAGGGGACGTTGGACGCACCGCCTTATCATCGATTTGGAAAGCTGGATGAACCGTGATCATGGAGAGGTAGACTTCTACCTCACACAGTTCCTAACTGGTCACGGTTATTTCCGCGATATGCTTTTCAAGTGGAGCAAGGTGACATCTCCGGAATGCTTGCATTGCCCGGGCGAGCTGGATACCGCTGAGCACACCTTTTTTGGGTGTCCTCGCTTCGCTGAAGGGCGACCGCCCTTCGATGAATGGAGGCCGGAAGTAGTCGTCCCGGAAATGCTGCGCAGTGCCGCTAACTGGTACAGTGTGGCAGAGTACGTACGGGCGACACTGATTGGAAAAAAAGGAGGAAGGTTTCCTCTCGTAGGAAAATCTCCTCCTTTATTGACAGGGTATGGCGAAGAAATGCCTGGGCTGCATTGTTTCCGGACCGAAGTAATACCTAAACAGGGAGTCCCGGTCCGGATTCTATGATATTGTCATAAATGCAGGAGGGTGGGGAGTTTAGTGGGTATTGTAATTCCTCAATTGTGTATATCTGGGCAACCCCAGATACAAATTTGAGGTTGAGTCCCACATAACCATACAGTACGCGTGTATGGTATGCGTAAATGCATTCTCCTCGTCCTACGAAAAAGGCCCCTTCTTGAAGGGGCCCAAAAAAAAAAAACAAAAAAAAAAAAAAAAATTCAATTATAAGTTTAATGGCCATTATATTCAAATGTTACTTAGTGTGTTAAATTATAATATGTATCAGTGTGACATCGTTCCCTCCTAGAAAGAAAGACTTAGTATACACTTTGGCGTACAAGACCTACTAAAAAAATTTATATGGGAATTTACGTATAAAAATATGTAGTAGAGTTTTATTAAACGCCAAAGTATACTGAGTCTTTCTTTCTAAGAGGGAACGATATGGTTTGTTTAAATATTTTCATGAACATGAAAAGCGATAAAATCAAATTTCAAAAAAATGGTAAAGTGTTTTTTTACTATCGCCTATTTTCATGTCACACCATCAGCAGCCTACTTATAACTAAAGAAGGTAAAAAAATTTATAACAATAAGATAATAAATTTCTTCTCATCTATGTATAAAAAATTTTTTAAATAACCCAAAACCTACCTTTCCTTCAAACTTTCCTTTTGTTTTTCTTCTTGCAAATAGTTTATTAAAAACATTTTCTGACGGTAAGCTTTATTTTAATTTGGAAAAAATAGAAAGTAACCATATTTATTTTATTTAATTTGTAATGTTCTTAATGTAAAATTTTCTTATGGTAAGAAAATTTAAAATACATTTTTAATATAATATCAGTTTATTATATGTTAAATAAAAAAAAAACCGTAAAGAAATTTATTTCATTATAATGTGGCTTCAGCTTCCTCATTTTCAAAATCTTTGCTTGTTCTTATGCTATTTGCTATAATTTGCAGTTGTTGAAAACATTTTATTATATTTCCTTCTGGAACTTTTAAAAAATGAGCAAAGACTAATTGTGCCTGCCATGGAATTTCATTTTCATCTTGATTCCTATTATTGTTTGTTGCATTGTTACAACTTGCAGCTTCAGTTCTTCTGATTTTGACAGTATCAGAAACATTTGGGCATTGTATTTCAGCTAAGAAATTAATATCATCACATTTTCTTTTTACAGCCTTAGAATTAGTTTTTACTACTTCAGAATAATAGTTAATATTGTTTAAAGTGGACTCCTCTGTAAAATTCAAGTCATTTTTATAATTTAAAAAAATAAATAAAATGCATCGATGCATACTGCATACTGGTAATATTGATTTTTATTTTTACCTGCAATATCAACCACGTTTAAAGAAACATTAGATACTTCTTCCTGGCTAATTAAAATATTGCTTTTCACAGGTGGTAAATTACAGGTTGAAATTGATGGTTCGACTGTAATGTTTTCTTGATATGAGGAGTTACATGAAGCAGTAGTAGTTTTTTCCCCAACATTTGATTTACTTAATAAATGTTTAGGTTGTTTATTGGATGGTTCATCCGATTTAATAAATAGCAAATGTCGCAAAACAAATTGCTGCATAGACGTAGGCTTATGATTTGGATTTTTTTTTACAGCAGAATAGTATCTAGTTTTAGTATCTCTCAATGTTTTCCACCTTTTTTGCAAGTCTATAAAATAAACAGATTTATTAAAAAGAAAATAACAGAAAGACAAGATAAAAAATTGTACATTAATGAAGTCTATTAATTATCTTACCTGCAGGTTCACAATCTAAATTCAAACCATCTTTAACTTGTTTTGCGATTTCCTTAAACAAATCTTCGTTACTTATATCAGCAGTAAAAACATCTCATCGTCTATTATTTCCATCCAAATTATATGCATAATATTTCATTTGATTTATAATAATTAAATCTTTTTTTCGCTGCATTTCTAGTTTAGAGTTCATTTTTTTTTTTAAATTTTTTTAACAAATAAAAATAATATATTATGCTTAACAATCTGCTAATTGGAAAAGAAAGAATAAAGTATGAAAATTTTTTTACACTTTAAAAAGAAATAATTTCCAAACATAATAAGAAAAGGTGCATTATTAGTCGACAAACTTGTTTAAGCTAGTATGGTATGACCCAAACGAACTTTTTGTAAACAGTAACTCGGTGCATTGTCGTCTACAATAATGTTTAGATAAATTTTCAGAAACTGGATGATTTTGGCATCGAGGAAGTAATTTATAAAACTTCTGAATAAATTGTAACATATGTTTGGTGTATTATTATAAATAAATACCTATATGTAATATATGCAATGTTCAAAGGACAAAAAATTTTAACGACGCGTCGAAAGTGATCTCCACAATATTTATATAGATATATATACTTCATATATTTATGGTGTTATAACAAGGTGTATAAGTATTGACTATAAGTCGCGGCAGTTTGAAATGAACAAACCACATTTTAAAATATAAAATAAAACGGATATAAATTTTATATATACCTAGGTAATGATTTTTTATTTTTTCCTTTACAGCTAAGATTAATTGTTTTGAACAAATTATTTTACTTATATTTCACAATATAAATTTTATTGACAAAATTATTAAGTTCAAAAATTTTTTTCTTATTGTTAATGGTTAAATTAGAAAAAAATCGTGTATGTATGTTAATAAAGACTCCGCAATGATTTATTTTGAAATTAAACAAAAAAGAAAAATCGACGAAAAAATATACTTGTATTAATAAATTATTTTGCAAAATATCAGTAAAAAAATTTTAATTTTCATTGACTTCAAAGCTAAATTATATTTTAATATATGATATTTAAAAGATTTATAGATTTTAAAAATATTCAGTATACCGCGAGTGTAAAAAAATTAATTGTACTTGATAGAATATTTTATTTCTGCAGGAATTATTCTGCAAAATTTTACTAAGGCACAAATTTATTTTCTGAATTTGCTGTTTTAATGGAAATTATTAGGGGTTTGTTACAAAAAACTTGTAAAAAAACTCTTTAACATTAAAATTGATGAAGAAAACTGACATTTATAAAAATAACTTTTTGAATTTTTATTAATAATAGTTTTTACACATAAAAGTTTTCGTTCTCTACTCCAATAAGCATGCCAGTTTGCAAAAAAAAAACTTCGAATTCTCCCCTAGCTCTGATACTATTTCTCTCCGTCTTTTGTATATACAAACGCTTTTGAAACATGGGGAAATTTTCATTCGTAAAATAAGTAAGTTTAGTTGCATGTTGAATGCACTATTTACTTTTTCTGTTTCGCCAATTTGATTCAAAATTATACCTCACGTGGAAAAAGTTAAGTAATTTAATTATTAAGGAGTCGAATTATTATTAAACATAATTGCATTATCCAAAATCATTAAAGTTTATTTATAAAAAAAAAACGTCAGTATTTACAATAATAAATTAATGTACCTATTATAGAGATATAAATAATGAATTGTATATAAGTATTCAAATGTCTTGTACATCATAAATGCATAAGTTTATAAAACATTTAATATTAATATACATTCGATATAGACTGTAAAAAATGTTGCAAAATTATTTTATTTTGTAAAATAATTTATTTCAAAATATATTAAGATAAACGAATAGAGCGCTCAAAATCAACTAGATTTTGTATAACCAATCATGCTTATATGTTGATAATTTGTCTCTCTCTTACTCGTTATTTTACTAGCTTATGATTGGCTTTCAAACGAATGTATACTACTTGATCTAAAACAGATAGTATACACAAACACAAACAGAAAAAAAAGCAGCCATAACCTCGTATAATTATACCCATATTACATATACCTAATACACATATAATTATATTAATAAATCCTTTGTTATTTATAGTTTCTGAAATTTAATTATTAATAGTAAATCATTATTCATTGTTTTTTTTCAATTTGAAATTATTTCATAAAAAATTTTTTTATTTGATCAACTTATTTACAAAAATAAATTGTATTTCCCAGTTGAATTTTATAGCCACTTTATTGTTTATGCTCACAAAACAACAAATTAAAACATCATAAAGTTAATTTGTTAGTGAAAATGGATGCTCCAGATGAAGACAGCATTGATTTACTTTGTTTAATTCAGCTATCAGTTTTCACATTGATAATAACAAGAATTTTTTTAAAAAGTATTGAAACCTTTAGGAGGTGGAATAAAAGACCTTATTTAAGTGAAGAAATGCGAAAAAAATTTGGAGCTTATGCAAATCTGTTTCTATACTTTTACTTAAATGATCACGAGCAATTCTATTCTTTGACTCGAATGACGATTGAGCAATTTGATAAACTGCATGAGCTAGTTAAACCAAAGTTAGCAAGAAAGTCATTCACAGGTAGAAAACCTTTAGCAAGTGATCTTCGTTTGGCTGCAACTTTACAGTTGGTATTTTTTATCTTATAAATCAAATAATATACTCATTAGCTAACTTATTTCAATAATACTTTTTATGTAGCTTCTTAGCTCATGGTACATGTGCGAAAGATTGTGCCTGGATGTACAGAATTGGGCTCAGCACTATGTATAAAATGATTCCTATAGTATGCTAAGCAATTATAGAAGCATTAATAGAAATATACGTTCCATTTCCAACCACTGAAGAATGGGTTACCATATCTAATAACATGTACTATCATTGGGACATGCCTAATTGTTTGGGCGCGATTGATGGCCGGCATCTTAGAATGAAATCACCTCCCCACAGTGGAAGCTTTTTTTTTAATTATAAGAAATTTTTTAGTATGGTTTTAATGGGCTCGTGTGATGCCTTTCATCGATTCACTTGGGTGCAGATCGGTGATTATGGTAAATTCAATAATTACATTAAGTGTATAGTTAATAAAATTAGTCTTTTTGTAGGTCATCAAAATGACGCTGGCATATTTAACAACTCAGAACTAGGAATTGGACTTGAATATGACTTACTTAATTTCCCTGAACCGAAACCTTTACCAAGTACCCAAATCAATATGCCTTACTATTTTGTTGGAGATGGAGGTTTTGGTTTACGATCCAGGCTAATTACACCATTCGGAAGATCAAATACATTACCGGATCCAGAAAAAATATTTAATTACAGGCTATCAAGAGCAAGGCGTATCATAGAATGTGCCTTTGGACTTTTAGTTAGGAAATGGAGTATTTTAGAGTACCCTATCAACTTTAAAATTTCCACAATAGAACAAATTAATTTAACATTAATTTGCCTGCACAATTTTCTGATAACAAGTGAACTTTCATTGGACCCCAGTGAAAGATATTATACTGCTGATAAAGATCAAATACCAAGCAATGAAAATAATGTTATCAATAATGTTCCTGACAATCCTACTGGTTCACGAATACGTAATGTTTTAACTCGGTATTTTATGACAGATGGTAGTTTAAATTTTCAGTGCAATAAAATATAAAAACTTGGAATCATTCGTTATAAGGATTATTTAATCAAAATTATTGGATAGAACAAAATGTTTTAAAATATCACACAGTATGTTAACAGTAAGATTATTTTTTATTGACCATAGCTGAATGTTAATTTTTTATTTTATGATATAATGTTTTAAGTTAAAATCTGTGACTATAAACAAAAATGTACAATATAAATGTGATAAAATTAAACGTAATAATTTTTGAATAATTGCTAAGTTTGTATACTTGATTGTTAGTCTCGGAAATATCAATGAAGTATAATTATGAATAAATTATGAATAATTTAATAAAAAAAATATGTCTTATTATTATCTGATTTTAGTACATGCTTTCACAAAAAAAAAATGCACATATTTAAATAAATTATTTTAAAAAAAATATTTTTTGGTACTTTTTTAGGGAAAAATGAAAAATTGCATGTACATAATGAAAAAACGATATAATAAATTTGGTTTAATTTACTAAAAATGGATTATTAAAATGTGTATAAAAAATAAATGAAATTTATTAATAAGTTTTACAAATTGAAGATTTTATAAACCAAAAATTATAGAGTATATACATGCTGTATGAGTATCTCGTTTTATTTTGTTTTTTTTTTGCAATTTCTGTTTTATACAGATTATTATTAAGAGTAAATTAATTATATAATTGATAATTTTAATTTTAAATACTTAAAAAATTCAATGATAACTTTTTCAAGTATGTTGATATTGCAGATTTCTACTATGCAAGCGCGTAATTTTTGAATGCAATATTTTCATAATATGTTATATATATATACCTATCAGTATAATAAATTCATTAATTAAAAAAGTTTATTGAAAAAAAAAACATTTAATGAGTAATTTAAAACTACAAATAAAAACATAAATTTTTACTTGGAATTCTGTAATTTTAAACCGGAAGTGCGTTTTCAATATTGCAAAGTTTTCCATTATAGCATAAACAAATTTTTAGTTTGCACTTGTCATAGGACTTTAAATTAAAATTTTTGTAATTGCAACGTTAAGGTTGTTCTCGATTTTTTTTTAATAATTATAAAAGAAAAATAGATTATAATGGAGGCTATAAATTATAATGCAATTTTTAATGCAGAAGAGATTATATTTGTATTGAGTTGTGTTGAAGAAAGAAAAGTACTCTGGTGTAAGAATGATTTTCTCATGTCTTGTGAGGACCATATTCGTACCAATTATCGGGAAATCGCGGGTGATTATGGTGAAAAATTTAATTTTGATGTTGATCGTAAGTAAAAATAAATAATTTCAATAAAAGTATTCATTAAAAATAGTAAAAATAATAAATATTACAGCAAGCATAAAGTATTGCTTGGTTAATATTCACTAGGATATGCATGATAATTATTTATGTCATCTTGAGGAAAGTTTGTCAGGCTTCAAGTATACTTATTATAGTTAACGATCAAATCAATGTATATTTTTTTATGCAAAATAATCTTTCTTTTCTAAAGTGTTAAAATTTTTTTATCTTGTTCACAATATTACATATAATATACCTATACATTATGAATTGCATATAATTGTGTTCACAAAAAGTAAATTGAATATTTTCATTTAATGAATTATTTTAATTTGATTAAAATGGTTATTTTAGAGGTTGGAAATAAATTAATTTTAATCTAATTAACTATTTTCATTTGATTAAAATGAAAATTGGAATTAATGAGACAATTTTTTGCAGCTTCTGATATACAAGAAATTTGGACCCAAATCGAAGAAGAGTATACTGATAATTTTGTTCTAAATAACGGAGACCCAGATCATCCCCTTTCACATTTCTTACGATTTTTGGACCCTATCCTGATTAGGGCTCAAGAGGCAAGAGAAGCTGCTCAAAGAGAAGAAAGGTTTTATCAGCAACAAGAAGAAAGAGATCAATTAATGCTAGATGTTCGAGCAATACTCGAAGAAGTTGATCCACAAGATGCAGAAGAATAAAAAAAAAAAAAAAAAACATATTTTTATTCATGATTTTATTTTATACTCTAAATATGTGTTTATACTTTTGCATGCAAAATATCATTTAAAAAATAATACATTTTTTTATACTTTAATTTGTTAATAATTATTACTCTCCTCTTAACGTCTCACATTACTTGTAGACAAAAAATAAAAAGAAAAGAAATATGATTACTTAAAAAGAATCTTAAAAATTAAATTAATTCTTAATTTAGACTGAAAGAAGATTATAAAATATAATATTGTCAATTTACATTAACTTTACCTATATATATAATCTTCTTAACGTTACACATAATTTATCATATCATAATAAGCAAAGCGAAATATTTAAAATTATTTAAGTATTTATAAAATTTTTAAAAGTAATGATAATGAAGTTATAATATTACAGCCAACCTTGTTGAAGGTTCCATGTTTATTTAATGTTCATTTTAAAATAATTTTTTGTTTCATTACATTTTTAAAAAAATAATAGTGCAAAAATTTGAAACATATATAGTAATTCATTTTAAATAGGCTTAACAGATAATTGATAGTATTTACCAGAAAAAAACATAATTCATTTACATTTAATTTGTTACTTGAAGTTATCAATTTTTATCAACATTAAGTTCATCATTTTCTGTGTCCTCTTTGCATCTAAACCTTTAAAGGCTTCCTCAAAGAATCCTTTGAAAATATCGAAAGGTGAAATATTGTTTAATACTAAACTTGAATTCAACATTTCAGTAGTTTCTTTTAGAACTATTGAATAATTTGACATGTCCTCCTTGAAACTTAAATCGGACAAATGTTTTTTTTCAATGCAAGACTTATCAGATTCTGGTACAACGAACTTTTTACGAGCCTGTAACATTTTGTTATCTTCAGCATCCCAAATGCTACTTTTTTTTTTTGACTGGAGCTTCTGAGGTACCACATTCATGACTCGCCACATCAGTTTCTACAAAAGCTGCAGTTAAAATCTTGAATTCATGTAATTCTTTTAAATTAGATTTTTTGATTTCAACACTTTTTTTATAAATGCCTTCCCAAGAATTATCTAAATTTTTTAAAACAGATATAGACGAAATTCCAGAATAATTTCCTTTTTTGTACTTCAAAAATGTAAGAAGTTGAAATAAATCTATTAAAATTTGATCAAATTGCTGTGACTCAGAATCCATTCTAAAATTATTTTCATTATATTTTATAAAACAATTTACTATTGTTTTCCAACATAATTGAACTTGACCAGCTAAAAAATTAGAAGATTTAAATAAGATTTTAAAAACAAATGTCTAATTGTCTAAAATGTCCAAAATTGGCTAATAATTACCTGTTATTTCTGTTTCATTTTTTGCACTTAAATCTTTGGCGATTTTATGATACAACACAGCTTTTGTTCCTTCATTCTCATCTAACGAGTCATAAATAGTATGAAATGCTTCATACTTCCTCACCTCTAAAATTACCATTTCTCCAAACAACATTTTCTTATTTTTTCAATAATACAAATTCAACTTCAGCAGGCACCAAACTTTTTTATCGAAAAAAAGTTTTTTATTAGTGTTATTATAGTTTAAACTCTGCTGCTGCTAAGATAGCTGATATAGCATTGCCTGTAGATTCTATATAAGGTAAACCAATAGTCCATTTCGTATACTTTATTTTGCAGAAGATTTTACTTTGTATGAAAAAATTGAATGAAGTTTATAGTTTATGTTAAATTTAGTCTGGAATAAGCAAACAAGTCAAGAATCAACAATTGTTTTAAAATATAACCTGAAAAAATAAAATTACGTGATGGATCAGTTTAAACACAGCTGGGTACGAATATTTATGATTGTGTGCAATTTCATATGAAAAGTCGTTTATTATGTAATTAGATATAAAAAGTAATAAAAATAATGACTAAAAATAATTATTATAATTGGTTACTTTTTTTACCAGAGATTAATATTATACTAATCTCTGGATGTACTTATTATACTTATTTTTGTCACATTAGGTTAGAAATAACATAAAAATTTATATCGGTTGGCTGCATTGAAATTTTTACATGCGTAACTATTTAGAGTATATGCTTTCTCTTTTTGATAGATACCTGTAAATATTGTTATATATCTTACTACTATATATATTTGAAAATTTATTTGTGTGTCTGTGTGTGTGTGTGTGTGTGTGTGTATTATCAGGGCCAAACCAGTGAACGAAATTATATAAAACCGGTGTCAAATTAAAGAAAAAATGTCCGCGAGTGACATAGGCCATAGTTTTGCGATTCAGCTATCTTACTTTTGGAGATATTCAATTTTTAGTGTTTTTAAACTTGATAAAATTTTTAAAAATTTTTAACAAAAAATAAAATATCTTGAGACAATCGAAAAATTTTAGTGTCACACTTTGTAGTATTCGATTTGGCACCAATTCTTGCGTATTCTCCTAAATTTTTATTCAAAACGGAGGTATCTTTAAAATTTTATAAAATATTTTTGAAGCTGATCCGAAAATTATTAAAAATTTTTTTACTTTTTGTGGTATTTATAATCATCTATTTGTGAGTCTGTGTGTGTATGTGTTTCATCATCAGGGTCGAATCAATGTCAAAATGAAGTATCAAAATATAGAAAAAAAGTCAGCGGGTGACATAGGCCATAGTTTTGAAACTCAGTTACCGTACTTTTGGAGATATTCAATTTTTACTATTTTTGGAAAAAATAAAATTTTTTGAAAATTTGCTTAAAAAGTGAAATAACTTTGATAATCTAAATATGATAAAATTTTTGGTATTACTCGATTCGGCACTAATTTATATGAATTCAGATAAATTTGCATAAAAAACGGACGCTTCTTTAAAAATGTGTAAAATTTCTTTGATTTTTCAAAAAAAATTTTCGATAATTTGCAGTAAAATAAAAAAAAAAGAGAAAAATTCAAGAAATTTTATAGATTCTTTACTGTATTATTTGCAATTTATATTTGTTTACGCTACAAACTTTTAGGACTATAAAGAGGCCCCTCTGGAAATTATTTGATAAATTTTTATTATGAGACCTTAAATTCTCTAGATCAAAAAATATCGAAAAAATTGCATATCCGGTTAATAACACGAAGTTTAAATTATGAAATCACTAGCCGGCTAACATGATTCATAATAGGTCTTGAAGTCTCTAAGTCTATAGAATACCAAAATAATACACGAGATACTAATACTAAAATGCTAGATTCTGTTGGATTCCATAAGAAATAAATTATCTTCGGGATTAGAAATAGCCTCTCCAATACCTTTTCAAATATTTTTCCTTAATTAATAATTTTAACTTTACTGGGGATAGAACTAGGCTCTTCTGAAAACTCTTAATGTGTTTGCATAATTATAAATGTGCAGTGAAACATGATTTTCTTAAGCAACAGAAACAAAAGTAAATGCAATACAGGGGGGGCGGAGCCCCCCCTCCAACTTTTGCTAGTATATATATATATCCTCTTCATACTTGTGGTTTAGCTTTGAGGAGCTAGCGCCTCTATTAACGACCTTGGGATAAAGCTAACCGAAATATTCTTGAGTGCTAACTATTATTCTGTGTACAAGTTAGACAAAGAGAGTTGTGTTAAATATTACACTGTATAATACACATATTAATGTAGGTTAATAAGTATGCGTGCGTGTGTGCACAGAGTGTAAGCGCGTGCCTTGAGAAGCGGCGCACAGCGTCCAGTCTTAGGACAACTATTATAGTAGTCACATCTCAAGTATAATAAATCATATATTTTTTGTGCTACTAATTAATTAGTTATATTTTATTTATTTTCATCACCTAAATTCTATTAATTAATAAGTTAATATATTAAAATACAGTCCACTCATCAACATTCTGGTCCTTCAAGCCAGATTATGAATATTTATATTTAAAAAAAAAAGTTTTTTATTTATGCAATTTAAATTTTACCTTTATAAGAAATTAATAATTCGTGAGATTTGTTGCATAAATTTGAGTGTCCCATTGAGTTTTCCTTTCTGAAGAAAAAGTTATTTACTAGTTTTTTCCTTTTTTTTAGTTAATTATAGTTATTTTGCTCTTTTCAGAAGGGACTCAATGAGAAAATCTTTTTTTTGGGATTGTTCTCATGGGAACTTTTGCACATTGAAATGTAGCACAGTTTTTTAATAATTCCGGGAAAATATGACTAGATCAGTTTGTGCAACATTTTTTCATTGATTATTTTTTTTTCTTTGAAATATTGCTTAGTTACTTATTATAAGTTTTTTCTTCTCTTTCCTTAGTTATTTTTTGCATATTAATATATCTTAGTTAAAATGGCAAAAAGTTTAATTTTAGATCAAAATTCTATTTCGCAACGTATTATAAATTCGTATACCAATTTTACTGAAGATGGCAATGAAAACATATACAATGCTTCCACCCGCTTAGAAAATTTGAATGACATGTGGTTTCATTTTGAGGAAAATCATTATAAAATTTTAAATATAGCTAATTCTGATAAAACAAATTATATAAAACATAATACCTTTGATTCTGTTGAACAAAGTTATTTAAAAAATAAATGTCGGTTTAATGAATTTATAGCAACCCATAATCCTCAAAATGATGACTCACATAGATCTTCACGTTTTGCCACTGAAAATAATTTAGAAAAATTGAAAAAGAATCCCTATTCCAAAATTTAACGGTAGTTTTACGGAATGGGAGAATTTCCGAGATATGTTTAAATCTTTAGTTATTAATAAAAGTTATTCTGATGTTTTTAAGTTATATTATTTGAAATCCAGTTTACAGGGTGAAGCCCTTCAGTTAGTTAATTCATATAGCATTACGAATAATAATTTTCCATTCGTTTGGGAAAAATTAGTTTTTGAAAATAAGAGGAAATTAGTTAATTCACATTTAGCTTCCTTTTTCAATTTAAAAGCTATGAAAAAAGAGTCCTCTGCCGAATTAAAGAGAATTTTGAATGGAATTACAGCACCAATGCAAGCATTAGAAGCATTAAAGAGAAATACCAAGTATTGGGATGATATGCTGGTATTTCATTCAATTTCCCGTTTTGATTTGGATACTTGTAAACAATGGGAAAAATATGTTGGAAACTTAAAAAATTCCAAAGATCCCCCCTTATTTTCAGATTTAATCAAATTTATGGAAAGTCAAGTAGTTGTATTAGAATCAATTGAAGATAATATAAAAAGTAATAATAATAATTTAAGTTTTTCTAATGATAAGTTTAATAAATCTTCAATGAATTCTAATTCAAATAGTAAAAGTTCTAACAATGATAAAACAAAGTGTATAATTTGCAGTAAAATACATTTCTTTTCTTTCTGCCCTAGTTACTTGAATAAATCCCCAGTTGACAGGAAACAGTTCATTGTAAGTAAACACAGGTGCTTCAATTGCTTGGGTCAACACATGTTACCTGAATGCAAATCTGAAAAAACTCGTAAGTTTTTCAATGAAAAACACCATTTTACTATTCACATTCAGAATCAACAAAATTTAATTAATAAAGAGCAAAAGTCTAGTAATTATCAAGCAAAGAATTCTCATTTAACAACTGATTCTGTTTCTGAAAATGAAAGTGGTGCCTCAAATATTATTAATAACGTAGAAACTAATGAAAATTATGAAAATATTCAATATTCGAATTCAAGTTCTTTTTCAAATTCAGCATTATTAAATAAAGTACCTGAATTAGAAAAAATAGTTAATACACCTGATTTGTCAACAACGTGTCACGTATCTCTCCTTATCAGCCCGGTTTTATTAGCTACAGTTTATATAAGAGTTTGGGCAAATAACGAAAAGTTTATCACAGTTACCGCGTTGATAGATCAGTGCTCTCAGTCTTCTTTTGTATCTGAATATGTTTGTCAACAGTTAGGTTTAGAGCGAAAGTCAGTTGAAGTTCCAGTTTCTGCTGTAGGTGGAAAAGTTAATTACACTTGCAAAAGTTATGCTAATTTTAAAATCAGTTCTACATTTGATAAAAAGTTTTTTGATGTTAATGCTTTAATATTGCTTAAAGTTTCAAATTATGCTCCCAATATTAAACATAAATTAAGTTATGAGCATCTAAAAAATCTCAATTTAGCTGATCCTTATTTTTATAAAAACAAAAAAGTAGATATTTTACTAAGTACTACTATATATTCTCAAATTATTCAAGGAGATCCTATTAAAGGCAATATTGTTGAGCCTATTACTCACAATACTTCTTTTAGTTACATTTTATCAGGTGATACTAAAGTTCATAATCTTATTCATAAAGTTTCAGCTGTTCATATAGCTGAAGAGGAAAAAATTGATTTATTATTACAATCCTTTTGGAAACAAGAAGAATTTCATCAAAAGAAATTTTTCACAAAAGAAGAGTTAGCTAATGAACAATTTTAAAAAAATACTTATTCTAGACTTCCTTCAGGTCGTTTTGTAGTAAGACTTCCAATTTTCGTTGATAGATGTAACACGGTGAAAATTCCCCGTGCTACAATTTGACTCAGTCGTGTTGTTACCACCATGCACTAGCGCTCCTAGTGTGAAACGGCGCAAGCGTAATAATAATCGTTTTCACATTTACAAGGATGGAGCATTTTGCGGGGGGTATAGCACCTTTGAACAGAGATTATTCATTGGGAGGGGATTTTATAAAATTTATACTCGTAGTGGGGTAAAACGGAGGTGAACTCGAGAGACACGCGGGTCTCCCAGTTCAGTTCCATTTTGGAAATTATTGACAGCAGACATAAGCCGGTAATAAAATAAAATTTGGTATAATTTAATTTTTAAATTCTTTCAGTATAATTAATCTAGTTTCTTTCATTTAAAATTTTAAATTCAGTTCATTTAGTTCATTTTGTTGCTTATATTCAGTTATAACTTAAATTCAGTTAAATTTTTATTGATTAAATTCAGTTCATAATTTTAAATTCAGTTTAATTTTTTTCAATTGTTAAATTCAGTTCATAAATTACAGTTATAATCAGTGGCAGTAGGATTATTTTTGTTATATAAAATTTGTGGTGAAAAATTTGCAGCGTGGTAAGTTTTAATTAATAATATAAAATATAAATAATAAATTAACGGAGTATATCGCTAAGCGCGTGCGTGAGGACGCTAAAGCCCACCAGGACTTGGTGAATGCTTCAAAAATGGCAGTAACCAACTATTTCCTTAACCTTATGACTTCTGGGGCTGATAAAGACATCTGCCTCAGAAGATTAAGGACGGAATTTCGCTATCATATAGAAAACTATCGTAAAAACCTTTTAACTAACTCCGAGGAATTTGAAGAAAAATCCTTGGAAAATTACCATAACATATAAGGCCCCTTTATAGATTCCTTTAATCAGGAAAATCAATAAAAACTTAAAGGCTTTCCGTATTATAAAAAGTTAATAAAAAAGGGTTTCTCGTTTCTATTAATAACAGTCAATTATATGGGTCCATTTTCCCAAGTGGAGCATTAATTGAAAAGCAATTAAGCTCCATTTGAGAGAAGCTTATTAATTTAATAAGGTTTATCGAACTGGGGATCACTTGGAGTTCCACTATGGCTTATCGAAACTAAAACTATATTGGAATATCGAACAGGAAACCAATGGTTTATCGAAAATTAATAATTGGTTTGCTACTGGACTACCGATAGAAATTAGCTAATTTCAATTGACTGACAAAATTTCAAAAATGTGGTTTTACCGTTAAAATTAGTCTAAAAACTAAGTTTAAGCTCTCTGAAACACAAAATAGTATTTGGTCTCTCGTTAAACTAATAAATGATGTGGTTTCTCGTTAAAATTTTAAAAAATCTACATATAAATTCTATTTACTAGTCAAAAATTTGGACTTCACTAGTAACTAATCTAGGAACTTATATGGTCCAAATTAGGCTAAATTGGGTTAAACTTATCCCAATGCAGCTGTTTTAATTGAAATAAACCCAAATTAGCACTCTAAAAATTTAAAATTGAGAAATTGGAACTTTTACTCGTTCTCCCAAAATTTTACAAAATTCGAATTCGATGAATTTTGAAGTAATTAGGACTAAATTCTTCCTTAATTCGAAGCTTTAATTAATTTAAAATAGTTTTACTAGCTTAAAATAGTCCAAAATTTGAGTTAAAAGTATAAAATCCAAAATTAAAAGGCTCCAGTTGTACGTATAAAAATTACATTTTCCAGTTTAAATTAAATAATACGTTCTAATTTACTAAATTAAGTTATTTTGATTATAATCTAGCTAAAATCACTAAAATTGAACAATAAATTTACTTAGGAGGATTTAATGTTAGAATTTAAGATTTTAGCCCGTTCAAAAATTTCAATAAAATTTTGAAATACCAAATATTAAGAATAAATCATGTTAAAAGCTACTATCTATTAGGATTCTAAAATTATTTAATAAGTAAAATAGTGCAAACAAGTTTAAATTAGCCTTTAATCATGCGGAACAAAACTCCAGTACTTAAAGTACAAAATATTTCAGTGAAATTTTAAAATAAGGCAAATTTTGGATATTATAACTTACAGGCTTCTTTAACTTGGGCTTAGGATTTTTATTAGGAAGTTAGAAACAATAAAAGCAATTCGGTTTGGCTTATATGTGGGAAACTACAAATTTTAGCTCTTGCGATGATCCTAAACTTAGAAAATAGCTTCTCCTGGAGCTCCGCTGCTTGCTGAAATACATTAAAAAATTCTCCAAGTTCTGCAAAATATTAATATACTAAGTATTCTGCAAAACTTGGATATACATTCAAGTCTGCACAGGGAAAACCTAAAATAGCGGATCCCTTTTCTAGGATTTTAGAGCTAACTTATTTATATAGAAAACAAAATCACACTCAAGACAAACACAAAACATGCAAGAGGAGAGAATCTGCAATACAATTAAATTATTACAGAAGTTATTGTGAATTCTTTCCCACAAAACAAAAACTTAACATGAACACTGCCATTTTAATAACATATAAATTACACAAAACACAAAATTAACACATAGAAATTCACACTACACAATTGGGGAAATTAACAAATTTTTGAATTATTAAATTAATAAAAAAGGGGATTTTACTCAATTATTTATTTAAAAATTAAACAAATAATTGAATACATATTATCATGTGGGGCTGTTATTACAGCAATAACAATCCCGGGATTATAGTCCCCATAATAAGTTGTGATTGCGAATTACAATGCAGGTTTTCAGAATTAAGTAAAAACCCAGTCAACACAGTGTGCACCGTATATGCCCATTCCGATTTAGGTCTTAAAATTTAAGTTAGAAATAGGACTTAAAATTAAAATTTGTGTTAAGTATAAGTTAATGAGTCTTGATTTTGGCTTGCCGCGCGGACCAGAGGATGGCTGCGGGATTTTAGTTTAACCATTATTATTTAGATCCTCAGATGGAATACCGTTAAGTTAAGTTAGGCAATGACGATTATTGTCACAAAACGAAATTAAAATTATAGTTCATATTTAATTTTGTCCAGATCAACTTTAGGTGACCCCTAGTAGCTGAAAACATAGTTTACCGTTAAATTAGCCTCAAAATTAACCCCAGCGGCTTAAAATAAAATATAAGTAAAATTTGTTGCTATTTTAACTAAAATAGCGCGCCGCGACTTAAAATTAGTAAAATTGAAAATTTCAGAATTAAAATTAAAATAAAATTATGGAATATCATTAAATTATTATTATACTGTATAAACATACATTTTCTTGAAAATTTTAGTATTAATTTATTAATTTTCTATAATTGCACTCTCTGCCATTTAAATAACCTTAAATTAGATTAAATTGAATACGGATTTAGTTTATTAAGGATTATCGAATAAAATAATAAATTTTTAAATAATTATTTAAACAAATGGTAGATATCATGGGTTATCGATAACAAAAGGAAAACATTTTATATTCTCGTTAATTAAAACTTATTGTCACAAAATATAAATTTTGGTTTATCGATAATTAAACAAAATTAAAACAATTTTACACTCTCATTAATAAAAATTATTGTCACAAAATATAAATTTTGGTTTATCGATCAATAAATAAAATAAAACATTTTATATTCTCGTTAATTAAAATTCATAGTTACAAAATATCAATTTTGGTTTATCGTTAACTAAATAAAATAAGATATTCTCTATTAAAATTTAGGATCATAAAATGTAGGAAATTTTGGATTTATCGTTATTTTAAACATAAAAATTAGTAAATTTTGGTAGTTTATAAGGATTTTTAAGTTAAGTAAGTTTTTTGTGAATTTTAGGAACTCCGACGTTAAACTTATGAGTTCCCCCTCTCTCTTGTCGTATTTACGAGCTGTGCTAGTCGGATTTTGGCCGCGTAAGTATAAGGGTTGCGTTATGCCCAAAAGGGGTTTCTAAAAACCTTGTCACGAATCGGGACGTGACTGGCGCCTTGGGTAAATTTTAAGTTTGCAGGAAAGTCTACATCTTGGCATGACGTAACTGTAGGAAACGCGAAGTGGAATTCTGGACAATTACTGTCTAGCGTTTTATAGAGAAAAACTTAGTTTTCCTGGTTCTTTTGATAAAGCCCAACTCATGTTCCTTAACCTTGAAAGAAAATTTACAAAAAACCCAAAATTAAAAGAAATGAATACAGAATTCTTTCAAGATTATATTGATGAAGGTCACATGAGAGAGGCAAAACATTTTGAACTTTCTAAAGTAAAATATTTTATTTCTCATTTCGGAATACTAAGAGAAGATCATCTTACTACTTAATTCAGAACAGTTTTTAATGGATCAGCAGAAGCAGTAAATGGCTTATCCATTAATAATGTTTGCCATACTGGTGAAAATTTACTATCAGATTTATCTGGGTTAATTTTATCATGGCGAAAATACAAATATGTTTTTATTTCTGATATTAAGCAAATGTTTAGACAGATTAGAGTTCATGTAGATGATCAATATTTTCAAGCTATTTTATGGCGTTTTGACAAATCTCAACTAATTAAAGTTTATTTATTAGAAACCATAACTTACGGATTAGTTTCAAGTCCATACTTAGCAATTCGCTCTTTGAAACAATTGGCGGAAGACGAACGTTAAAAATTTCCTCTGGTGCTAGTGTTTTAGATGACGAGGTTTATATGGATGATACCATATCAGGTGGCTATACTTTAGAAGAGAGTATTGAAAAGTTAAAACTAATAAAGGAAATCTGCAAGTTAGGAGGTTTCGAACTACATAAGTTCTTATCAAATGATAGTAAAATATTAGAGGAAGTTGATATTTGTGATAGAGCAGATACATTAGGATCAGATTTTAACAACAATTTTAGTTCAGGGGTATTAGGTTTACAATGGTGTCCCAAAGATGACTATTTTTTCTTCAAAATAAATCTTGTTGATTTCTTAAAATTCAAAAAAACCATAGGTAAAAGCGTAATACTATCCAATATCTCAAAAATCTTTGATCCTCTTGGCTGGCTATCTCCTATTATAGTTTCAGCAAAAATGCTTATGCAGAAACTCTGGGTACGTAAAGTAGAATGGGACTGTGTTATTCCTAATGATATTCTAAATGAATGGTTATAATGGTATAATAATTTACAATGCCTCGATACTTTAAAATTCAATCGATGGTTGAATTTTGATCCGGGAATTGAAGTAGTTGAGATACATGGTTTTGTTGATGCATCTAAATTTGCTTACGCTGCAGTAGTTTATTTAAGAATCGTGAAAGATGGAAAAGTCTTTATATCCTTACTTCAAGCAAAAACTAAAGTCTCACCAATCAAAAAGATTCTTACAATACCCAAGTTAGAATTGATGGCAGTAGTTTTATTGTCAAAACTAGTAAATCAAATAGTTGACGAAATTAAATTAAAAAACTATACTTGTCATTTATGGAGTGATTTTAAAGACGTTTTATATTGGCTTAGGGAACACCCTTCCAAGTTGACTACTTTTATAGCCAATCAATGTTCAAAAATTCATGACCTAGTGCTAAAAGCTCAATGGAGACATATTAAATCAGCCGATAACCCAGCTGACTGTGCATCTCGTGGATTAAAATCTAATGATTTTTTAAATTTTAATTTATTGTTTCAAGGTCCAAAATGGTTATCTGACTCATCTGAAGCTTTTCAAATGATTTCTGAACCCAATAATGTTGAAATAGGTTCATTTTCTACCACATTATATTGTCATGAAGTAAACATTCTCAAGAAATTTAATCAATGGGAATTCATTAATAAATTTTCAAGTTTAAACAGATTAGTTATAGTTACAGGATATGTTCTAAGATTCATTTATAATTTATTAATAAAAATTAAATCCGCATTACTCAATAAATCAAAATTGTTATCTGACGCATGGTTTCACGAAAACGTTGATTCTACTGAAGAACGTCATTATATCGAAGTTAATTCCATAAAAATTAAATCCTTGAGTATATTTGAATTAATAAGATCTAAATTAACTCTAATATATTTAGAACAACATTTTTACTTTTTCAAACAAATACATCAATAGCGGAAGAATAATCGATTACAAAAAACTGATAATCTTTTAAAACTAGATCCATTTCTTAGAGATAATTTTTTGAGAGTAGGTGGTCGTTTATGCAACGCGTTGATAAATTTCGAAGAAATGCATCCTTTTATACTTTATTACACATCAAATTTGTCTTTATTAATTACCCGTTATGTTCATTGTATTCAAACTATCCATGGTGGTATCAAACTCACACTTTCCACTATAAGACAACAATATTGGATTGTTAATGGTCGCAACTTAGTCAAAAAAGTTATAAGAAATTGTACAACGTGCATTAGATATAGGGGAAGTATTCTGTATCAAAAAATGGGTAATTTACCAGCTGTTAGATTTAATACAGGCACTAATGCTTTTACTTATTCAGGAATTGATTATGCGGGACCTTTTAAAATCAAAGCTTCAAAATTTAGAAGTATAAAAACATATAAAGCTTATATAGCTATATTTGTATGTCTAGTTACCAAGGCTGTACATATAGAGTTAGTGGAAAGTTATAATAGTTTAGATTTTTTAGCCGCTTTTAGACGATTTATCTCAGTTAGGGGTGAATGTCGAGAAATTTACAGCGATAATGGCACAACTTTCTTTGGAGCTTCTAAAGAAATTTCTGATTTATTTGTTAAAGGATCAGAATATTTAAACGAAATAATTTATGCTTTAAAGTTTGAAAATTTAAAATGGCATTTTATTCCACCATCTGCTCCAAATTTTGGTGGCATTTGGAAAGCTGCCGTTAAATCAGCTAAACTTTAATTAAAAAAGGTATTAGGAGAACAAATACTTACTTTTAGTCATTTTTATACCTTATTAAAACAGGTAGAAGCCTGTTTAAACTCACGCCTCCTCCTGCCTTTGAATGACGATATTAGTGATTTAGAAATATTGTTTTCTTTTCAATTGATTGCAAAATCAAAAAAATCAGCTCATGTTTTACCTGAACCTAATCACTTAAATTCTAAACCACCATTATTAATTTGGCGTAAGATTCAATATTTTTTACAACAATGGTGGAATAAGTGGTTGCATGAATATTTGCAGTCCTTGCAAACTCGTAATAAATGGAATTTTGCTCAAAATAATTTAAAAATAGGAGACATTGTACTGATTTTTGACAATAATCTCCCACCGGCTAAATGGCCTTTCGCACAGGTTATGGAAATTTGCCCAGTGAGTGATGGTTTAGTAAGAGTTGTTAAATTAAAAACCGCTACAACTGAATTAACTAGACCCATAAAAAAACTGAATTTACTTTCAAAAAAAATAGATAACACAAATTTATAGATACTTCTATTGTGTTAAAGTGCAATTAATCAAAACTATATGTAAAAAATTAATTGAATGTAAGTGTGATAATTTTAAAATATATTTTACGTAAAAACTGTTATAAAAAAAAAAGTATACAATATTTTATTTATTTATTTTTTGTAAAAAATGTGTATAATAATTTATTTTGTTTAAAAAAAAAAAAAAATATATATGGGATAATTTTTTTAAATATGTACATAAACTAGTAAATTTTTTAATTATTAATTTATTTTCTCTGCAAATAAATTAAAAGGGGGGAGAATGTTAAATATTACACTGTATAATACACTTTATTAATATAGGTTGATAAGTATGTGTGCGTGTGTGCACAGAGTGTAAGCGCGTGCCTTGAGAAGCGGCGCACAGCGTCCAGTCTTAGGACAACTATTATTGTAGTCACATCTCATTTAAAATGAATCATATATTTTTTGTGCTACTAATTAATTAGTTATATTTTATTTATTTTCATCACCTAAATTCTATTAATTAATAAGTTAATATATTAAAATACAGTCCACTCATCAACAAGTTGGTTTGAACAATATCACGTATTATTATTGGTCGATATAAGCTTATGTGTAGGTTAGAGAGAGATCTTTAGTTTTACATAAAAGCTTTATTATTGGTTACTATTTCTCGTATTTGAATATTTGAAATCAGTTGCTCGCTCCCTCTGTTGATGTCCTTGAGATGAAGCTAAGTAAAATTATATCGGTTGCTAATCGTATTTTTATGTGTAGTTTAGAGAGAGATATTTAGTTTTAAATAAAGCTTTGCTATTTTTCATATTTGAATTTTTGAAATAAGTTGCTCGCTCCATCTGTTCATTTCCTTGGGATGAAGATAAATAAAATTATATCGGTTGCTAATCGTATTCTTACGTGTAAGTTAGAGAGAGACATTTAGTTGTTTTTTTTGAACGGCGTATTATTATTGGTTGATATAAATTTATGTGTGTATTCGGCGAGCTTTTGAAATTCTGGGTTATTATTCTATTGTTTCTTGTAAAAATTTTTTTTAATACTTCGTATATTACTCACAAAAATTTTTTATGTTTGTTGAACAAACTTTTTTTTAAAGATTTTATCAATAATTTGTTCAAAGAAATTTATTTAAATGAAATTTTATTAAATTTAGGTCGGAAGTCTACTTTCTATTTTTAGTTTATAAAAAAAATTATTTTTATTAGTTTATTGAAATGTATCTAAACATAAAATAAAATTACCCTTCCAAAAAAAAAAATGAATTAAAATTGTTTTCCAACAAATGGAAGGGATGATTTATTTAAAAAAAAAATTTCAAAAATACTAATTCTTAGTCAACTGCTATAGACATACGAATTTATATAAAAAAATTATATAAAAAAAACTTTAAGGAGTACTAAAAAAAAACTATTTATGTATACTACGATAAAAATTCAAATATTCTGGTCTGAAATAGGCTTTTGATGGTATTGAAATGTAAGCGCAAAAAGGGATGGAGAAAAAATTATTTTATATGAGAAAGGGACGGAGAAAAAATAATTTACGCTGAGACAGAGAAAAAATTTGATGTTGAATTTATTATAATAACTCTAAAGAAAAAAAAAATTAAAAGTTTTTTTATTATTTTTTTTTTGATTATTTTGGGAAAAGGTGGACTGTATTTTCAGTAATATTTACTTAGATTAAATTAATTAAATTAAATTATTTGCCTTATTTAAATTGTTAGTATGTCTACTTTAGTGCTGCCGTGTTTTTTTTTTAATTATTACAAATAAACAATCAGTAATAGTAAAGATGAGGATTTAGATTAGATTTTTACATTCAAATCTTATTATTGGTTGAGACTGGAATAAGCAGAATAATAAAAAGAAAAATAAAGATGTTCAATAATTTAACAAATAGATAAATGAAAGGTAGTTAAACGAATCTAGTTTTATTTATTTAAAAAAAGTATTAATAATATTATAATTTTTTCTATTTTATTTTGTATTTTTTCTTATCCAATATGACGGGGTGTAAAACATTTTTCTAAAATCTGTATTATGTATTAAAATATTTCTTTATATAAAGAAATTACGTTTGTGTAAAAAAAATACAATTATCACCATTCCTTCTCACACTCTCTCAAATCCAACATATTATTATTATTAACATATTATTTTGTAGAATTTTTTTTTTTTAAATATATTTAATATTTTTTTGTTATGCGAGTATAAATCTTTTTTTTTATTTTATAGCCTTTTAGATTGTTCTTATATTATACATGAATTATACGTTTTTTACATGCATGTATAAAAACTATGCTAAGTATATTACACCCTTCGCGTTATACTCCTTCACTTCTCTTTTACTTTTCCTTCTTTTACTTCCGCATGTTTCTCCTATGTTCGTATGTATTAGATATATATAATATTTGCAGATGTTTTGATTTTTTTTTTGACTTTTTTTTGTTATCTTTTTGTTGCTTCGGTATACTTAAAAGTGTTATTTAAAACGAAGATATTGTCTATGTTCTTCTTCTGTATATGCCTTTTTAAATAAAAAAAAAAGGTTAAGGAAACTACTTTTTGTGACACATAGATGAGTAATAATTTCGTGTTGATTAATCCAAAAAATTTTTTAGATTTTTGATTTAAATATTTTTGTTAAAATTTTTATTTTTTTGTAGTTTGCAAACTTTGAAGTATTTTGTTATTTTAGAAAATTTCTCATCTCTTATGCTGTTTATCTTGATCCCTTAACGATGTTTCGTAGTCCTTTACAAAACTTAGAGGGAAAAAGATTTGCTTATAGACTGACTTAGTATGTACTAAATTTTTGTTGTCATGATTTTCTTTTCCTAATTACAATCTTTTTTATTGCGTTATTCGCTCTTTTTGTTGTTCTGCGTATGATTTTTGAATGCCTGCTCGTACATATAAATATATACATATCCTCTTACTAAACTAAGGTAACTCGGAAATTTTCAGAAAGAAAGAAAAAAAAGTAAGGGAAGTGAGAAAAAATTAGAAAACCCAAAGGGTCTTAATAGGCTCTTTATTTTTTATTTGTAAGTTATATATTTTTTTTTACTGCATAAGAAAAAAAATTTACATTATTTATTGCACAGAAAAGGCATTGCTTCGAGAGAGCATAAGGGTGGGGGGCAACACATGTATTCATTTTTATTATCTCTCATATTTTTTATTTTTATCAATTGATCGATTCTATTCCCATAAAAAAAATTATTACCGCATCATATTGTAACACGTAGAGAAGAAAAAAAATCCTTGCGCGAAAAGATTTTAATTAAACTAGTTTCGTCCATTTTACCCATCATTAATATATTTAGATGAATTTTATTATTTTTATATAAATAGGGGGGGGGGGGGGGTAAATACCTCCCCCTCTGGGAATATAGTTATAAACTAGTCGTTTTCATTTTCAAAATCATTCCCGTTATTATTTAATTATTAATATAGTAATTATTCTAATTTAGAGTAATTATAAGTAGGAGTAATTATAAGTTATTATTAAGTAATTATTCTCAGTAAAAAGGTAAAATTATGATTTGAATATAATCTGCCCCGTATCCTTGGCTTAACCATTGAAGGAAAAAAATTTATATTTTTTATATATTTCTTACATAATATTTCACCCTTGAGAAGAAAAGAAAAATATTTAATGAAGAAAAAATTTTCTTATGGTTTTTTATTCTATTTCTTCTTCTCTTTCCTTATAAAAATCGTATAATTGTTTTGTATTTTAAATTAAAGATCTTCTAATTCTATTTCTTTCTAATATATATATATATAAAGAGAAGAAAAAGAAAAAAAATTAATGCTTCTTAATGCTTATTAAAATTTAATGCTTATTAAAAAAATTTAATGCTTATTCAAAGAGAAAAAAAATATTTAGTTACATGTATATAGAAATTATAAGAGAAATCAAAGGTATAAATATCAAATTAGTGATCTTATATATCAGCAGTTTTTATTCTAAGGAATTATTCATAATTTGTATCTTATATATTACTTTTTATCTTCCATAAGATAAATAAGTCTAGACGATACAAAAATTCTTTATCAAATTTTATATTTGATATTTGATATTATATTTATGCATGTAATTATTTGATACCTGCCAGATTAATATACATTGTTCAAATTCTTATACTGCTTTTTATTTACAACTGCTTTTTTAGCAGTTAATTTTTTCTTAGTATTGATAGTTTCATATTTATCCCTTAATATTCTAAATGATTTATACTAATTTTTATTTATGCGTAAGAAAAAAACTATATTTCTTATCTTAATTCATAGTATATAATGATAATTTCATATTTATTCCTAATATTATAAATGTTAATTTCATTATTTTATTGTATACGAAAAGGTTTGATCTTTTTTATCGTAATTTATAATAATCCTATATTTTTCTTTAAATTCTTCTCTAGTCTACATGATTTTGTAACTCAAGAAAAAATTATTAAAAAAAAAAAATGCATTCAGTGTTATATTTTTATTATTTATAGCGCCCTTTATTTATTTTGTATTAATGTTATATTTATTATTTATATTGGTGCTTTTGTCAGAGAAAAAAAAAAATGATAAATTTAATTTTAAAAAAAATTCTTTTTGAGGAAAAAACCTGCTCTGTTATTAAAGTTTATAATATACTAGCAAAAGTTGGAGGGGGGGCTCCGCCCCGCCTGTATTGCATTTAATTTTTTTTCTGTTGCTTAAGAAAATCATGTTTCACTGCACATTTATAATTTTGCAAACACATTAAGAGTTTTTAGAAGAGCCTAGTTCTGTCCCCAGTAAAGTTAAAATTATTAATTAAAAAAAAATATTTGAAAAGGTATTGGAGAGACTATATTTCTAATCCCGAAGATAAATTATTTCTTATGAAATCCAACAGAATCTAGCATTTTAGTATAAGTATCTCGTGTACTATTTTGGTATTCTATAGACTTAGAGACTTCAAGACCTATTATGAATCATGTTAGCCGGCTAGTGATTTCATAATTTAAACTTCGTGTTATTAACTGAATATGCAATTTTTTCGGTATTTTTTGATCTAGAGAATTTAAGGCCTCATAATAAAAATTTATCAAATAATTTTCAGAGGGGCCTCTTTATAGTCTTAATAGTTTGTAGCGTAAACAATATAAATTGCAAATAATACAGTCATTTTTAAATAAAAAATCGTACATTTGATTCCTGGATATGCAAAATCTAGTTTTTCAGAGGGCCCAATTATTCGTTAATGATAATCTCGATAAACTAAATGTAAAAAAATTAATTTATGATACAACAATCATGTTTTTGTTTTCTGAATAGTAAAGAATCTATAAAATTTCTTGAATTTTTCTTGCAAAATCAAAAAAATGTTCAGACTCTAAAAAAATTTTACACATTTTTAAAGAAGCGTCCGTTTTTTATGCAAATTTATCTGAATACGTATAGAATAGTGCCGAATCGAGTAATACCAATTTCGACAGTAAAATTTTATCATATTTAGAAGTTATTTCACTTTTTAAGCAAATTTTCAAAAAATTTTATTTTTTCCAAAAATAGTAAAAATTGAATATCTCCAAAAGTACGGTAACTGAGTTTCAAAACTATGGCCTATGTCACCCGCTGACTTTTTTTCTATATTTTGATACTTCATTTTGTCACTGATTCGACCCCGATGATGAAACACATACACAAACAGACCCACAAATAGATGATTATAAATACCACAAAAAGTAAAAAAATTTTAAAAAATTTTCCAATCAGCTTCAAAAATATTTTATAAAAATTTAAAGATACTTCTGTTTTGAATAAAAATTTAGGAGAATACGCAAGAGTTGGTGCCAAATCGAATACTACAAAGTGTGACAGTAAAGTTTTTCGATTGTCTCAAGATATTTTATTTTTTGTTAAAAATTTTAAAAAATTTTATCAAGTTCAAAAACACTAAAAATTGAATATCTCTAAAAGTAAGATAGCTGAATCGCAAAACTATGGCCTATGTCACTCGCGGACATTTTTTCTTTAATTTGACACCGGTTTTATATAATTTCGTTCACTGGTTTGGCCCTGATGATAATACATACACACATACACTCACACAGACACACAAATAAATTTTCAAATATATATAGTAGTAAGATAAGATAAGATAAGATAAGATATTGTGTTTTTTTACAAATTGATGTATACGATTATTATTATTATAATCGATTATTACTTTCAAGGGTATTTTTCCGAACTTTAATTTTGGTTTAGTTTTGAGGATGAGAATAATAAAATTTAAAGTATTTCCCTATAGTGTAAAATCTATTGCATTCTGTTCTTGTATAACAGTAATTGAAATCCAAAAAAAATTTTTTAAAGGTTGTTGTGCCTATCTGGGAAAGTACAATGTTTTTTGGGTTAATTAAGTATGAATTTATTCTATACCATTTCGCAGTTCTAAAAATGTGCGTTAAGGATTTTCCGTTTGTCTTAGTTTTTTGGACAATGTCTTTTAAAGTCAACGTAAGATTGAAAATTTCTTAATAGACATACTTATGGAATAAGGTGTTATACGGTATTTTCAGAATTGAAAAAGTATCTAACATGTTCCTTACCATTTCGCAGTTCTAAAAATATCATTTTAAACTTGAATATTCCGTTTGGTTCCCTAACAAATTGATGGTAAGTTTATAAAAAGTTCGTTGTAGCACAACTCTGTTGTTGAACTTAAGTTAACTTAATGTATTAAAGACTTCTGTTATAATTGGTAAAAAGGCGTTATTTTTTATTTTATTTTTGTCTTAAATATATTCAGTACATTTTCGCAGTTTCAAATAAAAGTACCTGGAAATTTGAAATCCTTTAGAATCCTTGGTATTTCTGTTTTTAGATTCCGTCTAATAATCTATTTTTGTTAAAAGCCTGCTCTTGATTTGTACCACGTGTTTAAAACGTATCAATTTGTTATAGAGTTTTTCTATATATTTTTGTAGTCCTAAAAATATAAATTGCCGCTTTGGGAAAACATAAGTTTTCCTAAAATTTTCATTATTATAAGTTAATTATAAAAATCAACATATTGGGGGGGGGGTAAGCCAAGTTTCGTGTTAATACCGATGTTGGGTTGGGGTCGTTAAAAGGTTGTATATATTTATCGGGAAATTAATGCTGCTATTTTGTAATTTTAATATGTCTTTAATTTAAAAAATTTACTTTAATTAAGTAATCATTTTATTACATTGTTTATTATAATTTATTGGATATTTCGATTACCACATATTTTATTAGGAGTATTGTTTTTCTGTTTCAAACAAAACATTGTCGGTAGGATAAAAGTTAAGTCGCGTGCGCGTCTGGTTTTTGCTTTTTCGCTTTTGAATTCCTTCTCCCTTTTTTCTGCGTGGACACTGTACTGTGGTAGTATATTACATAAGATGCTTAAAAAAATTATGATTTCACTTTATTTAATTTTTTTTTTTACTCTTGACCTTTGCTTTAGGAATTCCTTTTGTTTTTTTTCTTGAGTCGTATATATTTTTATCTCTTTCTTACGTACAAAATTATCTGCGAATACTTACGTATTATATTTTTTTTATATCGGCAATAGCACATATGGCAACAGCACATATGGTATTTGCCATTTGGCAACTTCTTAAGGTAGGGTGCTACTTCGCGCGCGCGTGGCGTCAAGCAAAACTGGAAAATTAGTTGACAGGAAAACGGGAAGAGATAATGTAAAAAATTTTTGGGATATAATAAATGAACTAATAAAGTATGTAAAAAAATTTTTTTAAATTATTTTTTATAATTTTTTATGTGTTAAAATTTTATTTGAAGTTCAAGTATTTTCGCCCGAAAATAGCTGCTGGTACCCAAGATAAACAATTTTTGGCAACACCTAGAAAAAAATAAAAAAAAAGAATTATAAAATATATGAGTATGGTTATCGTGTGAACTAAAATTTTTAATTTTTGCCAAAGAAAAAAAAAGTTATAAAGATTTTTTTTTAAATATCTAGAAAAAAAAATCACTTTTTTTTAAAATCTTTATAACTTTTTTTTGAACTTCAAATAAAATTTTAACACATAAAAAATTATAAAAAATAATTTAAAAAAATTTTTTTACATACTTTATTAGTTCATTTATTATATACCAAAAAATTTTTCATTATATCTTCCCGTTCTCCTGTAAACTAATTTGCCAGTTTTGCTTGACGCCGCGCGCGCGCGAAGTAGCATCCTACCTTAAGTCTCTCTTGCAAGTTATTCGTATTCGATCTTATATTATTTGATCTTACATTTTTTTTTTAAACATCTGAAAAATACGAAATCCTACTTGGACTAATCGAACTTGTTATATTAGCGTATGTGTTTGCGTCTTATTTACTAGTGTCAATACATGTAATATTTTTTTTATTTATTTTATAATATTTTTTTTTTACAGGAAAATATTTGCTTTTTTTTTTATTTAGTTTTATTTTGTTTATTAATAAAAATTAAAATTTTTTATTAATTATAAGATTCCTTATTTCCTAGTATTAGTTTAATTTTTTCGGTTTTTCTATTATATTATTCATCTTTTGCTATATATTGGTTAAGTCTTTTACATAGAAAAGATATTCAATCTCTTTAAATAAATTTTGATCTCTCACTATCAAGAAACTATTTTCTGCATTTAAATCTATCCAATTTCGATCTATAAAATTTCGCAAATATTTTTTGTTTTATCTAATTTTGCTCATAGTAATTTTGTCTATAAAATGTTTTAAATTTAAAGAACAGTTGACTCTTTGAAGTTTTCATACATTTTATAGGTTCCGAAATTCGGAGATTTCGTCTTTAGGTCCCCATGGAGGCTTACGCTCCGGTCGTAGATGATTTTCATTATCTACAGGTTTTTCTTTTTTTGCATCTTGAGATTTCCGGTAATTATCGATTTCTTTCCTGTTCAATTTTATTACAAGATCTTTATTTTGTACAGCTTTATGTTGGTTTTGATATTTTTCGACCTCACTTTTATCTAATTTAATTACTAGCTCTTTATCCGTCTTTTGTTTCAATTTGCCCTTTGTAGTTATTTTTAATAGAGGAGTATAATCGTTTTCGCTTAGATATAAATGTATAAAATCTGAATTATTATTATTGTCCTTATGATGTATATAGGTAATTTTTTTAATTTTATTTTTATTTTTATTTGAATCGTACATTTGTACGCATACGTTAATTTTATATTCATTTAAAAAACAATTTGCGCATCTGCGTTCCCCCAAGTATTTTTCTTGTTTAATACATTATTGGCTTCTTTGGGTTCCTTGCATACTTGTATATGTTTACTATATTTTAAATAATTATTTAATTTATGAAAGTTTAAATCATTTTCCATTAATACGAGTAAAATGTGGAATAAATATTCCTTATCATACTTAATATTTAAATCTCTTATAAAAGTTTCTTCAGGTTCAGCGCACACGTCAGTATGTAAATGTCTCACGTGATCGCTGTTAAAATTCGGCACACGACTATTTCCGTCTTTATTATTTATTTCTCTCTCTTTGAGAGGTATTTCTACTACTTTTTTTTAATTTATCTGAGCCGTTGCTTGGGCATATATTTTTGTATGTCCTCAAGTCGGCTTTTTTATATTTTTTAATTTTATTATTTTCATAATTATTTATTATTTTATCTTCAAATTTAAGATTAAATTCTCCTTTAAAATTTTCTTTATTATTATTTTTTAGAGTACTATTATAAAATATTTTCTTGATTATACTTTGTGGGCTTATATTTTTACTTTTGTTATTTAAACTTACATCCTCTATAATATTAATTTTGGGCTTTTCTAACTTCTGCAGTTCCTGTTGAAAGAACATTGCAGGAGGTGTTTTGTTTTCTTTATTAATGGAATTTATGCTCTCTAAAATTTCCATTTTTGAGTTTTCTTGATTTTGCATTTTTAATTCCAGTAATTGTCTAGGTGGTCGGTATGTAATTTTCGGTCGGATTTTTTCTGGTCTACCCACAGGTCTTTCTAATGGTAGGGCTTCGTTTAATACATTTTCAACAAGCTCACGTTTCGCTATTGTTCTTGGTTGTATTAATCTTTTGGTTCTGGTAACAATTGTTTTCTTTTTCTTCATAATTCTGGCTTTTTTTGGAATTACGTAATCTGAGTCAGAACCAGATTCTTGGGTAAATTTAACTTTTTTCTTATTAGTTGCTTTCTTTCTACCTTTGCAATTTTAAACAAACGTGTATAATTTTTTGAATCGGACTCTAAAATATTATTGAAAACACCTTTATTTGACATTTCAAAGAGTTTAACTTTTAGTTGGTCTGGATATGCTTGACTTTTCCCTGTTAGAGAATTTTTTTTGAATGAGTTCGTTGCTAAATTATCTTTTCCTAGTCTATGTGAAATTTCGAATTCCATTTCCGAGTCTCAATACTCTTCTTCCTGCTCTTGTCTGATTCCTTAGTTTAAGAGATTCACAATCGGAGCTTCTAACTCGATAACTTGGTTTGAAATATTTATGCATCTCACATATGCTTGTCCGTTTATATTTGTCGTGAGTGCATTTCAAATAATTAAATTTGGATCTAAATCTAAATGGGGTAAATATCCCTCTCTTATATCTAAATTTTTTACGCATAAGTATATGTTCTCGCAAGAGTTGGGTTGAATTATAAATTTCTCTCTTTGTAAAAATGGTAAAATGAATTCACCAAAATGTAGTCGCATTCTACCTAGATCGATTTTCCCTTCATATCTCTGTAAGTTATCTAGACCTAATATCGCATCTGCTCCGAATGAAAAATTATCGTTAATAACGTGAAATAGGCAGGGTAAATTATTTATCTGTAACATAACAGATCCCTTTGTAATGACTTCTTTTTGTGTAATTCCTAAGATTTTTACTTGAACTCGTGTATTAGCATATTCTGAATATCGCAGTATTAACATAAAAATTGGTCTGCCACTATTTTTGAGTATGCTCTTTCAGAATCTGCCAAAAAAAATTCGAAAAATTAATTTTTTCATGCAGATTTCCAAGAAATAAAAAAAAATGACGTTTTTTTAAAGACTATTTTTAAAAAACATGAGGTTTCGACCTGAAAAACTTTTCGTAGATTATTGCAATAATAAAAAAGAGTGCAATTTTCGTTCAATCTTTTCGCCTTTAACTTGCAGAAATAAAAATTTTACCGTTTTCGGGCAAAAATTTTGTCCCAAAAAAGTGCATTTTTTCAAAAAATGATAGTTACTCTCGTCAATATACGGGTTTGGTTTTATTTTCACTAGGCCTCTCAAGATTCAGTTTAGTAGGGTTTTTTGGGTCGCTGATCACGAATATTGAGGTATTTTTTTATAAAAAATCGGGGTTTCACCCTTAAATCAGCAAAAACTACCCCTAAAATGGGGTATTTTTGATACATTTTCTCTAGCTGTTCTCAAATTTCATCTAATAGGGTTTTTGGGATGGCTGATTTCGAATTTTGGGGTCCTTTAATTGAGAAATCGGGGGTTCACCCTTAAATTAGCAAAAACTACCCCCAAAAAGGGGTATTTTTGCTACTTTTGATCTGGCTCTTATCAGATTTGGTCTAGAGGGGTTTTTTGTGTCGCTGATCACGAATATTGAGATAATTTTTATAAAAAATCAGGCTTCACACTTCAATATGCAAAAATTAATCCTAACAAGAAGTATTTTTTATACATTTAGTCTGGCTCTTACCATATTTTATTATCACTAGGCCTCTCAAGATTCAGTTTGCTAGGGTTTTTTGGGCAGCTGATCACGAATATAGAAGTATTTTTTATAAAAAATCGGGGTTTCACCCTTAAATTAGCAAAAACTACCCCTAAAAAGGGATATTTTTGCTACATTTTCTCTGGCTGTCATCAAATTTCATCTAGTAGAGTTTTATGGATCGCTGATCACAAATTTTGGGGTACTTTATTTGAGAAGTCAGGCGTTTACCCTTAAATTAGCAAAAACTACCCCAAAAAAGAGGTATTTTTGCTAATTTTGCTCTGGCCCTTATCAGATTTGGTCTAGAGGGGTTTTTTGGGTCGCTGATCACGAATGTTGAGATAATTTTTATAAAAAATCGAGCTTTACCCTTGAATAATCAAAAACTACCCCTAAAAGGGGTATTTTTGCAACATTTTCTCTGGCTGTCATCAAATTTCATCTAGTAGGGTTTTTTGGATCGCTGATCACAAATTTTGGGGTACTTTATATGAGAAGTCGGGCGTTCACCCTTAAATTAGCAAAAACTACCCCCAAAAAGGGGTATTTTTGCTACTTTTGCTCTGGCTCTTATCAGATTTGATCCAGAGGGGTTTTTTTGGGTTGCTGATCACGAATATTGAGATAATTTTAAATTTGCACGTTGTACAATATCTATTTGTTCTAACACCGCCTTTTTTTTTAATACACATTTAGGGATAATTTTTGCTGATTACGTCTAGACAGATTTATTAGAAATAAAATAATATGATATTATAATTAAAAATGCTTCATCAGCACCATCATTCCGAGAAACCGCACGTGCAAGAAAGTGCATAATAAGACCTCACACGAAGTACTGAAGGTGGGAATAAAGCTACCCCTATCATGCGCTTTGACAGACTAATTACCAATGATCGGAGACACTGTTACTAAGGACACTAAATTTTCCGCGTTAAGCCAATTACGCGCATCGATCCCCTCCTCTATTCCCTCAAGCATAAGCTTATAAAAGCTCTCGCACAAGCTCCTGACGGGCAGAGAGAGGGAGAGCAGAGAGAACTTGGGACCATGTAGTCCCTTAGAGAGAACGAACTGAAATACAGAACTGACTGAACTAACTAACTTGTACTCAGGTTGTCTCTCTACCGCTATTAAGAGATCTAAGCACGGCCAGCCATTTTATAAGTCAATAAATCAGCATCTTAATAACAAAAAGGACTGAGTTATTTTAATTCCTGTCACCAGTAAATAAGTTTAGCCAACAGGCTAAACCCGAATAAGAACATCCTCATTTATCTGTTTTTATTCACATCCAAACACAACAAATTGGACGCTCCGGTGGGATATTCGGAGGTGTCAGGAATATAGAAGCAGCAAAAAAAATTGGAAATTTTTTTTTCGAGCTGCAAGGAGATTTCAACTTTAAACAATTTTTTCACAAACGATATCAAGAGGAACTACAAAAATCAATAAGAAGAATAATCACCGCATACCTTGAGGCGCCCAACCAAGGATTATACCTTACTACAGGAAATAAATCTACAAGGATCAAAAGAGGAACAGGATTCGAAATCAACAACATTGGATTTCAGTCAACAGGACAAAGTGGTATCCAGAGATCGAGAGAGCCAAGCAGTACTCGAATCATCCCAACCTTTGGAAAATGTCAGAAAACTGGATTTTCATCGTTGCGGTACTGTGAGTACATTTTAGTTAATTTTTTATATAAACATTCGAGACAATATACCTTTCGACGTAAATTTTGTAAATTATAAGATTTTACAATCTATACATTTATATATTGAGTTACAAAATACTTCATAACATATATACATAAAACACTTCATTTAAAAAATACACAAAATAATTTTAATCGTACTTATTTAAATTTATTAAACCTAGCATTACGCGACCGGCGGGTGGCAATTTGTTTTTTTTAATAATTCAAGATAATTTTTTTTCTACACGGTTCTTTTTATTTTTTTTTAATAAATAAAATATTAATATATTTGCATACAGCCCCTTAAAAGTCGACAACACGCAAACAACGTAGATTTTGTGCAAAGAGAGCTTAATTTTTGAAAAATTTACGCGCACGCGCAAAAAGCGTTAGCTTTAAACGAATTCACAGTTAGCGAAATATATATAGGGCACTCTATAAAAGCTAAATGTTATATTTTATTTTTCAATTGAGTTTAAAACGAATTATATTACATATTTTTTTTTTGTGTGGAAATATACGTTAAAAAATATTAATTATCAGCGTTAAAAACACAATTTAAGCATAAAAAATATATATATCATAACAAAATATATTTTTTTTGATAAAAATTTTTTTTGCACAATAGTTAGATTAATAACTTTTATAATTTTATCATAAATAATTAACAAATGGGAAGTTTAAAAACTTTAATTGACAATCGTATTATTTTATTTTTATTATTAAATCCAATATTTTAAATATATTTTAATAATAAACCTATAGACAAAATAAGGCGATTACCCGCTGAAAATACATAAGTAAATATACGGAGAGAACCACGCGAACGTAGAGTTATGTATACCCAAGGATCGGGAATCCCATATGGAAACATACCGCTAAATGCAGCCCTGTCAACAATCCCAAATTATGATGGCCGTCCAGAAACCTTAAGCGCATTTGCGAAAGTTATACGGGATATTTTAACTACTTACGGACCAAACAGCGAAAAGTGGATCTTAAACACGATTTCCACAAAACTAAAGGGACGAGCCCAACTAGCTTATGGAGGTACGGCTCCAGGATATGACTCTATTGAACAGTTATTGCAAGATCTTAAATTAACGTTCGGAGGTGTACAAGATGCAGATACTATCAGGATAGAACTTAGAAGGGTTGAACAAGAGGAAAATGAACCCGTAGCCGACTATGCACTACGAGTTCAAACGTTAGAACAAAGACTTTTGTCCCTATACGACTCTTCGGTTAGTATGAGACAAGGGGAAAAAGAATACCAAAAAACAAGAACAAAACAAGAATCGTTAGAATGTTTTCTATACGGATTAAGGGACCCACCGGAATATAGGGTATCGGCTAAAAAACCGACCACACTGAGGGAAGCCGCAAATATTGCAGTGAATTTGGAAGGCAGGAGTAAGGTACTCCAAAGACATGAAAATTGTGCTGCAAAACCTAATAAAAATATTGCAACTCTACACACTGTTGATCCACAAACGAGAAATAATAATTTTGATTCAGATTCGAATAATTTTCAAAACACCGATTTAGGAAATCTTTGGGCTCTTTTAGCCTCGGCGACGGCAAACGTTAAGACCGCAACGGCAGCAAAAATAGAATGCGTTTTCTGCAAAGGGAGTCATCAAGTTCAAAATTGTCAAAAACTATTTAAAGCAATCGAATCAGGAGACATTCCAACGGAAGAAAAAATGCAAGAAATGAAAAATCAAGAACAAGTCAAAATTATCGACCTTACCCATACCCATTTTGGTCAAGTTATCAAAACAACACGAACCAAGGATATATGGGGCCACGAAATAATTATAATCCGCAAAATCGTTTTTCAGGTTTCAATTATAATAGAAATTTTAATAACCAAGTAAATTTTAATGGTAGATTCGGAAATTTTGGTGGGCAAAGAAATAATAATTTTCGAGGTAATAATTTTACAAATAATAGGAACCCCGATTTCAACAGACAAAATTTTAATCTTTTTAATAATCAAAATCAAAACTTAAGATCAAATCAAAACGGTTTCCGCGAAAGAAACACAAATAATTTTAATCGAAATAACAATAATAATTTTCAAAGCAGTGAAAATAGACCAAATTATAATAACAGCGACAATTTTAACAGAAATAGCATGCTGCGTAGTAACAATAATGGTAATTTTACAAATGCAAATAATTTTCCGAGAGAAAATCAGCCAAGGTACAACAATACTAATCAAGAAAGAAATATAAACAACGGAAATCGAAATAATAATACCAATATGAGAAGTGAAAATTCTAATGATCAGCAGAATTTAAACTTGTATGCCGCTCGACGCTGAGTGGTGTCGAGCTAAACATTTTTCAAAACATCCCTACAACGGCAAAAGTTATGTTCGAAAGCGCAAAGAAAATCCCACCTGTAGTTGGATTAAATAGTGAAAAACTTATTGGTGGAAAAGGGACCTTTTTTATTGATAGTGGAGCTGGTAATAGCTTAGTAAAAGAATCTGCTCTGCGATATTCAGAATATGTTAATACGCGAGTTCAAGTAAAAATCTTAGGAATTACACAAAAATAAGTTCTTACAAAGGGATCTGTTATGTTAAATATAAATAATTTACCCTGCCTATTTCACGTTATTGACGATAATTTTTCATTCGGAGCAGATGCGATATTAGGTCTAGATAACTTACAGAGATATGAAGGGAAAATCGATCTGGGTAAAATGCGACTACATTTGGTGAATTTATTTTACCATTTTTACAAAGAGAGAAATTTTTAATTCAACCCAACTCTTGCGAGAACATATACTTATGCGTAAAAAATTTAGATATAAGAGAGGGATATTTACCACATTTAGATTTAGATCCAAATTTAATTATCGAAAATGCACTCGCGACAAATATAAACGGACAAGCATATGTGAGATGCATAAATATTTCAAACGAAGTTATCGAGTTAGAAGCTCCGATTGTCAATCTCTTAAACTACGAAATCAGACAAGAGCCGGAAGAAGAGTATTGGGACTCGGAAATGGAATTTGAAATTTTACATAGACCAGAAAAAGATAATTTAGCAACGGGCTTACTCTCAAAAAATTCTCTAACAGGGAAAAGTCAAGCATATCCAGACCAACTAAAAGTTAAACCCTTTGAAATGTCAAATAAAGATGTATTCAATAATATTTTAGAGTCCGATTCAAAAAATTATACACGTTTGTTTAAAATCGCAAAGATAGAAAGAAAGCTAACTAATAAGAAAAATTTTAAATTTACGCAAGAATCTGGTTCTGACTCAGATTACGTAATTCCAAAAAAAGCCAGAATTACGAAGAAAAAGAAAATAATTGTTACGAGAAGCAAAAGAACAATAACAAAATGTAAGCTTGTTGAAAATGTATTAAATGAAGCCCTACCATTAAAAAGACCTGTGGGTAGACCAGAAAAAATCCGACCCGAAATTCCATACCGACTACCTAGACAATTATTAGAATTAAAAATGCAAAAGCAAGAAAACTCAAAAATGGAAATTTTAAAGAGCATAAATTCCATTAATAAAGAAAACAAAACACCTCCTGCAATGTTCTTTCAACAAGAACTGCAGAAGTTAGAAAAGCCCAAAATTAATATTATAGAGGATGTGTTACGATATTTTAAGTTATAACTTTTATTTATTTAATAATTTAATTAATTTAATATATTTATAATAAAAATAGTTGATTTTATTTGATTTTATAAATGATTTGACTATAGACTTTATTAATTGTATACCTGAAATACTCACGCGTACTGTTAATATATATATGTATATTTTATATGTATTTATATTCTATGTTCGTAACTTTTACCTGAATTTGCCTACTTTTGTACTTGTAGCTAAGAAAGCTACTCGTACCCGGGAAGGCGTGTTTTTAATTATTGAATCAGCAAATATATTGTTATTGGATATTTGAAATGAGATTTATAGGTTTGGATAGATCAGATGTAGAAATAAAAACACTGTTAATTTAAATACCAAAAAACCCGAAAGACGAATATTATTTATTGATAAACACAAATATAAAAACTTAATAAACTAATTACAATTATTACGAAAACTATGATATAAGTATATTTCAAGCTCATATTACTAACCGTGAATTTATTAATTAAACTTTATATAGTTAATATAAAATTGTAGGTTTTATAACTTTGTTGCTAATTTGTTTAAACAAATATAATAACTTTTACTAATTTCAAACGACAAGAGAATACGTTCAACTAATAAGTTTCTGACACGAGAGTACGTTCTACTACTTAATTTCTGACACGAGAGAGGACGAGATGACCAAAACTACTAGTATTTATACTGATTGACTATTGACGTGTAATTAGCCAAATTAGCTAAGAGGGGTAAGCCAACTGTCGAAATTTCTTGTAGCGTCTCTTTGCTTCCTTTGCTAATAATTACTTCTGTGAAGTCCTCAATATTCAATTTAGTAACTTTGATTAGCATAGTAATTGCTTATGCCGTTACTGACTTTCTAATATTTTTATAAAAATTCCTTAATATAAAAGTTTCCTAATATAAAATTTCCTTAATATAAAAATTTCGTTAATATAAAAATTTCGTGTCAGCTGACTTTTATCTCATCATAACACCCTCGCTCCTCTAAAAAAAACTCGAATAGAGTTTTTCCGCAAAAAAAATAAATTGTTATATACCAACAATTATTTTGTTCATTTTTATTTTGTAGTTTTTAGGTCAAAACTCGTTTCTCTCAATTTACTATTAATAATATTTAAGGATTTAAACAAAAAAATTTTCTTTAACGAATATCGAACTTAGATCTTGCATTATACTTGTTAGCTGAGATTTTATACAATCCAATCTTAAATTTTAATTTAACAATCTTTCTTAATAACTAAAACATTATTTTAAAAATTTAACAACAAAAGACTTTTAATTTTGAGTAAAATTCTCCTAATTTTACCTTATCCTATATCCCTTCTCCTTATAAAAAAAATGCTGAAGGCATTTTTTAAATAAAAAAATAAAAATTTTATTATTATTTTTATTTTTATTTTTTTTTTTTTTTTGAAGGTTTTACTTATTAATTTCTTATTACTGGCTTACAATATAGTTTACAATAACAAACTTTTAATTAAACTAAAAAAAAAATTTTCAAATTTTACAGAACGCGAATTTAAAATTTTTCCCGCTTATATACTATAGTGCGTAACTTTTTACTACTACTACCGTAACATGTATATGTGCCGCTAGAGTACTATACTATAGCAACCTGTTGTTTGTTTATGTTCACCTCGTGGTGCATATTGTCGACTGCTGCTTTCGTTTTTTATATTTTTCCTTCTGTACAGTGATTTGTTATTTAACATTTATAACAGAAAATTTATTTATTTTTTTTTATTAGTGAATTAATGATTTAGTGATTTTATCGTTTATTGCTGCTTTTTCTATCATTAACAATATGAATCAAGTTAATTTACAAGTAAGTAAAAAGTTTTTATTTTTCTTTTAAGAAGGTTATGTTATTTTCATATATTTTATTCTGAATATTTATTTTTAACAACAAAAAAAAAATTTTGACTATTATTTTACGTAAAATGCAGCTTCCTTTTCTTATAATTCTTGACAAAATTTAAAAGAAAATTTGAAAATATCTAACTCTCCTTCTATTATTGGCTTTTATACTAATTAGAGTAGCCCTTATTTTGATTGTATTAACATGAATTTTCATTTTAGGATTTAAATATAATTAGCTTTATGTGTCTATTGTATGTAAATGTTGAAAGTAAAATTAAAAAAAAATTTTTTTTTTATTGTATACCAAATGCGTTTATCGCCGTGTAAACGCATATGCGTTTAGAGGTCCCTAAACGCATTTCGATTCTTTCTATATATTATAATTTTAACCTTGGGCTTTTATTTAATTGAAACTATTGACTTTAATTTTGCCTTTTTACTTTAAACATTTACATTAACAATCATTATTTATTAACTTTATTATTAACAATTTAATTTAATTACAAAAAACTTTATATTTTAACTTTTGTTTTTCTATCTTAGTACTATTTTTATAAGTCCTATGTGTTAAATGCTTTTACTATTCGTTAACTCGAATGCGTTTATCGTCTCTTAAACGCAAAAGCGTTTACTGTCTTGTAAACGCATTTAACAGAAGTTTTTACAATTGTTCAAAATAATTATTTTACTTTAATTTTTTTACAAATTAGTTTACTTTATTATTATTTTTAGGGATTTAGTACCTTATTTTCGAAAGATAAGGTTTGCCGGCTGCCTGGATTGACTTTGGCTGATCTTCCTTCTTTCTTTATTCGTGAAACCGTCAAACTGCAGCACGAGTCATGCATCTTAGTGAGTTTTTGTTTCTTTTCTTTCCCTTAAACAACTTTTAATCATTTTATCTTTATAATTAAATTTTATACCTAAATTTTCATTTTTCATTTCAGTTTCCAGATGCTCTAACTTCCTTGGCTCCAGATGCCCATTTTAGTACTATGTCACACTACTTAAGTACCGTGCCATCTACCAAGTTTTATGAGGAGAAATTTGTTGACCAGCCAATTAGGTACTGTCGTATTGTTGCTCATGAATTTGTTAAGGATGAGTTTCTGGATCACCTGGAGGAAGCGAATGAATTTTCCGTACCCTGTGAAGATGAGGCCCTTTCCTACTGCCAGGCTGATCGAGACCAAAAATTAGCGTCTGGTATCTCTTGGTACACCATACATGACCAATTCGCTCCTTATCGTGAAGTTTATTTGAATTTTGCGGCCGAGAGTTATTTGGCCGATACCTTGCCTGCATTTTTGTCCGGTGTTAATCCTGGTAATTAGAAATTTTTAACAAACTTTTATTTACTTTAAAAAAAAATTTTTGAATTGTTTTATATTATTTTATTAGGAATAAATTCTTCTGCGTGGAGTTTTCATGGAGCAGGCACCTTTTACATGCACCGTACCGAGTCAGGCCAATTTCCATCGGCGCATTTACTACTTGATGGCGACTTCGTTCTTTGGACAATCCTCCCCAAGCCTTCCATAAACAAGTTACTTACTATCTGGCCCACTTTAGGATTAAAAAGTGGCCTTTGCGAAGAGACGGAATGTGTTGATGGTAATCTCTGCCATTTTTGTTCATGCGATAAGGCTTGTTTGCATACACCAAGCTACTACCCCAGTAAGGCTTTTCTTGATTTACATGGGATTTATTATTACGAATTTGTCCAACGAAGAGGCGGGATGGTATTTGTTGGTCCTGGTGTCGGTTATGCCTATTATAGCCCTGGATTTGCCGCAATGGAGTCCCGTTGTCTCTTGCCCTATATTTTGAGCTGTCACAAAACTCAAAATTTTGTTTGTGATTGTCCTGATGGTGTGGGTGGCAGACAGCTTTTAATTGTTAACACACCCGAGTTGACTTTATCTGTAAACTTTCAGGTTACTTGCGATGATGCTAGCTGCTTGACTCCGAATTTTGATTCACCTGCTGCCCTTAAAGCGCATCATATTCAGGTCCATAAGCCTTTCGGTTGTCCTGATTGTTCTGTAAATTGTGCATCAGCAAGTAATTTGAAAGCTCATCAGCTATCTCGTCACGGAAAGGGTGATAAACTTTTCTGTGAACCCTGCGGTCAACCTTATCCACCTAAAGATATGCCTCGACACCTCAAGAGTGCAAATCATTTGTCGGCACTAAAAAATTTCAGTACTAATTCTGCTTCGACCTCTGAAATTGCTGATAGCTCTCCACCTTTACCTCCGGCTGCTTTAAAAAAACGGAAAACTAAAGAAAATTAATTTGCTTTATTTTATTTATTTATTATACATGTATAAAAATTTTGTTAGTTTTAAGTTTTCTTCTTGAATTTCTTTCTTTTTTTATTTCTTTTTTTTGTATCTATAGTTATAAGATAATAAAAGAAATTTCTTTCTATTTTTTTTTTTGATAATTCTTGCATCAAAATTTATTTATTTACCGTTAACCTTTCTTAAAGATTAAGGAATTTCATCTTTGTCAAAAACGATATTTTCCCTTGTGCTACTTTGTCAATTCAAAAAAAAAATTCTATTGTTTTTTTTTACTTTACCCTTCCTAATTTTTTAGTAAAAAAAAAATTTTTTTTTTATTTGCTACTTGATTAGAAAGTTGTTGCAGTAGCTTATTCTCCTAACTTATTTCTACTTTCCGCTCACTTGTGCTCATCTTCTAGTACCGAGAGGTTCTATTGACGACTTCACAAAGTTTTTATTATAAATAAAAAAAAAAATTTTATATAATGGATCAACATTTACAACATCCTGGCCGGCTCATCGAGAAAATTTCAAATCACCAAAAAATGATCCTCGTGGTAAGTAGTTTATCTTACTTTATTTGAATTAAATTGCATTTATTAGACTTCTTCTTTTGCTTAAAAATAAAAATTTTTTTTACTTGAACAAGAATCTCATTTATAAATTTTCTTCTATTGCATTCTTAAAAAAAAAATTTTGTGAAATAGATTTTATTTATTAATTTTCTTCTTTTTCTAAAAAAAAAATGAGTTTTTCTTTTCTTCTCTTACCACGTTGTATTAATTTTACCATTTGTTTTGTTGTTTTAGTGGAACTACGCTCGCATTAGAGCTTTTTACTTTGGGGCGAACCACTTTACATGGGTCCTGAGGCAGGTCCAGGACTACCAGTATCCCGAAGACGATTGGTGGTGGGACTTGGTGAGTTTTAAACCAATTTATTTTATTTTCTTGTTTGTTATTTATTCCATTTGTTAATAATTCCAACTATTGTCTATTTCTAGCTATGGGACCGTGAGATTCGCTGGGAGTTGGGCTTTGGCCGATGGGCGCCGCCAGTTGACATCCCTGATGGTGACATGAATCAAGTTGACTAAATATCTGAACTTGTATCAAATTTTGTATAAAAAAAATTATTTTATTTTATTTATTAATAAAAGATTTTATATATATAAAACTTTGATTTTAATAGTCATTTATCCTATACTAACTTATTTTATCTTACTATTCTATTAGCTATTTATTATATTTGTAAACTCGGAAGCGTTTAACATGCTTCTAAACGCGAAAGCGTTTACTATGCTTGTAAACGCTAATGCTTTTACTATACTTGTAAACGCAACTGCGTTTACTATCCTTGTAAACGCATATGCGTTTACTATGCTTGTAAACGCCTTTCACTTATCTTAACTTTAACTAGTAATGTATAAAATGCTCTTTCATATGTATTAAATTTTTATAATTGCTATATTGTTTATAACATCTATAACAATTTTTGATTTCTTTTGGTGACCATAATACGGCTTTGCAACTAAGACACCCTGGATACCTGTATTTCCAAACCATTCCATGAGTTACTGGATATAATTTCCATTTTAAAATTTCCAAATTCAAAACATTCTTACAAGATTTACATAGATATTTATTTGTACCTCCTACTATATATCCTTTATTATTATTATTTTTAATACAGTAGTAATATTTAGACTTATTTGCTTTTTCTGAGACCGGTATGTCCCAAGCATACCTTTCCAGCAGATCTCTAGTGACCCACTTGGCTTGATCCTTACTTCCCTGTTTGTCCTTGTTTCCTATAATTTCGTCTAATTCTACTACTGCTTCAGATAAAATTGAAAAGAATTGGTTTGGATTTTCATCCTTACATAATAGCAAAGTCATAATTTCCGCTGGCGTTGAAAATAACTCATAGTCCCCTGACACAAGCAGTTTATTTAACTCCTTAAGTAGAGCCTTTTTTGAGATATGACGTAATGCTCTTAATAAATTCTTTAACTTGCAAGGATAATTGATTTTCTTATCCTTATAAATTGTACATAGGCCTGGTACTGCTTCCTTAAACAATTGCAAATCAAAAACTGCCATTTTAATTGGTAAATGATTTTCCTGCAACAATAACATTTTATACATTACTAAATTTTAACTTATAGATTTTAATTCTTAATTCTAAACTTGTCCTCCTAATTCCTTTTCAATTATTACTCGGGTGAGTCTATGCAGGCTACCATGGGATGTTGTTCCAGTGGGTTATACCTTTTATTACCTTGTACTAATTTTATCATTAGAATTGATAAGTTTATCATTGTTAGGCCAAACGTTATTACTAATATTACTTCAAATTTGTGTTCTTCTAGAGTTTCTCGCCATGTTATTTTTCTCATTGGTGGTGCGGTAGGGAAATTTATTCTTTCTGTGGTAGTTAGAAATTTAGCTACGTCTTTTATCAACATATTACCTTTTGGTGTTATCGATTTCGGCTCATAGCTCCCACTTCCCTTGTAAATATGGCTACCTATAGTCATTTCACAAGATGGAGGTAGTTTAACTACTCCAAAACCTGATAATTTTTTCTCTTGACTAAAACCCACGCACTTAATTTTTGCCTTTATTTCCTCCACCAATGCGTACAGCACTCCTCCTTGAACAACTTCCAGTACTGATTCGTGCGCCAAATTTTCTTCCCTGGGACAAGACATAGTGTTGTGTAGCAACAGTTCAGTTTCACAGTTCACATCCAAGCTTATTATTGGTGCTGTTCTTAGATATATATTCTCGGAGCGACATTCAATGTTGTTTCCTTTTTCTTGTTCTGATAGAAAAAAGGTCCTATGTCCTGATTTACCTACACCTAAATAATCATTATTATATAAAGTTCTGGTATAAACAAAGTTAATTCCTATATTTATAAACGAAGGCATTCTATGTAATTTGTAGAGAGAATATTCATCCTTTTGTATAGTCGGTACATTAATCATAAATGCCAAAGTTCTATTGTTTAGTCTGGCTACCTTGAAGTCTATAACATAGTTACACTGATCTACTGGTAGTAACTCTTCTCCAAAAAATCTGTTCAAATGATTTTTTATTCTTACCCAATCGACTCTATTTATAAAATCTCTGGGTGTATCTTTTCTTGCTATGGCTCCCATTGCGGTTGCCAGGTAATCAAATTCTTTGGCTATTCTTAAAGTATCGTCTATAGTATTATTAACTATTTGCATTTCTGCATATGCTTCCCTAAAAATCCTTTGAGCTTCATTAATGAAAAATAGAGCTCTAGAATTTTCCGTAAACTGCATATGTGTTTCGTTGACTAATTTACTGAATTTTTCGTTCTCCTCTGCTGCTACGCCCTTAAGTTCTTCCGTATATTTGAGACTCGACATTATCAGGTTGCTAACGTTACCTTTTATCCCTTTTAAGTAATTTACATAAACTTCGTCAATTAATTTTATATCTACCATTAATTTAATCATTTTTACTTTTAAGTTAATCATTTTTACTTTTCCTACTTCTTCGAAGGTTATACCCGGATTATTTTCGATGGGTATCACCATTGGCCTATTTTTTGACCCACCTACGGCTCCAATTATTAACAACATTCCTAGGAAGAACTGCATGATTCACCTTAAATAATAAAAATAAACTTAGTTTTCCTTTTACTTATTTATTCCTTAACTGTATTTTAATTTTTCTACCCTTTTACCAACACACTTTAATCTACTACTTTATAAAATTCAAACAGAAGAAAGAGAAAAAAGACAAGAAGAAAAATTTTCCGACACCTAAATTTGATAGAATTTAAATGGAAATAATATGCTTTGACTAAAAAAAAATTTAATTTAAATTTCTTCTATCTCTCTCTCTCTCTTGACTTTCTTGTTCTCCTATGGTTAAACCTAATAAAGGGTACATTGGTGTAACATGATTCATTTCGGTTTGAAATGTAGGTGCCGTTGGTTCTATTTCTTCGTTAGTTTCTGTTTCTTGTGTATTTACTTGCTCTCTTCTGTTTTGCACGTCTTGACCTAGATGTATTAAAAGTTGAGTGACCGAATCCCACACTGCTCCCAACAGGTGTAACGATATTCCATAAATATTATATAAGGTAATTGTATGAATAGCTGTATCTGCACAGAACTTTATTAATCTTGCTACCATAATTAAACCTAATATACCTGCTGAGGCAGTTCCAAATGACATAAATTTGCCCCAAAATTGCTCCCACGTTGACTGAATAATTTTTCTTAATGATTCTGCGTCGAAAAGAAACGATGGATTAATTTTTTCTCCTGTAATATTGTGTCCCATCATTCCTCTAGCCACACTGTTTAGTACAGCTGATCTCTCTAAAGGAAATCTCATATATTCCTTAAGGCTTTTTAACTGCTCTGGTGTATAAATTCCTGCTTCTGCTAGATTCTTGGGATCAACATATTTCCAAGATGCTTGGGTTCCCGGCTGTAAGACTTGAGGCTTTTTAGCTTCCGAAATTTCTGGTGCAAATTTGAACCACATCTCCCCTAAAAAAAAACATGCTTGGTACTAAAGAATTACATTCAACAGATGTACCTGTTTTTGTTAAAATATGTGTTCTAGGAGCCATGAAATACTCCTCTTCGTCCTTGTATACTGGAAGCTCTTGATAACACTTTGTAGTTCTTCGATACTTGACAGGTACACTAATACACTGGATGATGTTTACACTCTCCCCCGCTACTAAACCTATATAACCAGGCCCTCCTAGAATCTGATAAGCAAAATTTGCTGGGTCTAGCAAAGCTAGACTTAAAGCATTGGCTATTATTTTCTTTTCTAAGTTGCATTTCTGTAATAAAACGTCATGATACAAATTTTTTAACTGAATTTTATAGTGTTTTTCTACATATAAAAATTTTGAATTCATATATGCCATTAAATCTATATTTTCAGGTGACAGTGACTCCTGGACTTCTAGATATTCCGGATTTTCCATTTCTGCAATAAAAATTCGAGGATCGTCAGTTCTGATAAACTCGTTTGAACATGCTGAAAATTTACTCTTAGCTGTAAAAGCAAACATTATAGAAGATTCTAAAGCAAAAATCGGGTGGTCGGGGTTTCCTGGGTCTAATTTTGTCCACTGGTCCTACATATAATTTAGAATATTTTTCAATACAGCGATCTCTTGGTGCTGCGTTCCAAAAAGCATAACCACCATACAGGTCAATACATTGCTCTGAATTTAATTTACATTTAACTTCTGTGTTCAAAATTACATTATTATTGTCAATATCTACAGTGGCTTCATAATCTTCTATTGTAACTTTTATCCAGCCATCCACTATGACTTCACTCCAAGTGCCATAGGGATCTGAATAATAACCATTCATACAGCTGGCGCCCTTGTCACCTCTATGACCTGCTAACTGAACTGGCATTGATCTCGAATTATTTGGAATTAAGTTTGGTATTAAAATTTGATTTCTGAAATGAAAATTTAGTGTATTATGCATAGTGTCGCACTGTAACCTAGTCACATGCTCTATATAAGATATTTTTCCTCCTTCTACTCCTGAGATTCTAGTTCTTTTATACCAAGCTGCATCACAGTAGGCTACTTCTCTGGTCACTTCTACTTTGCAAAGTTTTACATGTACCTTTGCATAATCATTGAGTTGAACTAACGCTATTTTTGTTTTTTCTACATAAACCTTTGGATTCATTGCTACATGACATTCCCCAATGTCAATTAAAGAAAAGGTTGAGATATTATTGTATTGTTGAGCACAGTCAAATGCTATTATTGACTTTTCACCTCCTCTTGCACTTGAAATTGCAATTGCAACCAATAGTAATGTAAAACTCATCTGAAAACAAAACAAACTTGCTTTAAAAAAAAAATTTTCTATGAACGAATTAAGTGAAAAGCAGTGCTTAATTTACAATTTATTTTTACTTTAGTCATGCGTTTTGTTTTCCCTTAAACGCAATAGCGTTTACTCTCCTGTAAACGCACTCAGGTATTACCTTTCACTTTGAGATGCGTTTACACTGCCTTAAAACGCGAAAGCGTTTACTCTTCTATAAACGCATTTCGGCTTCACCTTTCACTTTGAGATGCGTTTACACTACCTTAAACGCTAAGGCGTTTACTCTTCTATAAACGCATTTCGGCTTTACCTTTCTCTTTGAGATGCGTTTACACTACCTTAAACGCTAAGGCGTTTACTCTTTTGTAAACGCATTTCAGTGTACCCTTTATGCATCTGAGAAGCGTTTACACTACTTTAAACGCAAACGCGTTTTACTCCTCTGTAAACGCCTATCAGTGTAAAAAAAAATTTTATATATATAACTTATGTCCGACGATACTTAAAATTATTTTTCTTTTATTATTATTCTAGTGGAAATTTAGGTTTGATATATGAGTGCTGTAACCTATTTCCATTTACTACACTAAATTTATTTTTACCAGTTTTTATTTTTACATTGCCATTTTTATAATTATTTACTACAGCATATGGCCCTTTATATTGAGCTTTTAATTTTCTTATTTTACCACCTTGCAATAAGAAAACACTTTCGCCAATTTTAAAAATGTGTTCTAATACATTTTGATCATAGCGTTCTTTAGATTTTTCTTTGGCTTTGATAATGTTTTCTTTTGCAATTTTCTGTACCTTATATAATGTTGTTATTAGGTTAGTTAAATAAGCATCTACAGTGCCTTCGTTTTCCATTGGCTCCTTGATTTCAGAAGGTGTTCTTGCTAATCGTCCAAACATTAATTCGAAAGGAGTTGCTTTAGTGGATTCATGCACCATTGAATTGTAGGAAAATGTTGCCAGCTCTACATAGTCATCCCAGTCATCCTCGTTGTCATTTACAAAGACTTTCAAGAATTGACCAAGGGTATGATGCATTCTCTCCACAGGATTTGACCTTGGTATATAAGCACAGGTCCTTATCTGCTTGATTTTGAACTGCTTGGCTACTGCAGCAAACAATTTTGACATAAAGTTTGCCCCTCTGTCTGAAACCACGGTTTGGGGAGCCCCAAGCAATGTTATGTATCTCTTGACAAAAGCATCGGCTACTGTACTGGCTTGTGAATCTGGTAATGGCACTGCAACACTGTATTTGGTCAACGTATCCTGCATAGTAAAAATAACAGTATTTAAATTTTTAGTTGTAGTTAAAGGTCCTACTATATCAATACTCAGTTTTTGCCCTGCTTGCGTAGGAGTATCCGTAATCTGCATTTTATTTTTAACTTTTCGCCTTACCAATTTTTTTAATTGACAGGTTAAACACTGCCTAATATAATCTTGAATTTCATCTCTCATATTTTCCCAGCTGTATTTGGTTCTGAGACGTTTGAAAGTTTTCAAAAATGCACGATGACCAGAAACTAAAGTATCATGAGCTTCTTTAATCAAAGCCTCTCTTTCTGACGGATGCGGTACTTTCACTTCTCCTAAGCAAACTATGATTTTAGTATCTTCATTACCTTGCAGACTTTTCTTTAGTTTTCTAAGTATTTCTAACCACTCGATGAAATTAATCCTGTTTGATTTTGCTATGCTGAATGATTTGATTCCATATTCCTTCAACAGAGTTTTTAAGTTATTAAATAATTTTGTCAAATTTTCACTTACCTCTGTCATGGAAATAGGATCACTTTCTCTAATAGGCAGTAAAATATGATGCCTACTACCTATTTTAATAACTTTTGGTTCACCTACTATTAAACTTAAACTTATTGGTATTTTATTTAAAGCATCAAGCTCTAAAGCGCCAGTACAAACAGGTTTACCGGAAGATGTTACGAAGTAGGCCCAGTTGTCCTTTCGCATGAAAATTTTGTCCCTATTAAAGACAAAATTATCCGCTTTCACCATCTCCCTAAAATTATTTAATTCCGTAGTATTTAAGTCAGCATTTGCAAATGGCAAATTTTCCAATACTTCGGGATTATTTAATTCTTCTCCTACTACTTCAGAATTGAAATCGAAAGTGTTATTTAAAATTTCACTGGTACCTGCTTCTCCTTCCTCTCTGTTTTCACATTTGTTTTCAGCTTGGTTCTCTCTTTCTTTTTCTTGTTTTTCTCTTTTCTTTCTTCTACTAGGCATTAATGCTTCGATTGCTTCTTGATATTTCAAACTTTGTGCCCCTCTTCTAGTCTGCATTCTAGTTCTAAGTGTTAGTAAACGCTTTTTCTTAGGTTGCCGTATTTCTTATTCCTGAAAAGTATAAATACGAGATACTCTTACCGGTACAGCTTCGAAATACAACACTGGATTTCTTGAAAGTGCATCCGCGTTAACATTACTTGCTCCGTCTTTAAAAATGAACTCGTATTCGTAGTCTGCTATTCTTAGTCTCCAACGTGCTACTCGTGAGTTGGGATCTTTCTTTGACTGCATAAAACTTAAAGCTCTATGATCACTTACTAAATAAAATTTCTTACCATATAAATAAGGTCTAAAATATTCCACACCCCATACGACAGCGAGTGCTTCTTGGTCTGTTACTGAGTATTTTTGCTCCGCTTCATTTAAAACTCTTGAAGCATAAGCTACTGGAAAATCTTTACCTATTTCACCTTGAGAAAGTACTGCACCTAAAGCCACTCCGCTTGCATCCGTTGTAAGGACAAATTCGCGGCTAAAATCCGGATATTGCAGAATTGGAGCTTCACATAATTTTCTTTTCAATATTTCAAATGCTTCTTGAGCCTTATCACTCCAAATGAACTCTTGATCCTTTTTAAGCAATGATGTAAGTGGTTTAGCAATTTTGGCAAACTGTGGTATATGTCTCCTGTAATAAGATGTTATTCCTAAAAATTGCTTAACATTTTTAGGGGTAGCTGGTACTGGAAACTTTTCAACTGCTTCAAGCTTCTTTGGATTAGGTTTTACTCCGTCCTTGGAAATGACATGGCCTAAATAAGTTACTTCAGTTTGTAAAAAGAAACATTTTTCTGGCTGCAATTTTAGATTGGCTTCCCTTAGGCGTCTCATTACTTCTTTTATTAACTCTAATAGCTTTTCTAATGTCTAGGCATGTATCAGGAAATCATCAATATACGCTATTACTCCTTCTAGGTCTCTAAATAGCATTTGGATCAGCCGCATGAAACTACTTGGACTATTTTTTGCACCGAAAGGTACTCTAGTGTACTCATATAGTCCATACATGGTTGCAAATGCAGTTTTATGCCTGTCCTTTTTGTGGATTAGGATTTGATGAAAACCAGAACTCAAATATAGAGAGCAAAAGTACTTTGAGCCATTTATACTGTCCAGTAGATCCAATAAATTTGGTAAAGGATATTGGTCGGAGATAGTTTTATCATTTAATCGCCTCAAATCCAAAACTAAACGATGTTTTACTATCCCCTGGCTGTTTGGTTTCTTCGGTACTAACATTATTGGATGGCTATAAGATGAATGTGATGGTGTAATTATACCTTCTGCCAAAAGCTTGTTTAATTGTTCTTTTAACTCTTCTGCTAGAAAAGGAGAAATTCTATACATTCTAGACGTAATTGGTATCTCATCAACAGTAAATATTCTATGCTGAAAAACATTTGTAAAGGACAAAGGTTCTCCTGGTATATGAAAAACGTCTGCATTTTCTTCCAGAATTTTCTCAACAATTTTCGTATCCTCATCATTTAAATGATCTAAATTTGATAATTCTTTAACCTTATCAACTCTTTGTTCAGGCGTTAGTTCCATATACAGGATCCTTTCATTATTATTTAATTCTTTTCTAACTTCATTTATTAAAACCTTGATCTGTTCTAAAAATTGCATATTGTTTGATAGATTATCCATTTCAATAATAGTGTTTAAATTATCAAATGGCTCAATAAATTCATATAACTTACAATGGTTGACCTCATTTATTATATTGTTAATAATTGCCATAGAATCATTTTTATATTTTACCTTTTTAGTAAACAGTGATTCATTTACTAACCCTTCTAGTATATCGAGATGCTCTATACATAATTCCTCTTCTTTCTCATTTTCTCTTTCATTTTTACTTTCACTATCACTTCCTTCCTTACTTTCTGTCCTTCTTGCTCTCCAACTATTTTGGGACTTGCCTTGTTGCCAGTTTTCATGCCTAGAACTATTTTTATTATAAAATTTTAACTGTATTTCATGATATTTTATCTTATTGCTTACTACACTTTTACTTTCAACTGTATTATTTACATTATTTTCTGTATTATTTTTATTCAAAACAGCTTTACTATTATTTACTTGATACCTAGTAAAATAAATTATCCACCACATTACAAAACTTAATAATTTATCTATTATTACAAAATTAATTACAATAAAATTCATACATTTTAAAAGTTCTGCAGTATTGTTATACACATCTGTAGTTTTTTTATCGACCACTACAGGATCCCTGTTTGAAAAATTTTTCAACCAAGGCTTTTTATTTATAACTTCATCTGCAGTTTTCTCTACTACTGCAGGAGCCTCATTTGAAAAATTTTTCATCAAAGGCCTTTTATTTATAATCTCATCTGCAGTTTTCTCCACTACTGCAGGAGCTCTACCTGAAAATTCTTCCAACAAGGGCTTTTCCTTTATAAACTCATCTGCAGTTTTCTCTACTACAGGACCCTTTTTGGAAAAATTTTCTAAACTGGTATTACTATTCAATACCACTTCTGCAGTTTTCTCCGCTACTGCAGGATCCATGTTTGAAAATTCCTCCAACAAAGGCCTTTTATTTATAAACTCATCTGCAGTTTTCCCTACTACAGGAGCCTTATTGGAAAAATTTTCTTTCATGGTTTTACTATTTAATGCCACTTCTGCAGTTTTTTCCGCTACTGCAGGATCCATGTTTGAAAATTCCTCCAACAAAGGCCTTTTATTTATAAACTCATCTGCAGTTTTCCCTACTACAGGAGCCTTATTGGAAAAATTTTCTTTCATGGTTTTACTATTTATTGCCACTTCTGCAGTTTTCTCCGCTACTGCAGGATCCATGTTTGAAAATTCCTCCAACAAAGGCCTTTTATTTATAAACTCATCTGCAGTTTTCCCTACTACAGGAGCCTTATTGGAAAAATTTTCTTTCATGGTTTCATTATTTTGCAATTCGCTAGCTTTACTTAATAATTTATATGCACCTTTTAATGCTACTATAATTTTTTTCTTTAAACTGCTATCCCTACTTACTACTTGCTTAGCATTTTTGAAGCGTTTACTATACTTATAAACGCTAAGGCGTTTACCATGCCTGTAAACGCCAACGCGTTTACCCTCTCTGTAAACGCTTCCAATATAACTTTTATTTTTACTTCTTACGTTAATAACATTTACTTTTAGAGTAGGAGAATTTTTCTTAACCTGTTCTCCCACCTTTTCTACCTGAATTATACAGTCATCCTTGTCTCCTCCAGCCTTTACTTCTTTCGATGTAATTTTTAATACCTCGTTTTTTGACTGGAAAGGGTATTTTTGTCCTTGAAGCAATAAACAGCGTTCGTCAAAATATAATCTTGCTTTGTTGCCATCTAAAAACTTGTTTCCTATCAGCCCTGTTTCATCAATTGGAAAATTATTTTCTACAACATGAAATTTTGTTAAAATTCCGCAAATTTTTATTTCTATACTTCCCAATGACTTGACTGAAGGATCTGAAATTCCAATTAACTTAACTATTTCATTTTTATAAATTTTTACCTTATCTGGCACTGCTTTTTGCTTCAATAAATTCGCGCTGGCTCCTGAATCCAAGAGGTAGTCAAATTCTTTACCTAAACTGGCAGAAGATAAGACGACTGTTGGCGCGTTGCTATTTCGACTTAGATAGATTGTGTGTTCGATGTACTTTGAGCCTCCCGATTCGCGCCCATCGGTTGGCTGCTGCCGTTTCCCTGATTATTTTCCTCTGCCCTTCCTGTATTGGCAGGCCTTGATCTGCAAAAACGAGCTGTGTGTCCTTTTCTCTTACAGTTATGGCATTCCATTTGCTGCCGTTTAACTATCCACTCCGGTTTGTTCGGATTACCAGGATTGGTCCAACAATTCTCCTTGACATGACCATTCTTTGAACAGTGGCTGCACTTTAATTGCCCTCTATTGTCCTTTTCAACAGCCTGTTGTTTTTTACCTTCCACAAATTTTGGCAATTCCGGGCATAAAAGAGTCGTGTGGTCTTGTCTAAGGCATAAAAAACAGTAATTATTATTTGGTGTGGTATGCGTACTTACGACTTTTATTTCTTCTGTTTTCAATGTTTTCGCTTCTTCATACGAGCAAGATTCCCTCTCTACCACTATAGCCTCGTTGAGAGTATCTGCGAATGTAGCATATGGCATTAACCTTGTTCTTATCTCCGTTCTCATACCTTTCAAAAAGAACCTAAGCATGTCTCTGTCTAACATGGCGTCTTCCAATGGTCTCCCCTCCAATACCGCCGCCTTTTTTATTTTTTTTCCCAGCTCTTTTATTTTGTTGGCAAATAATACGACTTTCTCTTTCTCTCCTTGTCGTACCTTCGCTAGATCCCCTCCTAGTTCGTGCGACGTTTTGGGATTTCCAAAGGAGAACTCTACAAAGTCGATGACTTCTTGTATGAAGCGGAAATTGTGTCCAATGGCTGCCTTCGCTGCCTCTCCTTTTAGCCTTAATAAAATGAACGGTGCTACCTCGCTTTCGTTTTCTGGGGGTATCATTCCTTTCGCTCTGCCACACCCGATTACGAAATTTTCCACCTCTTATTGTGAACCGGTGAATTCTGGGATTGTGTTGATTGTATCCTTTATCGAGAATGGCCTTATCTTTGATAACGATGAATTTTGTGAATACGTTGCCCCAGTATATTCATTTGTGTCGTATGTATTTCTTCTGAGACAATTACCATTATGGTAAGTCCCACACCTTCTGCATACCTCTGGCTGCCTTGTTTGTTCTGCCGTATGATACATCGTGGAGTACGGCGTATAATGATTAGCCATTTGTGGAACCGGTCTATAATTTGTACTGCTTGCCAAGCCTGAAAAATTATTATTAATAGTTTGTTGGGCCAACTCTTGTATATGAGCTGTGACGCCCACGGTATGTGCAGCATTTTCTGTTACTTCGGGGTAAAAAATAGGTTTTCTTATACTTTTTACCCCAGAAGTTACTGGAGTTATGACGCTATTGTCGTCTAATAAACAAAGCGTATATTCTGCACACAGCTCCTCTAGGAAGAATTCAGGACCTAAATCAGTATTATATAAATCAATTAAAATTTTTAGCGTGTCCTTATTTCTTAGCGCCTTGTCCAGTACATCTTTATTATCTTTTGGCAAATAATTTTGTATTTCAGCTGCGCTTTCTGTTAGTGCTGCGCTCGCATCAGTTTCCATCAACTTGTAGGCTAAACATTTTAAAATTTCTTTAACAGACGGTTTTTCTCTTGCTTCTGGAAATTTACAATGTTGTTTTAATACATTATATATTCTATTATCAAAGTATACCGATAAAGAAGAATCTTCTGCTTTTACTCCCGTAATAATGTCAATTATTTCGGCTGGGTGTATTTTACTTGCCAACAATTCGCTTAACATAGCCGCCAAAGTAGCGTCTTTTAATATATCAGTTAATACTTGCTTATCAACTCGCCTTTCTAATTGTCTTGTTAACTCTTCCCTTTCTTCTCTTGTTGATGTTGCTTCTTTGTCTCTTGTTTCTTTGTAATGCTTGCTATACCAGTCCAAGACTGCTTCTACTGTTGTGTCATCATTTATTTCCACATGATCCTTTGCATATTTGCATAATATATCGTATACTTTTATAGCGTTTATATCGCCTTCTAGTATTTTCTCACTTAATGCTTTTGTTAGGCTCATTGTATATAATTTTGATAGTATTAGTTAAGAAAGAATAGAAAAAATAGAAATTTTGAAATTGTAGAATTATTTGCTTTTTCACTAATTAAAAACTCCCTAAAACGAGCCCCCAATTTTGTTACGAAATTTTAAGTTATAACTTTTATTTATTTAATAATTTAATTAATTTAATATATTTATAATAAAAATAGTTGATTTTATTTGATTTTATAAATGATTTGACTATAGACTTTATTAATTGTATACCTGAAATACTCACGCGTACTGTTAATATATATATATGTATATTTTATATGTATTTATATTCTATGTTCGTAACTTTTACCTGAATTTGCCTACTTTTGTACTTGTAGCTAAGAAAGCTACTCGTACCCGGGAAGGCGTGTTTTTAATTATTGAATCAGCAAATATATTGTTATTGAATAGTTGAAATGAGATTTATAGGTTTGGATAGATCAGATGTAGAAATAAAAACACTGTTAATTTAAATACCAAAAAACCCGAAAGACGAATATTATTTATTGATAAACACAAATATAAAAACTTAATAAACTAATTACAATTATTACGAAAACTATGATATAAGTATATTGCAAGCTCATATTACTAACCGTGAATTTATTAATTAAACTTTATATAGTTAATATAAAATTGTAGGTTTTATAACTTTGTTGCTAATTTGTTTAAACAAATATAATAACTTTTACTAATTTCAAACGACAAGAGAATACGTTCAACTAATAAGTTTCTGACACGAGAGTACGTTCTACTACTAAGTTTCTGACACGAGAGAGGACGAGATGACCAAAACTACTAGTATTTATACTCATTGACTATTGACGTGTAATTAGCCAAATTAGCTAAGAGGGGTAAGCTAACTGTCGAAATTTCTTGTAGCGTCTCTTTGCTTCCTTTGCTAATAATTACTTCTGTGAAGTCCTCAATATTCAATTTAGTAACTTTGATTAGCATAGTAATTGCTTATGCCGTTACTGACTTTCTAATATTTTTATAAAAATTCCTTAATATAAAAGTTTCCTAATATAAAATTTCCTTAATATAAAAATTTCGTTAATATAAAAATTTCGTGTCAGCTGACTTTTATCTCATCATAACAGATGTAAGTTTAAATAACAAAAGTAAAAATATAAGCCCACAAGGTATAATCAAAAAAATATTTTATAATAGTAATCTAAAAAATAATAATAAAGAAAATAAAAATATTGAAATAAATAAAATAAATAATATATGCCCAAGCAACGGCTCAAATAAATTAAAAAGAATAGTAGAAATACCTCAAAGAGAGAGAAATAAATAATAAAGACGGAAATAATCGCTTGCCGAATTTTAACAGCGATCACGTGAGATATTTACATACTAACGTGTGCGCTGAACCTGAAGAAACTTTTATAAGAGATTTAAAAATTAAGTATGATAAGGAATATTTATTCCACATTCTACTCGTATTAATGGAAAGTGATTTAAACTTTCATAAATTAAGAAATTATTTAAAATATAGTAAACACTTTATAAAATTTTTTTAATCGAAGTAAATAAATGAATAAATAATTTATCAAGCTACAAAATAATAATATTAAATTTTTCCGCTGCAAACAAACAAATCTCTTTTAACGACCTTAAACTAAATGCAGATATAAAATTTTTACTTATCCCCCGCAACATGGTGGTTATCCGTAATAAACTCATAAGAGAAATTTCAGGGAAACTTAGGCTTTTCCAAGGCAATGAAATATATTTTTAGGGCTGCGAAAATATATAGAAAAACTCTATAACAAATTTAAACGTTCTAATTACTTGATACACTTCAAATAAAAGCAAGCTTTTAATAAAAATAGATTATTAGTAGGAATCTAAAAACAAAAAATTTACAAAAAAAATAAAACGAAAAATATCTGCCTTTTTTTCTAAATAGTTGCACGAGCATATAATATAATATTTTACCTACGCTCCATAACAGGCTTATTCTACAACTAATTTCTTAAACTTAAAATCAATTTTTTTTTAGGACCAAAAAAGAAAATCCGAGTTCAAAATGATATTTTTAGATCTGCGAAATGGTAAAGATTAGGTCAAGTACACTTTTGTTTCAAAAAATACCGTAAAACATCTTATTCCACGAGGAGGTCTTTTAAGAAAATTCAATATTACGATAACTTTAAAACCGATTTTTAGGAAAACTAAAACGGATGGAAAATATCTAATATACATTTTTAGAACTGCGAAATGGTATAGAATAGATTCATTAAGTAATTATCCCAAAAAGTGTGGTATATGCCCAGATAGGCACAACGGTTTTTTTAGTTTTCTTTATGTACAAGAACGAAACGTAAGAGACCTTATGCATTAGGGAAATACTTTAAGATTTATTTTTTTTGTATTGCCATCCTCAAAAATGAAACTAAACTTAGGATTCGCGAAAATGTCCGGGAAAATGCGAAAATAATAAAACGATAAATATTCGAATTCTATACTAAATATTATTATTAAATATTAGTATTCTATATTAAATTCTATATTAAATTCTATATTAAATTCTACTGGACATTTTTTTTTAAAAAGAGATTTTGATTATCAAATAAATCATTTTTTTTTTCTGACAAAATTACCAAGACAAACAATGAACATAATATTAATACAAATTAAATAGAGGGCGCGGGGGAAATAAATAAAAATATGAATGTACTTACGATAAATTTTGTAAAAAAAAAAAATAAAAAAAAAATATATATAATTATGCCATTATGTATAGGAATTTTTTTTGCGAGCAAATAAATAAATAACGGCTCCAGTTGTAAAAAAAAAAGAAAAAGCGAATAAAATATTAAAAACCAAGTTTAACCGAAAGGCAACAGGTTTTTTTTGGACGTATAACCATATGGCATATTTTTATACATATTTTATATGTTAGGTATATTCTTTCTATAGATGTAATTACTCAGTATACTTTACCATTATCTTTTACGACTCTTACCCAAATATGTATTAGTTTGTAGATAAAGGAAGTAAAATTTTAAGGAATAATTTTAGTGTAGAAACTAGATAGGTTTTTTTTTTAATTTTTTTTACCAAAAAGAAAGTTCAGAATTGATACAAAAATCCGTAAATTAAGCAGTTCTCTTATCTAAGTTTTTTTTTCGTTATGGAAAAATAGGATTAGTAAAAAAAAGAAGAGTAAATCTCTTTGGGTATAAAATAAAATATTTAAATTAACGATTATAATATTAAGAACAAATATAAAATTACTAATATTACGAATTAAGATAAGAAATATTATTTTTTTTTCTTACGCATAAATAATAATTATTATATATCATTTATGATTAAGGAATAAATATAAAGCTAGCGATAAGAAAAATAATATAAAACGCTAAATAAGCAATTTAATTAAGTTACAGGAATTTGAACAAAGTATATTAATCTAGCGGATATCAAATAATTAAATGCATAAATATAATATCAAATATCAAATATAAAATTTGATAAAGAATTTTCGTATCGTCTAGACTTATTTATCTTATGGAATATATAAGATACAAATTATGAATAATTACTTAGAATAAAAACTGCTGATATATAAGATCACTAATTTGATATGTATACCTTTGATTTCTCTTATAATTTCTATATACACGTAACTAAATATTTTTTTTTCTCATTGAATAAGCATTAATATTTTTTCTTTTTCTTTTCTTTTAGAAAGGGATAGAATTAGAAGATCTTTAATTTAAAATACAAAACAATTATACGATTTTTATAAGGAAGGAGAAAGAGAAATAGAATAAAAAACCATAAGAAAATTTTTTCTTTATTAAATATTTTTCTTTTTTCTTCTCAAAGGTGAAATATTATGTAAGAAATATATATAAAAAATATAAATTTTTTTTGTCGTCAATGGTTAAGCCAAGGATACGGGGCAGAGTAATTATATTCAAATCATAATTTTACCTTTTTACTGAGAATAATAGCGGGAATGATTTTGAAAATGAAAACGACTAGTTTATAGCTATATTCCCAGAGGGGGAGGTATTTACCCCCTCCCTATTTATATTTTTATAATAAAATTTATCTAAGTATATTAATGATGGGTAAAATGGACGAAACTAGTTTAATTAAATTCTATCTTTTCGCGCAAGGATTTTTTTCCTTCTCTACGTGTTAAAATATGATGGGGTAATAATATTTTTTTACGGGAATAGAATCGATCAATTGATAAAAATAAAAAATATAAGAGAGAATAAAAATGAATACATGTGTTACCACACACCCTTATGCTCTCTCGAAGCAATGCCTTTTCTGCGCAATAAATAATGTAAATTTTTTTTTCTTATGCAGTAAAAAAAAATATAACTTACAAATAAAAAATAAAGAGCCTATTAAGACCTTTTGGGTTTTCTAATTTTTTCTCACTTCCTTTTTTTTTCTTTTTGAAAATTTCCGAGTTACCTTAGTTTACTTAGAGGATATGTATATTTTTATATGTACGAACAGACATTCAAAAATCACATGCAGAACAACAAAAAGAGCAAATAACGCAATAAAAGGATGCAATTAGGAAAAGAAAATCAGGACAACAAAAATTTAAGACATACTAAATCAGTCTATAAGCAAATCTTTTTCCCTCTAAGTTTTGTAAAGGACTACGAAACATCATTAAAGGATCAAGATAAACAGCATAAGAGATGAGAAATTTTCTAAGATAACAAAATACCTTGAAGTTTACAAACTGCAAAAAAAAATGTAAATTTTAACAAAAAAATATTTAAAACAAAAATCTAAAAGATTTTTTGGATTAATCAACACGAAATTATTACTCATCTATGTGTCACGAAAAGTAGTTTCCTTAACCTTTTTTTTTCGTTAAAAAAGCATAAACAGAAGAAGAACATAGACAATATCTTCGTTTTAAATAACACTTTTAAGTATACCGAAGCAAAAAAAATCAAAACATCTGCAAATATTATATATATTTAATACATATAAACATAGGAAAAACATGTGAAAGTAAAAGAAAAAAAACTAAGAGAGAAGTGAAGGCGGATAACGCGAAGGGTGTAATAGACGTTTAGCATAGTTTTTATACATACATTTAAAAACGTATAATTCATGTATAATATAAGAACAATCTAAAAGGCTATAAAATAAAAATAAGATTTATACTCGCATAACAAAAAAATACTAAATATATTTTTAAAAAAATTCTACAAAACAATATGTTAATAATAATAATATGTTGGATTTGAGAGAGTGTGAGAAGGAGTGGTGATAATTGTATTTTTTTTTACACAAACGTAATTTTTTTATATGAAGAAAAATTTTAATACATAATATAGACTTTAGAAAAATTTTTTACAACCCGTCATATCAAATAAGAAAAAATACAAAACAAAATAGAAAAAATTATAATATTATTAATACTTTTTTTAATAAATAAAACTAGATTCGTTTAACTACCTTTCATTTATCCATTTGTTAAATTATTGAACATGTTTATTTTTCTTTTTATTATTCTGCTTATTTCAGTCTCAACCAATAATAAGTCAAATAATTTAATTTTAATTAATTTAATTTAATTAATTTAATTAATTTACTTAATTTAATTTAACTAAATATTAATGAAAATTCAGTACACCTTTTCTCAAAATAATCAATAAAAAAAAAATAATAAAAAACCTTTTAATTTTTTTTTCATTAGAATTATTAAAATAAATTCAACATCAAATTTTTTCTCTGACCCAGCGTAAATTATTTTTCTTCGTCCTTTTTTCATATAAAATAATTTTTTTCTCCATCCCTTTTTGCGCTTGCATTTTAATACCATCAAAAGCCTATTTCAGACCAGAATATTTGAATTTTATCGTAGTATACACAAATAGTTTTTTTTTAGTACACCTAAAATTTTTTTTTTATATAATTTTTTTATATTTTTATATAATTTTTTTTATGTCTATAGCAGTTGACTAAGAATTAGGTTTTTTTTGAAATTTTTTTAAAAATAAATCATCCCTTCCATTTGTTGGAAAATAATTTTAATTCAATTTTTTTTGGAAGGATAATTTTATTTTATGTCTAGATACATTTCAATCGATTAATAAAATTTTTATTATAAACTATAAATAGAAAGCAGACTTTCGACCTAAATTTAATAAAATTTCATTTAAATAAATTTCTTTTAACAAATTATTGATAAAATCTTTAAAAAAAAAGTTTGTTCAACAAACATAAAAAATTTTGTGTGTAATATACGAAGTATTCAAAAATTTTTTACAAGAAACATTAGAATAATAACCCAGAATTTCAAAAGCCCGCCGAATACACACATAAGTTTATATCAACCAATAATAATAGGCCGTTCAAAAATAAAACAACTAAATGTCTCTCTCTAACTTCACATAAGAATACGATTAGCAACCGATATAATTTTACTTAGCTTCATCCCAAGGACATCAACAGAGGAAGCCAGCTACTGATTTCAAATATTCAAATACAAGAAATAGTAACCAATAATAAAGCTTTATTTTTATACTCAAAAAAAAATAATAATAAAACACGCATAAAATATTTATTTGCTGGTATTTTTGTAATTGTCTTAGTGAAGAGTTAAAATATATAATGTAGGAGTTTATTTTAATTATTAAGCCATAAAATAATTTTATTAAGTTTTTAAGACTGTTTTAGAAATAGGAAATTTTTTGGAAGAGAGATTCTTTTTGTAATCCACGTAAATTCTGTTTGTATTATGCAAAAATTTTAAAAAAAAAAAAGAATGATTTAAGATAATTATAAGAATTTAAGAGAGTTTTTAGACAATTTTTTTTTTGATTCAAATAGGAAAAATAATGTCAGCAAATTTTATGGTTGCCTAAAATTTCAAGCAATTTTTTTTAAGACTAAAAAAAAAAAAACACGTCATTTTGGGGACATTTTAAATCATGCTAAGATAAAAATGATTAAATAATGGCAGTAATTTTAGTTTTGAGAGAAAAAATTTTCAAACAGGAAACTTAGAGAGTTTTTCAGACCTTTTTTGTTTGAAATAAGAGAAATAATGTGAACAATTTGGCGTTTGCCTAAAATTTCAAGCAATTTTTTGTTAGGATTTAAAAATGTCATTTTAAGACATTTTAAATCAAGTTAATATAAAAAACAATTAAATAACTGAATAAATTTGATAATATAATAAATTTTATAATTTGTCTGAAATTTCCAGCAAAATTTTAAAGGTTTAAAAAAAATTTTTGATTTCAAGTCGTGTTTTTCTAAATAGAATAAAAGTTTGTAGGATAAGTTCAATGAAAGTTATGTTTGCCTGAAATTTCAAGCAAAAATTGAGAGATTTAATTTTAAGTAATATTTTTCTAAATAGAGTAAATTTTTGTAGAATAAGTCCAGTGAAAGAGTCATGTTTACTTAAAAGTTCAAGAAAAAATTTAGAGTTTTAAAATAATGACAGCAATTTTTTTGTTTGCCTGAAAGTTCAAGCAATTTTTTTTTAGGAAACTAAAAATGTCATTTTGAGATTTTTTTTCATTTTTTATTTTAAGAGAAATAAGTAAATAATTTCAGTAATTTTAAAAATAATGACAGCAATTTTTTGTTTGCCTGAAAGTTCAAGCAATTTTTTTTAAGGAAACTAAAAATGTCATTTTGAGACTTTTTAAGCCATGTTAAGAAAAATAAGTAAATAATTTCAGTAATTTTAGAAGATCTAAAATAATGACAGCAATTTTTTGTTTGTTTGCCTGAAAGTTCAAGCAATTTTTTTTTAAGGGAGATTAAAAATATTATTTGGAGATTTTTTTTATTAATCATGTTTAAGATAGAAATAAGTAAATGAATTCAGTAAATTTTGGCTTTAAGCGAAAATCTGAACAAAAAAATTTAGAGAATTACAGACCGAAAAAAAAAAATGTCAGCAATGTGTAATTTGCTAGAAATTCCAAGCAGGGATTTGAAGTGTTGAAAGAATTAAGAAAAAATTGAATAATTTAGTGATAGGGATAGTTATTTCTTGTTTAAATTGTTATAAGATTATAAATTTTTGCAATATCTTTTAGCTATAAACTTTAGTTAATACTTAAAGTAAAACCCTTTTAATTAAAGTATAAGAAAAAGAAAAGAGTTAAACTACAGGAATAACTTATTTCTTTACTACTTGAGCGGTTGAAAAAATTTTAACAGGATTTAGTCATTTGCAGTATATTCAAACATAAAAACTATAAAATTAAACGGTTACCCAGTTTAAAAAAAAATTTTGAGTAAATTTTTGGATACTTAAACAAATTTTGGAATGTATAAGTTTAACAAGAAATTTTGGAGTTTTAACCCAAGTAACTTTTTAGCATACTTTGGCAATTTAAGGGAATAATAAAAAATTTTAGGGATTTTAACCAGTAATAAAGTTGTGCTTGGATTGGAAAAAAGACGTTAAGTAACATTTTTTTAATTTATGCATGAGGTTTACTAAAATAAAAATAACAATGGAAAAAAATATATACATACATTTTATAGGAGTAATATTATTAATTATCAAATAAAAAATATAATAAATATAATAAACACTAGAATACTTACCAAATTTTAATAATGTCCTAATAAATATAATGATATAATATAAAGGCACATGCGTTATAAAAACACAGAGTAAAAAAAAGGGAGAGAGAACTCAAGACGATTATACAGTAGAATATAAAAAAAGCAAGCGACAATGTATTAGTATGAGTGAATCACATATAAAAAAAACAAGCGACAATGCACTAGTATAAGTGAATCACATATAAAAAAAACAAGCGACAATGTATTAGTATGAGTGAATCACATATAAAAAAAACAAGCGACAATGCATTAGTATGAGTGAATCACATATAAGAAAAACAAGCGACAATGTATTAGTATGAGTAAATCACATATATATATATAAAAACAAGCTACTGTGTAATAATATGAGTATATAACTAGACAATAATATAACTAGACCGGTAAAATATGAAACATTTTAAATAAAATATGATTAAATCAAGTAATTTTTTTTTGTAAATTAAAATAGTTTACAAAGGAAAAGTTTGCTTGAAAATTCAAGCAAATTTTAAAAATATGAACTAAGGTTTTAAATAGTTTTAAAGTATTTTAAGGGTATACTAAGAAATTTTCAAGGAAAAATATTGGCATTTGCTTGAAAATTCAAGCAAATTTTAAAAATATGAATTAAGGTTTTAAATAGTTTTAAAGTATTTTTAAACATAAATTAAGGGTATATTAAGCAGTTTTCAAGAAAATTATTCAGTAACGTATATTCACAAAAAACAAAATAGCCAAAGTAAAAAACTTTGATAGCCTAAAACACCCCATAAAAATAACACGTAGATTTTATTTTTTTTATATTTGTAGCAGTATCAGTGCAAAATTTATATTATATGGACCTTTTGAAAAATCACAAAACTACAAAATCTTTTGTAATAGTAATAAACGTTATGTCTTTTAAGCTTTACTGGGTAAAACGGGCCAGGAAGAATATTTTTTATTGCTAGTAAAAAACCATAGCGCCAATTACCTTGCAGTATTTTTTTTTCTTTCCAATATTTTATCTATAAACAATAAATATAATTTTTTTTTGCATTTAAATACAATCTTTTTGGGAACTATATGTTTTCACGATTAGGGTCGCAAAAAAAAATACACTTCATTTATATATGATGATTTTTTTTATTAGCAAAGGAATGCAAAAAAAAACGGAACATGTGCTTTTAGCGGAAGATAAAAAGAAGAAAAATTATGCTAATAAAATAATCTTAACAAAAATTCCAACAAAAATAATACGTATATAAATTTTTACAGTTTATCTATAAATAAAAAATAATTGCCCGTCCTGGACCATTGCATTTTTGATTGGTAAATAAAGGTTACTTTAGGTTACCGAATAGTTTGTATCCACAAGTAACCGTGGCTTATCTCGACTACTCATTGTAAAAATTAGAAATATATATAATATTAGTCCAAAACCTTTGTAAATTTAAAAAAAAATCATGTCTCAAGCTCGAAGCCCCAAGCTTTTATCACATTCAAGTATTTTGCGTCTGCACAATAGTATATTGAATTACCAAAATTAGTGACCGATAAGAATTAAAAGTATATAATATTTATTCAAATTTTTTTTGAAAAACTATTGTAACTTTTACAGATATGAACGATTCAGTAAAAATTTTTTTAGGTAGTATCGTAAAAAAAATAATATTCCCAAATCAAACGAAAATTCTTTTTTGCACAGAAAAAGTCAGAGTCTAATTAAATTTTTTTTTATCCATTACCTCACTTATAAACTCAAATAAAAAAAATGGCCTATAAACATGTCGATTATTTATTGACCAAAAATTAGTTTAACTTCAAATGACAAAAGTATATATTAATAAAAAAAAATCATAAGATTTTGGATTATTTTCCTTTTATTTTAAAGAAACATCCTTTTTATGTATATAAAAAACTTAACTACTATATAGAAATGGGATCCAAATCAAGTAAAAACGAGTGCGATAAAAAATTACGCGATAAATCAAAAAAGTATAGTCCGGGCGAGAAGTATCACTCTGCGCCCTTATAAAGAAAACTACTATTTCTACTCACAAGACATGTGATAAAACCTAAACGTCTTTGAATATTATAAAACTAACTGTCTCTTTCTTACTTATATATAAGGCTACAGTTAGCTTTCGAAAATATTTCACTTAGCTACAAACCAAGGACATTCGATAGATGGCTTTATACTTGAACTAAAATATTCAAATAAAAAGCTTATCGCGCCTTTTATATTAAATAACATTTTTTTATATATGACCGGTACATAAAATTACCATTAACACCTTAGAATTTTTTTTTTGGAAATTTTTTTTCTCAAAGATGTGAATAAATAATTTTTACGGACTATTTTCAAATATCTTAACAAAAATAACAAATATAAAATTGTTAATTTAAAAAAAAACTACATATGATTACTACATATCATTTGAAAAAATGCACTTTTTTCGGACAAAATTTTTGCCCGAAAACGGTAAAATTTTTATTTCTGCAAGTTGTAGGCGAAAATATTGAACGAAAATTGCACTTTTTTTTATTATTATAATATCTACGAAAAGTTTTTCAGGTTGAAAACTCATGTTTTTTAAAAATAGTCTTTAAAAAAAACGTCATTTTTTTTTTATTTCTCTGAAATCTGCATGAAAAAATTAATTTTTCAAAATTTTTTTGGCAAATTCTGAAAGAGCATACTCAAAAATAGTAGTACACCAATTTTTATGTTAATTAGAAAAAAATTCAGCGAGATTCGTGTAGCCAAAGTAAAGATTCGGAAAAAGTCGATTTTAGGTGTTAATGGGTTAAGATCCACTTTTCGCTGTTTGGTCCGTAAGTAGTTAAAATATCTCGTTTAACTTTCGCAAATGCGCTTAAGGTTTCTGGGCGACCATCATAATTTAGGATTGTTGTTAGGGCTGCATTTAGAGGTATGTTTCCATATGGGATTCCCGATCCTTGGGTATAACCCTTCGTTCGCGTGGTTCTCTGTGGTTATTCATTTGTATATTTTCGATGGGAAAACGTCTTATTTCAACCATAGGTTCATTATTCATAAAAAATTGTGGCTCGTCTTGTTCCTCTATTTTGGCTAATACCGGTCCTCTTATCAGTGTTCTTCTTACGAGCGGTCTTATGAACGGAACGCGATTTCTGACGTTATTTTGTATTTCCGCTTCCTCAGCTGCTTCTGCCTTGTTTCTGTATTGTTTAAATCGTTAGGTATAACTGCACGGGGTTTCAAAACGTCATTTTGGCCAAGTTGTGCCCTATATCTTTCTAGCTCGCTAAGCAGAATATCGTTTTGTTCCTGCATTCTATGTACCTCATTAAGGCTTATTGTCCTGTTAGGGTTTTGTATATTATCTTCCCCAGCTGACATTCTTTTAAATTGTTCTGTTTCTTGTTCTATATTATTGTTATTAGTGCCGCTTATATTAGGAATATTTCTTTGTGTAACTTGTTCGTTTTCGTCTCCCATATTACCTAAATCCGAGATATTATTTCTTCCGATTCTTAAATTTTTTGAAATACATTTAAATTTTCTAAATTTTTCTTTAATTTTCATTTTATGTTTGGGTGTAATTTTGTAATATTTATATTTAAGATATTGGATTTAAAACAAAAAATTAAGGCAAGGCAAAAAATAAAAAAAATAATTTTAAATTAATATGTTTTTTTTTGTTAATGTTTTTCAGTAGTTTATTTGATAAAATAAAAATTATCAGTTAGTAATCCAACTATATAAAAAAAATTCCGAAATTATTTTAATATCATGTATATTATTATTTTTTATTTAATTAAATTTAAACATTTATTGTTGTTAATTAATATTTATTTTTTTTTATATTACCAAAAAAAGAAAAACGTGAAAGTTTGATTTTATAGAATGCCCTATATATATTTTGTTAAATATAAATTCATTTAATGCTAAACGCTTTTTGCGCGTGCGTAGTTGGTTTGGTAAGATTTTACAAAATTCAAGCTCTCTTTGCACAAAATCTACGCTGCTTGCGTACTGTCTATATCCAAGAGTTTTATCGGATGAAATATGAAAGCTAGCCTAGTTTTAAGGCGCCAATATGTTAATATTGTTAATTAATTCAACAAAAAAAATTAATTGCAATAAAATTATCATGAATTATCAAAAAAAATCAAACTAGTGTACTGTGTTGATTCTGGCTCTATTTCCACCTGATAAAAAGCGAATTTTAAATCTAAGTTTGGCTAGCTAGTTAGCCTTTTAGCTAGTCCAAAATACCTGTGATATCTGGAATTGGGTAATAAATACCCTACATTTGACAGGCGTATCGTCTTTCAATTCTATTTTTTGTTTTATCCACGGTGTACTGGTAAATTTTCTGCCTTTTACATAAAATCAATCAGCATAATCAAAAACTATCAAACTCGAAGATTTTATCTCCTCTTTGTTTAAATCTTTTAAGTCAAGTTCTTTCATAATTTTTTCTGATATTAATTCTCTATCAAAATTCGTATCAGAATCCCAATACTCTGCTTCTTTAATATCTGCAGAATTTTCATAATCCTGTAACTCTACTAACGGGGTCTCTAACTCAACTATGTTTTATGAAGTATTAACACATCTTATTATCGCTCTACCATTTCTATTCGTTACAATTGCTTCCCCTATTATTAAATTAGGGTGTATATCCAACAGTGGTATATAACCTTCTTGTTTTTTAATATTTTTTATACATACATAAATATTTTGCACCGATTTAGGTTGAATAAAAAACCTTTCTCTACGTAAAAATGGAAATATATAAGGTAAATATATAAGGTCCAAACTGTAATCTCATTCTTCCAGATCAATTTGTCCCTCATATCTCTGTAATGCATCAATTCCTAATAACCCATCAGAGTCAAGACGAAAATCGTCATGACTGGTTACCCCTACTATTTTAATAATTGTATTTCTATTAACAAATTCTTGTTCGTATAAAATTGAGCCTTTTAATAAGCTAACCTCAGCTCCAGAATCTACGTAAAAAGTTCCTGTACCTGATACTAATTGCTTAAATTGTAATTCTACTATTGGGGGTATTTTCTTAGATACTGTAAAATCATTTCTATATCTATTATTAAAATTTCTAAGCCCAGTATTTTAATTATTATATGTATTAAAATTTCTATTATTACTATACCCTACATTTCTATAATATGGATTCATGCTTTGTTGCCTAAAATTACTCATTTCATTTTCAAACTCTGGATTTACTCTATTTTGTGGATTAGCCCACAATGGGTAAGGAAAAAATTGATTACCTTGATTAGGATTAGTATATTCTTGGTCATTATTTCTTTTAATTTTATTTTCTTCTATTTTAATTTCCCCTGATTCTATTGCTTTAAAAAATTTTTGACAAGTTTTTAATTCATGAGGGCTTTTGCAATAAGGGCAATCTGCTTTTATCGTAGCTGTAATATTTACTTTTGTGGCTAAAAGTGCTAACAATGCCCGCAATTTATTTAAATCTACCGATGAATCACTTGCCGCATCTGATTTTTGTACTTTAAAATAATTTAAGTTTCTTTGAGGTATTGACGAATGTATGGACGAGCAATTTTTATTCGGTCTTGTAGCACAGTTTTCATGTCTTTCCAAGACTTTAGATATCCCTTCAAGGTTTACCGCTATATTAGATGCTTCTCGTTAACTTATTGGTTTTTTAGCAGACACTCTATATTCTGAAGGGTTTTTTAAACTATATAAAAAGCATTCTAATGACTTAAGCTTTGTTCTTTTCTTTTGATATTCTCTCTCTTCTATAGTCATATTTACTGAAGAATCGTAAAGTGAGAGTAATCTTTGTTCTAGATTTTGAACTCTTAATGCATAATCGCACACTGGTTCATCAAAATCTTGTTCTACACGACGTAATTCTAACCTAATTGTGTCTGCATCTTGTATCTCCCCAAAGGTTAACTTCAAGTCTTGCAGTCACTGTTCTACCAAATTGTATGCTGAAGCAATACCCCCATATGCAAATTTTGCCCTACCTCTAAGTTTTCCCCCAATAGTATTTAATACCCATTTTTCACTTTGATTACCATAAGTAGCTAATATATCTCTTGTAGCGTAATGATCATTGTTCTGTAAAATTTTTTTTTTATTTTTATTTCTTTAATCATTCTTTAATAATTATTAAATTCTATATCTCTATATATTATAAAGTTATAACCGCCGCCGCCGCTGCCGCTGTAACGTCAGGTGACGTCTCTAAATTTTTCCCCGTGTAGCTTAAGCTTATACTCTCTAAATTTTTCCCCGTGTATGATTAATTTTAAAAAAATTATTATGTTCTGGAAATATTTAAATATTAAATTTAATTTTATTAAATTTTATTAAATAATTTTATTAAATTTAATGTTAAAGTCTTACTAATAGAAATAATGGAAATTAAGAATTTGCCTTTAAATATTTTAAAATTTTGATTCTGAAAAATAGTAGCTTAGTTTAAAAGCACTTAAAATTTTCAAAACATAAAATATTTATGGGAAAACTTAAAGAAAAACTGAGTTCAAAGTATAAAAACATGGATTCAACCATGGGTTATTCTCAGTGTAGAACTTAAATATTCATAGAAAACCTTTGTTCTAAAAATCCATAAATTATAGATTAAATAGTCAAAATATACACCTGCATCATGAGGTGATCTATTTCATGACGCAGGTACCCCTCCATGCATATTGCACGAGGGCCTAAACTTGAAAATTGATAAGAGTAGTCCCTTCTTGAGTACCTTACCGGGCGCTATCACTATCAGCCAATGAGATATTGACATTTCAAGTGATGAGTCGCGGGTGGGAAATTAGAGTAGGGAATATTCTTATCAAAAGTTCAAGTGCTAAAATACCCATGCTCGCCCTAAAGGCGGCCTCTTTAAAATTACCTCAAACTAGTGCACAGGTTTTTGTGTAGTACTTTTGAACTTAAGTATTTTCATTTGTTTATAAGTTTGAATTTTTAAATTAAAAGTCTTGTAATTTTTATTATTATAAATTTATATTTGAAAAATTCAAAGTGTAATTTCCTCATTTAAAATCTTTTTTTCGTGTTTTTAAAAATAAAAACGAACTCCGTTCAAGTTTAAAATAAATTTTTATTGTGTTTTTTTTTTTATATTTTGGTGCACAAATTGAAAAATTAAAAAAAAATAAGTTTTAGTATTTTAAAAGAATCTCAAAAATCTTGAACAGTTTAGAGAATAATATTGACCAGAGGCCCTGAAGGATTTGGACAATCCTTCTAAAACAAAACTAACACTTAAATTAATGTAATTATACGGTTAAAACGTATGATTTTACACCGCCGCTGACGCATGAGCCCTTTGTGCCAATGGACCTTTTGTGCCAAACTGGACCTTTTGTGCCAATTTGGTCCTTTTGGGCCAAAATGGACCTTTTGGGCCAATGTGGTCCTTTTTGGCCAAAATGGACCTTTTGGGCCAATGTGGTCCTTTTTGGCCAATCTGGTCCTTTTGGGCCAATGTGGTCTTTTTGGGCCAAAATGGACCTTTTGGGCCAATGTGGTCCTTTTTGGCCAATCTGCTCCTTTTGGGCCACAGTGGTCCTTTTGGGCCAAAGTGAACCTATTGGGCCAAAGTGGTCCTTTTGGGCCAATGTGGTCCTTTTGGGCCAATGCGGTTTTTTCTATATTTAACCAATTATTATAAAGTTGTTTTTTTTATGTTTAAAATATGAGTAAAAATAGAAAAATCAAATTTTTCATTTTTTTAAAAATATTTTGACTAAATTGCAAATGTTGACTAACACATCTTTATACTACATACAACCATCTAAAATTATACTAATACACTTTTTTTAGGTTTATTTATCATTTGGGGTCGTTCAAAAAAAACGTAACGCCCTTTTTCTGAAATTTCGGGTACCCCTGTACCCAGAGTAACGCTTATTTAGAAAAGACTTTTAACGGACCGTAACATTTAAAAGACTTACCCACCTACCCTATCAGCGTTACGTAATTTTTGAATTTTCCCCTTTATGTGCATATTTTAATACAGAGTTGTACTTAAAAATTTTTATTTTATTTTGAAACTATAAATATTTTACCTTTTTATGGTAAATAACAGATTTTTTTTTTCATTCAGCAGCTAAAAAAATTTAAAGAAAAAATTTTTTTTTGGATCTCGGTAGCCTATTATTTAGTATACAGAAAAACGGTAATTTTCCATCCAGCAGAATTTTATTTCATAAGAAATTGCGTTGAAGCTGATTTTTGGCCACTTTTTTTTTTTTACTACACTGGTACGCCTTGCAAGTGATCATAAAAATATACTATCGCAATACTTCAATCACTCTGCGGGGGTTGGCGCGCGTAGCGCGCAGGGGGCGGAGCCCTCTAGTATATATACATATTAATATATATGTGAAATTTATCAAAAATTTTTTTTGAAGTTTAACACATATTCAGTCAAATACATATACATATATATAGTTATAAATTATATATTTTAAATTTAGATACTTTTCGTCTTAATTAACCGCTTCTTAAAGTTTTAAAATATCATATAGTAATAGTTGTGTCATATTAATTTATTTAAAATTTTTACCAGAGTAGGTCCCGGTGTGATTAGGTACCTGCGATTGATTTTTTTTAGTATTATAGAAATTTTTCAGTTATTAATTAAAATTAGTTTTTGTAAATTTTAATCTATTAATTTATTCAAATTTCTTATTTAGAAAAGCAAATTTTAGCTAAAGACCCATTAGTATTAAAAACGTTCGAAATTTTAAATGAGCACGCGGAAAGTAAATTTGAAATAAAAAGCGATTCAGATATAAAGGTAGTGTTAGGAGCGTATCAAAATTATTATGAACAATATACAAAAGTGTCAAACAAGGAACTTTACGAGGAGGCGCGTAATATTATTAAGGATTTTGCACAATTTATTCCAATACCAAAAATGAATTTAGTTTTTTCGTTGTTCTGTTTAAAAAATTAAAAGAATCTTAAATAGAGCCATCAGTTTTAGTAGATATAATAACGGCCAAGTCTGAATAAATTAGTTGGTGGTCGTCTATTCAGATTTTAGAGTAAATGAAATTTTCAGAAATTTTGTTAAAGTAGACTCAAATAAAATGTGCTCTACAACTTTTGATTACATTAAATATATTTACGAAAAAATGCAACCTTTAAGTGGTAACTTGATTCCAAATGAATTCATAAAATTGTTTAATAAACTATAATATTCTGTAGAGAATAAAGAATTATTGGAAAAATCTATGCAAGATCCTGAAATTTGTTTAGTTTTAAACGAGTTAAATCAAAAAGGTTTAGGCCCGGAGCTGGTTATAGCGGCCCTAAGTTCATACGAAACAGTAAAAAATTCTGAAACATTAAATTTTAAAGGGAACCTCAGAAAAGAGTTTGAAACACCATTAACTTCAGGAAGTAATAAAGGGCTAGTATTTAATTTAAAAGACAATAGTTTGGATAATAACCACGCAGCTGCAAAAAATTATAATCTGTACGAAAGTGAAAGTATTAATTATGGTCAAAGTACACAAAATCGGACACATAATCGTGGCAACGATATCTGGCCTTCAACGATGTACCACACCCCACCTTGCGTAAATATTTCATCTCCGCCTTTAAAAATTGATGAGGGAGGGAGTCACCAAAATTTAAGGCCTGTCACTCACCCAGCTACTCAACAGCAGCAAAACTTTCTAAATAATTTAAATAACATTGGAAACCCGTTATATAATAGAAATACAAGTATAGAATCTGAACCAAGCTCAATGTTAAGAAAAAAATATGAATTAACAAAAATAAGGTCACTGTCAATAAAAGATGCACTCAATTATATACCAAAATTTAATGGGAATCTAAACGAATTAAAAAATTTTTTGCGAGGGTGTAAATTAGCGCTAAACTCAATTCCATCGGAATTTGAATCTCAATTAACACGGTTAGTTGCAACACGGATAACAAGTGCAGCAGCAGAAGCTATGGGTGAAAAAGTATTTAGTAATATGCAAAAAGTTGTAAATTTTTTCGAGTTTTTGTTTGATAATTTAAAAACGGTGCATGAATTATATGGGAATTAGCACAGGTTAGGCAATTAAGTAATGAAATCATAGTTTTATATTCTAACAGAATTAAGATTTTAGGTCGTAATATTTTAAAAGCAGCTATAAATGATACAAACGTAAATTTTCGAGAAATAGAAGCAGGGCTAGATTCAGTTTTATTAAAGTATTTTTTGAGAGGAATAAAATCGGATATTAGAGTTCGACTCGCACCGGGTGTCACTTTTGATGAAACAATACGTAAAGCTATAATAGTTGAGCGATTAGTTTGTATTTATAGAAAAGCTAAGCTATAGGAATCTACTTCTAGTATTAAAACAATTTTCAGTAACATTGGAGATCAAAATCTTCAAACAAGGGTCAGTAGTGAGTCTGAGGAGAGACCAATTTGTTTTTATTGTCGAAAGAGGGGTCATTTAATTCGTAAATGCAGGAAACGTATGTTTGATGAGCAAAGACGAAAAGAGCTGAAATTGAAATCTGAAACTCAAAATTTAATAAATATTTGAAAACTAATCTTAGGAATAGAATTAGTAAATAGTAATCGTTAAAAGGATTATTTATTAAATATATTAGTAATTAATGAAAGTTATTCGTTTTACAGTAAAGGTAAGAAAACTGACTAGTCGTAATAAAATCAAGACTTAGTTCTTGAATCATTTTACAGTAAAGGTCAGGAAACTGACTGGTCGTCCTAAAATCAAGACTTATCTCTTAAGTCCTTTATCTTAAAGGTCAGGAAACTGGCTGGTCGTTTTAGATTTTAAATGAAGTCCTTGAGTCAATTAATTCTGTTTTAAATTGTATAGGTACTTATATTAGAAATATAATTACTAGTGAAATTGTTAATCATTTGGTCATTATGGTTATTGGTATATTGCTATTAAATTTGGTAAAGGACATGAATTATTTGCTTTTAGGTTTAAGGAAAACTAATATTTGATGTTTAGCATTTTTCAGAAAAAATTTTTTGTCAGAAAATAATTACAAAATGAATAATGGTGTTAATGTTATAATCTTCATTCGTAAGGCAGGTTATTACAATATATTAATCAGGTTCAGTATAACGTATTTAAATATGTATATTTAAAGATACCTCCGTTTTGAATAAAAATTTCAGAGAATACGTAAAAATTAGTGCTGAATTGAACACTAGTAAGATGGAAAATTTTTTCGATAGTTTCGAGATATTTCAATTTTTCTTAAAAAATTTAAAAATTTTATCAAGTTCAAAAATACTAAAAATTAAATATCTCAAAAACTACGATAGCTAAGCAAAAAATCTATGGCCTATGTCACCCGCAGACTTTGTTTCTTCATTTTGACACCGGTTTCATGCTAATTGGTTCGGCGGTTCTTGCATGATGAGTGGACAGACAGACAGACAGACAAACAAATAAATTTTCAAATATATATAGTATTAAGATATATGTAGTAGTAAAATGCAAACTAAACAAGCAAATTTTAGAGTCGTTTTTTTTCATAGCAAAAATTCAGTACAAATGTATATATATATTTTAGAAAACTTATATTCTTTAGTTTTTTTTTCAGTAGCTAACAAGGAAGACTAATCATTTTAGAATTTTAAGGCAAGAAATGATTTCATGAGTTCAAAAAAAATATCAGAGGATATGCTCAGATTTTGATAGAAATTTAAAATTTGTTAAAAAAAAAAAAAAAAAAAATATTATAAGTTCAAAAAAGTAATTTTTTAAAGAAAGTATCATAATTTTTAAGTCAAATTTCCTAAGTTTATTCAATATATTAAGAAAAATAATAATAGTAATAACTAATCAATTACAAATAATCAATTGGTTTAATTACAAATATATTAATTAATTAGTTTAACGCGGCAAAAAGTTAAAAAAAAAAATAATAATAATAATAATATAATTAAAAAATTACCGAGCACATAAGTGAGCGCTCGGTGATTTTTGTTTACAAATCATATATTGAAAAATACCGAGCACATAAGTGAGCGTTCGGTGATTTTTGTTAAGAAATCATATATTCAAAAATACCGAGCACATAAGTGAGCGGTCGGTGATTTTTGTTAAGAAATCATATAGTCAAAAATACCGAGCACATGAAAGAGCGGTCGGTGATTTTTGTTAAGAAGTCATATATATTCAAAAATACCGAGCGCATGAGAGAGCGCTCGGTGACTTTTGTCATAATAAGTTAGAGGAAGAAAGAAGATTAAAAAAAAAAAAACTTTAGAAGGTACGGCAAGAAGAAAGAAGTACGCAAGTTGGCATCCACGGGGCACACCATCATATATGTGTAAACACAGATGCACATATTAACCAAAAATATTTTGAAATAATGAAAATTTTTTTTAAAATTATTATTAATTTTTTGTAATTATTAATTAGTTTAAAATTATTAGTTTAATTATTATGTTTTTATTACGTCTAAGTAGAAATGTTAAATAGAAATGAAGTATTAGATTTAGTAAACAAAAGTACTTAACCAGGAGTTTGCGCGAGACGCAAGTGATTCGCAAGTTAGAAAAGTGCTCCTATATTTCTTAATAATTACACATTAAAAAGTGCATTAAAAATTGTGTTTTGTATCACAAAAATAGTAATACAAAGCTGTAAGTGATCTAGGCTTATTACTTCAGTTATTAATAACTTCTATCTATCATAAAATTGCATTTTAATTTTTTTTAACAGGAATTTATCGTTTTCTTACATACACATAGACACTTGAAATACATCTAAAGAAAAGCCAAAAAATATTATTTTCTTGCGTCTCTTATCACTTGCTCGCCGCAATAACATAGTTACATAGTGAGTTAAATCAGCTATCTCAGTGAATTTTACAGATGCATTAACTGCATTTGTAATAAAAATTTATTTAAAAATACACACATACATACGCTTGAGTTGGTATTATTGTTGCTATATTAAAAAAACTTATGACTGGTTTGTGTAATTACACAACCAACGAGCATGGAACATTTTCAATAATAACTTACACTGATAATAAAGTATCTATTCTGTTCATAATATCAATATTTATATCCAAGTATTTCTGCACTAAAGTTCTTTAGAGACTTCTGCACCAATGTTCCCTAGGTACTTCTGCACCAAAGGTCTTTAGGGACTTCTGCACCCTAGGTACTTCTGCACCAAAGGTCTTTAGGGACTTCTGCACCATAGGTCCCTAGGTACTTCTGCACCAAAGGTCTTTAGAGACTTCTGCACCCTACGTACTTCTGCACCAAAGGTCTTTAGGGACTTCTGCACCATAGGTCCCTCGGTACTTCTGCACCAATGCTGCCTAGGTACTTCTGCACCAAAGGTCTTTAGAGACTTCTGCACCCTATGTACTTCTGCACCAAAGGTCTTTAGGGACTTCTGCACCATAGGTCCCTAAATACTTCCACACCAATGCTTCCTAAGTACTTCTGCACCATAGGTCTTTAGGGACTTCTGCACCATAGGTCACTAGGTACTTCTGCACCAATGCTCCCTAGGTACTTCTGCACCAAAGGTCTTTAGAGACTTCTGCACCCTAGGTACTTCTGCACCAAAGGTCTTTAGGGACTTCTGCACCATAGGTCCCTAGGTACTTCCACACCAATGCTTCCTAAGTACTTCTGCACCAAAGGTCTTTAGAGACTTCTGCACCATAGGTCCCTAGGTACTTCTGCACCAAAGGTCTTCAGGGACTTCTGCACCGTAGATCCCTAGGTACTTCTGCACCAATGGTCCCTAGGTACTTCTGCACCAAAGGTCTTTAGGGACTTCTGCACCCTAGGTACTTCTGCACCAAAGGTCTTTAGGGATTTCTGCACCAATGCTCCCTAAGTACTTCTGCACCAAAGGTCTTTAGAGACTTCTGCACCCTAGGTACTTCTTGTCCTGTCTTCTGCACCAAAGGTCTTTAGGGACTTCTGCACCATAGGTCCCTCGGTACTTCTGCACCAATGCTGCCTAGGTACTTCTGCACCAAAGGTCTTTAGAGACTTCTGCACCCTATGTACTTCTGCACCAAAGGTCTTTAGGGACTTCTGCACCATAGGTCCCTAGGTACTTCCACACCAATGCTTCCTAAGTACTTCTGCACCAAAGGTCTTTAGAGACTTCTGCACCGTAGATCCCTAGGTACTTCTGCACCAATGCTCCCTAAGTACTTCTGCACCAAATTTGACAAATTTCTTGACATAATACAAGAAAAAACATCTGATAGCCTTAACCACATCAAGAAAGAAGTAACATCTTTACACAATATATTTAAATTAAATAAACAAAAAGACGTATGTCAATCTTCAACAACTCGACTACCAAATGAAGAACTGGCATTAGCTGAGTGCTCTCAAGATACATCAAACCACAGTAATAATAATCATTATCTTTTTAATACAAATAACAATAGTAATTTTATTTCTTCTCTTTATAAAAATGAAAACTTAAATTCCAATATATTAACTCATAATAATTTAAAATCAGACTTTTCAATTGATAATATTTTAAACTTAAAAACACTTAATTCAAATATTTTAAAAACAAAATACTTTGACAATGATTTAACCATTCATAATATCAATAATAAAAATAGTGATAATAATAAAATCAATATTAATGATAAAAATAATTATAGTAACAACAATCATAATAGTAATAATAGCAATAATAATGTAAATTTTAAAACAAATTCTATACTCACAGATACTAGTACATTAAATAATAGCAATGTTAATGGTAGCGGTGGGAGTAGTGGGGATAGCAATAATAATTATGCAAATTTTTTCAATTTTAATAATACAGACATAAGCACGGCTTTTATACAGCCTGCCAGTTTATCTACAAATAGTTTCTCTAGTAATTTTTTATACAATAACTCAGTTATGAGCCCATTAAATAATTTATGTCTTGGTAAAACAGAACATGAAAATAGGCACATATCATCTAACAAAATCAATCCTTTATCACATAACCTTATCAATAATAAATCTCGTACTGAGAATCAGGAACTTTTTATAGGTGGGTTTATGCAATTATCAATTAATGACAATCTACAAATGATTGCTTTAGCAATCCTTCGTGGCATTGATCCATTAATCAGCAAAAATGACATCATCAGTGTACGGCTAGTACACACGCGGGGTGACAACACAAATCAGGCATCAAAATTTCCGTCAATTATACCTCGACTCACATCATCACGCTTGGTACAACAAATAATGCTATCAAAACGAAGTAAAAATTACTTTAGTAATAATGACATTGATCACTCTATCCTAAGCAATACTGACTTCCCAAACTTACCCCCCACAAAAATCATAATTAACAGCGTACTCTCCTCTACTGAATATAAGCAATTTCCCTCTTTAAAAACTGTTGCTCGCAATCTTGGTTTCAAATTTGTCTGGCATAAAGAGGGAAAATTCTTAGTAAAACGAAGAAGTGGTGACCGAGCCCACTATTTTTCATCTGTTACGGAATTAAGGGCTATATGGGCCTGTTACTTGGATAATGACAGCACAACTTTTAGACCTGTACAAAACAATAACCTTCGCATACACAACGCTGACACTCATAAAACAGACGCAGACAGTAATTGACTAATAGACTCACGCTGCGACACGTTTAAGGCAGGCTTTGTCAATGCAGCATTGCTTGAGCGCCATTTTAAGCAATTTTGACAGCTACTTGAAGATGACTCTTCTTACCATGTTATGGGAGTTGCTGAGTCCCACTTTGGTGATGTTGTAGATGATGGTATCATAGCAATCAAAGGCTACAGTTCGATTAGACAAGATCGAAATACTTAAGGTGGTGGAGTTGTTTTATTTATCCGCAATAGTCTAAGAGCCACAGTACTAGCTCGTTCTAACACAACTAAAAGTGGCAAGCCAGATTGCTTTGAATACTTGATGTGTCGCATCACAGGTGTGGAAATTCCTCCTATTTTTGTCTGCCTTCTGTATCGCCCATCTTATGTACTTTTTGACGCTGACCCCCATTTTTTATCGAATCTACGTGACCACTGCTCTAATTATAGCCATAAAATCATGATGGGAGACCTAAATACGGATATGCTCATAGATAGTTGTAATACATCCTTCGTAAAAGATCTGTTTAAGGAATTATCACTGCAGGTAATAAATCATCATGCAACGCGCCGTCCACCTGGTACTAGCATTTGTAAGACTTGTATTGACGTAATATGCGTGGACAATAATGATACAGTCTATAACCATCAAAACAAAATTCCTCCTTTCATGAGTGATCATAACCTCATTGAAGTAGTGAGTCAGATATTTTTACCCAGAATTCCTAAGGAAACTTTCTCCTACAGGAAATTAAACAGCATAACTCCTGAGGCCATCATTGAGGTATTGTCACGATCTGATTGGAGAGATTTTAGCGCGACTGACTTTAACATAGACACCGCTGTCTCTAGTCTTACTCACAATATACGAACTGCAATTAACGAACTGGCAACACTTAAAATGATCAAACACAAAAAGAGCAAACATCCTTGGATCGACAACAAACTAAAGTTTTTAATATGCAAACGCAAATCCATTGAGCGTCGATATCTTAATTCAAAAGACTCTTCTCTTTTAAGTGAGCTGCTACGACTTACAGAAGAGATAGAATCTCTTTCTGAGATTGCTCACAATACTTTTATACGTACTAGACTTGACGAAGCGATTGACAACAACCGTAACATATGGCGCGAAATGAGACAATTAGGACTGCTACCTACTCCCCGTAGTGATCTTCATGGTTTTTCTCCGGATGACCTAAACACATATTTTGCGGGAGTCTCTACATCCTCCACGGAGAATATTGATGAATCCCTGGAAGTAATTAACTTAGCATCCAACAGTGGCTTTAGCTTTACAGAGGTTACATTAAATGATGTGATTCTTGCTGTAGCTCACTTTTCATCTCAAGCTACCGGCTCTGATGGCATACCTCAAAAGATTATTGCGAAGTCTCTTCCCTCCCTTGGCCCACATCTTGTCAAGCTTTTAATGCATCGATTATAGGAGGCTCGTTTCCATCAGATTGGAAAAAATCGCTATTAGTAGCCATCAAAAAGACCTCTACTCCATCTACACCATCAGACTTTTGCCCTGTTGCTCTTTTATGCTTTCTATCAAAAGTTCTCGAAAAGCTAGCTCATGACCAGATTACCAACTACTTAAGTCAGAACAAAATACTCGACCCACTACAGACTGGTTTTAGACCCTACAGCAGCACAGAAACAGCTCTTTTAAAATTGACAGAGGACATAAGGTTTGGCAAAAGCAAAAGACTAGTGACACTACTGCTGCAATTAGATTTCAGTAAGGCATTTGACTCCATTGCACCATAAAAGCTTATAGTCAAACTAAAGTCCATGGGCTTCTCAAAAAATGCCTTGCTGTGGATCAAATCCTACCTCCAAGACAGAAAATTACAAGTCTCCTCAAAAACTTCTTCATCTAACTCTCTTGGAGTTAACATGGGTGTTCCACAAGGGTCTGTGTTGGGTCCCCTCCTGTTTTGTCTTTACATAAATGACATCAAACTACACCTTGACAAGGACATCTTTCATCTTTTATACGCAGATGACAGATATACGTGCAAACACCACCTAGGAATGTAAATGAGACAATTGATGAGCAATTGGGATCCGCATATTACATCAATTGGTAAAAAAGTGAATAGGGTCCTCTATACGCTCAGGTTTATCAGGCAATGCACCACAGAGGCTCTTCGCATTAAGCTTGTACAAGCACTAGTTGTCCCTCACTTGGATTATTGCTCTGTCGTATATCTTGATTGTTCAACAAGTTTGAAGGATAGAATATAAAGATTAAGCAATACATGCCTAAGGTATATCTTTGGAGTTCGTAGGGACACACACATTTCTCCTTATCGAGAAAGGTTAGAGTGGCTAACTTGTAACATGCGTAGGCTTTATTTTACATCAATAATTATGTACAAAATTCTTCGTCTACATCAGCCCAAATACCTGACCTCAATTTTTGTTAGGTATATCCCCAAAGAAACAGCTAGAGGTGAGCTAATTACACGCGAGCTCAAAGTACCTGAACTAGATGAATGGCATGGAGACTTCTCGTTTCAGGTCCAAGGAACAAAAAGTTGGAACTCCCTCCTCTCCGCAATAAGATTCCTTTATTCAATTGACTCATTCAAAACAGGTTTATTCAAATACTTAAGAACCACAAACCACACATATGATGATTTAGTTTTTTATATTTGTTTTGACAATATTGAGCTGTTTTACCAAGATTTAGATGTATAAATGTTACATATTGTTATAAATTGTTGCTTACGGCTGTATTATTTATTAATTTACTTAAACATTGACTGTGATAAAATTATCGTACCAAAATTACTTGGCAGAAATTAATTAAATGATTAATGCTATGCCTTGCTATAACTCGTTGCTACCATGCTATTCTTTTCGTTTCTATTTTTTATTTTTTTTTTTTTAATTCTTATTTTTTAACTATTTATTTATTTATAAAAACTATAGTTATTTATGTTATGTTATCATGTTATATATGTATCATATTTTGTAAAACAGCAAATAAAGAATATACAATACATATACAATACATTAACCATTCATAAATTTACGAAAAAAGTGACTTTCTTGGAAAATATAGCATTTTGTAGCTTGTAATTTTGCAAATGAATTCATTTTTTTATTATTGAGGTGCCTCTTCTCAAAAAATTTCTTTAAAATCATTTTTTGAGCAAGTATACTGCTCAAATTAGTTTTAGGGGTTATGTTCGATTTACCGAGCGAACATGTCCTTAAGGAGTGGAGAGAAGGATAGATAACGTAAAATTAGGAAAATTTTACTTTTTATTGTAAAAGCACCTAGTGCTTTAATTTTAAGGAGAGAAAAAAATTATAGGATAGCGTAAAATTAGGATAATTTTACTTTTTATTTTGTAAAAACACCTAGTGTTTTAGATTTTAGGAGAGGAGAGAGCGTTAAGTAATGCAAAATTAGGGAAATTTTACTTTTGGTATCTAGTATTAAGAAAGATCTTTATTAGAAAACCCTAGATTTGAGCCATAGTTAAGAAAAGATCTTAAATCAGAATCAAGTCAATGTAAATTTTTTTGTAAAACTTGTGTAGTTGGTTATACTGGATACGTTTAAAATTTTTCTTTTGTATACTTTAATATTTGGTTTTATTCCTTCAGAATTGGCATAGTATGTAGTAACTAACAAAAGATAAATTATAAACAAAAATTTGTTTTACAAATTCTTTCTGTTATGGAGGGAAGTGTAACGTAATGACATATCTGCCCAAATAAAGGGCGCAATATTTGACTAAAAAAATGAATCATGAGTGGTTCATGTTAAAGATATTTAACGGGACTCGATTACAAATCCAGAAAAAGAACAAATTCGAAAGCTTGCGTAACCTGCTAATGAGCAGTTACCACTTTCTCTTATTCTAAGAATTGGTCGAGTTCCCACCAGGTTTCTGGTTTTCGGGCGTTGGCCCACGTAAGGGATTGCGAGGACGCTAGCTTCCCCCATACAATGTTCAGGAGGAGAATTTGAAGATTTGTCAAATTCTTCCGTCACTATACATACTCGCGTATTTTGAAGGATCGACAGTCTTAGTTTTGGCTTTAATACGCATAGTGCGTTAACTTGTACTCGTTTTGGGCCTCAAGTAATTCAGTTCGTAATCTCGTGTGACGACAAGTTTTCCAGTAGAAACCATCCGCACATTCATTACAAAGGTTTTCACAATTGGTTTTGGTCAAATCGCTCTATATTAAGTACATTGTAATACTTATTTATTATCTTTAATAACATTCAACTCTCTTTTTAAACCAATTTGTCATATATAATTATATTCAATCTTTATCATAAATAAATTAAGCTTTTACCTATTAAATTATTCTCTTTAATTGAACTTTCTACCTATCCCGCCGTTTAGTGTCTGCATAAGACGCAAGGTCTAATCAATTCGCATTTTGTGTTACGTCAATCTGTATGCAATTTCAGTAAAGTCTATTAATATTTCAGTATTTCAGTAAATTCAGTCAGTTAAATTAATAAAACAACCTTAGACGTAACACTCTAATAAGTGTTTCAAATGCCTTGATTGTTTCAGGACGTCCATCATAACTAGGAATTGTAGTCAACGCTGCATTTTTGGAATATTACCAATACCTAACCTAGGTTCTTCAATAAAATAATTATAAACAGGCCTATCAACTTGTTTTGAATTACCATTTTCATCCCTATTTCTATACATTGAATCTAAATTTTGATTCTCTCTTTTACTTTTATTATTTATTCCACTACTTGTTTCTAATATAGGACTCCTAACCCAACCTCTACCTCTACCTAATGTACTATTTTCTACTGTTTTTGAAAAATTTGGACTAAACGTATATACATTTGCATAATCGCTAAATTTATCTTTATTATCTACTTTAAATGTAACTGTTTCTCTCTTATTTTTTTTCATTATCTACCGCAGCGGCTATATTAGTTTTGCTATTAGCCTTATATATATTATCCAATATAGAACTTAAACTTTCTTCTTCAACATCGAAAAAATCCCCCTCATTTGTGTCTCGATAATTAATCATTTTAATAGCTTTATTTTATTATATAATTCATTTTATCTTATTCTATTATTATATATGTTCGAAAAATAATATGTCTATTTATTATATGACTAGCATTGGTGTGAGGGGGGGGGGGGGTAAATCGAATAAAATTCTTTTTGATACTAAAATTTTTCCTAGGTTTTCCGTTTTTTTTTGTTTTTTTTGAAAATTTGATAAAAATTTTTTTCTTGGAAATTCAGTTTTTTCAACATAAAAATTGTTTGTCGTTATCAATCGAAATAAAACCTAGCCTATGTTTTGACCCGTAATTTTTGCCGTCTTTTTCCGCAAATCCTATGTCTGTAGCTTTTATCATTTTCTAGTTTATCGCTTTCGGACATACACACACAAATAATTAAAGATTTATATATGTATAGGATAGGATATAGGATATAGGATTAGTCCTAAACTTTTATAATTGTCGAAAAATTATTGTATCTTTTGACAGATCGAACAGATCGCCTTAAAAATTTAAGTGGATACGTAAAAAATATACCCGAATTGAATGAAATTCTTTTTGATACTAAAATTTTTTCTCAGTTTTTTGTTATTTGGTTTTTTTTTTAAATTAGATAAAAATTTTTTTCTTGAAAATTCAGATTTTTCAACATAAAAAATTTTTGTCATTATCAATCGAAACGAAACCTAGCCTATGTTTTGCCCCTTATTTTTTGCCGTCTTTTCCCATAAACCCTATGTCTGTAGCTGTTATCGTTTTCTAGTTTATCGCGTTCGGACACACATAATTAAAGTTTTATATATATATAGGAAGGATAGGATAGGATAGGATAGGATAAGATTATTCCTAAATTTTTATAATTTTTGAAAAATGATTGTAACTTTTGACAGATCGAGCTGATTAGCTTGAAAATTTAGGTGGATACGTAAAAAATATACTCAAATCGAATAAAATTCTTTTTGATCGTAAAATTTTTACTCGGTTTTCCGTTTTTTTTAGTTTTTTTGAAAATTTAATAAAAATTTTTTTCTTGGAAATTCAGTTTTTTCAACATAAAAATTTTTTGTCGTTATCAATCGAAATAAAACCTAGCCTATGTTTTGACCCGTAATTTTTGCCGTCTTTTGCCGCAAACCCTATGTCTGTAGCTTTTATCGATTTCTAGTTTATCGCTTTCGGACATAAACCCACACATAATTAAAGATTTATATATATATAGGACAAGCAACAGTTAGAGGGAGGGCTCCGCCCCCCCTGTATTGCATTTACTTTTGTTTCTGTTGCTTAAGAAAATCATGTTTCACTGCACATTTATAATTATGCAAACACATTAAGAGTTTTCAGAAGAGCCTAGTTCTGTCCCCAGTAAAGTTAAAATTTTCTAATTAAGGAAAAATATTTGAAAAGGTATTGGAGAGACTATTTCTAATCCCGAAGATAATTTATTTCTTATGGAATCCAACAGAATCTAGCATTTTAGTATTAGTATCTCGTGTACTATTTTGGTATTCTATAGACTTAGAGACTTCAAGACCTATTATGAATCATTTTAGCCGGCTAGTGATTTCATAATTTATACTTCGTGTTATTAACTGGATATGCAATTTTTTTGGTATTTTTTGATCTAGAGAATTTAAGGCCTCATAAAAATTTATCAAATAATTTTCAGAGGGGCCTTTTTATAGTCCTAATAGTTTGTAGCGTAAACAATATAAATTGCAAATAATACAGTAATTTTTAAATAAAAAATCGTACATTTGATTCCTGGATATGCAAAATCTAGTTTTTCAGAGGGCCCAATTATTCGTTAATGATAATCTCGATAAATTAAATGTAAAAAAATTAACTTATGATACAACAATCATGTTTTTGTTTTCTAAATAGTAAAGAATCTATAAAATTTCTTGAATTTTTCACTATTTTTTTTATTTTATTGCAAATTATCGAAAAATGAAAAATCAAAAAAATGTTCAGAGTCTAAAAAAATTTTACACATTTTTAAAGAAGCGTCCGTTTTTTATGCAAATTTATCTGAATACGTATCGAAATGCCGAATCGATTAATACCAATTTCTACACTAAAATTTTATCATATTTAGAAGTTTTTTCACTTTTGAAGCAAATTTTCAAAAAATTTTATTTTTTCCAGAAATAGTAAATATTGAATATCTCCAAAAGTACTGTAACTGAGTTTCAAAAGTATGGCCTATGTCACCAGCTGACTTTTTTTCTATATTTTGATACTTCATTTTGACATTGATTCGACCCTGATGATGAAACACATACACACACAGACCCACAAATAGATGATTATAAATACCACAAAAAGTAAAAAAATTTTCCGACCAGCTTCAAAAATATTTTATAAAATTTTAAAGATATCTCCGTTTTGAATAAAAATTTAGGAGAATACGCAAGAATTGGTGCCAAATCGAATACTACAAAGTGTGACAGTAAATTTTTTCGATTGTCTCAAGATATTTTATTTTTTGTTAAAACTTTTTAAAAATTTTATCAAGTTCAAAAACACTAAAAATTGAATATATCCAAAAGTAAGATAGCTGAATCGCAAAACTATAGCCTATGTCACTCGCGGACATTTTTTCTTTAATTTCACACCGGTATTATATAATTTCGTTCACCGGTTTGGCCCTGATGATAATACACACACACACACACACACACACACACACACAGACACACAAATAAATTTTCAAATATATATAGTTGTAAGATAAGATAAGATAAGATAAGAAAGATAAGATAAGATAATATAGGATATAGGATATAGGACTAGTCCTAAACTTTTATAATTGTCGAAAAATTAATGTATCTTTTGACAGATCGAACCGATCGCCTTGAAAGTTTAAGTGGATACGTAACAAATATACCCGAATTGAATGAAATTCTTTTTGATACTAAAATTTTTCCTCAGTTTTTTGTTTTTTTGTTTTTTTTTTTAAATTAGATAAAAAATTTTTTCTCGAAAATTCAGTCTTTTTAACATAAAAAATTTTTGTCATTATCAATCAAAACGAAACCTAGCCTATGTTTTGACCCGTAATTTTTGCCGTCTTTTCCCGTAAACCCTATGTCTGTAGCTTTTATCGTTTTCTAGTTTATCGCGTTCGGACACACATAATTAAAGATTTATATATATACTTGCTGCCTCCGGCTCGCTTCGCTCGCCCCGGCAGCCACCAGGGTGGCTGCACCCCCCTGGACCCCTGCGACTTTATTTTTACAAAAATATGTTGTTTTATGTTACTCAATATTTTGTAAAATAACCTTTTTTTACATTACCCGAAGTATTATCTAAAATTTACTGAATCATAAAAATTACGGGCATGCGAACCCAGACTGATAATTAGTGATCAGCAATACAAAGCTTCGCTACCCTTCTGTAGGATCCACAAGCAGTCGTTGTTTCCCTCGACTATCCATTCTAGGGTTTTGCCTGATAATAATAGCTGTTCAAGTTTTTTTAGTTACTATATTCAGTTACGACAGAAGTGACTAATAAAAATTAAAAATATATATAATATTAGTCCTAAACTTTTATAATTTTCGAAAAATTATTGTATCTTTTGACAGATCGAACCTATCGCCTTGAAAATTTAGGTAAATACGTAAAAAATATACCCAAATCGAATGAAATTCTTTTTGATGGTAAAATTTTTCCCTGATTTTTTGTTTTTTTGGTATTTTTTTAAAATTTAATAAAAATTTTTTTCTTGAAAATTCAGTTTTTTCAACATAAAAATTTTTGTCGTTATCAATCGAAACAAAACCTAGCCTATGTTTTGACCCGTAATTTTTGCCGTCTTTTGCCGTAAGCCCCACGTCTCTAACTTATATCGCGTTCAAGTTTATCCATTTCGGACTAACAAACAAACAAACAAACATACAAAATTAAAGATTTATATATATATAGGATAGGATAGGATAGGATAGGACTAGCTGCCTCTGGCTCGCTTTGCTCGCCCCGGCAGCCGCCATGGGGGCTGCGCCCCCCTGGAGCCCTGCAATTTGATTTTTCCAAAGATGTTGTTTAAGGTTACTCAATATTATGTAAAATAATCTTTTTTTACACGAAGTATTATCTAAAATTTACTGAATCATAAAAATAATTGGCTTATGATCCCAAACGGATAATTAGTGATCAGCAATACAAAGCTTCGCCACCCTTCCATAGAATCCACAAGCAAATGTTGTTTACCTCGACTATCTATTCTAAGGTTCTACCTGATAATAGCTGTTCAAGCTTCTTTTAGTTACTATATTCAGTTACTGCATCAGTGTCTGATAAAAATTAGAAATATATATAATACTAGCTGCCTCTGGCTCGTTCTGCTCGCCCCGGTAGCCGCCATGGGGGCTGCGCCCCCCTGGACCCCTGCAATTTGATTTTTCCAAAGATGTTGTTTAAGGTTACTCAATATTATGTAAAATAATCTTTTTTTACACGAAGTATTATCTAAAATTTACTGAATCATAAAAATAATTGGCTTATGATCCCAAACGGATAATTAGTGATCAGCAATAAAAAGCTTCGGCACCCTTCCATAGAATCCACAAGCAAATGTTGTTTACCTCGACTATCTAGTCTAAGGTTCTACCTGATAATAGCTGTTCAAGCTTCTTTCAGTTACTACATTCAGTTACTACATCAGTGGCTGATAAAAATTAGAAATATATATAATGTTAGTCCTAAACTTTTAAAATGTTTGAAAAATGATTGTAACTTTTGACAGATCGAACCGATTACCTTGAAAATTTAGGTGGATTCGTAAAAAATATGCCTGAATCGAATGAAGTTCTTTTTGATACAAAAATTTTTCCTTGGTTTTCAGTTTTTTTGATTTTTTTTTTAAATTTGATATAAATTTTATCCTTGGAAATTCAGTTTTTTCAACATAAAAATATTTCGTCGTTATCAATCGAAATAAAACCTAGCCTATGTTTTGACCCGTAAGTTTTGTCGTCTTTTGTCGTAAACCGTATGTCTGTAGCTTTTATCGTTTTCTAGTTTATCGCGTTCGGACACACATAATTAAAGATTTATATATATATAGGAATAGGATAGGATAGGATAGGATAGGATAGGATTAGTCCTAAACTTTTAAAATGTTTGAAAAATGATTGTAACTTTTGACATATCGAACCGATTACCTTGAAAATTTAGGTGGATTCGTAAAAAATATGCCTGAATCGAATGAAATTCTTTTTGATAAAAAAATTTTTCCTTGGTTTTCAGTTTTTTTGATTTTTTTTTTTAAATTTGATAAAAATTTTATCCTTGGAAATTCAGTTTTTTCAACATAAAAATATTTCGTCGTTATCAATCGAAATAAAACCTAGCCTATGTTTTGACCCGTAAGTTTTGTCGTCTTTTGCCGTAAACCGTATGTCTGTAGCTTTTATCGTTTTCTAGTTTATCGCGTTCGGACACACATAATTAAAGATTTATATATATATAGGATAGGATAGGATAGGATAGGATAGGATAGGATAGGATAGGATAGGATAGGATAGGATAGGATAGGAATAGGATAGGATAGGATAGGATAAGATTAGTCCTAAACTTTTAAAATGTTTGAAAAATGATTGTAATTTTTGACAGATCGAACCGATTACCTTGAAAATTTAGGTGGATTCGTAAAAAATATGCCTGAATCGAATGAAATTCTTTTTGATAAAAAAATTTTTCCTTGGTTTTCAGTTTTTTTGATTTTTTTTTTTAAATTTGATAAAAATTTTATCCTTGGATATTCAGTTTTTTCAACATAAAAATATTTTGTCGTTATCAATCGAAATAAAACCTAGCCTATGTTTTGACCCGTAAATTTTGTCGTCTTTTGCCTCAAACCGTATGTCTGTAGCTTTTATCGTTTTCTAGTTTATCGCGTTCGGTCACACATAATTAAAGATTTATATATATATAGGAATAGGATAGAATAGGATAGGATAGGATAGGATTAGTCCTAAACTTTTAAAGTGTTTGAAAAATGATTGTAACTTTTGACAGATCGAACCAATTACCTTGAAAATTTAGGTGGATTCGTAAAAAATATGCCTGAATCGAATGAAATTCTTTTTTCTTGTTAGTGTCCAGAAAGTGCGTGTTTTCTGGCCGCTACGCTATTCGAAAAAACGCATTTTCTCGACACTGAGCAAGAAAAATTATGTTTTGTCCTTGGCCACAAAAAAGGATGCCCCAAATCGCAGTTTACCATCCTCGGCTTCGCCTCGGACGGTAATTTACATGCGATTTGAGCCATTCTTTACTTTTGTGGCCATGGGTAAAAATATACTATTGATAAAAAAAATTTTCCTTGGTTTTTAGTTTTTTTGATTTTTTTTAAAAATTTGATAAAAATTTTATCCTTGGAAATTTAGTTTTTTCAACAAAAAAATATTTCTTCGTTATCAATCGAAATAAAACCTAGCCTATGTTTTGACCCGTAAATTTTGTCGTCTTTTGCCGTAAACCGTATTTCTGTAGCTTTTATCGTTTTCTAGTTTATCGCGTTCGGTCATACATAATTAAAGATTTATAAATATATAGGATAGGATAGGATAGGATAGGAAGAATAGGATAGGATCCCGCTCACTTTTGAACTGTGCCGGCCAAGTATGGGCCGAAGTTCAGGCGACGTTCGGCAAAACGCTCTGCCGAAGCGTGGCGCACGTATAGCATACGTCCTTTGGTACACATCTCCGCAACGTATGGCACATACTTCGGCCCACGTATGGCAGAAAATTTTTATTTTTTTTTTAGTAAAATAAAAAAATTTACTTGGTTCAGGAATTGAACCAGTGACCCTCTTTAAAATTTTAAGAGGGTCGAGGATTATACGAGTGCGGCCAACACTCGTATTTGAAATTTATTGCATAAATGACTGTAAAATGTTTTTATCTTATTGTATTTAAATTAAATTAATATCAGATTTTTCACGTTCATTTAGAAAATACTTCGTACAGAAAATGATTGTTTTTCACAACTGGAATAATTTCCAGTTTTTCCAAGATGGCGAAGTATATATTAAAATACTGATCTAAGATCCGTAAAATAAGGGCAGGCGCAACGATATAATATTTAGTTTAAAAATTTTTTTGGTTTTTCCAATATAGTGGACCATAAAATTTATTTAAAAACTTCTATAAATTATAAATATTTTTTTTCAAATTAATTCAAATGTGCATAGATAAAAAAAGATAGAGTATGAAGAGATAAAATCTAGAGGTAGGTGTGTAGCATAATTAGGATTAAGTGTCTCGCGACACATCATTTTTTTTAGAGGCCCAATTTAAATTAAGTCAGATAAATATTCAAATTAGGATATTATAAGAAAACAAGTACAATACAATTTTAAATCGAACCTCAAAACAAAAAAATCTGTAGCGAGATATTTAATCCTAATTATGTTATATACACGCTACTTAATACGCTCTCTTTTATTACCCTTCTTAAAATAATGTATCAATTATCTAATTAATTTAAAACAAATATTTATAATTTATAGACGTTTTTAATGTGTACCAAAGGACGTATGCTATACGTGCGCCACACGTTGGTAGAGCGTTTTGCCGAACGTCACCCGAACTTCGGCCCATACTTGGCCGGCATAGTTCAAAAGTGCGCGGGATAGGATAGGATAGGATAGGATAGGATAGAATTAGTCCTAAACATTTATAAATTTGGAAAAATTATTGTAACTTTTGACAGATCGAACCGATTACCTTGAAAATTTAGGCGGATACGTAAAAAATATATACGAAACGAATGAAATTCTTTTTGATAAAAAAATTTTTCCTCAGTTTTCAGTTTTTTTGATGTTTTTTAAAAATTTAATTAAAAATTTTTTTCTTGACAATTCAGTTTTTTCAACATAAAAATTTTTTGTTGTTATCAATTGAAATAAAACTTAGCCTATGTTTTGACCCGTAATTTTTGCCGTATTTTGCCGTAAACCCTATGTCTGTAGCTTTAATCGTTTTCTAGTTTATCGCGTTCGGACAAACACACACACACACACATAATTAAAGATTTATATAGGATAGGATAGGATTATTCCTAAACTTTTATAATTTTTGAAAAATGATTGTAACTTTTGACAGATCGAGCCGATTAGCTTGAAAATTAAGGTGGATACGTAAAAAATATGCCCGAATCGAATGAAATTCTTTTTGATACTAAAATTTTTCCTCAGTTTTCCGTTTTTTTGTTTTTTTTTTATAATTTAATAAAAATTTTTTTCTAGGAAATTCAGTTTTTTCAACATAAAAATTTTTTGTCGTTATCAATCGAAATAAAACCTAGCCGATGTTTTGACCCGTAATTTTTGCCGTATTTTGCCGTAAACCCTATGTCTGTAGCTTTAATCGTTTTCTAGTTTATCGCGTTCGGACAAACACACACACACACACACACAGAATTAAAGATTTATATAGGATACGATAGGATTATTCCTAAACTTTTATAATTTTTGAAAAATGATTGTAACTTTTGACAGATCGAGCCGATTAGCTTGAAAATTTAGGTGGATACGTAAAAAATATGCCCGAATCGAATGAAATTCTTTTTGATACTAAAATTTTTCCTCGGTTTTCCGTTTTTTTGTTATTTTTTAAAAATTTGATAAAAATTTTATCCTTGGAAATTCAGTTTTTTCAACATAAAAATATTTCGTCGTTATCAATCGAAATAAAACCTAGCCTATGTTTTGACCTGTAATTTTTGCCGTATTTTGCCGTAAACCCCATGTCTCTAACTTTTATCGTGCTCTAGGTTATCGCGTTCGGACATACATACACACATACACACATAATTAAAGATTTATATCTATATATAGGATATAGGAATAGGATAGTAAGGATATGATTAATTTCTGGAATTTGACTTTTTTTCTTTATTTTGACACCGGTTAAATGCCAATCGGTTCGGCGGTTTTTGCGTCATTAGGGTACAAACACACAAACATACAAATAAATTTTCAAATATATATAGTATTAAGATATAGGATAGGATAGGATAGGATTAGTCCTAAACTTTTATAATTATCGAAAAATGATTATAACTTTTGACAGATCAAGCCGATTATCTTGAAAATTTAGGTGAATACGTAAAAAATATGCCCAAATCGAATAAAATTCTTTTTTATACAAAAATTTTTCCTTGGTTTTCCGATTTTTTGGTTTTTTTTTTTAAATTTGATAAAAATTTTTTTCTTGGAAATTCAGTTTTTTTAACATAAAAATTTTTTGTTGTTATTAATCGAAATACATCGTAGCCTATGTTTTGACCCGTAATTTTTGCCGTCTTTTGCCGTAAGCCCCGCGTCTCTAACTTTTATCGCGTTTTAGTTTATCCATTTCCGACATACACGCATAATTAAAGATTTATATATATATATAGGATAGGATTAGTCCCAAACTTTAATAATTTTCGAAAAATGATTGTAACTTTTGACAGATCAAACCGATTAATCTGAAAATTTTGGTGGATACGTAAAAAATATGCCCGAATCGAATGAAATTCTTTTTGATAAAAAAATTTTTCCTTGGTTTTTAGTTTTTATTATTTTTTTTTTAAATTTGATAAAAATTTTTTTCTGGAAATTCAGTTTTTTCAACATAAAAATTTTTTGTCGTTATCAATCGAAATAGAACCTAGCCTATGTTTTAACCCATAATTTTTGCCGTCTTTTCCGTAAACCCCGCTTCTCTAACTTTTATCGCGTTTTAGTTTATCCATTTCGGACATACACACATAATTAAAGATTTATATATATATAGGATAACTGTTATTTATTAAATTTTTTCTATCATATCCTATACATATAAATCTTTAATTAAAGATTTTGTCGGAAGATCACATAATTAAAGATTTATATATATATAGGATAAATGTTATTTATTAAATTTTTTCTATCATATCCTATACATAGGCGTTTCTACGTAACTGTTACTATTTCTGTAATGCAGCGCTTTGAATGAATAGGCTTTATGTATATTAATTTTTTTTTTTTTATTTGTCAAAAATTATTAAGCAAACTATATCCCAACTATATCAATTATTTTTACAACAAAAAATTTGCTAATAACGTAAATATAGAGAGCAATATCAGTAAAATTATGAAAATCAGCTCTGTGGAGATCGCGATCTTACTTCTAATAGTTAATGCCATTTGTGTACCGTTCAAAGGAATAACTTATACTTAGAGTATGTGGTAATTAAGAAGTTGAATATTAAATTTTCACTAAAGAAAATATTGTGCTATCAATCGTAGTAAATTTATACTCGATTAAAAAGATGTAGCTCGGAATCCAGTAATTTGAAATTTTCACCAGTTTACGTTCTTTTACGTTCTTACCGTCTAATGTAATTTAAATTTAGTTTTTTTGATATATTTTATAGGCGATAGCGAGTAAAATGAAGTAAACTTTATGATTGTGCGTTTTATTTTAAGCAATTAAATACAAGCGAAATCACTAGTGCCGCAAGCGTAACTTTATAAAAAACTCATGTTTTTTAAACAGCACGTGACATTTCATAAACTTTTTAACTTTACAAATATTGTGATCGATAATAAAAATTATTTTTTTTCTTCTTGTTAAGTCGGTAACGTAAAGTTTTCACTACAAATTTTATAATTCTGATAATAAAAAAAAATTATTTAGTATTGATACCAGTGTTTTGTTTATTTACATGTTTTTAGGTTAAATTTTAATTATTATCAGTTTAATTTTGAAATAGTAATTAGATACTGTAAACACGTTGAGTAACTGATTGAGACGTAATTTGTATAATTTTATAGATGAAAATTTAATTTTTTATTTTAGGTATCTTGTGAATAAATTCATAAATTTTCTGAATCCTTATTCTTGGATAATACTTAAGGGAACTACCCAAACCACCAAAATTTTTTCAGGAATACCAAAGAATGATTATTTTTTAATGCTTTTGAGGAATCTTTGGGTGAAAAAGTATTTTTAAAAAAAAAATTTCTGAAATCATAAAAAAATAAATAAAATGATAAAAATTTTAGAGACAAAATAACAAGGTATTGCAACAAAGGTAAAAATTTGATTTGTGTTTTATATAAATTTTGCTAACAACATCTAACAATTTAAATGAATTTTTTTCAAATTATGCTGCTTTTTTTAAAGTAAGTTTTATTTTAAAAAACTATTCAAAAAACGCACGTTCCATATCATAAAAAACGCAATACAAGTCTCAGGATTTTCTTTAGTTATACTAAAGTACAATAGCTCAGACTTCCTAACGTATCAATTGTAAGAATTATATTATTTTAGAAGTTCATTTTGATCTAAGAATAAAAAAAAAGAAAAAAATAACTTCCAACCAAAAATTAATTAGGATTAAAATTAATATTTAGAGTCTGCTTTAACCTAAAATGAGAATACTTACATTAATGCATTTTTCTCTTATACCGTCTGGTAATTAGCAGTTACAAGATTATTTCTTACAAATATTTAGTATTATGAATAAACTGTATAAATTTTACAAGTGTGCCTACAATTTTAAGTTTAAAAAAAAAAATTATCGAAATAGTAACGGTTAGGTAGAAACGCCTATATATATAAATCTTTAATTATGTATGTTTGTAACAGACATCGGGTTTACGGCAAAAGACGGCAAAAATTACGGGTCATAACATAGGCTAGGTTTTATTTTGATTGATAACGACGAAAAATTTTTATTTTGAAAAAACTGAATTTCCAAGAAAAAAAATTTTTTTCAAATTTAAAAAAAAACCAAAAAAACTGAAAACCGAGGAAAAGTTTTTTTATCAAAAAAAATTTTATTCGATTCGGGCATATTTTTTACGTATACACCTAAATTTTCAAGGTAATCGGTTCAATCTGTCAAAAGTTTGTTCAAAATTTTACAAAAATAATAAAAGGTTATAGGACTAATATTATATATATTTCTAATTTTTATCAGCCACTAATGTAGTAACTGAATATAGGAATTAAAAGAAGATTGAACAGCTATTATCAGGTAGAACCTTAGAATGGGTAGTCGAGGGAAATAACATTTGCTTGTGATTCTATGGAAGGGTAGCGAAGTTGTGTATTGCTGATCACTAATTAACCGTTTGGGTTCATATGCCCATTATTTTTATGAATCAGTGTAAATTTTAGATAATACTTTGGGTAAAAAAAGATTATCTTACAAAATATTGAGTATCCTAAAACAACATATCTTTGGAAGAATCAAGTTGCAGGGGACCAGGGGGGCGCAGCCCCAATGGCGGTTGCCGGGGCGAGCAAAGTGAGCAGGAGGCAGCTAGATATATATATATATATCCTTTTATGTATATTTATATAATTTTTTTCTTAAAAGTTAGACGAGAAAAAAAAAATATACTTAGCTTACCAAGCTGCTACAAAGCCTACTTTTTCCATCTCCATTTCACTTCCTTGTGAACTATTGACCCAAATCCTGTAACAGCTGTGGAAATATTTCCATAGTTAGATGCACAATTAATCCTCGATTAATAAATGGAACTGCAATCGGTTTGCTCGATAAAGAACCTTCCTCGTTGCTCCTTTGTTGAAAGATTTCAGTAATATATAGTTGTTAATTTCTCCTCGCTGTTGTATAATTAGCCGTTGCTACGTATTGTGTAGTAATATCTCGTTATGCAATCTTCTCCTTGAAGTTGATTTTCTTTTGTTGTTAAATAATTTTCCTTGAAATATTTTCCTGATAAATCGTCTTATGAATCCTCCATCCATATATTTTTCAATTTGTTCTCAAAAAAATTAAAAAAAAAAAAAAAAATTTTTTTTATTTTGTTTGTTGGTTGGAAAAAGTTATTTTAAGGCTGGTTTATTGTAGAGGAAAATAAATTAACCAAAGTAATTTAATATAACTTGCTTGTTTATTGAAATACTCAAGTTCTTTAATATAAGTATAACTACAAGATGCTAGTATTGAGATCCCAATAATTTGCAATGCGATCAAACGAAAGTTAGAGTAACAAGTGATCCCAAACAAGTATTCTAATCAAGTGCCTCGCGACATCCCTGGACAGTAGCTTATATGCGTTAAACCGTGTGAAAGGAATGAGAAGAATTTTTATGTTGTCATAGGCGTTTTCTATACCAAGTTCAAAGGTTGTTCTTTGACGTCAGAGATGTTGTTTTCATTTGGTTTTCAATCTATAAGCTCGTAAATACCATTCTCACATATTGTTTTTTATTATTTTTCTATTAGTGATCTCTTTTACTAAGCATCTTCCACGAAATTAAACATATTAAATATAATATTACAAAAATATATTAACATTCTTCCCATACTGTTCCTACCCATCATCATTTCTAGTAACTAATTAAACCCCGCGGTAAAGAAAAAAATTCATTTTCGCACCTAAATATTTTTTAAAGTCCGAGATTTTGAAAAAATTGGAAAATTTTTTAGGTAATAGTAAAATATTATTTTCACTAGAATCTTTAGGGTCAATAAATGTTTGAAGAAAATTATTACATTTCCCGATGAACTTAATAATTTTCCAATTTTATATCCATTCTTACAGTTCCCCGGTGCGGTGTAGTACTTAGTAAAAAATTTATTTTTCCTATTTTTTAAAAATTTCTAGTCCACCATCTTGGGAAAATTAGAAAATTTTTAAAATACCAATATGTCTGATTTTCCTCCAATAATTTATTTTTAGTGACTACTAACGTGTGACTATTATTTGGTGCAAAAACAATTTTTTTCCCCTACGTGCTACTCGTAATTTCTTTATGTGCCAAAGATTAAAAATGCATTTTTTTTCGCATGTTACCTAATCATTTTAATTATCCATAAGAAAATTGGAAACATATCTAAATTAAAAAAAAAAAATAAAAAATTTTTGTTGCTCCAAATAATTGTCACATATTAAAACCCCTGGTGTTATTAGAAATTCAATTCTCTTGTTTTTTTGGTCCACCATCTTAAAAAACTAGAAAAATATTAAGTTTATCGGGAAATGTAATAATTTTCTTCAAACCTTTACTGACCCTAAAGATCCTACGGTGTAATTAGAAATGCGTATTTTCTTTTTAATCGTATTTTATATTGTAATCTTAAAGTTGAATTGTGTTTTATTGTATTGTATTCTATTGTAAACTTTCAAATTGTGTTTAATTATTTATTTGCATCAGGGTAAAAAGATCATTCTAGAAAATTTACTTTATGAGTTTAAAGAGGTACCTGTGTAAGAGTGTCAAACGATGGAAATAAATTGAATAAATTATCCTTTTCTTCGCTTGGATCCAATTGAAACGCAATAAACGGAATTTCAACAGCATCACACATACTTTTGATACAGGACAAATTTATTACATCAGACTCTGCAAAAATGATCGCTGGGCCATAGGTAAACAGCTTGCAAACTGAAAAGAAGTAATAAATAACTTTATAATTTTCAGATAACATATATGCTTATAGATATGCTTTGAAGCTTATTTGACTGGACAATTTAAAATAATTTAATTTCTTTTTATGTTGTTTACCCAAGATAATCTAATTCCTAAGAACTTTTTATTTTGAACCGTAACGACTTAAGCTATTAAACTTTAATTTTTTTTTTAAACAAATCAATGTTTGAGTAAAAATATTACCTAGTAGGTAATTAGGATTTCTCTTCCTAAAGCCCGTTTTAACGTCCAATCCTTAGAAAATGTCATCTCATTCCCTAATTGTGGATTAAATTTTAAACATTTCTTAGACGTTATTTAAAACAATACCTTGCACACACAAAATTTTAAGACAAAAGAGTGGCCCTCACGTACTCTGTTACTATATTGCAGTTTTCAGGACTTGGTAGCATTTCCGGGACCACTCGCCCTGGCCTCCAAGTTGGGAAGAGCAGGCGCCCCTCGGAGTAGCGCACACATCCAAAAAATGTGCCCTTATCTCATCTATCATCATCTATCTCACCCGGACAGTACAAGTAATATTTACTATCCACTTTTTGCAACTTCTTCAACATGTCTCGGAAGTATCCATGTCCTGTTAAGAACTGGGAAAATTTTTTTCATAACTATTTTATTATTGTGTATTTATTATAGTCTATTTTATTATAGGGGTAGATTTAAATAAAGCGTACACGATTTGTATGGTCGGTTTTTCAAAACTGCTCTAAAGTATTTTTTTATGAAAGTACTACCAAAAATAAGTCGCCAGCCCAATTTTTAGCCTCCCAGAGCAAAATCTCGATTTTTGGCAGCCACTTTTGTGTTTTGGACTTTTGTAAAAAAAGTAAGAAAAATGAGTCATAATTTTCTTTATTATTGCTGTTAAAAACTATCATTAGCATGAAAAATTTTTTGTTTTTAGGTCCGAATAAAAAATTCCCCTAGCTTTCCGATTCCGGGGTAAAAAAATTTTTTATTTGCGCATGCGCGAGGAATCGCGAAGATAGGCTGTTTGTTTTCAAAAGTCGATTTCTCAAGTGCCTATTAGTAAAAAATCTTCTAACCAGGCTTGAAATTTTCCTTAAATATTATATATTTTGGCAAAAAAAAATTTCGATGCTTTTTGGGGGCTCTAGATAAAAAAATAGCAGCTTTCAAAATATAATTTTTTACAAATTTCGAATTTCCCGCCAAGTCATGTGACGAATCAAATATCTGACCAAAAATTTGGATTCCGCGTGAAATTTTACATAATTTACTTACTTTCAGAAAAAAACATTTTGGGGCAGTTTTCAAGACCCGACCATACAAGTCGTGTACACTTCATTTAAATCTACCCATAGTGTTATTATAAGACATAGGAAATTATAGTCAATATAATTCTATATGGCCTACGTATAATATAATCCTGTGTAACACAAGCCTTTCGTAAGCATCCGGATGAATAACTTAGACTATTTTAATGTTGTATACTCAGTTATGCGTTACATATTTGGCTTAATAGGGCAAGAACACATAACATCTTTCAGGAAAAAATTACATTTGATGCGCAATATAAATCGTACCAAATATTTTGCAGCCCTGGCAATGTATAGCCTGATTCGCATGAAGGAGCTTCCATTACTTCGATCTCTCTTTAAGGACTCTATGTCCACCACTGGGTGTTTTTTGCGCAGTATATTTGTAACTAAAATATTTTAACCATATATTTATTTATAATAATTTTTTAATGAAAGAATCAATACTTTTTAGTATTTAGTACAATATAAAAAAAAAAAATTAAAAATATTTATTTGTTTAAACAAATACAACCTGTTAAATTTTTGAAATTTTCGGGTCATAAAAGCCTGAGTTCCCAGATCTGGGCTACTTGGATCAAAATTCTGCTTAGCTCATATTAAAGATCATTCAATTCTAGGTGGAGGTATCGTGGGAATTTTTCGCTAAACCTTTTCAGTAATAAGTTATACCTATTTGTTTATAAATTGTAAAGAATTTTTAACTTTTTTATTATAAACAATTAGCTGTAACTCATTACTGAAGAGGTTTAGCGAAAAATTCCCACGATACCTCCACCTAGAATTGAATGATCTTCAATATGAGCCAAGCAGAATTTTGATCCAAGTAGCCCAGATCTGGGAACTCAGGCTTTTATGACCCGAAAATTTCAAAAATTTAACAGGTCGTATTTGTTTAAACAAAGAAGCAACTTTCATTTTTTTTTTATATTCTTGTACTAAATACTGAAAAGCATTGATTCTTTCATTAAAAAATTATTATAAATAAATATATGGTTAAAATATTTTAGTTACAAATATACTGCGCAAAAAACACCCAGTGGTGGACAGAGAGTCCTTAAAGAGAGATCGAAGTAATGGAAGCTCCTTCATGCGAATCAGGCTATACATTGCCAGGGCTGCAAAATATTTAGTACGATTTATATTGCGCATCAAATGTAATTTTTTCCTGAAAGATGTTATGTGTTCTTGCCCTATTAAGCCAAATATGTAACGCATAACTGAGTATACAACATTAAAATAGTCTAAGTTATTCATCCGGATGCTTACGAAAGGCTTGTGTTACACAGGATTTTATTATACGTAGGCCATATAGAATTATATTGACTATAATTTCCTATGTCTTATAGTAACACTATGGGTAGATTTAAACGCTTCACAGTGGCGGATACAGGGGGGGAGGGTCACAAGGGTTAATTGACTACCCCTCAGCGCTCAATTTTACCTTTTTTTAGCTAATTTTACGTTATGTAATTAGCGCGAAGTACCATTTTGACCCCCCCAAAAAAATTTTTAGGACCTTCTTTAGAAAATTTTTTTAAATTTGATTCAAATAATCCCCCTAAAAAATTTTCTAGATCCACCTCTGCTAAGCATCAGATAAACTCTCTCGTGGCCCTTGCAAAGACCTAAAGATCCCTACGTCTGTAACGACTGACTGGGGTCTTAACTCATTTCAAGTCAAATATGCCCATTTTTGTAACTATATTCTACCATGCATTCGTGATTTCCATTCATTCTCAATATTCAAAAGTCGTATACATCAGTATTTGTATGGATTCGATAAAGTAATATATAGGAATTGATCGATTTACTTTCTAGACTAATTGACTTACTGCAAGATTGCTGTTGTATTTAATTTCATTTATTTTAAAGTTTACTTTTACTTTCACTGTTATGGAATTTTACTATTTTGAATTATTTTCGTTTTTATATTATTTTTATTATAAAAGGATTGAGTTTATAATAACATCTTTTTTATGACTAACAACTAATTTGTTTCATTTATGCCCAGTATTGGTCAATAAAAACTCAATCCTTTTATAAATATCTGTAAATCATGGGCGATGACAATATTCAAATTGATAGTATTTTTATTTTTCATTATAATTTAAGGATGTACATAAAAATAAATTAGTATAACAAATGTTAAATATATTTTATTTACTTATTTTTATGTTTTATGAGTTTAATAAAATCTTATTACCTAAAACTCATGATCCCCTCTTTTCTCATCGAATTATTCGTGATTTTATTGGTCGCGCTGATTTTGTCATGCGCGTGATTTATATCAGAAGTTCAGCGGTCACATCGCTCGCGCGTTATTTAATTTTTATTAGTTTTTAAAAATTTTGAATTATAAAATATTTAAAAAAAATAAAGAAATAATTTTCTTATTTTACTATACATTCTACTAAAAATTTTGTCAGCGATTTTATCTGTAATTAATCGATTCATTTAAGCTTTGCAGTATTTGCGCTGCATATAAATTTCTTATACAATTTTAAATATTAATTTTTGAATTTATTATTATAAATTGTAAAAATAATTACATATATAAATAATTAAATATTATAATTACATATACAAATAATTAAATAATTACAATAAACTATAATAAAACACTACATCTGTCAGTAGATGCGACATACCTAAACTCATTCGATTATTTCGTCATCCTATTGTAAAATTTCGTCGTTAAGTACAAAAAAAAATTATTTTGAGAGATAAAAAGAGTTCTGGCCCGAGTTGCGTAGCACCGAGGGACAGTAATCAATATTTGCATTCAGATGCAATATTTAATATTTTTTTCTTGAGATAAATTTTGAAAATAAAAATAATATTGGTTTTTATTTATGATAATATACGAATGCAATATTTAATATTTTTTTCTTGAGATAAATTTTGAAAATAAAAATAATATTGGTTTTTATTTATGATAGTATACGAAAACTCATTGGAGTATTTCGTCATCCAATTGTAAAATTTCGCCGTCCAGGACAATAGAAAAAATTATTTTGAGGGATAGTAAATTAGTAATTGCATTCAGATACGATATTAAATATTTTTTCTTGAGGTACATTTCTGTCTCTAAAAAACTCATGAGACAAAATTTTTCATCTAATTTTTTCGTGTTATTATTGGTTGCGCGGATTTTTTCATTATTTATTTCATTAGTTCTAATTTTTGTTATCTTTTAAAATGCTTAATTATTAATAAAATTTTGTGTAAAAAATACGGAAATAAGAAATACAATAATTATTTTATTATATAATCTCCTAAAAATTTCGTCATCTTAATCTAATTTTCGCAGTGAATACAAATTTGTAGATAATTTTAAATATTAATTTTTTAATTTATAATAATATAAACTGTAAAAATAATTATAAATAATGAAAAATGTTTAAACTAATAAAAAATTAATTATATTTGTAGATGCAACACATAACATATGAAAATTAATTCGAGTATTTCGTCATCTTATTTAAAAATTTCGCCGTCCAGAAAAAAAGAAAAATTTATTTTGAAGGATGAAAAGGGTTCTGGCAATAATGCAATATTTTTTTCTTGAAATAAATTTTAAAAATAAAAATAATAATGGCTTATTAGAATTATGAAAAAAGTTCGTTATTTGAAATTGACATCTCACTGTACAGTTGTTTTTATTTATGAATGAAACCACATAGTTTTATTTCCATTAAACATGAAATATAATCTGAGGGGGTTGGCGCGCTTCAGCGCGCAGGGGGCTTGTCCCCTAGTTATATAAAAAATGTGTACAAAAATTTTTGTTTGACAAAATAAAGACAATAATAATAATAATAATATTCATATAAAAAAGGTAATTTTTTGAAGAAAATTTATATTGGTGTATTTTCTGCTAAATTGAATATCTAAATACTTTATTTGCAAAAAAAATTGATTTAAATTAAAACTTTTCAATAAAACAGGATACTATTCGAAGTAAACTTATAATGGGGTAAGGGCTATGCCCGGATCTATATAGTGAATCGGCCCACGAAGGATATTTAAAAACTAATTGTATTAGGTCAAAGTACACCTAAAAAAAATAGGATCCTGAAGTTTTCGGACCCCCAGATGGCTTCAGCTCTGATTGGCAATGACAAAAAAAAAAGTAAATTTTTAACGACATTTGAGTCGTCTTTCTCATACTCCCGTGGTAAAACGATTGTGTCAAAATGATCTTGCGACCTCTCATTCAAAAGGTTAGACGATATACTTTCAGATAAAATTACTTAAAGTGATTTTAGGGCATCCTTTTGATTGCTAGACACTAAACCGTCCAAAATAAATTTTTTTTCTTCTTAAATTTTTTAAATTTTAATTCTTCTTAAATACCCCGATAACACAGCTTGCTGTTAAAAGTATTTACACAAAGTTTGTTGCAAAATTTGTCTCAAATATTGCTGCAAGTAATTGAATAAACATATGAGTAGCAAGTTTGCGGCAAGATTGTTACAAGGAATTTAGTATGAAAAAAACAGTGAGTCGGGAGGAAATATTGAGCGGATAGCAAGTTTGCGGCAAGTTTGTTGCAAGGAATTTAGTATTAAAAGTAAGGTAAGTCGGGAAGAAACATTAAACCGATAGCAAGTTTGCGGCAAGTTTGTTGCAAGGAATTCAGTATTAAAAAACAAGTAAGTCGGGAGGATTATATTGAATGGATATAGCATAACCTTTAAGTAATTATTTATCAGATTAATTAAATTTTATTTTATTAATTAAAAATTAATAAAGTCAGCGACAAAGGTAAAATAAGTAGAATTTAGCTTTAAACGTTTAAACCTTAATATTATTAACGTTTTATTACATTCTCTCGTCCTTTTTTTTAACGAATGAACCTTCTTTAGATAAAAAGAAAATTTAAAAGGTATTAAAACTTTTGGAAAAAAATAGTTCATTGCCGAAAAATGATTAAATTTTCAATAAAAATGAAAGAATTTGTAACTTTTCAATAAAAATCAGTGGTTAACCATATTTTGTAATCGACTACTTTCATCAAAAATTTATCTATTTTCTTGGCAAATTAACTATTTTTTCTTCTCATCGAGAAAGAATAACTTACAACCGGTTTGTGTAAACACAACCTAATTGCATGGAACATATGTTTGCTTCCAGCTGAGGACTATACACTGAAAAAAAAATCCGCTTGCCACTAGCGGAATTCCGCTTGACACTAGCGGTTTTTTTTTTATTTAAATGATTACAAATGGCTTGAAACATAAAAATAATTTTAAAAAAATGTTTATAAAATTATTTTGATGGATAATTATTGGATATGGTGATGGATATGGTGAATTAATTATAACACAATAAGTAATTGTGTAACTCTTATTTATTAAGACGAAGCGTATAGCTTCATGTCGTAACGAACACTGAATATAAAAAAGGGGAGAATATATACAAAATGGGAGGGAGTACTCCAACACATACATACCGTATAATACACACATATACACTACATTTTCCACCCACCACAATTTTACTAATAAAATTATTAATAAAGTACAAATTAAAAAAAATAATTGTGGTAAATGAAAATTAAAAATTTGATTCTAAAATTTTTACAGAATGCCAAATGGCTACATAAAAAAAAAAATTTAATTTAAAACCTAAACAGTTTAATTACAATGCCTAATGGCGTAAAAAAATCTCAAATTTCATTTTTTTTTTTAATAATTAAGTTATATTAACTCTAACAAAAAATAATAATTTAATACGAAAATCACAATATAATAAAATAATTTTTCTCTTTTTTTTTACAATTTTCATTTAAGTTTTTATAATAACACTACGCTTTTTGATTTAATAAATTAAACTAATCATTTATACATTCAAATTACAATATTTGCATTTAACAATAAAAAATAAATAAATAAAAAATTATACATTTTGATAAATAATAATTAAAGAATTTTTAGTGTTATTTAAACTTTTAAATTTAGACAGTTTTTAACATAATATATAAATAATACAAATTAACACAAATACATAAATTTACGGATTTTCATTTTCTTCATTATTTAATGCGTTTAACATTATTAATTTATGTATAGGACGTTTTAGCTCAGTTGATCCCGTTTTGAGATCCACAACTCTGACTAAACCATCAGGACCTTTGTAAACTTTAATTATTTTAGCTAAAGGCCATTTAGAAGGTGGCATTGTCTCATCAGAGATCAATACCACGTCACCAACTTCTACATTCTTTTGCTTTTGCGTCCACTTGTGGCGCTCTTGTAATGATTGCAAATACTCGCCTGACCAACAACGCCACCAATCCTGGAGCATTTGTTGTATTAACTTGTATCTTTGGGCTGGTGGAATTTTTTGATTGAGATAGTTTGGTTCAGGGAGGATGTACGATTGCGATTGTGTTAACAGTAAAGATGGCGATAAGAAATTATTATCTGAAGGGTCATCAGTTAGTGGGACCAATGGTCTTGAATTAAGACACGCCTCTATTTGTTTAATAAGGGTATAAAACTCTTCAAAGGTTAGTTTTCTGTTTCCCACAACCCTACGAATATGATGTTTAATAGATTTCACCGCTGCTTCCCAGATTCCGTCAAAATGAGGAGCTCCTGGGGAGTTAAATTTCCAGGTAGTACCTTCATTTGCCAAAGAACCCACAAGTTCATGTATGTACTCCGATGATTCAACATACATTTCTTTGAGGATCCTGTCAGCTCCAACAAACGTACCCACTCCGCATCGACCTAGGAATTTTGGCGGACGAAACTGGAAATAGCATCTATTTCACTGTTAGAAACTGGAAATTGCTATCTTTCCTTTTTTAAATCTAGAAATGATGAGATTTCTGTTTTACAATATGGAAACGACTAATTTCCTAGGTTTGAAACAAGAAATTAAATGTTCGATAAGAAAAGTGAATAAATTCCTTGAATCAAAACTAGAAACAAGTCGTTTCTGTTTTATAAAACAGAAATTTATTGATTTCTAGTTTTCAACCTAGGAATCAGATATTAAAAAATAAGGTTAAAATAATTCCTTGAATGAAAACTAGAAATAAGTCGTTTCTGTTTTATAAAACATAAATTTATTGATTTCTAGTTTTCAAACTAGAAACCAGATATTAAAAAATAAGGTTGAAATGATTTCTTGATTTAAAACTAGAAATCAATAAATATTTTCTAGTTTTTGAACAAGAAATCATTTTAATTTCTGTTTTTATAAAATATATAGCAAATAAATTTATTTATTTTAAAACAAGAAATTATAACATTATTAATCATTTATAAAAATCAATATTTTACGATGGATAGTAAATTTACGAATGAATCGTAATATTACAGAATCATAAATAGTTAAAAATAGTATATTACGTATCAAGGGCGCAAAATTTTTGGTACTAGTGTTAACACTAGTATGAGTGCTCGGTAAAGCCAGGCATGAGTGATATGTGTTTGCGATAGTGTCTCAAGATTTTCAAAGGTTTGAAAACTTAAAAATTTTTAAATTAATTTTTTTGGCTTAAGAAGGATACCTTATAAATATTTTTGTGGACAGCTTGTATAAGGATGAATATTTAGTATTTTTTTAAATTAATTAAATATTAGCCTGATTTAGGAGCAAAAATTAATGATAAATATCCCATAAATAAACCGTTTAACTGAATTTATTTTGGTTTTATTGGAAAATATTGATCATTGTAAAACATTAATACTACAGATACGGTAAATGACTAGTAGTTACGGCAGAAAAATTTTTCCGTTTGCCGCAAGCGGAATCCGCTTGGCGCAAGAGAATTCTTCTTGTGGCTAGAGGATGGTTTTTTTATTGTAACTATCATAAAAATCGATTAAGAGTTTAAATTGAATAACAACTTTAACAATATTAATATAATAATTCACGATTAGCTACTTCACAATAACTTTCAAATATATTTATACAAGGAAATTATTTACATATTAACATTTTTCAAGAAAATAATTTTCTAATAATCTTTTTAGAAGAAGTAAACAATTTTTTTATTTACAAATTGGAAAATTTTTTTTTGATTTATTTAAAAAAAAAAAAATTTAAGATAAATAAACAAACATTTTCCCAATTTGTAAATAAAAAGATTGTTTACCTCTTCTAAAAAGATTACTAGAAAATTATTAACCTGAAAAATTTGCTAATAATTTCCTTATATAAAATTAATGTGAAAGTTATTGTGAAGTTAATTGTGAATTATTTAGATATTAAATTTGTTAATATTGTTTAAGTTTTTATTCAATTTTAACTCTTTATCGGTTTTTATGATGGTTACAATAAAAAAAACTTATAATCGGCTTGTGTACACACAACCAAAATGCATGAAACATGTTTACTTAAATCTGTAATCTTATAGCATAGACGCATAAAAAACAATACAATCTCCTATTTTTATAATTTGTAATTATCACCTTTACTAAATGTTAAGATTCTAAACCCAAACTATTATGATTTCCTTATTCTAGGTCCCTAAATCAAAAATATTCTAAGTCCCCAAACCCGAATTATTCTAAGTCCCAAAATTGAAATTATTCCAAGTTCCATTTGACCCACCCCCCCTTAAATGGGACACATTTGACCCCCTTAAATGGGACATATTTAACCCCCCTCTTAAATGGGACAAATTTACCCCCCCCCCCCCTTAATTTTCCAGTTCCGAAGTACACCCTCCCTATAAACATGCATAACATGTTCTATGTTAAAAACCATCCTCTAGCCACAAGCTCTTCCTCTTGTGCCGAGCGGATTCCGCTTGTGGCAAAAGGGAAAATTTTTCATTACAGCGAATCGGGAAAAATTAATGATTTAAAAATTAATGCCAGAATTTTAAAGAAAATATTAATCAACCTTTCGCAAGACCTGACTATAGGCAGCTATAAATTCTTGAAGCAGCTAATTTTTTTTTATTTAGTAAAATTTAGTAAAAAATTTGGGCCACTTCAGTCAAAATTGCGTTCAGCTGGCATGGAATATGTGAATAACGCATTGTCGTTTTTTTAGATTACTTGAGATCATCCAAATCTTTATACGTTGCATCTTTGTTCTGGTGAGTAATTATTTATATATTTTAAAAGAGAATCGTTATTACAATAATAACCGCGATTATTAAAAGTATTCTTTTTAAAAGTTAATATTTATTATTTGAATATCCGCGCTTAGACTTTTTCAACAGTCGGTAAAACAAAACGGAGCAGACTTTCGCGGCTCTTTCTTTCTTAAACAACAGAATGCAATTTTTATGTTTGCCACGAGGATAACTCATTTTTATTTCTATGTGATATTGTGATTGCAAAAACATTTCTTTTATATTTTGTACAAATGACATTCAAGAATAGCATCTCCATTGTCTAAATTTAAACAGCTTATTTTACAAACAGAAATACCGCAGGTAAATATTTAACCAAATTTATTAAAATTAAAACTACTTTTTTTAGGTTATATGCATCTGCAAATTTTAAATCTCTTGTATAATTCAAGTGCATTAACTAATAAGAATACATTTTTATTTTTATATAATTTCACATAAATCAATAGTTACTTTTTGTTCTTCGTACATAGTTTTCATTGCAAAAACCTGCATTGTTTATAAATTATAATTTATTTTGTTATATTATACATGAACTTGCCTAATTGAAAATACTTTTTGTGTTGTCAGGAATTATTCATAGGAGATCAACAGGCATTGTTCAGTTACCTAACTAATTTAAAATTTAAAGCTGATATCATTGAAGTTTTTAGAAGTAAGTAGAAGTTTTAAATATTTTTAACTTAAGTATTATTCGAATGCTTATAAAAATACAAATTTATTAGCTCTTGCTACATATTTTGTATGTTATTTTTACACAAATTACCACATTTCAAACTTTAAAGAGTTATTCCATACAACAATCTTGTAATCAAACTGTGGTTATCAAAACCAAATAGTTCCTTTATTTTCAAAAACACACGTTATAACGTTTACAATTTTCTTTTTTAAAAGCATACTCCACTGGGATTAATAAATTTTAGATTTTTACTTAACATATTATTAATAATACTCCTCTGAACTTGTTATCATCCTTTTTAATATGTTACATAATTATTGGGTAGAATACTTCAAGAATCAGACAATCAAAGGTGTCTCATGCGTCTCATTTAAAAGTGAGGGATCAAGTGAGACGTAAAATAAATTTTTAGCTATTCTTTTTTCTTCTAATTGTCTATTATAATGTTAAAAAATTACTTTGAGGTACAGGATGTTTGGGTTCATTGAATCTAGAAACTTTTCAGATTCAATGCACTCTTCGTTCCCACATCGGTAACAAGTTTGATAAATTCAAAAAAGATACCAAAACATTAAAAATAATTAAACGTAGATTTTGCGGTTCTTTTTATCCATTACTACTTGCATGTTCATACAAGAACCAAAAAGAGCATTCTTTTCATATAACAAAACAAAGTTAAACCAGAAACCAGAAACTTTAATAATCCAGGAGGTCAGGTTCATAGGATGATATCTAGATTAAACAGTTAAAATTATTTTGTTGTAATTTTTTAAAAGCTAAGATAATTAATTATCGAGGGGTAGTTGACTTCGAAGTCTTGAAGACTTCCATGACTTCTATTTGACTTTCATCGAAAACAATTTTTTTTTTTACAGTTTTTAGATACATTTATGAGGGTTTTTGGGTACGCTGAGCTCGAATCAGGTAATAATTTTCAAACATTCCGAATAATTGGCCCCAAAACGAATTATTGAAAAGAGCACTTTTTTTATAACAAAACTAAGCTAAACCAGAAACTAGGAAACAAATTTTAATACTTCAAGAGTTCAAGTTCATAAGATAAAATCTAGAAAAACATTTAAAATTATTTTCTTGTAATTTTTTTAAAACTAAGATTAATAACCGAGGGGTACTTTACTACGATCTACAAAAATTTTTTTTGAAAGTAAGGCATGGTCATCACTAAAAGTAGAGCCTTTAAAATTTCTACATCCACATTTATGTTTTCCTTATCTATAAAAATAAAATACATTATTCAGATCTATTAGCCTCGATTCAGTTTACGTTAGTAACTTTAACAGTTTAGTAATTTAAGGGCTCGAATCCGGTTATAACTTTCATTCAAAAATTCCGAATAATTGGCCCCAAAACAGCAAAATTTATTAACAATAATATCAATTTTAAAAATTGTTATTACTTATTCTTATCTATTAAAATTTCTAAACCGAATTTCCAAATAATGGTACCCAAAACCGCAAATTTTGGTAAAAATATTACTATTCTTAAAAATTTTATTAAATTATTTTTGACTCTGGCACTAGAGTTTCAGGAATATGCCGAATTCGATGCGATTAGCAAAATTTCTGAAGTCCAAATCATTGACCCCAATACCGAAATTTTTGTTAAGCATACTATTATTTTTAATATTTTTTAATAATTATTTTTATTTGCGGTAATTAGGATTCAGGGTAATGCTGAATTCGAATTTCTTAGCCAAATTTCCGAAGAATGCTTCCTAAAAGTACAAAGTTCGGTAAAAATATCGTTAACTTTATAAACTTTAATTACTCTTGCATGACTGAGGCTTTAGGGTTTCAGGGAAATGCCGAGCACAATTTTTGTAGCCAAATTTCAGAAATCCAAAATCGTTGACCCCAAAACCGAAATTTTCGTTAAACATACTATGATTTTTAGTAACTTTAATTCATAATTTTCGTTTGCGGTGCTTGGAGTTTCAGGACATGGGGAATCTTTACTTCTTAAGCAAATTTTTCAACTTTTCATCATTCAACCCAAAACCACAAAATTCGGTAAAATTGTGTTAAAATTTTGCAATTAATTTTTACTGTAGTCTGCAGAACTTGGGCTTTCAACGCATGCTTACCCGAATTTCTTAGCAAAATTTTCAAGTTACAAATAATATACCCCAATACCAATATATACGGTAAAAATACTATTATTAACATGGAACTTGTTTATAGAGACTTCAGGACTTGAAAATTAAGGGAGGGGGGGGGCAAATTTGTCCTATTTAATGGGGGGGGGGGGTGTTCATTGGGACTTAGAATGTATTTGTTTTAGGGACCTAGAATAATATGCATTTAGGGAATCAGAATAGTCTGAGTTTAGAATCTTAACATTGAGTAAATGTGATAATTACAAATTATAAAAATAGGAAATTTTATTGTTTTTTGTGTGTCCATGCTCAAATGTAAGTAAACATGTTCCATGCATTTTGGTTCTGTGTACACAAACTGGTTATAAGTTTTTTAAAATTTTGATTAATGATTAATTATTCTTGACTGCATCACATGGGTTTCAGGGAAATGCTGATCCCGATTTTTTAACCAAATTTTAGAATTCCAAATCATTCACCCCAAAACCGGAATTTTTAGTAAACATCCTATTATTTTGAATAATTTTAACTAACCAGCGGACCCCAGGCACTTTCTCGGATAAGTTTTATTATAGTTATTTTTTATAAATATTATATTATATTTTATAAATAACTATTTTTTTATAGTTATTTATTTCTACGAAAGTACGAATATTTAGAATTATCGTTTTTAAATGATTATTTCATGTTATCACATGTAATTTTTCGTAATTACATTTTCGTAATTCTTAATTTTTTGAAATTTTTTTTTTCAAAATTTTTTTAATAAAAAAATTAAAAAAATACAATAATTTTTTTTCTTTTTGGACGTAATACCTAATTTATTTCTAGGAAAGTTCTAATATCCAGAATCATCGTTTTTACAGGATTTCTCCATTTGATATGTAATTTTTCAAAATTTTTTTTTTAAATTTTTGTATAAAAAAATTAAAAAAACAATAATTTTTTTTCTTTTAAAAGATGTAAAAATAATTAAATGTTTTAGTTCAATCACGAATGCATTTTTAAAAGCTGCAAAATAAAATGTTTTGAAAATACACTCATTATATTATTTATTCATTTTTTTGATAATAATGATATTACTTTAATATAATGCAAAAATTGAATTCAAATAACTGATGAAGGCATTGAAAAATTATTAAAAAAATGTTGTTTACTAAAATATATAAAAATTATAGGTTTTAATAAAATCACAAAAAAAATATTTAATATTTTAACAGAGACAATTTTGAATCGGGATAAACAAAATATTTTATATGCACAAATACAAAACAATAACATTTCAAGTTTAGATTCAAAAAAAATAGTTGTGCTAATATTAAAATAATTGAATAATAACTTTTACAACAATACTTTAAATAAATATAGTTTGATTATTGTTTTCATTACTATATTTTTTTTAATATGATATAATTTTTTATTTAATTTTATAATTAAAATATTTATTCATTTTATAAAATGACTTATTAAAATATAATTCATTATTAAGATACTTAAGTATCTTAATACGTATAATTTTTATATTGGCAATATATTTTTTATAACTGATACATAAAAAACATTAAATCACAGCAACATTTTTTTTCTTTTGGAATACGGTACTTAATTTTTTTTTATGAAATACTGATATCTGAAATTATCATTTTTATTACATAATAGATCATACATAGACCATTATAAATATTTTGCTATTGTTGACGAGGAACCATAGTGCCAATCACTTGGCAGCGTTTTTTTAATTCACATGGCATATTTTATAGACTTCAAGTTATTTACCCCTCATAGACCTTTGCTTTTCTAACTTTGGTGTGCTGCCTATAATTTTTTATTCGTTTGTTTGAAATTAGTAACCCAAAAAACATTTAGTAATTTCAGTTAGCTATAAAGTTGAAATAATTTTTAACCCTTTACATCACTTATTTACAGTCAACCCCAGATTAATTTTTTTTCCTTTTTTCATGTTCAAATTTGAGGTTAGCAACCAAAAAAGGCCTTGGTAATTATTTATTAAATTACCTAAACTACAACCCTTTACACCTTCCAACTTTTCCAGATTAAATTTTATGATTTTTTATTGTTAAATTTGAAATCAAGAACGTCATAAACCCCCCCCCTCCCAAGTAATTTTTTAAGTAAAAATAAAGCCTTTTTTCATCATTGATTTTTCACCCCCAGATAAAGTTTTATGATTTTTTTTATGAACATTATTTGAAACCAGCAACTTCAAAAACCCCCTGATAAACACTTCTAGTTTATAAAAAAAATTATTTTTATTATTTTAGGTTTTCGGCCTAAAATGTAAATCGTGCGTTTTTCAACAACTGGGTGTCAATAGAAGAGCTTCGCAGATTGCTAAAAAAAGCCTTATTGTAAAATTTAAAAATAAATATTCATGTTTATTCAGGATCAAAAAAAAAATTTGTAATTATTATTTATGATTAGGCATTTAAAGTAGTTTCATTAGTTTATTTATTAAATGTAATACATAGATTTTGGTATAAGAAAAATTAATAAGGATACTTTATAAGTAATTATATTATATTTTAGTATAAGAAAAATTAATAAGGATACTTTATAAGTAATTATATTATACGTAAGCGCATATTGCAAATACTCTTGTTTATTAAAATATATATTTAATGTATAATTCATAGTTACATAAGAGAAATTTATAAATATATTATTTTTTTGATGTTTATAAATATGGATACTAAGATGGAGGTTGGTGATCAGTTTGAATTAGATTTTCAATTAATGTGCTGTTTCTGTGATGATAAATTTAACAATTTCGACGATTTACACAAACATCTTAAATCATCAAAACATAATGTTACTTCACAAACAAGGGGGTTTCCTTGTAGAACTAATCGATGCCAAAAAAATTATCAAAATTTAAAAGACCTCAAATCCCACGTTAATTCAAAACACACGCTAACTAAATTTCTGGAAGTTAACAAAAATGAAGAAGGTAAAAATATTTCTAAAAAAAGTTGGGTACCATCTCAGATGAGATTTGACAAGATGATGGCAAAATCAGTTGCTAACTTGCGATTAAGTAACACTATTACAGGAACAGGATTGGGAAAAATCTCTACAGAAGTTGGAAATATTTTGCGTGAGTCTATGTCAGATGTACGAACAAAAATTAGGGATTATTTTGGATTTTATAAAGTGAATACACCAAATAAGGACTCATTTATTGACCAATTCACTTACACCGATTCTTTTTCTAAGTACAAAGAAATGCGAGGCCAAATTGATGCACTGCAAAAGAATTTTGAATACATTAAACCACAGTCTATGTTCTTAGGAGTAGATAACGACGAATATATGTATGTTCCGATGAAGCAAACATTAGCGCTAATTTTATCAAACCCAGAAATTATGAATTACATTGAAAACCATTCCAACCAATCTCATGATGGTTACATGAGATATTACGAAGATGGCGATCATTTTCAAAAACATCCCTTTTTTAGTAAGTACCCGAATGCCTTAAGGATTCAATTATACTACGATGAATTCTTAGGCAATAATGCTCTTGGAAATAAAGCAAAAGAGCATAAAATAGGAGCTTTGTATTACCGAATTGTTAATTTACCTCCTCATTTGTACAACTTTTCGGGAAATGTTCACGTACTAGCCCTCTGTAATGACACTATTGTTAGAAAATATACTCTGAATGATATAATAGCTCCTTTTGTTAGTGAAATGATAAAATTTGAAAGAGATAAGGGCAAGGTATTAACTATCAACGGCAAAAAATATGTAGCTCGTGCAACTCTGGCATCAGTAACAGGTGATACTGCAGCTTTGAACCCTTTACTTGGCTTTATGGGTTCTGCAGCGACACACTTTTGTAGACTGTGTATGATTTCCCGTAACGAACTTCATAAAAGATGTTATTTTTGTGCAGAAAAAAGAACAAAAGAACTACTTGAGCAGCAACTGAAAGAAATTGTAACAGATGCTTCTGCTAGCACTAGGAGTGGTGTGAAGGAGAAGTGCGATTTAAATGACTTGAAATATTTTCATTGCTGCTGTAATTTAGTTTTCGATGTTCTTCATGATCTTTTCGAAGGTTGGGTTCCGTATGTCATTAAATTGGTAATTGCACATTTTGTGTTAAATAAAAAATACGTAGATGTGGAGACGTTAAATAATCGGTTGAAACTGTTTCAGTATGGTAGTCCTGAAAAAAGTAATAAACCATCTTCTACTTTTGATTTAACAAGTTTGAAAAATGTCATTACGGATCATACTTTGAAGCAGAAAGGAGTTCAAACGTGGTGCTTACTTCGAGTTCTTCCTTTTATTCTTTTTGATAAAGTAAATTCTAAAGACATTTACTTAGAATACCTTTTAGAATTGAATAAAATTGTTGAAATAATAATGGCTCCAAAAATTTCACGTTCAACCCTTCCATATCTTAAAGCCTTATTAATAACACATTACAACCAATTTAACATTTTGTTCCCAACTGCAAAGAAAATTAACAAATTAGATCATATAATGCACATTCCAGAGTGCATCGAAGAATTTGGCCCTATGTGTAATTACGGGTGCTTTATCTATGAAGATAAGCACCAAATTTTCCAAAAGTATACAAAAATCTGCAACAATTTTATACATATTTCTAAAACGATGATGCAACAATCACAAATACAGCAATGTGCAATTTGGGGAACTAATAAGACTTGTGTACGTGAAAAACTTTCAAACTTTTCAACAACTACTTTTTCAGTAAATGAGCTGTCTATGTCTGAGATGTTTATTAATGCTGGATTCGAAATTAATGATGAGGTTGAGCAAACTGATAAAGTAAATGTTTACAGTGTGAAGTACAAAGTTGGTTTATTTGTTGCCATTGAATTACAAAAGGAATCCGCGAAACCAATGTTTGGTGAAATAGAAAGTATTTTCATGAAAGGGGGAGAAGTTTTCTTGTATTGTAAGAAATGGAATTCAATATACCTCGAAGAACGTTTAAATGCTTACAATGTTGAGCCAACATTCGAATACTGTCTTAAAAACGTTAGCGATTTGTGTGATCTTAAACCTTTTTCTTTATGGAATACTTTTGGCGATGAAAGTTTAAATTATATTTCTTTAAAATATATTGTTTATTAATATTAATTTAGGAAATTTTAAGTACTTATAATGTTGAATTTTACTAGACTTATTAAATTATCGACTTGTATATTGCAGTAACTTTTAGTTTTTTCATAAGTATAGACATAATTTTAATATTAACAAGAATATTAGTTTAAACAAATGAAATATTTTTGCATTTGATTGAATTGTTGAAATAGAAAATTGAACTACTGTATTAACAAAACCAAATTAATTTTTGTTGGCTATGTATAAGGCCCATTCTACAATCAGCCGATAAACTCTTGTATTTCTTCACAAAAGGTCTCCAAGACAGGGGTTTAAACTGGACAGACAATACATATATATATATTTATTGTAATGTATTCTTTATTATTAATTTACTTGACTATACCTTACGGAGCTCTAGTGAACGAACGTAAGAGTTTACGGGATAATTGTAGAACGTGTCTAAGTATTTTTGTTTTCTGAATTTTCAATTAATACATTAATTTTCAATCATTTGTTCAATTAAAACCATCTAATATATTGACAGTTAAAAATACATATTCATAAGCTGGTTTACATTTTTGTTGTTTATTTTTTTAATATAAAGTTTAAATTAAGCTAATTTTTTTTTTTAAAAATCGACATGTTTGCTGAAAATTAAACCAATTAGTTGAAAATTAAATTAAACAAAATCGATGACGTCCCATCGTGTAGGGTAATGTATTTGTGACTGCGGTTACTGACGCCGTTATAAAAACTTACTGCATAAGAGAATGATGTTTCATATGCAAATTATTTGTCGATAAAAAAGTTACATTACTTTAATATGGGATTAAAACAAAAAAATTTTGTAAAGTTTTGTCTGCATCTGGTATACGTTTATTACTTATGCTTAATATAAATTAAGAACATTAATTTTAAAAAGGTACCTTTATGTAAATTAGAGTTCTGTTTTTCAAAACTGTTTAAATTATACATTTTTTACTTAATTCGCTGTTTATCAAATAAGTGTAAAAATTAGTTTTTATTTAAACTCTTTTATTTAAACTGTTCCGAAATTTGAAATAAGCAAATTAGAGTATAAGTTTGTAGTATTTATTGTACATTGCATAATCAAAAACTAGAAGTTTCAATTGAATCAAAATAATTGTACTTTCTCCAAGCAATTACGTCAATTGAACATTTCAACTGTACCTAAAGTGGTGAGTCTTTTAATGCAAACGAAAAATAAATCTAAGGTTTTCAATGGCATTGTTTCTTTGTTATTTCTATCAATCATGCTTACTAGTTCAATTAACTTTTATATTAACGCATATTCAAACTAAATAGTCCTTTAGAAACTTACTAAAAATTGGTCAATCAATTATTTTGTAGGTTTTTCAATTGATCAATCTATCAAGTACATTTAGTTCACTCACTTGAACCTGTGTAGGATAAATTGAATATTAGGTACTATTATTACCTATATAATTCCAATATATAAAATTCATAAAAAAAAAACGTTTCCCACCGTGTAATACAAGTTTATATTGAAAATACAAAATCTGATAATTCTGTAAAGTGATTTTCTGCACTTCTATAAGTTATATTTTGCTTCAAAAATTTGGCTGCATGACACCAAAAAAAATCTTTATAATTTTAAAATAGTAATCGTAAAAGTTTTTGCAGTAAACATATAGCATTGTAAACATTGAAAAGCATGGCTTCTTGAATTGGTTATATTTTTTTTTTTTTCGTAAAATTGCATATTTGTCATTTAAAAGTAAAAGATCTTTTGAACTGAAATCAAACTAAATTTCAAAATATATAGAATGTGATATTTAAAAAATGAAAAAAATATTTTAAAAAATGAATGCACTTTTCAGTATATGTTTGCTGAGTTAAATACATCATTTATACAATTTTTAACATTTTTCTAAATTTAGTATTGTGCATGTTATGAATCTCATGATTTTTTCAGCTAAAAATGTGCACATCTCCAGGCTATTAACAATGGAGCCACCTCAATTTGCTGATTTAGGTCTCTCGCCGCCTGTTTCCATGCTACTGGATATGGTCCGCATAAATTTGGTAGATAAAGCTTATAAGGAGCTTGATTTTGAAGACCAGGTAGAGTTTTTATAAATTATAATAGTTGATTAATCTAAATGATAAATATCTGCACATATTTAAAATTTTTAACATGGAACATATTAATAGGGAGTGGTGGAATACCTATATTAATTGCGTTATCATGTCCAATTGAAGAAGGGGGGGAAGTATGTCTGATTAAAGAGGGGGGGGGGGTGTTAAACGCGACTTTAAAATATTTCGGTTTTGGGAATGAAAAAAATTCTGGATTAGAGAATTTACATTAATGATTTGGTATTTGAAAGTATTTTGAGTAATTTCGATTGATAGAATACTACAAGTTTAGGGGGTTAGAATATTTTGGGTTTAGAATCTTAACATCCGAAGGCCATAATTATAATTAAAAAAAATAACGAATTGTATTGTAATGCAGCGTAATATTTTTGATTTATACTCAGCCATCAGCTGCAGTAAAAAGGTCTATGCTTTTATGTTGCAAGTTTTCAAAAAAAATAAGAAATTTATTCACTATTTTCATTTTATTATTATACAGTTTATTTAATTAAGTTTACTTTATAGCAAATTAATTTAAAAAAAAGTATTGCAAGCATCATTTATTTTTTTTAATTTTCTTAATTTTAAGCCAATGAATCTTTTATGATTTATGTGACTTAAAGTTTGTATTTTAAAAGTTTATGCTTTTATTTTAATTAATTTTATTTTTTATTTTCATAAAATTAAAATAATTTATACAATAGGATTCAACATCAACAGCAAATGATACAGTAGCTGCTGCAGATGAAACCCTGGATGAAACGCAAGATGATTTCAGTCCTGACAAGACATTTAATAAAACTTCAGATCCCACTCATGTTGAGGAACTCCAGGTACTTGAAGATAGTGGTAATAGCTCCAACAAAAAGACCGCTTGTTACGTTAATAGCGATGAGTGGGAGGTACGTTGACATCATTATTTTTTTAATAGTATCTTCAAAAAATTTAAATTTTCTAACAGAAAATAAGAAACTAATGTTTTGAAAATTTAAATAAAATTAGTTGCTGTAAGCTTTAATTTGTAATACTACTAATGAACCATCATGTTAAAGAAAATTGTTTTTATTTCAGTTTGATATTAGAAATTTAAACTTGCAACCAAGTATTATAGAAGATTGGGTCAAAGAACACGACGCTGACAAAATTCAGAACAAAAAAGCGCATTTAGCAATAGGTCACCTCCTTCGAGATGATATAAAATTGACTACTATGAAAAGAAAGTATTTTAACCGATTCATTATCGTTGATCGATTAATTCAGCTCGGGCGAGATCAAGATGGAAATGATGTCAAATCGTGGCCTTCTATGTAAATATTAACTATTGGGAAGTAATAAGAAAATTATGACTACTAATTCAATGCGGATTTTTGTATTGGAGCTAGAGTTAGTATGTTTGTTCCAAAAAAATCTGCATTGATTTTCGTGATGTCGCTTTAGTCATATTACAACCCAATCATATAAAAATAATTTTCTGGTACTAATTTGTAAATTTCTTATGTACAGGTACCCTCCAAATAAACTGAAAACCATGATTGCTAAGTTCATTGTTGCTACATATCCTAAATTGAAAGGTCCCAGTGGTGACGGACATGTAAGTAAATAAAAAGTTAGTTATATAAAGATTTACAAACTGAAGATACGATTGAAGCTAGTTATAAACAGTACTGTAGTTTTTAATTTTTGTAGTTTCATTTTTTATGTTAACTACAACAAAAAATATATACCTTATTGCCCACTTTTGATACAGTTGTTTTAATGGGGAAGTTGCTATTGTTTTTGTTTACGGTTCTATTACCAGATTAAAAAAACATTATTTTTTATTATTTAATATTGAACATTTTACAGTGGCGGGGGGGGGGGGGGATCTCAAGCATGTCAGTTTGGGGGAGAGGTGAAATTTGTCATGTTTTGTGAGGAGGGTCAAATGGCCTTAAAATATTTTTGATTAAGGGACTTAGAATAATCCAGGTTCAGGGATTTAGAACAATTCATGTTTAGGGACTCAGAATAAGTTCGAGAATAATAAGGAGTTTAGGAGCTTTAATTGATGTGAATACCAATCATTATTCTGGAACGCAATGTATTTTATGGTTACAAAATGCTAGCGGTGATTTAAAGTATTCATTTAAACATGTTCCATGTTCGTTGTTTGTGAATCACAAACCAGTGGCAAGTTTTTTTTTTAATGCTATCTATGACTCTTAAGGTATACGTTTTTAGTGGTCTTACAAAATACAAATTTATAAAAAAATTTTGTTAAGATTAGTGACAAGCTTTTATTGTAATAAAACATATTCTAAAGATATCGAATGTTTTTGATTAAATTAATGAAATAATAAATTTTAATTTACAGGAAATTTGGTGGCATGATAATAAAGGTTTTATTGAAACAAGATTAAGTTACAAACACAAGGAACTGAAAAAAGAAAATAGAGCATATAAAAAAGCAAATAATGTAGACGATCTAGAAGAAGATTTGTTACAGGAGGAGCAAAATTTAGATGCCGTAGAGAGATATCAGTATATTGTAAGCACTTTTTTACTTAAATAATTTAGTTTTCTTAACCCATTAACGCCCAAAATTTCAAGTTTAGATAGAGTAACCCAAAATACCATCTAGGTACCATATTTGCCCCAAACTTTCAATTTTTTCATATTACAATATGCGAGTGTCCAATGACTGTTGTTTGGGTAATAATGACTTAAAAAATTTTATTTTCGTACTTAACGTTTTTCAAAAGTAATAATAGCCAAAGAAAAATAACTAAAATTTAAGCTAATGTCAACCTAAAAATTCTACTACTTTATAATATAATAAAGCATACTGTTTGTGTTATAATAATTTAAAATACCTTCTAATTGACCTAGTTAATTAACAAGTTAAATTACAAGTCCAACCCCCTACAACGTCATTATTTCACCACCTCCCTTAAAAACGTCAATATGTTTGCCCATAAAAACGACAATCCCCCCCCCCCTGCCTAGCAGGACTTTTAAATACAACATCCAATGAACATGTTCCATATTAAAATAAACTAAACCGACTATATGTTTACCTTGCACTCGTATAGGCTCTTGTATTAAAAGCAAAGGAAAAAATAAAAAAACAAATTTCAGTCTCGTCCTGAATGCATTATTCTTGCTGATAAAAAAATATAGGTAAAAAGTAGGTGCAATTTACTTTTGTCGGCACAGAACATAGGAGGAAAGTGCATTCTGTTTATCCATTACTATTATTGTTTTTATTAATGTGAGTTAATGGCTTGTACGTTAGCTAAAATTCATGTTTACACCGTTTGAAGTTTAATGTTAGCATGATGAAATGAGCATAATTCTTTCATAGTACGATTATATCAAAGCAATTAAAGTTAAATTGAACTTCTGCATTTATAAATTTTGATATTGCAGGTAACGTATTTAAGAGGGTTACCTATGAATACTGCAAAATGTAAAGAAAAAATTACTCACTACATGAAGGAAACAGAAGAATTGAGGAAGAAGAATCTGTTTGATGCAATTATTGGTTGGAAAACGAAAAGTATATTTAGGGAATTCAAACATTTGCTCAGTTACGAAGGTGAAATCGTAAGTTAATATAACTGTAGAAAAAAGTTACTCCTGAATCAATAACAATGTTATTGTGTATTGGATTTTAATGACTTCAACAGCATATTTATAACTGTTGACACATAACCAAAAAACAAATTGTTATCAAATTAAAGGGCCAATGTTTCAAAGCCTTCAAAAATTGTATGCAAAAAAAAATGTATTTAATGTGAAAGAGAATGTTATCTTATTTGTCCTGAATATAAAATTTATAACATACTGTTTATCAATGGAATAAAAATAACATACACCCAAAAATGGTATAAAATTTTGCCTGTTTTTTTTTTGTTTTAACAATTGTATTTAATACAATTTCTTAGTAAATTCGCTTATTAAATAATAATTTAGTATTTAGGACAAAGAAATGACAATTCTTTTGCAGATAAAATAAATATTTTTTGCATCCAGTTTCTTAAGCCATAAATCAAAGATACAAAAAATTAAATGTTATTGTTTTATCTTATTCGTTCGTTTTCCCAAAAAAGGAATATATTTTGCAATCGTATAATTTTTTTTTTTAATTTAATATTTTTTCAGCTTCTTAATGATTTTCATTATTTGCACCCGAATGCCATAAGCTTTGAAGAAAGTTTCCTGAATATCCAAAATAGAATACTTAATTATTGTAAAGATCCTAAAAATAAGTTATCTAAATCTCTTGAGCGCTTTCAAAGTATTATTGGCACAGGTAACGATAAAACAAATTTCTTTAAAATATAATTACTTGCATTAAAATCATTTTGTAAAACTTAATCAGTATATAATATTTAAAGTATTTATTGATGTTTAATTAATATGCACTTCCTTTATTGTGCGAAATTTTTATACTTAGCATATAGTTAACATTGTTAATAAAAAAAAACCTGACCAAAATATCATATATAAAATAAAAAAAGAGTTAAACTTTTTCAAATAAATATAGTCTGAATAAACTCTTAAGAATTATTTTTTTTTATTATTATTATATATATTCATTAAAGCTGTAAGATACGTTTTCCTAATATAATTGCTTTTTCTGATTTCCAGCGCAAGTAAATGCTGTTATATTCTTAGCAGCAATAGTTTCCCCTGAAACGGTATTTTTTTAATCTTATTTATAATCAAATTGTACTTTAAAAAGTTGATATTAATAGCAGATTTTATTTTTCAGGAGGAAATAAGATGTCAAAAGCAAATAGAAATTGCACCACCTCCTACTAAAAAAAAAAAGAGTAAGTCAAGGTGTTCCAAAACAAAACAAGAAAGCATATAACATATATTTACGAGCCAATAATTCCAAATTCTAAACTCTTAAAATTTATTGCAGTAAGTACATTAATTTTAATTGCATCTTTTATTGAATAAATTGTATAATAACTTGTTTTATTACACGATTTTATTTTTTAGTTCAATGAGGATGCAAAAGAAAGAAGCTCTAGTAAAAATAAGGATTTACCAATAATAATCGCATCCAAAAAAAAGGAAGAATATGTTTACAGAGTAAGAGTAAGAACGGAGTTAGAAAGCAAAAGTCCTTATTCAGTAATAGAATTTGAAGATAATTTTCTTAAGGCATTTGAATTATATATTATTTTTCATTTGATGTTTCAAATTAAGCCTGCCAAAGAAATAGAAGATTTATTCGCTTTCTTAAAGTCTTGCATTTACAAAGTAGAAGAAGACAAACACTTTTCTGCGATATATGAAAAATTATTAAGTTATTCTAATGTAGTAAGTGATGAAGAAGGTGAGCAAGAGCTACCAGATATAATGCAGCATGAAGATGAAACACCAGTAGAAGTTATAGAAGTATCTGAGAGTGAAAACCCAGCTGACACAGAAAAAATAATAATAGAAGATTCCGACAATCCAGAGGATTCATTAACGATAGATTCTTCCTTACTTCATGAAGACGAGTAATGTATAATAAACAAATAGAAACGAAAAAGCTAGGAAGATATCAGCTGTGCTGATCTTAAAAATGTACTTATAGACATTTAATTCCAAAGAAAAGCATTAACTAAAAATAATTATATTTTTCTATAGGTAGTAGATTAATGTAAAAAAAATGACTATTTATAAAAAAAAAAAAGATTTTGTAAATTGCTACAAAACCTTTAGCTCTAGAACTTAAAGAAACCAAAAGTAAATATATTTAAATATTAGTAACTTATAGTTTTAATCGAATTTTTATTTTAGGGGTGTACGGTTACTCGGTTGGTTACTTATCGATAATGATTTATTTGTTTTTTCAAGAAAGGAGTATTTTTTCTTACTCTTTTTTCTTTTTTAAGCGAAAATGAAAATTTGTTAAAGATTCTTAGAATCATCAAGGTAGGAAAATTTTCGATTCAAAACCATTCCTGAAGACTTGTGAAGCTTTTGGATTTATACAAGAATTAACCCGAAATAAAATACTGAACTTTTGGGTCGAGTAATCGAAAATAACCGCACGCTCCTATTTTATTTAATTCTGTCATAGTGCATTTTGTGTATTTTCTTTTGTTTTTCTTTTAAATATAAATCAAGTTTTTAATTAGATAAAATGTAGAATAAATACTCTTAAAAATTTAAGAATTAAAAAAACGTATCTAGCTAGAATTATCGTCAATCTAAAAGTCGTAATTATCTTAAAACATTGTTTGGTTAAGTAATAAGTTTTAATAAAAAAATTAACAAATAAAGTTTTTATTTTAAATTATAAAAGATTTTATCCAAAAAAAAATTAAGTCATATTATTTAAAACTATATACAGCAAAAAAAGTAATTAATGTATGTTTATGTTTGTACTGTTAAAGAAGTATAGTTAAAGAACTTATTTAATATTATTTAAGTTTATTACTAGTCTAATTAAAATTTTGATAAAAATTTTATTTCCTTGAAAACAATAATAAAACATATTTAAAATTAGTATATAATTTAAAATTGTTATATGTTCTTTATTTTTAAAAAATTGTGTTTTCAAAACAAATTTTGGAAAGCAAAAAGGCGCAAGCTTTTTTGGAAGTGGATTAAAATAAAGCAAACTATAAAAAACAATTTTTTTAATATGTGTGTATATATTATTTAATGAAAATTGACTTTTCACCTCTTTTCACAATAATTTTCCACGCCTAGATGAAGTTTTACGATATTTTATGGTCGTATTTGAAATCAGTAAACTCAAAAACCCCCCGATAGAGCTATTCAAGAAAAATAAAGCCTTTTCTGAAAATAGATTTTTAACCCCTTTTCACCCTAATTTCCTACCCCGTAGATGAAGTTTTATGATTTTTTTTAGTCATATTTAAAATCAGCAACCTGGAAAACTCCCAGATATAGTTTTTCCAGTAAGAATAAAGGCTTTTATAAAAATTGATTTTTCACTCCTTTTCACCCTAATTTTCTACCCCTAGATGAAGTTTTATGATTTTTCTATGGTCATATTTAACATTAGAAATCTCCCCCCTCCCCCCATAGAGTTTTTCAAAGAAAAATAGCCTTTTCTGAAAGTTGATTTATAACCCCGTTTTCACTCTAATTTTGTACCCCTAGATGAAGTTTTATGATTTTTCTATGGTCATATTTGAAATCAGCAACCTTAAACCCCTCCGGTAAAGTTTGTCAGGGTGATTCTACAGACCTCCGTAAACGCAAACCGCAGCCGCAACGCAATGCGCACAACATAACACGCATGGTCACAAAACGATTTTGGTTTGTGCGCATTGCGTTGAGGCTGCGGTTTTGCGTTTACGTAGGTCTGTAGAATCATCCTCATGGAAAAATAAATTCTTTTCTGAGCAATTTACGTTTCGCACTACGGGCGAAAATCTTGAGACACTATCGCAAACACATATCACTCATGCCTGGCTTTACCGAGCACTCATACTAGTGTTAACACTAGTACCAAAAATTTTGCGCCCTTGATACGTAATATACTATTTTTAACTATTTATGATTCTGTAATATTACGATTCATTCGTAAATTTACTATCCATCGTAAAATATTGATTTTTATAAATGATTAATAATGTTATAATTTCTTGTTTTAAAATAAATAAATTTATTTGCTATATATTTTATAAAAACAGAAATTAAAATGATTTCTTGTTCAAAAACTAGAAAATATTTATTGATTTCTAGTTTTAAATCAAGAAATCATTTCAACCTTATTTTTTAATATCTGGTTTCTAGTTTGAAAACTAGAAATCAATAAATTTATGTTTTATAAAACAGAAACGACTTATTTCTAGTTTTGATTCAAGGAATTATTTTAACCTTATTTTTTAATATCTGATTCCTAGGTTGAAAACTAGAAATCAATAAATTTCTGTTTTATAAAACAGAAACGACTTGTTTCTAGTTTTGATTCAAGGAATTTATTCACTTTTCTTATCGAACATTTAATTTCTTGTTTCAAACCTAGGAAATTAGTCGTTTCCATATTGTAAAACAGAAATCTCATCATTTCTAGATTTAAAAAAGGAAAGATAGCAATTTCCAGTTTCTAACAGTGAAATAGATGCTATTTCCAGTTTCGTCCGCCAAAATTCCTAGGTCGATGCGGAGTGGGTAGTTCCCTGGTCACTGAACAACTCAGAACATTGTCCTCTAGTTGACGTGAACCTTCGGAAGGCATGAAATCTTGTCTAGAATAACCTGTGACCAATTCTAAATGGACGGCTTTGGTGTTCATACACACAAAAAAAAACTTCTTTATAAAAAATAAATTTTATTATTTTTTTTGCACAAAAAAATTTGATAGATTCAGCACTTGAACATGAATAACTGTTGAAATTCTTGATATAAACTGATGCCACGAGTAAAAAAGAAATGATGTTCAAACTGATGTCGATACTTGAAATATATATTGATAGTTGAAATTCTTGCACGTGCTTTTGAATAAAAATTTTCTTCTAAAAATTATATTTTTCTTAATGCATTGGTTCGTATTAATCCAGGGATGCCAAAATTGATTTGCTCAAGATGCTATTTTGAAGATCTATTGGATCATTAACCATTACTCCCCCTCCCCACCAAAGAGAAAAGGTATGTAACTGATCAGGAGGTAAACCCCTGGACACACAATCAACATGATTATCAGCGGACCTTACATGGCTCCAGTAGGCCTCAGGGAGCAAAGTATGAATTTTTGAGCATCTGTGTTTTACAAATCTTTCCCATTTTGAAGGATGCTCTTTTAACCAACATAACACATCAGTTGAGTCTGAGAATAAATATATCTTTACTTCATCTAATTTTAATGCTCTAAGTACTTTTATAGTTAATTTTGTTAATAAATGCGCTGCATTTAATTCTAACTTAGGAATTGTCAAAATTGGCTTTAATGGCGCGACTTTTGACTTAGCTTGAAGTAGATGAACAGTACTTTTTCCACGAAGTGTTACTTTTAAATATGTGCAAGCGCCATAAGCCTTATCTGACGCGTCTGCGAACCCGTAAATTTCATACTTTGCACCTGGGACATACTTTAGCCATCTTGTAATTCTAATAGTTTTAACTGTATGAATACTATCATACCAACTTTTGAACTCATCTCGCAAAGAATCAGGTAACTTTGTATCCCAATCAAGTTTTGGGCTTTTTTCTTTCCAAAGCTTTTGTAAAAATATTTTAGCTGTAATAACGACTGGTGCAAGCCAGCCTAGTGGATCAAAGAGTTTAGCAATTGCAGAAAGTACCTGCCTCTTTGTGAGATCATTTTTCAGTTTGTCCAATTGAAAGTCAAACGTAAAATGATCCGTGTTTGGACACCAATTCAACCCCAGTAAATTAAAACAAGAATTAGCCAATTTCGTTTCCGCACGAATTGCTACTGGGAAATTCAATAATTGAGGGTTGTTTGCCATCCACTTATGCAATGAGAAGCCACCCACCTTGCAAATTTGTATTAAATCTGCCTGTTTTTTAAGAGCTTCTGAGAGTGAGTGACCACCAGATAACGTATCATCCATGTACGTTTCGCCATTTAAAATTTCTACAGCTAAAGGGTAACGATGACCCTCGTCTAATGCTAATTGTCTAATGACGCGACTAGCAAGGTATGGGCTACTTATCATCCCATAAGTGACTGTTTTTAACGACCAGGATTGCAAATTGTCCGAGTCATTAAACCACCATAATATTTGCTGAAATCTCCTATCGTCTTTGTGAACTAAAATTTGTCGAAACATATGTTCGATATCAGATACAAATACGAATTTATATTTCATCCAATTAATTAGCAGTTCAGTCAAATCAGGTAGCAAGTTAGTACCACTGTATAATAAGTCATTTATAGACACCTTATCGTAATCTTTGGCTGAACCGTTAAAAACTGAACGAAATTTGCGATTATGGCCTAAAATGCCATGATGCGGCAGAAAATAATAACGAATAAACATTAATATTGCCTGAGAAGGTTCTATGTGACCTAAATCCTCATAATCTTTCATGAACATATGATACGCCTGAGCAAATTCAGGGTTAGACTTAAAGCGAAGTTCAGTTCTTTCGAAAACTTTTTTCGCATGCTGATAGGAGCCATTAAAATTTAGATCTGCAGTTTCTAAATTTTTAAAGGGTAATCTAACAATATAGCGACCATCAGAGTCACGCGAATGTGTATTTACGAAATAATCTTCACAAGCCTGCTCATCCGGAGTAAGCAGTGCTCGAGGAGAAATTGAAATTTCTTCTTGTTGCCAAAATCTTTCTAAATTAAATGAGAAATCTGAATTATCATGAAGGTTTGCAATAAGTAGACAAGAGTTTGAGTTGATACCAGCGTTGCCAGAAATTATCCAGCCGAGTTTTGCGTTAGTGGCAATAGGCTCGTGCTCTTTGCCTTTACGAGCATCAATAATTAACGAAGAATAACAAGTTGCACTTAGCAAAATATCAATACGACCTTTTTTAGCAAATTTAGGATCAGCGAGTTGTAAATCTCTAATATGAGCAATATTTTCAGGTTCAATACTTGTTTTTGATACATAAGAAGATATGGTCGGAATAATAAAGGCTTCTACATTGAGTATAAAATCAGAATAAAAATAAGGTTTAACATCGAAATTGACCATATGTGAACATAATACTTCATTTTTACCGCCAATACCTGATACAGGTAATTGTGCAGAGTGTTTTTTAACCTGAAGTTTTTTAAATAATGAGGTAGTAATGAATGAGGCCTGTGAGCACTGGTCAATTAAAGCTCTTGCTAAAAACTCTAAACCATTATTCGCTGATACCCTGACTAAAGCTGTTGCTAAAAGAGGTTGATTGGGTAATTGTCAAGATTTAGTTGCTAATGTTACTGATTCAGTACCAGCCACTTCTTTACTACTGTTTGAATGACTAGTATTATTTCTTTTGTTAGAATTTTCAGTGTTAGCTTTATATCCTTTGATATGTAATGAAGTGTGGTGTTTTTGTTTGCAAATAGTACACCTTTTAGTAGATTTACAATCAGCTATAAAATGAGCGCCCAAGCAATTATAACATCTATGTTTTTTAGCTACAATTTCTTGTCTTTGCTTGGGTGTTTTACTTGTATATTCTGAACAATATGAAAAAAAGTGGTTAGCTTTGCATATAATGCATTCATTGTTAGCTATTTTTGTACTTTGATTAGATGTAGAAGACTTATTTTGCGTTAAATTTGTGGCAAAAACTTTAGCTGAATTAGTAGAAACATTTGCATTTTTATTTTTATTGAAATCAGTTAACTGTTTATTAGTATTACTATTACCAGCTTCTTCAATTGATTCTAAAATACTAATTTGATTTTCTATAAATTCTAACAGTATTTTCAAAGTAGGAGGTTCAGAAGTGGCTTTTAAATTAACAGTAACATTTGCAGTATCATTGGGGGTAGTAGGGGCTGGATTGTTACAATGGGTATTATAATACCATTCCCAATGTTTTCGCGAATCACTATCTAGAAGATTTAAAACATGAAAAATAATAAGGTCATCCCAAGAATCTACTAGTCTACCTAAACCTTTTAAAGCTGATAGCGGGGTAGTAATACCAGAAAGAATTTTTTTTAAATCAAAAGCTGAAGGTTTGGTAATAGGTTTAAGAGAGTAAAGCTTTGATATATGAGCATGAACAAGTCTTTTTTTGACTTCATACCTCTCTTTAAGCTTATTCCAAATTATTTCAAAATTTGCATCAGTTGGCTGGTATGAAGCAGCTATAGTGGCTGCATCACCCTCTAAAACTGAAATTAGCTGGTGCAATTTTGCATTCCCACCAGGGATGCCAAAAATGATGGATAATTATTGGATATGGTGATGGATATGGTGAATTAATTATAACACAATAAGTAATTGTGTAACTCTTATTTATTAAGACGAAGCGTATAGCTTCATGTCGTAACGAACACTGAATATAAAAAAGGGGAGAATATATACAAAATGGGAGGGAGTACTCCAACACATACATACCGTATAATACACACATATACACTACATATTTTTTTGCAATTAAAACTTCATAAGACTGAAAAATTGAATTTCAATTCATTTGCAATCGTTTTAACATTAAAAAACAATCATTTGCCGCAAGTAGGATTTATTGTGAAAAAATTAACAAAAATATGTTCTATATATCTTATTTTACTACTATATATATTTGAAAATTTATTTGTGTCTGTGTATTTGAGTGTGTGATCCATCATCAGGGTCAAACCAGAGAACGAAATTCGAAACGAAATTGCATAAAACCGGTGTCAAAATAAAGGAAAAAAGTCTGCGAGTGACATAGGCCATAGTTTTGCGTCTCAATTATTGTACTTTTTACGTTGAAACATAGCCGACTACCCTTCGTACATTCCAATGGGCCTTCTGGGCCTAGAAACGCGGGGCTCAATTTTATGGAATAGGGTTTTTTGGTAATTTTTAATGAAACGCTTAAACCTTAAAAATTAACCAAAAACTTTTGGTTGTTCTCATTTTTTTGGTATATGTGTCACCTTTCAAACGCCGTAAACCGCAATTTTTTATCACTAATTTTCTCATCAATGTTGCCAATTAACGAAATGGCCATTTTTGGCTAAAAATGGCAAATTTTTAAATTGCTGCCAAATTCGTAATTTCTGACAAAAAAAGGGTTTATATATCTCAAAAAATTTCTAAAAGCTTCAAGTTTCCAAAAACTTATTACTCGTCTCATTTACTTGAGTCGTTTTTAAGAAATGGTTCTTCAAAGTTAACATTAAAAATGAGCTTTTTTGAAAAATTATAAAATTGGGACTCCGACTTCAAATTATCATATCTGCTTAACAAATAATTTAAAAAAGTAGAGTAAAGAATTTTTGGAAATTTGAAGCTTGTAGAAATATTTTGAGACTTCTAAAACCCATATTTTCAAAATGTATCTCAAGAAAAAAAAACGCTGTCAAGTAAATGGCACTATGGTTTCTTATTAAAAATAACAAAATGTTCGTAATGGTCTATTTTACCTACACTGTAAAAAATAAATTCTGTGACTTTACGACAAAATTAGTAAATTGGCCATAACCAATCCTATTTATAATGAAGCAGGCATTTCAATGAATATTTAAAAAAAATTTTCTCGTTGGTTTGTTGCTTGGTTAAACTAAAATTGTGAAGTAAAATAAAAAAACCGCTAATAAATGGCTTTTTCCATGTATTTTAAATGAGAGACAAATTGATAAATATCTCGAAGAGGATGACTGATTTAGAAAAACGGGTTTGATCGGGGGCCAAAAAAGCAACCATTCCTGAAAATAAGAAACAAGTCTTATCAAATAACTTGTAAGAAGCTAGTTGAAAAATTTAAATCCAAAAAAGTATGATCTTCTTATAGGTTGAAAACTCATTTTTCGTTATAAAATCCGGAGTGCTCGACTTTTGCATAATTCGATCTTTCAGGCTAGCCATGGGCTTTTTTTAATATAGAGCTTTAATCTTTTTTCAGACGAATTTGACATTTTTGGCTTTTTTGACGGTCTAAAAATTGAAATATCTCAGGATAGAAAAAAAATTCCTTTTTTTCACGCTCAGGGGAACTTTGTCTAAGACTACTTTTCAAAATTCCGTCGAAAAAATGGCAACTTTTACGGTGCGTCACTCGCAATTGATGATTATGTAAAGAAATCGTGTTTTATTTTTTGCCTATTTTATCATACCATCTAATATTTTATTTTAAATCTAAAATTTGCTTTTTTATGGTCTTTTTTATGTTTTTCTTATAATTTTTTCATAAAAAAAACGATATTTCACCTATACTCTACCAAAAGACTTCATTTATTTCATGATGTCTCTTTTGATTTTCGCAATAAACAATATAGAATGATCATCTTTTTAAAAAAAAAAAAATTGAAGGCACACCATACTGATACGTTTCTTTGGGTATCTTACACCATATAAAGTGATAAACAAGCTAGGAATAGAAAAATTTTTGCTCGCCGCATAGTTTTTTTTAAGTTGACATCCTCAGAATCACGTTTTTTCAATATTTAAAAATAACCAATTTTGGAATTATTTTGTTATAAATTAAAATTATTTTTTAAATGATGGATTTATGTTTTTTCACTTTTCTTCAAAGGACTTCATTTATTTCACGAAATCTCTTTTAATTTTCACAATATTAAATCTATTTTCCTTATTAATAATAATTAAAATACTAACACTTTTATTATAAATAATTCTTTTGAAGAAAGCTATTTATTCTTAAAATATGTATTAAATTAGTTTATAAATAACGACAAATTTAATTAATCAACATATTGAATTATATAATTGTTTGAACGTAAAACCTCATTTTTAACTACTACATGGAAAATCTGCAGAATCATTGCGCTTAGGATGATCAGCTTTTTAAAGAACAAAATTGAACGCATACCTTCCTGTTACATTTCTTTGGGTTCCTTAGACCATAGAAAGTGACAAACAAGTGAGAAACAGAAAATATTTTGCTTGCCCTATATTTTTTTTCTTTAGTTGGAAGACTAATTTTTGAAGACTTTTTCGATATTAAAAAAAAAAACCGATTTCTGAATTATTTTTTTTATAAATTGAAATTATTCTAAATGATGGATTTATGTTTTTTCACTTGTTTTGCTTTCACAATTTACTAAAAAGAGTATACTCTCTTTTCTTTATATACATATATATAGTATATTTAAGACCAAAAATCACAAATTTTCAATTTTCAACTTCTTGGAGCAGCTCAAAAGGTAAATATTGGGGTTTTTAAAAATTCATATACTTGGGATTTTTCTAGCAGATTCAAATGGTTCTATCAACTTTTCATCGAGTTTCTGAGAAAAAAATGTATGTAAATCTTGTAAATTCAGAAAATTTTTTCTTAAAAAATGCGAAACTTTAAACATTGGCTACCTGAAAATTGGGGCCTTAAAAATTAAAAAAATGAATTTTTCTCCTATAAAGAGTCGTCAAATGTTAAAATGAATAGTGAATTTATGTCCGGATAAAAATAATAACTAAACCGGATTGTACGGGAAAAACTAAAACGAAGTACGTTTATAGTCCAGTTTTTTACATCATTTAAATCTGTTAGAAAAATCCCAAGTTGATGAATTATTAAAAAACCCAATATCTAACATTTAAACTGCTCCAAGACGTTGAAAATTGAAAATTTGTATTCTTTGGTCTTAAATATACTCTTTTTAGTAAATTGTCAATATAAGAAAAGTGAAAAAACATAAATCCATCATTTAAAAAATAATTTTAATTTATAACAAAATAATTCCAAAATTGGTTATTTTTAAATATTGAAAAAACTTTTTTTTATTTCTTAATGTAAAATATTTTGAGAAAAAAAATTTTGAAAAATTAAGTGTTAGATTGGAGATATCGAATAATAACCATATTTTCAGATAATGGTACTTTCATAGGAAAAAATGAGGACTATATCCAAAAAGAAAAAAAATATTGCTGTTTTTTTTATTTTTTTATGCAAAAAATTTGGAGAAAAATATTTTCGAAAGATTAAGTGTCGATTCGAGATATCGAGTAAAAACCATATTTTCAGATATTACTACTTTCATAGAATTAAATGAGGCAGAGGCGGATCTAGAAAATTTTTTGGGGGGGTCATTTGAATCAAATTCCAAAAAATGTTCTAAAAAAGATCCTTAAAATTTTTTGGGGGGGTCAAAATGGTACTTCGCGTTAATTATGTAACGTAAAATTAGCTAAAAAAAGGTAAAATTGACCGCTGAGGGGGGGTCAATTGACCCCTTTGACCCCCCCCCCTGTATCCGCCACTGAATGAGGTATTACGTAAAAAAAAAAAATATTGCAGTTTTATTTATAGTTTTTTTTTTTAATTTTAAGAAAAAATTTTTAAAAAATTAAGTAACAGATCCAAAAAATTACTATAAGCGAGGTTCCTAAAACTAGTACTCCCATTGAAATAAATTATGTATTACGTCCAAAGAGAAAAAAAAATTTAATGTTTTTTGTATTTTTTTGTGACAAAAATTTGGGGAAAAAAATTAAAAAAAAATTATTTATCAGATTCGAGATATCGAGTCAAAACTATTAGTTAAAATATAAGTACTTTCATGGAAATAAATGAAGTATTACATCTAAATAAAAAAAAAAAGTAGTTTGAGATTTTTAAAAAAAAAAATTAGGTCTTAATACCACAATGGTTGTGAAATATCGCCGGTTACCCACACACACACACACACATACAGACTTTTTTTAAAAACCATTTTTTTAGCTTCCTGGGATCTCAAAACGTGCTTATATGCCAAAAAGTCGAAAATCAAAATTTCACCTGGTTCCTCTATGAGGAACCAATAAACCTTCCTCTCTCTTCAATATTAATAATATTTTTTCTTCCAATTGGGTTGAATAAATTTTTTGGGAATAAAAAAAGAATTCTTAAGAAAGTTTTTTATCACCCGAGGAAGGATTGGCTTCGCTTCAGATAGTAATTAAGTCACAATCTGAGCCATATTTTTTTTGCTCCCTTAGTTAAAAATGTACTAATTAATAATTAAAATTACAAATTTTAACATGGAACATGTTCATTGGATGGGGTATTTGATAAAGCCTGGCTTGGCAGGGGGGGTCAAAAATTGACGCTTTTAGGGGGGGGGGGTCAAAAATTGACGCTTTTAGGGGGTGGGGTCAAAAATTGTCGCTTTTAGGGGGGGGGGGGTCAAAAATTGACGTTTTTAGGGAAGAGTAATTGGGCTTATAATATACTGAGAATAGGAATTCAATAAATTATTAATTTAATGTGTAGTAGTTATGATTTAATAATCATAATGTTATTTTTTCCACACCACCTTTTAAAAATTAAATTATTAATCCAAATTATTTGATCCCACAATAATTTATCAATTTAAAATTTTAATAAAATTTTAATATCTTTTGTTTTTTTTTTTAATTTAAATATATACTTAAGATAAATATAACAAAAAATTATAAAATTGGACAAAATAAAATTTAATTAAATAACATATTATAATAAATGTTTATTATAAATAAACATGTTCCATGCTCGTTAATTGTGTAGTTACACAAACCAGTTATAAATTTTTTTTTTAATATTTACTGGTGAATGGTGTATTTGACCCCGAAAATCAAAGGGTATCGCGAATAATTTTTTCTGAATTTTCGGTCAAGATAAATGCCCAATTCAATGGAAAACCTTTTTCTGCCAAAATATCGTCACGATTGTTAGTAAATCCCAAAAATATATTTTTTTAAGATAATCAGAAAAATAGCTTAGAGTATGGATCCTGATTAAGTTTCCAAAACAACTACAAAAATGTTAAGCTATTTTATATAGAAGGAATTTGAGTTTAGTATGGTAATGCATGTTTCACTTAGACTAATTAACCAAAATTGATACTTAAATTCTTTTAAATTTCGGTATAAATAATAAATATACAATAGTATTTGCTATTAATAAGCATTAATAACACATAAGTGTAAAACTATAGTCTACTTCTGTAGGTTACGCTAGTGTAAGGCTTGACGTGTCGTTTTTTTATTATAGACCACTTCCTTAGGTTAAGCTACTGTTATTTTATTATAGCCTACTTCGTTAGGCTACGCTAGTGTAAGGCTTGACGTGACGTTTTTTATTATAGTCTACTTCCTTAGGCGACGCACAGTGTGCCAATTCAATCAAAAATCTGCTGACTTCTGAGAATTTAATATTTTCATCCACTTATTTTTTTATATCCTTCGTATACTATCCTACTTTTATAGATACCTGCTACTTTTTAAAAATTTTTACTCTTTGACTCAGGAAAAAGGCAGTAGTGTTCGTAAAGAAGGTTTTTTTAATTGCAAATAAACTTAGTAACCCTGTGAATACAATTTTTGCGTATACGCCAATGTATAAGGTGTGAATTTAAATTGTAAAAATTTGAAAAAGTAGCAGGTTTCCATAAGAGTAGGATAGTATACGAAGGATTTGAAACAATAGATGGGTGAAATAATAAAATTTTACGGAATCAGTAGATTTTTGATTGATTCGACACACTGTGCGACGCTAGTGTAAGGCTTGACGTGTCGTTTTTTATTATAGTCTACTTTCTTAGGCTACGCTAATGTAAGGCTTGACGTGTGGTTTTTTATTATAGTCTATTGCCTAAGGTTACGCTACTGTAAGGCTTGACGTGTCGTTTTTTATTATAGTCTACTGCCTAAGGTTACGCTAGTGTAAGGCTTGACGTGTTGTTTTTTATTATAGTCTACTTTCTTAGGCTACGCTAATGTAAGGCTTGACGTGTGGTTTTTTATTATAGTCTACTGCCTAAGGTTATGCTACTGTAAGGCATGACGTGTCGTTTTTTATTATAGTCTACTGCCTAAGGTTACGCTAGTGTAAGGCTTGACGTGTTGTTTTTTATTATAGTCTACTTTCTTAGGCTACGCTAATGTAAGGCTTGACGTGTCGTTTTTTATTATAGTCTACAATAAAATTATGGAGCAACTACAAAAAGAAGGTTTTATAATAACAGGATCTGCCAAATTTTTTAGAAATGATGATCCTGTATATGAGTCATTCTGGATACCGTGTCATGGCCTTGCCAGGTCAGGTCTCCCGACCAGGCTGATTTTTCACCACTTTTCTATGTATACAAAATACGTTTCCTGTGAAATTTTCAGCCCTCTAGGCGCTCAGGAACCCGAGTTATACCCAAAAGAAGCTTTTTAGATTTCTTCGGTTCTTTTAAAATAAAAATTTTTTTTTTTTTTAATTTTTAAAATTGACTAGATGACTAAAAAAAATAGTACCCAGACATAAAAAGTTGCAAAATTTCCCGCTGAATCCGAATTTGAGGTCAGTTTTTTGAAATTTTGCCCCTGGGCGGCTCAAACTGCTTTTTTCGGCTTATAGCGGGAAATTTTGAACTGCCCAAATTCAACAACTTTTATAAGGCTTAAACTTGGATAGAATTGGTCTAAGTACTATATACTTTGATGTGGTAAATGCCGCTGGGTGGTTATATGCCCTTTAAAAAGCGTCAGAAGCATAATAATGGCTTTTTTTAATCAAATTTTAACGTTAAAATCACATTTTTTTATGCGCCCTATAGTCTTTTGTAATTATATTTGTACTGAAATGACTTTTTTATGCTTTCTATACATAAACTTGATATTTTTCAAAGATTTTCAGTCCATTAATTCACGCGTCTCCAATAAAATGTGTATTTATGCGTATTTCATTCAAAATTAAAATTTGAAAAAATTGACACTTAAACACTTAATCCTCACAAAGTAATCAAAAAACTTCTGGTTAATCTTATTTTTTTTATGTAAGTGTTAACTTTTAAACGCCGGAAAGTGCAATTTTTATCACTAATTTTCTCATTAATATAGCTAATTAACCAAATGCCTATTTTTGGCTAATAATGACCAATTTTTAAATTGCTGCCAAATTCGTAATTTTTGACAAAAAAAGGTTTTATATGTCTCGAAAATTTCCTACAAACTTCAAATTTCCAAACATTTTTTATTCCTCTTATTTCCTTGAGTCGTTTTTATGAAATGGCTCTTCAAAGTCAACATTAAAAATGAGCTTTTTTAAAAAATCATAACATTGAGACCCCGACTTCAAATTATCATAACTGATTAATAAATAATTAAAATAGATAAAGTAAAGAATTTTTGGAAATTTGAAGCTTGTGGAAATATTTTGAGGCATATAAAACCCTTTTTTGTCAAAAATTACGAATATGGCATCGATTTAAAAATAGGTCATTTTTAATCAAAAATGGAATTTTGATTAATTGGCTACATTGATGAGAAAATTAGTGATGAAAAATTTTGGTTTACGGCGTTTTAAAGGTGATACTTACACCAAAAAAATGAGACCAACCAGAAGTGTTTTGGTTAATTTGTGAGATTTAAGCGTTTTATTAAAAATTGCCAAAAACCCTATTTTATATTTTACGCATAGATTACTCATTTTATTGCAGACGCGTGAATTAATGGACTAAAAATCTTTGAAAAATATTAAGTTTATGTATAGAAAGCATAAAATAGTCATTTCAGTACATATATAATTACAAAAGACTATAAGGCACATAAAAAATGTGATTTTAACGTTAAAATTTGATTTAAAAAAGCCATTATTATGCTTCTGACGCTTTTTAAAGGGCATATAACCACCCAGCGGCATTTACCACATCAAAGTATATAGTATTTAGACCAATTCTATTATTCCAGGTTTGAGTCTTATAAAAGTTGTTGAATTTGGGCAGTTCAAAATCTCCCGCTATAAGCCGAAAAAAGCAGTTTGAGCCGTCCAGGGGCAAAATTTCAAAAAACTGATCTCAAATTCGGATTCAGCGTGAAATTTTACAACTTTTGATGTCTGAGTACTATTTTTTTTAGTCATCTAGTCGATTTTAAAAATTAAAAAAAAAAAAAATTTTTATTTTAAAAAAACCGAAGAAATCTCAAAAGCTTCTTTTGGGTATAACTCGGGTTCCTGAGCGCCTAGAGGGCTGAAAATTTCACAGGAAACGTATTTTGTATACATAGAAAAGTGGTGAAAAATCAGCCTGGTCGGGAGACCTGACCTGGCAAGGCCATGGCACGGTATCCAGAATGACTCATATACATGATCATCTTTTCTAAAAAATTTGGCAGATCCTGTTATTATAAAACCTTCTTTTTGTAGTTGCTCCATAATTTTATTGTGATTATCGGCAATTCTTTTATTTTGAGTATCATTTTCACTTGTTCCATTTGCTTTTTTTGATGATGGCTTATTAGATTGTTTCATTTTTTTTTTTGGCTGCTTGTGCATCCTTTATGCGCTGTGGATTTTTTATTTTTTTGCCACAAAGCTTATTTTCATTTATCAGTTCTTCCAATAAGCAATCTTTCCAAAAATCTTTTAGTTTTGGAAACATATGTCTTTCAAGGAAATCATTATTTTTGAATATTATTAAGTAATGAAGATCAGCAAGAGTACAAACTCCAAAAATTGCATACGTTCTCTTAGTTGTTCACAGCTGTAGCTGATCTTGGTAATAATAACGGTGGATAGTATTAATTTCTGCTAAATTTTCATTTTTAAAAAGGGATATTATTGCTTTAATCTTATTTGAATATGCTTCTTTAATCAATAAATTTTTCGCTGAGAAAATACATTTTACCTAAACTAAACCACCACCATCGTCTTCAGGATTTTTTTTCATAATTTCTCTTGTTTGTCTACAATGAAAGCATCCGCAGTTGCACCAAGCCATTCGCATTCCGCATCTATATACAATCCTCAATCTATTAATTTTATATCGGGGTAATTGAAATGGTCTTGCAATGTTTTCTCTAGTTGCTTTTTAGCAATGGGTTCGTTTTCTAATCCAAAATCTATACCTTAGCCACGAGTATCTTTTAGGTAATGAATATCGTAAATTTGTTCAGCATACGATGTATCAGGGTGCAAATGACAGATGCCACCAGCTTTAGAAGTAGTCACAATATATGTTTTTATTATTTTCCATCGAGGGCATTTAGCTTGAGTTACTGTTTGCTCTGCAATGATAACCCTATCATCTCTTTTAATTGAAATTCTTTTAATTTTTTATTATTTCTTGTTTCCGAAGTGCTTGTTCTTTATCTGAAATATCTGGCACCTCATGTGCAGGTCCATAATATTAAAGCGCATTTTTGTGGTAGGAAAAATGTCTTTTTATTCCATTAGTATGCCATTGTATTTGGTTACATGCATTTTTTTACTTATAGCTGTCTCAGTGTTGGTAAATTGTACAGGTACCTTATCTTCAAGTGCTTTATAATATTCAGTAATTGGTTGTTTCGTATTATGCTGAAGAACTGCACAAAGGCCTTTGGCGTTAACTTGACTACGAGCGCCTAAACATTTTCTTTTCCCAGCAAATATCATACATACTAAATTATTTGCAAATTCTACCGTATTAGTTGATAATCTATGCAATGAACTATCAGAGTTACGACTTAAATTAGTCGAAATATTTACCACATTGTCAAAGTATCCAAATTTTTTTAAAAGATCAATTTTTTTGTATCCTGCTCATCAATTTCATCACTAAAACAATCTCGATTAATAACATTTCTATTAGGAGCTATAGCAGAACAAAAAGAATGATTCCCGAAAAAATGACTCGGTATATTTTGAATTTCTTTCCTTAAATAAAAAGCTTTATCGTCAAAAGTTTCGGTGCTTGAACGCCATCTTTATGTGATGTTATTTATTTCTTCCCTTATTTGTAAAACAGTTTCTTTAGGTATTAATTTGCGCGCTTTAATATACTCTTTGTTTTGAAGGTAGCTAGCATAGGTGGCTTTGGATAAACTTTATAAAGCTTTGCAAGTACCCCTTAATAAATGATTGCAGCATTCAATTTTCTCAGGAGTAACATCTACATCCTTGTAAGGGTTATCTTTTAATAATGCCGAATGAAAATTACCATCTCTTGATAAACCAAATTATGTTCTGATATACTATCCTTAAACCCATCCATAAACCCTTTGAATTCCATCATAGTTTATGGTTCATTTGGATCAAAATTTCTGAAGCATTCATGAAACTGTGGCTCCACGTTCTTATTTTCTATTATAGCATAAAGAGAATCGTATTGAACTCCATAACTTTCTTTTCCCCAACATCCATCAACTTCAGCAGTTACTAAACCATGACCTCCTTTTTCAGTTAATCTTTTTTTCGATTTGACAATTTCAAATTCTCTTTTAGGCGCTTCTTTCATGTATTCTTTCGAAGCAATTAATAATGTGTGAACAGCTTGTTGAGCGTATGAGGTAAAATTCTTATCACTCATAAAAGATATTTTTATAACAGAGAATATTTTTCTCAATTCTGTAAATCCAGGCCCGGCTACTAGGGCCCTAACTACACACGCCTCATTAAAGTTGATAATATCTCTTGGATTTTCCGACCATACATTACATTTATACTGACAGTATGTACATTCAAAATGGAAATTAGTTCGCAGTCCAAAGTACGTTTTCTTCACCAACTTAAAATCTTTCATATCGCAATCAAGTTTTCTTTTGTGATTCGAATAAGACTCGTTATATACTCTGAGAAAATAATCTGGATCAATAATATTTTTTTCACAATTTGGTTCGCACTCATTTTCTTGCTCAATACTTTGATTTAAATTATAATCTCAACTCCAGAATCTATTTCTTGATTAATAAGTTTACCATCAGTATTAAAATACTTTTCTTACTCAGAAGTTTGTTTTGAAGATTGCGTATTATGGCAATTAATTACTTTACTTTTAACAGACAAGTAAGTTTTAAAGACTTGCTGTACACGCAAGGGTACTTGATCAATCTTATCGTCTATTTTATCCTGTTTTCCTGATTAATCTCGTCATCTATTTCTTCCCTCTCTTCAGTACTATTAATTTCTGCCTTAGAATTTTCATTTGTATCGCAAATACTACTATTTTCTAGGTTATCATTAACATTTAACCTTTGCTGAGAGTCTTCGATTTGTAAGTTATTCTTAAGACTGGTTTCTTCAATATTTTTATCTGCTTCATGACTGTAGTTTTGTATATTACCAACTGTACTATCTGAACTCAAAATTGAATTTCTTTTACCATTAGAATCACTTGCTGTAATATTTTTTATTGCCTTCTTACTAGCTTGCCTAATAAAATTGTTAAGAAGCGTGAAATTATAGATGCTATCTAAACTCATTAAAAGTACATTATTTTAAGTCCCTAAAACCAAACTTGAAATTATCAAATATGAAACTAGAGATGATATGAAAACTTTAAGATATTAAGTTTTAGTATTATTAACTTTGAGATTCTTAACTAATCAACTTCCGATTAGTCTCATTTTTCTCATGCAAGTGCTACCTTTATATCCTCATAAACCAAATTTTTTCATCGCTAATTCTTTTCCTATTATAGCTAATAAATCAAATGCCCATTTTCAGCCCAAAACAACTATTTGTAAATTCTTGCGAAATTCTGCAATTTTTAATGAAAATATACGGATCAATATTTGTGAAGTGTATACAGTTTGCATCTTTGAGGCTCGGAATGTACTCCAAAATATGTTTGGTCAAAAGTATATATAAAAAAAATGATTTACCCGAAATTTCACTCTTTTAGAACCAATCCTATATTTTTTGCAGCAATTTTTATTTTATTTAATTTTTTGAAATTTTTAATTTTTGAAAAATTTGTGTTCATTAATTTTTCTCGTAAACGCGTAATTTACAGTAGAATTTTTTCACAGAAATGAAAGCAACAGAAAATAAATTGGTTAAGAAACATATTTTGAAGGCAGTCAAAAACTTAAAACTTATAAAATGTCTATTATAGGTTGGTCGCAGGATTCTAATACTGGACTTAAAATTGCTAAAAACTATAGGAACACCTTTAAATCCATAAAAACAACTCTTTATAGGAGTTTTTCGCAATATTTTGGAAGCAAATTATTGGTACTATTCGTTTCCGCAAGCAATAACAAAATATTCTTAATGCTCTATTCTACTCAATAAAGTACAATGGCATAAAAAAAAACTAAAAATGTTATTTTTCTTGACGTTGTCATTTTAAACTACCATAGAAAAAATTAGTTATTAAATCCAAAAAGAAAAAATAATTATGATAATAAAACATTACGTTATTTTGGAACGGAAAAAATAATTAGACAAAAATTTTTACGATTTTTAAACTTTAAAATTATAAAATTTTAAAATCTGATGAAAAAAAAAAAGTTTCACTTGCCAGGTCTACATAAATAGCCGCTTCCAATTATATCTGGCAAGTTAATTTTTTTTTTTTTTTTATCAGATTTTAAAATTTTATAATTAATATTTTTTGTTTTTTATTAATCAGCCTCCATAACTTGCGTCAAGTTTTGTTTTAGATCTCAAAACTTTCGTAGTCTTAAGAATTGGTGATAATAGAATGTTTACCTAATAAAATACTAGATAAAATAAATAAGCAGTGACAACACTTATAGGACACTTGCGTAACTTTACATGTAAATGTTTTTTTGGGAGATCTCATTCATTTCACATAAGTATATTTCAATTAAATAAAAAATATTTTATTATAATTTTTGAAAAGTTTTTAGCAAAAAAAATTTTTTAAGAAGATCTTAATTATTTCGCTTAAGCATACCTAAATTGTTAATTTTAATTGACTCTCAATAAATAAATAAATAAATTTTAAAATCGTAGCTTCCCCTTTCACGAATTTTTTTTCATTTTTAATTTTAATTTTGATGAACACATTAAATTATTTTTTGCCCTCCCGGGCGTAAAACTCGTGCGTAAAGAATTTTCTGAACTCGTTCTACGCCTAGGCGGACAAAAAATAGTGTAAGCACCATGAGCGAAATACTTTAGACACGAGCGTGAACACATTTCACTCGTGCCCGGCTTCGCCGAGCACTCGTGCTAGTGCTCATTAATCAACTATTTTTATTAGCTAAATAACATTATAAAGAAAGTTCAAAAATTCATTTAAAACATACCCCACTTTGGGGGTTAATATCGCACCCCCGAGGGGCGGTACGTAAAAACGGACTTCAGATTCGGAAAGAGCTGCCCTAAATACCTACTAGGTACCATTTTTGGCCCAAAATTTCAATTTTTTCATATAAAAATAAGCGAGTGTCCAGGAATTGTCGGTTGGGCGTTAATGGGTTAAAAAATTTTTTATTTGCTATACTTTACCAAAACAAACAAATATTTTATCTCTAAAATATAGTAAAATAGCCTGAAAAGTAAATATACATTGAATCATGTGAAAAAATTTCAATATCAAAAAATAATTAAATTTAATTGAATAAAGTATTTTTAACCATAAAATGTATTATTTATTTTCTATTTTAAGCCTTGTTAAATATTATACACTCTTCTTTTTGTCTTAAAAGTTTTTATTTGAATTATTGTTTAAATTTCAATATACTTAAATTATTACATCTCTTGTACCGGTATAAAAAGTTTATAACAAAGGAAAATTCTTGGAATCTCCAATATTAATAACCAAAAGTTCTAATGATGGCTTACAAGAAGTAAAACTAGTCCTTATTTTTTATCTACTCCATTTAAAAATTTTTGCCAGCAAATAATAATGATATAAAAACATTTGTTATCTACCGATATAGAGAAAATGAAATCTCTAATATTTTAATAACCAAATGAGATAAAAGCTTGAAATTTTCTCAAAAGATTCTAATGATGACTTGCAAGAAGTAAATCTAGTCCTCATATTTTATCTGATTCAGTTTATAATTTCAACAGAAAAAAGTTCTGTTTTAAAAGAATTTCTTAACTACCGATATAGAGAAAGCGAAGAAAATGAAATCTCTAATATTTTAATAACCAAATGAGATAAAAGCTTAAAATTTTCTCATAAGATTCTAATGATGACTTGCAACAAGTAAATCTAGTCCTAATATTTTGTCTGCTTCAATTTATAAATTCACAAGAAAAAAATTCTATTTTAAAAACATTCTTACCTAACGATACAGAGAAAGTGAAAAAAATAAAATCTAATAATTATCTTGAAAATTTTAGAAGTATTTAACTGTAGCGGGTAGAAAAACAAGGACTACTTTTTCTTCTTCATAGTCATTATAATAATCATTTGAGAAAATTGCAAGCTTTTTTTTTGATTTGGTTCTTAAAATATTATACAGTATTCATTTTCTTCAGTCTTATAATATCAGTAGTGTTTTTGAAACAAAATTTTTTTCTACTAAAGTAATAAACTGTAAAAAATAAAAACTAAGGACTAGTTTAAGTTCTAGTAACTCATCCTCGAACTCATCATTAGAATCTTTTGAGAAAATTTTAAGCTTTTATCTCATTTGGTTATTAAAATATTAGAGATTTAATTTTCTTCGCTTTCTCTATATCGGTAGATAAAAATATTTTTATATCATTATTTTCTGGCAAAAATTTTAAAATGGAGTAGATAGAAAAGGAGGACTATCTTTTGTTAAAGTTTCAAGCTTTTGTCTAATTTGGTTATTAATGTTATATACACTTTTTATGTTTAAAAACATTTTTTAAAATTAAAATTCAATATTTTTTTACTTTTGTCATTTTTCTTAAAATATTTAATTGTTTTGGTAAAGTATAGCAAATAAAACAAATTTTTAAATACATTTTAAAAAATAAATATTTCCAAATTTTGAAAATCATAGAATACACATTCATAGAATACACACATCAGATACATATCAGATATAACTTTTAGTCACTTCACTATATATTTTTAAACAATATATTTTTACATAACTTTGTTTTTAATTAGGAAATATCAAAATATTAATAAATTTAATTTACACTAAATAATCCATTGTAAAAAAATTAAATCAAACGTTTTTTTATTTTTATGAATCATATAAACAATAAGCACTATGGGGTTTCATTAGGTTAGTTTTCTATCTTAATATAATACACCGTGACGGCCCTTGACTGGACGAATGAATTTCCATTTCGGAGTTTATTTTAATTAAATTAAAATACGACAATAAAAAGGAAAAAATATTTTGAATAATAAAGAAAAAGGAAAACATATTTATATATAACTATATAATAATAACTAAAACGAAACAATTTTATTAAATAAAATATCGAACGTCAAAAAATTCGATAAAAAAATCAAACTATAAAAAATTCAATTTCGAATTTCGATGTATATTATAATATTAGAGAGAGATAGAGGAAAATCGGCGTATATCTAGGGTCACGCGGGCACTTGCGTCCCGGGGCAACCGCCCCTGTAGATAAAGCTTACATAGCTGTATTTGTTTGCATGTCCACAAAAGCTGTTCATTTGGAGCTTGTATCAGGTTATTCTAGCGACGCTTTTATCCCGGCCTTTCGTAGATTTACTTCCACTAGAGGGCAGTGTTCTGGGCTTTATAGTGATAGGGGCACGACTTTCGTTGGTGCAGATAAGATACTCAGGCAGATGTATATGGAGTCTTCGGACAATATGCATCAACTGGTTGGGTCTTTGGCCAACGAGGGAACGTCCTAGACCTTTAATGCACCGGGGGCACCCCACTTTGGAGGTATATGGGAGGCGGCGGTAAAATCCGTCAAACACCATATTTGTAGAGTTATTGGATGTCATAAGCTTACGTTTGAGGAGTATTACACTTTGCCCAAACAGATAGAAGCATGTTTAAATTCGAGGCCGTTAGTACCTCTTACTAATGACCCTTCTGATAATTTATTCCTTTCACTGTCATTGTTGCATACACAAGCTGAATCTTACATTCTTCGTGAGCCCTGTTATTTAGATGAAAAAATACCACTCCTGCAAAGGTACAAACAAGTACAACAAATGACTTAGGATTGGTGGGATAGTAAAAGAGATAATGTCAGTGTTGGCGATGGAGTGCTGATCTCTGATGAGTCAATGCCACACGCAAAATGGCCCTTGGCTAGAGTAGTTAAGGTTTACTATGGTCCTGATAGGTTGGTGCATGTGGTTGACCTCAAAAATGGGTCGACACAGCTTAAAAGACCAATCCTTAAACTCGTACAATTAAATATTTTGAATAATGAAGATTAAAAATGTTTAGTATTTATTTATTTGTACATCACTGTAATTTGAATAAAAAGAGAAATAGATTTAAATTATAATATATGTTTTAAATAATCAATTAAAAAGAAATAATTTGTAAGATGTTTGAATATAAAAATGTATAATTAAATTAATTTTTTTGTTTTGTGAATAATTTTTTTGTAAATATTGTTTTTTATTTTAAAAATGTTAAAAGTAAGATGTTATTTAGCAGAAATAGCACACTAGATTTTTTGTATATGCAAGCCCCCTGTGCGCTGAAGCGCGCCAACCCCCTCAGATTATATTTCATGTTTAATGGAAATAAAACTATTAATTCATAAATAAAAACAACTGTACAGTGAGATGTCAATTTCAAATAATGAACTTTTTTCATAATTCTAATAATCCATTATTATTTTTTTAACAAGGAACATGTTTATAGGGAGGGGGTACTTCAGAACTTGAAAATTAAGGGGGGGGGGGTCAAATTTGTCCTTTGTAAGGGTGGGGTCAAATTTGTCCTATTTAAGGGGGGGGGGGTAAAACTTGTCCTTTTTAAGGTGGGGGGGTCAAACTTGTCCTTTTTAAGGGGGGGTCAAATTTGTACTTTTTAAGGGGGGGGGGGTCAAATTTGTCCTATTTAAGGGGGGGGGTCAAATAAGACTTAGAATAATTAGGTAAGTATATATAAATAAATAAAAGTAAGTATATATAAATAAATAAAATACTTTTAAAAGACTTTGAAAAATCTGGGCTTAAGGCCTTAGGATAATACAGGTTTATGGACTTAGAATAATATCGATTTAGGGACTTGGAATAATTCAGGTTCAGGGACTTATAATAATTCAGGTTTAGGGAATCAAAATAGTTTGGGTTTAGAATCTTAACAACTAGTAAGGTGATAATTACAAAATACAACAATAGAAAATTGTATTGTAATGTTGAGTAACATTTGTATTATATCTAGTCCTCATTTGGAAGTAAACATGTTCCATGCATTTAGGTTGTGTTTACACAAACCGGTTATAAGTTTTTTTTAAAATTTATTTCAAGAAAAAAATATTGCATTATTGCCAGAACCCTTTTCATCACTCAAAATAAATTTTTCTTTTTTTCTGGACGGCGAAATTTTTAAATAAGATGACGAAATACTCGAATTAATTTTCATATGTTATGTGTTGCATCTACAAATATAATTAATTTTTTATTAGTTTAAACATTTTTCATTATTTATAATTATTTTTACAGTTTATATTAATTATAAATTAAAAAATTAATATTTAAAATTATCTACAAATTTGTATACAGTGCGCCGCTAACACCACAGAGCATCAATGAGACGGATAATTAGATTAAGATGACGAAATTTTTAGGAGATTGTATAATAAAATAATTATTGTATTTCTTATTTCCGTATTTTTTCACAAAATTTTATTAATAATTAAATATTTTAAAAGATAACAAAAATTAGAGCTAATGAAACAAATAATTAAAAAATCCTCGCAACCATTAATATTGCAATAATAACACGAAAAAATTAGATGAAAAATTATGTCTCACGAGTTTTTTAGAGACAGAAATGTACCTTAAGAAAAAATATTTAATATCCTATCTGAATGCAATTACTAAATTACTATCCCTCAAAATAAATTTTTCTATTGTCCTGGACGGCGAAATTTTACAATTGGATGACGAAATACTCCAATGAGTTTTCATATATATTATCATATAAAAATAAATATAAACCGAAATATTATTTTTATTCTCAAAATTTATCTCAAGAAAAAAATATTAAATATTGAATCTGAATGCAAATATTGATTACTGTCCCTCGGTGCTACGCACCTCGGGCCATAACTCTTTTCGTCTCTCAAAATAATTTTTTTTTGTACTTAACGAAGAAGTTTTACAATAGGATGACGAAATACTCGAATGAGTTTAGGTATGTCGCATCTACTGACAGATGTAGTGTTTTATTATAGTTTATTGTAATTATTTAATTATTTGTATATGTAATTATAATATTTAATTATTTATATATGTAATTATTTTTACAATTTATAATAATAAATTCAAAAATTAATATTTAAAATTGTATAAGAAATTTAAATGCAGCGCAAATACTGCAAAGCTTAAATGAATCGATTAATTACAGATAAAATCGCTGACAAAATTTTTAGTATAGAATGTATAGTAAAAAAAGAAAATTATTTCTTTATTTTTTTTAAATATGTTATAATTCAAAATTTTTAAAAACTAATAAAAATTAAATAACGCGCGAGCGATGTGACTGCAGAACTTCTGATATAAATCAAGCGCATGACACAATCAGCGCGACCAATCAAATCACGAATAATTCGATGAGAAAAGAGGGGATCATGAGTTATAGGTAATAAGATAATTCTTATATGAAATTGTAAGCAACATTTGCATTCACCACATATTTTTTATTATTTTTTTGTATTTTCTGGACATTTTAATTTTATTAAAATGTGGTGGGTGGAAATGTTGTGGAATTTATATCTATCTATATCTATATATATATACTAGCTGCCTCCGGCTCGCTTCGCTCACCTCGGCAACCGCCAAAGAGGCTGCGCCCCCCTGGATCCCTGCGGCCTTATTTTTCCAAAAATATGTTGTTTTAGGTTACTTAATATTTTGTAAAATAACCTTCTTTATCCGAAGTATTATCTAAAATTTACTAAATCATAAAAATTACGGGCATATGAACCCAGACAGATAATTAGTAATCGGCAATACAAAGCTTAGCTACCCTTCCATAGGATCCACAAGTGTTCGTTGTTTCCCTCGAATACCCATTCTAGGGTTCTGTCTGATAATAGCTATTCAAGCTTCTTTTAGTTATTATATTCAGTTACTACATCAGTGGCTGATAAAAATTAGAAATATATATAATATTAGTCCTAAACTTTTATAATTTTCGAAAAACTATTGTATCTTTTGACAGATCGAACTGATCGCCTTGAAAATTTAGGTGGATACGTAAAAAATATACCCTAATCGAATGAAATTCTTTTTGATAAAAAAATTTTTCCTCAATTTTTTTGTTTTTTTGTTTTTTTTTTAAATTTGATAAAAATTTTTTTCTTGAAAATTCAGTTTTTTCAACATAAAAAATTTTTGTCGTTATCAATCGAAACGAAACCTAGCCTATGTTTTGACCCGTAATTTTTGCCGTCTTTTGCCGTAAACCCCGCGTCTCTAACTTATATCGCGTTCAAGTTTATCTATTTCGGACAAACAAACATACATAAGTAAAGATTTAGGAAGGGTAGGATAGGATAGGATATAAATTTAAAATCTAAATTTTATGCTAAAAAATATATGTAACTCTGGAAACATCTATTTGCTTGAAAATTTAGGTGGACACGTAAAAAACAATTCTAAATCATATAAAAACTTTTCTGATTGCAAAAAAATTCCAAGTTTTTAAGAGTGATTCTTAGTGAATTCAGCAAAAGTTTCCAGGTCGGGTCGCTGAAACCGGATAAAAACTTTTTTTTGCCAATTACCTATCAAAAATGGACTATGTCCCCAAATTTTAGCCCTTAATATTGAAAACTAAGCCCAGGGCGAATTTTTGAAAAAAAAAGACGTTTTCATCTTTCCTCAGCCACCCATTCTTCTTTTATGTGCCATTCCTTCTGGAAATCATTTAAAATAATGAAAAAAGAGGTACTATAGTAAAATTTCCTCAGGAATCCAGTCATGCCATTAGTTTTTGAAAATTCCTACACGGGGAGCCAGAAAATCGATAAATTCACAGGGTATATTACGGAAACTACAGAAAAATTGTATATCCGAATTTTTTATTGAGCTTCTAAGGAAAAGCGTGTTTTTATATATATTTTCGGATGCCATATCAACCTAGATGCGATCGAACTTCCTAGACCCTAAAATAACCGAAAAATCTTGAATTTTCCTCAATTTTTCTCATTTTTTAGCAGTTTTTTTGAATTTTCCCGCTCTAAATTACTCCGAACGATTTAAACAAGGTAAGATTCGGATTTCCAGGGAAATTTCACATATTTTCTTTATTTAAATAATTTTTAGGCTTCGATGTAAACGAGCTCACACCAAATGCCTTAAATACAAAATTTTGATTTTTATCGTTTTTTAGCAGTTTTTTTGAATTTTCCCGCTCTAAATGACTCCGAACGATTTAAACAAGGTGAGATTCGGATTTCTAGGGAAATTTTACATATTTTCTTTATTTAAATCATTTTTAGGTTTTGATGTAAACGAGCTCACACCAAATGCCTTAAATACAAAATTTTGATTTTTATCGTTTTTTAGTAGTTTTTTTGAATTTTCCCGCTCTAAATGACTCCGAACAATTTAAACAAGGTAAGATTCGGATTCCCAGGGAAATTTTACATATTTTCTTTTATATTTAAATAATTGTTAGGCTTGGATGTAAACGAGCTCACACCAAATGCCTTAAATACAAAATTTTGATTTTTATCTTTTTTTAGCAGTTTTGTGTGTAATTTTTCTGTTTAAGTTTCCTAATAAGATTTATTATACCGTATATAATAACAACTTAATAAATATTATATTATTAAAGATGTAAATTACTAATAATCTTATTTCCGAAAAAAATTTTAAATAATTTAAATTTAGCGCTAAAAATAATAAACATTGTATATAAAAAATTTAAAGCTATGTGGCGTGGCAACCGTCAATGTTTACAAGATTTATTAGTAAATAAATGAGTTACATTAAAAACATTTTTATTGTATTCATATTATTCATTAAAACAATAAGTTACGTAAATTGTAAACATGACGTAGTAGCAGTTAAGGTTTTTCAAAAATATATTGTAAGGTACACAAAAGAAAACATGCCTCAAATTAAGAAAATTGAGTATGTTAGCGATAGTTGTCCGGGACAATACAAAAATTGTTCCAACCTATACAATTTATGTCAACATAAAAAGAATTTTAGTATTGATGCGAAGTGGATATTTTTTGCAACTTCTCACGGTACATCAACTTGTGATATCATTGGAGGTACGATAAAAAGAGATACAAGCAAAGAAAGTTTACGTCGTGAATTTGATAATCAAATAATAAATGTAGGCCGCATTCATGAATTTTGTGAACAACATTTACCTACAATAAAAACAATAATAATAAGCAGAGAGGAGTTAAACCTGGAACGTGACACAACATCATCAATTGCGCATACCATTCCAGGAACACGAAATTATCACGACTTTACTCCATTATCAAATACAATAATTGGCTGTAAATATTTAAGTTCAGATGAAAGTTATTCCTTAAGATTTAATTTGTTGAAAAAAATAGCTTATAAATGGTCAGCAAATACTTATGTCTCTTTCGTAATCTTAAATACTTGGGCGGTAGGTTTTATTACAGATATAATTGAAGATGAATAAATAGCTGAAATATCTGTATTACAAAGTTTTTCAAAAAATGTCTACAAATGGCCTGGTACTGAGACCCGTGTTAAAGTAGGCTTTAATGAAATTTTATACAATGTATCGGCTACAAATGAAAATGATAAAATAAAAATAAAATTAGGGCATACTCATTCCAAATACACTTAATATCTAAAGAATTTGGATTCTATTTGTGAATAAATTATCTAAATTATAAAAATATTTTCTGAATGCATTATTGTAGCTAAATATTATGTAAATATCAATAAAAATTTTTTTAATAGAATAATTTTCTTCTTATTAAAAAACTCATTCTCTTAAAAATTATCAAAATATGTATTTCATTCATTATTATTTAAAAAATTTTTTTTTTTTAAAGAATAGCTATATTTTATAGAATGTAACTCCGAATTCTACCTAGGGACCAATATAGAGCTAAAAAATAATTTGAATTTATAGAATTTTCTATGAACTCTTTTACACTAAAGCCAAAAAATTATTAAAGAATAGAAAAAGTTTAAAATTTTACTGGAAACCCGAATTTGACATTAATTAAATCATAAAATTCAAAAAAACTGCTAAAAAACGATAAAAATCAAAATTTTGTATTTAAGGCATTTGGTGTGAGCTCGTTTACATCAAAGCCTAAAAATTATTTAAATAAAGAAAATATGTAAAATTTCCCTGGGAATCCGAATCTCACCTTGTTTAAATTGTTCGGAGTCATTTAGAGCGGGAAAATTCAAAAAAACTGCTAAAAAACGATAAAAATCAAAATTTTGTATTTAAGGCATTTGGTGTGAGCTCGTTTACATCGAAGCCTAAAAATTATTTAAATAAAGAAAATATGTGAAATTTCCCTAAGAATCCGAATTTTACTTTGTTTAAATCGTTCGGAGTCATTTAGAGCGGGAAAATTCAAAAAAACTGCTAAAAAATGAGAAAAATTGAGGAAAATTCACGATTTTTCGGTTATTTTAGGGTCTAGGAAGTTCGATCGCATCTAGGTTGATATGGCATCCAAATATATATATAAAAACACGCTTTTCCTGAGAAGCTCAATAAAAAATTCGGATATACAATTTTTCTGTAGTTTCCGTAATATACCCTGTGAATTTATCGATTTTCTGGCTCCCAGTGTAGGAATTTTCAAAAACTAATGGCATGACTGGATTTCTGAGGAAATTTTACTATAGTACCTCTTTTTTCATTATTTTTAATGATTTCCAGAAGGAACGGCACATAAAAGAAGAATGAGTGGCTGAGGAAAGATGAAAACGTCTTTTTTTTCAAAAATTCGCCCTGGGCTTAGTTTTCAATATTAAGGGCTAAAATTTGGGGACATAGTCCATTTTTGATAGGTGATTGGCAAAAAAAAGTTTTTAGCCGGTTTCAGCGACCCGACCTGGAAACTTTTGCTGAATTCACTAAGAATCACTCTTAAGTTAATTACGATTTTTATGAAAATTTACGAAAACATCAAAAATTATAAATTTTTGAAAAAAAGTTTTTTTGGCGACAAAAATTTTCTTTCGCATCAAACTGAATCCTGTATAGCATATGACACTCCTGCAACTTTTCCGCATTTTTCGCCGCAAACCGCGTCTCTCTAGCTACTGTCGTCTAGGCGTGATTATCAAACTTAAAAAATTCTCTATCGGCATATAATAGAGTATTAGTAGGGGGGGGCTCCGCCCAACTTAGCAAAAGTTGGAGGGGGGGCGGGCTCCGCCCCCCTGTGTCCCATTTACTTCTGTTTGTGCTGTTTCAAAAAATCATTTTTCATTGCAAATTTATAATTATGCAAACACATTCAAACTATTCAGAGCATCGCAGGTGAAACATTAATGAAAAATTATAGGTTCTGATTGATTCTCTAGTTATAATAGAGAAAATAAAAAAATTTAACTGAGTACGTATAAATTAGTGCCAAATCAAGTAATACCAATTGTGACAGTAAAATTTAATCATATTTTTTAGGTATTTCACTTTTCAAGCAAATTTTCAAAAAATTTTATATATTCTAAAAATTGTACAAAAAAAATTTTTTTTACCTTCTTCAAAAATATTTTATAAATTTTTAAAGATACCTCCGTTTTGAATAACAATTTAGAAGAATACGTAAAAATGTGTGCCAAATCGAATACTACCAACTTGTGACAATAAAATTTGTCAATAGTCTCGAGATATTTCAATTTTTTAAAAAATTTTTAAAAATTTTATCAAGTTTAAAATCACTGAAAATTAGATATCTCAAAAACTACAATAGCTGAACAAAAAATCTATGGCCTATGTCACCCGCAGACTTTTGATCTTTATTTTGACACTGGTTTCATGCCAATTGGTTCGGCGGTTCTTGCGTGATGAGTGGACAGACAGACAGATAAACAAATAAATTTTCAAATATATATAGTATTAAGATATAGATATAGAATATAGATATAGATATGCCGATAGAGAATTTTTTTAGTTTGATAATCACGCCTAGACGACATTAGCTAGAAAGACGCGGTTTGCGGCAAAAAACGTGGAAAAATCGCAGGAGTCATAGGCTATACAGGATTTGGATTGATGCGAAAGAAAATTTTTGCGGCCAAAAAAACGTTTTTTCAAAAAAGTGATCAGTTTTGATGCTTTCGTAAATTTTCAAAAAAATCGTAATTAACTTAAAAAAACTTGGAATTTTTTTGTAATCAGAAAAGTTTTTATATGATTTAGAATTGTTTTTTACGTGTCCACCTAAATTTTCAAGCAAATCGGTTTGATGTTTCCAGAGTTACATATTTTTTTTAGCATAAAATTTGGATTTCAAATTTACATCCTATATATATAAATCTTTATGTATGTTTGTATGTCCGAACGTGATAAATGAGAACTCAATAAAAGCTACAGACATCGGGTTGACGGCAAAAGACGGCAAAAATTACGGGACAAAACATAGGCTAGGTTTTATTTCGATTGATAACGGAAAAAAAAATTTATGTTGAAAAAACTGGATTTCCAAGAAAACAATTTTTATCAAATTTAAAAAAAAAACCAAAAAAACTGAAAACCGAGGAAAAATTTTTTTTTTAAAAGAATTTTATTCAATTCAGGTATATTTTTTACGTATCCACTTAAATTCTCAGGATAATTTGTTTGATCTTTCAAAAGTTACAATAGTATTTCGATAATTATAAAAGTTTAGGACTTATATTATATATAAAGGGATCCCTCGTTATCCGCTGTTTTATTATCCGCGATTCACCGTATCCGCGGTAGGACCAAAATATCGAATCCCTTGTTTTCCGCGGGAAAATTCTTGTTATCCGCGGTTTTAATTTTAAAAAAAACGTCAAGAAGTATTTTGTTTCAGTGTGACAATGTTCAGATTTTCGAGAATATTTATCATTTTTTTCTAACCTACATATATTTTTTTCATTTTTATTTTCAATTTTATAAAATAAAATTGTATTTCGTAATTATAATGGCTCCTCAATCAAGGAAAACACCATCTCGCGCAAGGAGCGTCATGAATATCGCGGATAAACTCAAAATTTTAGATTTGATTGATAATGGTAAAAAAAGTGCCAGTAACCGAACCAAATATTTCTATCAACGAAAAACCATTTTACAAATCATAAATTCCTTATTAACTGCCATTGATTTGGCAATGAATTATGATCCGATAATGACAAGGAGTTTGAGTTATAAACATAGTTGTGAAAACGCAGTAGAAATTTATGAAGAATTATATAAGGATGTTTTAAGACGAGCAAAACTGTCGCGGATGAACGACTTTTTTTAATAGAAAAATTAATCCTGAACTTAATTTCATTGAAATTTTGTATTTTTTGAAATAAAGTTACGTACTTTTAGTCTTAAAATCATTTTTATAAAAAAAAAAATTAATTTTTATATCATTTGAACTTCTACGAACGTAACCCCTATTTTCCCATAAGAGTAAGGTCTGATTATCCGCGGTTTTGTTATCCGTGGTACTTTTTAGGAACGTATCCCCCGTGGATAACGAGGGATGCCTGTATTTCTAATTTTTATCAGCCACTGATGTAGTAACTAAATATAGTAACTAAAAAAAGCTTGAACAGCTATTATCATACAGAACCCTAGAATTTGAGGGAAACAACGACTACTTGTGGATCCTATGGAAGGGTAGCTAAGCTTTGTATTGCTGATCACTAATTATCTGTCTGGGTTCATAAGCCCTTAATTTTTATGATTCATTAAATTTTAGATAATACTTCGGTTAAAAAAAGGTTATTTTACAAAATATTGAGTAACCTAAAAGAACATATTTTTGGAAAAATATAGCCGTAGGGGTCCAGGGGGGCGCAGCCCCCATGGTGGGTGCCAGGGCGAGCGAAGCGAGCCGGAGGCAGCTAGTATTGTATATATTTGTATGTGTATGTTCGTGAGTGTGGGCGCCTTCAAAAGGAAGAACACCGGAGCTCCAGTGCTCCTATAGCTCCCGCCGACTATAGAACGCTAGCTCTCTCCGGCTTTAAATAAAAGTCATAGTTTTCAATTATTTTCTTTTCTCATTTTAATCAAAACCACCATTTCCTTAATTATATCAACTAATTATCAAACATAATTTAAAACGTGCAAACTTACTGATGGCAGAAATTTGAAGTTTAAAAAATAGTCTGGAAGAGTTGTATACTATGTTACCAGAAATAACAATATTTAATTTAAGGCAAGCAACAATAGTTATAGATCACGTTATTTGTAGGAGAATTGAATATAAGAAGATATAAGTAGATTAGGAGCAACTAAACGTCGAAAATTTACCCCAGAATCACATATTAGTACAATAAATTATCGACGCATTTTCTTTAAACAGGTAATGGCAGACAAATATTCGTTGGCTGGTGGGGTTAGGGTACCACACTAAAAAGATGTTTTCAAAGCTGAAGAATATATAAAATAACTAGATGTTTAAACGTTTTAATTTTCTATTTTCTAAACTCTGGTTTTTTAACAACAAAACTTACAAAAATTTTTTAGATACTTTGAACAGGGTAATCAATGGTACTAAGAGAAACTTAATTTACGTACTAAGAGATCGATTTTGATTTTATGCACATATAATTACATTGAACATGTAAAAGAGCAGAAAGTTAAATTATTTGAATCGTCACAGAAGGACGATGATGATTATCATGAATTGATTTAAAAAATTTATGTTTAATGACTTACGTAATTATTATTTAATTATTTTCTCGGAATATATTTAAAGCAGGGACCTTCAGCATTCATATCACAGTGATAAGCAGCCATACCATATACAATATGTGGCACTGCGCATACGCTAACAAATGTTTTTAGAAATGATAGTTCTTTTTGCGATGCAGTTTGGTTATAACAGCCAATATTTTTTTAAAAGTTAGTACTTTTTTTGTTTTTCACGTGATATGTTATACATAATATAAATGCAGAATCTAGGCCTAGGGTATATTCTGCTAAATTGATTACTGATATCTGGCTGCTACAATTGCATAAAAATAATTGATATTACAACTTTTCTATAAAACAGAACTTTTTTCGAAAAAAATTTATAATTAGGTATACTTTACTACATTCAATGCTAATATTTCAACTTTTCTAATAAACTGAACTTTATTCGAAAAAAATTTAAAGTGGACTGTATTCAGCTAATTTTAATACAAATATTTTAATACTATAAATGCATACAAATAACTAAAATTAAAACTATAAATCTGGACACTATTTGAAGAAAATTTTTTATAGATTATATTATTTTATATTATACTAGCTGATTGGCCTTGCGGTGCTCGGCTTAACCAAATAAAAACTCTTGTGCATTAATTTATTTATATTTTAATCATAGTTAATTTTAATTTTTCATACTGTAGACAATCAATATTTGAATATTTTCAATTTTCATATATACATCACAACTGATATTGTAGACAATCAATATGAATATGGCTATAGAATGAAATTTTCATTATTTTTTATTTTTCATAAATAGGACAGGCGATATCCATTTCACTCTATGGTGAAGTTTTTTTAGCTTTTAGATTGAAAATTTTGAATTTTTTTCATAATGTAGACAGCCAATATAAATCTTTCTATAGAGTGAAATTTTTATAATTTTTTATTTTTCAATTAATAGTACAGCCGATATCCATTTTACTCTATGGTGACATTTTTGGGATTTTCCATATGTAAAACAACTTACAATATAGATTGAAATTTTTGCTGTTTTTTTATATTTTAGACAATTAATATGAATTTTACTATCGAGTGAAACTTTTATAATATTTTTTATAAACTTTTATAATTTTTATGTTTTCATAAATAGGACAGGCGATATCCATTTCACTCTATGGTGAAGTTTTTTTAGCTTTTAGATTGAAAATTTTGAATTTTTTTCATAATGTAGACAGCCAATATAAATCTTTCTATAGAGTGAAATTTTTGTAATTTTTTATTTTTCAATTAATAGTACAGCCGATATCCATTTTACTCTATGGTGACATTTTTGGGATTTTCCATATGTAAAACTACTTACAATATAGATTGAAATTTTTGCTTTTTTTTTATATTTTAGACAATTAATATGAATTTTACTATCGAGTGAAACCTTTATAATATTTTTTATAAACTTTTATAATTTTTATGTTTTCATAAATAGGACAACCGATATCCATTATACTCTATATATGGTTAAATTTTTGAGTTTTTTCATACATAAAATAACTAACATTATAGATTGAAATTTTCGCTGTTTTTTTTATATTGCAGAGAATCAATATTAATTTTACTCTAGAGTGAAATATTTATGAATTTGGTTCCTCATAGAGGACCCATTGTTTTAGGTGAAATTTTTATTTCTCATTTTTGACATATACGCACGTTTTGAGACCTCAGGATTCTAAAAAGCCAGTTTTTAAAAAAAATATGTATGTGTGTGTGTGAGTGTATGTATGTATGTATGTATGTAGCACTTTCACCGGTGATATTTCACAACCAGTATGACATTAAGACATTTTTTATTAAATTTTGTTCACCAAAAAATCTCCAGGTATTTTTTTTTTTTTTAATTTGGATGTAATACCTCATTTTTTTCTATGCAAGTAAATTTTTGTAGTATTTTCATATTGTAAACAGGCAATATGAACTTTACTATAAAATTAAATTTAAAAAAATTTTTTTTTTTTATTCTTAGGACTACCGATATCTATCTTATTTCATAATGAAATTTTTGAGTTTTTTCATATATAAATAGCCGACATAATAGATGGTAAATTTTTACGTTTTTTCATATTGTAAACCGCCAATATGAATTTTACTATTTAGCTAAATATTTCTAATTTTTTTTTCATTCTTAGGACTGCCAATATCTATATTAATACATAGTGAAAATTTTTTAATTTTTCATACATAAAATAGCCAGAAATACAGATTGAAATTTTTGTAGTTTATTCATATTGTAAACAGCTAATATGAATCTTATTATACAGCTAAATTAAAAAAATTTTTATTTTTTTTATTCTTTAGACTGCCGATAACTATCTTATTTCATAGTGAAATTTTTTGATTTTTTTCATATATCAAATAGCCGACAATATATATTGAAATTTTTGTAGTTTTTTCACATTTTAAGCCGACAATATGAATTTTATTATATAGTTAAATTCTTAAAATTTTTGTTTTTTTCTATTATTCTTAGGACTGCCGATGTCTAAATTATTTCATATTCAAATTTTTGAGTCATTTCATACATAAAACAAATGAGCTTCGGTGCAAATTACTCCTTGGAAAAAATGCTATAGAGTTGACGCTTTTTTTTAATTTTAGCTCATGGCACAGCGTTACAACTGTTTAAAGCTAAGAAGTACAAAATTTAAAAACTCAAAAATTGGTAATTTTCATCATTTTATATCTTAAAATGGTTTGTATTAATATATTAAAACCAAAATGTTTTGTTTTTATTAAACGCATTTCTAAAGCCGCTTTTTTTTTGTTTTTTAGTTAATATATTCATTAAAAAGAAATAGCAAAAAAAAGACTTAAAGTCCGATTTATTGAGTTATTGGTTTTATTCATTAAAATAATAGTATCGAATTTAGCAGAAACTATACTTCACTTTAATTTTTTTTTCTAAAACAATCCTGTTTTATAGAAATGTTGTAATTTAAATTGTTTTTATGCAATAATAGCATTAAATTATTAGTATTGAACTTAGCAAAATATACCCAACTTAAATGTTTTCGAATATTGTCCGGTTTTACAGAAATCTTGTAATTTCAAATATTTTATTGCAATGATAGCATTGAAATATATGTATTAAATTTAGCAAAATATACCCCGCTTTCAATTTTTTCGAATTATAGCCTGTTTTTTAGAACAGTTGCAATTTCAATTACATTGAAATATTAGTAATTAATTTAGCAGAAACTATACCTCACTTTTAGTTTTATTTCGAAAAGTGTCCTTTTTTATAGAAAAGTTGTAATTTCAATCGTTTTTATGCAATAATAGTTTTGATATATTATAGTATTGAATTGATCAAAATATACCCAACTTAAATGTTTTTGAATTCCGTCGTGTTTTATAAAAATGTTGTAATTTCAAATGTTTTTATGCAATGAAATAGCATTGAAATATCAGTATTGAATTTAGCAAAATATACCCAACTTAAATGTTTTCGAATATTGTCCTGTTTTGTAGAAATCTTGTAATTTTAAATATTTTTCTGCAATGATAGCATTAAAATATTAGTATTGAATTTAACAGAAATTACACCCCTGTTTAATATATTTTTCGTTAACAACTTAAAAAGATTAACTCATATTGATGGTCCACAATTTGAAAAACATCTAAAAATTTTAATATATATTTAAGTTTTATATATGAAAGAGCTTAAATAATTTCATTATATAAGAAAATGGATATCGCCTGTATTAAACATGAAAAAATTTCGATAACATTTATCGTAAAGATAAAGGGGGGGGTAAATATTCGGCGAAATCTGCTCTGGAGAGGAGCGACTTGAGATTCTCAGGTAATGGTGCTTTTTTGGTGACAAAAATATTTTTATTTTGATAACCGGTTTTGACGATATTGGCCAAAATGTGCTCTATTTAAATAACATTGAAAACGTGGTTTTTTGAAAATAGCGCAAAAATTTGGGGGGGCTACACTTTTCTAAAATATACTAATCGACTCGAATATCAATTACCTTCAATCTACATATGATAAATTGAGGGGCAATTCGTGTGCTCATACTTTTTAAAGCTGTTTTTTGAGCGGAATTTTTAGTTTATAATTTTTAAAAATTCATCACGCCAAATAGAAACAACCGATTTGGACGCGCAAGGTCTCAAAAATTTTGTCAAAGGGTCTACTTTTTTGTGGTTTGTTTATTTTTGACTAAGCTCTGCGTAACATAACCTAAAATTTCAAAAAACGACGAAAAACCCTAAAAAATGGCAGTTTTGCCATTAAAATTTTTTTAATTACAGCAGATATTAAATTTTTGTAAAAACAGAAAAAAATTACATGTAAAATAACAACTTTTTAGAAAAAGGTTTTTATATTTTTTGCTAAAAATTACAGCTTTATCGACAGCGCAAAGCAAAAAGTCTTCCTTTTGCTAACTTTGGGCTAGCCCAGCTACAAATTTTTAAATAAGACCCCCCAATTTTTTTTTTCTAGAAGTTACATATTTTTCATGTACTTTCACGTGAAAAAAGTTTTTTTTTGATTTGGCACATCCTAACCTCCAAAACTTCAATTTTCGTTAAAAAAAAATGTTTTTTTTCGAGTTTTTCTCCAGCCAAAATACAGGTTTGGTTGTATTTTCACTGGCGAACACGATATTTGCTCTAATATAGGTTTTTTGGGTCGCTGAAGACCAAAATAGGGGTCATTTCGTAAACAAAGTGGGGGCTTCACCCTTGAATTTTCAAAAACTACCCCCAAAATGGGTTTTTAAAAATATATTGGCATTTTGAGCACTCAGATTTGCACCATAAGGTTTTTGTGAGTCACTGATCAATAATTTTAACTTCTTTTTCATAAATAATCAATATTTCACCCTTAAAAGAGCTAAAACTACCCCTAATATAGCTAAAACTACCTTTAAAAGGGGTGTTTTTCCTATTTTCGTACTTTTAGCATCCGGGATATGCCCATTTAGGTTTTTTGGGTCGCTAATCAAGAATTTTGACTTCTTTTTCATAAGTAATTAAGAATTCACCCCTAAACTGGCTAAAAATACCCTAAAAATGGGACATTTATGGTTTTTTTGTACTTTGAGCGTCCCGGATATGCCCATATGGGTTTTTTGGGTCGCTAATCAAGAATTTCGACTCCTTTTTTGTGATTAAATATTGATAATTTATGAAAAAGAAGTCCAAATTCTTGATTTATGACCCAAATAACCCATATGGGCATATCCTGGATGCTAAAATTACGAAAATAGCAAAAACACCCATTTTAGGGGTAGTTTCAGCTATTTTAGGGGTAGTTTTAGCTACTTTAAGGTAAAATATTGATTATTTCTGAAAAAGAAGTCAAAATTCTTAATCAGTGACTCACAAAACCCGTATGGTGCAAATCTGAGCGCACAAAATGCAAATATGTTTAAAAAACCCCATTTTGGGGGTAGTTTTTGCAAATTTAAGGGTGAAGCCCCCACTTCGTTTACGAAATGACCCCGATTTTGGTCTTCAGCGACCCAAAAAACCTATAATAGAGCAAATATCATGTTCGCCAGTGAAAATACAACCCAAACCGTATTTTGGCTGGAGTAAAACTCGAAAAAAAAAATTTATTTTTAACGAAAATTAATGTTTTGGAGGTTAGGATGTCCCAAATCAAAAAAAAACTTTTTTCACGTGAAAGTACATGAAAAATGTGTAACTTCTAGAAAAAAAAAAATTGGGGGGTCCCATTTAAAAATTTGTAGCTGGGCTAGCCCAAAGTTAGCAAAAGGAAGACTTTTTGCTTTGAGCTGTCGATAAAGCAGTAATTTTTAGCAAAAAATATAAAAACCTTTTAATAAAAAATTGTAATTTTACATGTAGTTTTTTCCTGTTTTTACGAAAATTTAATATCTGCTGTTATTAAAAAAATTTTAATGGCAAAACTGCCATTTTTTAGGGTTTTTCATCGTTTTTTGCATATTTTGGTTATGTTATGCAGAGGTGTGTCAAAAATAAATAAACCACAAAAAAGTAGACCCTTTGACAAAATTTTTGAGACCTTGCACGTTCAAATCAGTTGTTTCTATTTGGCGTGATGAATTTTTAAAAATTAAAAACTAAAAATTCCGCTCAGAAAACAACTTTAAAAAGTATGAACACACGAATTGCCCCTCAATTTATCATATGGAGATTGAAGGTAATTGATATTCGAGTCGATTAGTATATAGTTAGAAAAGAGTAGCCCCCCAAAATTTTCACGCTATTTTCAAAAAACCACGTTTCCAATGTTACTTAAATGGAGCACATTTTAGCAAATATCGTCAAAACTGGTTATCAAAATTAAAAATCGACTTCGGGAGGTTTTTTGTTACCAAAAAAGCACCATTTCCTGAGAATCTGAAGTCGCTCCTCTCCAGAGCAGATTTCGCCGAATATTCACCCCCCCCCCCTTTAAATTGATAGTCCACAATTTAAAAAACTTTAAAAATTTTAATATATATTGTCGGGTGTACTATAGCAGAAACTATACGCTATTCTATATTTTTTTCGAATAGTGTCCTCTTTTATATGAAAGTTGGAATTTCAAATATTTTTATACAATGATTGCATTGAAATATTTTTATTGACTTTAGCAGAAACTATACATCATTTTATATTTTTTTCTAATAGTGTCCTGTTTTATATAAAACTTGCAACTTGAAATATTTTATTGCAACGATAGCATTGAAAAATTTTTATTGACTTTAGCAGAGACTATACGCCATTCTAAATTTTATTCGATAAGTGTCCTGTTTTATATAAAAGTTGTAATTTAAAATGTTTTTATGCAATGTTAGCATTAAAATTTTTATATTTTGTTACGTATCCTGAGGTTTTATCCAAGGGATACGTAAATATAAATATAAAATATAAAATATAAATAAGTTTATACTAGGGATATCAGTGCCCCAGGTATTTAAGTTAGTATGACGGTTACTGATGATATAAGTTGTAGATGACCCTGGTTCTAGCTGGATGAACTTAACCTGAGGCTAAGTTCTTAATTACAGAAGGAATTGTCACAATAATAACTGATAACTGATTTGATATGATATATGTATCAAATGTTAGGCATATCAATTTTGACCTACCATACGTAACATAATAAATATTTTTTTTTGAAAATGTGATTTGGAACGTCCAGATAATTTAAATCTCAATTGAGTTTAAAACGACCTTGCTGGACAAATTATAAGGAAAAATTCAAAAAACTTTGATTTTCACTCTTGTCAATATTTCATTCTCAATCTTAGAACCTCTTCAGGACCTTTATTTTTTTTAGAAATAATTTTTTGTTTTTACAAAATATTACATTGAATTGTAATTATTTCTAAAAAAAATAAAATAAAATAATAAATATTATTAATATTAACATAATAAATATTACACCTACATAATTAATATTTATTACAATTTACTTTGGCAGAAACTATACGCTATTCTAAAATTTTTTTTAATAGTAATACACTTTTATCCAATAATTATATTGAAATATTTTTTTAATCTCAAAAATTTTTATGCAATGATAGCATTGCAATATTTTAGTAGATTTACAATCAGCTATAAAATGAGTGCCCAAGCAATTATAACATCTATGTTTTTTAGCTACAATTTCTTGTCTTTGCTTGGGTGTTTTACTTGTATATTCTGAGCAATATGAAAAAAAAATGGCTAGCTTTGCATATAATGCATTCATTGTTTGTTATTTTTGTACTTTGATTAGATGTAGAAGACTTATTTTGTGTTAAATTTGTGGCAAAAACTTTAGCTGAATTAGTAGAAACATTTGCATTTTTATTTTTATTCAAATCAGTTAACTGTTTATTAGTACTACTATTACCAGCTTCTTCATGTGATCCTAAAATACTAATTTGATTTTCTATAAATTCTAACAGTATTCGTAAAGTAGTATTTTACTGAAAACCAAGAGTTGCTTAATAAATTAGAATTTGCTTAAATTTATCTTTTACTTTAATAGAAATTTTATCTATAAATCTAATTACATAAGATGTGACTCTCAGTAACTTATTTAACTCAGAATATTTGTCAATCAAATCCCAAATAATTACTTCAGGAGTTTGTTTTGTAGAAGAAACCTGACAATCAATATTGGCTAAATTTACTGATTTGCTCAAGATGCTATTTTGAAGATCTATTGGATTATTAACCATTACTCCCCCTCCCCACCAAAGAGAATAGGTATGTAACTGATCAGGAGGTAAACCCCTGGACACACAATCAGCAGGTTTATCAGCGGACCTTACATGGCTCCAGTAGGCCTCAGGGAGCAAAGTATGAATTTCTAAGCATCTGTGTTTTACAAATCTTTCCCATTTCGAAGAATGTTCTTTTAACCAACACAACACATCAGTTGAGTCTGAGAATAAATATATCTTTACTTTATCTAATTTTAATGCTCTAAGTACTTTTATAATTAATTCTGTTAATAAATGCGCTGCATTTAATTCTAATTAAGGAATTGTCAAAATTGGCTTTAATGGCGTGACTTTTGACTTAGCTTGGAGTAGATGAACAGTACTTTTTCCACGAAGTGTTACTTTTAAATATGTGCAAGCGCCATAAGCTTTATCTGACGCGTCTGCGAACCCGTAAATTTCATACTTTGCACCTGGGACATACTTTAACCGTCTTGTAATTCTAATAGTTTTAACTGTATGAATACTATCATACCAACTTTTGAACTCATCTCGCAAAGAATCAGGTAACTTTGTATCCCAATCAAGTTTTGGGCTTTTTTCTTTCCAGAGTTTTTGTAAAAATATTTTAGCTGTATTGACGACTGGTGCAAGCCAGCCTAGTGGATCAAAGAGTTTAGCAATCGTAGAAAGTACCTGCCTCTTTGAAAGATCATTTTTCAGTTGGTCCAATTGAAAGTCAAACGTAAAATGATCTGTGTTTGGACACCAATTCAACCCCAGTAAATTAAAACAAGAATTAGCCAATTTCGTTTCCGTACGAATTGCTTCCGGGAAATTCAATAATTGAGGGTTGTTTGCCATCCATTTATGCAATGAGAAGCCACCCACCTTGCAAATTTGTATCAAATCCGCCTGTTTTTTAAGAGCTTCTGAGAGTGAGTGACCACTAGATAACGTATCATCCATGTACGTTTCGCGATTTAAAATTTCTACAGCTAAAGGGTAACGATGACCCTCGTCTAATGCTAATTGTCTAATAACACGACTAGCAAGGTATGGGCTACTTATCAACCCATAAGTGACTGTTTTTAACGACCAGGATTGCAAATTTTCCGAATCATTAAACCGCCATAAAATTTGCTGAAATCTCCTATTGTCTTTGTGAACTAAAATTTGTCGAAACATATGCTTGAAATCAGATACAAATACGAATTGATATTTCATCCAATTAATTAACAGTTCAGCTAGATCAAGTAGCAAATTACTATCACTGTGTAATAAGTCATTTATAGACACCTTATTGTAATCTTTGGCTGAACCGTTAAAAACTGAACGAAATTTGCGATTGTGGCCTAAAATACCATGATGTGGCAGAAAATAGTAACGAATAAACATTAATATTGCTTGAGAAGGTTCCATGTGACCTAAATCTTCATAATCTTTCATGAACTTATGATACGCCTGAGCAAATTCAGGGTTATACTTAAAACGAAGTTCAGTTCTTTCGAAAACTTTTCTCGCATGCTGATAGGAGCCATTAAAATTTAGATCTGCAGTTTCTGAATTTTAAAAGGGTAATCTAACAATATAGCGACCATAAGAGTCACGCGAATGTGTATTTACGAAATAATCTTCACAAGCCTGCTCATCCGGAGTAAGCAGTGCTCGTAGAGAAATTGAAATTTCTTCTTGTTGCCAAAACCTTTCTAAATTAAATGAGCGATCTGAATTATCATGAAGGTTTGCAATTAGTAGACAAGAGTTTGAGTTAATACCAGAGTTGCCAGAGATTATCCAGCCGAGTTTTGAGTTAGTGGCAATAGGCTCGTGCTCTTTGCCTTTATGAGCATCAATAATTAACGAAGACTGACAAATTGTACTTAGCAAAATATCAATACTACCTTTTTTAGCAAATTTAGGATCGGCGAGTTGTAAATTTCTAATATGAGCAATATTTTCAGGTTCAATATTTTTTTTTGGTACATAAGAAGATATGGTCGAAAAAGGCTTCTAAGGGCTTCTAAAGGCTTCTACGTTGAGTATAAAATCAGAATAAAAATAAGGTTTAACATCGAAATTGACCATATGTGAACATAATACATCATTTTTACCGCCAATACCTGATACAGGTAATTGTGCAGAATGTTTTTTAACCTAAAGTTTTTTTAATAATGAGGTAGTAATGAATGAGGCCTGCGAGCAATGGTCAATTAAAGCTTCTTTTCTAAAAATTGTAAACCATTATTCGCAGATACCCTGACTAAAGCTGTTGCTAAAAGGGGTTGATTAAGTAATTGTCAAGAATTAGTTGCTAATGTTACTGATTCAGTACCAGCCACTTCTTTACTACTGTTTGAATGACTAGTATTATTTCTTTTATTAGAATTTTCAGTGTTAGCTTTATATCCTTTGATATGTAATGAAGTGTGGTGTTTTTGTTTGCAAATAGTACACCTTTTAGTAGATTTACAATCAGCTATAAAATGAGCGCCCAAGCAATTATAACATCTATGTTTTTTAGCTACAATTTCTTGTCTTTGCTTGGGTGTTTTACTTGTATATTCTGAGCAATATGAAAAAAAAATGGCTAGCTTTGCATATAATGCATTCATTGTTTGTTATTTTTGTACTTTGATTAGATGTAGAAGACTTATTTTGTGTTAAATTTGTGGCAAAAACTTTAGCTGAATTAGTAGAAACATTTGCATTTTTATTTTTATTCAAATCAGTTAACTGTTTATTAGTACTACTATTACCAGCTTCTTCAATTGATTCTAAAATACTAATTTGATTTTCTATAAATTCTAACAGTATTTGTAAAGTAGGAGGTTCAGTAGTGGCTTTTACATTAACAGTAACATTAACAGTATCATTGGGGGTAGGAGGGGCTGGATTGTTACAATAGCTATTATAATACCACTCCCAATGCTTTCGCGAATCACTATCTAGAAGATTTAAAACATGAAAAACAATAAGGTCATCCCAAGAATCTACTGGTCTACCTAAACCTTTTAAAGCTGATAACGGGGTAGTAATACCAGAAAGAATTTTTTTCAAATCAGAAGCTAAAGGTTTGGTAATAGGTTTAAGAGAGTAAAGATTTGATATATGAGCATGAACAAGTCTTTTTTTAACTTCATACCTCCTCTTTAAGCTTATTCCAAATTATTTCAAAATTTGCATCAGTTGGCTGGTATGAAGCAGCTATAGTGGCTGCATCACCCTCTAAAACTGAAATTAGCTGGTGCAATTTTGCTACATTTGAATAATTCTTTCTGTTAATTACTGAGGATGTAAACATATCTCTAAATGCTTCCCAAGTAGTATAATCACCGCTAAAATGGGGTATATTCGAGGGTGGTAACCTTTCATTATCCAGTGTTACTATGTGAGGTCTAAGCTGTGTTTGAGGTTCCGAATTCTGATTATTAGGGAGATTTTGATCTAAATATGTTTGAAATTTACACATATTTTGGATATAAAACTCTTCCACCTGAGAAAAAAGGTCATTTTTAATATAGGTTTGGTCACCCAATGTTGGGTAATCTTTGTGATTTAATAATAACATGTTATTTTGATCATAAGTAGCCAAGTTTTTTCTAAGTGGCTCATGCGAGCTTTACATGCAGACACTGACATTGCTTCAGGGTCTTTCTCAAAGGCTGCATATGCACCTTTGATACGTGGATATATTTGAGCTTGCTCAAGAATTATTGACGTCATTGTGTATGAGTATTAACTTAAAAAATTAGCTACTTATAATCTACTTATATTATAATCAAACTTGAAACTAAAATGCTTTTTAAAAATTTAAACAAATTAAATTCATGTATAAAAACATCAAGATTTGAAGTTCACCATCTAAAACAGTATGGCAAGTATCGAAGAAAAAAAAGAATACTAATATAAAATACTGTATTACTTATTGGTATATAAAAGAAAAAATATTTGATAGTAAGTATTAAAACAAGTATCGAATAAATGATTTTATAAAATAATGCTGTATTATAGTCATCGATACCAAAATTATGAGTTTAAAGTAATATAATATTCATCGATACCAAAATTATGAATTTAAAGCAATATATCAGTCATCGATACTAAAATTATGAATTTAAGACAATATATTAGTCATCGATGATTAAAAACATGAATTTAAGCAATATAACAGTGTTCGATAACAAAATTATGAGTCTAAAATAATTCAGTACTTAATAATACAAAAAGATTAATTTAATGTATTATAGTAATTTACTTTCAGTTTAACAATAAAAGCTACATATAAATGTGCTTGAATTGATATCCTTACTCCTGAAATCACTAACACTAAATTATGATAAATTTAAGATTATTCACTAATAATTATGAAAAAATACAGCATTTATGCTTCTATTCAATTCAATATACAATTTTAAATGATTATTATTAATTAAAAAAAAATATAAAAAATTAAAGCAAAACTTTATGAAGACTGGTGACGCAGTATCGTCTCCAACGATGCAACTGACCCTCACTGACCTGCTACTGTTGTTGACCAGCAAACTGAATTTTTTTGTAAAGGCTATATCCTTTGGTTTAGCAAGGTACTGTCATACAAGACCAGATCAGCCAAAAATGTTGATAAATAACCATGAAAAAAATAATGTTGTTCGAATTGATGTCGATACTTGATGCTTGTTGAAAAAAAAAATTTTTTTCACGTGCTTTCGAATTAAATTTTCACATTAAAAAACTAGTTTGTAGATGCGTTGGTTCGTAATCCTGGGATGCCAAAAATGTTGATAATTAATGGATATTATGGTGATGGATATGGTGGACTTATTAAAAAGAAAAAGTATGTGAATAACAATAGTTTATTGTAACGACGCACGTTGCTTGGCGTCTCAACGAACACTAACAAATAAAAGGGAGAATATATACAAAAAGGGAGGGAGTACTCCTACACATACATACCATATAATACACACATTTACACTAAAATAATAAATAATAATTGAAAATAAAATATAGTAATGTGTAGATTTTTTAAATAAATTTTCAGTTTTCTTCATACTGTAGACAATCAATATTTGAATATTTTCAATTTTCATTTATACATCACAACTGATATTGTAGACAATCAATATAAATATGACTATAGAATGAAATTTTTATAATTTTTTATTGTTCATAAATAGGACAGGCGATATCCATATCACTCTATGGTGAAATTTTTTTAGCTTTTTCATAAATAAAACAGCCAGCAATATAGATTGAAAATTTTGAATTTTTTTCTTAATGTAGACAGCCAATATAAATTTTACTATAGAGTGAAATTTTTATAATTTTTTATTTTTCAATTAACAGTACAGCCGATATCCATTTTACTCTGTGGTGACATTTTTGGGATTTTCCATATATAAAAAAAAAAAACAATATAGATTGAAATTTTTGCTGTTTTTTTATATTTTAGACAATCAATATGAATTTTACTCTGAAGTGAAATATTTATTATTATTTTTTTCATAAATAGGAGAGAAGATATCCATTTTACTCTATAGTGAAATTTTTTGGGTTTTTTCTTATATAAAATCAATATAAATTTTACTATTGAGTGAAACTTTTATAATATTTTTTATAAACTTTTATAATTTTTATAATGTTTTCATAAATTGGACAGCCGATATCCATTATACTCTATATATGGTTAAATTTTTGAGTTTTTTCATATATAAAACAACTAACATTATAGATTGAAAATTTTGCTGTTTTTTTATATTGCAGAGAATAAATATTAATTTTACTCTAGAGTGAAATATTTATGATTTTGGTTCCTCATAGAGGACCCATTGTTGTAGGTGAAATTTCTATTTCTGATTTTTTTTACATATACGCACACTTTGAGACCTCAGGATTCTAAAAAACCAGTTTTTAAAAAAATTATGAATGTGTGTGTGTGAGTGTATGTATGTATGTATGTATGTATGAAGCACTTTCACCGGTGATATTTCACAACCAGTATGACATTAAGACCTATTTTTTTTATAAAATTTTTTTCACCATAAAATCTCCAGGTATTTTTTTTTTTTTTAATTTGGTTGTACTACCTCATTTTTTTCCATGCAAGTAACTTTTTGTAGTATTTTCATATTGTAAACAGCCAATATGAACTTTACTATACAATTAAATTTTTTAAATTTTTGTTTTTTTTATTCTTAGGACTGCCGATATCTATCTTATTTCATAATGAAATTTTTGAGTTTTTTCATATATAAATAGCCGACATAATAGATGGCAATTTTTTCGTTTTTTCATATTGTAAACCGTCAATATGAATTTTACTATATAGTTAAATATTTCTAATTTTTTTTCATTTTAAGGACTGCCGATATCTATATTATTACATCGTAAAATTTTTTTAACTTTTCATATACAGGGCGCTACGGTATGCGTAGTCAAAGAAAAAATTTTTTTTTATATATATAGCACAAAAACTAGAGAAGGTATGTTCGTAAATTTATGGTATGGTAAAAACTGCTTTTACCGACAATGATAAGTGTTCTGTATGCCTGCGAAAACTATTTTGAAAAATAAATGTAAAATAAAGTTCTGAAATAATTAATTTACTATGTACAGCATAAAGCCCTTTTTAGACCTAATAATTTTTTTTTAATTCCATGGGCTTCTACTATACCAAAGAGTATAGTGAAAGCACACAAGATTAAAAAAAATTAGTTAGGTCTAGAAAAGGCTTAAGTATCATATTTTTTTTATTTATTTTTGAAAAATTCATCATCAATTTAAAGAAAATTATTTTTACACAAATATTTTCAATATTTATTCCTATAATGTTAATTTGAAAAATAATAATAATAAAGTTGAATTTGTGTTAGATATTATAACATTTTTTTTTTCAATTCCTCAGCAAATAAAATTTAAAATTTTGTAAATATTAAATGCAAAACACAAAAGCAGATTAAAAAAAAAATTAATATATTTTTCCTTAATTAATGAGAAAAGTGAATACTTAAAAAAAATTTTATTTAGACTCAATTGACTTTACTAATTCAAAGTTAACTTGTATATGAATTGACTAGGTTTAACGATATCCAATTGTGAACAAAATTAATTTAAAATAATTGATGTGTTTAAGTTAAATTTGAAATAAATTGATAAAATGTTATCGATAACCGAAATTAATTAACTAAAATTTTCGATTAGTAACGATAACCACAAAATAAAATTGCAGAATTTGACAATAATTAAGATTTATTATAAATTCTAACGATAGCCTTCAATTAAAATTATTCTATTTAAGTTAATTTTGTATTAGCTTAGCAAAATTTTAACGGTAAATAAAATTTAAAAAAAAATTTTTTTAACGATAACCAAAATTAATTACATTTATTGAATGTTAACATTAAATTATTCAAATTGTAACGATAACCTTTAATTTAATTTATTTAAGTTAATTCAATAAGTGAAATTTATCATAAATTCTAACGATAATTTAAGTTTAGTAAAGAATTAGTTTGTAATTAGTAAAGTTAATCAAATCTAAAATTAAAAAAAAATTTTAATTTATTTTAGCGATACTCATTAAGTTTAACTTAAGATATTTATTAACTATTAACAATAGTTAATAAAATTTTGAACGATAACCAGTAAGTTAAACTGAATTTAATTTAATAAACTAAAATGTTAACTACAAATTGAATTTGTTCTAAGTTAACAAAAGAAAATTATTAACCAAAATCAAAATGAATTGAAACTTGAACTTCAATTGTAATATTTAAACTTTAATTGTTGAAATCCAAAAATATACTGTATGCTCCTGAGGCTAGCTCATCGCCTTATATACCCTAATTTTATTCCCACTACGACCACTTTGGGGGGTTCGAGTAGAAAGGGAATTTTGGTGGGGATATTTAAGAGATGACCAATCTCAGACGCTCGCATAACAGAAGTGGGGTTAAGCTATTTTCCCACTACTGAAAGTTATACTTTTAATTTTTAGAGTAGGGGTAACAGTGACTTTAGTGGGCACTGGACAGCACAAGATATTGTTAATAGAATTTATTAAAAAATTTTATCATATTAAAATTTATAACCTTAAAATTAATTATAAAATTAAAAATTATTCTTAAACTAAAATTCATATTCATAAAAATTTAAACTTATTTCTTAAAACTACTAAAATAGGACTCTGATTTTCCTAGATTTTTCCTAAAATATGCCAAAATATTCCAAAAGATTTCCCAAAAGATTTTCCTAAATTTCTGTACTAAATAACGCAAAACTTATAAAATATCAAAACTTAAAATTAAAAAATTTTTAATTTTTTTCAGAAAATTTTTACAACTAAAATTTTCCAAATTTTCCAAAATTTTCCGACGCTACGCTAATTAGGCCCCCCACGTTGGGCGACAATTAAAACGCTAGACAGTAATTGTCCAGAATTCCAGTTCGCGTTTCCTACAGTTACGTCATGCCAAGATGTAGACTTTCCTGCAAATTTAAAATTTACCCAAGGCGCCAGTCACGTCCCGATTCGTGACAAGGTTTTTTAGAAACCCCTTTTGGGTATAACGCAACCCTAATACTTACGCGGCCAAAATCCGACTAGCACAGCTCGTAAATACGACAGGAGAGAGGGGGGAACTCATAAGTTTAACGTCGGAGTTCCTAAAATTCACAAAAAAACTTACTTAACTTAAAAATCCTTATAAACTACTAAAATTTACGTTTAAAATAACGATAAATCCAAAATTTCCTACATTTTATAATCCTAAATTCGAATAGAAAATGTCTTATTTTATTTGATTAACGATAAACCAAAATGGATATTTTATAACTATCAATTTTAATTAACGAGAGTATAAAATGTTTTATTTTATTTATTTATCGATAAACCAAAATTTATATTTTGTGACAATAATTTTTATTAACGAGAGTATAAAATGTTTTATTTTATATCGATAAGCCATGGATTCTACCATTTATTTAAATAATTAATTGAATTTTTAATATTTTATTCGATAATCCTTAATAAAATTAATCCGTACTCAATTTACTCTAATTTAAGGTTATTTAAATGGCGGAAAGTGCAATTATAGAAAATTTACAAATTAATATTAAAATTTTCAAGAAACTGCATGTTTATATAATATTATAATAATTTAACGATATTCCATAATTTTATTTTCATTTTATTCTAAAGTATTCATTTTTATTAATTCTAAGTCGCGGCGCGCTATTTTAGTTAAAATAGCAACAAATTTTACTTATATTTTATTTTACGCCGCAGGGGCTAATTTTAAAACTAATTTAACGGTAAGCCATGTTTTCAGCCACTAGGGGTCGCATAAAGCTGATCTGGACAAAATTAATTATGAACTATAATTTTAATTTCGTTTTGTGACAATAATCGCCATTTCCTAACTTAACTTAACGATATTCCACCTGAGGATCTAAAATATAATGGTTAAACCAAAATCCCGCTGACATCCTCTGATCCGCGCGGCAAGCCAAAATCAAGACTCATTAACTTATACTTAACATAAATTTTAATTTTGAGTCCTATTTCTAACTTAGATTTTAAGACCTAAACCGCGGAGGGTATGTACGGTACACGCTGTGCTAACTAGGTTATCATTTAATTTTAAAAACCTGTATTGTGACTCGCAATCACAATTTCATTATGGGGACTATAGTCCCGGAATTGTTATTGCTGTAACAACAGCTTTATACAATACATGTTTGTATTTAATTATTTAATTATTTTAATTAAATAATTAAATACAAATAATTTTAATCAATGTAATTCATAATATTTTTACTTCCCCAATTATGTAGTGTAAATTTCTGTGTGTTGATTTTAGTGTTTTGTGTAAATTTATGTGTTATTAATATGTCAGTGTATTTGTTATAATAATTTATATTTTATAAGTGAAATTTGTTAATAATTTGCAATTCTTCCCCAGTTACATGTTTTATGTGTCCTTCCTATGTAACAATTTAAGCTTCAAACTTTTAAGCTGGCTCAAATTCTCAAAATTTAATGCGCTATTACAGGTTTTGTGGAACAGTTTGCAGAATTTATGTCCAAGTCTTGCAGAACAATCTATACATTAACATCCTACAAGACTTGGAGAAACTTTTATGAATTTCAGCAAGTAGCGGAGCTCCAGAAGAAGCTATTTCCCCAGTTTCAGATTATACGCAAGGACTGAAGTTTATTGTTCTTCATGTATAAGCCAACCCGCATCACTTTTTATCCTTTCTAGTTATTAATAAAGTTCCTAAGCCCCATATAAAGAATCTTTTTAGTAATAATATCCAAAATTTTCCTTATTTTAAAATTTTCTAAAATATTTTGAACTTAAAAACTGAAATTTGGTTCCGCTTGTTTTGAAATGATTTAGCTTGTTAAATTTTATTTTACTTATCAATTAATATTAGAATTTTATTGTAAGGAAGCTTTTAATATAATTTGTTCTTACGGTTTTAATTTAAAAAAAATCTACTGAAATTTTGTACGAGTAACTTTCTTAAAATTTTAACATTAAGCCTTCCTAAGCAGATTTATTGCTTGATTTATTAAAGTTAGCTAAATTAGGATTAAATTAACTTAGATTACTAAATTTAAATGTTAAAAAGAACTTGGGCAGAATTTGGAACCTTTTATACGAACAAAAGATACTATGTGGCTTTGCTCTTTGTTCAAATTTCGACCTTTTAAAGTTGTTTTGACTTGGCACAGCTAATTTATTTTAGTTAAAACATTGAATTAAAGAAAATTTTAATACCAAATGCCTGAAATTTCATCAAATTCAAATTTTAGTAAAATTTTGGAGAACGAGTAGAAAGTTCAAAAAGTGACATTTGATTTTTTTTTGGTACAATTTTTAGTTAATATTATTAAAATTAACTGCATTGGCATAAGTTTAGCCTATTTTAACCTAATTTAGGCTTTAGGGTTTCTTAAAATGGCTAGTAGTAAAGTCCAAATTTTCAACTTTTGTGGGATTCATATGTAAATTTTTTTATTAAAATTTAACGAGAAACCACATCTTTTTATTAGTTTAACGAGAGACTAAATACTCGATTTTAACAATAAGTTAATTTTTATTAATTATTAAGCGGTATTCCATAGTTTCAATTAATTTAGCTGATAATTAATTTTCAAAGTCTCACTTTATATAAGGGAAATCAATTTGTAATTTCTAAGAACGAGAAACCATAGACTTAAATTTTAAGATACGAAAACCATTATTTAATTTTATAATTCGATAAACCTTTATTTTAATAAATTTCGATACTCCATTTTATTTTAACTTTTATAATACGGAAAACCTTCATTTTAATAAATTTCGATAAACCTTTATTTTAATAAATTTCGATAAACCTTTATTTTAATAAATTTCGATAAACCTTTATTTTAATAAATTTCGATACACCATTTTGCTTTATCAAGTGAACCATAATTTCCAGCAATTATTGGTCCTCTTGATAAAAGGAACTCAGGAATTGATCCATTTGTTTCGTGAAAAGTCCCATGGACTCCTCATCGAATTCCAGATTAATTTTCATCAGAGTTTCCCGATATTGTGAAATTACATAACGGAATTCCATGTTTAACCTCCTGGAGCAAATAATTTTATCGGCTCCAGGTAATTTTAGTTTATCGAAATACCGAGTTACTGAGTCTTGGGAATCTCCCAATAATTTTTTGTACGCCATTGTATGGGCCCGTAATTGCTTAACTAAGCAATCCTTTAATTCGTTATTCATAATAAAATTTCCTTTTAAACTTACTGCACTGCAAAATTTTCACTACACAAAACTGTTTGCCACTGATTTTTAAAGCAAATTGAAAACTGATTTTATTTTTAGAAGATAAAAAAAATTGAAAAATTATTTAACTCACTAAAATTTAAATTTAAGAAAAGAATGAAATGCGATTTTAACTGCTTAGTACAATTTCCAAAGTGGAACTGAACTGGTAAAACCGTGCGCTCACGTGCTCGCCTCGGTTTTATCCCACCAATGTATAAAATTTTATAAAACCCCCTCCCAATATCTTAAAGGTATTACCTATACCCCCCCCGTGAAATAATCTATCTGTATGAAAGTGAAGTTAAATAATATAATGCTTGCGCTGTTTCTCGCTAGAGGCGCCAGCGCATGTTTTAAACTTGCCCTGTTGAGGAAACTTGTAATACGGTGAAATTCACCGTGTTACAGTTTTGGTTATACGAATAAGTTTTTTACTATCAGGCTGTTCAATAAAGCCAACTTTCTTTCTGTAGCAGGGTCTAATTTTCCTGATGCAATATTATTCTCTGCAGAAAGTTTTGGCTCTTCACTCTGTGAAGATTTTAAGTTTGACCAATAAGAATCTACATCACCCTCCAAAATTGCTGATAAATCTGTATTATCTGCTGATACTTTACTATTCACATCAGATGATGTTTTTAAAATTGATGTATTATTCAAAATGTCTGGACATATTGTTGGAGTAGGGGCTGCACTCAATTTACTACATAACCTTTGAGTTATTTTTTTAACAAAAACAATATCAGCTGTTTGAGGAGCAACTATATCTTTTTGCTTTTCTTTTAATCTCTCTTTTAAGGCTTCAGCTACTTCTGCAGTTGAAGCTATCTGACTTGTTAAATGTAAGCTAGGTACTTGAACACCAGGTCTTGGAGATTGAAGTTTTTGGTTTACATCAAGTTGATCATGACCCGTACTCTTTAGTGGACGACCTACCGAATGTAGAGGAAAATTACTTGAATTTTTTTGCGAAACTGGTGCTTCAAAGCTAGAATTATAGTTTCTCGAATCATTTTCTTCGTGAGAATGATCATTTAAAAGATTTTGTAATTCCAATTCAACAGAATCTTGTTCCTTGATAGAAGATTCATGTTGATGCAGCTCTGGCTTGACAGAATCTTGTTTCTTTTTTTAAAGATTTATTATTATTCTTCTTCTATGTTTTCATCTTGCCAGTCATCAAAAATTTCTTGTATAACTTTTGAATGATTTTCAGCTGCTTTATTATCTGATGGAGATTCAGCTGATAACTTTGTATTTTCGGATGTATAATGAAAATTAGAATTATTACAATCTTGTGCCATAGTACTATCATTAAGAGAATTTTCTTTACTCTCATCTAATCCTAAAAGTATATTTACTGTATCTGTCGAAATTTCATTTTTATTTTCAGTAGGTAGTTTTTTAATGGGGTTTACTTTTTCTAAATCAATTTTACCTTCATTATTTTCAACACTTAAAACCATTATATCATTTGAGAAATGCTCAGATAACATTTCTTCATTCCCACAAATTAAATTTTCTTCCGTATCTATTGCTACTTTATTAAGATTTTTAGAATCAATTTTTTCTGAATCGTAACTATTAATAGCTAAAGTTTTGGAATCATCGTATATTTTATTGTCATAAATATCACCAATATTATATGAACTTTGTTTCACATCACATATATTATCAGAAGTGTTTGGATTATGTTGCTTAATTTTATCAACAGATTCACTCAATGATTCTACATTGCAGTTTATATTGCTATCAGTATTTGGAGTACTATTTTCTTGAAAAGTTTCTTGAATAAAAATTACATGCTGAAAATCTTGCTTTGAGTTATTATAATTTTCAATAACAAAGTGTGAATTATTTTTTTTCTTTTCATTTTCAAACTCATCAGAACATGCTAAGATTATATTATTATCGCAGTGAACTTCTTCTGTTACACATTCATTAGGTAACATAATTTCAATACACGAAATACCACTAACGGCTGATTCATTTTCTCCTTGAAATACAACTTCGTTGACTACATGTTGAACAGTATCATAATGAGGTTCTTGATCAGCTGTACTAACTTCAATTACTTGTTCATACATTCCTACATTTTGCCCCATTTTTTAGTAGTACGTTTAAAACTTAATATCTGAAATAAATAAAGTTGATAAATTATTAAGTATGAAAATAAAATAAAATAAAATCTAAAATTCATATTATTAACTTTTTTTTTGAATTTCTATAATTATCCAGGTAAATAATTACAAGACAATTAAAAAAAATATTTAATAAAAACTGAAAATTTTAAAATAAACACAAATTTTTATAAAAGCGGAGCATAATCTACAAATAGTTAAAAAAAGTATACACATCATAGACATTGCAACAGTTGGACAAGTGTATAATAAAAAGAAATAACCATGCTGGACGAACATACCAACTTATACAAAATTTCATTTTTACTCCAGAAAAATATTAACCTAAAGCAAAAAACAATTCTTCACAACGTAACAAGTCATTGTATTTGTGAATTAAATAAAAAAATTTAACTTATCTATAAATTTATCATTATGAACTTTCTTGCTCGCCAAATCTTCTTTTATATTTTGACCAGAAATCCCACCGTTTTAATCTCGAACGACTCCAACTCCATTTTTTACAAATAATTTCATACAGATACTCTAAACATAAACATTTTGTTATTTTTAATTAATTTACATGTTATTTTTTTTAAATAAAATATTTATAGACTTTGAAAAAGTGACAATTATTTGAATTAGGTTATAAAAATTTTGAAGCTACCTGCTACCTTTGTACTTATAATTTTTTGTTTTTATTTTTCTTATGATTACCTTTTTCATATTTTTCGCTATAGGTTGCACAATTAAAAAAATTATTTGTATAAAATATAATAAATTTAAAAAGCATCAACAAATAAAAGAACGGAAAAACTCCACGCCTCATGCGGCAGCTGAGAAAATACTCGGCCGTGTGCAACATAGCAGACGACAGTAACATTAACGTTTTATGTTTGATATGCAATCCTCATGCATGCGGTGCATGGACTTTTAGCGTTATTTTTTTTGTTTATACTTTTTATTCATAAAAAATTTATCAATTTATTTTATTTTATACAACTAATTTTTTTTTTTTTTAATTGAACATAGTATAGCGAAAAATAGCAAAAAAACAAGAAATTAAGTACAAACTTAGCAGGTAACTCCCTACAGTTTCCAACAATTTAAAAATAATTATTAATTTTTTAATCTTATTTAATATAAATAATATGTAAATTAATTAAAAAACATTTACATTTAGGTTCTATGAATGACATTATCTTTTAAAAAGGGAGTTGGAGTTTCAAATTGTGTTATTTCTTTTTTAAATATAAGAGAAGATTTGGCGGTCAAGAAAATTTTTAATTACAAATTTACAGATAAGTTTAATTATTTTTATATTTATAATATAATGACTCGTTGCTTTGTGAAGAATTATTTTCTTTTTTAGGTAATTATCTTTCTGGAGTTAAACATATGTTATATTTCAAATATTTTGAGCTTTTTTAAATAACTGGAAGTACTTCTAGTATCACTGCATAACCAGCTGCATCATCGGACCCTCCTGGGCTTTATCAGTAAAACTGTCAAAATGACAGTTTAACAATAAATTATACTTTGATTCGTTTTGAGGTCCAATGCGTACAATAATATTTTGTACATTTCTGTACACATTCGTCATACCAGCTAAGAAGGTTAAAGACAAAGCCTCGCTGTTTCTTTTAATATCTAATAAAATTTTATGATTCGGAGTCGAATACCAAATAAGATTATCTGTATTTTTTTTAATTTAACAGCTAAAACTTTATTTTTGAAACTTCCAGCTACTCTAGGTTCAATTGACGTTAAATTTCAGCCACGAATCGTTCTGGATAAGTATTTATAAAATTCTTCAAATTTACTATACTTAAAGATACAAATTCATTTTATTTTTTTTATTTTTTATTTATTAATAAAAGTAATAAGGTAAATATTAATAAGGTAAGTTGAAAATTGAAACTGAAAATTATACTTCCTTAGATAAAATTTATGTTCTTAAGCTGTATAAGGATTTTTATTAGATTTTATGACTAAACAGAGTTAAATATAAATATTACAGTGATAATTATTTAAAAAACGAAGAATAATTAATAAATAGTATACACTTAGTGAGCAAGTAAAAGCTGTATCACATTTATTATTTACAATTTTAATTATCATTATTATTATTCACATAGTTTTTGATCTCTGGATCAATTTGCATCCTCATAATAAATTCTCCGTCAGCTTCCAGAAACTCATTGTGTAAAAATATCAATAAGTTATGATATTTGTAAGAAGGCTGGAATCTGTTGTTACGGTAAGATTCTTTTTATCGAGTTTTAATGTTCTTCCAAATATTCTTCACGATTTGACCTAAAATTATGAACATTTATTTTTAAGCAAATCTTTCGATGTAAAAGGGCGATTTCAAAAATATTCGTATTTATAATTTAAAAGATAAGAACATAAAAAAAAAAAAAACTATCATACTTTGATTTCGTTAATAAAAAAACCGTTTAAAAAGTAATAGAAATACTTAATAAATATTTGTTTAAACTAATTAAAAAATTTACTTTATACAGAATGTACCTACCAGTAAAAAATTTGTTGGTCTGGAATTCAAAATTCATATTTCTGGCAATGCGGTTAAAATATGCTTCTTTGTTCCTTGTTTCAACTCTTCTTTGCCAGATACGAGGTTCTTCCTCAACAGCTCCTATTACATAAATTTGATATCGAACATCTTTATCTAATAATCCTTGATTATTTAACGCCATGGTAACAAGAACAAAATGAGGATTATTTTTTAATCCAATAATCAATAAAACTTATATTATTTCTTAAGTACAACACTTAACGACAATAATAGAATCTTGACTCTACGTCAGATATAGAAATCCCGAAAATTAGTACTGTTTCATGAGTCAGAAAAAAATGCCAGAGTCAGTGAAAAAAAATTTATTTAAAAAGAAAAAAAAAGAAGATCATTGTGCTTCTTCGCGTAACTTAATTATTATTGGCTACTGCACTCACAAGAAAAAAATAACACCTTTCCCCTACGCATAAAATATAAACAACCACTTGAGAAACCACTTAAATTAGTTACGACAGGTATATTATTGTTTATATCGTTGCGGGGGTTGGTTTTTTATCTTCTGCGAGTGTAGACTCAGTAAAGTTTAATTTGCTTAGATAAGTGTAATGATTTTTTCTTCATAATTTATTATATAATGAAGATTTTAATAAATTTCATTAATATTTATGATAAAAAAGTAAAGAACAAATAATAAAATATATTTAAGTTACTGTACATTTGTATGGTCTTTCGCCTGTGCGTAAGACATACAAGTGTATTATGATTTTACTTGCATCGTCGACAATTACATTTATATGGTTCTTCACCGGTGTGGCGCTGTTCTGCGTAAGTGCCGGCGATGCTCCAAGATTATATAATATAATATAATAGTAATGTTTAGGAAAGGGGGGAAGGGGGAAGCTAAGTCAATAATAAGTCCTTTTTAATTAATGAAAACAAAGAAAGAATTTAATAATAAAAGAGATTAATATTTTATAATTATTTACAAAAAAAACTTAGAACTAGATTTGGCCATTATAAAAATAAAAGAAATGTTTTGATTAGCCTCGTGGGCCTTAATTATTTTGATGGACGCCATATTTTATTGAATCGTATGCGCGCGCACGGGTATCGATTATACTCGTGTAGGTAAGATATAAAATAAAAGTATACAAAATTATCACGAATATTCTCGCCACGCGCACTCGCACATAGATAATTTATCACACATTCATACACATACATTTCACTCATACATACGCGTAACCGCATGAAAATAATTTTATTAAATGAAAATTAATAACGAAATAAAACGAAATAATAATAACCCGAGGTACCTTTTCTTGAAATCTTGAGTCTTCTTTCTGGTCAGGCCTGGCTGAAATCTTCTTTCCTGGATTTCTTGTTACTTGGCCTGGTTACTGGTACTGGTTACTAACTATTAACTTTTTGGTTTGGCTGGAGCTTCTAATCTTTTGAGCTGCACTTGAATCCTTTACTTCCTGGTGCATAAACATACACTAAATTACACTGAGGGGAGAGCCCATGCTCTCTCCCTCTCTTAGAGAGCACTTTCTCACAATAGCTGTTAACTGTTCAGCGGCCGAGACGAGAGTGTGGCACTCCCGCTTGCTCATACTTTTTCTGTGTTCCCGGCGTCTAGCTTAGTTAAATTCGCTGTTTCTTAATTAGAAAAGACGCACGAAATCACAAAATATTTAAATATTAAATTGTCATAATACTTTACTTTTATAATGCAAATTATTGCATTACACCCCAACCCTTAAAGTATGCCAGCAATTTTGCTGGGATACCTTAAAAGTTTCTGCTTAAGGTCTCTTCAATATGAGCCTTAAGAGGTGGTGGATGTTCGGAAGCTTTAATTTACTTCTATGTCTATGTTCTTACTGTTTTATACTCTCGTATCTTATAAAGATAACGTCTCGTTCTGGTAATTCTAGTTGCTGAATCATGAACATATCTCAATGCTAGAATGAATAGAAAATCTTTTTCTACTTGCGTTACTGTAGCAACTCTGTTTGAGATTCTTCCTTTTCTGGTACCTGGTGAATCAGCAAATCGATCTTCTACTTCACTGCAATTTTTACACAGATCAGCCATCAATATGACTCCTGCTCGCAACGTTCACTGATATTACCTATTGCCTTGTCTACTGGCCTACAGGGATGCAGAACTATCTTTAACCTGGCGATAATTCTGTTCTTGATCAGATCAACTTCTTGCGTGATGAGCCTTATGATTCTAGGCTGAAAAGTGGCTATTCCATTTTTCGCAACCTATTTAATTTGTTTGGAATTTTTTTAAAATAGCTAATGTTTAGTATTTTTGTCTTTGAAATACTTATTTTTATGTTAAGAATTTTTTTATCAAAAATTTTTAAAATTTTATTCAAATTTATGGTTTCATTATTTTTCAGATATCTTTCAAAACGAAATGATCCATTAATACAACGATATAATCCAATAATAACATAGATTTGGCGAGCAAATACAGATTTCTCACCGATTGTCTCTGAACAAGCAGTATATTATTACATCGCCAACTACGCATCAAAGGGTGAAAAAATTTCAAAAAATTTACAGGAATGTTTGAACGAAATTTTCCATTCAATGTCAGATAATTTACACGCAAAAACAGCAATTCAAAAATTATTTATTTCTACTTTTAATGAACGTGATTAAAGTGCACAAGAAGTAATACATTTACTCGTGAGTTGGCCTCTTTACCACAGTTCACGAACATATCTTACATTAGTTATACAAGATGAAGAATGGAAATCAGTTAACCCGGTGATGAAAATATAGTCTGAAATACATATAAAATACATATTTCTCCGACTATCGACGGTCGGGTTATTAGTCAAAAATATATTGATTAAATGTTTAATTTCAACAAAAAACAGTCAATTTTACGGTTTTTAGGAACATAAAAAAAATATTTTTTCTGACTGTCAATTGACCAATATTAGACAGTTATTTAGATGTTAAAAATATGTTTAAACAACGATTATTTTTTTGTCAAAATCAATGTATTTTGAATGTTCGAAATACTATTTTTAAACAAAAAAAAAAAAAAAAATTATAGCAAAACAGTCAAATAGCAAGTACCCGACAGTATTTTATACATAGAAAATTTATTCAAATGACTATAATTTTTTAGTCTGATGCAACCTATTTTAAATGTATATATGACTGTTAGATTGATGAAAATTGAAAAAAATATTATACAAAACAGTCAAATAGCAAATAATCGACGATATTTTATACATCTAAAACATATTCAAATGACTATATTTTTTTAGTCTGAAGCAACCTATTTTTAATGTTTAAATGACTGTCAGATTGATAAAAGTTGTTCAAAAATATTATACAAAACAGTCAAATAGCAAATAATCGACGGTATTTTATACATCTAAAATATATTCAAATGACTATATTTTTTTAGTCTGAAGCAACCTATTTTTAATGTTTAAATGACTGTCAGATTGATAAAAGTTGTTCAAAAATATTATACAAAACAGTCAAATAGCAAATAATTGACAGTATTTTATACATCTAAAATATATTCAAGCAACTATAACTTTTTTTTTTTAAAAAAAGGATTAAAAAAAGATTTATTTAAATAAATATTTAAAAAATTTAAATAATTATTTAAATAATTATTATTAATTAAAAAGTAATATAAAATAAAAAAAAAAAAAAAAAAAATTCCCCTGCGGGGGGATTCGAACTCGGAACTCTCGTAAGGATACGATTTCCAGAGTCTGCAACCTTGTCAACTGGCCAGGCTAACAGAGTTACAAATTAAATATTTAAACACGTAGTTAAGCAGAACTAAAAATTATTTATTTTATTTTTATTGAAGTTTTGTTATTCCTTTTATTCAAGAAATAATTAAATAATTATTTACTTTTTATAAATTTTATATTTTAAGAAAAATTTGAAAATTTATATTTAAAGTTAGGTATTTTTTGTCTAGTAAAGTGATTCATATTTATTATAAAATTATTTTTCTTCCTAGCAGGTCGAGAGTTTTCGATTTTAAGAGGTTTTTCGAAAAAACTTTTTTCGATCCTCAACGAGATCGAAAAAAACGCATTTTCTCCCCGCTGAGAAAGAAAAATTTCGTTTTATCCATGGGAGAAAAAAAAAATGCCCCAGATCGCAGTTTATGTCATAAATTATATTAAACGGGATCAAAAGTGTGAGTTTGGCCATTTTCACCCCAAATACCCCAAAATTTACATAAACCTATAAAAGACTTTATTTTTAAATTAAATTAAATAAATAGGTTTTAAAGGTCACAGATTTCAAAAATAAATGTATGAATAAATGTATACAATAATAAATGTACATAATAGATGTAAAAAATTACATCCAACAGGTTCTGAAGGGTGAAATTGGCCATTTTCACCCTTGCCAACCCTTAGACCAACATTTTTCCAAAAGAACATATTTTTTTATTTTCAAAGGGTCTAGTAGGTTTTTTTGGGCACTGATCTCAAAAATGATGTTACAAATTACATACGGAAGGTTCTAAACGACGAATTTGTCCATTTTTCACCCTTTTCACCCTTTGGACATTCATTTTTCCAACACGTCAAGCCTTACACTAGCATAACCTAAGGAAGTAGGCTATAATAAAAAAAGACACGTTAAGCATTACACTGGCAAAACCTAAGGAAGTAGGCTATAATCAAAAAACAACACGTCAAGCCTTACAGTAGCGTAACCTAAGGAAATAGGCTATAATAAAATAACGATACGATAACCCTTACAGTAGCGTAACCTAAGGAATTAGGCTATAATAAAATAACGACACGATAACCCTTACAGTAGCGTAACCTAAGGAAGTAGACTATAATAAAAAACGACACGTCAAGCCTTACAGTAGCGTAACCTAAGGATGTGAACTACAATAAAAAACGACACGACAAGCCTTACACTAACATAACCTAAGGAAGTAGGCTATAATAAAAAAAGACACGACAAGCATTACAATGGCGAAACCTAAGGAAATAGGCTATAATCAAAAAACGACACGTCGAGCCTTACACTAACATAACCTAAGGAAGTAGACTATAATAAAAAACGACACGTCAAGCCTTACAGTAACGTAACCTAAGGAAATAGGCTATAATAAAATAACGACACGATAACCCTTACAGTAGCGTAACCTAAGGAAGTAAACTATAATAAAAAACGACAGGTCAAGCCTTACAGTAGCGTAACCTAGGGAAATAGGCTATAATAAAAAACGACACGTCAAGCCTTACAGTAGCGTAACCTACGGAAATAGGCTATAATAAAATAACGACACTACAAGCCTTACACTAACATAACCTAAGGAAGTAGACTATAATAAAAAACGACACGTCAAGCCTTACACTAACATAACCTAAAGAAGTAGACTATAATAAAAAACGACACGTCAAGCCTTACAGTAGCGTAACCTAAGGAAATAGGCTATAATAAAATAACGACACGACAAGCCTTACAGTAGCGTAACCTAAGGAAGTAGACTATAATAAAAAACGACACGTCAAGCCTTACACTAACATAACCTAAGGAAGTAGACTATAATAAAAAACGACACGTCAAGCCTTACAGTAGCGTAACCTAAGGAAATAGGCTATAATAAAATAACGACACGATAACCCTTACAGTAGCGTAACCTAAGGAAGTAAACTATAATAAAAAACGACACGACAAGCTTTACAATAACATAACCTAAGGAAGTAGGCTATAATAAAAAAAGACACGACAAGCATTACAATGGCGAAACCTAAGGAAATATGCTATAATCAAAAAACGACACGTCAAGCCTTTCAGTAGCGTAACCTAAGGATGTGAACTACAATAAAAAACGACACGTCAAGCCTTACACAGGTTATGTTATTTTAAGTCTGTGTCGCTATTTTCTTATTGCCTACTTGCTTAGGCTACGCTAGTGTAAAGCTTGACGTGTCGTTTTTTATTATAGTCTACTTCCTTAGGTTACGCTAGTGTGAGGCTTATCGTGTCGTTATTTTATTATAGCCTATTTCCTTAGGTTACGCTACTGTAAGGCTTGACGTGTCGTTTTTTATTATAGTCTACTTCCTTAGGTTACGTTAAAGTAAGGCTTGACGTCTCGTTTTTTGATTATAGCCTACTTCCTTAGGTTTCGCCAGTGTAATGCTTGACGTGTATTTTTTTTATTATAGCCTACTTCCTTAGGTTACGCTAGTGTAAGGCTTGTTGTGTCGTTATTTTATTATAGCCTATTTCCGTAGGTTACGCTACTGTAAGGCTTGACGTGTCGTTTTTTATTATAGCCTATTTCCTTAGGTTACGCTACTGTAAGGCTTGACGTGTAGTTTTTTATTATAGTCTACTTCCTTAGGTTACGCTACTGTAAGGCTTGACGTGTCGTTTTTTATTATAGTCTACTTCCTTAGGTTATGTTAGTGTAAGGCTTGACGTGTCGTTTTTTGATTATAGCCTACTTCCTTAGGTTACGCTAGTGTAAGGCTTGACGTGTCTTTTTTTATTATAGCCTACTTCCTTAGATTATGTTAGTGTAAGGCTTGACGTGTCGTTATTTTATTATAGCCCTTTAAAACCTTCCGTATGTAATTTGTAACATCATTTTTGAGATCAGCGCCCAAAAAAACCTACTAGTCCCTTTGAAAATAAAAAAACAAGTTGTTTTGGAAAAAGGTTTGTCTAAGGGTTGGCAAGGGTGAAAAATGTCCAATTTCCCCCTTCAGAACCTGGTGGATGTAATTTTTTAAATAATTTTTGAAATCTGCGACCTGAAAAACCTATTTATTTAATTCAATTTAAAAATAATGTTTATTTAAATTTTGGGGTATTTGGGGTGAATAATGGCCAAATTCACTCTTTTGAACCCGTTGAATATAATTTACGACATAATTAATGTAGTCAGCGCCTATAAAGACCTATTAGACCCTTTGAAAATCAAAAAGTAAGTCATTTTTGATATTTTTGAGCTTATTATAATTATTGTTCTAGAACATTAAAACTGTTGAACAGAAAGTTTTCAAATCCACTAATCAAAATAATGTCCATTTGCCCCCCCCCCCCTCTAGCATCAGTTTTTCACGACCCCACCTCCTGAATTGAGAGGCTTCCTCTAATACCCATCCCTATGAAACATGTCGCATGTTAAAAATCAGTTAATTTTAACCGGTATTCCGCATGCAATAAACAAACATAAAAACTTTTGACAGACGAAATTTTCTGTTTACGGGAACAAGAATTTTGGGACTTAATAAATAAAATGTTTTTTAAATTAACGTATTTAGTGGATATTGTATTTCCAAAAAAAAGTAATTAAAATAACAAATCTTACGGCATTAACATCTGGAGATGTGGTTTGGGAAATATTAATACCCAGTTTGATAAGGAAATACTTTTACAAATTAATTTTTAAAATTCAGAGAATTAAAATAAAAATCATTAATTTTAAAAGAATTAAACTTAAAATAATTCCTTTTAAAAACATTAAATAAACATAAATTATTTTCAGGATAACACTGAATTCTTTTTGCCCTTCCGGGCGTAAAATTCGTGCTTGAAACTTTGAAAAGAATTTTCTGCACTCGTTCTACGCCTTGGTAAGCAAAATATAATGAAAGCACCATGGGTGAAATCAGATATACCTGGTGAAATACCTTAGGCACTAGCGTGAACACGTATAACTCGGGCCGGCTTCGCCCAACACTCGTGCTAGTGCTAACGCTAGTATCAAAACTTTTGCGACCTTAGTACTTAATATAATAATTAAGTTTGCTGTGGGCATCGATAAAAAATATTGGGAATTATAACCAAAATTAAACTTTTTTTTACTATATTTAGTTTAGTTTTAGGAATAAATTTAGTTTTATCAATAAGACATAAAAAATACGTTCGTTTGACCATTTTTTTTACTACAATTGACGTAAACTATGACTAAAATCTGACAAACTTTGTAAAGTCAAACGGATGTTATTTTTATGTTCAAATGACAATTTTTTTATGCTTCTATCGACCGTGCAATGGATTTTAATTTTACTATTAAAGATTTTCCGCAGACATTTAGTTTTGTCAAAAAGTCATTAAAAATACGTTCGTTTGACTATTTTTTTTACTATAGTTGAGTAAACTATGACTAAAATCTGACAAACTTTGTAAAGTCAAACGAATGTTATTTTTATGTTCAAATGACTATTTTTTTATGCTTCTATCGACCGTGCAATGGATTTTAATTTAACAATAAAAGTTTTTCGGCGGACATTTAGTTTTGTCAAAAAGACATTAAAAATATGTTCGTTTTACTATTTTTTTTACCTTTGCTGACATAAAGTTTTACTAAAATTTGACTAAATTTTAACGTCAAACGGATACTATTTTTATGTGCAAATGACCATTTTTTTCGCTTCTATCAACTGTGCGAAGGACTTTTATTTTACTATCAAAGTTTTTTCTCGGACATTTAGTTTTATCAATAAGACATTAAAAATACGTTCGTTTGACTATTTTTTTACTACAGTTGACGTAAACTATGACTAAAATCTGACAAACTTTGTAAAGTCAAACGGATGTTATTTTTATGTTCAAATGACAATTTTTTTATGCTTCTATCGATCGTGCAATGGATTTTAATTTTACTATTAAAGATTTTCCGCGGACATTTAGTTTTGTCAAAAAGTCATTAAAAATACGTTCGTTTGACTATTTTTTTTACTATAGTTGAGTAAACTATGACTAAAATCTGACAAACTTTGTAAAGTCAAACGAATGTTATTTTTATGTTCAAATGACTATTTTTTACGCTTCTATCAACTGTGCGAAGGACTTTTATTTTACTATCAAAGTTTTTTCTCGGACATTTAGTTTTGTCAATAAGAAATTAAAAATACGTTCGTTTGACTATTTTTTTACTACAGTTGACGTAAACTATGACTAAAATCTGACAAACTTTGTAAAGTCAAACGGATGTTATTTTTATGTTCAAATGACTATTTTTTTATGCTTCTATCGACCGTGCAATGGATTTTAATTTTACTATAAAAGTTTTTTCTCGGACACTTAGTTTTGTCAAAAAGACATTAAAAATATGTTCGTTTGACTATCTTTTTAACCTCCGCTGACATAAAATGTTACTAAAATCCGTCTAATTTATATCGTCAAACGGATACTATTTTTATGTTCAAATAACTATTCATTTACGTTTTATAAACTGTTTGAAAGATTTTAATTTTACTATAAATTTTTTTTCCGTGGACGGTTAGTTCTGTCATTATGACATTAAAAATATGTTCGTTGGACTATCTTTTTAACCTTCGCTGACTAAAATTTTCACTAGAGTGCGACTAATTTTTATCGTCAAACGGATACTTTTTTTATGTTCAAATGACCATTTTTTTTCGCTTTTATTAACTATGCGAAGGACTTTAATTTTACTATAAAAGTTTTTCGGCGGACATTTAGTTTTGTCAAAAAGACATTAAAAATATGTTCGTTTGACTATTTTTTTTACCTTTGCTGACATAAAGTTTTACTAAAATTTGACTAAATTTTAACGTCAAACGGATACTATTTTTATGTGCAAATGACCATTTTTTTCGCTTCTATCAACTATGCGAAGGACTTTTCTTTACTATCAAAGTTTTTTCTCGGGCATTTAGTATTTTCAATAAGACATTAAAAATACGCTCGTTTGACTATTTTTTTTACTACAGTTGACAAAAACTATGACTAAAATCTGACAAACTTTGTAAAGTCAAACGGATGTTATTTTTATGTTCAAATGACAATTTTTTTATGCTTCTATAGACAGTGAAATGGATTTTAATTTTACTATAAAAGTTTTTTCTTGGACACTTAGTTTTGTCAAAAAGACATTAAAAATATGTTCGTTTGACTATCTTTTTAACCTACGCTGACATAAAATGTTACTAAAATCCGACTAATTTATATCGTCAAACGGATACTATTTTTATGTTCAAATAACTATTCATTTACGTTTTATAAACTGTTTGAAAGATTTTAATTTTACTATAAATTTTTTTTCCGTGGACGGTTAGTTCTGTCATTATGACATTAAAAATATGTTCGTTTGACTATCTTTTTAACCTTCGCTGACTAAAATTTTCACTAAAGTGCGACTAATTTTTATCGTCAAACGGATACTTTTTTTATGTTCAAATGACCATTTTTTTTCGCTTTTATTAACTATGCGAAGGACTTTAATTTTACTATAAAAGTTTTTCGGCGGACATTTAGTTTTGTCAAAAAGACATTAAAAATATGTTCGTTTGACTATCTTTTTAACCTTCGACGACAAAAATTTTCACTAAAATGCGACTAATTTTTATAGTCAAAAGGATACTTTTTTTATGTTCAAATGACCATTTTTTTTCGCTTTTATTAACCCTGCGAAGGACTTTAATTTTACTATAAAAGTTTTGTCTCGGACATTTAGTTGTGTTAGTAGGACATTAAAAATATGTTCGTTTGACTATCTTTTTAACCTTCGCTGACTAAAATTTTCACTAAAGTGCGACTAATTTTTATCGTCAAACGGATACTTTTTTTATGTTCAAATGACCATTTTTTTTCGCTTTTATTAACTATGCGAATGACTTTAATTTTACTATAAAAGGTTTTCGGCGGACATTTAGTTTTGTCAAAAAGACATTAAAAATATGTTCGTTTGACTATCTTTTTAACCTTCGATGACAAAAATTTTCACTAAAATGCGACTAATTTTTATAGTCAAAAGGATACTTTTTTTATGTTCAAAAGACCATTTTTTTTCGCTTTTATTAACCCTGCGAAGGACTTTAATTTTACTATAAAAGTTTTGTCTCGGACATTTAGTTGTGTTAGTAGGACATTAAAAATATGTTCGTTTGACTATCTTTTTAACCTTCGCTGACTAAAATTTTCACTAAAGTGCGACTAATTTTTATCGTCAAACGGATACTTTTTTTATGTTCAAATGACCATTTTTTTTCGCTTTTATTAACCCTGCGAAGGACTTTAATTTTACTATAAAAGTTTTTTCTCGGACACTTAGTTTTGTCAGTAGGGCATTAAAAATATATTCGTTTGACTATTCTTTTGACCTTCGCTGACATAAATTTTTACTAAAATTAGACTAATTTTTATCGTCAAACGGATACTATTTTTATGTTCAAATGACTATTTATTTACGCTTTATAAGCTGAATAAAAGATTTAAATTTTACTTTAAAAATTTTTCTTAAGACATTCTGTTGTGTCATAAAGACATTCAAAATATATTTATTTGACTATTCTTTTAACCTTAATCGGTAAATTTTATTACTGTAAGGCGAACAATATTTTAACGTCATATGAACACTCTTTAAATATTGTAATGACTATTTGATTTTAGATTTTTAATTATCTAAATTATTGTCTTTATGACTAATAATGGATGTTTTTTCAACATTGATTTTACATTTTTTTGACTATTCGCATAATGTATTATGTGTACCGTCTATAACTAAAATATGACAAAAATTTGACTTTTTCTTATGTCAAAAATATATTAAATATATATATTTGTGACTATTTTTTTACCTTATTATGACATTAAATTATATCATTTTTGATAATAATACTTAGTTTTTAGAACATAAAAAAAAGGTTCAAATGACTGAAAATATAGTACTAAATTTTATGAAATATTTCTGGCGTCATTTGAATGTTTTTGTAACATTCATAAGACAGTTAAAATAACCTGATTTGATTGTATATTTTTTCTTAAGTGTATATTTTTTGGATGTTTTTTTTACTATATGCTGACTATTAAAAATCTATTTTTTTACTATTTGAATTGACTATAAATGTGTATGTTTTTTGAACATATTTTTGACCTTAAATCGACTATAATTTTACTATCAAATTTTTTACCGTCTGCGACGAACATTCAAAATATGTTTTTTTTACTATAAAATGACTTTGCGGACAGTAAAACAGTCAATTTTCATCACCGGGAAGGTATTAATTCAATATATATCTATTTAAAATATATAAATATTAATTGTTAAAATAAATTATTTTAAAATTTTATTCATTTTAGATATGCAACGAAACTAAAGAAATTATGGAAGCAAATGATTCAAAATTAATTGAGACATATAAAATAAGACTACCTGAACTTGAGGATTTAAATTTGATAAATTTTTGTAAACACTACAGAGTTTTTAAACACTACACCTACAATAAATTTACATGAATATGAAGAAACAGATGAAATTCCTGAATCCTTAAATGATGACATGGTTAGAAATCCATTTGAATATTTATCTGGATACTGTGAAAATATTGATAACATTGAATTAGGAAAAAGACAAATTGATATATGCTACGATTGGAATATAAAAGACAAAAATATACCATCTAAAGATGATATTGAAAATTTTAAAAAAAATTATAAGTCAGATAATTCAAACAAATAAAATTCAGATGACGAGAAAAAAAATATACAATTTACAGAAGATCAACAAGAAGTTTTAAACTGATTAAAAGGACAAATAGACGCGATTAAAAATAATACATTAACATCCAATATGATCAAAAGAGTAATAGTACAAGGAAAAGCAGGATCAGGAAAAAGCACAGCAATAAAAGAAATGGTAAAAATGATAACATCTGCTTTCGGGGAAGATGCAGTCAAAATCGGAGCACCTACTGGCATGTCTACTGTTAATGTATATGGAAAAACATGTCACTCATTACTACGATTACCTTTAAATTATAAACAATTTGGTTCATTAGAAAATCAAAATGCCAAAAAACTACGAACTGAATTAAAAAATTTAAAATTTCTGTTTATTGACGAAATGTCATTAATAGGTTTACGTACTTTATATCAAATGGAATCAAGGTGTAGAGAAATTTTTGCTAACGAAATTAATGAACCTTTTGGTGGAATAATAATATACTTATTCGGAGATTATAACCAATTAACGCTGGTTGGAGCTGATACGGCAATATTTAGTTCAAAAAAATTTACTGACATAATGCAATCGCAAAGAGCACTTGTTTTTAAACAATTTAAGAAATATTTCTGTTTACAAAATGCACACCGACAAGAAGGAAAGCAAACATCATATTCAAAATTATTAGATGAAATAGCAAATGCAGAATTGTCGCAGGAAAATTACGAAGCACTGCATAATAGACGAGAATCTATAATACCTAAAAACGAATTGGATATGTTTGAAAATGCAATACATTTATACCCGAAATGCATACAAGAAGATGCACATAACGAAAAACATTTGAAAAACACAGGAAAGCAGTAGCTCGAATTGTAGCCACAAATGCACCTAATGTAGGGATTCGTTGTTCAGATGAAAAAGCATCAGGGTTACAAAATGTTTTATACTTGTCGTGTCAAAATGTTAAAATTGTCGTGTCATGTTACGGGCAAACTTATGGACTGAAGAAGGTTTAATAAATGGTACTTTAGGATATGTGAGAGAAATAATTTATGCTGAAAATAATTCACCACTGCAATTACCAGAAGCTATCATGGTAGAATTTGATAATTATAAAGGACCCTATTTATATAAAATCTATTTCCAATAATACCTCTAAACCGTACATGGACACATAATAAAATACAATGCAGCCGAATACAAATACTACTTATGTTATCATATTCAATAACCATACATAAATCCCAAGGCCAAACTATTCATAAAATGTTTCTCCATATTGGAGACAGTGAAAGGCAATTAGGTACCACTTACGTAGGATTAAGTAGAGTTAAATCAATAAAGGATTTAATTCTAATAAAAGATTACAACAAATATAGATACGACTCTATTAGACTATGTGCTTCTTTTAAAGACAAACAAAAATTTTTACACAAATTGAAAAACGATATTCACTAAAATATAAAAATAAAATAAAAAAAATTATATTCAATTTCATACATTAATAATTCAATAATTTATATTTTTTTTCATTTATATGCCTAAATTTATTTTAAAAAACAAAACAATTACTCCTAGACCAAATAAACTATATATACGATAAAATAATACTTATACAGATGATTAAATACGAAACTATTAATTTTTAACTTGGATTATTTTTAAATAAGAAATAATAATATAATGATTTAAAAAAAATTATAAAATAAATCAAAAAATTTTCTATAGCTTCGCTCAGTCTTATACTCGTCCCGGGTAATCTAGTATATCTCGTGTGTGTATATCATCTAGCATATTTCTTTCCTTTTCCTTGAATTTTATTTCTTGAAATGGCACTACCTGGCCTGCAGTTATACAACCGGAAATGTCTTTACGAATAAGCGCTAATTTTAAAATTAAAATTTTTTTTTACAGGTTCCTTTGGTATAATCCTTACCACTACCAAAAGGTTCAAGCTCTTATGGGGGCAAGGGATTATAGACTTAGACGAGAGTTTTGCCGGACAATGACAGTTTTAAGACCTATCCTCGCTAATCATGGTCTCGATCTTGCTGCCTTACTTTTTCACTCAGATGAGTGTAATTTCACAAATAATGGCATGTTTAACCAAAGGAACTATGTTCACTGGGCTGACCAAAATCCAAGGTAAAAATATTATAATTAATAATTTAAAAAAACGTTTTTTGCATAAACATATAAAATTATTAATGTAACAAAATATCTAAAATATTAAAAAGATATATGAAAAATTTTATTTAATTACTATAATTACATTTAAATATTTATTTATATTGGGTTTTAAAGAAGAACAAGAGATCGTGGATTCCAATATAGATGGTCAATCAATGTTTGGGCAGCTGTAATAAATGATCGCGTGGTTCGTAACATTTTTATAATAAAAATAATAAAAATAATAATGCATAACAGTAAAATAAAATATTTTTTATATTTTAGATCGGACCCATTGCACTTCCAGCTCGCTTAAATGGGGAAGCGTATCAACAGTTTCTAAGAGAAAGATTATTAATTTTAAATTCTGGGTTACCTATAGAAATTGTAAATAACCTTATTTATTTACATGATGGCGCTCCAGCGCATAATGATCTTCGTGTTAGAAATGATTTAGATATCCTTTTTCCTGGACGCTGGATTGGGCGCGGCGGACCTATTCTTTGGCCACTGCGAAGTCCAGATCTAAACTGCTGTGACTTTTACTTGTGGGGACGAATAAAAAATATGGTTTACCAGGGAGATACATCTACGCGAGAAGCAACATGGGAAAGGATTCAAGATGCATTTGCAAGCCTTCAACCAGAAGAAATAACAAGATCTACGCAAGATTTTTATGAAAGAGTTCGTCTATGCACTGAAAATGATGGAAGACATTTTGAGCATCTTTCATATGTGGGAAAATTGCAAATTATTTGAAAATGTTGAAAAAATAAACATTAAATAAAACAAAATTAACTCTTAGACAGTATTTTAAATATAATAATTATTAAAAATTTTTGTATACATTTTTAATAATTAAAACAAAGTTTAGAAATTTAGTCTAGTCGTCAGCCATTCTAATCACGCCCAAAAATTAAAAAATAAAATTTTTTTTTCCGAAGATCAATATAGTTGGTATTTATGTTTTTCGACACCGCTGAACACGAATCCGGGGTCTGTTTTGCGAATTTCGTATCCAATTTTGCATGAATTTGTTAATAACAAAAAATGGACCACGAAATTCGCAAAACGAACCCCGGATTCGTGTTCAGCGAGACGAAAAACATAAATACCACCTATTTTTATCCTCAGAAAAAGAAATTTAATTTTTGGGCGTGATTAATATGGCTGGCACCTGTATTATTTTTAAAAAAGTATAGCATATGGCATTTTATAATTAAAAAGATTGTTTCTCAAAAAATTAAGTTTTTAAGATCTGAATTTAAGTACAATTTAGTAAAAGAATGCATGTATAAAAGAATTTTAGAAATATGTTTTAGTTTTAGATACCCACAAAAATATATTATGATGAAAGAACTATTTAAAGATGTTAAACTAACATAATAATAGCTTTTTACTTTGTCTTAATAATCAATAAATAGTTGCAGAACCTAATTATAAGATTATTAAGTAATTATAAGATTATTTTATAACTTATTATCTCAAGTTAATTACAATAAAATCTTTATTAAATGTCCAAACTAAAATTTAATAAAATATAATAATATTATTATATTAAATAAAAAATTATTTCAAGATAAAATACTGTACCTATTCTTTCCCTGTAAAATAGTATATTAAGTATCAAGGGCGTAAGGCACTAGCGTGAGCACTAGCACGGCAAAGCCGGGCACGAGTGATGTGTATTCACGCTCGTGTCTAAAGTATTTCGCCCATGGTGCTTACACTATTTTTTGACCACCTAGGTGTAGAACGAGTTCAGAAAATTCTTTATACACGAGTTTTACGCCCGGGAGGGCAAAAAATCATTTAATATACCCAAAAATTTTAAAATCGTTATAAAAAAATTTTTACATTTATAAAAGCTTATAAAATTTATAAAATCTAAATGCAAAATTTTTTTTTTTTAAGATAAGATAAGATAAGATATGCTTTATTTGTTCAGTACAAAATTATGTATACATGATAATAACATTTATAAATAAATTCAAATTCTATAACAATATTAATAACAATAATAACTAGAAATTATACAACAATTTTAATATTTACACTAGGTAAGAGTAGAATAAAAAAAAATAAAATAAATTTAATCAATCTTTAACGCAATAATGTTATAAATATATATCAAAAAATAGAATAAAATTAAATTTGAAGAGTAGAATAAATTAAAATAGAGCCATTTAATAAAAATATGAAATTATGACAATGCAGGTTTGTTGTATAAATATTACGATGATAAAATCATCACAGTCCAAGTAACAGTCAAGTCAGTGTTAAAATACTGAGTGATCAAATGTATGATTTGAAGATCTTAAATAACTGAGAAGTGCTGATTTGAAGGAGTTAATTGAGGGAAGGAATCTGATAGTAGTTGGTAGTGAGTTCCACCCTTTAACACCTTGTATTTGAAAAGAAGAGTCACCATGCCATTTTTTCAATTTTGGGAGAGATAATTCCCTGGTTAGCTCTTCACCTCTGCTGGTCGATTTAGGTATATGTTTGTCAAAGAAATCAAGTAGATATTCAGGTTGACGTAGCCTTAAAATTTTATATATATATATAGCTGTAAAATAAAACCTACGAGAGTTGGTAGTCAACCAGCCTAGCCTTTCCCTATATGGAGTTATATGGGTGTCTCTACGTACTCCAAAAATATAGCGTAAACATGAGTTGTTTAAACGTTGGAGTCTATCTTTTAATTTATAAGATGATTTAAACAGTATAAATACTGTTGTCGTTCCAAATATTAAAAAGATTTTAGTAGGAATTTATTATGAATAATAAATGCGATCTTTTTGGAACAAGATATTTCTTTAATGTTTTTACATCGACGTTTCGGAGATCTGTGTCTTCCTTTTCAAGATCTGAAAATACAATGCATACAATTTGTATAAACAAATTTTTAACAAAAATTTTTTTATTACAGAAAAACTAAATTTTCAAAATAAATAAATATATAATAATTAACTTACGAAAATTTAAAAAATATCTTTTTGAATTAGAAACATAATATTATAACATTAAACATTATAAAATTTTTTTAAACATTATAAAATTTTTTTAAAAAAATTAAAAAAAAAAATTTTTTATATATATAGAAAACAATAATAAACTGTAATTTTAGTTATAAGAGTTTCTGTTCTCACTGCTAATGAAGTACTAAAATCAATTAAATTTAAAAAGTTTAAAGGTTCACCGATTCATACGTTAACAAAATTTTTTTATTATTAGACAAGGAGAAAAAAGTTTTTTTATATATTGAAAGAATTTGAGTAAGATAAACAAAATTGATATTTTTTTTAATTACTAATGTATAGGAATCAAGGGTTAAGAGTTTATAGGTCAAGTACCTAGAAATTGCATAAAGTATATAAATTTAAAGATCTTATGTCACAGCTGTAATTTTATGTAGCTCTAATGAAATTGAAATATTTTTTTCCTTGATTTTTTTCTTTAACGTATTTTTAAACTATTTTTTATATAAAAAACGCGAAACAATGTTTTAAAATCGTTATAAAAAAGCAAAACAGCAAAAACAAAATTTTTTTATTTAAAAATATTATTAAATTATTAAATCATTTATTCGTTTTATTGTCTAAATTTTTTATATTATCTAATTAGGAAAGTTTTTTATTAATTAAATCTATAGTATTTTTGTAATAGTATTTCAGGTTTTGAGTGTCCTGCATACGGTTTAATGTTGAGTTACAGTCGTGTATATGGAGCATTTCAGAAAACAGTCTCCGGTATAACTTTTTTTGTTGATCAAGTATTTTTATTGATTTTAAATTAAAATTTATTTTATGTTTTTTTGACTTCCTGTGGATATGAAATATTGAGTCTTTTTTCCGATTTTTATATGCTTTTTTGTGTTCATTAACACGTTTTTAAAGTTTTCTGCTAGTCTGGCCTATGTAGGCAAATTTACAATCTCTGCATTTAATTTTATACACTACGTTATTTATTTCAGATTTACTTATTTTATCTTTGCCTAGAGTTATAAGTGTGTTGAACTTGTTAGGGATTTGGTTTACGACGGAGATATTTGAATTTTTTAGGCTCATTATAATATCATCGTTTATCTGACAGTAAAATGCATTTGTCAATTATACTATAGATTATTGCAATTTTTTGTTTGATTGGGTGATGTGAGACAAAATTAATGTACCTTGCTGAAAATGTATCTTTTCTATACCAGTTTGTTTCTACCAAAGAATTTTTATTGCGAAATATTTTAATATCTAAGAAATTTAAGCTATTGTCTGAAGTATTTTCATTTTCCATTGTAAACTGAATATTTGTATTGTAATTATTAAATATAGGGGTTAATTTATCTAAATATTTTTTGTTGCAAATCAAAAGTATGTCATCTACATATCTTTTATAAAAAATTATTGGAGATTTGCAGTCTTTTGGAGGATTCGTAAAATAACTTGAACTATTATTTAGTACTATACTACTTTTTAATTTATCTAAAGATACTTTTTCAAGATGGTCCATTACTAGTTCACAAAAAAATGGGGAATTACAGAATCCCATAGGAAGGCCTTTTTTTTGTTTATAGAATTTATTGTTGAATTTAATGTAAGTGGAACTGAGTAAGAAGTTTATACCATTTAAAAATTGTAACTTATTAATAGGGATCTTCTTTTCGATACTTTTCCAATTTCTGTCTAGAGCTTCCAACACTAAACTATGTGGAATACTGGGGAACATCGCCACGACATCTAATGAAACTAGCTCATATTCTTCAGGAACTACGTTATTTGATAAAAAATTTTTTATTTCTGAACTGTTTTTTACTGAGGAGGAGGGTTTTTTTATATATTTTTGTAAAAACTTAGTAAGGCATTTGTCAAAATTATATAAAGGGCTGTTTATGAATGAAACAATAATTCTAATTGGGAAACCTTCTTTGTGAATTTTTATTAAACCATAAACTAAAGCTAAAACTGTATTTTTAACATTTAATTTAATGTCACGGAAAGATTCATCACTATCGAAAACGTTCCAAAAATCCCATTTTGAAAGGAAAATTGTAACAAGATTTATTAAAGAGACTAAGGGATCTTTATCTATTTCTAAGTACGCATCTTTATTTGTTAATTGCTCCTCAATTTGTTTGTTATATTTTTTTCTATAGGTTATTACTGTTGAGTTTCCTTTGTCTGCTCTTGTGACAAGTAAATTAGGGTGGTCTCTAAAATTACTAAAATCAACTTTAAAAGATAATTTAGACACAGCTTTACTACACAAATATTTTAGTATATTAAAACGGTTTTTAAAAAGGCAAAACTCAAAAATAATTGCAACACATTCTTCAAAACTAAAAATATTATTTAATAAAATTTTAGAGTCGGCATTTCCGGATTTTTTAATGTCAGAAGACAATTTAAATCGTTCTGAACATAATAACGATACAGTAAGTAACTCTCACATTAACTGCTCCAAAATTAAAGAAAAGTGGTTTACTAACCTTACCAATGTAGTAATCCCCAAAGATGTAGTAGATATACTATCTTTAGGCGAAAAATTTAACTTTAAGTGCGAAATAGGAAAGTATGACTATTTTGAATTATTAAAAAGCATTCAAACTTCTATACATAATTTAAACAACTCCCCCGAAAATTCTTCAGATAAAATCAGAAGAAAAATAATTGGCGTAATTAAAAAAAATTTACACAATAAAAAACATATTAAATATATAGACAAAATTATAGATGAAAAATTAAAAAATACAAAAAAGTTTATAAGTGACCACCCTAATTTACTTGTCACAAGAGCAGACAAAGGAAACTCAACAGTAATAACCTATAGAAAAAAATATAACAAACAAATTGAGGAGCAATTAACAAATAAAGATGCGTACTTAGAAATAGATAAAGATCCCTTAGTCTCTTTAATAAATCTTGTTACAAATTTCCTTTCAAAATGGGATTTTTGGAACGTTTTCGATAGTGATGAATCTTTCCGTGACATTAAATTAAATGTTAAAAATACAGTTTTAGCTTTAGTTTATGGTTTAATAAAAATTCACAAAGAAGGTTTCCCAATTAGAATTATTGTTTCATTCATAAACAGCCCTTTATATAATTTTGACAAATGCCTTACTAAGTTTTTACAAAAATATATAAAAAAACCCTCCTCCTCAGTAAAAAACAGTTCAGAAATAAAAAATTTTTTATCAAATAACGTAGTTCCTGAAGAATATGAGCTAGTTTCATTAGATGTCGTGGCGATGTTCCCCAGTATTCCACATAGTTTAGTCTTGGAAGCTCTAGACAGAAATTGGGAAAGTATCGAAAAGAAGATCCCTATTAATAAGTTACAATTTTTAAATGGTATAAACTTCTTACTCAGTTCCACTTACATTAAATTCAACAATAAATTCTATAAACAAAAAAAAGGCCTTCCTATGGGATTCTGTTCTTCCCCATTTTTTTGTGAACTAGTAATGGACCATCTTGAAAAAGTATCTTTAGATAAATTAAAAAGTAGTATAGTACTAAATAATAGTTCAAATTATTTTACGAATCCTCCAAAAGACTGCAAATCTCCAATAATTTTTTATAAAAGATATGTAGATGACATACTTTTGATTTGCAACAAAAAATATTTAGATAAATTAACCCCTATATTTAATAATTACAATACAAATATTCAGTTTACAATGGAAAATGAAAATACTTCAGACAATAGCTTAAATTTCTTAGATATTAAAATATTTCGCAATAAAAATTCTTTGGTAGAAACAAACTGGTATAGAAAAGATACATTTTCAGCAAGGTACATTAATTTTGTCTCACATCACCCAATCAAACAAAAAATTGCAATAATCTATAGTATAATTGACAAATGCATTTTACTGTCAGATAAACGATGATATTATAATGAGCCTAAAAAATTCAAATATCTCCGTCGTAAACCAAATCCCTAACAAGTTCAACACACTTATAACTCTAGGCAAAGATAAAATAAGTAAATCTGAAATAAATAACGTAGTGTATAAAATTAAATGCAGAGATTGTAAATTTGCCTACATAGGCCAGACTAGCGGAAAACTTTACAAACGTGTTAATGAACACAAAAAAGCATATAAAAATCGGAAAAAAGACTCAATATTTCATATCCACAGGAAGTCAAAAAAACATAAAATAAATTTTAATTTAAAATCAATAAAAATACTTGATCAACAAAAAAAGTTATACCGGAGACTGTTTTCTGAAATGCTCCATATACACGACTGTAACTCAACATTAAACCGTATGCAGGACACTCAAAACCTGAAATACTATTACAAAAATACTATAGATTTAATTAATAAAAAACTTTCCTAATTAGATAATATAAAAAATTTAGACAATAAAACGAATAAACGATTTAATAATTTAATAATATTTTTATATAAAAAAATTTTGTTTTTGCTGTTTTGCTTTTTTATAACGATTTTAAAACATTGTTTCGCGTTTTTTATATAAAAAATAGTTTAAAAATACGTTAAAGAAAAAAATCAAGGAAAAAAATATTTCAATTTCATTAGAGCTACATAAAATTACAGCTGTGACATAAGATCTTTAAATTTATATACTTTATGCAATTTCTAGGTACTTGAGCTATAAACTCTTAACCCTTGATTCCTATACATTAGTAATTAAAAAAAATATCAATTTTGTTTATCTTACTCAAATTCTTTCAATATATAAAAAAACTTTTTTCTCCTTGTCTAATAATAAAAAAATTTTGTTAACGTATGAATCGGTGAACCTTTAAACTTTTTAAATTTAATAGATTTTAGTACTTCATTAGCAGTGAGAACAGAAACTCTTATAACTAAAATTACAGTTTATTATTGTTTTCTATATATATAAAAAATTTTTTTTTTAAATTTTTTTAAAAAAATTTTATAATGTTTAAAAAAATTTTATAATGTTTAATGTTATAATATTATGTTTCTAATTCAAAAAGATATTTTTTAAATTTTCGTAAGTTAATTATTATATATTTATTTATTTTGAAAATTTAGTTTTTCTGTAATAAAACAATTTTTGTTAAAAATTTGTTTATACAAATTGTATGTATTGTATTTTCAGATCTTGAAAAGGGAGACACAGATCTCCGAAACGTCGATGTAAAAACATTAAAGAAATATCTTGTTCCAAAAAGATCGCATTTATTATTCATAATAAATTCCTACTAAAATCTTTTAATTTAACCGAACAATCTAGATAGACAACACTGCAATAATCTATATGGGGAACAGCCAGGGCTTGTGTTAGTCTAATACGAAGGGCCTCAGTCGTACAGTGTCTAATGAAGCGTAGTGTATAGAGTACTCTATTTACTTTTTTACAGATCGCAGTAATTTGCGATTCCCACGACAACCTGTTGTCTAAGATTACTCCAAGACTCTTGATTTCTTTGACAAAAGGGACGATTTTATTGCCTATGATTACTCCAGGATAATTAAGTTTGTCTAGTTTGTCAACAAAGAAGGTACTACCAAAATAAATCGCCTTTGTCTTATCAGGATTAAGCTTTAAAGAGATGTTACTAGCCCAAGCAGAAACTTTTTGAGCTTCTGAAGATAAGGTGTTAATTGCTTCAGAAATATTATCAGGGGAAACCTGTATATAGATCTGTAGATCATCAGCATAGAGTAAATGAGAAATATTAGGGCTTAAATGAGTTTTAACATCATTTATATATAAACAGAATAAAAGTGGTGATTTTTTTTTTTGTACGTACAAGAGCAGAAATATAATCATGATTACTATTTATATTTGTTTAAATATAAAAAACCGTTGGTAAAAAAGATGTTATTTTTATTTAAGTTTTTGCAAATAAATAAATATAATATTGCAGTTTATAAATAGTTTTTGGTGAAAATTGTAACTTATGAAGTATATAAAAGTAATCGTTAATATTTTTATTAACTTGAACAATGACTTAAATCCAGCGGCAATATCTTTATTTTGCCGGCGCGCACTGTATTCGACTCCGAAAATCATAATCAATGCGAGTGGTTTACAGCAATTTTGCGATTGCAATTTTCACACCTAATTAATTGTAATATTGCGTTTTATAATCATTTTAAAATTAACCACCATAGAAAAATAAATTGTGTGTATGTATTGTTACGTATGATAGGTCATAATTCGAGCTATCGCATCCGCATTCTTTAATATTTATATATTTAATTATATTAATATTTATATATTTATTTACATATTTATATATAATTATTCCTGCTTATGTTAGCTCGTAAATCGAGCTAACATACCTGCATTTCCTCTTTCATACATTCTTTAATATCCTTTTTCACCAATTCAGATCCGGCTCCTAATAAATTGACAGAAATATAAAATCGAAGGTCATTAATGACGCATTTATAAATATTTTAGGCAACGAAGAGTTGCATAAATCCCCTCACGATTTCCCCCGAAATAATCAACGACGCTTTCGTTAATTGGACGTGACGAGACCGACGCTTCCGCGTATTGGACAATCCCACCTAAATTCAAGTACCTGGGCAGTTACTAATTAGTTTATATAATATACCCACAACTGCCCTAAACGCTTGTCCTCCTGCCAGTTACTCTCAGTTACTCTTACATACTCCCATGATAACTGGCCTACCAACAACAGGTCTAGTTTAGGAGACTTATATTCGATTAGAACAGACTTCTTAGTAGAGTTACTTCTCAGTTTAATTATCCATTCAGACTTGTCGACTTAGACGTATTTATCTTATATTAACTTATAATAAATTCAGTGTTCTAAATCAAGGTACTTAGTTCATTCATTTAAAGTGACACATCCTTCATAAATCCTGAACTTAAACTATTTAAGTTCTACCAGCTTAGAATCCGAGGTCTACAACATCTCTACATCTACAATTCATCAACTTAGATACCAGCTTAAGTATTAAAATACCTGGGGCACTCAATATCCCCAGGATAAACTTATTTATATTTAATTATAAATTAAGTATCCTGATTAAACCTCAGGATACATAACAGTATCTTATGCTATTTAATTGAAAAAAATTTTATTAAAAATTGTAACTAAAAAGTTTTTTTTTCTTCAGCAAATATGGATCCTGGTGAAAATAAACCCTATGGTTGTAGGTTTTGTACGGCAAAATTTAATCGGAAACCGTACTTAGTGTCTCACTTAAGAACACACACTGGTGAAAAACCATTTCAATGTGATTTATGTTTAAAAAAGTTCACTCAAAAGTCGAGTTTAAACACTCACAAAAAATCTCACACTGGTGAACGTCCATTTGAATGTGATGTATGTGATAAAAAGTTTGCGGTTAAAAGTTATCTAAACGCACATCGATTGACACATACAGCAAAAAAGTCATTAACCTGCAAAGAATGTTCTTTAACCTTCTCTTCCAATGATGAATTTTCCAAGCACATCCATAATCTGAGCTCTACATCCAAAAAATTTGACTGCAATATTTGTAAGCGTACTTTTGTTCGAGAATCTTATTTATTAAGACATCAGAACCATGCGCATCAAAATCCAACATCAAATAATGAAGCTAGTGTAAATAATAATGAACCAGATATACCTGAAAATCTAGGCGCAGCTATGCAAATAAGTGAAATTCGGCATAGCTCTCCATCTTTGGATAATTTAGGTAAACCTAAATTATCTATTATTGAAACAGAAATAGCTAAACTTAAATTGTCCGTTTCCTGCAAATCAAATACACCAAAAAAGAAGAAAAACAGTAATCAATCATTATTACTTCCATAAGTTCCACTAATTAATAAGAAATATTTTGTAATTTTTCAGTTTCAATGTCTTATTTAAAATTACTTTTATGCATACTTACCTTATTACTTTTATTATAAATAAAAAATAAAAAAAATAAAATGAATTTGTATCTTTGAGTATAGTAAATTTGAAGAATTTTATAAATGCTTATCCAGAACGATTTGTGGCTGAAAGAGCAAGAGGTCAAATTGTTAATTTAACGTCAATAGTTGGTATTTATGTTTTTATATTTATTTATTTATATTTTTTTTCCTTTTTTTTTTCCTCAATTGAACCTAGAGTAGCTGGAAGTTTCAAAAATAAAGTTTTAGCTGTTAAATTAAACAAAATACAGATAATCTTATTTGGTATTCGACTCCGAATCATAAAATTTTATTAGATATTAAAAGAAACAGCGAGGCTTTGCCTTTAACCTTCTTAGCTGGTATGACGAATGTGTACAGAAATGTACAAAATATTATTGTACGCATTGGACCTCAAAACGAATCAAAGTATAATTTATTGTTAAACTATCATTTTGACAGTTTTACTGATAAAGCCCAGGAGGGTCCGATGATGCAGCTGGTTATGCAGTGATACTAGAAGTACTTCCAGTTATTTAAAAAAGCTCAAAATATTTGAAATATAACATATGTTTAACTCCAGAAAGATAATTACCTAAAAAAGAAAATAATTCTTCACAAAGCAACGAGTCATTATATTATAAATTATAAAAATAATTAAACTTATCTGTAAATTTGTAATTAAAAATTTTCTTGACCGCCAAATCTTCTCTTATATTTAAAAAAGAAATCACACAATTTGAAACTCCAACTCCCTTTTTAAAAGATAATGTCATTCATAGAACCTAAATGTAAATGTTTTTTAATTAATTTACACATTATTTATGGGTCAATATTTGTGAAGTGTATACAGTTTGGATTTTCGAGTCTCAGAATCTACTCCAAAGTATGTTTGGTCGAAAGCATATATAAAAAAAATAATTTTCCCCAATTTTTAGCTTTTTAGATCCAATCCTCTATTTTTTACAGCGATTTTTGTTTTTTTCAATTTTTTGAAATTTTTAATTTTTGAGAAATTTATGTTCATTAATTTTTCTCGCAACCGCGCACTTTGCAATAAAATTTTTTTTCCTTATAGTACCCCATAGGAAATTTCCCGTAGAATTCGATTCTGGGGTCCAAATTATTTTTTGAACTGCGCATGCGCGAGAAAATCAACTTTCTTGCTTTGCCTTTTCTAGCTTATATGCCTCAGCTGCAGACAGCTCAATTTTCATCCTGTTGGTCTCAAATTGTAGGTTTTTTCATATACTTTCAGCATATGAAATCATTTTTTTGGGTAAATTTATTTTAAAAGGAATAAAATTGAAAAATAGCGATTTTTAAAAAATCATTTTTCACAAATTTTGAATTTTCCGCCAAGTCACGTGACCAAATGAAAATCTGACTAAAAATTCGGATTCAGCGGAAAATTTTACATAAGGATACCAATTTTCGTCTTATTTCATTAAATAGTTTCTAAGATAATTTTTTAAAAAACCCTAAAAATGGGACTCTGACTTTAATTATCATATCTGTTAAACAAATAATTATAAAAAGACGAGTAAAAATTTTTTGAAAACTAAGGGCTTGTAAAAAATTTTTGAGGCCTATAGAACTCGTTTCTTTTAAAAATTAGAATTTTGGCAGCAATTTCAAAATTGGTCATTTTGGGGTAAGAATAGGCATTTGGTTTATTGACTATCGGCATGAGAGATTTAGCGACAAATGATTGCAGTGTGCGGTAACTGAATGGTGACACTTATACTAAAAAAATGAGACCAATTGGAAGTATTTTGGTAAACTGGCACGTTTGCAGCTTTGTATTAAAGATTATGAAAAAAATCCTATTTTATAACATTGTTGTATTTTGTAGCTATTCTATCTTATTTTCAATTTTCCGAATTTTCTAGTTACCTAATGAAAATTTTGACGAAATTTTCCGTTTCCTCGAGAATTTTTACAAAAGACCCCCTTTTTGGAAAAGTTTTGGATGTTTCCGTAACGCTATAGAAATAAAAGAAATAGCAAAATACTAAATAACTACAAAATACCACAATGTTATCAAATAGGATTTTTTCGAAATCTTTAATACTAAGCTGAAAACGTGCCAGTTAACCTAAATACTTCCAATTGGTCTCATTTTTTTGGTATAAGTGTCACCATTCAGTTACCGTACACTGCAATTATTTGTCGCTAAATCTCTCATGCCGATAGTCAATAAACCAAATGCCTATTCTTACCCCAAAATGACCAATTTTGAAATTACTGCCAAAATTCTAATTTTTAAAAGAAACGAGTTCTATAGGCCTCAAAAATTTTTTACAAGCCCTTAGTTTCCAAAAAATTTTTACTCGTCTTTTTATAATTATTTGTTTAACAGATATGATAATTAAAGTCAGAGTCCCATTTTTAGGGTTTTTTAAAAAAAGTCAATTTTAATCTTTATCTTTAAAATGGGATATCTTAGAAACTATTTAATGAAATAAGACGAAAATTGGTATCCTTATGTAAAATTATCCGCTGAATCCGAATTATCAGTCAGATTTTAATTTGGTCACGTGACTTGGCGGAAAATTCAAAATTTGTGAAAAATGATTTTTTAAAAATCGCTATTTTTCAATTTTATTCCTTTTTAAATAAATTTACCCAAAAAAATGATTTCATATGCTGAAAGTATATGAAAAAACCTACAATTTGAGACCAACAGGATGAAAATTAAGCTGTCTGCAGCTGAGGCATATAAGCTAGAAAAGGCAAAGCAAGAAAGTTGATTTTCTCGCGCATGCGCAGTTCAAAAAAAAATTTGGACCCCAGAATCGAATTCTACGGGAAATTTCCTATGGGGTACTATAAGGAAAAAAAATTTTATTGTAAAGTGCGCAATTGCGAGAAAAATTAATGAACATAAATTTCTCAAAAATTAAAAATTTCAAAAAATTGAAAAAAACAAAAATCGCTGTAAAAAATAGAGGATTGGATCTAAAAATCTAAAAATTGGGGAAAATTATTTTTTTTATATATGCTTTCGACCAAACATACTTTGGAGTAGATTTCGAGACACACCCATGCAAAGTCATATACAGTTCACAAATATTGACCCTTATATTAAATAAGATTAAAAAATTAATAATTATTTTTAAATTGTTGGAAACTGTAGGGAGTTACCTGCTAAGTTTGTACTTAATTTCTTGTTTTTTTGCTATTTTTCGCTATACTATGTTCAATTAAAAAAAAAAAAAATTATAAAATAAAATAAATTGATAAATTTTTTATGAATAAAAAGTATAAACAAAAAAAATAACGCTAAAAGTCCATGCACCGCATGCATGAGGATTGCATATCAAACATATAACGTTAATGTTAGTGTCGTCTGCTATGTTGCACACGGCCGAGTATTTTCTCAGCTGCCGCATGAGGCGTGGAGTTTTTCCGTTCTTTTATTTGTTGATGCTTTTTAAATTTATTATATTTTATACAAATAATTTTTTTAATTGTGCAACCTATAGCGAAAAATATGAAAAAGGTAATCATAAGAAAAATAAAAACAAAAAATGATAAGTACAAAGGTAGCAGGTAGCTTCAAAATTTTTATAACCTAATTCAAATAATTGTCACTTTTTCAAAGTCTATAAATATTTTATTTAAAAAAAATAACATGTAAATTAATTAAAAATAACAAAATGTTTATGTTTAGAGTATCTGTATGAAATTAATTGTAAAAAATGGAGTTGGAGTCGTTCGAGATTAAAACGGTGGGATTTCTGGTCAAAATATAAAAGAAGATTTGGCAAGCAAGAAAGTTCATAATGATAAATTTATAGATAAGTTAAATTTTTTCATTTAATTAACAAATACAATGACTTGTTACGTTGTGAAGAATTGTTTTTTGCTTTAGGTTAATATTTTTCTGGAGTAAAAATGAAATTTTGTATAAGTTGGTATGTTCGTCCAGCATGGTTATTTCTTTTTATTATACACTTGTCCAACTGTTGCAATGTCTATGATGTGTATACTTTTTTTAACTATTTGTAGATTATGCTCCGCTTTTATAAAAATTTGTGTTTATTTTAAAATTTTCAGTTTTTATTAAATATTTTTTTTAATTGTCTTGTAATTATTTACCTGAATAATTATAGAAATTCAAAAAAAAAGTTAATAATATGAATTTTAGATTTTATTTTATTTTATTTTCATACTTAATAATTTATCAACTTTATTTATTTTAGATATTAAGTTTTAAACGTACTACTAAAAAATGGGGCAAAATGTAGGAATGTATGAACAAGTAATTGAAGTTAGTACAGCTGATCAAGAACCTCATTATGATACTGTTCAACATGTAGTCAACGAAGTTGTAGTTCAAGGAGAAAATGAATCAGCCGTTAGTGGTATTTCGTGTATTGAAATTATGTTACCTAATGAATGTGTAACAGAAGAAGTTCACTGCGATAATAATATAATCTTAGCATGTTCTGATGAGTTTGAAAATGAAAAGAAAAAAAATAATTCACACTTTGTTATTGAAAATTATAATAACTCAAAGCAAGATTTTCAGCATGTAATTTTTATTCAAGAAACTTTTCAAGAAAATAGTACTCCAAATACTGATAGCAATATAAACTGCAATGTAGAATCATTGAGTGAATCTGTTGATAAAATTAAGCAACAGAATCCAAACACTTCTGATAATATATGTGATGTGAAACAAAGTTCATATAATATTGGTGATATTTATGACAATAAAATATACGATGATTCCAAAACTTTAGCTATTAATAGTTACGATTCAGAAAAAATTGATTCTAAAAATCTTAATAAAGTAGTAATAGATACGGAAGAAAATTTAATTTGTGGGAATGAAGAAATGTTATCTGAGTATTTCTCAAATGATATAATGGTTTTAAGTGTTGAAAATAATGAAGGTGAAATTGATTTAGAAAAAGTAAACCCCATTAAAAAACTACCCACTGAAAATAAAAATGAAATTTCGACAGATACAGAAAATATACTTTTAGGATTAGATGAGAGTAAAGAAAATTCTCTTAATGATAGTACTATGGCACAAGATTGTAATAATTCTAATTTTCATTATACATCCGAAAATACAAAGTTATCAGCTGAATCTCCATCAGATAATAAAGCAGCTGAAAATCATTCAAAAGTTATACAAGAAATTTTTGATGACTGGCAAGATGAAAACATAGAAGAAGAATAATAATAAATCTTTAAAAAAAGAAACAAGATTCTGTCAAGCCAGAGCTGCATCAACATGAATCTTCTATCAAGGAACAAGATTCTGTTGAATTGGAATTACAAAATCTTTTAAATGATCATTCTCACGAAGAAAATGATTCGAGAAACTATAATTCTAGCTTTGAAGCACCAGTTTCGCAAAAAAAATCAAGTAATTTTCCTCTACATTCGGTAGGTCGTCCACTAAAGAGTACGGGTCATGATCAACTTGATGTAAACCAAAAACTTCAATCTCCAAGACCTGGTGTTCAAGTACCTAGCTTACATTTAACAAGTCAGATAGCTTCAACTGCAGAAGTAGCTGAAGCCTTAAAAGACAGATTAAAAGAAAAGCAAAAAGATATAGTTGCTCCTCAAACAGCTGATATTGTTTTTGTTAAAAAAATAACTCAAAGGTTATGTAGTAAATTGAGTGCAGCCCCTACTCCAACAATATGTCCAGACATTTTGAATAATACATCAATTTTAAAAACATCATCTGATGTGAATAGTAAAGTATCAGCAGATAATACAGATTTATCAGCAATTTTGGAGGGTGATGTAGATTCTTATTGGTCAAACTTAAAATCTTCACAGAGTGAAGAGCCAAAACTTTCTGCAGAGAATAATATTGCATGAGGAAAATTAGACCCTGCTACAGAAAGAAAGTTGGCTTTATTGAACAGCCTCATTGTAAAAAACCTATTCGTATAACCAAAACTCAAAAAAAAGTAGAGAAGAAAAAAAGTATTTTTAATCAATGTTGAAGCAACATGATCTTAAAGATAACTTTGCTATTACGTAATAAGTATTTTGTTTTCACTACTTACATTACAAAGCATGTATTTTTTTAAAGTTAAATATTCACTTTTCTCATTAATTAAGGAAAAATATAATAATTTTTTTTTTAATCTGCTTTTGTGTTTTGCATTTAATATTTACAAAATTTTAAATTTTATTTGCTGAGGAATTGAAAAAAAAAATGTTATAATATCTAACACAAATTCAACTTTATTATTATTATTTTTCAAATTAACATTATAGGAATAAATATTGAAAATATTTGTGTAAAAAAAATTTTCTTTAAATTGATGATGAATTTTTCAAAAATAAATAAAAAAAATATGATACTTAAGCCTTTTCTAGACCTAATTAATTTTTTTTAATCTTGTGTGCTTTCACTATACTCTTTGGTATAGTAGAAGCCCATGGAATTAAAAAAAAATTATTAGGTCGAAAAAGGGCTTTATGCTGTACATAGTAAATTAATTATTTCAGAACTTTATTTTACATTTATTTTTCAAAATACTTTTCGCAGGCATACAGAACACTTATCATTGTCGGTAGAAGCAGTTTTTACCATACCATAAATTTACGAACATACCTTCTCTAGTTTTTGTGCTATATATATAAAAAAAAAATTTTTTCTTTGACTACGCATACCGTAACTCCCTGTATAAATTAGCCAGAAATATAGATTGAAATTTTTGTAGTTTTTTCATATTGTAAACCGCCAATATGAATTTTACTATATAGTTAAATATTTCTAATTTTTTTTCATTCTTAGGACTGCCGATTTCTATATTATTAAATCGTGAAATTTTTTTAATTTTTTATATATAAAATAGCCAGAAATATAGATTGAAATTTTTGTAGTTTTTTCATATTGTAAACAGCTAATATAAATTTTAGTATACAGCTAAATTAAAAAAATTTTAATTTTTTTCATTCTTAAGACTGCCGATAACTATCATATTTCATAGTATAATTTTTTGAATAGCCGACAATATAGATATTGAAATTTTTGTAGTTTTTTCATATTGTAAGCCGACAATATGAATTTTACTATTTAGTTAAATTCTTAAAATTTTTGTTTTTTTCTATTATTCTTAGGACTGCCGATGTCTATATTATTTCATATTCAAATTTTTGAGTCATTTCATATATAAAACAAAAGAGCTTCGGTGCAAATTACTCCTTGGAAAAAAAACTATAGATTTAAAGCTTTTTTTTAATTTTAGCTCACGGCACAGAGTTACAACTGTTTAAGGCCCCTTTTCATTATTTTGTGTAATTTTAATGAATTTTAAACACCTTTTTTTTTAGTTATATTATTATACATGTAACAAATTATTTATTATTAATTTAATGTAAATTAATAAAAATAATATTTAATTAATAAACAAATTGTTACATAAAAGTTTAATAATGATTATAGTACGGGGGGATTTACCTGTATATGAATATGTGTGTGTACATTAACTCACATATATACGAGGGCCACATGCAAATGGATAAGGACCTTTAATTATTTAATATTTATTTAATTAATTGAAAATATAATTTTATTAATAACAAAAAAGAAAATGATTCTATATAAAAGAAACAGTATATATATGTATATATACTGGGGTTTAATATGAGCCACGGATGTCGACCTCCGTGGACTCCACACGTATACATTCACACACTTAAACCTAACGTGATTCTAATAATATGAAAATAATCGAAAGATATCGCGATGAGCTCATAATATTTTAAGTGCACAATACCTTTAACTTGTTTCTTGTAAATAAGCTAAATTTAACGTGGTCCAGGTCCTGGAGTTATTTTCACAGATCTTCTCTGGTACCGACGTGACTAAATTGAGGGTTAGTTGTCCACGAATCTTTTCTCATTAATTACAAAGAATATATCCAATGACACTATTTGAATTTACTAATTAAGTGACCACTGTACTTTATTTAATAAAAATTTAATAAATCTTTTATGATTATATAAAAATGTATCATGGAAAACCGAGAATTTAATTAGCAAATTTTCTCGTGGTATCCATGCTAAAGCAGCTAGCATTTCCCGCTCGTTCCGTGTTTACGTTATTTTACTGGATAAAACAGATTTATCCACAGAACGCAGCGGGATATTTAAAATATGAAAATATAAAATAAAATTATATTTTATTAAGAAAACACCGCATTACATACAAGAACTTCAAATTTTTTTTAAAATTGTTGCAAAACTAACAAAGAATACAAAAAAAATTACCATTTTTATTTTCCAAATTTTTTACATTTTATAGAGGGTGTCAAAGTAGAGTCTGAAAAATAAAAGTAAAAAACGGTTCCACACCTAGCGCCTATTGTGGGCATCCGAAACAAAAAAATAAAAGGGCATTTTATTGCCTATACACTTCTCAAGTGCTGGAACTAAAAGTTTGCAAAAATTCCAAAAATTGACCATTTGGTGCGCCAAAAACGAAAAATGTAGATTTTTAAGTAAAAAAAATACCTAATATGGTCAATAAAAAATTTTCTAATCCACTTTTTTCTAATCTTCTAGTTCCAGCACTTGGCACTACAATTACAAATAAAACGCACCTAGATTTAGGTCAATAGCTGAATAGGTTTTTGAGTTAGAACTGGAACCGATTTAAAAAAGTAGTTTTGAGATAAACGCGTTTAAAGTTTTTAAATGCTTATGTTTACATATGAATCCGTCCCATAAAAATCAAAATATCTCAAAAACATATATTTTTTTTTGCTTGAAAATTTTTTTATACACTCTTGAAATGTTTTTAAGCAAGAAAATGAAATAAAAAAAAAGTGCATTACGAATTTTAATTTTTGAAAAGGGGGCCTTAAAGCTAAGAAGTACAAAATTTAAAAACTCAAAAATTCGTCATTTTCATCACTTCATATCTTAAAATAGTTTGTATTAAAATATAAAAACCAAAATGCTTTGTTTTTATTAAACGCATTTCTAAAGCCACTTTTTTTTTGTTTTTTATTTAATGTATTCATTATAAAGAAACAGCAAAAAAAAGACTTAGAGTCCAATTTATTGAGTTATTGGTTTTATTCATTAAAATAATAGTATTGAATTTAGCAGAAACTATACTTCACTTTAATTTTTTTTTCTAAAACAATCCAGTTTTATAGAAATGTTGTAATTTAAATTGTTTTTATGCAATAATAGCATTAAATTATTAGTATTGATCTTAGCAAAGTATACCCAACTTAAATATTTTCGAATATTGACTGGTTTTGTAGAAATCTTGCAATTTCAAATATTTTTATGCAATTATAGCATTGAAATATATGTATTAAATTTAGCAAAATATACCCCGCTTTCAATTTTTTCAAATAATACCATTTTTTTTTAATACAGTTGTAATTTCAATTACATTCAAATATTAGTAATTAATTTAGCAGAAACTATACATCACTTTAGTTTTATTTCGAAAAGTGTCCCTTTTTATAGAAATGTTGTAATTTCAATCGTTTTTATGCAATAATAGTATTGATATATTATAGTATTGAATTTATCAAAATATACCCAATTTAAATGTTTTTGAATTCCGTCGTGTTTTATAGAAATGTTGTAATTTCAAATGTTTATATGCAATGATAGCATTGAAATATCAGTATGGAATTTAGCAAAATAAACCCAACTTAAATGTTTTCGGAAATTGTCCTGTTTTATAGAAATCTTGTAATTTCAAATATTTTTCTGCAATGATAGCTTTAAAATATTAGTATTGAATTTAACAGAAATTATACCCCTCTTTAATATATTTTTCGTTAAGAACTTAAAAAGATTAACTCATATTGATGGTCCACAATTTGAAAAACATCCAAAAATTTTGATATATATTGTCGGATATTTTATATATGAAAGAGCTTAAATAATTTCATTATATAAGAAAATGGATATCGCCTGTATTAAACATGAAAAAATAAAAATTTCGATAACATATATCGTATAGATAAATTTAAATTGATAGACCACAATTTAGAAAACTTCAAAAATTTTAATATATATTGTCGGGCGTATTATAGCAGAAACTATACGCTTTTCTATATTTTTTTCGAATAGTGTTCTCTTTTATATAAAAGTTGGAATTTCAAATATTTTTATGCAATGATTGCATTGAAATATTTTTACTGACTTTAGCAGAAACTATACGTCATTCTAAATTTTTTTCTAATAGTGTCCTTTTTTATATTAAAGTTGCAACTTAAAATATTTTTATGCAATGATTGCATTGAAATATTTTCATTGAATTTAGCAGACACTATACGCTATTCTATACTTTTTTCGATTAGTGTCCTTTTTTAATGAAAGTTGGAATTTTAAATATTCTTATGCAATTATTGCATTGAAATATTTTTATTGACTTTAGCAGAAACTATGTATCATTTTAAATTTTTTTCGATTAGTCGTCCTGTTTTATATAAAAGTTGTAATTGCAAATATTTTTATGCAATGATTTCATTGAAATATTTTTATTAATTTTAGCAGAAACTATACGCCAATATAAATTATTTTCTAATAGTCTCCTGTTTTATATAAAAGTTGTAATTGCAAATATTTTTATGCAATGATTTCATTGAAATATTTTTATTAATTTTAGCAGAAACTATACGCCAATATGAATTATTTTCTAATAATCTCTTAAAGTTGGAATTTTAAATATTCTTATGCAATTATTGCATTGAAATATTTTTATTGACTTTAGCAGAAACTATGTATCATTTTAAATTTTTTTTGATTAGTCGTCCTGTTTTATATAAAATTGGAATTGCAAATATTTTTATGCAATGATTTCATTGAAATATTTTTATTAATTTTAGCAGAAAATATACGCCAATATAAATTATTTTCTAATAGTCTCCTGTTTTATATAAAAGTTGTAATTACAAATATTTTTATGCAATGATTTCATTGAAATATTTTTATTAATTTTAGCAGAAACTATACGCCAATATAAATTATTTTCTAATAGTCTCCTGTTTCATATAAAAGTTGTAATTGCAAATATTTTTATGCAATGATTTCATTGAAATATTTTTATTAATTTTAGCAGAAACTATACGCCAATATGAATTATTTTCTAATAGTCTCTTAAAGTTGGAATTTTAAATATTCTTATGCAATTATTGCATTGAAATATTTTTATTGACTTTAGCACAAACTATGTATCATTTTAAATTTTTTTCGATTAGTCGTCCTGTTTTATATAAAATTGTAATTGCAAATATTTTTATGCAATGATTTCATTGAAGTATTTTTATTAATTTTAGCAGAAACTATACGCCAATATAAATTATTTTCTAATAGTCTCCTGTTTTATATAAAAGTTGTAATTGCAAATATTTTTATGCAATGATTTCATTGAAATATTTTTATTAACTTTAGCAGAAACTATACGTCATTATAAATTTTTTTCTAATAGTCTCCCGTTTTATAGAAAATTTGTATTTCCAAATATTTTCATGCAATGATAGCATTGAAATTTTTTTAATTACTTTTGCAGAAACTATACGCCATTCTAATTTTTTTTTTAATAGTCATACATGTTTATGCAATGATTGGATTGAAATATTTTTGTGATTTCAAATATTTTTTGCAATGATAGAATTAAAATTTTTTTTTTTAATTATAGTTGAAACTGTACATCATTTAAAATTTTTTTCTAAATGTATCCTGTTTTTTATAATTATATTTTTCATAAACTTAAGCAGAAACTATACGCCATTATAAATTTTTTTTTAATAGTCTCAAAGTTGGAATTTCCAATATTTGTATGCAATAATTGCATTCAGAAAATTTTTAAGCAGTGATTGCATTAAAATTTTTTTATTAACTTTAGCAGAAACTATATGCCATTATAAATTTATATAAATTATAAATAAATTTTTTTCTAACAGTCTCCTGTTTTATAGAGAAGTTAGAATTTTAAATATTTGTATGCAATAATTGCATTTCAAAAATTTTGATGCAATGATTGCATTAAAATTGTATTTGTATTTGTCTTGTTTTATAAGAAAATTGTATTTTTTTATTGACTTTATCAGAAACTATATGCCATTATAAATTTTTTTCTAACAGTCTCCTGTTTTTTAGAAAAGTTGGAATTTCAAATATTTGTATGCAATAATTGCATTGAGAAAATTTTTATTCAATGATTGCATTGAAATATTTTTTTAATTTAAAAAATTTTTATGCAATGATTGCATTAAAATTTTTTTATTTACTTTAGCAGAAACTATATGCTATTATAAATTTAAATAATTTATAGATAAATTTTTTTCTAATATTCTCCTGTTTTATAGAAAAGTCGGAATTTTAAATATTTGTATACAATAATTGCATTGAAAAAATTTTAATGCAATGATTGCATTGAAATATGTTTTTGATTTTTGATTTTGTATTTGTCTTGTTTTATAAGAAAATTGTATTTTTTTATTGACTTTACCAGAAACTATACGCCATTATAAATTTTTTTCTAACAGTCTATTGTTTAATAGAAAAGTTGTAATTTCAAATATTTTTATACAATGATTGCATTTAAATATTTTTTTAATTTTATATATTTTTATGCAATGGTAGAATTTAAATTTTTTTTAAAGAAATAAAATATAAAATATATAAATTCATATAAAAAATAGATATCAGCTGTCCTATATATAAAAAAATAAAAAATTCAAAAAATTAGACTTTAAGTCGTTTTTTATATTTCTCTTTAACGAATGAATGAAATTAAAAAAAAATAAAAGTGGCATTAGAAAAGTGTTTAATAAATACAAAGAAACTTGGTTTTTAAATTTTGATACAATCCATTCCGAGATCTGAAGTGATGAAAATGTCCTCGTTTTGATTTTTTTAATTTTGTAGTTCTTAGCTTCAAACAGTTGTAACTATAAACCGTGAGCTCAAACTAAAAAAAAAAACTTTAAATCGATATTATTTTTTCCAAGGAATAATTTGCAGTAAACCTCGTCTCAAAAAACCTCTTAGATCCTGAGAAAAATCTTCGGAAATTATTCGAAAACAAATTTAAAGTGATGTATATTCTACTAATTTCAATACAAATAAGTTAATGATATCATTGCATAAAAACAATTAAAATTACTACAGATATAAAACAGGATATTTTTTGAAGAAACGTTATATTTTTGTATATTCTGCTACATTGAATACTAATATCGGAAAGCTACAATTGCTTAAAAATAATTGAAATTTCTACTTTCAAAGAAAAAATTAAAGTGGGGTATATTCTGTTAAATTCAAAACCACTAACGTAAGCTTAGGTCAACAACCGGCGTTGGGTGGTTGACTACTAGTGGATAAGTTGTTTTATTCTTTATTTCTTCTTATTTGCTAAATTATATTTGAAATTTAATTTTTTATAATAGAATTAATACATATTAGGTATAAATAACGAACTGAATGCAGTACTTTTTCAAAAAAAGTTTATTTAGTATATTTAAAGTTAATTCAAAGTTCACCGTGCGCTTAAGTGGCCGACTTCTAGTACACTTACCCTATATCATAATTGTTTAATGTAAACTATAGAATTAATTAATTGTTAAAAATATAATAAAACTCTTAAGTCCCCTCATCACGCAAGAACCGCCGAACCAATTGCCATGAAACCGGTGTCAAAATGAAAAAAAAAAGTCAGCGGGTGACATAGGCTATAGATTTTCTGCTCGGCTATCGTAGTTTTTGAGATATTTAATTTTTAGTGTTTTTAAAATTGATAAAATTTTTAAAAATTTTGAAAAAAATTAAAATATCTCGAGACTATCGACAAATTTTATTTTCACAAGTTTGTACAATTCGATTCGGCACCAATTTTTTCGTATTCTCCTAAATTCTTATTTAAAACGGCATCTTTAAAATTTTATAAAATATTTTTGAAGCTGGTAAAAAATTTTTTTTAAATATTTTTATTTTTTATGGTATTTTTAATAATATTTTTGTGTGCCTGTGTGTCTGTCTGTACCCTAATGACTGAAGAACCACAAATCCAATTGACATGAAATATGAAAGTATAGAAAAAAAGTCTGCGGGTGACATAGGCCACAGATTTTCTACTCACCGGTGGCTAATTCCATGTGAAACGTACGTTGACTTCCAGATGGGGTCTTCCGATTGGGCTGTAACTTTGCACAGGTGATTATACATATAAAATGTCCTCACTCCCCAGTTTTTATGTCTTCAAATCGTTTCTAGCCGTCTCTGTGAATTTTTGAAAATTGGGACCGATTTTAAAGCTCTCAGTCACCAACTTTTGCTTCGTAATATAAAAGCATGAAAAAATGTTAAAAAAATTATTAGAAAAACGGTTTCGATCGGAAATTTCCCTGGCTATCCGAATTTCTAAACCGTTTTTTAAAATTTTCACGTGGAAAGCCGGAAAATTGGAAAATGTGAGCCGTACCGGCTGTAGCTCATAGCTCAAAACCCGTCACTTCAAATAACTTCAAACTGGGGGTGGAGGCAGAGTTTTGCATATACTTTCACCTGGTATTAATACGGGTATGGGTATTTTCACATACGGAAAAGTTATAACGATAAAAAGTGAAATTTTCCGATTTCGGAAATGCAATTTTAGCCAAAAATACTATTTTTACATGCAAATTTAAGCAAAACCGATTTCATATGTAAAATTTATCATAAAATAAATTATTTTTTAATGCTTTTAAACCTTTTCTATTGATATACGTAGTCAATTCTACGAAATTAGACTTTTTATAAGAAGCTATTCAAGTAATTCTTAGTGAAAATGACCTAATAGGAAAACGAATGTCAGGAATTTTGAAAAATCAAATTCGGCTGGATTTAGTATGTTAAAATATGACACCTTACGAATTTTTATGGTTCTGGATTAAAATTTTTTGAAATAGCAGCTGTTTTTTGAATTAAAAATATTTTCCAGTTTTTAAAGAAAATCTAAGTAAATTTTGTATTTTAATTTTTTTACACTCTGAACAGAGCTCAAATACTATTTTCAATCATAGTAAATAGCTGAAACTTCTTACTGCGAGTAATTTCGGCTGTCAGTTTTTGGAAAAACATCGAGAAAGCTGAATAAAACTAAAATTCTAAAAGAAAATTTTTTTTTTAATATGGATTTTTAATTATTATATTTTATAATTATTTGTTTTTTAAGTTCTTCAAAACTAAAAAGGTTAAATACCCAGAAATAGAAATTTTAAAAAAGAATTAAAATTTTCTATTTGAAAAACAGTAATTTTAAGTGCAACAAAAAAGAAAAGAATTTCCCAGTGTTTGAAAAATCCACATTAAAAAAAAAAAATTTCTTTCGAATTTTAGTTTTATTCAGCTTTCTCGATGTTTTTCCAAAAACTGACAGCCGAAATTACTCGCAGCAAGAAGTTTCAGCTATTTACTATGATTGAAAATAGTATTTGAGCTCTGTTCAGAGTGTAAAAAAATTAAAATACAAAATTTACTTAGATTTTCTTTAAAAACTGGAAAATATTTTTAATTCAAAAAACAGCTGCTATTTCAAAAATTTTTAATCCAGAACCATAAAAATTGGTAAGGTGTCATATTTTAACATACTAAATCCAGCCATTTGATTTTTCAAAATTCCTGACATTCGTTTTCCTATTAGCTCATTTTCACTAAGAATTACTTGAATAGCTTCTTATAAAAAGTCTAATTTCGTAGAATTGACTATATATATATCAATAGAAAAGTTTTAAAGGCATTAAAAAATAATTTATTTTATAATAAATTTTACATATGAAATCGGTTTTGCTTAAATTTGCATGTAAAAATAGTATTTTTGGCTAAAATTGCATTTCCGAAATCGGAAAATTTCACTTTTTATCGTTATAACTTTTCCGTATGTGAAAATACCCATACCCGTATTAATACCAGGTGAAAGTATATGCAAAACTCTGTCTCCACCCCCAGTTTGAAGTTATTTGAAGTGACGGGTTTTGAGCTATGAGCTACAGCCGGTACGGCTCACATTTTCCAATTTTCCGGCTTTCCACGTGAAAATTTTAAAAAACGGTTTAGAAATTCGGATAGCCAGGGAAATTTCCGATCGAAACCGTTTTTCTAATAATTTTTTTAACATTTTTTCATGCTTTTATATTACGAAGCAAAAGTTGGTGACTGAGAGCTTTAAAATCGGTCCCAATTTTCAAAAATTCACAGAGACGGCTAGAAACGATTTAAAGACGTAAAAATTGGGGAGTGAGGACATTTTATATGTATAATCACCTGTGCAAAGTTACAGCCCAATCGGAAGACCCCATCTGGAGGTCAACGTACGTTTCACATGGAATCAGCCCGGTGTCAAAATAAAAAAAAAAAGTCAGCGGGTGACATAGGCTATAGATTTTCTGCTCGGCTATCGTAGTTTTTGCGATATTTAATTTTTAGTATTTTTGAACTTGATAAAATTTTTAAAAAAATTGAAATATCTGGAGACTATTGACAAATTTTATCGTCACAAACAATAATATTTATAATCGACCTTTTTACGAGTACATGGTATTAAATGAATTTACAAATTCATCGCCCACGCTTTTTATATGCGGATGCTTATCGTCATCTCTTTTTTTATTAAGGCATACAAAGCGGCGACATTAGATGAATTTTTAAACTTATTTAAAAATTTGAATTTACGCGGTTTTTAAATGTCGGTACAGAAGGTACCTAGCGTTTCGATCAACACTAACACATAGATCTCATCAGTGTAGCTGTGTGTGTTAGTGTATGTGCTACAGACGCTGATGTAAACACGTCCTTATTTTTCTTATATAGTTAACAAATGGCGATTTTAGCACTTGTGAGGACGACTCACATTGCTTTAGCCATCTGTTCTGTATATAAGAAATGATGTTATATATATATATTTATTAAAATGCGAGTTGAATGTTATAACTCAGAGCGTTATTAGGTCCAAGCTCTATATATGAAAATTAATAATTTTTATTACTCGTTTGTAATTCTTAAACAATAATATTTATAATCGACCTTTTTACGAGTACATGGTATTAAATGAATTTACAAATTCATCGCCCACGCTTTTTATATGCGGATGCTTATCGTCATCTCTTTTTTTATTAAGGCATACAAAGCGGCGACATTAGATGAATTTTTAAACTTATTTAAAAATTTGAATTTACGCGGTTTTTAAATGTCGGTACAGAAGGTACCTAGCGTTTCGATCAACACTAACACATAGATCTCATCAGTGTAGCTGTGTGTGTTAGTGTATGTGCTACAGACGCTGATGTAAACACGTCCTTATTTTTCTTATATAGTTAACAAATGGCGATTTTAGCACTTGTGAGGACGACTCACATTGCTTTAGCCATCTGTTCTGTATATAAGAAATGATGTTATATATATATATTTATTAAAATGCGAGTTGAATGTTATAACTCAGAGCGTTATTAGGTCCAAGCTCTATATATGAAAATTAATAATTTTTATTACTCGTTTGTAATTCTTAAACAATAATATTTATAATCGACCTTTTTACGAGTACATGGTATTAAATGAATTTACAAATTCATCGCCCACGCTTTTTATATGCGGATGCTTATCGTCATCTCTTTTTTTATTAAGGCATACAAAGCGGCGACATTAGATGAATTTTTAAACTTATTTAAAAATTTGAATTTACGCGGTTTTTAAATGTCGGTACAGAAGGTACCTAGCGTTTCGATCAACACATTCATTTAATACCATGTACTCGTAAAAAGGTCGATTATAAATATTATTGTTTAAGAATTACAAACGAGTAATAAAAATTATTAATTTTCATATATAGAGCTTGGACCTAATAACGCTCTGAGTTATAACATTCAACTCGCATTTTAATAAATATATATATATAACATCATTTCTTATATACAGAACAGATGGCTAAAGCAATGTGAGTCGTCCTCACAAGTGCTAAAATCGCCATTTGTTAACTATATAAGAAAAATAAGGACGTGTTTACATCAGCGTCTGTAGCACATACACTAACACACACAGCTACACTGATGAGATCTATGTGTTAGTGTTGATCGAAACGCTAGGTACCTTCTGTACCGACATTTAAAAACCGCGTAAATTCAAATTTTTAAATAAGTTTAAAAATTCATCTAATGTCGCCGCTTTGTATGCCTTAATAAAAAAAGAGATGACGATAAGCATCCGCATATAAAAAGCGTGGGCGATGAATTTGTAAATTCATTTAATACCATGTACTCGTAAAAAGGTCGATTATAAATATTATTGTTTAAGAATTACAAACGAGTAATAAAAATTATTAATTTTCATATATAGAGCTTGGACCTAATAACGCTCTGAGTTATAACATTCAACTCGCATTTTAATAAATATATATATATAACATCATTTCTTATATACAGAACAGATGGCTAAAGCAATGTGAGTCGTCCTCACAAGTGCTAAAATCGCCATTTGTTAACTATATAAGAAAAATAAGGACGTGTTTACATCAGCGTCTGTAGCACATACACTAACACACACAGCTACACTGATGAGATCTATGTGTTAGTGTTGATCGAAACGCTAGGTACCTTCTGTACCGACATTTAAAAACCGCGTAAATTCAAATTTTTAAATAAGTTTAAAAATTCATCTAATGTCGCCGCTTTGTATGCCTTAATAAAAAAAGAGATGACGATAAGCATCCGCATATAAAAAGCGTGGGCGATGAATTTGTAAATTCATTTAATACCATGTACTCGTAAAAAGGTCGATTATAAATATTATTGTTTAAGAATTACAAACGAGTAATAAAAATTATTAATTTTTATCGTCACAAGTTTGAAGTATTTGATTCGGCACTAATTTTTACGTATTCTCCTAAATTTTTATTTGAAACGGAGGTATCTTTAAAATTTTATAAAATATTTTCAAAGCTGAAAAAAAAAAATTTTTTTATTTTTTTATTTTTTATCGTATTTTTAATAATTTATTTGCGTGCCTGTGTTTAATGTTCGAAATTACATAATACCGATGTTAAAATAAAATTAAAATAAAAAATGTTTAATATTTTTGTTGGAAGATTAAATTTTAATAACTATCGTTGGGCCAAAAAGATCAACACAATCTTTTTCTAATTGAAATATTCAACACACTATGTTAAGTGATATTTGTTTATGCTATTATATGAAAGAAATTAGTTAATTAATATTTAAAATGCTGTGTTAAATACTTTGAGTAAAAAAAATTTGTGTTGAACTTTTCGGCACAACTATTTTGTGTAGAATTATTGATTTGTCGAATAAGTGTTGGTAAGATCCCTTGCCGATTTTTTTAAGCAACAGAAACAGAAGTAAATGTGATACGAGTCCCCCCTATCACCTATGCTAGTACTATATATATTTGAACATTTATTTGTCTGTCTATCTGTCTGTAATAATAACGCTGCTCTAATCACTACGCAATAGTTTGAATGTGTTGGCATAATTATAAATTTGCAGTAAAAAATGATTTTTTAAAGTATCAGAAACAGAAATAAATGAGACACAGGGGGGTAGGGAGTAGCAAAGAATATATATACGTAGTATAGAAGTCTATTTCTTTTGTTATATTTCTGCCGGAGTTGACGCGACTTTTGGTAGTATGGTCGCGCGAACACCGACTTTTACTTTAAGCCAAGCGCTAGTTTACTTTTAAAATAAAAGATCTTTTACTCGAGTATTTATACTATATATATATATATCTTACTACTATATATATTTGAAAATTTATTTGTGTGTCTGTGTGTGTGTGTGTATTATCATCAGGGCCAAACCAGTGAACGAAATTATATAAAACCGGTGTCAAATTAAATAAAAAATGTCCGCGAGTGACATAGGCCATAGTTTTGCGATTCAGCTATCGTACTTTTGGAGATATTCAATTTTTAGTGTTTTTGAACTTGATAAAATTTTTAAAAATTTTTAACAAAAAATAAAATATCTTGAGATAATCGAAAAAATTTACTGTCACACTTTGTAGTATTCGATTTGGCACAAATTTTTGCGTTTACTCCTAAATTTTTATTCAAAACGGAGGTATCTTTAAAATTTAATAAAATATTTTTGAAGCTGGTCGGAAAATTTTTTTACTTTTTGTGGTATTTATAATCATCTATTTGTGGGTCTGTGTGTGTATGTGTTTCATCATCAGGGTCGAATCAATGTCAAAATGAAGTAACAAAATATAGAAAAAAAGTCAGCGGGTGACATAGGCCATAGTTTTGAAACTCAGTTACCGTACTTTTGGAGATATTCAATTTGTAACGGTTAAGTATTTTGGTACCGATTACAAACTGATTTTACTATGTTATATACTGGATTTTATTACTTTAATATATTTTATGTTGGATTCAACTACTAGCGACAAATTCCCGTAAGGAATAAGGCAAAACTGCATTAAAAGGACAATTGTTTAGGACTATGTTAACTGAATAAATCTTAATACCTTTGATTAAAACTTATAGTTTATTATAAAATAAATGTTTAAATGGTTTACAAGTTAAAGTACAATAAATAATCATAAGTCAAACAGATTATTAGAGTAGTAGCGAAAATAGAGATTTAAGATAGATGATTTGCGACTGTTCGGAAGCTCGACCGGAGATCGAATGCTGATTTGACAAATTCGGCAGTATTTATATGATTTGTTGTTGAGCTGGTTTAGTGGGGCATCATGGATCTCCAAACAGGACCCAGTTTCTCTTTTTTGTGGTTGACCTCGTTATTACGTAGTCCGATGCCTTACATAAGTCCCAGCTTACTTTCGTTTTTACATATTGTATTTGTGAATTAATATCTGTGAATTTCTGTTTAATCGACGCAAGATAACTCTTGGTCGATGACTTTTGGTAAAGCTGGCCTTTTGCTTTGCCAGCCGTTACACTCCTCTCCTTATAAAAAAAAACTTTTCGTAAAGTTTTTTATAGAATGCTTTTTCTGATTTTTTTTTGACTACTCGCTAATTTAATCGTTTGACCTGTTATTATCTGATTGCTTACTTAACAATTTTTCTCTTGTTTAGAGAATGTTTTCATAATTTTAAAAATATTGACTCTATATAATATAACGTATACTGATTTATGACTCTATATAATGAACAAGTTTATTGATTCGATATAATAAAAATTATTTTAATCTCAATTTATGCTTCTATACAATATTAGTATTTTTGCAAATCGTAATTGTATTTAATTTAATAAAAAAAATGTTTTTTTGTTTTGAACCTTGAACGTTCTCGGATGAGATCTGAAAAAATTTATAAGTTAGTGAAGGAGGAGATGTAAAATTTGCAAAAAATTTTGATATTATTTTAGTAAAATATGTCTATTTTACATCCCCTTATCCCTTCTGCGGTACAGAAAAAAAATACTGTAGTATTTTTACATAAAAATTGACGAAGAATTTTTTTGTGTTAGTGATTTATAAAAAGTTACCATCACCGTAAAGAATTTTGAATATCATTAGAGATTTATTAATCCGGTTTTTTTTTGAATGATTGAGATGTTTCGACAGGTATTTGACAGTATCTTACTAATCCTTATTAATTGTACATCTCTATTAATCAAAAAAAATTTTTGTGATTTGCCGGTATTTTTATACTTAAAAGAGAAAAAAAAATGTGTACTGCAGTATGTATAATATTATTTAAAAATAAAAAAAAACTTATAATATAAATGTTAAGTCATTTAGTCATATTTATTTAATAATTAATTACTTATTAGTGAGAGTTATTGACTTATATCAATCATAAGCTTAAGTGTATAAAAAGAAGAAAGAAATAACCGTTATTCAGACGTTTTTGTAACTAATATATGAGCCGAGTATTCTCGGATGTTTTCGTGAGCGCTCGGAAGTGTCGAGTTCTTCCATAAAAATTTATATATGCATCGAAATGCTATGTATGTATAAACGTATATTGATGTCGTTTCTCTTCTTTTTGACACGATTAACATTATATATTTATTATTGTTAATATATTATTACTACTATTAATATTATTATTATTATTAGTAAAAAAAAATTTTATATTAATAATATTAATATATTATTTACCGAATTAGTTGCAAAGTTAATTATCCGTAAATTATTATTATTATTATATTTATTACTAATATTAGTTATTATTATTATTATTATTTTCATCTATGTATATTTTCCTTTTTTCGTGCGTATTTTTCTTACAAGAGAGGAAAAAAAAAATATTCAATAATAATAATAATTTTTATTAAGGTGGTTACTTATCTTAATTATCATGTTAAAGTTAATAACCCGTAATTTGTTATGACTGATATATGAAGTATACATGAAAGAAGAGAAAAAGAGATTTGTTACTTTTTGAATTCTCTTTCTCTGCTTTGCACTGTTTATAATATATGTGAGAAGATGTATATGTGTTAGTGTATACACTTTCTCTATGTATAAAAATATGCTTTAGTCTAGTGAGTTTTTTTGTTTCTCTCTCTTACTTTTTATATAGAAAAAATATATATGGAAGAGTATTTCATTTTACTCTTCCAAAACAAAAATAATATATTTTTGGAAGAGTATTTCGTTTCACTCTTCCAAAACAAAAAAAAATTCTTTTTGGAAGAGTATTTCGTTCCACTCTTCCAAAACAACAAGAATATATTTTTGGAAGAGTATTTCGTTTAGCTCTTCCAAAACAAAAATAATATATTTTTGGAAGAGTATTTCGTTTCGCTCTTCCAAAACAAAAATAATATATTTTTGGAAGAGTATTTCGTTTTACTCTTCCAAAACAAAAAAATTTTCTTTTTGGAAGAGTATTTCGTTTTACTCCTCCAAAACAACAAAAAATATATTTTTGGAAGAGTATTTCGTTTCACTCCTCCAAAAAAAGATTTTGGCTAAATTAAATTTCTGGTAAAAAATTTATTTTTATGGTAGTGTCTTATTTTCGATAATTTTTCAGGCTGGAAAACTTTTTGGATGTCCTTCCTTGACTATAGTTCCTGAGAAGGTGCCTTTGGGTGAATTTGGTGATTTTCTTGATCGAGAATCGTCTCTTCTACAGTGGGCTTCTTGTATGTTGGTAAGTGGGTTTAATGTCCTCTTGTTTTTGGATGTATCTATATGTTTAGTTTTTTTTTTGTTTTTATAGTTTCCAGATTTTGTGGCTGTTGATGAGTCTTTTGATGATGGACCGTATCTTGAAAAAATAACTGAGGATGATATTACTCGTGAGATGGTAATTACTGGTGTTCTTGGTCGATACGCGAAACTAGAGTCTCCTGCTATCTCTGCGGTTGATTTTAGGACTTCTATGATGTTGGGGGATACCTTTGTTCCAATACCTGAGTGTGAGAACCTCGAAGATTTGGCCAGGTTGGCTAAAACAGCTCTGGATAAACGGGCGAATAGTTGCGTTCCGTGGATGATTGCTCGGGATTTGGAGCTTTGTTATGGAAAAAGTTATTTGGATATCCGATCTGACCACTATGCTATTGATGTCTTGGTTGGAGGCTTATCCTGTACTCCTGGTGAGTTGTTCTCTTTTTTTTTTTTTTAAAAGAATTTTGTTGCTTATTGAATATTACTAAAAAAAAAATTTTGTTTCTAGGCATAAATACTTCAATGTGGTATGTTGGTGAAAAAGGGGCTGGTTCGGCCATGTGTCTAGAGCGAGGAGCCGTTGGTGCTGCTCATTTGCTCAGATCTGGTGGAGCCAACGCTTGGCGGATTATTCTTAGTTCAAGTGTGCCTGATTATTGCAAGGCGGTTGGTTCGTTGTCATTACAAGCCAACCAGTGCACAAATGAATTTTGTAGTGATGGATATCTATGCTTGAATTGTTCCTGTCCGCGTGCGGCATTACACAGTCCAGGCTTCTTTCCTTCATCTAAGTTCTTGGAAGATAACCACATACAATACTACGACTTTATCCAGCAGCCATCGGATTTGGTGTATGTAAGTCCACACACGCCTCATTTTACAGTTAGTATAGCAGCTAATATTAGTGAGTCTACTAATATTATGCCACGATTGCTGACTGCAGTGAGGCTTCCACCGACTTTGTGTTTTTGTGATACAGATATCGGTGGTATAGGAGAGTTGGAGACCGATCACCCATTAATAATTCTTGAGGAGAATCGTCGTTTAACTTGTCGTAGGCGTGGGTGTGGTAAGCAATTTTTGAATGAAGCTGAACTTGAAGCTCACGTGAAGAATAATCATGTTTTTCGTTGTGATCTTTGTGATTACGAAACTGATTTGAAGTTTAATGCTGAGCGACACCAGAATACTCATGGAGTTAGACCACTAGATCAACGCGTGTGTGAGTGTGGGGCACTCGTACGTGCTGGAAATTTACCTAAACATCGGTTAACTCAGAAACATAGAAAAAAGATGTGTTTAACTTAGTTATTTTGTTTTTTTTTTTTTGTGTAGATGTGTATATATTTGTATGAATAAAGTTTATTAAAAAAAAAAAAAATTTGTTTTACTATGATTATTCCTCTTCTGTTGAAACTTCACTATCACTAGAAAATCCTTCTGAGTCTCCGCTTGAATATCCGTCGTCTGGTATATGTAGGTCATATACATTAGTTGTTTCCCAAGTCCATCTTCTGAGGAGTTCATTGATATCGTCAATTACTTGTGAGTTAAACCTTTTTAATAAGATTAATTCAATTTTGATACTAGATCTTCTTAAATCATATGATGATAGGTTTAAATTGTGAATTTTCCTGATAGTTATTTTTAGTCTGTAAGTATCATCTATGTTTTCTCTTAGTACCCTTTGATATTTATATAGTTTTTTTAATGCGCTCATTGTCGTAGTTTATTGGCCACTGTCTTTACTTATACTAAAAAAAAAATTTTGAAGGCGTATATATATAAAATTTTGCCAGGTTTTGTTGACCTGATTTTTTTTTTTGAATTTAGTTAAATATTTCTTTATTGATTGGCTTCGTCTTCTGTAGAGACTTCGCTGTCACTGTCGCCCCCAAGTGAGTCTCCTGATGAATATCCATCGTCAGGTATGTGAACCCCATATACGTGGATGGCTTCCCAGGCCCATTTCCTAAGGAGTCTGGATATTCCTTCGCTTACTTGCCTGTTTAGTGTCCTTGTTATTTTGAGTTCATCTCTTATATCAGTTTTTCTTAGGTCATGAGTTGATAATTTTAATTTCTCAATTTTTTTTAAAGTTAAGAGAATTCTGAAATTGTTGTATATATTTTTTCGTAATGTAACTTGGTAAATTCTTAATTGTCTTAACACATTCATGATTAAAAAAAAAAATTTTATATTATAAGTGGCTTCCCTTCTCCTTCTTACTTTTTGGAAGAGTATTTCGTTTTACTCTTCCGAAAAAAAAATGTATTATTATTATTTTTTTTTTGATTTGAAAGTTTTTTATGTTTTTATAGATATATTTTATCTAAACTTGATTGATTTTACTTATTTATTACCCTTATACCGAGATTAACTTGTCTTAATTTCCTTAAATTTTACTTATTGTAAGTTTATGTATCCTCTCCTGAAAACTTCCTTTTTGTTTCTTTTAAATGATTCGACACACTTAATACAATTGTTTATTTCACAAAATTTAACTATTGTTTTTTTACAATTTAGGCACTTGTTGTACCTTTTCCTGAATACTAATGCATGAGAACTTTCCACTAATTTCCAATCGATGATCTTCCAGTTTAATAGTAGGCAGCAGGTATTACATAGAAGTTTTAGTCTTTCTAATTTTGGATTTTGTGAAATTTTTACTTTTCCTATGTATATTGGATCTAGAGTTGCCTTCATACAGTAGTAGTGAGTGTTTATTTTGACCATAGACTTGGTTATATTTTCCGCGTATCGGTCTAGAAGTTCCAAAGCGTCAAAATTGATGTTATATACCCATCTGGGTGGCCTGTTTTTGGTTAATCGATCGTCGATTTCTTCTATGGCTTCCGTAATAGCCTTGATAATTTCGTGCATTTAGTGCCCTTTTCGCCTTTGTGTCCTGCTAGTTGTACTGGTGTAGTAATAGATCCATTAGCTCTTAGCCCAGGGATAGTTATTGAATTCCTAAATGCTAAGGTCCTAGTGCGATGCATTTGGTCACATAGCATTCTTGTGGTGGGTTCAATATACGATACTTTCCCCATTTCGATATCTTTAGGAATACTTGATCGATACCATGACTCGTCACAATAGGATATTTGTCTGGTAACTTCTATTTTACATAAATATGTTTTTACTTTTGAATAATCATTTAATTGCACAAGTGCTATCTTTGCTTTTTCTATTATTACGTTTGGTTTATCTGGGATTTGACATTCTCCCACATCTATAAGTGAAAAGGTAGTTATATTGGTATATTGTTGACCGCAGTCGTATGCTATAATAGATTGTGCAGTTATTATTTTTAAACACGACACCAGGCATAGAATTGCGATATATTTTGTCTGCATTATTATAGGCTAAAAAAAAGAAAATTGAATTTTATTAGGAATTTGTATAAATGTATAAAAAGAGCATAGTTTTGTAAAGGAATGTTTTAACTAAATTTTGGCTACTTCCCCTTCCTCAAAAAATTTTGCGGTGAAAGTAACCAAAAAGAAGTCTGTCCCAAAAAAAAAATTTGTCGTTTGTTTTCATTTGTCTTATCAAGCTTATTGAAAAAAAAAAAATTTTTATAATGAACCGAGAGTTTCCTCTTAATAATCATAATCGTAAAAATGTATCTGTTATTAAAATTATTGATTTGTTATGGTAAAAATGATGTGTTTTATTTGATTATTTAAGCATCTATGGGAAATTTGGCTAATATGTTTGACTTTCGAGCTCTATTGGAATGGATTATATCGTAATGATCTGGCTCTGTCTTGATTTTTAGATTCCCATCTGGGTAAGTTTCTGCTACGGCGAAAGGTCCTCTGCTTTGGTCGCTGAACTTATGTATTTTACCTCCCTCCGTCAAATAAATATTGTCTCCTACTTTAAAATCAACGCAAACCAGTCTTTGGTCGTAATATTGTTTGTTTCTTTCCTTTGCTTTTATGATGTTTTCTCTTGAATTCTTTGAATTTCATGTAGTTTAAAAAGGAGATCTTTCAAGTAATCATCGATGGTTGATTCTGGCTCAGGGTCATCGACATTTGATGGAATTCTGGCAATCCTAGCGAAAGTCAGTTCGAACGGAGTTGCTTTAGTTGCCTCTTGATATTGGGTGTTGTAAGAGAATGTTGCGAGATCAATGAACTCGTCCCAATTATCTCTCTGTTTATTGATGAACAATTTAAGGTGTTCAGTCAAGGTATGATGAAATCGTTCCACCGTGCAGCTCTGGTGGTGGTAGCTACACGTTTTTACTTGCTTTATTTTAAACACTTTTGCTACCTGTGCAAACAATTTAGACATAAAGTTGCTCCCCTTGTCACTCAAAACCACGGCTGGTGATCCAAAATAACAGATGTATCTCTTAATTAGAGCGTCAGCGACGGTGCTAGCCGTTGAATTTGGTAAGGGTACGGCGACGCTAAACTTGGTCAAGTTGTCCATTATTGTTAGGATGCAGGTGTTGCCGTTTTTAGTCTCTTTTAATGGACCTACAATGTCCAGGCAAATTTTGTAACCTGCCTGCTTAGGAGTATCCGTTAAAATCATTGGCTGTTTTGTTTTTATTCTGACCAACTTTTTTAGTTGACAATCCAAACATTGGTTTATGAAATCTTGGATTTGCTCCTGCATTCCTTCCCAAAAATATTTCGTTTTGATTCTACGTAATACTTTGGTGCGTCCCTTGTGACCTCCTATAAGTGACTCGTGGTAGTATCTTATTATACTTTCCCTTTCACTTTCTTTGGGTATCGTGATTTCACCTAAGCATATTATTATCTTTGATTCATTATTGTCTTTAAAACTATTTTTCAATAGCCTTAAGACATCTATCCAATCTATATTACATATGACCTTTGATTTGGCCATGCTAAACGATTTTATGTTTTTATCTATTGTAAGTTTACATAATTTTTCGAATAATGTTTTTAAATTTTCAGTTGCTTGGGATATGCTTATGGTCGTATCACCCCGTATGGGAAGTATAATGTGTGATTTCGACCCAATTTTCATGAATTTTGGTATGCAGAGTTCTAATTTTATGTTTTTAGGGAGATAACCAGTGACTTGTAATTCTGTTGAGCCGATATCACATGGTTCTCCTTTTGTTGACGTAAAATATACCCAGTAGTCTTTTCTCATGTACATCTTTTCTCTTGACGACACAAGGTTGTCGGATTTCAACATATTTCTGTAAGCATTTATCTCTGACGTATTTAATTCTGCGTTGGCGAAAGGCAAGTTTTTGAAATATACAAGCTCTTCTTCCCCTTCTACCTCTCTGGACGGACCCTGCTCTTCTTGGTAATCAGCGGTTGATGTGTTTGGGACGTCATGAATGTTTGAGGTCGATGTGCTGGGAACGTCATGAAGAGTAACGGGACTTTCGCTTTCAGGAGTTACGTCTTGTGTATTTACTTTTACTTTTTGCTTTTTTCTCGGTTTTAAGGCGTCAATGGCCTCTTGGTATTTTTGCTTTTGCCTCTGTTTCTTGTTTGCATTCTCGTCGGTACTTGGGATTCTGCGACGATTTCTTCTGAATTTTCTTCTATTATTTGTGTTTCTGGGATGCTTTCTAAGATTCTTATTGGACAAATTGGTATCATATCAAAGTGCAAAACGTTTCTTGATAAAGCGTCTGCATTAACGTTACTCGCTCCTGGTTTGTAAATTACCTCATAGTCGTAGTCGGCAATTTTCAACCTCCAGCGAGCTACCCTAGAATTAGGATCTTTTTTTGATTGCATGAATATTAGCGCTTTATGGTCAGTCACTAAAAGAAATTTTCTGCCGTATAAGTAAGGGCGAAAATACTCTACTGCACAAACAACCGCAAGTGCTTCCTGATCAGTGACTGAATACCTTTGTTCTGCATCGTTTAGTACACGACTTGCATATGCAATAGGTAGATCTTTACCAATTTCACCTTGTGAAAGTACTGCTCCGATACTTTTTGTACTAGCGTCTGTTGTTAAGATAAAATCTCTGGAGAAATCGGGGTATTGAAGAATTGGAGCTTCACATAATTTATCTTTTAAGACCTTAAAAGATTCTTGTGCCTTTTCATCCCACACAAATTCTTTATCCTTTTTTAACAAGGCCGTGAGGGGTTTTGCCATTTTTGCGTACTGCGGAATATGTCTACGATAATACCCTGTTAGACCTAGCCATTGCTTGATGTTTTTCTCGTTTTTCGGAGTAGGGAAATTTCTCACTGCTTCTAATTTTCTGGGATTTGGCCTTACTCCGTCTTTAGTTATGATATGCCCTAAATATTCGACTTCTGATTTCAAAAATACACATTTTTCTGGTTGAAGTTTCAGGTTTGCTTCTTTTAGTCTTCTCATAACTTCTTTAATTAATTCCAGTAGATGTTCTAGGGTCTTGGCGTGTATTAGGAAATCGTCTATGTAAGCTATAACGTTGGCCATGTCTCCGAAAAGACGTTGAATGAGACGCATGAAACTGGCTGGAGCGTTTCTAGACCCAAAAACTAGGCGAGTATATTCAAATAAACCATACATAGTTGCAAATGCGGTTTTGTGCCTATCCCTAGGGTCCAATTCGATTTGTAAGAAACCTTGGGCCATGTCCAAAGTACAGAAGTACTTAGATCCGTTGATGGAGTCCAGTAAATCCAAAATATTTGGGAGGGGATAAGCGTCAGGAATTATATGTTTGTTTAAATTCCTCAAATCCAAAACTAATCTATGTTTTATTTCGCCTTTAGCGTTGGGTTTTTTGGGTACAAGGATCACTGGTGAACTGTAAGATGAATGTGATGGTGTTATGATCCCTTGGGCCAATAGCTTATCAAGTTGTTCCTTAAGTTCTTCGGCAAGCAGTGGCGATATTCTATACATACGTGAGGTGAGCGGCACTGTGTTCGTCGTTATTATTCTATGTTGGAAGACGTTAGTGCTTGGCAATGGCTCATCTGGTAACTGAAATCTTTCGTGATTTTCTTCGAGAATCTTTTCCACTATTTTTCTTTCTTCGGCTTTTAAGTGGTCCAGATTTGAAAGGTCTTTTATTTTTTTAATCCTTTCACTCTCGGATATCTCCATGGCAAGAATATTGATCGGCTTTTTGTTTATAATATCTGATAGAGTCGTTACGGCATTAGTAAATATCTCTGTCGTATTTACCTTTTCTCGGAACGGTAGTACCGCTAATAATCTGTCCAAGGGTTCGATTAATTCCTTAAGCCCTTGACAGCTGACGAATTTTATTATCTCTGAAGTTAAAATTCGTATGTCTTCTAAATTTTCGAATTTTTCGGAATTTAGGTTTTCTATTAATATATTTTTCAATGTTTCACAATCTTCTAGTTGCTTTTTTTGATCTGGCAACGTTTGTCCTGATTTATGTTTTTTGCGAAGTTCATCTATTAGCTTGACCTCGTCTTCGGGAGCGCTTGGCTCATTTTGCGACTTTCTTGCCCTGAGGAAATAATTTTTATTATTTCTGCGAATTCTATTTATTTTTTTATTTTTATAATATTTTACGACTCTATATCGGATTCCCATGGAATATTTAATTTTTGTTTTGACGGATTTTTTATTTTTAGCTTTCACGGATTTATGAATTTTTAATTTTACGACTTTATTTTTTTTGATTTTTAATTTAACGGATTTATGTATTTTCTTCGGATTTATGTTTTTTATATTGGTAGCTGGTTGTTCTCCTTGATGGTTGTTGACCTCGGTTTTTATAGGAGAATTGTGCGTATCCAGATTTTCGTCATCCTGTGCTGATATAGAGTAAACTTTCGTGTATCTATGAAACGGTATTTTGTGTCCTGAAACCTCGAATACATTTTTTTCGAAGCATAGTTTTGCTTTATTCTCCTTGAAAAACCCGTTCCCTAGAATGCCATCTTCTGTTATTGGAAAGTTGTCCTCGACAAGATGGATTTTCGTTTCGTGGCCATAAATTTTGGTTGATATGCTACCTAAAGAATATACCGGTTGGTTGGTAATGCCACGTAATCTTACTATTTCATTTTTATTGATTGTCTCATTCTCAGGGACGGCACTTTTTACTAGTAGATTTGTGTTAGCACCGGTGTCCAAGAGAAATTTGCAATCCTTAATTAATGTATTGGAGGTCAACATAATGGTTGGCGCGTGGCTGTCTTGATTTAAATTGACTTGAATTAATTCTGCTGAGCAGTTGCTGCCTCCCGACTCGCGCCAGCTGTCGGTTGGCTGTTGGAGTTTCCCTGGTTCTCTTGAGACATTTTCTCAAACCTTATTCTTTTCCTGCAGACCGCAATCCTATGCCCTTTTGCATGGCAATAATAACACTCGACACCAACTTCTGTGTTCGTTCTGGCAGGTTTCGGATTGGTATTAATATTTGATTGAACGGTCGGTTTTTTATTTGCCGGGTTGGAAAAGCATTTGTCGATTTCATGACCTGTTTTCCCGCAATGATTGCACTTTAATCGTGATCTACAGTCTGCGGCTGAATGATAAAGTTTATTGCATATTTGACACTGTATAGGTTTATTCTTGTCACTGCTTTGTTTTACTGTTATGTTTTCACACTCGGATGCAAGATGTTGACTGGAGTTGCATATTTGACATTTTTCTTTGTTTCCTGCGTTAACGATTTTTATTTCTTTGTCAGCTACTTTCACTTCGTCGTGTATACAGGTATCTCTTTCTACTCTTATAGCTTCCTTAATATTATCTTCGAGCGAAGCATAAGGTATTATTCTATTACGTATCTCGAATCTCATGCCTTTAAGAAAGAATTTAGTTAGGTCTCTTTCTATTTCGTCGTCGTCAGTATGTCTGCCTTCTATTAACCTTGCTTTTTTGATCTTGCGGCCTACTTCTTTGATTTTATTAGCAAAAATTATGATTGTTTCCTTTTCCTTTTGCCTGAGCTGTGATAACTCGCCATTTAGCTCGTTTGACGTTTTTGGATGTCCAAAAGCAAATTCCATAAATTCCGTTAGTTTATTTACATTACTGAAAGTTTGGTCTAGTGTGGCCCTACTTGCTTCGCCTAACAGTCTAGTTTGTACTAGCTGGGTAAGTTCGTATTCATTTTCTGGTGGAATCATATTCCGGGCTCGGCCACATCCTATGACAAAAGCTTCTAGTTCTTCCGCTTTTCCACTGAATTTTGGTATCATTTCTAATGTGTCTTTTATTGAAAATGGCCTAATTTTTGCTAAACTTGAGTTTTGGCCGTAGATTGATCTTGTGTTATTAGTACGGTTTTCCATGGTTGGTTTTGAGTATCGGCAATTATTTTGCCCAAGAGTAAGGTTACAAAACCTGCATGATTCTTCTATATTTTCTGATGTATAATACATTGTAGAGCACGGTGTTCTTACTGGCATGGTGCTTCTATTTGGCCTGTAATTAGTACTGTGAGCGAAGTTTGTACTTTGCTGATGTGTCAAATTTTCTCTATGAGTAGTAGTGTCCTGAAAAGTTTGATATTGACTTTCGTTTGTTTGACTTACCCCAAATTTTTCATTATAGAATTCGGTTGCATCTAAATTGAAGGCTATTTTCTTTGGTTTTCGGGGTAAAACTGGAGTGTTGGTATAATGAGAATTTTCTATTTCTATCATTTCAATTTCTACTGATAGCTCCGAGATTAGTAGTTCTGGTTTTAGGTCGTTATTGTATAACTCTATTAATATTGCACATGTTTCATAGTTTTTTAGTGCTTTTTCTAATAACTCTTGTTCTTCGTCCCCTACTTCTAATGCATTGAAAAGTTCTTCTGCTGGTACAGTTAATTTCCCGTCAGTTGACTCGTTTATTACTTTATTTGTTACGATATTTGATATAATCGGAAGTGGATGGGTCTATGTGGTCTTTAGATAATTTGCAATGTTTTTTAAATATTTTTTTGAAACGCGAATCTAAGTAAATGTTTAAAGGATTTTCTCCTTTTTCTACATCTAATAATATGTTAATAATATCTGAAGGGTCAATATTGTTAGAAATTAACTCTTTTAAGATATTGACGAAAGTTGTGTCTTAAACTAATTTTTTCACTTTTTCTTCTGAGGAAGAACCTTTTAATGTTTCGATAAGAGATTGGTGCGGTACGTTAGCTAGTTTGCTTGTGTGTTCTTTATAGTATTTTTGGTATTTTTTTATTAATTCTGTAAACCCTATTTCGCTTATTTCGCCCAAGTCTGCCGGTGCGTTACCGGTTAATATGTCGTAAGCTTTTTCTGTCATAGCGTCTTTACTTTCGTAAAGATTGGCTAGTCTGTTAAGTGCGCTCATTTTGAAAGTAAGAGTTTTTAGTTTAAGAGTGAAAGTATGATGTATATTTTGATTCTACAAAAGAATTACTTGCCAATACCGTTGTATTGACCTGATTTAATGAAGGCTTGATACCTCCTCGTCAGTAAAACTTTTACAAAAATAGAAAAATAGAAAGTGTTTTTTTGAAAAGAAAGGTCTTTAGTTTGCAAATACCTTTGTATTTGCCCGGTTGCCAGAAACTTGACGTTTCCCCGTCAACTAAAGAACAAAATTGTATATTTCTTAGTCTGCAAATACCTGTGTATTTGCCCGGTTTGTGAAAACTTGATGTTTCCCCGTCGACTTTGAAATATGATTAAAGTTATTTTGTAAAAACTTGCGTTTTTTATAACTTTAGTATAAATAAAGTGAAAATAGCAGAGTAATAAAGTAGTAAAAAGAAAATTCTAAACCTTGTCTCCTTAATACAGTTCGTCCGGATGATGGGCCCCCATGTAACGGTTAAGTATTTTGGTACCGATTACAAACTGATTTTACTATGTTATATACTGGATTTTATTACTTTAATATATTTTATGTTGGATTCAACTACTAGCGACAAATTCCCGTAAGGAATAAGGCAAAACTGCATTAAAAGGACAAATGTTTAGGACTATGTTAACTGAATAAATCTTAATACCTTTGATTAAAACTTATAGTTTATTATAAAATAAATGTTTAAATGGTTTACAAGTTAAAGTACAATAAATAATTATAAGTCAAACAGATTATTAGAGTAGTAGCGAAAATAAAGATTTAAGATAGATGATTTGCGACTGTTCGGAAGCTCGACCGGAGATCGAATGCTGTTTTGACAAATTCGGCAGTATTTATATGATTTGTTGTTGAGCTGGTTTAGTGGGGCATCATGGATCTCCAAACAGGACCCAGTTTCTCTTTTTTGTGGTTGACCTCGTTATTACATAGTCCGATGCCTTACATAAGTCCCAGCTTACTTTCGTTTTTACATATTGTATTTGTGAATTAATATCTGTGAATTTCTGTTTAATCGACGCAAGATAACTCTTGGTCGATGACTTTTGGTAAAGCTGGCCTTTTGCTTTGCCAGCCGTTACAAATTTTTACTATTTTCGGAAAAAATAAAATTTTTTGAAAATTTGATTAAAAAGTGAAATAATTTCTAAATATGATAAAATTTTACTGTCTAAATTGGTATTACTCGATTCGGCACTATTCTATACGTATTCAGATAAATTTACATAAAAAACGGACGCTTCTTTAAAAATGTGTAAAATTTTTTTGGAGTCTGAACATTTTTTTGATTTTTCAAAAAAAAATTTCGATAATTTGCAGTAAAATAAAAAAAATAGAGAAAAATTCAAGAAATTTTATAGATTCTTTACTATTCAGAAAACAAAAACATGATTGTTGTATCATAAATTAATTTTTTTACATTTAGTTTATCGAGATTATCATTAACGAATAATTGGGCCATCTGAAAAACTAGATTTTGCATATCCAGGAGTCAAATGTACGATTATTTATTTAAAAATGACTGTATTATTTGCAATTTATATTGTTTACGCTACATATTAGGACTATAAAAAGGCCCCTCTGAAAATTATTTGATAAATTTTTATTATGAGGCCTTAAATTCTCTAGATCAAAAAATACCGAAAAAATTGCATATCCAGTTAATAACACGAAGTTTAAATTATGAAATCACTAGCCGGCTAACATGATTCATAATAGTTCTTGAAGTATCTAAGTCTATAGAATACCAAAATAGTACACGAGATATTAATACTAAAATGCTAGATTCTGTTCGATTCCATAAGAAATAAATTATCTTCGGGATTAGAAATAGTCTCTCCAATACCTTTTCAAATATTTTTCCTTAATTAATAATTTTAACTTTACTGGGGACAGAACTAGGCTTTTCTGAAAACTCTTAATGTATATATATATATACTAGTAAAAGTTGGAGGGGGGGCTCCGCCCCCCCTGTATTGCATTTACTTTTGTTTCTGTTGTTTAAGAAAATCATGATTCACTGCACATTTATAATTATGCAAACACATTAAGAGTTTTCAGAAAAGCCTAGTTCTGTCCCCAGTAAAGTTAAAATTATTAATTAAGGAAAAATATTTGAAAAGGTATTGGAGAGACTATTTCTAATCCCGAATATAATTTATTTCTTATGGAATCGAACAGAATCTAGCATTTTAGTATTAATATCTCGTGTACTATTTTGGTATTCTATAGACTTAGATACTTCAAGACCTATTATGAATCATGTTAGCCGGCTAGTGATTTCATAATTTAAACTTCGTGTTATTAACTGGATATGCAATTTTTTCGGTATTTTTTGATCTAGAGAATTTAAGGCCTCATAATAAAAATTTATCAAATAATTTTCAGAGGGGCCTTTTTATAGTCCTAATATGTAGCGTAAACAATATAAATTGCAAATAATACAGTCATTTTTAAATAAATAATCGTACATTTGACTCCTGGATATGCAAAATCTAGTTTTTCAGATGGCCCAATTATTCGTTAATGATAATCTCGATAAACTAAATGTAAAAAAATTAATTTATGATACAACAATCATGTTTTTGTTTTCTGAATAGTAAAGAATCTATAAAATTTCTTGAATTTTTCTCTATTTTTTTTATTTTACTGCAAATTATCGAAATTTTTTTTTGAAAAATCAAAAAAATGTTCAGACTCCAAAAAAATTTTACACATTTTTAAAGAAGCGTCCGTTTTTTATGTAAATTTATCTGAATACGTATAGAATAGTGCCGAATCGAGTAATACCAATTTAGACAGTAAAATTTTATCATATTTAGAAGTTATTTCACTTTTTAATCAAATTTTCAAAAAATTTTATTTTTTCCAAAAATAGTAAAAATTGATTATCTCCAAAAGTACGGTAACTGAGTTTCAAAACTATGGCCTATGTCACCCACTGACTTTTTTTCTATATTTTGTTACTTCATTTTGACATTGATTCGACCCTGATGATGAAACACATACACATACAGACCCACAAATAGATGATTATAAATACCACAAAAAGTAAAAAAATTTTCCGACCAGCTTCAAAAATATTTTATTAAATTTTAAAGATACCTCCGTTTTGAATAAAAATTTAGGAGTAAACGCAAAAATTGGTGCCAAATCGAATACTACAAAGTGTGACAGTAAATTTTTTCGATTATCTCAAGATATTTTATTTTTTGTTAAAAATTTTTTAAAATTTTATCAAGTTCAAAAACACTAAAAATTGAATATCTCCAAAAGTACGATAGCTGAATCGCAAAACTATGGCCTATGTCACTCGCGGACATTTTTTCTTTAATTTGACACTGGTTTTATACAATTTCGTTCACTGGTTTGGCCCTGATGATAATACACACACACACAGACACACAAATAAATTTTCAAATATATATAGTAGTAAGATATATATATATATAGTATAAATACTAGAGTAAAAGATCTTTTATTTTAAAAGTAAACTAGCGCTTGGCTTAAAGTAAAAGTCGGTGTTCGCGCGACCATACTACCAAAAGTCGCGTCAACTCCGGCAGAAATATAACAAAAGAAATAGACTTCTATACTACGTATATATATTCTTTTGGCGTAGCCCCCCTATCACCTATATGCTAGTTAGACTGTGCGAAGCACAGTCTATACCCGCGACAAAATGTTGCTCTTGTGCGCACTCGTTAAGGTCACAGTGATCTCCGATTAGGTTCAAAATTTATATATAAGTTAGATATAAGACCAACATGAACTGTATTGATTTGGAGCCAAATCGAAAATATAGTACCGAAATTATCAATTTACGGGAATAACAGCGTTGAAAACACAAAATGTCGATTATAAGACATAAAACATGATAAAATAAGCACTTTCAGGATGAAAATAATCATTCCAGGTTGTAGCGGATACCCTGGAGGTATAATTTTTCATTTTCCGCACAAATATATTTTCCGATTTTCCAAGATGGCGGCCCGATAAATTTAAAAAAATGAACTTTTAATTTTACAAGGGGGTTTTTAGGGCAAGAAAAACAAATATTCGCTGGAAAATATCCAATTTTTCAACCCTAAATATTTCCCGATTTTACAAGTTGGCGGACCAAGAAACTTAAAAAAATGATTTTTTAACTTTACAAGGAGGTTTTTAGGGCAAAAAAACGAATATTCGGTGGAAAATATTCAGTTTTTTAACCTAAAAAATTTTCCGATTTTCCAAGATGGCGGACCAAAAAACTTGAAAAAATGAATTTTTGACATAAAACATGATAAAATAAGGACTTTTAAGATGAAAATAATCATTCTAGGTAGAAGAGGATAATCTGGAGGTATAATTTTTCATTTCCCACACAAATATATTTTCCGATTTTCGAAGATGACGACTCGATAAATTTGAAAAAATGAACTTTTAACTTTACAAGAGGGTTTTTTAGGGCAAAAAAACAAATATGCGGTGGAAAATATTCAGTTTTTTAACCTAAAAATTTTCCGATTTCCCAAGATGGCGAACCAAAATACTTAAAAATATGAACTTTTAACTTTACAAGGGAAATACCCTGCCAACTAGCTGGCACTGAGGTTCCTCAAACAATGGGCTGTAATCTTAATTTACAACAAATATTATTGATTACAACCATGCAATTATACATACATTTTTCGTTTTTAGTTGCTGGTAAAGTAGATTATTAAGATCATTTTGTTATTAAAGTGAAAATTCTAGCGTCCATGGATTGGTCGCGCCGGCGTTAATGGATTTTAAATCATTTTTGCATAATTAAAAAGAGACAAATATAAAAAAAGCTAATTTTATTTTTTTTTATAAAATTTTATTTTATTAGAATATATATGTAATTATCCCTTAATAATTAAAATATTGGGTAACATGATTTTTGGTTCCTCAAAGAGGAACCATTGTGTTAGGTCAAAATTTGATTTTCTATTTTTTGGCATATAAGCACGTTTTGGGATCCCAGGAAGCTAAAAAACCGGTTTTTAAAAAAAGTCTGTATGTGTGTGTGTGTGTGTGTGTGTGTGTGTGTGTGTGTGTGTATGTGTGTGTGTACGTATGTAATCGCTGATATTTCACAAACATTATGGAATTAAGACCTAATTTTTTTTTCAAAAATTTTTTCACCAAAAAAGCTCGAGGTACTTTTTTTTTTTTTGATTTGGATGTAACACCTCATTTATTTCCACGAAAGTACTTATATTTGAAATTATGGTTTTTACATGATATCTCGAATCGGATACTTAATTTTTTGAAAATTTTTTTTCTAAAATTTTTTTCACATAAAAATACAAAAAATACAAATTTTTTTTTTCTTTTTAAACGTAGTACCTAATTTATTTCCATGGAAGTACTAGTTTTAAGAACCTCGTTTATAGTAATTTTTTGGATCTGATACTTAGTTTTTTCAAAATTTTTTTCTCAAGAAAAAAAAAAAAAAAAAAATAAAAAAAACTGCAATATTTTTTTTTTTTTTTGGTGTAATACTTTATTTAATTCTATGAAAGTACTAGTATCTGAAAATATTGTAACTAGTGATATTTCAAAACCATTATCGAATTAAGACCTAATTTTTTTTCAAAAAATTTTTTTATTAAAAAAATCTCAAACCCCCTTTTTTTTTTTTTAATTTGGATGTAATACCTCATTCATTTCCATGAAAGTACTTAAACTTGAAAGTATGGTTTTTACTTGATATCTCAAATCTGATACTTAATTTTTTGAAAATTTTTTTCCTAAAATTTTTTTCACAAAAAAATACAAAAAATACGAAACTTTTTTTTCTTTTTTGACGTAGTACCTAATTTATTTCCATGGAAGTACTAGTTTTAAGAACCTCGTTTACAGTAATTTTTTGGAACTGATACTGAATTTTTTCAAAATTTTTTTCTCAAAATTAAAAAAAAAGTAAAATAAAAAAAATTGCAATATTTATTTTTTTTTTTGTGTAATACCTCATTTAATTCTATGAAAGTACTAATATTTTAAAATATTGTAACCAGTGATATTTCAAAACTATTATCGACTTAAGACCTAATTTTTTTTCCAAAAATTTGTTTATTAAAAAAATCTCAAAATACTTTTTTTTTTTTAATTTGGATGTAATACCTCATTCATTTCCATGAAATTACTTATATTTGAAATTATGATTTTTACTCGATATCTTGAATCTGATAATTAATTTTTTGAAAATTTTTTTCTCCAAAATCTTCGTCACAAAAAAATACATAAAACACCAAATTTATTTTTCGTTTTGGACATATCTAATTTATTTTAATGAGAGTACAAGTTTTAGAAATTTAGTTTATAGTAATTTTTTGTATCCGATCACAATTTTTTTTTTTTATTTTGATATAAATTATAACACACAAGAAAGAGTGATGGAAATCTTGCCTCTTTTTGACTTCTTTGGATTATTTTGCTCGTTGCTATGTTTATTTATGTATGACGCTTAATGAAATTATAAACAATAATAAACAGCCTAAAAATATTAAATGGTTATGTTTGCATTTTAAAATTAAGATTTAAAAGTTATATTGGCATTTTTTAAAGAATCAAACAATTTATAGAATTAAATAATTTATTATTTTGTGATTAATAGAAATAATATAAATAATGTTAAAATCTTGAAGCAATTAATGTGGTTATTTTTTTTATTACAAAATATTGTTATTATTATTATTATTATCATTGTTGCGGAAGATTGGTCAAATGCAAGAAGTACACTGAGAAAATAAATTATAAGAAATTTTTATAAATTCTGGTAAAAACTCCTATCTTTTTATAATAATTGAGCGAATATTTGTAATTTTCGCATCGTTACCAACCATTTCTTTGACAAAACAAAAAAATCATGTTACCCAATATTTTAATTATTAAGGGATAATTATATATTCTAATAAAATAAAATTTTACAAAAAAAAAAAAAATTAGCTTTTTTTATATTTGTCTCTTTTTAATTATGCAAAAATGATTTAAAATCCATTAACGCCGGCGCGACCAATCCATGGACGCTAGAATTTTCACTTTAATAACAAAATGATCTTAATAATCTACTTTACCAGCTACTAAAAACGAAAAATGTATGTATAATTGCATGGTTGTAATCAATAATATTTGTTGTAAATTAAGATTACAGCCCATTGTTTGAGGAACCTCAGTGCCAGCTAGTTGGCAGGGTATTTTGTTTTGTCAAAGAAATGGTTGGTAACGATGCGAAAATTACAAATATTCGCTCAATTATTATAAAAAGATAGGAGTTTTTACCAGAATTTATAATAATTTCTTAAAATTAATTTTCTCAGTGTACTTCTTGCATTTCAAGATTTTAACATTATTTATATTATTTCTATTAATCACAAAATAATAAACTATTTAATTCTATAAATTGTTTGATTCTTTAAAAAATGCCAATATAACTTTTAAATCTTAATTTTAAAATGCAAACATAACCATTTAATATTTTTAGGCTGTTTATTATTGTTTATAATTTCATTAAGCTGCATACATAAATAAACATAGCAACGAGCAAAATAATCCAAGGAAGTCAAAAAGAGGCAAGATTTCCATCACTCTTTCTTGTGTGTTATAATTTATATCAAAATAAAAAAAATAAATTGTGATCGGTTACAAAAAATTAATATAAACTAAATTTCTATAACTTGTACACTCATTAAAATAAATTAGATATGCCCAAAACGAAAAATAAATTTGGTGTTTTATGTATTTTTTTGTGACGAAGATTTTGGAGAAAAAGATTTTCAAAAAATTAATTATCAGATTCAAGATATCGAGTAAAAATCATAATTTCAAATATAAGTAATTTCATGGAAATGAATGAGGTATTACATCGAAGTTAAAAAAAAAAAAGTATTTTGAGATTTTTTTCATAAACATATTTTTGGAAAAAAAATTAGGTCTTAATTCGATAATGGTTTTCGAAATATCACTAGTTACAATATTTTCAGATATTAGTACTTTCATAGAATTAAATGAGGTATTACACCAAAAAAAAAAAAAATATTGCAGTATTTTTTATTTTTCTTTTTTTTTAATTTTGACAAAAAAAATTTTGAAAAAATTAAGTATCAGATCCAAAAAATAACAATAAACAAGGTTCTTAAAACTAGTACTTCCATGCAAATTAATTAGGTCTTACGTCCAAAAAGAAAAAAAAAATTTGTATTTTTTGTATTTTTGTGAAAAAAATTTTAGAAAAAAAATTTTCAGAAAATTAAGTATCCGATTCAAGATATCATGTAAAAACCATACTTTCAAATATAAGTACTTTCATGGAAATAAATGAGGTATTACATCCAAATCAAAAAAAAAAAAAAGTACCTCGAGCTTTTTTGGTGAAAAAATTTTTGAAAAAAAAATTAGGTCTTAATTCCATAATATTTGTGAAATATCACCGATTACATACATACGTACACACACACACACACACACACACACACACACACACACACACACACACACACACATACAGACTTTTTTTAAAAACAGGTTTTTTAGCTTCCTGGGGTCCCAAAACGTGCTTATATGCCAAAAAATAGAAAATCAAATTTTGACCTAACACAATGGTTCCTCTTTGAGGAACCAAAAAAAACGAATATGCGGTGGAAAATATTCAGTTTTTTAACCTAAAAAATTTTCCGATTTTCCAAGATGGCGTACTAAAAAACTTGAAAAAATGAATTTTTGACATAAAACATGATAAAATAAGGACTTTTAAGATGAAAATAATCATTCCAGGTAGAAGAGGATACCCTGGAGATATAATTTTTCATTTTCCATACAAATATATTTTCCGATTTTCCAAGGTGGCGACCCGATAAATTTGAAAAAATGAACTTTTAACTTTACAAGGGGGTTTTTTAGGGCAAAAAAACGAATATGCGGTGGAAAATATTCAGTTTTTTAACCTAAAAAATTTTCCGATTTCCCAAGATGGCGGACCAAAAAACTTCAATAAATGAACTTTTAACTTTAGAAAGTTCTTTTTTAAAGCAAGAAAAACAAATATGCGGTGGAAAATATCCAGTGTTTTAGCCTAAAAAATTTTCCGATTTTTCAATATTACGAACCGAAAAACTCAAAAAAATCCTATATATATTAAAATGAAATAATTGAAAAATTTTATTATTTTCGATTTTACTCAATATCCATTTATGAAGAATTGTATGGACGAAAATACATGAAATTGGTTTTAAATTAATCCTTTAAGAAATACCCCCAACCGATTTTTTTATTTTTAAAAAATAATTAAATGATTTCGAGAAATCAATCTCAGAAGTTAGTGATCGAAAAGGTAAAAAATTATATATTTTTTTCACTAAAACTGTTTTTTCTCAGGATCTAAGAGATCTTTGAAGACAAACTCTAGTGCAAATTATTCCTTGGAAAAAATGCTATCGATTTGACGTTTTCATTTTTTTTAATTAGAGCTCACCGTTTCGAGTTACAACTGTTTAAAGCTAAGAAGTTGAAAATTTAGAAACGTAAAAAGTGGTAATTTTCATCACTTCATATTTTAAAATGGATTGTATCAAAATGTAAAAACCCATTTGCATTCTATTTAATAAACGATTTTCTAAAGGAAAATTTGGTTTTTTATTTAATGCATTCATTGAAGAGAAATAGCAAAAAAACTATTTATAACCAATTTTTTTTAAATTTTTTCATGCGTAGGACAGCCGACATCTAAAATATTTTTTTTTATTTTTTAATAACTAGGACAGCCGACATCTAAAATATTTTTTTTTTATTTTCTCATAACTAAGAATGCCGACGTCTAAATTATTATCTTTTTTCTCGATTTTTCATAACTAAGACTGCCGACATTCAAATTATTTTATCCAAATTATTTTTTTTGGTTCCTCAAAGAGGAACCATTGTGTTAGGTCAAAATTTGATTTTCTATTTTTTGGCATATAAGCACGTTTTGGGACCCCAGGAAGCTAAAAAACCTGTTTTTAAAAAAAGTCTGTATGTGTGTGTGTGTGTGTGTGTACGTATGTATGTAATCGGTGATATTTCACAAATATTATGGAATTAAGACCTAATTTTTTTTTCAAAAATTTTTTCACCAAAAAATCTCGAGGTACTTTTTTTTTTTTTTGATTTGGATGTAATACCTCACTTATTTCCATGAAAGAACTTATATTTGAAAGTATTGTTTTTACATGATATCTCGAATCGGATACTTAATTTTCTGAAAATTTTTTTTCTAAAATTTTTTTCACAAAAAAATACAAAAAATACAAATTTTTTTTTTCTTTTTGGACATAGTACCTAATTTATTTCCATGGAAGTACTAGTTTTAAGAACCTTGTTTATTGTTATTTTTTAGATCTGATACTTAATTTTTTCAAAATTTTTTTTGTCAAAATTAAAAAAATAGAAAAATTAAAAAAAATGCAATATTTTTTTTTTTTGGGTGTAATACCTCATTTAATTCTATGAAAGTACTAATATCTGAAAATATTATAACTAGTGATATTTCAAAACCATTATCGAATTAAGACCTAATTTTTTTTTCAAACATTTTTTTATCAAAAAATCTCAAACTCCCCCTTTTTTTTTTTTAATTTGGATGTAATACCTCATTTATTTCCATGAAAGTACTTATATTTGAAAGTATGGTTTTTACACTATATCTCGAATCTGATACTTAATTTTCTGACATTTTTTTTTCTAAAATTTTTTTCACAAAAAAATACAAAAAATACCAATTCTTTTTTTCTTTTTGGACTTAGTACCTAATTTATTTTCATGGAAGTACTACTTTTAAGAACCTTGTTTATTGTAATTTTTTGGATCTGATACTTAATTTTTTCAAAATTTTTATTATCTAAATTTAAAAAAATGAAAAATAAAAAAAATTGCAATATTTTTTTGGTGTAATACCTCTTTTAATTCTATGAAAGTACTAATATTTTAAAATATTGTAACCAGTGATATTCCAAAACAATTTATTATCGAACGAATACCTAACTTTTTTTTCCAAAAATTTTTTTATTAAAAAAATCTCAAAATACTTTTTTTTTTTTTAATTTGGATGCAATACCTCATTATTTTATTTCCATGAAAGTACTTATACTTGAAAGTATGGTTATTACTCGATATCTTGAATCTGATAATTAATTTTTTGAAAATTTTTTTCTCCAAAATCTTCGTTACAAATAAATACATAAAACATCAAATTTATTTTTCGTATTTGACATATCTAATTTATTTTAATGAGAGTACAAGTTTTAGAAATTTAGTTTATAGTAAATTTTTGTATCCAATCACAATTTTTTTTTTTTATTTTGATATAAATTATAACACACAAGAAAAAATGATGGAAATCTTGCCTCTTTTTGACTTCCTCGGATTACTATTTTGTTCGTTGCTATGTTTATTTACGTATGCAGCTTAATGAAATTATAAACAATAATAAACAGCCTAAAAATATTAAATGGTTATGTTTGCATTTTAAAATTAAGATTTAAAAGTTATATTGTCGGTTTTTAAAGAATCAAACAATTTATAGAATTAAATAATTTATTATTTTGTGATTAATAGAAATAATATAAATAATGTTAAAATCTTGAAGCAATTAATGTGGCTATTTTTTTTATTACAAAATATTATTATTATTATTATTATCATTGTTGCGGAAGATTGGTCAAATGCAAGGAGTACACTGAGAAAATAAATTATAAGAAATTATTATAAATTCTGGTAAAAACTCCTATCTTTTTATAATAATTGAGCGAATATTTGTAATTTTCGCATCGTTACCAACCATTTCTTTTATAAAAAAAAATAAAATTAGTTTTTTTTATATTTCTCTCTTTTTAATTATGCAAAAATGATTTAAAATCCATTAACGCCGGCGCGACCAATCCATGGACGCTAGAATTTTCACTTTAATAACAAAATGATTTTAGGCACATTCTACAATCATCCGGTAAACTCTTGCGGTCGTCCGCTAGTCAGTGGTGCCAACTTTACATAAAATAAATACACATAATTATTTTAAGTTATCATTTAGTTTAGGTTGGCGTCACTACCTTACGGACCTCTAGCGGACGACCGCAAGAGTTTACCGGATGATTGTAGAATGTGCCTTAATAATCTACTTTACCAGCTACTAAAAACGAAAAATGTATGTATAATTGCATGGTTGTAATCAATAATATTTTTTGTAAATTAAGATTACAGCCCATTGTTTGAGGAACCTCAGTGCCAGCTAGTTGGCAGGGTATTTTATTTTTTCATAATTAAAAATGCCGACATCTAAACTATTATTTTTTTTTTTATATTCTCATACATAGGACAGCCGACATCTAAATTATTATTTTTTTTTATTTTTTCATAACTAGGACAGCCGACATCTAAAATTTTTTTTTTTATTTTTTCATAACTAGGACAGCCGACATCTAAAATATTTTTTTTTTATTTTCTCATAACTAAAAATGCTGACATCTAAATTATTAATTTTTTTTCGAATTTTTAATAACTAAGACTGCCGACATCTAAATTATTAATTTTTTTTCGAATTTTCATAACTAAGACTGCCGACATCTAAATTATTATTTTTTTTTTCAATAGGAATCACCTAACAATATAGAAGCACCAAAATTATAAGTTAAATATTTCTGAATTTTTCATATAATAAACGACAAATACATATGTAACAACGGAATGAAATTTTTCTAATTTTTTCTTTATACTTGGAACAGCCGATATCTATATTTTATTATTTTCTTTCTTTGATACGTAAAACTGCTAAAAGCATAAATTGAAATTTTAATAATTTTATCAGATTCTAGACAACCAATATGAATTTCAGTATGTAAAAATAATTAATTATTTTTAAAAATATATCTAAAAACTTAATTTTTTTAATTTTTTAAATTTTTTTCATAAAACAAAAGAATTTTTAAAAAAATTTAGAATGGTGTATAATTTCTGCTAAAGTCAATAAAAAAATTTCAATGCTATCATTGCATAAAAATATTTGAAATTACAAAAAAATTTCAATGCAATCATTGCATAAAAATATTTGAAATTCCAACTTTTAAATAAAACAGGAGACAATTAGAAAAAAATTTATAATGGCGTATAGTTTCTGCTAAAATCAATAAAAAAATTTCCATGCTATCATTGCATAAAAATATTTATAATTACATATTTTGTATAAAACAGTAGACTATTAAAAAAAAATTTAGAATGGCGTATAATTTCTCCTAAAGTCCAAAAAAAAATTTAAATGCTATCATTGCATAAAAATATTTGCAATTAGAAATTTTATATAAAAGAGGAAACTAATCAAAAAAAATTTTAAATGGCGTATAGTTTTGGCTAAAGTCAATAAAAAAATTTCAATGCTCTCATTGCATAAAAATATTTGAAATTCCAACTTTTAAATAAAACAGGAGACGATTAGAAAAAAATTTATAATGGCGTATAGTTTCTGCTAAAATCAATAAAAAAATTTCCATGCTATCATTGCATAAAAATATTTATAATTACATATTTTGTATAAAATAGTAGACTATTGAAAAAAAATTTAGAATGGCGTATAATTTCTCCTAAAGTCCAAAAAAAAATTTAAATGCTATCATTGCATAAAAATATTTGCAATTACAAATTTTATATAAAAGAGGAAACTTATCAAAAAAAATTTTAAATGGCGTATAGTTTTAGCTAAAGTCAATAAAAAAATTTCAATTCTAACATTGTATAAAAATTGTTGAAACTACAAAAATATTTCAATGCAATCATTGCATAAAAAAATTTAAAATTCCAACTTTTAAATAAAACAGGATACTATTAGAAAAAAATTTTAAATGATGTACAGTTGCAGCTAAAATCAAAAATAAAATTTAAATGCTATCATTGCATAAACATATTTGAAATTCCAACTTTTATATAATACAGGAAACTAATCAAAAAAATTTTAAATGGCGTATAGTTACTGCTAAAGTCAATAAAAATATTTCAATGCAATCATTGCAAAAAAATATTTTAAGTTGCAACTTTTATATAAAACAGGAGACTATTAGAAAAAATTTATAATGGCTTATAGTTTCTGCTAAAGTCAATAAAAAAATTTTAATGCTATCATTGCAAAAAATATTTGAAATTACAAAAATATTTCAATTCAATCACTGCATAAAAATGTATGACTATAAAAAAAAATTTACAATGGCGTATAGTTTTTGCTAAAGTGAATAAAAAAATTTCAATGCTATCATTGCATGAAAAATATTTGGAATTATAAGTTTTCTATAAAACAGGAGACCAAATGAAAAAAAATTTATAATGGCGTATAGTTTCTGCTAAAGTCAATAAAATAATTTCAATGCTATCATTGCATAAACAGAATTGAAATTCCAACTTTTCTATAAAACAGGATACTATTAGAAAAAAATTTTAAATGATGTACAGTTTCAGCTAAAATCAAAAATAAAATTTAAATGCTATCATTGCATAAAAATATTTGAAATTCCAACTTTTATATAATACAGGAAACTAATCGAAAAAAATTTTAAATGGCGTATAGTTACTGCTAAAGTAAATAAAAATATTTCAATGCAATCATTGCACAAAAATATTTTAAGTTGCAACTTTTATATAAAACAGGAGACTATTAGAAAAAAATTTAAAATGATGTACAGTTTCATTAAAATCAAAAAAAAAATTTAAATGCTATCATTGCATAAAAATATTTGAAAGTCCAACTTTTATATAAAACAGGAAACTAATCGAAAAAATTTAAAATGGCGCATAGTTTCTGCTATAGTCAATAAAAATATTGCAATGCAATCAATGCATAAAAATATATGCAATTACAACTTTTATATAAAAGAGGAAACTAATAAAAAAAAATTTTAAATTGCGTATAGTTTGTGCTAAAGTAAATAAAAATATTTCAATGCTATCATTGCATAAAAATTTTTGAGATTACAAAAATATTTCTATACAATCATTGCATAAAAATGTAAAACTATTAAAAAAAATTTTAGAATAGCGTATAGTTTCTGCTTAAGTAAATAAAAAAATTTCAATGCTATCATTGCATAAAAATATTTAAAATTACAACTTTCATATAAAAGAGGACACTATTCGAAAAAAATATAGAATAGCGTAAAGTTTCTGCTATGATACCTCCGACAATATATATTATAATTTTAGAAGTTTTTTAAATTGTATACTACCAATTTAAATTTATCTATACGATATATGTCATCGAAATTTTTATTTTTTCATGTTTAATACAGGCGATATCCATTTCCTTATATAATGAAATTATTTAGCTCTTTCTTATATAAAACACCTGACAATATATATTAAATTTTTAGGTGTTTTTCAAATTGTGGACAATCAATATGAGTTTATCTATTTAATTTGTTAACGAAAAAAATATTAAAGATGGGTATAGTTTTTGTTAAATTCAATACTGATATTTCAATGCTATCATTACATAAAAACATTTGAAATTACAACATTTCTATAAAACACGACGGAATTCAAAAACATTTAAGTTGGGTATATTTTGATAAATTCAATACTATAATATATCAATACTATTATTGCATGAAAACGATTGAAATAACAACTTTTCTATAAAAAAGGACACTTTTCGAAATAATACTAAAGTGAGGTATAGTTTCTGTTAAATTAATTACTAATATTTCAATGCAATTGAAATTACAACTCGTTGTAAAATATTGATAATATGTGGTAAAGTTGGTAAAATGATTTTTACGAGTGAAAGATGTTTAAACTTTTTATTTTTGACGACGTTTCGATCGATTAAGATCCTTTCAAGCTAAAAAATATAATGAATTTTTTAATAAAAATATAATAAGTAATTTAATAATATGGACACACAAAAATTTTTTTCGCTTACTCAAATGTTTAAAATTTATATTATATATTGAGAATATTGATTCTCTTAGTCAATATTTTGTCAAAAATTAATAAATAAATAAATTTGTAGATATTTAAAAAGTATCCTATAAACATGATAAAATTTTTTAATAAATTATGATAAAAATAGACTGAATTGCATTTATATTATCTTACCACAAGTCATATTATTAGAATATTTTTAATATTAATAAGTGTAAATTGTTAAAAACTAAAATATCACAGAAAAATTAATTTTTTGGATGTCACTCTAATTAGAAATAACTTCAAATTCCAATCGTTTTTTAAATTTTGACTCAAATCACACAAAAGCACAAAAAATAGGAATGATATATAATTTGGTTGACAGAGCCATTTTACTTTCCAATGACTGTTTTCACTCAGAGAATATAGCTATTGCCAAAGAATTACTTCTGCAAAATAAATATCCAAATAAATTTATTGATTTTTATATTAAGAAAAGACTAAATTCCATCGAATATAGAAATAACTTGCTTCAAAACACTAATAATAATAATAATAACTGTGATAATGAGGGAATTGATTACCACAAAAGGATTTTATCAAAATTACCAAAAGTTTGTCTTCCACTTGTAGGCATAATGTATTATAATATCTCTAAAATGTTAAAGAAATATAATATCATAACTATACCTAAAATTATCAATAAAATGGATAACATAATAACTAAAGGTAAAGATAAATTTTCAAAAGACATTCAGACTAATGTAGTATACAATTTTGAATGTGATGAATGTGACAAAACCTACATTGGACAGAGCCTTGGTAAGAATTAATGAACATGAAGGTGGTATCACAGCATATAAAAATAAGAAGAAAAAAGAAAAAGAAAAAATAGCTTCTACACAAAAACATCCTACCAGAATTATTCAAAGACTTCTTAATAAAAATCCTGATTATAGAAAAGAAGAACTTAATAATTTCTCAGTAGATGCTAGCTGTAAAGAGGAAAATATTAACAACAAAAAACCTAAAAAGTACCCAGTTGTTACACAACACTACATTGACACTCGTCACAATTTTAATTTCAAGGATTTCAAGATATTGGACAAAGAACCATCATTTCACAAAAGAACTATTTCTGAAAGAATACACATTAAACTTCATCCAACAGCAATAAATAAAATTGAAGATACTGAAAATCTATTTGCTCCATACAATTCCATATTACTGCGCCATTTATGGCGCCGTTTCTAAGTTAAATTAGAACCACACTATTATACAGGAAAATACTCTTTCTCTCTCATTGATAATCGCAATTCTCTCGAATATATATCGAAAAAGAGTCGGAATTCTCTCGAATATATATCGAAAAAGAGTCGGAATTCTCTCGAATATATTTCGAAAGAATAAGTCAAAGTGCGAGTGTATATATGAATTTATTTTTTACACATGTAATAAAAATTTACATTACACATACACATATAATAAAAATATAGCGTCTGCTCTCGCCCGGTACAAGATATATTCAGATATAATTAAAAAAAATAAATGGTCAACTGGAGAAGAAACAAAGCGTTTTTATAGCTTTTCTATTCTATCTAATCTATTATTTAAAAAAAAATAGCTGTTACAAAAAAAGAGTGTACATATATTAGAAAAAAAGAGTGTATATTAGATTTATCCATTTATAAAAAAAAAACTGTATAAACTACATGGCTAAAAAGAATTTTGTTTTTAATTAAAGTTTAGTGAAAGAAATGCAAAGCGAGAGCAAAAGTTTTTTAAATAAAATGTACCATATTAGCAGAATAACCTAATAAACCTGTTGACGTGATTACTTTTTTTTTTACTTCTTATATTGGTGAATATACCAAACTGTATTTTAATTTAAAACCAGCTTCTGAAGGAGGTCTAACTTATGTAAACACAAAAGTTTATTGGGAATTCATCGATATGGTTTATTACCAATAGTTCTAGATCTTTGTACGAGAAAGAATCATGAGCCATGAAATCATCCTGTTTGCATAATTGAAAATTATTTGATAAATAAAATCCAAACTAGAATGTATAATCAAATTTAGACCTAAAAAAATATAAACTCCATGTAATTAGTATTTTACATTACAAGTATAGTTTCATTGATGCGTTCTCAAAAAGCTTTGGAAAGCTATTACTGAATTTTATATACAGTTTGGGTCCAAATTTGATAAAATTCTAATTTAAATCTACTTTGTTAAGTAGTTTTCATTTATTTAAGCAGGCTTATTTCATTGCTTCTGATTCTCACACATAAAAACATCCAGGATTTTAGAAAGAGCCATTACGATATATGAATTCCCAATAAACCTGTTCAAGTGATTACTGTTTTTTCTACTTCTGTATTAGTGAATACCAAATTGCATATTAATTTAAAAACAATTTCTAAAGAGGGTCTAACTTATGTAAATATAAAAGTTTTTAGGTTTTTAACGATATGGTTTATTACCAAGTTCTGAATGTTTGTACGAGTAAGAATCATAAGCCTTGAATTCATCCAGTTTGCATAATTGAAAATTATTTGATAAATAAAACCAAACTAGAATGTATAATCAAATTTGGACCTAAAAAAATATAAAATCCATCTAAGTATTTTACAAGTAGTTTCATTGATGCGTTCTTAAAAAGCCTTGGAAAGCCATTACTGGATTTTATATACAGTTTGGGTACAAATTTTATAAAATTCTAATTTAAATCTAATTTGTCAAGTAGTTATCATTTATATAAGCATGCAGGCTTAATTCTTTGCTTCTGATACTTACCCATAAAAATATCCAGGATTTTCGAAAGAGCCATTACGATGAATTAATTCATCTATTACATAAAGATTCTAACTTCCTAAAGTAGGTTTAGTCAATAAACACAGATTACTCTAAGTTCCTCAATCCAAATCCCAGAAACCTGTTAAAGTGATTACTGTTTTTTCTACTTATTTATTGGTGAATACCAAATTGCATATTAATTTAAAACCAGCTTCTAAAGAGGGTCTAACTTATGTAAACATAAAAGTTTATTGAGAATTCAACGATATGGTTTATTACCAAGTTCTGGATGTTTGTACGAGTAAAAATCATAAGCCATTAAATTCACCAATTCACCCTGTTTGCATAATTGAAAATTATTTGATAAATAAAATCCAAACTAGAATGTATAATCAAATTTGGACCTAAAAAATATAAAATCCATGTAATTAGTATTTTACAAGTATAGTTTCATCAATGCGTTCTAAAAAAGCTTTAGAAAGCTATTACTGGATTTTATATACAGTTTGGGTCCAAATATGATAAAATTCTAACTTAAATCTACTTTGTTAAGTAGTTTTCATTTATTTAAGCAGGCTTAATTCATTGCTTCTGATTCTTACACATAAAAACATCCAGGATTTTAGAAAGAGCCATTACGATCTATGAATTCCCAATAAACCTATTCAACTTGAATAATTCAAGTGATTTCTTTTTTTTCTACTTCTTTATTAGCGAATACCAAATTGCGTATTAATTTAAAACCAGCTTCTTAAGAGGGTCTAACTTATGTAAACATAAAAGTTTATTGGGAATTCAACGATATGGTTTATTACCAAGTTCTGGATGTTTGTACGAGTAAGAATCATAAGCCATGAAATTCAACAATTCACCCTGTTTGCATAATTGAAAATTATTTGATAAATAAAATCCAAACTAGAATGTATAAACAAATTTGGACCTAAAAAAATATAAAATCCAACTAATTAATATTTTACAAGTATAGTTTTATTGATGCATTCTCAAAAAGCTTTGGAAAGCTATTATTGGACTTTGTATACAGTTTGGGTCTAAATTTTATAAATTTCTAATTTAAATCTAATTTATCAAGTACTTTTCATTTATGTAAGCAGGCTTAAATCATTGCTTCTGATTCTCACCCATAATAACATCCAGTAGGTTTTAAGAAAGAGCTATTACGATCAATTCCCAATATACCTGTTTAGGTGATTACTCCCGTACGAAGCCACTGTATACAGCCGTGTATACATTTTTTCACGGAATACAGGCACTGTATACAAAATTTTTTTTTTTTTAATATATCACTAATTAGCACGTAAGTAATTGGCCCTATAGGGATTCGTAACATAGTCAGGGGCATTATAAAAGAAGAATATATAAATTACTAATGTAAAAGGTAAATACCGAGGATACAAATAGACTCTGGAGGTAAAAATGGCTCCCACATGATAAAATAAATACCAACTGATAGAATTAGTTATCCAGGGGCTCATTGGGCCCGACCAGAAAAAAATGAGATCACGCTGTACAAATCGATTCCCAGGGGAAAAAAATTGACTATAAGGGTAAAATATGGGTTCAGCAGGAAAAAATGAGATCCCGCTGTATAAATCGATTCCCAGGGATAAAAATGGACTATAGGGGTAAAAAATGTGTCCAGCAGGCAAATAAATGGTAAAGAAGCACCTGTGTATTTAAAGTTTATTCTTCTGCAATATATGTTCATATGTAAATTAAATCGCTGGACCAAATTTTCTTTTTTTCATAAATTTTTTCTTACCGAATTATTTACGAAGATGTTATAACTTTTGGGCCATAAATATTGTGAGATGAAATTTTATGGCCTAAACTAAGAAAAAATTTAATTTCAGTAAAAGTACATTTCAAAATACTGATACTGATTCGTACTGATTAAATTAATGTTTTTAACACTTTAATAAATTAAAGTATAATTAAAACTAAGTTAAGTCTTGTTGTTTCCTAATCACAAGTTATATTTTAAGTTTTGGGCCAAAAATGTTGTGAGATGAAATTACATGGCCTAAGCTAAGTAAATTTTTATTTCAGCAAAAGTATAAATTCCTAATAAATATATTATAACTTTTGGGCCATAAATGTTGTGAGATGAAATTATATGGCCTAAGCTAAGTAAATTTTTATTTCAGCAAAAGTATAAATTCCTAATAAATATGTTATAACTTTTGGGTCAGAAATGTTGTGAGATGAAATTTTATGGCCTAAGCTAAGTAAAAATTTAATTTCAGTAAAAGTTCATTTCAAAATACTGATACTGATTAAATTAATGTTTTTAAAACTTTAATAAATTAAAGTATAATTAAAACTAAGTTAAGTCTTGTTGTTTCCTAATCACTAGTTATATTTTAAGTTTCGGGCCAAAAATGTTGTGAGATGAAATTACATGGCCTAAGCTAAGTAAATTTTTATTTCAGCAAAAGTATAAATTCCTAATAAATATATTATAACTTTTGGGCCATAAATGTTGTGAGATGAAATTATATGGCCTAAGCTAAGTCAATTTTTATTTCAGCAAAAGTTTACAGTAAACAGATAATTTTTCTTACACAGATTTTTTACATTGGGCTCACAGGCTGTACTTTAAATATAATTAGCTTATATTCTAAAAATTTATTATCTTCAGAAACTGCTTAACTTGCCAGGCCCCTAAATAACCAGTTTATCGGTGAGAAATTAAAATAAAATTAAAGAAATCGTTTTTATTTATGGATTAGTGCTTATTTAGATGTGTTCAAAATATTTGATAATTGAATAGAGTTAAGTTAATTTAGTTAATGGTCATAGTAACTGCTTTTTGGTTGATGGGTTTAAATCCTTTTTTCACTCATTATCCTCGTCTAAAAAAAATGTCGATTTACAAATAAGTATAGTTTCTAGGAAGATCGCGTTAATATTTTTACAACTATAATCCTTAAAGTCATATTTCAAGAACTTTGTTTTACAATGAAAAATCATTTTCATAAACAAGATTTTTACTTTTTAAAAATATTCTTACTATCTATATATTTTTTATATATTCTTATAATATTTTTAAATCATTTCCAATTTATTTAATATTTTTAAAATAAAATTTTAATTCTTTTTATAAAATGTCAAAGATAGAGATTTACAATAAACGTAGAAAGAAAAAATTCCAATTTCGAACACAAGAAATTTGATTGGCTAATAAAATCTCCATATAGAGCCCAAAAGCTTTTTTATAATAGATAATTATTGATACAATTTCCATTCACGCCGTTTACTGGTTGTTTAGGGGCCTGGCAAGTTAAGCAGTTTCTAAAGATAATAAATTTTTAGAATATAAGCTAATTATATTTAAAGTAAGCCTGTGAGCCCAATGTAAATAAACTGTGTAAGAAAAATTATCTGTTTACTGTAAACTTTTGCTGAAATAAAAATTTACTTAGCTTAGGCCCTATAATTTCATCTCACAACATTTATGGACCAAAAGTTATAATATATTTATTAGGAATTTATACTTTTGCTGAAATAAAAATTTACTTAGCTTAGGCCATGTAATTTCATCTCACAACATTTTTGTCCCAAAACTTAAAATATAACTTGTGATTAGGAAACAACAAGACTTAACTTAGTTTTCATTATACTTTAATTTATTAAAGTTTTAAAAACATTAATTTAATCAGTATCAGTATTTTGAAATGAACTTATACTGAAATTAAATTTTTACTTAGCTTAGGCCATAAAATTTCATCTCACAACATTTATGACCCAAAAGTTATAACATATTTATTAGGAATTTATACTTTTGCTGAAATAAAAATTTACTTAGCTTAGGCCATATAATTTCATCTCATAACATTTATGGCCCAAAAGTTATAATATATTTATTAGGAATTTATACTTTTGCTGAAATAAAAATTTACTTAGCTTAGGCCATGTAATTTCATCTCACAACATTTTTGGCCCAAAACTTAAAATATAACTTGTGATTAGGAAACAACAAGACTTAACTTAGTTTTAATTATACTTAAATTTATTAAAGTTTTAAAAACATTAATTTAATCAGTAGGAATCAGTATCAGTATTTTGAAATGTACTTTTACTGAAATTAAATTTTTTCTTAGCTTAGGCCATAAAATTTCATCTCACAATATTTATGGCCCAAAAGTTATAACATCTTCGTAAATAATTCGGTAAGAAAAAATTTTTGAAAAAAAGAAAATTTGGTCCAGCGATTTAATTTACGTATGAACATATATTGCATAAGAATAAACTTTAAATACACAGGTGCTTCTTTACCATTTATTTTTATCTTTATCATTTAGGTTTCATAAACTGAAAAAAATCAAATCATAAAAATAGTTTTTTCACCATTTACATAATATTTACATAATCACAGCTGTTTTTCTGTGTTTACATAAATCACATGTTCAATTTTTTTTTCTATCAATAATGTCGATAAAAATAATACTCTAGTCATATCGATTATAAATCATAGTATCTTATTAATATTCACATACAATAGATGGCTCTAATTGCACAATATATTTGTTACTTACCAAAAAATTTTTAAATTGATTGTAAACAACAATCATACATATTTTTTTATAAATTCATAATTTTTAAGATTATTTCATTATAATTTATTTATATTTAAGTTCAAAATTTACCTACACATCAGTATTTTTTCTGTGATATTTTGGTTTTTAACAATTTACACTTATTAATATTAAAAATATTCTAATAATATGACTTGTGGTAAGATAATATAAATGCAATTCAGTCTATTTTTATCATAATTTATTAAAAAATTTTTTCATGTTTATAGGATACTTTTTAAATATCTACAAATTTATTTATTTATTAATTTTTGACAAAATATTGACTAAGAGAATCAATTTTCTCAATATGTAATATAAATTGTAAACATTTGAGTAAGCGAAAAAAATTTTTTTGTGTCCATATTATTAAATTACTTATTATATTTTTATTAAAAAATTCATTATATTTTTTAGCTTGAAAAGGATCTTAATCGATCGAAACGTCGTCAAAAATAAAAAATTTTTAAACATCTTTCACTCGCAAAAATCATTTTACCAACTTGACCACATCTGAAATTACAACTGTTCTAAAAAACAGGCTGTTATTCGAAAAAATTAAAAGCGGGGTATATTTTGCTAAATTTAATACATCTATTTCAATGCTATCATTGCATAAAAATATTTGAAATTACAAGATTTTTATAAAACCGGACAATATTCGAAAACATTTAAGTTGGGTATATTTTACTAAATTCAATACTAATAATTTAATGTTATTATTGCATAAAAACAATTGAAATAACAACATTTCTATAAAACAGGATTGTTTTAGAAAAAAAAATTAAAGTGAAGTATAGTTTCTGCTAAATTCAATACTATTATTTCAATCAATAAACCTAATAACTCAATAAATCGGACTCTAAGTCTTTTTTTTTGCTATTTCTTTTTAATGAATACATTAAATAAATAACAACAAAAAAGCGGCTTTAGAAATGCGTTTAATAAAAACAAAGCATTTTGGTTTTTATATTTTAATACAAACTAGCTGATTGGCCTCGCGATGCTCGGCTTAACCAAATAAAAACTCTTGTGCATTAATTTTTTTATATTTTAATCATATGTAGTTAATTATAATAAATTTAATCATACATGATTAAAATGCAATTTAATTTTATTTAAAAATGAATGAGAACAGAATTAATTTTATACTTCTAAAATTAACAAAAAAATTTTATAATTCATATTAAGAAAAAGTTACATGATTATTTATAAATATTTATAACTAATGAGGTATATTTTATAACATAAATAATTATTGATAATAAATAATAATTGAAAATAAAATATAGTAATATGCAGTTTTTTTAACAAAATTTGTAGTTTTTTTCATACTGTAGACAATGAATATTTGAATATTTTCAATTTTCATACACATCACAACTGATATTGTAGACAATCAATATGAATATGACTATAGAATGAAATTTTCATAATTTTTTATTGTTCATAAATAGGACAGGCGATATCCATTTCACTCTATGGTGAAATTTTTTTAGCTTTTTCATAAATAAAACAGCCAACAATATAGATTGAAAATTTTGAATTTTTTTCATAATGTAGACAGCCAATATAAATTTTACTATTGAGTGAAATTTTTATATTTTATGTTTTTTCATAAATAGTATAGCCGATATCCATTTTACTCTATGGTAAAATTTTTGGTGTTTTCCATATATAAAACAATATAGATTGAAATTTTTGCTGTTTTTTTATATTGTAGACAATCAATATGAATTTTACTCTAGAGTGAAATTTTTTGGGATTTTTCATATATTAAAAAGGTCAACAATATAGATTGAAATTTTTTCAGTTTTTTCATATTGTAGACAATCAATATGAATTTTACTATCGAGTGAAACTTTTATAATATTTTTTATAAACTTTTATAATTTTTATAATGTTTTCATAAATAGGACAGCCGATATCCATTGTACTCTATATATGGTGTAATTTTTGAGTTTTTTCCTATATAAAACAATTAACAATATAGATTGAAATTTTTGCTGTTTTTTATATTGCAGAGAATCAATATTAATTTTACTCTAGAGTGAAATATTTATAATTTTGGTTCCTCATAGAGAACCCATTGTTTTAGGTAAAATGTTTATTTCTGATTTTTTGACATATACGCACGTTTTGAGACCTCAGGATGCTAAAAAACCAGTTTTAAAAAAAAGTATGCATGTGTGTGTGTGAGTGTATGTATGTATGTATGTAGCACTGTCACCGGTGATATTTCACAACCAGTATGACATTAAGACCTATTTTTTTTATAAAATTTTTTTCACCAAAAAATCTCCAGGTACTTTTTTTTTTTTTTAATTTGGATGTAATACCTCATTTTTTTCCATGCGAGCAAATTTTTGTAGTATTTTCATATCGTAAACAGCCAATATGAACTTTACTATACAATTAAATTTTTTAAATTTTTGTTTTTTTTATTCTTAGGACTGCCGATAACTATCTTATTTCATAGTGAAATTTTTTGAGTTTTTTCATATATAAATAGCCAACAATATAGATGGTAAATTTTTTAGTTTTTTCATATTGTAAACCACCAATATGAATTTTACTATACAGTTAAATATTTTTATTTTTTTTTTCATTCTTAGGACTGCCTATATCTATATTATTACATAGTGAAATTTTTTTAATTTTTCATATATAAAATAGCCAGAAATACAGATTGAAATTATTGTAGTTTTTTCATATTGTAAACAGACAATATGAATTTTACTATACAGTTAAATTTAAAAAATTTTTTTTTTTTTTATTATTCTTAGGACTGCCAATGTCTATATTATTTCATATTCAAATTTTTAAGTCATTTCATATATAAAACAAAAGAGCTTCGGTGCAAATTACTCCTTGTAAAAAATGCTATCGAGTTGACGCTTTTTTTTTAATTTTAGCTCACGGCACAGAGTTATAACTGTTTAAAGCTAAGAAGTACAAAATTTAAAAACTCAAAAATTGGGCATTTTCTTCACTTCATATCTTAAAATGGTTTGTATCAAAATATATAAAAAACAAAATGCATTGTATTTATTAAACGCTTTTCTAAAGCCGATTTTTTTTTGTTTTTTATTTAATGTATTCATTAAAAATAAATAGCAAAAAAAAGACTCAGAGTCCGATTTACTGAATTATTGGGTTTATCCATTGAAATAATAGTATTGAATTTAGCAGAAACTATACTTCACTTTAATTTTTTTTCGAAAAGTGTCCTGTTTTATAGAAAAAGTGTAATTTCAATTGTTTTTATGCAATAATAGTATTAATATATAGGTCTTGAATTTAGCAGAATATACTCCACTTAAATGTTTTCGAATTCCGTCGTGTTTTATAGAAATGTTGTAATTTCAATTGTTTTTATGCAATAATAGCATTAAATTATTAGTATTGAATTTAGCAAAATATACCCAACCTAAATGTTTTTGAATATTGTCCTGTTTTATAGAAATCTTGTAATTTCAAATATTTTTATGCAATGATAGCATTGAAATATATGTATTAAATGTAGCAAAATATACCCCTTTTTCAATTTTTTTCGAATAGTAGCCTGATTTTTAGAAAAGTTGTAATTTCAATTGCATTGAAATATTAGTAATTAATTTAGCAGAAAATATATATAACTCACTTTAATTTTATTTCGAAAAGTGTCCTTTTTTATATAAAAGTTGTAATTTCAAATGTTTTTATGCAATGATAGCATTGAAATATTAGTATTGAATTTAACAGAAACTATACCCCACTTTAATTTTTTTTTCGTTAACAACTTAAAAAGATAAACTCATATTGATTGTCCACAATTTGAAAAACTTCTAAAAATTTAAATACGAGTTGTCGGGTGTGTATTTTGTATTTTTATATTTTTGAATTTTTTATTTGTAAAAATTGTATTTTCAAATATTTTTATTGACTTTAGCAGAAACTATACGTCATTCTAAATTTTTTTGTAATAGTGTCCTATAAATTTTGTAATAGTGTTTTATATAAAAGTTGGAATTTCAAATATTTTTATGCAATGATAGCATTGAAATATTTTTATTGACTTTAGCAGAAACTAAACGCTATTCTAAATTTTTTTCGATTAGTGTACTGTTTTATATAAAAAATGTAATTTCAAATATTTTTATGCAATGATTGTATTGAAATATTATTATTGACTTTAGCATAAACTATCCGCCATTCTAAATTCTTTTTAATAATGCTCTGTTATACATAAAAATTGGCATTTCAAATATTTTTATGCAATGATTGCATTGAAATATTTTTACCGACTTTAGCAGACACTATACGCCATTCTAAATTTTTTTTGAATAATGCTCTTTTATATATTAAAATTGGCATTTCAAATATTTTTATGCAATGATTGCATTGAAATATTTTTATTGACTTTAGCAAAAACTGTACGCTATTCTAAATTTTTTCTAATATTATACTGTTTTATACAAAAGTTGGAATTTCAAAAGTTTTTATGCAATGATAGCATTGAAATTTTTTTATTGACTTTAGCAGAAACTATACATCATTTAAAATTTTTTTCTAATAGTGTCCTGTTTTATATAAAAATTGTAATTTAAAATGTTTTTATGCAATGTTAGCATAGAAATATTTTTATTGACTTTAGCAGAAACTATCCGCCATTCTAAATTCTTTTTAATAATGCTCTGTTATACATAAAAATTGGCATTTCAAATATTTTTATGCAATGATTGCATTGAAATATTTTTACCGACTTTAGCAGAAACTATATGCTATTATAAATTTTTTTCGATTAATGTCCTGTTTTATACAAAAGTTGTAATTTAAAATATTTTTATGCAATGATTACATTGAAATATTATTATTGACTTTAGCAGAAACTGTACTCCATTCTAAATTTTTTTGAATAATGCTCTGTTATAAATAAAAATTGGGATTTCAAATATTTTTATGCAATGATAGCATTGAAATATTTTTATTGACTTTAGCAGAAACTGTACTCCATTCTAAATTTTTTTGAATAATGCTTTGTTATATATAAAAATTGGCATTTCAAATATTTTTATGCAATGTTAACATTGAAATATTTTTATTGACTTTGGCAGAAACTATACATCAATCTGAATGTTTTTCGAATAGTGTACTGTTTTATACAAAAGTTGGAATTTAAAAAATTTTTATGCAATGATAGCATTAAAATATTTTATTGACTTTAGCAGAAACTATATGCCATTCTAAATTTTTTTGAAAAGTGTTGTGTTTTTTTCAAAAGTTAAGATTTCACATATTTTTATGCAATGATTGCATTGAAATATTATTATTGACTTTAGCAGAAACTGTACTCCATTCTAAATTTTTTTGAATAATGCTCTGTTATATATAAAAATTGTGATTTCAAATATTTTTAAGTAATGTTAAGGTTCTTTACCAGACAATTAAAATTACGGTATTTTGACAGATCATTTTTCGTGGTAGCTTAAATAAAAAAAAAAGTACGACAACGTCGCACAATGTTTGTAGGCACGCGATTTTATTTACATGATTATTATTATAATATTATGCGTGTATTTTAAACGTCGACGTTGTCACCTTAAAATTTTCATCGGTTTTTTATTTTTTCTTATTAAAATATCTTTTATAAGAAAACCACAATTTATTTAAAAATCGAATAGAAGTTTCTTCAACAATTAATTTACTTGGTGCAATTTAAAAAAAAAAAATCTATTGTTCAGTTTCGGCGTTGACAGTAAATAAAAATCTCAAACCCGCGTTTTTTGACTCGGCTCCTATGCTTGCAATGTATAAGAATTCAACTTTGGAGCTTTGTATCTCCTAAACGAAAACCACAATTTTCTTAAAATTTTATTTTTATGTGTATTATTATAATATGAAGCCCCTATAAAAATTTTAGCGATTTCTATTGTCGTCTAAATTACTGGTGAACTACCTTAACATTGAAATATTTTTATTGACTTTGGCAGAATCTATACGTCAATCTGAATGTTTTTCGAATAGTGTCCTGTTTTATACAAAAGTTGGGATTTCATATATTTTTATGCAATGATTGCATTGAAATACTTGTTTAGAATATTTTTTGAATTTATTGACCAAATATTGACTTTAGCGGAAACTGTGCGCTATTCTAAATTTTTTCGAATAGTGTACTGTTTTATACAAAAGTTGGAATTTCAAATATTTTTATGCAATTATTGCATTGAAATATTATTATTGACTTTAGCAGAAACTGTACTCCATTCTAAATTTTTTTGAATAATGCTTTGTTATATATAAAAGTTGGGATTTCAAATATTTTTATGCAATGTTAACATTGAAATATTTTTATTGACTTTGGCAGAAACTATACATCAATCTGAATGTTTTTCGAATAGTGTCCTGTTTTATACAAAAGTTGGAATTTAAAAAATTTTTATGCAATGATAGCATTAAAATATTTTATTGACTTTAGCAGAAACTATATGCCATTCTAAATTTTTTTGAAAAGTGTTGTGTTTTTTTCAAAAGGTAAGATTTCACATATTTTTATGCAATGATTGCATTGAAATATTATTATCGACTTTAGCAGAAACTGTACTCCATTCTAAATTTTTTTGAATAATGCTCTGTTATATATAAAAATTGGGATTTCAAATATTTTTATGCAATGTTAACATTGAAATATTTTTATTGACTTTGGCAGAAACTATACGTCAATCTGAATGTTTTTCGAATAGTGTCTTGTTTTATACAAAAGTTGGGATTTCATATATTTCTATGCTACGATTGCATTGAAATATTTTTATTCACTTTGGCAGATACTGTACGCTATTCTAAATTTTTTCTAATAGTGTACTGATTTATACAAAAGTTGGAATTTCAAATATTTTTGTGCAATGATTGCATTGAAATATTTTTATTGACTTTAGCAGAAACTGTACGATATTCTAAATTTTTACTAATAGTGTACTGTTTTACACAAAAGTTGGAATTTCAAATATTTTTATGCAATTATTGCATTGAAATATTATTATTGGCTTTAGCAGAAACTGTACTCCATTCTAAATTTTTTTGAATAATGCTTTGTTATATATAAAAGTTGGGATTTCAAATATTTTTATGCAATGTTAACATTGAAATATTTTTATTCACTTTGGCAGATACTATACGTCAAACTGAATGTTTTCCGAATAGTGTCCTGTTTTATACAAAAGTTGGAATTTCAAATATTTTTATGCAATTGTTGCATTGAAATATTATTATTGGCTTTAGCAGAAACTGTACTCCATTCTAAATTTTTTTGAATAATGCTTTGTTATATATAAAAGTTGGGATTTCAAATATTTTTATGCAATGTTAACATTGAAATATTTTTATTGACTTTGGCAGAAACTATACGTCAATCTGAATGTTTTTCGAATAGTGTCCTGTTTTATACAAAAGTTGGGATTTCATATATTTCTATGCTACGATTGCATTGAAATATTTTTATTCACTTTGGCAGATACTGTACGCTATTCTAAATTTTTTCTAATAGTGTACTGATTTATACAAAAGTTGGAATTTCAAATATTTTTATGCAATGATTGCATTGAAATATTTTTATTGACTTTGGCAGAAACTATACATCAATCTGAATGTTTTTCGAATAGTGTCCTGTTTTATACAAAAGTTGGGATTTCATATATTTTTATGCTAAGATTGCATTGAAATATTTTTCTTCACTTTGGCAGATACTGTACGCTATTCTAAATTTTTTCTAATAGTGTACTGATTTATACAAAAGTTGGAATTTCAAATATTTTTATGCAATGATTGCATTGAAATATTTTTATTGACTTTAGCAGAAACTGTACGATATTCTAAATTTTTTCTAATAGTGTACTGTTTTATACAAAAGTTGGAATTTCAAATATTTTTATGCAATTATTGCATTGAAATATTATTATTGACTTTAGCAGAAACTGTACTCCATTCTAAATTTTTTTGAATAATGCTTTGTTATATATAAAAGTTGGGATTTCAAATATTTTTATGCAATGTTAACATTGAAATATTTTTATTGACTTTGGCAGAAACTATACGCCATTCTAAATTTTTTTGAATATTGTTGTGTTTTAGACAAAAGTTAAGATTTCAAATATTTTTATGCAATGTTAACATTGAAAAATTTTTATTGACTTTGGCAGAAACTATACGTCAATCTGAATGTTTTTCGAATAGTGTCCTGTTTTATACAAAAGTTGGTATTTCAAATATTTTTATGCAATGATTGCATTGAAATATTTTTATTGACTTTAGCAGAAACTGTACGCTATTCTAAATTTTTTCTAATATTATACTGTTTTATACAAAAGTTGGAATTTCAAAAGTTTTTATGCAATGATAGCATTGAAATTTTTTTATTGACTTTAGCAGAAACTATACATCATTTAAAATTTTTTTCTAATAGTGTCCTGTTTTATATGATAATTGTATTTTTAAATATTTTCATGCAATGATTATGAAAATTAATATTTATGAAAATTAATATTATTATTAAATGGAATTTTAAATATTTGTCTGCAATAATTGCTTTAAAATGTGTTTTTAATTTCAAAAATTTTTATGCAATGATTGCATTGAAATTTTTTTTGTATCTGTGTTGTTTTATAAGAAAATTGTATTTTTTTATTGACTTTATCAGAAACTATATGCCATTATAAATTTTTTTCTAACAGTCTCCTGTTTTATAGAAAAGTTGGAATTTCAAATATTTGTATGCAATAATTGCATTGAGAAAATTTTTATGCAATGATTGCATTAAAATGTGTTTTATAATTTCAAAAATTTTTATGCAATGATTGCATTAAAATTTTTTTGTATTTGTTTTGTTTTATAAGAAAATTGTATTTTTTTATTGACTTTACCAGAAACTATACGCCATTATAAATTTTTTTCTAACAGTCTCCTGTTTTATAGAAAAGTTGGAATTTCAAATATTTTTATACAATGATTGCATTTAATTATTTTTTTAATTAGATATATTTTTATGCAATGGTAGAAATTAAATTTTTTTTAAAGAAATAAAATATAAAATACTTAAAATAATATAAAAAATGGATATCAGCTGTCCTAAATATAAAAAAATAAAAAATTCAAAAAATTAGACTCTAATTCGTTAAAATATTTTTAAAATTAAAATATTTTTTAAAATTAAAATATTTTTTAAATTTCATTCCAATGATTGCATTAAAATATTTTTGTCATTTCAAAAATTTATATGCAATTATTGTATCGAAATACTTTTTTAATTTGGTCATTAGAAATTTTTTTCTAACTGTTTCTTGTTTAATAAAAAAATTGGAATTTCAAATATTTGTTTGCAATAATTGCATTTTTTAGAAATGATTGCATTGAAAAATTTTTTAATTTTTAAAAATTTTTTAGCAATGATTGCATTGAAATATTTTTTCAATTTCAACAATTTTTTACCAATGATTGCATTGAAATATTTTTTTAATTTTAAAAATTTTTATGCAATGATTGCATTGAAATATTTTTTATATTTCAAAAATTTTTTAGCAATGTTTGCATTGAAGTATTATTTTAATTTCAAAAAAATTTTTCAGCAATGATTGCATTGAAATATCTTTTAATTTTTAAAAATTTTTATGTAATGATTGCATTGAAAAATTTTTTAATTTTCAAAAATTTTTTAGCAATGATTGCATTGAAATATTTTTTATATTTCAAAAATTTTTTAGCAATGTTTGCATTGAAGTATTATTTTAATTTCAAAAAAATTTTTCAGCAATGATTGCATTGAAATATCTTTTAATTTTTAAAAATTTTTATGTAATGATTGCATTGAAAAATTTTTTAATTTTCAAAAATTTTTTAGCAATGATTGCATTGAAATATTTTTTATATTTCAAAAATTTTTTAGCAATGATTGCATTGAAATATCTTTTAATTTTCAAAAATTTTTTAGCAATGATTGCATATAAAATTTGTTTAAAATTTTTTCAAAAATTTTTATGCAATGATTGCATTGAAAAATTTTTTAATTTTCAAAAATTTTTTAGCAATGATTGCATTGAAAAATTTTTTTAATTTCATTAAAAATTTTAATTTTATTTCATTCCATTATAATTTTTTTTCTAACTGTCTCTTGTTTAATAGAAAAGTTGGAATTTCAAATATTTTTATACAATGATTGCATTTAAATATTTTTTTCATTTTATATATTTTTATGAAATGTTTATGATAGCATTTAGGTTTTTTTTAAGAAAATAAAATATAAAATATATAAAATCATATAAAAAATGGATATCAGCTGTTCTAAATATAAAAAAATAAAAAATTTCAAAAAAGTAGACTCTAAGTCGTTTTTTTAATATTTCTCTTTAACGAATGGATGAAATTAAAAAAAAAAAAAAGTACCATTAGAAAATTGTTTAATAAATACAAAGAAACTTGGTTTTTACATTTTGATACAATCCATTCCGAGATCTGAAGTGATGAAAATGTCCACTTTTTGATTTTTTTAATTTTGAAGTTCTTAGCTTCAAACAGTTGTAACTCTGAACCGTGAGCTCAAATTAAAAAAAAAAAAACGTCAAATCGATAGCATTTTTTCCTAGGAATAATTTGCACTAAACCTCGTTTCAAAAAACCTCTTAGATCCTGAGAAAAATCAGTTTTAGTGAAAAAAAATGAAATTATTTTGCGTTTTCGACTACTAACTTCTGATATTGATTTCTCGAAATCATTTAAATATTTTTTAAAAATTAAAAAAAGGTCTGGAGATATTTCTTTAAAGATTACTTTAAAACCACTTTCATGTATTTTCGTCCGTACAATTCTCCATAAATGCGTGTCCAATAAAATCAAAAATAGTCAATTTTTTAAATTATTTCATTTTAATATATATAGGATAATTTTAAGATATGAAGTGATAAAAATAACCAATTTTTGAGTTTTTAAATTTTGTACTTCTTAGCTTTAAACAGTTGTAACTCTGTGTCATGAGCTAAAATTAAAAAGAAAGCGTCAACTCGATAGCATTTTTTCCCAGGAGTAATTTGCACCGAAGCTCTTTTGTATTATATATGAAATAACTCAAAAATTTGAATTTGAAATAATATAGACAACGGCAGTCCTAAGAATAATAGAAAAAAACAAAAATTTTAAGAATTTCATTGTATAGTAAAATTCATATTGTCGGTTTACAATATGAAAAACTACAAAAATTTCAATCTATATTGTCGGCTATATGATACATCAAAAAACTCAAAAAATTTCACTATGAAATAAGATAGTTATCGGCAGTCTTAAGAATGAAAAAATAAAAATTTTTTTAATTCAGCTGCATAGTAAAATTTATATTAGCTGTTACAATATGAAAAAACTACAAAAATTTTAATCTATATTTCTGGTTATTTTATTTATAAAAAATTAAAAAAATTTCACGATGTAATAACATACATATTATCGGCAGTCCTAAAAATGAAAAAAAAAAATTAGAAATATTTAACTGTATAGTAAAATTCATATTGGCAGTTTACAATATGAAAAAACTAAAAAATTTACCATGTATATTGTCGGCTATTTATATATGAAAAAACTCAAAAAATTTCATTATGAAATAAGATAGATATCGGCAGTCCTAAGAATAAAAAAAACAGATATTCAAAAAATTTAATTGTATATAGTAAAGTTAATATTGGCTGTTTACAATATGATAATACTACAAAAATTTACTTGCATGGAAAAAAATGAGGTATTACATATCCAAATTAAAAAAAAAAAAATACCTGGAGATTTTATGGTGAAAAAAATTTTATAAAAAAAATAAGTCTTAATGTCATATTGGTTGTGAAATAATACCGGTGACAGTGCTATATACATACTTACATACATACACTCACACACACACACATACATAATTTTTTTAAAAACTGGTTTTTAGAATCCTGAGATCTCAAAACGTGCGTGTATGTCAAAAAATCAGAAATAAAAATTTCACCTAAAACAATGGGTCCTCTATGAGGAACCAAAATCATAAATATTTCACTCTAGAGTAAAATTAATATTGATTCTCTGCAATATAAAAAAACATCAAAAATTTCAATCTATAATGTTAGTTGTTTTATATATGAAAAATTTATATACTCAAAAATTTAACCATATATAGAGTATAATGGATATCGGCTGTTCTATTTATGAAAACATTATAAAAATTATAAAAGTTTATAAAAAATATTATAAAAGTTTCTTTCGATATTAAAATTCATATTGATTGTCAACAATATGAAAAAACTGAAAAAATTTCAATCTATATTTTTGACTGTTTTATATAAGAAAAAACCCAAAAAATTTCACTATAGAGTAAAATGAATATCTTCTGTCCTATTTATGAAAAAAAAAAATAATAAATATTTCACTCCAGAGTAAAATTCATATTGATTGTCTAAAATATAAAAAAACAGTAAAAATTTCAATCTATATTGTTAGTTGTTTTATATATGGAAAATCCAAAAAATTTCACCATAGAGTAAAATGGATATTGGCTGTACTATTAATTGAAACACAAAAAATTATAAAAATTTCACTCTATAGTAAAATTTATATTGGCTGTCTACATTATAAAAAAAATTCAAAATTTTCAATCTATATTGCTGGCTGTTTTATTTATGAAAAAGCTAAAAAAATTTCACCATAGAGTGAAATGGATATCACCTATCCTATTTATGAACAATAAAAAATTATAAAAATTTCATTCTATAGTCATATTCATATTGATTGTCTACAATATCAGTTGTGATGTATATGAAAATTGAAAATATTCAAATATTGATTGTCTACAGTATGAAAAAAACTGGAAATTTTGTTAAAAAAGCTGCATATCACTATATTTTATTTTCAATTATTATTTATTATCAATAATTATTTATGTTATAAAATATACCTCATTAGTTATAATTATTTATAAATAATCATGTAACTTTTTCTTAATATGAATTATAAAATTTTTTTGTTAATTTTAGAAGCATAAAATTAATTCTGTTCTCATTCATTTTTAAATAAAATTAAATTGCATTTTAATCACGTATGATTAAATTTATTATAATTAACTACATATGATTAAAATATAAAAAAATTAATGCACAAGAGTTTTTATTTGGTTAAGCCGAGCATCGCGAGGCCAATCAGCTAGTGAATTATTAACATTACAAGGGCGTCAAAAACACAAAATGTCAAATATAAGACATAAAGCATGATAAAATAAGGACTTTTAAGATGAAAATAATCATTCCAAGTAGAAACGGATACCCTGGGGGTATAATTTTTCATTCTCCACACGAATATATTTTCCGATTTTCCACGGACCAAAAAACTTGAAAAAATGAACTTTCAACTTTACAAGGGGGTTTTTCTAGGCCAAAAAAACGAATATTTGATAGAAAATATTCAGTTTTATAGACTAAAAAATTTTCCGATTTTCCAAGATAGCAAACCAAAAAACTTGAAAATAAACTTGTTTAACTTTACAAGGGGATTTTTTAGGGCAAAAAAAATGAATATTCCACAGAAAATATCCAGTTTTTTAACCTAAAAAATTTTCCGATTTTCCGATTTAGCGGACAGATTTTCCAAGATAACGGACCAAAAAAATTGAAAAAATGAACTTTTAACTTTACAAAGAGGGTTTTTAGAATAAAAAAAAACGAATATTCATTGGAAAATATTCAGTTTTTTAACCTAAAAAATTTTCCGATTTTCCAAGATAACAAACCAAAAAACTTGAAAAAATGAACTTTTAACAAGGGTTTTTTAGGGCAAGAAAAACAAATGTGGAAAATATCAAATTTTTTGACCTAAAAAAAAATAAATTTTTGACATTACAAGGGCGTTAAAAATACAAAATATCGAACATAAAACAAAACATGATAAAATAAGAACTTTTAATATGAAAATAATCAATCCAGATAGAAGCAGATACCCTGGGGGTAAAATTTTTCATTTTCCACACAAGTATATTTTCCAATTTTCCAAGATGGCGGCCCGATAAATTTGAAAAAATGAACTTTTAACTTTACAAGGGGATTTTTTAGATCAAGAAAAACAAATATTCAGTAGAAAATAACCAATTTTTCAACCATAAATATTTCCCGATTTTCCAAGATGGCGGACAAAAACTTGAAAAATAAACTAAAATACCATTTTAACTTTACAAAGGAATTTTTTAGGGCAAAAAAACGAATATTCGACAGAAAATATCCAGTTTTTTAACCTAAAAAATTTTCAGATTTTCCAAGATAGCGGACCAAGAAAATTGAAAAAATGAACTTTAAACTTTACAAAGGAGGTTTTTAGAAACAAAAAAAATAAATATTTGATATTTAATAATTTTTAAATTTTATTAACCAAAAAAACTCCAGAGGGTATAAGTGATTTCAATGTACGAGCCAACAAAATTAAAAAAGCACTTATTTGGCTCAAAATTAATAACATTTATTACAAAAATATAGAAATAGACGAAGAAGTTTTACGAATCTTACCAAATAATGGTAATATAATAAACTACATAGAAAATTTGAATATAAATGACAATAATCTGAATACTGAATATTCTGAAGTGAACCAAACAAATACCGAAATAAATTTAACAGAATCCAACATTCCTAATATCACAATAATTAATCAAAATAAAAAAATTAACTCTGAATTACATCTCGATTACCCATCATTAGAAAATGAACCAATTAATGAATTCACTTCAGAAGGATACATAACTTTTGCATTTCCACATTTATTTCCAAGAATAGTTGCAGATTTCTTACAAGCACGTGAAATACGTTTACTTTAGATCAATATTTTAAACACCTTATGAAATATAAAGATCAAAGATTCGCAAAAGATCCTAGATTTCGATTTTTTGCAATGAACACCACAATGCGTCATGGTTTATTACAAAAAGCAGGAGTTTATATAAGAAAATCAAAGTTAGAAGACATGAAAATTAATGAATTAAAAACTAAATTAATAAACGATAAAAATTTTTGGAAACATATAATGGTTTACTTAGCAAAAGTAAGATCTACAAGCAGCTATTGGTATCAACGAAGTGATGAACTATTAACCATGGTTAAACAAATTAAAAAACTAACATTTTTTTTTACTTTAAGTGCAGCAGATCATCAATGGAATTCATTTTATAAATTACTATGTCCCGATACAGATCCAAATACTATTGATAATCAACAACGTAAAAAATTAATTCAAGAAAATCCATTAATTGTCAGCTATTTTTTTAAAGAAAGAGTTAATAATTTTATGAAATATGTAATGAAACCATTATTCGAAGTATCCGACTTCTGATATCGTTGGGAATGGCAATTGAGAGGATCACCACACATTCATGGAAATTTATGGTTTTCAAACGCGCCATTATTTAATAATAAAATTCTAACACCAGAAGAAAGAGAAAAACTTTGCCGTTACTTCGATGATTTTTGTTTTGCAATAAATCCTGAACATGATGAAGGAATTAATCATCCTGCACGTCAAAATTTTTCTGACATTCCAACAGATAATCGGGAAAATGATTTAATTTATTTATTAAATAAATTACAACGTCATACGATGCATGGTAAACACTGTATGAGATACAAATATAAAAGCACAATTTTAACATGCCGTTTTAATTTCCCTCAACAAGAAAGAAAAGAAAGCATTATTGATGATTCAGACGGATATTTACGATATCATCCTAAACGTAATGATCCCCTCATACAAAGATACAATCCAATCATAACATCTATTTTGAGGGCAAATACTGATTTTTCGCCGATTGCATCAGAAGAATCTATTTATAATTATATTGCTAAATATGCATTCAAAAGTGAAAAAATCTCAAATGATTTACAACAGTGTTTACAGGATATTTGTGCATCCATGTCAGATTCACTATTAGCAAAATCAGCAATTCAAAAATTTCTACATTACATAAAAGAGACTACAGTGCTCAAGAAGTGGTACATTTGTTAATGAGTTGGCCTCTATATTACAGTTCACGGAGTTACGTCAATTTAGTAATTCAAGATGACGATTGGATAAAAATAAAGGTGAATATATAATTCATTACCAATAATATAAATAATAATTTTACTAATTATTTAAACATCTTTAAAATAAAATGAACATACGTAATTAAACAATACTTATTTGATGGAACTGTAACTCTTATAATTATATTTTAAATTTAGACATAATAAATTCATTTTAATTAATTTAAATAACTTATATACAGTAATTTAACGATTTACAAATCATCGACTCATGTAACTTCAAAGTTAAAAACTTGAATTTAGAACATAAAATTTTTTTATAATCTCTTCTTTTTTATTTATTTTAAATAATATTTTCAATAAGACAAAGCTATTTATACTATCCAATTTATTCTTAATCTCAACAAATGTATGTATGAAATGAAATGAAAAATAATATTTTTTTAAATTAATGTTATTTGTTTAAATTTAATAAGAAAATTTATTAAAATCAATTAAACTTATAAATCTTTACTTTTCTCGTCATAAATTTAAATAAAGTGAGTGCGATTTGGATGTTTGGGTTTTCACAACTGCCCCAAAGTATTTTTAAATGTCGTAAAAAATATAAGAAAAATGAGTCATAATTTTTTTTATTATTGCTGTAAAAAACTCACATTAGCATGAAAAATTTAAAGAATATATCTTTTTATGTTTTTAAGAGTGTTTATGTTAAAACAGCGAAAAACAATGAAATAATAAAGAATTTTCTGATTAATTTTGAAAAATTTGTATAATTTATAAATAAAAAAATTCATTAAAAAATGATATATTTTAATCTTTCAATTTAAAATTTTGCTGCTTTAACATAAACGCTCTTAAAAACATGAAAAGATGTATCCTTATGTAAAATTTCCCGCAATTTTTGGTCAGATTTTTAATTGCTCACGTGACTTGACGGGAAATTTGAAATTTGTAAAAAAGGATCTTTTGAAAGCTGCTATTTTTTTTATCTAGAGCTCTTAAAAAGCAATGTCCAATCGAAATTTTTTTTTTGCCAAAAAATATAAAGTTTAAGAAAAATTTTAAACATGGTTAGAAGATTTTTCACTAATAGACATTTGAGAAATCGACTTTTGAAAAAAAACAGCCTATCTTAGCAATTCCTCGCGCATGCGCTACTCAAAAAAATTTTTTGACTCCAAAATCGGATAGCCAGGGAAATTTCCTATCCGGACCTAAAAAGAAAAAATATTTCATGCTAATGAGAGTTTTTTACAGCAATAATAAAAAAAATTATGATTCATTTTTCTTACATTTTTTATAACAGTCAAAAACACTAAAATAGCTGCCAAAAATCGAGATTTTGTTCTGGGAGGCTAAAAATTGGGCTAGTAACTTATTTTTGGTAGTACTTTCAGAAAAAAACACTTTGGGGCAGTTTTGAAGACACAACCATACAAATCGTACTCACTACATTTAAATTTACCCATATATGACTTTATATTTTTACTCTAGGCTTAATTTTTTATTTAATTATTTTTTATATTTATTTTAATGCAATAAAAAGGATTTTTATAATAAACTTATCTATAAGTATCCATTTTTATAAATTTAAATTCAATTAGTACCATAATATTTAATTTTACTAATAATATCAATAATGTACATACAACTCAACTAGAATTTTTTTTTTTTTTCGATTTTCGAACGAATTTTCGATTCCAAATAATTCGTAAATCGAGAAACAATTTTACGCACTTTTCAACAGACTATTAAACAATATATAAATAATTTTTTAATTTCAGAGAAATGAATCAAATGATGAAAATATTGATACAAAATCTTGTAATTTAATAGAAAAATATAAGATCAGACCAAAAGAACTAAATAACTTAACGTTATTAAATTTCGCTAAAAATTATACAATTGTAAAGAACAAATTTTCAAAACGACGGAAAGAAAACATTGTTAGAATTTTCCGAAATTTAAAATAACTAATAATGAAATTGAATATGAAAAATTTTATAAACAACAATGTATTTTAAACATACCATTTAAAAATGATTATAATGATATTCTTCAATCATATGAAAATATAAATAAATGGAAGCAAATTTACGAAACATTAAATATAAATAACAATGAAAACATAGATTTAAACGAATTCACTGAGAATGATGAAATTCCAGAAGAAATAAATGATGATAACATAAAAAATGCATTTGAGTTTCTATCAGGATTCCAAAATGGCAATTTAGAAAGAGATTTAGGAAAAAGGGCGATAGATTTATGTTATAACTGGAATATACCTATTTAAAACAAACCAACTGAATTAGAAATACATTCTTTTCTGAATACCTACAAATCTCAACAAGAAAAGAAAATATATAAATAAAATAAAGAATCTAAAATATCGTTTACAGATGACCAACAACAAATATTAAACTTGTTAGATACTCAAATAACCAGTATACAAAACGGTAATATGACAGAAAATAGTATAAAAAGAGTTATAATACAAGGCAAAGCTGGTTCTGGTAAAAGCACAATAATTAAAGAAATGGTTAAGAGGATTACATTAATTTTCGGAGAAGATTCGGTTAAAGTAGCGGCATCAACAGGTATGGCATCAGTTAACATATATGGACTAACATTACATTATTTGCTACGATTACCTTTAAATTATAAGTTATTTTCTAAATTAGAAAATCAAAATGCAAAAAAATTTCAAACGGATTTGAAAAATTTGAAATTTTTAATAATAGTTGAAATGTCTTTGATCGGTTTAAGAACGCTATTTCAGATAGAATCACGATGCCGAGAAATACATGCTAATGAAATTGACGAACTTTTTGGCGGAATCATAATTTACTTACTTAGAGATTACAATCAATTGACACCGGTTAGAAACACAGCAGTATTTAGTGATAAAAAACTAACAGACAATTTACAAACACAAGGAAGAATAATTTTTAAACAATTCCAAAAGTATTATTGTCTCTAAAACGCACACAGACAAAAGGGTAATCATACCCTTACTCACAATTGCTAAATGAAATAGCAAATGCAGAACTGTCTCAACGAATTATAACTTATTATATAACCGAAGAGAAACCGTTATCCCCAAAGAAGAATTAAACAATTTTAAAAACGCAATTTATTTATATCCAACGTGTGCACAAGCTAAAGCACATAATGCAACATTTTTGAAAAATACGGGACATCCAGTTGCACGCATAGTTTCAATAAACACACCCAATATTGCCATGCGTTGCTCGGACGAAAAAGCAACAGGATTACAGAATATATTATACTTGTCAAAAGACTGTAGAATAATGTTACGTAGAAAGGACCCCGCACAAACCTTATGGGATTCGGGTTTCGGCAGAATTGGCTGAATTTTTGGTATGTTGTACATTTCGTCATCCTGAGCAAAAGTCTCAATGGGCACGAAGCTCCAAAATGCTTTCTTCGGCTCCCACAAAGCTCCAAAGCTCCACAGATCCAACATTATTTACTACTGGAAAAGGTCATATTTTATTTTTTTAATGCATCCTTTGATAAATAAAAGTAAATAGTCTTACGTTTTTGTCGTCGCTGAATTCAAATCTGATGTCAGGAAATTGATATTGACAGCTGTCAACTAGCTGTCAAATGGTAGAAGGTAATCGGGATTTAAAAAATCAGCACATATTTATATGCTTTTTTCGTCACTGAATTCAAATCTGCTGATAAAAAATTGACATTTAAAGTTGACAGCTGTCAATATCATTTTTCTGACATCAGATTTGAATTCAGCGATAACAAAAACATATGTATGTCTGCTGCTTTCATAATCCTGATTATAAATTACCATTTGACAGCTGTTTGACAGCTGTCAACTGTCAATATCATTTTTCTGACATCAGATTTTAATTCAACGACAACAAAAACATATATATATGTGCTATTTTCATAAATCCCGATTATAAATTACCGTTTGACAGCTATATGACAGCTGTAAACTGTCAATATCATTTTTCTGACATCAGATTTAAATTCAGCGACAACAGGAACATATATATATGTGCTATTTTCATAAATCCCGATTATAAATTACCGTTTGACAGCTAGTTGACAGCTGTAAACTGTCAATATCATTTTTCTGACATCAGATTTAAATTTAGCGACAACAGGAACATATATATATGTGCTATTTTCATAAATCCCGATTATAAATTACCGTTTGACAGCTAGTTGACAGCTGTCAACTATCAATATCATTTTTCTGATATCAGATTTGAATTCAGCAACAACAAAAACATATATATGTGTGTTGGTTTCATAAATCCCAATTATAAATTACCGTTTGACAGCTAGTTGACAGCTGTCAACTGTCATTATCATTTTTCTGACATCAGATTTGAATTCAGCGACAACAAAAACGTAAGACTATTCACTTTTATTTATCAAAAGATGCATTAAAAAAATAAAATATGACCTTTTCCAGTAGTAAATAATGTTAGATCTGTGGAGCTTTGGAGCTTTGTGGGAGCCGAAGAAAGCATTTTGGAGCTTTGTGACCATTCAGACTTTTGCTCAGCATGACGAAATGTACAACATACCAAAAATTCAGCCAATTCCGCCGATACCCGAATCCCATAAGGTTTGTGCGGGTTCCTTTATGGGTAGCAGGTGGATTAACAAATGGAAGCTTAGGATACATACGGGAAATAATATATGCTGATAATGAATCACCACCACAATTACCTCAAGTATTAATGCTTGAATCTGACAATTACAAAGGACCATTTTTGTATAAAAATTATTTCCCAATTATTCCCGTGGAAAGAACTTGGAAACATAATAATATTTTATGCAGTCGCACGCAATTTCCAGTAATGTTGTCATATGCTCTAACCATCTACAAGTATCAAGGGCAAAGGGTTAGATAAAATTTTCTTACACATAGGAGACACGAGAAGACAATTGGAAATTACATACGTCGGTTTGAGTCGAGTTAAATCAATTAATGATATAATTTTAATAAAAGGTTACAACAAATATCGTTTTGACTCAATACGACTTTCAACATCTTTTAAAGTGAAACAAGCTTTCATGCAATCATTAAACAAAATTAATAAAGCAATTAAAGAATAAAATATTGATTAAAATATTTTTCAAAAACAAATCATATATAATCAAAAATTAATTAATTAAAGTTATTATTTTGAATATACATTTAATTAATTACTATTATGTAAATAAACACGCTAATACTGTAAATGTACACATACAATATTTTGTAAATTAAATATTTATTGTTTACAACAAATTGAGTTTGATTATTTACTTCACCTAATATACCAAATTAATAATATTTCAAATAATAAAAATCATCTGTATTTAGGAATAAATTTATTGGGTTGTTTTGCTTTGCACAGTTTATAATTGTTAGCAATTATCTAGTATATATATATATATATTAAAATAAAAGATTGCAATAAATTGAAAAATTTTGATTTTATTAAAGGTTACATTATGAAGTATTGAATGGATAAAAATCCATAAAAGTCGTTTTAAATTCATCCTTAAAGAAATACCACCAGCCAATTCTTTTATTTTTAAAAAATAATAAACAGCTTCCAAAATATTAATCTCAGAAGTTAGTGAATGAAAACGTAAAAAATTTTTTATTTTTTCACTAGAACTGATTTTTCACAGGATCTAAGAGATCTTCAAGTGCAAATTTTTCCTTGGAAAAATTTCTATCAATTTGACGTTTTTTTTTAATCCGAGCTAATGATTCAGAGTTACAACTGTTTAAAACCAAAAAAATCAAAATTTAAAAACTAAAAAAGTTGTCACTCTAATCACTTCGTAACTCAAAACCTATGTTACCAAAACGATCAAACTAAAGTGCGATTTATTTCTCAAAGCGTTATCTAAAACAAGTTTTTTTGGTTTTGAATTTAACCCTTGCATTAAAAAGAAATCTCAAGAAAACCACTGTACGTTAAATTACAAAAAAATTTATCATTTAAAAAACATTTTTAATATCTGAAACAAAATATATAGATATTATTGTAATATTATTTTATATTACAAAAAATATATATTGAAAATTTTCTACTTTTATCAAGTTGTTAACAATCAATATGACTTTTGTAATAAAGTATTTTTTTTGAAAATTTTTATTATTTCATATTAAAGCAAGAGAAAAGAAATTTTATGATATTTTCATAGAAAAAACGAAATAAAATATAAATTTACAATTTATAAAGTTATGAAATATTCATAAAGTTTTGGACTCATGGCTTTTGCAATAAAATATTTTTTTTTTATAAATTTTATTTTTTCATGTTTAAGACAGACGAATGAAATTTTATAATATTTTCATATACAAAACGAAATATGATATACATTGACAATTTATAGAGTTATGAACAATCAATATGACTTTTGAATTAAAATATTTTTTTTTTGTGATATTTTCATACACGAATCAAAATAAAATATACATAGGTAATTTATATTGTTGTGAAAAATTATTAAAATTATTAACAATTTATACAGATATGAAAAATCAATATGACTTTTGCAATAAAATATATTTTTTTTTAATTTTCATTTTTTCATGTTTAGGTCAAAGGAATGATATTTAATGATATTTTCATAGAAAAAACGAAATAAAATATATATTGAAAATTTATAAGTTGAAAACAATCAATATAAGATTTGCAATAAAATATTTTTTTTAGAAATTTTTTTTTTCATAGACAAATGAATGAAATTTTTTGAAATTAACATACACAAAACGAAATGAGATATTGTTGCGTAGGCATAGTATGGGAAGAATGTTAATATGCTTTTGTAATATTATATTTAATATGTTTAATTTTAAGGAAGAAAATTAGTAAAAGAGATCACTAATAGAAAAATAATAACGTTTAACACATATAAGCTACCGTCCAGGGATGTCGCGAGGAATTTGATTAGAATACTTGTTTGAGATCACTTGTTACTCTAACTTTCGTTTGATCGCATTGCATATTATTCGGATTACGATACTAGCATCTTGTAGTTATATTTGTATTATGAAACTTGTATTATGAGTACTTCGATAAACAAAAAAGTTATATTCAACTACTTTGGTTAATTTATTTTCCTCTACAATAAACCAGCGTTAAAATAACTTTAAGGTACGAATAAAAAGAATTCTCGCATCACCTGAGAATAAAATTTAATTATCCAGCAAATACACTACAATATATCAGACATTAATAAAGTTATGAAGAATCAATATGGCTTTTGCAGAAAAGTTCAATATTTGAAAACATTTAAGTGGGGAATATTCTGCTAAATTCAATAATATTATTTCAATGCTATCATTGCATATAAATATTTGAAATTACAAAATTTCTATAAAATAGTACCGTATTCGAAAAGATTTAAGTGGGGTATATTTTATTTTAATTGTAATTGTAATTGTAATTGTATATTTATTTGCAATTGAACAAAAATTGATACAGTAAATAATTTGTTTATAAATAGTATAACATTAGTAAATAATTTTTTAATAACATTAGTAAATCCTATATATATTAAAATGAAATAATTTTAAAAAGTTTTCACCCTAATCAGTGTGTAACTCAAAATCTATATCACCAAAACGATCAAACTAAAGTGCTATGTATTTGTTAGTGCGTTATCTAAAACAAGTTTTTTTGGTTTTTAATTTAACCCTTTCATTAAAGAGAAATCTCTAGAAAACCAATTTATTTTAATTAAAATTTAAAAAAATTTTCAGCCTAATCAGTGTGTAACTCAAAATCTATATCACCAAAACGATCAAACTAAAGTGCTATTTATTTGTTAGTGCGTTATCTAAAACAAGTTTTTTTGGTTTTTAATTTAACCCTTTCATTAAAGAGAAATCTCTAGAAAACCAATTTATTTTTTAATTTAAATTTAAAAAAATTTTCAGCCTAATCAGTGTGTAACTCAAAATCTATATCACCAAAACGATCAAACTAAAGTGCTATGTATTTGTTAGTGCATTATCTAAAACAAGTTTTTTTGGTTTTTAATTTAACCCTTTCATTAAAGAGAAATCTCTAGAAAACCAATTTATTTTAATTTAAATTTAAAAAAATTTTCAGCCTAATCAGTGTGTAACTCAAAATCTATATCACCAAAACGATCAAACTAAAGTGCTATGTATTTGTTAGTGCGTTATCTAAAACAAGTTTTTTTGGTTTTTAATTTAACCCTTTCATTAAAGAGAAATCTCTAGAAAACCAATTTACGTTAAATTACAAAAAAATTTATTTTTTAAAAAATTAATATCTGAGACAAAATATATATATTATATTATATTATTTTATATAACAAAAAATATATATAAAAAAATTTGTACTTTTATCAAGCTGTGAACAATCAATATGACTTTTGCAATAAAAGATTTTTTTTGGAAATTTTTATTTTTTTATATTTAAGACAAACGAATGAAATTTTATGAAATTTTTTAATTCTTAAATTTTTTAATTTTTTAATTTTTTAATTTTTTACAATCCATATAATTTTTGCAATAAAATATTTTTTTTGAAAATTTTTATTATTTCGAGTTTAAAACACACAAATGAAATTTAATAAAATTAATAAAATTTTGGACAATCCATATGAGTTTTGCAATAAAATATTTTTATAAGAAATATTTTTATAAAATTAATAAAATTTTGGACAATCCATATGAGTTTTGCAATAAAATATTTTTATAAGAAATTTATTTATTTCGGTTTTAAAACACACAAATGAAATTTTAAGAAATTTATAAAATTTAGGACAAACAATATGACTTTTGCAATAAAATATTTTTTTAATAAATTTCTATATTTCGTGTTTAAAACACAGAAATGAAATATTATGAAATTTATAAAGTTTCGGAGAATCAGTATGACTTTTGCAATAAAATATTTTTTTAATAAATTTATTTATTTCGTGTTTAAAACACAGAAATGAAATATTATGAAATTTATAAAGTTTCGGAGAATCAGTATGACTTTTGCAATAAAATATTTTTTTAATAAATTTATTTATTTCGTGTTTAAAATACAGAAATGAAATATTATGAAATTTATAAAGTTTTGGACAATCAATATGACTTTTGCAATAAAATATTTTTATTGAAAATTTCTTTCTTTCAGTTTTAAAACACACAAATGAAATTTTAGGAAATTTATAAAATTTAGGACAAACAATATAACTTTTGGAACAAAATATTTTTAATGAAAATTTCTTTATTTCGGTTTTAAAACACAGAAATGAAATATTATGAAACTTATAAACTTTTGGACAATCAATATGACTTTTACAATAAAATATTTTTTTTAGAAATTTATTTATTTTGTGTTTAAAACACAGAAATGAAATATTATGAAATTTATAAAGTTTTGAAGAATTCATATGACTTTTGCAATAAAATATTTTTATAAGAAATTTGTTTATTTAATTTTTAAAACACAGAAATGAAATATTATAAAATTTATAAACTTTTGGACAATCAATGTTACTTTTGCAATAAAATATTTTTTTTAGAAATTTCTTTATTTCGTGTTTAAAACACAGAAATGAAATATTATGAAATTTATAAAATTTTGGACAATACCTATGACTTTTGCAATAAAATATTTTTATAATAAATTTGTTTATTTAATTTTTAAAACACACAAAATGAAATATTATGAAATTTATAAAATTTTGGACAATACATATGACTTTTGCAATAAAATATTTTTATAAGAAATTTGTTTATTTAATTTTTAAAATAAAGAAATGAAATATTATGAAATTTATAAACTTTTGGACAATCAATATGACTTTTGCAATAAAATATTTTTTTTAGAAATTTCTTTATTTCGGTTTTAAAACACACAAATGAAATTTTAGGAAATTTATAAAATTTAGGACAATCAATATGACTTTTGCAACAAAATATTTTTATTGAAAATTTCTTTATTTAGGTTTTAAAACACAGAAATGAAATATTATGAAACTTATAAACTTTTGGACAATCAATATGACTTTTACAATAAAATATATTTTTTAGAAATTTCTTTATTTCGTGTTTAAAACACAGAAATTAAATATTATGAAATTTATAAAATTTTGGACAATACCTATGACTTTTGCAATAAAATATTTTTATAATAAATTTGTTTATTTAATTTTTAAAACACACAAAATGAAATATTATGAAATTTATAAAATTTTGGACAATACATATGACTTTTGCAATAAAATATTTTTATAAGAAATTTGTTTATTTAATTTTTAAAATAAAGAAATGAAATATTATGAAATTTATAAACTTTTGGACAATCAATATGACTTTTGCAATAAAATATTTTTTTTAGAAATTTCTTTAATTCGGTTTTAAAACACACAAATGAAATTTTAGGAAATTTATAAAATTTAGGACAAACAATATGACTTTTGCAACTAAATATTTTTATTGAAAATTTCTTTATTTAGGTTTTAAAACACAGAAATGAAATATTATGAAACTTATAAACTTTTGGACAATCAATATGACTTTTACAATAAAATATTTTTTTAATAAATTTCTATATTTCGTGTTTAAAACACAGAAATGAAATATTATGAAATTTATAAAGTTTCGGAGAACCCTTTCATTAAAGAGAAATCTCTAGAAAACCAATTTATTTTAATTTAAATTTAAAAAAATTTTCAGCCTAATCAGTGTGTAACTCAAAATCTATATCACCAAAACGATCAAACTAAAGTGCTATGTATTTGTTAGTGCGTTATCTAAAACAAGTTTTTTTGGTTTTTAATTTAACCCTTTCATTAAAGAGAAATCTCTAGAAAACCAATTTACGTTAAATTACAAAAAAATTTATTTTTTAAAAAATTAATATCTGAGACAAAATATATATATTATATTATATTATTTTATATAACAAAAAATATATATAAAAAAATTTGTACTTTTATCAAGCTGTGAACAATCAATATGACTTTTGCAATAAAAGATTTTTTTTGGAAATTTTTATTTTTTTATATTTAAGACAAACGAATGAAATTTTATGAAATTTTTTAATTCTTAAATTTTTTAATTTTTTAATTTTTTAATTTTTTACAATCCATATAATTTTTGCAATAAAATATTTTTTTTGAAAATTTTTATTATTTCGAGTTTAAAACACACAAATGAAATTTAATAAAATTAATAAAATTTTGGACAATCCATATGAGTTTTGCAATAAAATATTTTTATAAGAAATATTTTTATAAAATTAATAAAATTTTGGACAATCCATATGAGTTTTGCAATAAAATATTTTTATAAGAAATTTATTTATTTCGGTTTTAAAACACACAAATGAAATTTTAAGAAATTTATAAAATTTAGGACAAACAATATGACTTTTGCAATAAAATATTTTTTTAATAAATTTCTATATTTCGTGTTTAAAACACAGAAATGAAATATTATGAAATTTATAAAGTTTCGGAGAATCAGTATGACTTTTGCAATAAAATATTTTTTTAATAAATTTATTTATTTCGTGTTTAAAACACAGAAATGAAATATTATGAAATTTATAAAGTTTCGGAGAATCAGTATGACTTTTGCAATAAAATATTTTTTTAATAAATTTATTTATTTCGTGTTTAAAATACAGAAATGAAATATTATGAAATTTATAAAGTTTTGGACAATCAATATGACTTTTGCAATAAAATATTTTTATTGAAAATTTCTTTCTTTCAGTTTTAAAACACACAAATGAAATTTTAGGAAATTTATAAAATTTAGGACAAACAATATAACTTTTGGAACAAAATATTTTTAATGAAAATTTCTTTATTTCGGTTTTAAAACACAGAAATGAAATATTATGAAACTTATAAACTTTTGGACAATCAATATGACTTTTACAATAAAATATTTTTTTTAGAAATTTATTTATTTTGTGTTTAAAACACAGAAATGAAATATTATGAAATTTATAAAGTTTTGAAGAATTCATATGACTTTTGCAATAAAATATTTTTATAAGAAATTTGTTTATTTAATTTTTAAAACACAGAAATGAAATATTATAAAATTTATAAACTTTTGGACAATCAATGTTACTTTTGCAATAAAATATTTTTTTTAGAAATTTCTTTATTTCGTGTTTAAAACACAGAAATGAAATATTATGAAATTTATAAAATTTTGGACAATACCTATGACTTTTGCAATAAAATATTTTTATAATAAATTTGTTTATTTAATTTTTAAAACACACAAAATGAAATATTATGAAATTTATAAAATTTTGGACAATACATATGACTTTTGCAATAAAATATTTTTATAAGAAATTTGTTTATTTAATTTTTAAAATAAAGAAATGAAATATTATGAAATTTATAAACTTTTGGACAATCAATATGACTTTTGCAATAAAATATTTTTTTTAGAAATTTCTTTATTTCGGTTTTAAAACACACAAATGAAATTTTAGGAAATTTATAAAATTTAGGACAATCAATATGACTTTTGCAACAAAATATTTTTATTGAAAATTTCTTTATTTAGGTTTTAAAACACAGAAATGAAATATTATGAAACTTATAAACTTTTGGACAATCAATATGACTTTTACAATAAAATATATTTTTTAGAAATTTCTTTATTTCGTGTTTAAAACACAGAAATTAAATATTATGAAATTTATAAAATTTTGGACAATACCTATGACTTTTGCAATAAAATATTTTTATAATAAATTTGTTTATTTAATTTTTAAAACACACAAAATGAAATATTATGAAATTTATAAAATTTTGGACAATACATATGACTTTTGCAATAAAATATTTTTATAAGAAATTTGTTTATTTAATTTTTAAAATAAAGAAATGAAATATTATGAAATTTATAAACTTTTGGACAATCAATATGACTTTTGCAATAAAATATTTTTTTTAGAAATTTCTTTAATTCGGTTTTAAAACACACAAATGAAATTTTAGGAAATTTATAAAATTTAGGACAAACAATATGACTTTTGCAACTAAATATTTTTATTGAAAATTTCTTTATTTAGGTTTTAAAACACAGAAATGAAATATTATGAAACTTATAAACTTTTGGACAATCAATATGACTTTTACAATAAAATATTTTTTTAATAAATTTCTATATTTCGTGTTTAAAACACAGAAATGAAATATTATGAAATTTATAAAGTTTCGGAGAACCCTTTCATTAAAGAGAAATCTCTAGAAAACCAATTTATTTTAATTTAAATTTAAAAAAATTTTCAGCCTAATCAGTGTGTAACTCAAAATCTATATCACCAAAACGATCAAACTAAAGTGCTATGTATTTGTTAGTGCGTTATCTAAAACAAGTTTTTTTGGTTTTTAATTTAACCCTTTCATTAAAGAGAAATCTCTAGAAAACCAATTTACGTTAAATTACAAAAAAATTTATTTTTTAAAAAATTAATATCTGAGACAAAATATATATATTATATTATATTATTTTATATAACAAAAAATATATATAAAAAAATTTGTACTTTTATCAAGCTGTGAACAATCAATATGACTTTTGCAATAAAAGATTTTTTTTGGAAATTTTTATTTTTTTATATTTAAGACAAACGAATGAAATTTTATGAAATTTTTTAATTCTTAAATTTTTTAATTTTTTAATTTTTTAATTTTTTACAATCCATATAATTTTTGCAATAAAATATTTTTTTTGAAAATTTTTATTATTTCGAGTTTAAAACACACAAATGAAATTTAATAAAATTAATAAAATTTTGGACAATCCATATGAGTTTTGCAATAAAATATTTTTATAAGAAATATTTTTATAAAATTAATAAAATTTTGGACAATCCATATGAGTTTTGCAATAAAATATTTTTATAAGAAATTTATTTATTTCGGTTTTAAAACACACAAATGAAATTTTAAGAAATTTATAAAATTTAGGACAAACAATATGACTTTTGCAATAAAATATTTTTTTAATAAATTTCTATATTTCGTGTTTAAAACACAGAAATGAAATATTATGAAATTTATAAAGTTTCGGAGAATCAGTATGACTTTTGCAATAAAATATTTTTTTAATAAATTTATTTATTTCGTGTTTAAAACACAGAAATGAAATATTATGAAATTTATAAAGTTTCGGAGAATCAGTATGACTTTTGCAATAAAATATTTTTTTAATAAATTTATTTATTTCGTGTTTAAAATACAGAAATGAAATATTATGAAATTTATAAAGTTTTGGACAATCAATATGACTTTTGCAATAAAATATTTTTATTGAAAATTTCTTTCTTTCAGTTTTAAAACACACAAATGAAATTTTAGGAAATTTATAAAATTTAGGACAAACAATATAACTTTTGGAACAAAATATTTTTAATGAAAATTTCTTTATTTCGGTTTTAAAACACAGAAATGAAATATTATGAAACTTATAAACTTTTGGACAATCAATATGACTTTTACAATAAAATATTTTTTTTAGAAATTTATTTATTTTGTGTTTAAAACACAGAAATGAAATATTATGAAATTTATAAAGTTTTGAAGAATTCATATGACTTTTGCAATAAAATATTTTTATAAGAAATTTGTTTATTTAATTTTTAAAACACAGAAATGAAATATTATAAAATTTATAAACTTTTGGACAATCAATGTTACTTTTGCAATAAAATATTTTTTTTAGAAATTTCTTTATTTCGTGTTTAAAACACAGAAATGAAATATTATGAAATTTATAAAATTTTGGACAATACCTATGACTTTTGCAATAAAATATTTTTATAATAAATTTGTTTATTTAATTTTTAAAACACACAAAATGAAATATTATGAAATTTATAAAATTTTGGACAATACATATGACTTTTGCAATAAAATATTTTTATAAGAAATTTGTTTATTTAATTTTTAAAATAAAGAAATGAAATATTATGAAATTTATAAACTTTTGGACAATCAATATGACTTTTGCAATAAAATATTTTTTTTAGAAATTTCTTTATTTCGGTTTTAAAACACACAAATGAAATTTTAGGAAATTTATAAAATTTAGGACAATCAATATGACTTTTGCAACAAAATATTTTTATTGAAAATTTCTTTATTTAGGTTTTAAAACACAGAAATGAAATATTATGAAACTTATAAACTTTTGGACAATCAATATGACTTTTACAATAAAATATATTTTTTAGAAATTTCTTTATTTCGTGTTTAAAACACAGAAATTAAATATTATGAAATTTATAAAATTTTGGACAATACCTATGACTTTTGCAATAAAATATTTTTATAATAAATTTGTTTATTTAATTTTTAAAACACACAAAATGAAATATTATGAAATTTATAAAATTTTGGACAATACATATGACTTTTGCAATAAAATATTTTTATAAGAAATTTGTTTATTTAATTTTTAAAATAAAGAAATGAAATATTATGAAATTTATAAACTTTTGGACAATCAATATGACTTTTGCAATAAAATATTTTTTTTAGAAATTTCTTTAATTCGGTTTTAAAACACACAAATGAAATTTTAGGAAATTTATAAAATTTAGGACAAACAATATGACTTTTGCAACTAAATATTTTTATTGAAAATTTCTTTATTTAGGTTTTAAAACACAGAAATGAAATATTATGAAACTTATAAACTTTTGGACAATCAATATGACTTTTACAATAAAATATTTTTTTAATAAATTTCTATATTTCGTGTTTAAAACACAGAAATGAAATATTATGAAATTTATAAAGTTTCGGAGAATCAGTATGACTTTTGCAATAAAATATTTTTTTAAAAAATTTATTTATTTCGTGTTTAAAAAACAGAAATGAAATATTATGAAATTTATAAAGTTTTGGACAATCAATATGACTTTTGCAATAAAATATTTTTATTGAAAATTTCTTTCTTTCAGTTTTAAAACACACAAATGAAATTTTAGGAAATTTATAAAATTTAGGACAAACAATATGACTTTTGCAACAAAATATTTTTATTGAAAATTTCTTTATTTAGGTTTTAAAACACAGAAATGAAATATTATGAAACTTATAAACTTTTGGACAATCAATATGACTTTTACAATAAAATATTTGTTAATAAATTTCTATATTTCGTGTTTAAAACACAGAAATGAAATATTATGAAATTTATAAAGTTTCGGAGAATCAGTATGACTTTTGCAATAAAATATTTTTTTAATAAATTTATTTATTTCGTGTTTAAAACACAGAAATGAAATATTATGAAATTTATAAAGTTTCGGAGAATCAGTATGACTTTTGCAATAAAATATTTTTTTAATGAATTTATTTATTTCGTGTTTAAAATACAGAAATGAAATATTATGAAATTTATAAAGTTTTGGACAATCAATATGACTTTTGCAATAAAATATTTTTATTGAAAATTTCTTTCTTTCAGTTTTAAAACACACAAATGAAATTTTAGGAAATTTATAAAATTTAGGACAAACAATATAACTTTTGGAACAAAATATTTTTATTGAAAATTTCTTTATTTCGGTTTTAAAACACAAAAATGAAATATTATGAAACTTATAAACTTTTGGACAATCAATATGACTTTTACAATAAAATATTTTTTTTAGAAATTTATTTATTTTGTGTTTAAAACACAGAAATGAAATATTATGAAATTTATAAAGTTTTGAAGAATTCATATGACTTTTGCAATAAAATATTTTTATAAGAAATTTGTTTATTTAATTTTTAAAACACAGAAATGAAATATTATAAAATTTATAAACTTTTGGACAATCAATGTTACTTTTGCAATAAAATATTTTTTTTAGAAATTTCTTTATTTCATGTTTAAAACACAGAAATGAAATATTATGAAATTTATAAAATTTTGGACAATACCTATGACTTTTGCAATAAAATATTTTTATAATAAAGGACCCCGCACCATTAGCATTGGAAAATTGCAAATGGTGCGATTTTCTTCAAACTTTGAGAATCGATAGTTCAAGAGATTTTGAAACGAAAATGTCTTATGGAAAAATCGGAAATATTCATTCCCTTTTGAGATACGGAGGCTAGAAGTTTAAAAAAGTAAAAAAATTATTTTGCTGATACAGAAGAGGTAAGTAAAAGATTTTTCTTGTAGTCATTACCGTCTGAATCAAGATTGGATATCAATATGTTTTATAGGTCACTGATTCTAATAATAATGTTCCTAAAAACCCAAACGTATGTGTTAGCCCTTAAGGGCAAAAATGGCCCTTTTAAGGGTTTCTAAGTACAAATCATAAATGCTTACATCATAACTCAAACTGTGCGATATTATGGAGAATAAATTCGATGATGGTCGTCACTAAACCCAAATGGTTTATGAAGAGTTCTCAAAGGGCTACATTGCCCTTTTTAGGTCTTTCTCTTGTAAGATCCTTGAGAACAACGTAAAGAACTCAAGATAAACACTTTTTGAGTGGCAAAATTACTTGACGACTATCTGAAAATCCTAACAGTAATTCTAAAGCCCTTATAGGGCAAAGTTGCCCTTTTTAGGGCTTACTATGTATGAATCATTAATAACTATATTACTTACTTAAACTGTACGATAGTTACATCACTAGATTCAAGGATGATGGTCCCAAAAACAAAACAAAAATTTATAACCGGTTTGTGTAACTACACAACCAACGAGCATGGAACATGTTCATTTATAACATTGATAATAAAGTATCTATTGTGTTCATAATATAAATATTTATATGCAAATATTTATGTATAGATTTTTATTTTAGAAATCATGCTGCTTAGACATAAAAATGAACAAAATTAATTAAATTTTCAAATTATTATAGATTTTTAAATAATATGAATTTATTTTTTATTAATTTTTACAATAAATTCTTTAAAAATTCTGCACCAATGGTCCCTAGGTACTTCTGCACCAATACTCCCTAGGTACTTCTGCACCAAAGGTCTTTAGGGACTTCTGCACCAATGCTCTCTGGGTAATTCTGCACCAAAGGTAGCTAGGTACTTCTGTACCAAAGGTCTTTAGGGACTTCTGCACCATAGGTCCCTAGGTACTTCTGCACCAATGCTCCCTAGGTACTTCTGCACCAAAGGTCTTTAGGGACTTCTGCACCATAGGTTCCTAGGTACTTCTGCATCAATGCTCCCTAGGTACTTCTGCACCAAACGTCTTTAGGGACTTCTGCACCAATGCTCCCTAGGTAATTCTACACCAAAGGTTCCTAGGTACTTCTGCACTAATGCTCCCTAGGTACTTCTGCACCAAAGGTCTTTAGGGACTTCTGCACTAATGCTCCCTAGGTACTTCTGCACCAAAGGTTCCTAGCTACTTCTGCACCAAAGGTCTTTAGGGACTTCTGCACCATAGGTCCCTAGGTACTTCTTCACCAATGCTCCCTAGGTACTTCTGCACCAAACAACTTCTGTTCCTAGGTACTTATGTACCAAAGGTCTTAAGGGACTTCTGCACCATAAGTCCCTAGGTACTTCTGCACCAATGCTCCCTAGGTACTTCTGCACCAAAGGTCTTTAGGGACTTCTGCACCATAGGTTCCTAGGTACTTCTGCATCAATGCTCTCTAGGTACTTCTGCACCAAAGGTCTTAAGGGACTTCTGCACCAATTGTCCCTAGGTACTTCTGCACCAATGCTCCCTAGGTACTTCTGCACCAAAGGTTCCTAGGTACTTATGTACCAAAGGTCTTTAGGAGCTTCTGCACCAATAGTCCCTAGGTACTTCTGAACCATAGGTCCCTAGGTACTTCTGCACCAAAAGTCCCTGAATCGAAAATATTCTAAGTCCATTTCACCCCCCCCCCTAAAAGCGTTAATTTTTGACCCCCCCCCCCCTAAAAACGTCAATTTTTGACCCCCCCCCTGCCGAGCCAGACTTTTTCAAATACCCCATCCAATGAACATGTTCCATGTTAATAGTTTAAAAACAAAGTTTAACTTATGATGAGAATTAAGAGAGTTGTCTTTGTAAAATCCCTGTAGCCAAAAAGACCTAAAAAGGGCAATGTAGCCCTTTGAGAGCTCTTCATAAAGCATTTGGATTAAGTGACGACCATCATCGAATTTAGCCTCCATAATATCGTATAGTTTGAGTTATGGTGTAAGCATTTATGATTTGTACTTAAAATACCTTAAAAGGGCCATTTTTGCCCTTTAAGGGCTAACACATACGTTTGGGTTTTTAGGAACATCAATATTGGACTCAGTGACCCAAAAAACATATAGCTTGAGTTATGATGTAAGCATTAATGATTTGTACTTAGAAACCCTTAAAAGGGTCATTTTTGCCCTTTAAGGGCTAACACGTACGTTTGGGTTTTTAGGAACATCATTATTAGAATCAGTGACCCATAAAACATATTGAAATCTAATCTTGATTCATAAGGTAATCCCTACAAGCAAAATCTTTTACTTACCTCTTCTGTATCAGCAAAATAATTTTTTTACTTTTTTAAACTTCTAGCCTCCGTATCTCAAAAGGGAATGAATATTTTCGATTTTTCCATAAGACATTTTCGTTTCAAAATCTCTTGAACTATCGATTCTCAAAGTTTGAAGAAAATCGCACCATTTGCAATTTTCTAATGTTAATGGTGCGGGGTCCTTTGTTTATTTAATTTTTAAAACACACAAAATGAAATATTATGAAATTTATAAAATTTTCGACAATCCATATGACTTTGGCAATAAAATATTTTTAAAAGAAATTTGTTTACTTAATTTTTAAAACACAGAAATGAAATATTATGAAATTTATAAAATTTTGGACAATACATATGACTTTTGCAATAAAATATTTTTATAAGAAATTTGTTTATTTAATTTTTAAAATAGAGAAATGAAATATTATGAAATTTATAAACTTTTGGACAATCAATATGACTTTTGCAATAAAATATTTTTTTTAGAAATTTCTTTATTTCGGTTTTAAAACACACAAATGAAATTTTAGGAAATTTATAAAATTTAGGACAAACAATATGACTTTTGCAACAAAATATTTTTATTAAAAATTACTTTATTTCGGTTTTAAAACACAGAAATGAAATATTATGAAATTTATAAACTTTTGGACAATCAATATGACTTTTACAATAAAATATTTTTTTTAGAAATTTGTTTATTTCGAATTTAAAACACAGATATGATATATTATGAAATTTATAAAATTTTCGACAATCCATATGACTTGTGCAGTAAAATATTTTTATAAGAAATTTGTTTATTTAATTTTTAAAAGAGAGAAATGAAATATTATGAAATTTATATAATTTTGGACAATCCATATGACTTTTGCAATAAAATATTTTTATAAGAAATTTGTTTATTTAATTTTTAAAACACAGAAATGAAATATTATTAAATTTATAAAGTCCGCCATCTTGGAAAATCAGAAATATGCTTGAGTGAAAAAAAGAAAATTTTCCTTTATAAATTCGTTTTTCTCAACCTCGAAAACTCCCAGGTAACGTAGAAAGTCGTTTATTCCTGTTTTTTTTGGTCCGCCATCTTGGAAAATCGGAAAACATGTTGGGGTGAAAAAACACGGTTGGCTAGAAACAATTTTAAATAAAATTTGAAGGTACCTCCGAGATTCCGATGAATTTTGATTGTAGGGTACCTACAGGTCCTAAAAAAACAAAAAAAGAAAAAATCCGCTCGGCGCTTTTTTATTTTTGCCCAAAATAGGGCTATCTCGGTGAATATATTCAAAAAAACGTTTGAAAAAGAAATAATGAATTATAAATCTTACAATTTTAATTGTAATATACTAGAATATGAAAGAAAAGTTAAATTTATACATTTTTATGTATTTTTAACTCATCTGCGCAGACTCAGATGTAATGGATGGTCATTGAGGCTGCAAAGCTGACCTAGCTGAAAAAACTACATAAAAAACTACATATCCAGGACAAGATGTGTTTTTTATTACGAAAAGTGTACTTGACTGTTGCGTCTATCATTTTTCTAGACCATGTAGGGTTTTAGATCTGTTTTTGGACACTTTTACTGAAGTCAAAACTGTGATATTTTCAATTTTTCCGAATTTGATAAAAAAACTTAGAATAAGATAAAAAAATTTGTAACGGGCTTGTGTAAACACAATTAATGAGCATAGAACATATTTATGTGTAATATAAATTTTTAAATGATTAAATAAAGTCAAACAATATTATTCCAAGTCCCTAAAGCCGGATTATTCTACGTCCTTAAATCGAAATTATTCTAAGTTCCTAAAACGAAATTATTCTAAGTACATTATACCCCCCCGAACCCATCCATTTTTCACCCCCCCCCCTCACTGTAGTGGTAGTTTTTCCCAAGTACCTCTCCCTATGAACATGTTCCATGTTAATAGTTGTAAGCCCATTTAAGGGGATAATATCTCCCTGGTTATAAGCTTTATTTGGGAGATAGGGGGATTGCTATTTTAAGGGGATTTTTACTTGATGGATAAAATATCCAAAATATCAAAAATAAAGATTTCTTGCGTCGATTTATTTCGCACGCGTACAGTATAAATTCGACTTGGTGAAATTATTATGCAAGCCTACTGTGAATTGGCTTGGTCAACGTTACGCGTGCGTAAATTCGAAGTTTTACCCCAATTACAGTACTAGCATCCCTTAAGTTGCCATCCCCGAAAAATAGCAAACCCCTTTTTTTTGCTCATACCCCCAATGAAAACTCCTTATTAGGGGGCACTATCTCCCTAATATTTTTTATAACTTATTTTATCTGAATCTTAGTTGTTTCATCAAATTCGAAAAAATTGAAAAAATCACAGTTTCGACTAAAGTAAAAGTGTCCAAAAACAGTGACGAGACCCTATAAGGTCTAGAAAAATGATAGTTGAAATCGTCAAGTATACTTTTCTCGACAAAATCACATCTTGTCCTGGATATGTAGTTTTTTATGTAGTTTTTTCAGCTAGGTCAGCTTTGCAGCCTCAATGACCATCCATTACATCTGGCTCTGCGCAGGTGAATTAAAAATACATAAAAATGCATAAATTTAACTTTTCTTTCATATTCTAGTATATTACAATTAAAATTGTAACATTTATAATTCATTATTTCTTTTTCAAACGTTTTTTTGAATATATTCACCGAGATAGCCCTATTTTGGGCAAAAATAAAAATGCGCCGAGCGGATTTTTTTCTTTTTTGTTTTTTTAGGACCTGTAGGTACCCTAGAATCAAAATTCATCGGAATCTCGGAGGTACCTTCAAATTTTATTTAAAATTGTTTCTAGCCAACCGTGAAAATGAAAATTTTCATTCGAAAAATCGTATTTCTCAACCTCAAAAACCCCCAGGTAACGTAGAAAGTTTTTTTTCCTGTTTTTTTGTCCGCCATCTTGGAAAATCGGAAAACATGTTGTGGTGAAAAATTGAAAATTTTCATTCAGAAAATCGTTTTTCTCAACCTCGAAAACCCCCAAGTAACGTAGAAAGTTATTTTTTCCTGTTTTTTTGGTCCGCCATCTTGGAAAATCAGAAAACATGTTGGAGTGAAAAAATGAAAATTTTCATTCATAAAAACGTTTTTCTCAACCTGGAAAACCCCCGTGTAATGTAGAAATTTTTTTAAAATATATTTTACGATCCGCCATCTTGGAAAATGGGAAAATATGCTGGGGTAAAAAATGAAAATTTTATTTAATAAAAACGTTTTTCTCAACCTGGAAAACCCCCAGGTAATGTGGAAAGTTTCTTTTTTCATGTTTTTAATTTATTTTATTCAGGGAGTCGGACTCTCTAATTCAGGGAGTTAACTCCCTAAATCAGGGAGTTAACTCTCTAAAACAGGGAGTCCGACTGCCTGAATTCAGGGAGTCGGACTCCCTGATTTAGGGAGTCGGACTACGTGGTTATTTTTGTTAGAGCAAAGATGGCGAAAAAATAAAAATAAAAATAAACTTTATAACTTACGAGAAGGATTTTGAAATCGAGAAATACGTTTTTTTGAGTGAAAATTTTCAATTTTTCCGTTTTTCCAAGATGACGGATCAATAAATATCCCAAAAATAAACTTCATACATTAACAGGGGGGTTTTGGGGTAGCGAAAAACGTTTTTATGAGAGAAAAATTTCAGATTTTAAACCCAAGAATATTTTACGATTTTCCAAGATGGCGGATCAATAAACTTAGAAAAAGAAAATTTATACATTACAAGGGGATTTTCGAGGTGCAGAAAAAAGTTTTTAAGAATAAAAATTATGATATTTTTACTCAAGCACATTTTACGATTTAACAAGATGGCGGAAAAATAAAGATAAAAAAAGGAACTTTATGACTAAACAGGGGGTTTTCGAGGTCGAAATAAACGTTTTTTTGAGTGAAAATTTTATAATTTTACAATTTTCAAAGATCGCGGATCAATAATATCACAAAAATAAACTTTATACATTACCAGCAGGTTTTAGAGGTGAAGTAAAACGTTTTTATGAGTGAAAATTTTAATATTTTCACCCGAGGATGTTTTCAAATTTTAAAAGATGGCAGAGGAATAAACATCGAAAAAGGAAATTCATACCTTACCAGGAAGTTTTTTATTAGTCCGCCATCTTCGAAAAAAAGAAAATATGAATATTTTCACTCATAAAAAGGTTTTTCTCGTAAAAGAAAAGAGGGGGGTAATGTATAAAGTTTCTTTTTGGGATATTTATAGATCCACCATCTTGGAAAATCAGAAAATATATTGGAGTGAAAATATGAAAATTTTGATTATTAAAAAAGTTTTTCTCAACCTCGTAAAACGAATGGTAATGTAAAACGTCTGTTTTTACGATGTTTATTAGTCCACCATCTTGGAAAATCAGAAAATAAGAAAATTTTCACTAATAAAAACGTTTTTCTTCAGGTCGAGAACCCCGTGGTAATGTATAAAGTTTATTTTTGAGATATTTATTGATCCGCAATCATGGAAAATCAGAAAATATGATAGAGAAAATGTGAAAATTTTCTCTGATAAAAACGTATTTCTCGACATCGGAAACACAGTGGTAGTGTATAAAGTTTCTTTTTGTATTATTTATTGGTCCGCCATGTTGAAAAATGGGAAAATATGCTGCAGTAAAAATATGAAAATTTTAAGTCATAAAAACGTATTTATCGACATAAAAAATCGCGTGGTAATGTATAAAGTTTATTTTTGGGATGTTTATTGGTCCGCCATATTGGAAAATCAGAAAATATGGTGAAGGGAAAATATGAAAATTTTACTCATAAAAACGTTTTTCTCGAGCCCGAAAACGATCAAATAATGTAGAAAGTTTTTAATTTTATTATTTTTTTTCAATCATCTTGGAAAATTGGAAAATATGTTGGGACAAAAAATTAAAATTTTCATTAATAAAAACGTTTTTCACGACCGCGAAAATCAAAAGGTTATGGAAAAAATTTTTATTTTCATGTTTCATGGTGAGCCAAATTGTAAAATTTTTAATTTGGAAAAAATTTTAGATGAAAAATTAAAAATTATGCGTGTATGATATCAGTTTTCCCTCATACGATGAATTTTCATGAAAAAGATATTCTAGAAAATGACGAAAAAATTTTGTGTATAATATATATATATATATATATATTAAATACATATATTTCCAAACACGAACTAATATTTACGACAATGCGAGCGCGTCAATCAAATTTTTAATATCCCTTAAACCATTCCTCTGAGGACGAATGATTAAGGAATTATTATTGTAAGAGTATGAAAGATGAACTTGGTATAAATTGAATCATGCCATTAAAATATGGGTTACCCAAAATATAATGAATTTCATTCTTTGAGCACGTGTTATTGGAGAAGTAAGATCATTAAAGATTAAAGATACATTTAGATTTTAAATATATATATATATTTTTTTTTTCTTCAAATTAAAATAAATAATTAAAATGCCTAAAGCTACAAGGAAATTTAAAAGTGAATCAAAATCGAGAGTTAATGTTAGAAAAATAAAACAAGAACCACCTTCTCCGAAAAAATTAAGTAAGTTACTGTATATTTATAATTTTATAAAACTATTTTTTTTATTGAGTATAATAATTTATTACAGAAAAAAAAATTATTAAAACTAAAACTAATTTGAAGAAAAATAAAAAAAATTTAAAAAAGGATAATTTAAATATGAAGGAAGAAAGTTCTAAATGTTCAACACCATGCTTAAATGAAGAATTAGGAGCATTCAATATCAAAACATTTAAAAATACAATTGAAAATGTTTCAAGGTACTTTTATTGATTATTTTAATTTTAAAAATCAAATTTTCAATGTAGTAATAAAATTATATTTATAGTTCTATATACAAGATGAAGGTATTAACAAAGTCTAATCCAGTATATGCTAACGGTCAATATGGAATGGTTAAATTGATAGATTCGGATGGTGAAATAATCAATATCACGTTATGGGATAATGAATATAGAAGATTATATGATAATTTAAAAGTAAGTATAATTTACAATTATAATTAATATTGATTACTAAATAATAAATCATATTTTTGCAGATAAGTAAAATTTACATCTTAGTGGGTTTCATTATTAGAAATATACATCCAGATTATGATCCGGATAAAAAAAAATATGAGTTGACAGGAACAGATAAATCATACGTTATAGAAACTGAACTGGACGATATTCAATTACCAAAATTTCCTATAACAAATATATGTGATGTATTAGATATTAAAACTGCGAATAAAGAATTCAGTAAGTATTAAAATATATGTTTGTTTTTAATAATGTAATAAATTTTTATTAAATTAAATTTGTATTATTTTAGATGTTATGGGTATTGTTCGGAATATAAGTGGTATTGAAAAATTTAAAAATCCAAAAACTAACAAAGATGATGTCAAAAGAGATATATTCATATACGATACAAATAGACATATAACGGTAAGAATTTTTATCGAATAAAATTATAAAATTATAATTAATATTATATTATATATTTATTATAGCTTAAATTAACTGCTTTTGGTGAAAATAAATGCAGGGAAGTATACAGTAAAGTAGGGGAAGTTATTTTTTTGTCTAATGGAAGAACAAGTATTTATAAAGATAACACATCTCTATTAGTAACTCCAACTTCATATTTTATAAGAAAATATAACACGAAAGAAGCCGAAGAGTGAGTAATATTTATTATTTACTATTTACAATTTATTATTCGACAATTAATATTGTATAATAATTTCATTTATTTTTTATTTACAGATTAAGAAAAAAATTTAATTTATAAATTTATAATTGTGATTAATAATATTTATTGATTAACAGTATTATTAAAAATTTATTTAATGTTTAGTAAAATGATTTTGTTTATATTAAAAATTATCAAAATGTTATAATTAAAAAAAGAAATCTAAAAATTTAATTTTATGATATATATATATTAAAAAATAATTTGTATTTCATAATATAATTAGTTAATTATTTAAAATTAATTATTAAATAAAATAATTTAAATTATTTATTTAAGGCAATTAAATTTTTGAAATTTGAAGATAGAATATAATTTTTGTACATTTATATTTAGATTAGTATAATATTACATATTATATAAATTATTAAAAGTTTTTGTATAATGTTCTATTATTGTTTGTTATTAGTAATTAATTTGATTTAAGCATTTAGAATTTCATTAGAAAATAATTATTATTAAAGATTATATATACCTCATTTTATAATTTAAAATTTATTTGATTTATTATAAATATTGCTTAAAATAATTTTTTTATATTGTATTTGAATATTGATTTTTACAATAAATGGTGAGGTAAACTAACAAATATTTTTTATTAAACCTAATTAAATTACTACAATTATTTAATAAACTATGAAAAGTATTTTTTTTATAAATGATGAAAAAAATAATATAATAATTTTAATTAAGATATAATTTTGAATTCAATTTATTAAATAAATAAAAAAAAATTATAAATAAAATTTTTCAACAAAGTTTTAATAAAAATTTTTAGAAAAATTTAAAATTTTATATTGGCTGACTGCATTAGGACACCGATTAATATGAGAAAATTTTAATAAAAATTATAATATTTAAGAAATATTTTAAACTAAATAAATTTATTAAAAAAATATTTTATTGCAAAAGTTTTTTTTGAGATAAATAGCATAGATAAAATAAATATCAATTTAGTTTGATCATTTTAGTGACATAGATTTTGAATTACGAGGTGAGTAAAGTGAGATGTAAGTAAAGTAATGCTGCTATAATTGGTGGCACTAATCTTTTATTAAAACCTGGCAGTTACATATAATTTCACAAATTAAGTATGCTATAAAGTGTAATATTTATACCAATAAAATTTTTTTAAAGAATTTTTAAATGAAAAATAAAAATTATTTTAATTTCGCGCAGTAACATTTATAATTTTTAGACATCAACAAATAGTGTAGTAATTAAATATTAAAAATTACTGTCACATTCTGCCGAGCGTAGCGAGGCCAATCAGCTAGTAATTTTGTAATTACATAAAACAAAGTAAAATAAAATAATGATTGATTGTAAATAATGTAACAATAAGTGAGTAACATGAAATATGTAAATAATGTGTAGATTGATTAGCATTATCACAGTCATCAATGATTGCACACATGTTAATAAGGATTAAATAAAAATTTAATACATACAATAATAGTAGTAAGTGTAATAACCTAAGCAAGTAAATAAGTATGAAATAGCAATGAGTAGTGAATAAGTATATACGTAAAATTAAAGATTAAAACTAAATATCAATCTTGCAACATGGTATGTAATTAATTAATATACAAGTAGTATTCAAAGATCCATAGTGAGTAGGTATTTAAGTAAAGCTGCTTTAACTCCGTCAAGAGATGGTTTAAACCAAACTTCAGCAGACAAGGAGTTCCAGAGCTTGGCTCCTTGGTAGCGATTTTACTAATTTCAATGATAATAATTCAACACTATTATTGCATAAAAACAATTGAAATTACAACATTTCTATTAAAAAGGACAGTATTCGAGAACATTTAAGTGGGACAAATTTGCTAAATTAAATACTAATAATTCAATGCTATTATTGCATAAAAATAATTGAAATTACAACTTTTCTATAAAACAGGATAACATTTGAAAACATTTAAGTAGGGCAAATTGGCTAAATTCAATACTAATAATTCAATGCTATTATTTCATAAAAATAATTAAAATTCTTACTTTTCGATAAAACAGGACAATATTTGAAAACATTTAAGTGGGGCTAATTTGCTAAATTAAATACTAAAATTTCAATGCTATCATTGCTTAAAACCATTGAAATTACAATTTTACTATAAAACAGGGAAAAAAATTTAAAGTGGTTTTACTTTGCTTAATTCAATACTAATATTTCAATGTGTTCATTGCATAAAAATATTTTAAATTACGAAATTTATATAAAAGAGGTCAATATTTAAAAACATGTAAGTGGGGAATATTTTCCTAAATTTAATACAAATATTTCAATGCTATCATTGTATAAAAATATTTGAAATTACAAAATTTCTATAAAAGAGGACCGTATTTGAAACCATTTAATTGGGGTATATTTTACTAAATTTAATACTAATAATTCAATGCTATTATTGCATAAAAATAATTGAGATTACAACTTTTCTATAAAACAGGACAATATTTGAAAACATTTAAATAAGGCAAATTTGCTAAATTCAATACTAATAATTCAATGCTATTATTGCAAAATAACAACTAAAATGACAACATTTATTTAAAACAGGTCAGTATTCCAGACCATTTAAGTGGGGAATATTCTGCTGAATTCAATACTAATATTTAAATGCTATCATTGCATAAGAATATTTGAAATTACAAAATATCTATAAAAGAGGACCATCTTCGAAAACATTTATGTGGGGTATATTTTACTAAATTCAATACTAATAATTCAATGCTATTATTGCATAAAAACAATTGAAATTACATAATTTCTATAAAAGAGGACCGTATTCGAAAACATTTAAGTAGGGTATATTTTGCTAATTTCAATACTAATAATTCAATGCTATTATTGCATAAAAACAATTGAAATTACAGATATTCAATAATAGAGGACAGTATTCGAGAACATTTAAGTGGGACTCATTTGCGAAATTAAATACTAATAATTCAATGTTATTATTGCATAAAAATAATTTAAATTACAACTTTTCTATAAAACATGACAATATTTGAAAAAATTTAATTAGGGTATATTTTACTAATTTTAATGCTAATAATTTAACGCTATTATTGCATAAACACAATTGAAATTACGACAATTCTATAAAACAGGACAATATTTAAAAACATTTAAGTGGTGCTTATTAGATAAATTAAATACTAAAATCTCATTGCTATCATTGCATAAAAATATTTGAAATTACAAAATTTCTATAAAAGAGGACCATATTCGAAAACATTTATGTGGAGTATATTTTACTAAATTAAATACTAATAATTCAATGCTATTATTGCATAAAAATATTTTAAATTACGAAATTTATATAAAATAGGTCAATATTTGAAAACATTTAAGTGGTGAATATTTTGCTAAATTCAATACTAATAATTTAATGCTATTATTGCATAAAAACAATTGAAATTACAGTATTTCTATAATATAGGACAGTATTCGAGAACATTTAAGTAGGATGTATATCTTACTAAATTCAATACTAATAATTCAATGCTATTGTTGCATAAAAACAATTGTAATTTCAACATTTCTATAAAAAAGGACAGTATCGAGAACATTTAAGTGGGTAATATTCTGCTAAATTCAATACTAATATTTCAATGCTATCATTGCATAAAAAAAATTGAAATTACAAAATTTCTATAAAACCGGACTGTATTTGAAAACATTTATGAGGGGTATATTTTGCTAAATTCAATACTTATAATTCAATGCTATTATTGCAAAAAAACAACTGAAATTACAACATTTCTTTAAAACAGGTCAGTATTCGAGACCATTTAAGTGGGGAATAATCTTCTAAATTCAGTACTAATATTCCAATGCTATTATTGCATAAAAATAATTGGAATTTCGACATTTCATGTCTACAACATGAAAATATTTTAAATATTTTAATCTATATTGCTGGGTGTTTTATATACGAAAAAATTCAAAAAATTTCACGAAATAAGAAAACGGATATTGGCTGTCCCAAACATGAAAAACCTAAAAATTCAAAAATTTGACTATTGGCGCTCTTAGGCATGGAAAAATTTCATTTTATAGAAAACGTTATATTGATTGTTTACATCATGAAAAAACTGCAGAAATTTCAATTTATATTGACGGGTATTTTATATATTAAAAAAACTCAATAAATTTCATCGAATAAGATGAACAAAAAAAAAAGAAAAAAACAAAAAATTTCCGGACAAATTAAATTTACAAAACTCGCCAGAGGCCCTGACTCAAAAAATACAAACAAAAAAAATCGCCTTTTCCTCGGACTTTTCCAATGAAGCATTGATTTCCTAGGAAAAAATCAATACTAATCAAAGACAAAAAAAAGATCCAAAAAAAAGATCGATACATAAAAATATATACTTTTAATCAATAAAAAGCCAAAAATTTACAAAATTTCGAAGCCAGACAATGATAATGCATTATTGAAGGGCTGTGTCAACGAAGCGCTAAAAAATAACATCACCTGATGCTGCATGCATTATTTTTACGAAAAAAAAACAAAAACAAATCAGAAGTTTGAAAGTTCCACGCTAAAAACAAAAAAAAAGCAACTGAGACCCCTGACCAGGGTGGCGACAGTGATGCTAGTCTACGGGGAGAGTAAAGCAGAAACGCTGAGAAACGCGTGCGCAAAAATCCAAAAACCGTTATTAAAAATCAAGTGTCAGCAGCAATGATAACAGCTAATAATAAATATAAACAATCTATCCAAAAAAAAATGGCAAAAGATCTCAATCGACAAAAAAAGTATCAAATTTTCAAAACAAAATTTTTAAAATAGTAATTTAGAACGTGGTATTTAAGAGCATAATTTGTTGTTTATTAATTTTTAAAAAACATTAATCCAACGTTTAGATTACAATGTAATATTTTTCAAGGAAGATGGAAAATTTATTGACAAAACTGTTTTAAAAATATCATAAAATGTTGTGATATGCATAATAACGTTTTATTATATTTTTAAAACAGTTTAGTCAATAACTATTCCATCTACCTTGAAAAAAATTACATTGTAATCGAAACGTTGGATTAATGTTTTTTAAAAATTAATAAACAACTAATTATGCTCGTAAAAGTCACGTTCTAAATTATTATTTTGAACTTCACTCCTTAATATCGTGCGATAAATAAAATTTGAATAATTATTCAAATAAATTAAAATTTTTTAAACCCCAAAAATTTTACCTGTTAATTTTTCCTAAAATTTTGGTTTATTTAAAATAATTTGATCACCTAACTACATGAAACAACAACAATTTCCGATATGTCTAAAGGATCCAGCTAATATATATTTCCTGCAATGTCCAATCGATCCATAAAATTTTAATGTCTTCCGTAGGTTACAGTATAATCCAAAAGTATAACCTGCTGACTTATCTCTAAATTTCAGATTAGTTAAATTAATTTAGCTATTTATTCTCTTACTCATTTAGCTACCTAAAATTACAGCGATTTCCAACAGATTTAAAGAATATATGTTAAATAAATTTCCAGCAATTTACGATTGACCAATTACAATTTAATATCTTCGGTAGGTTAATAAAAAAATAATCATATCTACAAAAAAAATTTCAACTAAGCAAAAAAATCAAAATATTTATACATGTACAGAACTTTATACAAAAAAACAAAAAAACAAACTTCAGCAAAATAGCAACACAGTAACTATGATCCACATCTCCTACCTCAAGCTATGAGTCATATACACATGCACATAAAAATCGCCCTAAAGTCCTATATATATATATATACCGGGTGGAACACAATTACCGCAAATTTTTACATTGCTAACATATATTAAAGCAATATAAATAACCGCGGTAATTGTGTTCCAACCTGTATATACTAGCTGCCTCCGGCTCGCTTCGCTTGCCCCGGCAGCCACCACGGGTGCTACGCCCCCCTGGACCCCTGCGACTTTATTTTTCTAAAAATATGTTGTTTTATGTTACTCAATATTTTGTAAAATAACCTTATTTTACCCGAAGTATTATCTAAAATTTACTGAATCATAAAAATTACGGGCATACGAACCCAGTTGGATAATTAGTGATCAGCAATACAAAGCTTCGCTACCCTTCCATACGATCCACAAGCAGTGGTTGTTTCCCTCGAGTACTTTTTCTAGGGTTCTGCCTGATAATAGCTGATTCAAGTTTCTTGGTATTTTGGTTACTATATTTAGTTACTACATTTAGTTATATCTATTACTATATTTAGTTATTTCAACATAAAAAATTTTTGTCGTTATCAATCAAAACAAAACATAGCCTATGTTTTGACCAGTAATTTTTGCCAACTTTTGCAGTAAATCCCGCTCCTTTAACTTTTATCGCTTTCTAGTTTATCCATTTCGGAAAAACAAACAAACAAACAAACAAACATACGAAATTAAAGATTTATATATATATAGGATAGGATTAGCTAAAAGTCATTTGTTCAAAATTTTTAAATATATGCAAATATTTAAAAAAAATCATTTTGAAAAAATGCTTAGATATACATTCTGGGCACGAAAGTATAAAAATATGTATATCTGTTAAAAAGCATTTACTTGATCAATATATTGTCTTTGTAATAATTATTTAATTATAAATTATCGTCGATTGTAAAAATGATTTCTTGATTATTTGATATTTATAATGTATGTCCTGTGATTAATGAAGACAGCGATGAAGATTAATAAAATTATCCATTAATTAATAACATGTAACTGAGAAAATTAGGTTACAACATGTTTAAATCAATAACAAAGTTTTTTAATAAATATAAAAATTTAATTTTTATAAGTGGGTAGTTTTAAATGAAGCGTACACGACTTCTATGGTCAGGACTTCAAAACTGCCCCAAAGTGTTTTTTTTTGTTGAAAATACTACCAAAAATAAGTCACCAGCCTAATCTTTAGCCTCTCAGAGCAAAATCTCGATTTTTGGCAGCCATTTTTGTGTTTTAAACTTTTGTAAATAAAGTAAGAAATTAGTCAAAATTTTTTTTATTATTGCTGTAAAAAACTTACATTAGCATGAAAAATACAAAAATGGCTGCCAAAAATCAAGATTTTGCTCTGGGAGGCTAAAATTGGGCTGGTTACTTGTTTTTCGTTATACTTTCATAAAAAAAAACCCTTTGGGGCAGTTTTGAAGACCCAACCATACAAGTCGTGTACGCTTTATTTAAATCTACCCATGTATAAAATAAAGCTATTGCTGCTTTTAAATATTTATTTAAGTTATAAAATGACTTTTTGACCTTGAAACATCTTACAATAAAAAAATTTTTTCACTTAAAAAAATTGTTTTATTAACCTAGACTAGAAAAATCAAATTCTGTGCAAAGTCATTTTGTAAAAAAAATCTATAGTTTTTAATATTTAGCCTTTATAAGAGTGGTTGTAACATTGGGTCAAAGACCTCAAAAATATTTTTCTCTTAAGGTGTTACATTAATGAAAATTTATGATAACAGAAATGGATGAAACTTATAAAATATAAAGATAAAGTCTTAAAAAAATGAAATAAACTTTTTTTTACAACTTTCGTTGCCTAATTATTATTTAATCAAGAAAAAAGTGTAGGTAGTTTAACATTGCTCTTATGGAAATTCATCTTTGGAGCTTGCGAAAAGTATGATTGCGATTACAGAGATTAATGAAACTTAAATAATATGGTAAATAAAAGCTTAAAGATTTATTTCCAATTTGTTTTACTTGTTTCATTACATAATTATTAAATAATTAAATAAAAAGTATGTAAATAACCTGATATTATACTAATACATATAAGATTTTACATATGTATGTATAGCGTCGATAATTCAGAAATTAAAAAAAATGGCGACCGAGAAATTAAATTTAGGGCAAAACAAACCTTAAAAAAACGTTTTTTGCCCTCCACCAGGCTATGAAAATATTTTGGCCACGGGGATACAAATTTTGTGGTCAAACTGACATTACTATTAATTTTATTATACTTCAAAAACTAGTACTTAGGGCATTTCGTCTATCTTATCCCGAGTAACTCAAATTAATTCAAATTTAAAATTATCTTAAGATTCTATGTTAATTTAAAGACTTAATTTAAAAATTAAAGTAAGTTTAATGTTAAGATGTATTTTAATTTAGTACTTGATTGTGTTGTGTTCAATACGTCTAACGTAGAATCTATTACATTATTTTCCAAAATGTAGTTCTTACTATCTAGTGTCTGAGAGATTTGTTCTGAATTAAATATTCTGATGGATTCTAAAAATGATTTTTTGATTTGTCCTTCTTCTACTAAAATAGAACCTATAAAATAAAATTATAAAAAAATAATAATATTGATAATAAAATTGATCTTATACGTATATAAAACATTATGTTTGTTTGTTTAATAATACGTATAGCAATACAGTTAATGTCAAGATTACAAAAAAATTATTCATAACTGTATAGGATTATTCTAAATAGAGTTAGCCTAAATTTATTTAATTTTATGTAATACATAACTATAACAATCTGCACAATAAAATTACAGCATAAATGAGAAAATATATTTTATGAACACTGAATTTTTTTCTCTTCGAAACCCGTACGAAGCTACTGTATACATGCGTGTATTTAGTAACTGTATATATAGTAACTGTGTTTATAGTAGCCGTGTATACAGCCGTGTAGACAGTTTTTCTCGGAAAACAAGCACTGTATACAAATTTTTTTTTTTTTTTTAATATAACACTAATTAGCACGTAAGGAATGGGCCCTAAGGATTCGTAACATAGCCAGGGGCATTATAAAAAGAGGGAAAAAATATCCCCTAAGGGCCAATTAGGCCCATCCGGCCCAAAATAAAAAACTAATGTAAAAGCTAGTTACCGAGAGCAAAAATGGACTCTGGAGGTAAAAAATGGGTCCCACATGATAAAATAATTACCAACAGGCAGAATTAGCTATCCAGGGGCCCATTAAGCCCGATCAGAAAAAAATGAGATCTCGATGAACCATTCGATTCCCAAGGATGAAAATTGACTGTAAGGGTGCAGAATTGATCAAACAGAATAAAACAAATAACAGCTGATGGAATCGTTTATCCTGGGTCCTATTGGGCCCAATTAGGAAAAAATCAAATTCTGATGTAAAAATAGATCCTCTGGGATAAAAATAGACTATATGGATACAAAATTGGTCCAAAAGGATAAAACAAATAATAACTGATAAAATCGTCTATCCTGGGTCCTATTGTGCCAAATCGGAAAAAAATGAGATCCCTCTGGTCAAATTGGGTCCACTTGGGCCTAATCATGCAAAAATGAAATCCTTATGAATAAATCTATCTCTAAGGATGAAAATGAATTATAGAGGTAAAAATGGGTCCATCAGGATTTAATAAATACCAACTAATAAAATTGGTATTAAATAACATCTAGTAAAATCAATTAAAATGAAATAATGATTTAATTTTTAACTAACTTATTTAAGATATTTTTCTTATCTTATAAATTATAGCAAAAATATAATTTGAATCCATAGCTTCTTTAGGCTTTATGCCTGTTGCGTTACTAGGTATGCCTGTAAGGGTTCTTTCTTTCATGTACTTTTGTTCTAATGCTAATTGCATAATTATGTATACGTAGTTTTTTATTCCATTTTGTTTAATTCTAAATTTTTTAATTCTGAATAATCCACGATAAGGATTTTTAAATCCTTACAACCATGTACATAATAATAGTTACCTTGCTGTTAAAAAAAAAAAAGTTAAATATTATTATATTTAAAAACTCATATAAAATAATTTAAAAATGTTACTTTCTTATCAGAATCTGTTCGTTTTTCATATGGTGTTTCTTTAAGTATTAATTTAATTGGGTCGGTTTTAACATTGACTTTATCTTCTTTTTCAGTTTCTTCAAATTTTTCAAAAGAGGTATTATATTTAAATCTTCTTTTTTTCTTAAAATTTCAATCATTAATTTTTAGAAAACATAAAAAAAAAATAATAAGATATATTTCTATTCAATTGCAATAAAAATTATAATATATGGAATAATTTTTTTAATATTATTTCCAGAGTTCTTAATTTAAATAAAAGAGCTTCATAAAACATATAAATGATAAAAATTTATTGGATTTTTTTTCATTGGAGAAACAGAAAGATGCATCTTCATAAATGTGAGAAGAGAATAATTAAATATTACATTCTCAATCAATTTAAAGTATTCCTGACATAACTTATTAATATACTTATTAATTTTTTAAAAACCATGAAAAACAGAGTAATCTAACCAAAAATTTATTTATTTAAAATCGCGGATATAGTTAAATTTTAGTTACAGATGGGTCAACTTTACCGCACTTTTTAAATAAAACTATTTTCGAAATTGACATAAATGTATAATTCATAGAATGCGATAGCAGTGCTACGCAGTGCCTCGGTGCTACGAACCTCGGGCCTGTAAATCTTTACGATCGGTGTAATACACTTGTTTCGAAAAATAATATTTTTTAATGACGTATTTTTTTATTTTATAAGATTATGCAGTAATTGTCTTAGAAAATTGAAAATTGAATATTGAAAATAAACGAAAATTTATAAAAATTGCTATTTCAATTAAAATTAATTTCAAGAATAGTAATAATAATCTATAATAATTAAAACTTTAACACTGGAAATAGTTTTACAGTAGTTGGGTTATAAGGGGACCCTATCCAGAGCAGTAAAAAATTTCAATTTTCGAGGCAGCCTTATATATTTAAAAGCATCTAAAAAAAATTGCTGAAGAGCGCTCGAAAAAATTTAAAAAAATTTTAAAAAAAGTATCTAAGGCGAAAAGAATGTTGTTTTTCTAACAATATTTTCCAAATTTTCCGGTTTATGAAAATAATAAAGCGGCATGCTACAATAATAATCAATAATAATAATAATATATGTTATTGTATATATAGTTTATACATAGTATTCTCCACAGGTGTTTTTTAAAAATACTATAATAATCATGATCAAACGGGATTGTGTGTATTATATTAAATGGGATTTTTTTTTTAAATGACTTGAAATATTTTACTATGTGCTTGGCTATTTCATCAATAAATTTGTAATAATATAGCAGGTGTGGACGACAAGTATAAAAATAAAAATGGCTTTATAATGTTTTTTATTCATTCAAAAATATAAAAGCATTTATTACATAAAAAAGTATATAAAATCTTACAATAGTGAGTACAATACAATATTAGTTTAGTTATAGTTTATAGTTATATTTTAGATAATAGTTGCGCAAATATAGTGCGTTTTTTTATAAAAATTTTTTAGAAGAATAAGCGACGTCTTTTAATAATAGGGCTGTTTTCCACATCCTCTTCCCCGAACAAGCGATTTAAACAGAGCGGCCATATAGTACCATCATAGTCGAGTAAGTTGCTTGATTGTTGATGTAATTTTCGCAGAATTTTATCCATGGCCAGCGAATGACACTGAAATTCACAAAATAAAAAATTTTTTAAAATGATTTTATAACATAGTATAAAGTTCGATATTAAATAAATTTGAAAGATCATGCTTATCGAATAATAAATATTTTTTAAAGGAAAAATTATTTTTAATAAAAATTTTTAATAAATTTTATTTTTTTAAATTTGATTAGCTTTCTAAATACAAAAAAATTTTCCACTTACTAAATTTCTAGTCCTGCGGCTACATCTAGCTAACGGATGATTTTCATCGTCATCACTACCATCGAAATTAATAACCTTCTTTACCTTTAACAAAAAAAAAGAAAAACATATTACTTTGCTAATTGTAAACACGTATTTTTTAAATATATATTTTTTATTCTTACCAAGTCCAAATAAAATTTTCGGTTAAAATGAAAATAATAAAAGTTGGAGAAGTTAATGTACGCCATTGAGTACACCTTTTTTTCCACTCGCTTTTCAGCCTTTCTTTCCTTTTTAAGAATTTTCATTTCAAGTTGAGTCATTTTTTCAAAAACTTGTAACTGAGTCCCTTCACAATTCAAAAAATCAGACTTAGCGCCCTTTCAAGATATCACGAGCTTATATGCTTCTAAAACCCCTCTCAAACTGGCCCCCACACTCCTTAAATTTTCAAAAAATATACTTAGAAAAAAGTCACTATAGGCAAAAATCGAATATTCACCCTACACCCACTCCTTAAATTTCAAGATTCACCCACTCCTTAAATTTTTTCAAAAAATATACTTAGAAAAAGTTACTACAGACCAAATCGAATATTCACACGCTGAATCTCATTTATAAAAATTTTTACGATATTGGGTTGGCATTTAAGCTTTTAATAAATTTTGACTTTAAAAAGAAATAATATGATTTCAATATTTATCATTTTTGTATTTGTTCCCACACGTAAAATTTCGATGATATTTTTTAAACCACCTGTTTTTTCAATTCACCCTAAAAAAAATTTAAAACCCACATGAGAATATTTTTTAAACTATAATATTTTTAAATAATGTGCGACTTTTGAATTAAATTATTACTGTTAAAAAAAAAATCATTTTTTCACACAATTTTTATTTTTTAAAAAATGCGCTTCAAAAGCTACTACCATAGATTTCAACAAGCATCAAATCTCATTTATAGTTTTTTTACGATATTGACTTTGTATTTAAGCTTAGATCGAGCGTAAGAATGCTTTTAATAAATTTTATACTTTAAAAAAGCCAACATTTTAAATACATAACAAATCTAATTTATGGCGTTTTTACGATATTGGCTCGACATTTAAGTTTAAATCGCACGTAAGACACTTTAATAAATTTCATATTTAAAAAAAAGCGATAATATGATTTCATTATTTATCATTTGTTAAAAAAATTCCCACACGTAAATTTTGAACCCTAAAAATTCAAAGCTGTATTTTTTTTTTTTTTAAACTATAATGTTTTTTAAATAATATGTGCTTTTTGAATTAAAATATTATTGTTAGAGCATTTTTTCTTAAGGAATTTTTTTTTTTATTAGACGATCATTTTTTATTATATGTACGCTTTCTTTAAGAATATTTAAAATTTTAAAAAAATAATATTAGGGTTTCTTGAATTTCATAAAAAATACGTTTTGGGCCCAGCCATTTTTTATCAAAAAGTAAGGGTGGCGACATTTATATAAACAAGCACTTTGAGAGCTGTTTGCATCAGTCCAAAATTTAACTTTGAATCTTGATATTTTTTTACCATGAGTCGCATAAACTATACACTTGAAAATAGCTCTTTAAAAAAACTAGAAAAACCAACAGAAAGTTCAATATACGCGCGAAAAAAGTTTTTTAATTTTTTAATAACGCTTGTTGGTGGATTTGCAGCATGGAAACCATCGCTATATTGCCATATAAACCAATACAAAAGAGAAATTATTCACAAGAATTTCAAAGATCTAGATGTGTACAAAACTTTTAAGAAAAAAATGATTTATTGCAGATGTACAAATTTGTGGAAGAATTTAATCACAAATTGGAAAAATTGTGAATGTGAAATTGTTAACGAGTATGTTCAATATTTATATAATTTGGAAAATGGTATTTGTGCATGTTTTTACAATAACTGTAGAAATTCACAAGAAATAAATTGTAACAATTTATACCAAAAAGCTCTACACACATTTTACCATTACATTATTCAACTAATGCAAGATAAGAAAAACGATGCAAAAGTCATTTATTTGATTAATCAGATAATGTTCAAGGAATTTCCATTTTATAGTTATTACTTTTTATTCTTGTCCTATGATGAACAGCTTCCTGTTTTTGGATCAGACTTATCTTTTGTGATATGCATTCCACACTACGATAGCACATATTTTTTAAAATTTCTATTGCTGACAATTATTTTTGACAAACCGAGACCAAAAAATATTATGCTCGATGATGGCCATCTCGTTAAAAAACGTTATTCATCATATATTCAAAAATATGGCTTCTCTAATCAACTTTTTAATAAGTTTGCAGGTCACAAATTCGCAAGCATTATTGGATGTACGATTGAAGAATATGAAATAGCAAATCCTGAAAAGCGTTTTTTTTGGAACAAATTTGAAAATTTTAGTGAGAAACCAACAATTGTAAGCATCAAACCATCAAGCACCAAAGCCTCGCGAAAAAGAAAATATGGTCTATTGCTAGATAAATCGATTGAAAATTTTCAAAACGATCATCAATTACAGAAGAAAATTCGTGAAAGCATATGCTGGATAGAAGCAGAAATTAAAGAACAGATTGAAATGGCAAAATTATGCATTTGGGATGAATTTTGAATAATTTGTTTTGAATAATTTGTTTTTATATACTGTACTCAAATAAAATTTTGTAACTATACAATTAAAAAATGTATTTAAAATTTAAAAAAAATATTATTTCATATTAATAAATTTAAGAAATTAAGCTTTTTTTTTGTAGTATTCCATTCCCCTGCTCCTTATACCTAACCCCGAAGAAAAAAAAGGCATTGTATTTTTTATTTTAAAAAAATCAATATTTTTATAGTCTATATCTTTTTTCAAGAATTTATGTATACAAGAAACTAGAGTTTAAAAAAATTTTTGAGTTTTAAATCTTTATTTACTTTTAAAAAAAATGCTGGATTTAAAAAACGTATTAACTTTAAAATATATTTTGAACCCTTCTTTTTTTATTTAGTCCTACTGGTGGGGGCTGAAATCGGGTATTTAAGCACTTGCAGGCATACAATGTACCAGTTTATATTTGCGTTTTCTTTTAAACACTATTTTTTTAAAAAAAGTTCAAGATGGTTGATTATATTAAAATTATTAAATCGAAAAAAACCGAGTTGGATCAATTGTTTGTTGATTTTCGTGAAAATTTTACAGAAATTAAAAAGGAAAATATTAATAAAAAATGTGATGAACTAAAAATGATTATTGAATATTATTATTCGCATCGACATAATATAGGGAATGAAACTGGCAGAGGTCCATTTACTTTCAAAGATATTGAAAAATTTGAAAAATTGAATCCAATCTCTATAAATGTTTTTATTATTGAAAAGAAAAATTTGATTCTGCCTACATACATTACAAAAAAAGAACGCGAGAAGCATATTAATTTATTATTAATTAGCAGACTTGGGACTAATCATTTTTGCCTAATTACAGATTTATCGAGGCTTGTATCGATGCAGTTAAGTAAATGTAGAACAAAAAAGCACATATGTAACTCATGTCTACATTATTTCTATTCTGATGAAAAATTGCAAAATCACAAAGTCGTCTGTGGTACATTAAATAAATGCGCCATCAAGCTGCCTGAAAAACCAGACAACATATTAGAATTTAAAAATTTTCATAAGAAATTAAAGAATTATTTCGTTCTGTACCTAGATTTGGAATCGATTTTACGCCCTACTGAAAACGTTACTGAAATGATCAATGCATACCAACATCACGAATGTTTTGCAATAGGTTATTATTTAAAAGCATCTTTTGATTCACCATTACAAGGATACAAATGTTACGAAGGAACTGAATGTGCAAAATGGTTTGCCAAAGAGTTAAAAAAGCTCGCTTTTGAAGTTGAAGAAGTAAGTAAAAATTTTTTTTTCATTTTTCTGTTATTTTTTTAAATTTATTGTACTTTTTTTTTTTTAATCTATTGTACTTTTTTTAGATTTTAAAAGCAAACGAGCCTATGGAATTAACAGAGGATGATTTGAAATACATTAATGAAGCAACGGCGTGTCATATTTGTGAAAAACCATTTTCCGATCAAGATATACGAGTCCGGGACCATGATCATGTCAGTTCAAGGCTAAGAGGTCTCGCGCACGGAAAATGCAATTTAAATTATCGGAATAATTTCACAATAGTTTGCATTGGGCATCATATTTCAGGATACGATATGCATTTCTTAATTAAAGAGCTAACCCAATACATAGATGGAAATTTACATGTTATACCTAGAAATATGGAAAAATATTCGTCCGTAATTAAATATGTACGTGGCACAAGAATAAAATTTCAATTTATCGATAGTTTACGATTTTTAAACGCATCACTGGAAAAACTAGCAAGTTTCTTAACGGACGATCAGAAAAAAACATTAAGATCTGAATTTCCCAACAAAACAGATTGCGATTTATTATCCTTAAAAGGTATATGCCCTTACGAGTATGTAGACTAGAGAGAAAAGCTAAATGAGCGCAAGCTACCTGAAAAAAAGCATTTTTATTCGTCATTGACAGATTCGCACATAACTGACCAGGAATATATTAGAGCTCAACATATTTGGAATAAATTCAACTGTAGAACGATTAAGGATTATTATATGTTGTATTTACGCTGCGATGTAATTTTACTCGTGGATATTTTCGAAAATTTTCGTGATGATATGATGAAATATTTTAATTTAGACCCAACGTGTTACATCTCTTTAAACGGCTTTACATTTGACGCTGCACTTAAGTATACTGGCGTATCTCTGGAACTCTTAACTGACATTGATCATTCAATGTTTTTTGAACGCGCTATACGCAGGGGTTTATGTACAGCAAATATTAATTATGTAAAAGCGAATAATCCGTATATGCCCGACTATAATTCAGAGCTTCCAGACGTTTACTTGACTTATTTTGACATTAACGCCTTGTATTCTACATCTATGACGGATTTTTTACCCGTAGGAGAATTTAGTTTTTTAGAAAACGTTGAAAATTTTGATGTACAAAACGTCTCAGATACATCCCCTGTAGGCTATGCATTAGAAGTTGATTTATCTTATCCAAAAGAAATACACGATAAATTTAAAGACTTACCAATGTGTCCTACGCGAGCTAAACCCCCAGGAAGTAAAACTGAGAAGCTTTTGGCCGACTTGAACGATAAATTCAACTATATTATTCATTATAAAAATTTAAAACACGCGATTACGCATGGAATTCAAGTTAAAAAAATTCATAAAGTAATGAAATTCGCTCAAAAACCATGGCTACGACCGTATATTGAATTTTGCATATTAATGAGAAAAAATGCACCTAACGAATTCGAGAAAAACTTTTGGAAAAATCTGTTAAACGGGCTTTTTGGAAAATTTTGTGAACAAATACGTAAATGGAGTAAAATTTATTTATCCGGAAAATGGACTGGTCGATGCGGCCTTGAAAATTTGATTTCCCGACCAAATTTTAAAAGAATCGAACTTTTTGACGATGATTTTGCAGCTGTTGAGTTAAATAAGCTATTAATCGATTTTAATAGACCGATTTACTTAGGTTTTTGTATTTTAGATTTGGCCAAATATATATTAAATAAATTCCATTATGATTTTATTTGGCCCCTGTGCGGGCAAAGGGCTGAAATGGCATACAGCGACACAGATTCACTGATATACCGATTTAGAGAAATTGACCCATATAGAATTATACGCGAAAATATAGAAAAATTTGACACAAGTAATTTTTCACCAAACAATAAGTTTAAAATCCCGATTTTAAATAAAGGCACGCTTGGATTAATGAAATGCGAAACATCTGATCGTATAATTCGGGAAATCGTCACGATTTGTGCAAAAATGTATGCGGTGTTAACAGAAGACGATATGGAAATGAAAAGAGCTAAGGGTGTCAGAAAAAATATAATTGAAAATAAATTAAGATTTGAAAATTATAAAAAATGTATTTTTGAAAATGAAATTATTACATGCGAACAGTTTAGCATTAGATCAAAAAATCATAATGTTTATACAATTTGTGAAAAGAAAATTGCATTGCGATTTAAGGATGATAAAAGATGGCATTTTCCAGATTCTGTGGAAACTCTGCCCTGGGGCCATTACAAAATAAAGGAAATTGAGAGTGGGGAAATTCAATGAATAAAAAACATTTTTCAAAAAATATATAATTTTGTTTTATTTATTTTAATAATTCTGATTTTTTTATCCAGCTATTATGTGAACTGTCAAATCCAAGCCATTTCACAAAATAGCTATCGGATTTTGTTTTTAAAATTTTCTCGACAAGGTAAGTATCATCATATTTTGTTTTTAAAATCTCATATTCGTAAAAAGCCCCGGATATTAAATTATCTTGATAGTCTTTTAAGATATATGTCACTGGATTCGTTTTTTGAACTCCTGCGATTGTAAAAAGCTCTGTGGACCAAGAAGGCAGATATCCCTTTTCAAAAATCCCCTTGTATCGAGATATGCGGACCTTTTGCCCCACTCGATATTTAGGTTTCTTAATAGGTTTAGAGTCGTAATTATAAACTGTACTTAATAATATTTTTTCGTGTTTTTTCCTCACGTCCTTCGGTTTCATATTTATTTTGTGATGTTTTGTCGCATTATATTTCGAAACAATTTCTTGTAGAAAATTTATGTATTTGTAACTTCCATTGAGACTAAATCTCTTCCATATTATTCCTTTGAGAGTTTTAATTGCGCGTTCCGCCATACTGGCTTTTATATGCGTAAAACTCGAATACATGTTTATATTATACTTTTTCATTAATTCTTTAAACTCCTTATTATAAAATTCGGTGCCTTGGTCAACCTGCAGATTTTTGCAGACATGCGTTTTCGATTCTTTTAAAATTTTTTCAAAAGCTCTAGTCACATCTTTTGCATTTTTTGTTTTCAAAGGTACAGCCCATAAATACTTCGAGAATGCATTTATTATTATTAATACATAATTATACTCCGAATTGAATCTACTGTACAGCTGCAAATCCATCAAATCTGCCATCCAAAGATCGTCCAAACCAAGAACAACAACATGTCTGCGTGGAAAGTTTTTTCTCGCAGGTTTATGAATTTCCTCCACGAGCGAAACTTTTGACATTTTTTTTTTTTTAGTAATAGTAAATTAATGTAAAAATTTGTATAACCAGTATGAATGCATGTATTAAAAATGATGTAGTAATGTTTTGGCACGTCATTTTAAAATAATCTTGGCAAAATTCACATTTTTCCAAGTGTTCTCTGCACACCACACAAGCTAAAATATCGCTTGATGGCTTGCACGGAGTTTCGTTCAAGTAGATCCCACAAACGTCACTCATTGCTGCTGTTTGTAAACTGAAATTTTTTATTTTATAAACACGAAATATATATACGATGTTTTATGCTTGCTTGCTAGATGTTTTTTTTAACAATAATAGTATTTTAGCTTCGACTTGCTTCATTTTAAATTGAAGATCTTCAATTTTCTTAGAAGTTTCCTTGTCTATCTTATACTCATTCAATTTTTCAGTAAGTAACGCGTTTAAATCGTTGTTGCTCGATTTTTGTACGTCTATTTTTTCAATATCTTGATTTTTTATTTCTGCTTCTTTTTTATTATTTATATTCTCGTAAACTTTTACAAATTCTGTGTCTATGCGCTTATTTGTTTGCGTAATTTTAAAAAGTAGCGAATCAAGGCTAAGAGTATCTTTTTTTTCCGACTCGCTAGCTTGGGTACTAGATTCTCCTGAATTATTTTTTGTAATATTTTCGTTATTTAAAATTGCTTGCTTTGGAATCAATTTAATTATATTTTCGAGTTCCCGCGTCAAACGTTCATCCAGCTGTTTATATTTGAATTTCAAATCATTTATGTCATTATTTGAATTTTCATTTGCACTAGCATCGTCAGGAACGCCAGCAACTTCAGCAACGTCAACGTCGGGTTGGTTGACCAAGTTCACGTTATTCACGTTATTCATGTTTGGGTTTCCATGCAAGCGTTTGTTCGGATAAAACGAGCGCGGTGCCGATAAGGCAGATACATCTAAAATTTTTCTTTTTTTTGTCGATGGTTTTTTAACCGTGCTTACAGCGTTATTTTTCGCTGGTGTTGAAAAAACAGGAGGAGTGGGGGTAGCATTCAACTTGGCTATATTTTCTAAAGGTTCTATTAGCGGTTTGTATCTTTTGGCGAAGCTTGCCTCGTCCCCAGCCAAATGCTCATTCAATAACTCATATTTTTTACGAATAATTTTGCGCGTTTTTTCAATCTCTTCGGCTAATTTTTGATCCTTCATTTTTTTTAGGTGTGCTAATACCTTGACATCTGAAAGCAAACTGCATGTTTTTACAAAATAATATTATGGTTAAAGCCTAGTCTATACCTCCCTGAATTCATATCCGCTTGTTTGTCAATAACTAAAAAACCAAACGCATCATTTTGCCAGCATTCGCTACAAATTTCGATAAATTTTTTAAAATTCATGTCTCCGATAACGTGATTTTTGTAAATATTTAGCAAGCTCAACTCATCCTGTCAAAAAATTATTAAAAAATTGGCATTATCTCGAATACCATTTTTTGGCGAGCTCGTGTAACTTTGACAAAGATAAAATGTATCCAAATCAAAATGTCTCCCCATTTTAAAGTATTGTTTTATTATTTCTATATCTTCAGGGGTAAGATCATCAAAAATCATGATACTGTGTGGCTTAGCTTGGGATGGCAAAATAACTTTTGTTTTGTCAGAAAAAGTGTAATAACCAATTTCTTCAATTCCCGAAAAAACCAGTTCCGCGTACTCAAATTTATCTTGAAACTAAGATTTTGAGTATGTATACAAGTTTTTGAATCTAGGCCCATACTCGTCAAACAGTATGCTTATCAGAACCGTGGTCTTGCCACAGCCAGAACAACCAACTATTATTGCGTGAATATTATTTGGCCATCTTATACTGTGTTTAGATCTACGCGATCCTAGATTTTTATCTTCAAAATTAATAATTTTTATACAGGGTTCCAGTAATTCGACCTTCATATTGCTCGGAATATGATGTTAAACTAAAGATTGTCGATTCAGTGAGCTTTTTTTATATATTTTTGAAGACTTTTACATATATATTTTTTCGCAGATTTTTACATATATATTTGCGTTTTTATTGTTATTTAATTTAGTTTATTTACAGATCTTGACCAGTTATGTTTAATAAAGATTCTATTTCAGGTGGAAAAACCGGTCGAGGCTTACTTAATACTTTAATTAATAAATTGCCTTTTGAGCTTCATTTGCCAGGATACAGGTTAGTTATAAAAAAATTATTTTTTTTTTAAATTAATGCTATAATTTATTGTTTTTTTGGCTAGGTACTGTGGCCCTGGCACGCGATTAAATTTGAGATTAAACAGAGGGGACATTGGTATTAACCCTTTAGACGAAGCATGCAAAGAGCACGACATCGCGTACGATCAACATTCTGACTTGAATAATCGCCACGTTGCAGATAAAATCTTGGCGAAAAAAGCGAAATCACGGATTTTTTCAAAAGACGCTGGTGTTGGCGAAAGAATTGGCGCTGCAGCTGTTTTGGGGAGTATGTCCATAAAAAGGCGGTTGGGTGCTGGATTAGGATCAAAAAGAAAAATGCCGAAGAAGAAGCGAGGTCGCAGATTCTTTTTGCCTGCTTTGTCCGCAATAAGTGCTGGGGCAGCGGCAATTCGATCAATTCACGATTTTGTGAAAGCCAGCAAAGCTCTGAAAAACAGGCAGGAAGAGATTGCAAAGGGTAGCGGGCTGTATTTGAGGCCATACAAGAAAACTGGCAAAGGAATTCGTAAAAAGAAAAGAAAATTAGGTTCAGGATTGAATAAAAAATCTAAATACGTAAAAAAAAAAAATATTTTTTACAGTAAATGGACCAACTACGGGCGAGCAATTAGCGTTAATGGCAAAAGGTATAAAATATTTTAGAGGGATATATATGGTTGACCAGCTGCCTTTTGCCCCGTATAAAAATGAATCCGGTATACTTAATTTACACCCGAGCTATAAGTCAGGTTCACATTGGACTTGTTATCAAAAACTCGGGAACTTAGTAAAATATTACGATTCATTCGGTGGCGTACCGCCACCAAAAGAATTTGTGAATTACGTTGGTCCAAAAGCTAATATTATTTACAATAGGCATCAATTTCAAGACTATGATTCTAGTAATTGCGGGCAATTGTGTATACAGTTTTTGAAATCTTTAAAAGCTTAAACTACGCGAAAAATCATTCATTTATAATCATGAGTTTTACGCTGCAACTGGTTAGCAATAACTCGATATTGAGTTCTGAATTTTTTCCGCCGATTCTTTTAGAGCATGATTATGAAGTTGCTCTTATAAATTTGTCCACCTGGTACTCAATAGCAAACGTGAAAAAAAATAATAATATATTTTGGTATGATGGAAATAAAAAAATTGAATTTCCGGTTGGAGCATATGAGCTAGAGGACTTGGAAGACTTTCTAGTCCGAGAAATGAAAAATGATCATGAAAAAAATCAACTTCCAGAGACGGCTCCAAAAGAATTGCGCGAACAGCCAATTTATCTTAGAGGTAATAGGCAAACGATAAAAACAGAGGTTTTTTCAAGATACAAAATTGATTTCAGTCAAGAGCGCAGTATTGGCCCGCTTTTAGGCTTTAATCCGGTAAAACTCGACGCGTTCACGAAACACGAGTCTGAGAATCTCGTCAGCATTTTGCAGGTTGAATCAATTAGATTGGAGTGCAATATAGTTTCTGGCTCATTTTCAAATGGGAAGCCGACGCATACGTTGTACGAATTTTTTCCGGATGTTCCCCCTGGGTACAAAATTATCGAAAATCCCTCTCACGTAATTTATCATCCATTATCGACCAGAACAATTGATCGCGTTGAAATTAGACTCTGTGATCAAAATAATAAATTAGTGGATTTTAGAAAAGAGACTACGATTGTCTTGCTACATTTCAGAAAATGCCTATAATATTTAAACCCACGATGATTCGGGATCCCGTCATTGAGTTGGCGGCAAGAGAAGCGGTCACTTCTAAGTCAAAAACTTTGACTCTCGAAAACGCTAATTACTTGAAATCTTTGGGTTTTAAAATTAATAAAAATGTCTTCAATGTTAGATGTGCTCAGCGCTGTGCCAAGAGATGATTCAATCATCAAAATGGAGACCCATAGTTACCTGCCATATAATTCAAATTTTCAAAAAATGGACGAGATTAGAATTCCCGTCCAAAACCAATCTAATTTTTTGTTTCCGCATAATTCGGTTTTGTACATAGACGGAAAACTCAGCGAAATAACTCCAGCTACTGTTGAGCAAGTAACTTTAACGAAAAATTTTTTGCTCTTTTTATTTAGTGAAATAAGACTGGAGGCAAATGGCTTTGTTCTCGATCAAGTATAATCGCCTGGCAATGCCATAACCATGAAACAATATGTTTCTCAACAATATGGCGATGATGCTCTTTTGAGCGAAATGGGATCCATAAAAATCCAGATAAGAAAAAATGGGACTTTTAGCTACTGCCTCCCTTTAAAATATTTAATGGGCTATTTTCAAGATTATAAAAAAATTATGATTTTCAGCAGACTGGAGCTTGTATTTGTAAGAAGCCTTACAGATAAAAATTGCTTAATGCATGTTGCTGCTGTTGGTGGAGTTCAATGCGAGGACATAAATATCGAAATTTTAAAGATGGCGTGGAAAATGGTACATGTAGATGTCAAGGATATTTACAAATTAAAATTATTAAAAATATTGGAATCCGGGAGAAAGGTAGCAGTCTATTTCAGGAGCTGGGACTATTTGGAATACCCGAATATTCCGGTGTCCGATAAAGTGAATTGGCAAGTAACTTGTGCGGCCCCTGCTGACAGGCCTCTGTTTGTAATAGTAGGATTCCAGCAAGATAGACGGGAAAATGTAAAAAAAGACACTAGCATTTATGATCATGCTAACCTTGGAAATGCTCGTTTATTTTTAAATTCTCAAAGATATCCAGCTGAAAACTTGGATCTTGATTTTGCAAGAAATAAGTTTTCAACAGCCTACAATCTTTTTAGCTCTTTTCAAAATACCTACTATGGCGAGCCTGGGAAGCAAAAATTATCTATGAGCGAGTACAAAGATCTGGCACCGTTAATAGTTTTTGACTGTTCTAATAGCGATCCTTCAATTAAGGTCTCAGCTTATGATATAAGATTGGAATTTGAATTTAAGGAGCAAATAGCTGAAAAAACGACTGCCTGTTGCCTATTGATTCACGAGCGCATTATAAATTATAATCCCTTTAATAACCTAATTGAGAAGCAGATGTAAGCTATTTTTAAATGGCATTCTATGTAGATTTTCAATATTTTAGATACGGGAAGGATTACATATTAAAAGAACTGGCAATTTTGAATTCTATATTCGGGTTAAATCATTACATTTTTAAGCCCCCTTTTGAAAAATCAAAATTGTCCCTGAAAGAGCAAAAACAAGCAAGATGGTTAAAATTAAACTACCATATGTTGACATGGAATGATGGATATGTAAATTACTACCAGCTATCAAGAATATTGAAGCTTTCTTTGGAAAATGCAAAGGAAATTTATGTAAAAGGACGAGAAAAGCAGGATTGGTTAAGGAAACAGGGTTTTAACGCTATAAATATAGAGGACTTGAATATACAGTATAAAATAAAAGAAAAAAATATTCATGGTCTGCGTTGTATTTATCATGGAAAAAGAGGTGGGGGTGTATGTTCACTTCAAAATGTTTTTTTCATGAGAAAAAGAATGTTACAAATTTTGAGAAATAAATAAATGCATTTTTTTTTTTTTAAAAGATAAACACATTGTTTTCATTTATTAAACCTTACATAAAAATTTTCCTTTATTTTAAGATTATACATATATATAATTGCATATAAGAAAAAATGAATACATATATAATTGAATATAAAAAAAATTAATACATGATTTTTAAAGAAAATTTATTTAAAAATAAAGTTTGAGTACTGATTTGCCATATTTTTCTGCTCGAAAGCTTTTTGTTCAAGAATTTTCTTGTATTCAATAATAAAACTCAGGCATGATCCAGCAATATCGTAGTCTAGCAAATTTTGCTTAAATTTTTCAGAATTAATAATTTTATTGTATGCTGAAAATTTATTATCTCTCGCATCTATTAAATTAATGAATTCAAAAACTTTATTCTTAACATCTTGGGTATGATTTTTACATCTATCGTATATTAAATTTACAGCATGACTCAAGTGTATAAGATTATAATACGATGATGCTAAGATTGTAACCTTTTGCTGATTTTTTTCAAAGCATAATGCTGGGTGTTCACCGACACGTATAAATTTCACTTTTATTTCGGAGCCCGCAAGATTGATTTCAGGTATATCAGAATAATTTTTGCAAAAAAAATCAATAATTCTAACATTTGTTAAAAAATCTGTCCATGCGCTTTCCTCAAAAATAATTTCATATCCTTTTGAGTTTCTTAAGGCAATTTGCACAGCAGGGTTTTCAGATACGCAGATCCCAACAATTATGTTGCAGCATGAACTTATTTGATATGTGCGACCCAAGACTCTGAAAAATATTTCAGTATTATTAATTTTAAAAAAATTGATTGAAAAATTTTTAAATGTTTTTTAAAAAAATAAAAAATTACCTTATAATATGCATTTTTTTAAATGAATGTCAAGTCAACAACGTTGCAATTCGCAATGAGCTCAGTAATTTCTATAAAGCTCAAAGTATCCCAATCAGAAGTGTATTCTTGAGTACAATTCCAATAAATAGTGTATACCAATTCAAACTTTAATGTTTTAAAAATATTAATATTTTTTAATATGTTTATGTAAAAATTTTTTAAATAAATATTTTTGTGCACTTTTTTCAAATACAAGTAACGTAAAAAACTTTTAGCCGATATATGCTCGAGAGTTTGCACCTTAGTGGATCTTGAGCAATTGCTGTCCATGATCGAAATGTCCGCGACCTTTATATAATTTTTAAAAAAGTAGGGGTTAATTTTTGTGGGAGTAAGGCCCAAAGATGACAAACCCTTGAGAAAAAGGGTGAGATATTAATCCCACGCTTCTTAAGAATTTTTAACTCAATATATTTTAAGCTTTGACAATAATGACTTTTTTTATTAATGTGGGATATTTTTCATATCTAAACATGGAATGCTCAATGTAGTTAAAAATATTTCTTTAAAATTCATAAAAAATCAATAAATAATGCAAATACTATCGCTTTAATTATAATGCTCTTTTTGAAATAAGATACAAAATCAATAAGCTTATTGTTATATTTGACACTTTTTCGTCAAACGCATAATTTTATTAAAACATATTCATTAGTGCATTTTCAATCATCGTCAGTGAATTAAGTATTATAAAAAATCATTATTTTTTTTTTAACTAGTAGTTGTCAAAAATATAAAAAAATGAAATTAACGTGTGAGTAATTTGAGAAATTGTTAGTTTTTTGAAAAAATAAAATAGTTTCCTAATTTTTAGTTTTATACGTTTTTGCATTTATATACAATGTTTATTCTACGAGGCGATGTTATTATTATGAAATTTTTCTCGACAACGAATGTTACCCAAAGGCCATGAAATTAGGTATTTTTTTACACGATTTTTGAAAAAGTAAAAATTAACTATTTCATATTTTTTTAAAGGGGACGCATGCGTATATAATGCTCAGTGTACAGCGGGAATAGATAAATCTGAGTGCAGTGGTGGATTTTGTGTTTGTTCAGAGTCAAATAAAGAATATCTAGGTATAAAAAAAAGTAAAAAATTTTACTAAATATTAACTTAATTTAAAATTTAAAGGGGAGTGTATGGATGCAGAATCTCTCATCGGCATGCCAGAGCTTGAAAATGCTGAATTTAAGACGGATAAACAATTTTTTGAAAAAGAAACTCGCAGTGATATGCTTCAAATAATATTTTTTTGCCTTATTATTCTCTTGGCATTGTTGAATAGTATACTAATCCTATACATATACAAAAAAATTAAATTACTCATTCAAAGTTTTTATAACAGTAGGAATAATGATTTGGCTATGTTTAGTCTTTAGTAAACTTTATTATATCAATTTCTAACGTATACGAAATTAGGTTTTAAATATAAAAATAAAAAATACGAAACAAGACAAATTAATACTAAACATAAAAATATAAGTGTATACAGTAAATAAACTATTTTTTCTTGACTACAATTTTGTACTTTAATCTCATTCTTTAAAGCCTTATTTTGAATTTTTGCTAAAAAATTTACAAAAAATTAATTTAAAAAAAAAAAAATATTTTTTCATAATATCTTACTTGAATTTTTTAAAACGCAAACTCCGAATTTATTTATATAAGATTTAGAACAGACGCATTTATTCGATTCGCAAATAGCAAAATCTATATATTGACAACTTTCATTGAATTCGCAAAAGCTATCCAAGGTTAAAGACTCTAAAAAAAAGATTTTATAAATTTTTTTTAAAATAAGGTTAAAAACATACTCACTTTCAACGCATCTATTCATGTAAAAAAATTTATTGAAGGGGCATATTGGATTTGCGTATAATAATACCGCTATAAAATAAAAATATTTTAAAGCATTTAAAAAAATCTTATTCAATATAAAACTCACAGAAATATAATAATAGAATCGAAATTCCTTTGACACACATCTTGATTATTATTATTATTATTATGGTTACTATGGAATTTAATAAACAGGTGTAGGGAAGATGTGTAATAATATTATTATTATTGATGTCGCTTAAAAAAATTATTTAGAAAAATATTTTTTTTAATTTTTTATCGGGAAATTCGGAAAATATTCTTGGAAAAAAACATCATTCTTTTTGTCTTAGATACTTTTAAAAAAAATTTTTATTATTGATTATTATTGTAGCATGCCGCTTTATTATTTTCATAAACCAGAAAATTTGGAAAATATTGTTAGAAAAACAACATTCTTTTCGCCTTAGATACTTTTTTAAAAATTTTTTTAAATTTTTTCGAGCGCTCTTCAGCAATTTTTTTACATGCTTTTAAATATATAAGGCTGCCTCGAAAATTGAAATTTTTTACTGCTCTGGATAGGGTCCCCTTATAACCCAACTACTTTTTACACATGTCAACTAATAATATATTATAAATTTGTATACTTGATAACTGATATTATTCTGTGTACGATAAGTTATTTCAGAAACATGATAGCGTGCAATATAATATACTTTCTTTATCTCTTTAATGTATCAATAGTTTGAAACTTTGATTTTAAACAAATTTTTAAAATGAAAAATATAAAAATTTAAAACACATAACCAGCAACCATGTGGTTCTGGTTACTGAAAAAAGTTTTTAGCTTTATAATTTTAAGTAAATTATTATGTTTTTTTTAATTTATTTAAGTTTTATATTTTTATATATGTTAAAAATTCAATTAATATCAAGAATTATTAGTTTTATTGAATTATTACTTCTTTAGTATATCGTGCAACTATAAAAATCAAAAAAATTTTGTATACTCAGATGCATGAAAAGATGTTTTTATAAGAGAATAACACTGTTTCAAATGAAAAAAATAAGGCCAAAAACAAATTCAGATAAGAAACTTTATCACTTAATTTCCAGAACTTCCTTCATCATCCAGAACAAGCTTCAAGATTAAACTCAGGTAAAATATAAATTCATTTTAATAATTTCTTTAATAAATTTCCTGATTCTTTAATGTTAAGTTACATACTCTTTATTTCCAATTGAAGTAGTTTATGTATTTACTTAAACTAATTAAGGTTTCAAATTAAATTTAAAAAAAGGTTTCTTCATGTCTAGCACAATGAAACCAAACCGCTTAAATTAAATAATATATGTGAAAACTTTTTTACTTGAAGCGTTAACAAAAATTTAATTTTAATGTTACTAAATCAGTGAAAACTTATTAGTTAGTATACCGGTATAATTTCTTTATTAAAAGCAATTTCTAAAAACAAGTTGTTTACTGTTTAAAAATAATGATCAATAAAAATCCTGTATACTTTTAAAAAATAGACAAACATTGCATTGTCTGCAGTTGTGAAGGTACTTTTAGTTGCATACCACAACTTTTTAGGCACGATCACCCTATGTATGCAATACATAGATGAAATCGTTCTTTATAAGTTTGTCAGGTCAAAAAACGGAAAAATCTTTAAATTAAAAAAATCTTAAATTGTCCAATTCATGGAGAAATTTGGTGCCCAGCTCATTCCGATGCCTCTCAATGCTTATATTGGCTTGGTGTATGTAGGGATGTATGTCCGAGAAAGTTTATCCTTAAGTTTTCAGAAACTACTCAATGAATCAGAAATTCCTTAGACCAAATTTTTTGAAATCAGATCTAGTTGCAGGATTTTCAATTTCAAGTGATTTCATTAAGTCCTTGCAGTGAAATGCCCAAAAATTTGATTTCATACATAATAAAAAAATTATTAAAAAATGATAAAAAGGATGAAAAATGAATTGGTTTTGAATTTACTACATCCAAAATCAGTTTAATGTCCTAAAATAAATAAATTATTTGAAATTTATTTTTTAGGCACGGTTACCCTATGTGTGCAATACATAAATGAAATCGTGCCTTAACAGTTTCATTAGGTTAAGAAACGAAAAAGTCTTGAAATTCTCCAATTTATGGAGAAATTTGGTCCCCAGTCATTCCGATGCCTCTAGATGCTTATGTTGCCTTGTTGGATGATAATAAATAATATTTTTTAATTTAAGAGGGTGTGGATCCCATCAATGTTATTGAAGAGAAAACACTCAATAAATATGTGATCGTGCCTGACATAAAAAAGTCTTAGCTTTTTTATAATTCTTTGCGATTTTTTTTTTTTTACTTTTTATTGTCAAAAAATAAAAAAATTCTAATATTAGGATGATTTCACCTTAAATTAGCTAAAACTACCACCAAAAAGGGCTAATTTTGCTATTTTTGTACTTTGAGCGTCCAAATTGGGTCACGTCCATAAAGGTTTTTGGGGTTGCTAATCACGAATTTCAGAATCCTGACTACTAAAAATTTGCACTTTAGAATTGTTTAAAACTTTTCTTTTTACGATGAATAATGACCGATTGAATTATTTTTTTAAGTTTTTATAGGTTCTTCGAAATATTTCAATTTGAGGTAAAAATAGCAAATTTTTAATTTTACGATCTCGTAGCATATTCTTGAGAGTATAATGTAGCATATGATTTTTTTCACGTGAGATTTTTTTTTTTTTTTTTTGGGACCTTTTCAAGAAGGGGCCTTTTTCGTAGGACGAGGAGAATGCATACACCGCGTACTGTATGGTTATGTGGGACTCAACCTCAAATTTGTATCTAGGGTTGCCCAGATACTCATTATAACTGAGGAGGAATTACAATACCCACTAAACTCCCCACCCTCCTGCATTTATGACAATATCATAGAATCCAGACCGGGACTCCCTGTTTAGGTAATACTTCGGTCCGAAAACAATGCAGCCAAAGCATTTCTTCGTCATACCCTGTCAATAAAGTAGGAGATTTTAGAGGAAACCTTCCTCCTTTTTTTTAATCAGTGTCGCCCGTACGTACTCTGCCACACTGTACCAGTTAGCGGTACTGCGTAGCATTTCCGGGACGACTCCTTCCAGCCTCCTTTTACTGAACGGCGGTCGCCCTTCAACGAAGCGAGGACACCCAAAATAGGTGTGCTCAGCGGTATCCAGCTCGCCCGGGCAATGCAAGCATTCCGGAGACGTCACCTTGCGCCACTTGAAAAGCATATCGCGGGAATAACCGTGAACAGTTAGGAACTGTGTGAGGTAGAAGTCTACCTCCCTATGATCACGGTTCATCTAGCTTTCCAAATCGATGATAAGGCGGTGCGTACAACGTCCCCTCGGGTCACCATTCCACCTATACCGCCAGCATTCCATTGTGTGGGAGCGAGCGCGAACGGAAACTACGTCGCGCTCTTCTTTCTCACGGTTATAGATCGCCTGCCTTTCCAAGGCAAGTGGATCGATGGGAATCACACGAGCCACCACCTGAATCGCTGGCTCTGATACTGTCTTGTACGAGCAAGCGATTCGAAGTGCCCCCTGCCTCTGTACTACCTTTAGTTTCTTGCAGTACTTTTTTATGCGGACATTGTCCGCCCACACCTCTGCACCGTAGAGCAAGATGGAGTTGACTGTCGTCATCAACAGCCTCCTTTTCTCTGATCTGGGACCGCCGATGTTCGTCATCAGCCACGAGAGGGACTTTGTCACCCGGCCAGCTTTTTCACAGACCTGCTGGAATTGTCTATTGTAGGTCAACTTGTTATCCAAGAAGACCCCCAAATATTTGACCGATGGTTTGGTCTGGATCATAAGGGAATTACTTCCGTCATCAAAGCTGACGCCGAATATGGTATCAACGCTTCTCCGGGTCAGAAGGACAATCTCCGTTTTCGGAACTGTCAGTCTTAGTCCGTGATCCGACACCCAGCTATTAAAAAGGCGTATGGTCTCATCCTAGGTATTCTGCTGGTCCTCTGTCTCTCGAGCTGTTATGGTTAGAGCAACAGCATCCGCGTATCTGATCATGGAGCTTCCGTCCGGAAGCTTAATCTTTAGCAAGCCGTCGTAAAAGGCATTCCACAGATCAGGTCTCAAAACTGAACCCTGCGCTATGCCTGCGCTTAATACTTTACCTCTTGTGCCGTCGAGCGTGTCCCAGCGCAGGTATCGGTCCCGGAGATAATCTCTGAGTATATTTCTCAGATAATCCGGAATTCTGAATACCTGCTCGAGGGAGTGCAACATATCGTCCCACTTAGCCGAGTTGAATGCGTTTTTCACATCCAACGTGACAAACAGGACGTCCGGTTTAATATCCGGCCGCACTTGTCTGGCCCTCACAACCACCTTCACGACCTGCTCGATGGCACCGATCGTTGAACGCCCCTCACGAAAGCCGTGTTGGTCGTCGCTAAGGTCACCCGTTTCCCTAATTGCCTTCCGCTATCTTCCTCTCCATCACTTTGCCAATGGTATTTAACATACACAATCGTATTCTGCGTGCACCGTGACAGACTCGTCTAAGCTCCGCAATTTCTTCATTCCACCAGTACACGCTTCTTTTAACCTTTCAGGGCAGTTTACGCGGCATAGAGGCATCGCAAGCTCCCCTCAGAGCAATTACCCTCTTTACAAGAGTCTCTGCCTCTCGCGGGGTGGTCGGTCCTCCATGCTAGGCTGGGATAGACGAGAATCCACAAATCTTTCCTCGTCCATCTTTGACACATTCCAGCCTAGTAAGCGGTTTTTGTACGGGGGCCGATTAACGACCCTATCACGCACTTTGTAGGTATAATTTGATGTAATTATGGTCGCTGCCATTTGCTCCATCAATCACCCTCCAACCGCCCACTCTTGCTGCCAGCCCAGCCGAGGCAAAAGTGACATCAGGGATCGATTCGCCAAAGCCTGGCCCTACGTAGGTTGGATTGTTCCCAGAGTTCATGACCACCAGATCAGTTCTAGCGGCCATCTCTAGGATCAACGTTCCCCTACGGTTCGTGGTTGGCATTCCCCATTCCACGGCCCTGGCATTTAAGTCCCCAGCAAATATGATATGGCTAGAGACTTCCCTTATAGTTTCTTCATATGAGGCAAGCTTTGCGGTGAACACCCCAATAGTGTCATAAGTGACAAATAAATACTAATGAAAGTTGTATCACCGCACTTTGGCCAAACGTGACAGTTGCCTTTTCCATGTCGGGACATAGAAGTCTGAGAACGATCTCGTAGCCATATAGCGCACCGGCCTGTATCATCGGTTAACCAGAATTGCTGGTTCCTATTGCGAAGCGGCTTGGATAGCAAGACGACGCTAGAGTCTGTCTCGCCCGCGAGCTGATCGAGCAAAAGGTCAGCAAGAATGGTATTGTTCATATTCCCTTGCAGGACTCCGAACATTACTGATGATACTTTATCTTCCTTGCCGTAAGTGCCTCCCGATAACACTTACATGCTCTGCATTCTGGAAGGTGGTCGGTCTTGGCCTTGTCAGCTCTTTTCCTGCAGAGGAATTATTCTGCTTTTTCCACAGGACATTTTTCTGACTTGTGGCCTTAGCCGCAACATTTGAAATACGCAAATTTTCGGTCCATGCCCTTACATGACCACTGGTTGCGGCCGAAACCAAGACACTTAAAGTACCGTGTAACCTCGGCTCTTAAGCGCACTTGCCAATTAGACCAGCCATTATTTAGCCGACATTTTTTGGTCAATTTTAGTGCGGCGGCTTCTGGTAGGTCTACGACCGCCATATCCGCCATAGTGCCCTTAGCCTTGAAGATGGAGACTTTTATGTCGTCATCGTTCTACAGCTTGGTTGCCTCCTTTATCACCTGCCTCACTTCGTCGCTACCAGTAGTACCATCTAGGCTTCTGATCTCCACGGTTAGGTGGGGAATCAGTTTCTTGACTGTACTTTCTGGGCCTGCGACCGTTTTGACTGCGTCAAATAGTTTTTGCCAGTCTTTCGACGAGCTCAGCTCTATTAGGCCGCTGCCATCCTGGGTTTTCTGGATTCGGTGAACCTCAGTCCCCGAATCCTTTAGTTGGACACTTCTTTTGATCTCCAGCAGGGCTGTTGCATAAGACTTCCCTTCAGGAGGCTTTATTATTAGAGCTTCCTTACGCTTATAGATCCTTATGCGCCGGTTCTGGCGCTTCTTTCTCTTGCCTTTTTCTGACGCCTCAGAAGGATGAGATACGCCATCTCCTTCCTTTTTCTGCGGGTTTTTCTTTTTTCTACTTTTATTCCCTTCCCAGCCGCAGGTTTGCTGCCACTACAGTTATTTTTGGCTGCTACTTCTCCTGCTACTTCTGTTCCTGCTCTTGGTTTTTTTGAGCCTCTGCCTTCTTTCTATCAAACTCTTTTTTCTTTTTCTTCTTTTCCTTTTTTCTTTGACCTTTGCTTTTAACAGCGACGAAATCATCCTCGTCTGGAGGGGAGGTATCTGTAGCTACATCCTTTGGCTGCGTTTGCTGGCCAGAAGCTAACTGATTCACCTCCTGAATCATATATTTTGGAGGAGACATCACTGCATTAGCGAAGGTCTTCCTTAGAGGGAGTTTTGGGGACGTTTTCTGCACCGGTCTCTTTTTGTATTCTCCTTTCCGGGTGGGCTTCGGGACGCAGTCCGAGCATTCTTCTTTCCTTTTCTAGTCATAGTCCCTGATGCTTCCTGTATAGGAATATCGGGTTTTTGTTTTCCATTTAATACCTCCTGCTGCAGTTCAAAAATTGTCTTTAGCCTCGCTAAATATTTTTCAAACTGAGCTATGCCTTTTTTGACAGTCATATTACAGTTCTTCTGTACTTTGACTGACTCTCTCATCTGAGTAATATCTCTCTCCATGTTTGCAAGGATTTCAATGCACGCGCTGTTATTTTGCTTTGACTCTCGGAGATCTTTCCATATTTTCTTCCCTCTTGCCTCCGTAATCAAGCCCAACTTCGCAAACATTAGGCAACAGATGTGAACTCTGGTCCTTCAGAATAGAAGGCCGTATAAAGCTATTGCTTGAACCTTTTTGAACACCACATTTTGCGCTTATATCACCTTCCATTGAGGATTTGCGGGAGGAATCCTCGACCTCTAGCCTAGTTTAGACTACCTTTTCCGTCTTTTTTTCAGCAGTAATTAGAGCTAGATGTTGTTGCTCTCTGGGCGTGGTGTTCTACCCTTGCTGCTGGGAAATGCTAAATTGGAGACCCCCAGAATCCGTGTCTCTGACTCTGACAATCAAGGCATTTACTTGATCGGAATCAGAGGTTGAATTATCCTCTATAAGAGGGGTATCAACCTAGGGTAATTAACTGTATTTATTTAGCATTATTCATAAAATAAGCCTGTGTCCCTGGACAAAGGGCCCTTAGTTGGGTAAGAGTACCCTTCAGAGTATTATTGAAGGATTTACGTTAGTCGCTGACAGAGAGTATCTAACAGCTTTCAGCGTCCATCCAGTAATAATAGTCCTACAGATCGGGGGGTTTTCACCATCATGTCTGATGACATCACATACGATTATTAATCCGGCATGTAACAGACTTCGATTGAAAGGCGGTGACGCGAGGGAACACCAATCCTCAATCTAACAGGTGAAGTGTTACCACCTCCATGTTTGCTACCATTCCACAATGTATTATACCTTTCATTGAACAGGTCAGGTATCTGCCAGTGGAATCATGAGGGCTGATGTCAGATTTTACTCTGGAACCAGACGGCATTGATTCCATAGATAGATCCCCTACAGAATCGAGGATTGCTCATCCTTGTCTGATGACAATGCCACTTCCCAATAACCCAATAACCCATCACCTTCAAACATTACTAAACCAGAAATTACAACCTGCAGTCATGATTTAGCGGGACTCGTGACTACCTTAAATCGGCTACGTCGCTGTGCTCGAGGTAGAATTTTCCCATGCTAAGAGCCAATACGTCAGGTCTAAGGCAACCCTGTATGTGGCTTATATCGCACTTAGGTTGGAGAAAACCTTTGAGCCCCTTTAATATGCCTCTTTCTCAAGGATAGTTTTAGGATAGCAGTCTGCATGCTTGTCAAGAATGCTCGAGGGAAAGACATGGCATAAAACCCGGTTTATAGGGCAGCCTCAGTTATTCGAGAACCGCTTATAGACTAACTATGAGCAGTCTGCGGCATTCCTAACATGAACACATGGGGTAAAGCATAGAGCATGTCCCCGGAGAAATGCAAGGCATGAGACCCGATTTATAGGGCAGCCTCAGTTGTTCCAGAGAGCTATATCCTATATCCTTGATTCTAGTTCAACCTTGAAAAAAGGCGGCCTGAACCACCCTCCTCCTTCCTCAGCCTTATGAGGCTCCGGGCTTGGGACCGGTACAGCGGAGTTTTCACGTGAGATACGAAGCGCGCACGGTAAATTTCGTTTTTGATAGTTTAAATGTTTGTGTTTTATTAAAATATTTTAACAGGTAATTTTTAAGGGTATAAGTAATTCAAAAAAAAATTTTTTTTAAAATCGAATTATTTTTTTTTTTTAATCCAATCTACAACCTTAAAGAAAAACAATCAAATATCCATAATTTAAATCATTAAAATTAAATTATTTATTTCTGCTTAAAGAGTTTTAAATTAAAATCTTTAAAGTAAAATTTCATCTCTGCCAGACAGCTATATTTTTTAGAACAAATGTTAAGAAGTGAAATTAAAAATTTAAATACTTAGAAAAGTAATTCTTATTTACACTTCTTATAGTCAACAATTAGAATTATTTCTAAAAATTACAAGTAAAAATCTTATTTAGAAAAAAAGTTATGAATAGTTAAAGTTAAATTTCATTCCAGCGGGGCAACTATTTTTGAGATTAAAAGTTTAGAAGTGAAATCAAAAACTAAAATACTTGGAAAAATAATTTTTATTTACTCTTTTTATAGCCAATAATTAGAACTCTTTCTGAAAATTATAAGATAATGTTCAAGACTAGTAAGTTGAAAAGTTGTGTTCGAATTTCTGCTAGAGCTATTTTTTTTTTTAAGTTTTAAAAAAGAATTATAACTAATAAGATTATTAAATCAATTAAATCTATTAAGAATTGTTATTAATTTACAACTTTTTCCAGTAGATAGTAAAATGGGTCGATCCTATTAAATTTTTGATCAAGGTAGGGCTCTAGGTGACCGCAAATGGGGTCTAAAAAATGGCTAAGGCCTGAGGGAATTTCGGGGAATTGTTTGGGTATATAAAATTGTAACATACATATTCTCTTCGTATCCAATTCTATGTTCCCATTTAAAAATAAAGTTAACTATGAAAATTATTACAGTCCAGAAAAATTTCCGAAAATAATATTAAAAAAATTGTTCTTGACTTTCACCACATTTATCTATATTGTCATAGCGATTGAATTTATTTAGATCATCAATAATTCGTTTGTACATGTCTTTTTTGTTTTTCACAACCCTTGGCTCTGCTAATTGTTTCCAATAACTAAGACTCCAGGGGGGGTCAAGTTGTTTTGTCAAATTCAACAATGATCTCTAAAAAAACGAACGCGAGATGCAAACTCGGAAATTGTTTCGTCGGGAAACTGTATTAAAGGAGTCATTATAAAAATTGTTTAAATATTAATCAACAGGGATAAAATATATATATGTGTCTCGGAAGTTTGTTAAAAGAAATTTTCTTAAAAAGAGTACTTACAATATCGGAGACACAATGAGGAAAATCCATCCATCCGTCGGTGTCGAAATTAGTTAATGAACTGCCTAAAACAGCTTGACTGGCAAGAAATATGGTCACACTAAACTGGATCCTGATATCCATTGTGAAGGCTGGGCTTTACAGCTTGGCTTACAGCTTGGCTTTTTAATTTCCTTTGGTGGTAATGTTGTGGTATAACGGCTTAATTTGTTTTTCAATAGTCTTGATTTTTTTTTTGATTTAATAGAGTTGGTTTTTTTCTTGAGTGCAATTGTATATTTAATCAGTTGTCTTATTTTTTTTTTTATTTCAGTGATATCGTGACTGAAAATTTCAAACTTATCTTGTTATATTGTGGTATAACGGCTTAAATTGTCTTGTTGGTCTTTGATATTTGATTTATTAGAACTGAGCTTCTTCTTTGAGCTCGATGGTGTATTTTACTGTTACAGTTACTTTATTGCTTACTTCATTTATTGATAAAATTTCGTGATTAGAAATTTTCAAGTTTACTACTTTTTTATCCTTTTGGCAAGTTTTCCAGTTTGGAGATATGCAAGTATAGTAAAGATGTCCTTTATTTGCCATAAAAATTTTAAAAAAATTATCTTGATAGTTAAAATGCTAATGTTCCTTCTTACCAGCTTTCCACTTAGGGAGCCAATTTCTGTTACGTATCCTGAGGTTTAATTCGGGATACGTAATATATAAATAAAAAAACTTATAACCGGTTTGTATAAACACAACCTAAATGCATGGAACATGTTTACTTCCAAACGAGGACTAGATATAATACAAATGTTACTCAACATTACAATACAATTTTCTATTGTTGTAATTTGTAATTATCACCTTACTAGTTGTTAAGATTCTAAACCCAAACTATTTTGATTCGCTAAACCTGAATTATTATAAGTTCCTGAACTTGAATTATTCCAAGTCCCTAAATCGATATTATTCTAAGTCCATAAACCTGCATTATCCTAAGTCCTTAACCCCAGATTTTTCACCTAATATTGAAGAAGTAAATGCTTTAAAGGTTGTGAGGCCTATCAAGAGAAGAGCAGAAGAACATGTTGAAGCACCCCCTGCTCAGATTTGGTGGACTGAGATTGGTATTGTACCAACAGGTACGACTTATTTTTCTTTAAAAAAAATTTTTTATCAGGTATCCTTGCCGAAATGCCAGATAGGTTAACATTACGGAAAACAATAAATCGCACGGCGTTTACGTAACTTACCTCCTAATCCACAAACAACAGATAATTTAGAAGGAATACCTATTGATTTTCGAAGCACGCTTAGTTGCAAAAATTTGTTGTTGTATGATTCTTACAAAGATGAAGATTATGCTAATGAATTTGGAAAAATCGTAATTTTTGCTTCAAACAAAAATTTGCGAAATTTGTTCCGAAGCAGAGTATTGTTTTTTGACGTTTAGATAAGCTCCGTCAATATTTTTTCAACATTTAGTGTACTTGCTGGTGTAAATCGACTGGATACAAGAGGCGAAACCTTAAACAGTTGGGGTAAAGGTAAGGTAAAGGTAAAGTAAAGATAACTCTACTTTATGTACTTTTAGAAACAGAACAAGAGGGTGCATACAAACAAGTTTTTCAAAAAACCTTTCAGCGAGTAAGAGAACTTAACCTCGAAACCATCATGTCAGCAGACATTATGAGTGATTTTGAGATGGCTATCATAAATGCTAATAGCGTTCTTATTGGTGCAGATAAGGTAAGATGTTGCTTATTTCATCTGGGTCAGAGTGTACACAAGAAATATCAAGATGTGGGACTACAAACTCTATACAGTAACCCAGAAGACCACACCCCCGGTGCATAAGTTAATTTAAGGTAACTTTAACGTTAAATTAAGGTAGAAAAAAACAATCTTCATAGTTTTGCTGATCTAATTGTAGTTGATATGGAAATCACTCTGATGCTTCTAAAATTAAGCATTATTGGTATTTTTTCACAACTAAATTTTTTGATCAAATTAATGTTCTTTCTAACATTAAATTTAACGTTAAAATTCAACACTAACTTTAACGTTAAAATTTATTGCTAAATTAAACGTTCAAATCTAATATTAAATTAAAAGTTAAAAATTTACGTTAATTTTAACGTAAAATATTTTGAAATAAGCCTTTAAAATGTTTTAAATGTCTGCAGAAAAGCGTTTCCAAACGTTTTATTAATATTTTAGGACTCTTCATCGTTTCTGACTTTTTTCCCTTAAAAATTGCTTTATACGTATTTTCGAACATTTTGTGTAAAAAAAAAAAAAAAAATTTAGTATTCTCTTCATTTTTTTATTTTATTAAAAAATCAATAAATTACACACACATACACAAAAATTGAGAATTCATTAAAACCTTGTTTCGATCAATAAACTACAGCTGGTTTAGTAATGTTCAAAATATGTAATTTTATTATTTAAGCAGTTTCGTTAATTATGTCAAATACCTCAATTACTTTTATCAGCAAATATTTTTATAAATTAATAAGAATTGCCAAATGTCGCAAACATATTTGTTAATAGTATAAATAAATTGTCCTCCATTACATGAAATATAAAAGGATGTAAAAATAATAAGAGCTCAAATCAGTTTCGCTTTTTAAAATTCGTTTTGTAAAATAAGTATTGTTAATAAAAGTTATTTCTTTAAAGTCTAAATCTAAGAGTGGCTTATTTTCAACTATCATTAACATCTATTAAAGCAAGTAAGTAATAGTATTTAATTTTTATTTAAGTTTTTATAAATGTACATTTGTCTCGGTATATGTAATATACGTTATGGTATTGTTTTTTATTTTTATTTAAGTTTTTATATGTATGTATAATATACAATGTATCTTATTTTATACTACGCATGAGCGCCTTTTTTGTGTAACTACGGCGAGAGCCAGTTCGCTCTCAGGAGTGGCGATGTGCACACACGTTCTCAATAAAACGCTTTGTTATATATTATTTAAATGGCCGTCTCAGTTATTTTCTCCTAGTTCCGCCATAATCAATCCTTCTTTAAGACATCTGGTCATTCGAGCCGTGAATTTTTTTTTTAATGTGTGCCTTATTAATTAGTGCATTGTTATAATGATATATTTTTTTCGTGATAATAGTGCAACATTATTTTTTTCTACAATCAAGTGCACGAGCAAATTTTGAAAAAATATTTTCGTGCATATTGACTTTTTTTTGTGAGAGCGAACAAGCAAAAAATAAAGAGAAATAAAAAAAAAAAAAAGAAGTAATTAGTCGAAAAATTTCTTTTTTTCTCTTTTGTCTTCGTGCACGTGCAAATTTTTGAAATTTATTTTTTTTTTTCATCATTTTTTTTTTGGAGTAATAACAACATATCAGTGAAAAATTTGAAATATAAAAAATGTACTGTATACGTGTTTCGTAAAAGTTTAAAAAAAAAAACTGCACGTGTTTTCGTAATGGAAATTTGTCAACTTTAAACTCAAACTACAATTAAAATTTTTAAACATCTGGTAAAATTTTACATGGAAAAAAATTGTCTTCGTCATCTACAATATTACTAGAATTGCCAAAAAATTAAAAATTTTACATGGAAAAAAATTGTTTTCGTCGTCTACAACATCACTTGGAAAAGCAAAAAATCAAAATATCGTCTAATTTAGTAATCAAGTCAAAATATCGTCTAACTTATCGTTACCTGGAAAAGTCATTGGAAAATTGTGTCAAAAAATCGTCTTCTAGTCTTCGTCTATAAAATTGAAAATCATCCTCAAGGACAAAATCCAATCCCCAGGTATTTTTCACCATTTTATGATTACATTGTCATTTTGGAGGGGTAGCATAACGAAGTTCAATTGGTCAGACATTTTGATTTCTCAACCCACCACTAACGCCATCGAGCTTCGACCGCAGTCGGCAATCCACGCTGTCCTTCGTCATCATCAAATTTTTTGATTATTAGCAGACAACATCTCAACAATCAAAGGGAGGTTATGTTTTATGTTTTTTTTTTTTAAATATTTAATATTAATTTAAACTCAAGCTTTTTTCTAATAATTAAACAAATTGTTTTTTTATTATTTTCTTTTGTGTAATCTTTATCTACTATTTAAATTTAAAATTAAATACAATTTAATTCAAAAATAATTAGATTGTTTTTATTTACTACTTTATCAAAAAAAAATTATTATATTTTTTATTTTTATTAAATAATTAATCTTTTTGATTGCAACTTCTATTGAAAAAATTACATGTTTGCTATTCATTACTACTCATAGAATCTATTGTTAAAAAAATTTTAATTATCATATTCCTTTTTACTAAATAATTATCATTATTGATTGCTAGTTCATGTGAAAAAATTACATGTCCTTTTGCTAAAATAATTAATACTACTAGAATACATGCAAATATATCAAATAACCATACCTTTTTTTTACAGAAATACAATCTCTTTTTTTTTCTAAATTGAATAAAAATTTTTTTTCTAATTATATAATTATACATTGTGTCGCTTGTAGTTACTGTTGCTGTATTGGACTCTTGATCAAAGCTGTGCTTCTCTTTTGGATGTCAATTCTTCTTGGTCTTCTCCTTGCTGTTGCTGTGCAGCCCTGGTTCAATGCTTCTGGTTGAAGGCTTGTCTACTCTTTTTATTAAATTTAAGGTCTTTAAATTCTCTTATATTACAACCTTTTGTAAATTGTAATAATTTTTTATTTTATAATTATTTTAAATATTTTGAATTTTTTGCTTTCAAATCAAAACAATTGTAATCTATTACTGTAATTATCTTGCATCTTGTGTCAATTCCACTTATTATATCAGCCGTTTTTGCACTTATATTGTAAATAATTTTTAATTATTCTGACTTTCTGTCTTTTATTTATTGTTATTATATTATAATCTTGTTTAAACTTACTTTTAATTAAATTTTTTTTTCTTTATTAATTATTGTAAATAATATAATAGTAAACATGACTGATATAATATTTCGTCAATTACAGTTAAAGCCTAGAATTCTAAATGCTTATACAAATTTTGAATCAGAGGGCGCAAATATGAATGTTAGCTCTTGTAAAGCGCGTTTAGAATCTTTAAAAGAAACTTGGTCTAAATTTGAAGTAAATAATGATGCCTTATATACTAATGTAACTTATAATGAAGTAAAAGACCAACCTTATTTTAAAGATAAATTTTTTGAAACTGTAGAGCTACAGTATTTATAATTATTAGGCAAATTTCGTTTGTACATAGACACACACTCAACAGCCCCTAATCATACAGTCCATGATAGATCCCATAATAATGTATCGACGCATTATGTTGGGGAAGACTTTGATCGTCTACCTAGAATGGATCTCCCTGAGTTTGACGGTACGTTTCAGAATTAGGAATCCTTTAGAGACATATTTATTTCTTCGGTTTTAAATAAAGCAAATATGTCCAAAGTAACAAAGCTACGCCACCTTCGTAAATGTTTAAAAGGTGACGTGGAAAATTTAGTACAGAGCTACTCTCTTACAAAGCAAAATTTTGACAGTGTCTGGAACAAGTTAAAAGATAGATATGAAGTGAAAAAGCGTTTAGTTTTTGCTCATGTCTCTTCAATTTTTTCTCTCAAACGCATAAGTAGGCCTTCAGCCATGGAACTCAAACGGGTTTTAGATGGAGTTAATACTCCAATTTCTGCTCTGAAGATTCTGAAACGCCCTGTTGAATTCTGGGATGATCTATTAGTTTATCACATCGTTTCGTTATTAGATGTTGAGACAAAAAGACAACGGGAATTATGTTATAGCAACCCCAATAATAATACCATTGTTGATTTACTAAATGTCTCAACTCCTTTAGCAAATCAAGTTACTGCAAACAAGCCTAATTCCGAACCTCCTTCTTTTGCAAAGTTGGTAGAGTTCTTAGAATTGCAAATTAGCATTATGGAATCATTAGAGGAAAGTGATACCTCAAATTTAAATTCTTTTGCTAGTACTTCAAATAATAAAAATTTAAATGTATCTACAGAACCTGCTAAAGTTTTTAACACACATATAGTCAGTAATAGCTCAAATAAATTTAAGTTAGAGTGTATCATTTGCAAACAAGGTCATCAGTTTTCTCAATGTAATTCTTATTTGTCAAAATCTCAAGAGCCAAGAAAAGCATTTGTCCATGAAAAGAAAAGTTGTATAAACTGTTTAGGCAATCATTTCGTGGATAAATGCAAATCTAACAGAAGATGCAAAATATGTAAGAAAATGCATCACACTACTTTACATATTCAAAATTCAAGTCAAAATAATAATTCTAATCAAGTTAAAAGTAGTGTAAACGTTACAAATGCTCTAGAATCAGAAATAAATAGTAGTCAGGAATCATTTTTGGATGCAGAGGCTTTGGTTAATGTTTGCGAATCTCCTAATACAGTTTTGTTAGCTACCGCACTTGTAAAAATAGTAGATAAAACTGGTCATTTAGTTTTAGCTAGAGCTTTGATTGATAATTGTTCTCAGATCTCATTTATTAGTGAATCCCTCTATCAAAGACTTCATATTTCTCATCAGTCAGCTAAACTACCAATCTCAGGTGTTTTGGGTAGAACTGGCTTCGTTTGTAAAAAATGGGTCAATTTTATCCTGAAGCCATAATTTTATTCAGATTTTAATATGGAAATGGATGCTTATGTCCTTCCAAAAGTTTCATCTTACTCTCCAAATGTAGAAAAGAATATTCAATCCCTTAGTCACTTGTCCACTTTAAACTTGGCTGATCCTTATTTTTTTAAACGTGGTCAAATAGATCTCTTAATTGGTTTAACTGTTTATATCTCAGTGACAATTGAGGGTATTGAAAAAGGTATCCCAGGTCAACCCATTGCAACAAACTTGCTTTTAGGCTGGATGATTTCTGGTGGCACTATCAATTCTAAACGCTCTTGTAACTCGTTTGTAATAAATACTGATGAATCCAATTTCATCTTCGACTTAGAAAGATTTTGGCGTCAGGAAAAATTATCTGATTCTTCCTCTGGTTTGATAACTCCTGAAGAACAGGAATGCGAAGAGTTTTTTGTCAAAACTCATTACAGGAATTCAGATTTTAGATATGTCGTTCGTCTTCCTTTCAAAGTTAATAATATGTCGGAATTAAAATTTCCTGGTTCTTTTTTCAATGCAAAGCGAATGTTGCTCAAAATGGAAGAACGTTTTCGTAAAAATCCTCAATTTAGGTCGCTTTATATTGATTTCATGAAAGACTATCAAATGACTAAACACATGATGATGTCTCGTTACATAATAGATCTAGACTCATTTTACTTTACCCCACATCATGGTGTTTTGAAAAAGCATAGTCTGAATCCAAAACTTCGTACAGTTTTTAATGGTTCTGCTAAAGATAATAATAATATTTCAATAAATGATGTGCTTCACACAGGAGCTAATTTACTCCCAGATTTAGCAGAACTATTAATTAGCTTGATGAATTATCGTTTTGTTTTCGTATCAGACATCAAACAGATGTTTCGTCAAATACTTGTACATAAAGCTGATCAAAAATTTCAACAAATTTTATGGCGTTTTGATCCAAATGATAAAATAAATGCTTAATCACTCAAACTGTTACTTACGGCATGGTCAGTAGTCCTTACTTAGCTATTAGGGTTACTAAACAGTTAGCAGTTGGCAAAGGTCATAAATATCCTTTAGGTGCAAAAATTCTTAGTAATGAGACGTACATGGATGACAGCTTGTCAAGTGGTCATACCTTAGAAGAAGCTTCTAAAAAACAGTCAGAATTAATGATTATTTGCAAGGTGTGTGGCTTGAATTGCATAAATGGATGGCCAACCACAAATCGTTACTAAGTCAATTTTCAGACGACCTTCAGTCAGATTCAGACCCTTCTCATTCTTATTTTAGCTTCTTAGGCTTAAATTGGAATCCAATAGAAGATTCTTTCTTTTTCAAAATTGAGATTGACCAATTTAGGAAGTCAGTCACCAAAAGGAGAGCGTTTTAAGTATTGCAAAATTATATGACCCTTTAGGGTGGTTGATCCTTGTCATAATCACAGCTAAAGCTTTTATACAAAAGCTTTGGTTAGCCAAAATTGATTGGGAGGACAAACTATCTCAAATTTCGGAGACTCAATTCTTGAGTTGGTACAATCAAATACCATTACTAAATACAATCAAAGTCAATCGATGGTAAGGCTATCTTCAAAATGCAAAATTTAAAATCTATGGTTTCGCTGATGCTTCTAAAATAGCTTACGCAGCGTGTGTTTACTTAAAAATTATTAGTTCAAATAAAACAGAAGTTAGGTTAATTCAAGCCAAATCAAAGGTGGCTCCTTTGAAACTATTGCTGATAATTCCAAAATTAGAGTTAAATGCAGCCCTGTTACTGGCAAAATTGGTTAAAAAAGTAGAAAAAAATCTAAAATTGGAATTTGTTAACACTTATTTATTTACCGAATCAACTGATGTTTTATACTGGTTAAAAGACCATCCATCGAAATAGAATCAATTTGTCGCAAATAGATGCTCTCGAATTCATAGTCTCCTTCCTGATGCTTTCTGGAACCATGTCCGATAAGGAGCTAATCCAGCAGATTGTATTTCCAGGGGAATCACTCCTGAACATTTGCTTTCTTTTTCGTTTTGGTGGGAAGGAAGTCATTTAATTAAAAATCCTCAATTGTTTGATAAAAAAGATGCATTTCAAACAAAAAATATATGCGATTCAAATTGCCATTGCAGTTGTATAAATACAAATACCAATGCTGTTAATAATAAAGAAATTAAAGTTTGGGATTTAATCAACAGATATTCAAATCTTAATACACTTTTAAGAATAACTTCAATTATTTTAAGATTCATATTTAACATTATTAAAAAATCTAAAAAATTAAATATTTTAGCAAATTCAAGTTTATTTTCTAATCTTTGGTTTAATTCAATTGAAATTAAAAAATCTTTTCCTATAGTTACGGTTATGGAAAAACATAGAGCCAAACTTACATGGATTTATATAATTCAACATGCATATTATAAAAGAGAATTTCAAATATTGAAACTCAATGGCAACTTGAAAACCTCTTCCATTGCTCGATTAAACCCTTTTGTTGATCAAAATCTGTTAAGATTAGGAGGTCGTTTTAATAGTTCTTTAATGAGTTATGATCAAAAATTTCCTTGTATATTACCGTACAAAGATACGTTTTACACACTGTTAGTAAGATTTCATCATAATAAAACTCTTCATGGTGGCGTTAATCTAACCTTATCATTAGTTAGGCAAGAAGCATGGATAATTAAAGGTCGTTCTTTAGTTAAAAAAATTATCCATAGTTGTCATAGTTGTATAAGATACAATGCTAGTCGTTGAAATCAAAAAATGGGTTTTCTCCCTTCCTTCAGAATAGAGAGACCTGATAAGCCTTTCAGAGTATTGGGTGTTGATTATGCTGGACCTATTGATATTTTAAGGTTTCGTGGTAGAGGTTTTCAATATTTCTTTTCCAAGACTTATAAAGCTTATCTTCCAGTTTTTATTTATATGGCTTCTCGTGCCTTCCACCTGGAATTAGTAACAGGTTATACAAGTCAGGATTTTATTTCAGCCTTCCGTAGATTTACATCCACTAGGGGGCAATGTTCTATTTTAGTTAGTGATAGAGGTACAAATTTTGTAGGAGCTGATAAAATTCTAAAAGAGATGTATACTGAGTCTTCTACTCTTATGCAAGAACTAGAAAATTTATTAGTTGATGAAGGTACTTCTTGGGTGTTTAACCCTCCTGGCTCTCCTAACTTTGGTGGTTAATGGGAAGCCGCTGTTAAATCAGTAAAACATCATTTAAGAAGGGTGTTAGGTAATTATAAGTTAACTTTTGAGAAATTTCATACATTAATTAAGCAGGTAGAAGCGTGTATTAATTCGCGCCCCTTAATACCCTTAACTGATGATCCAACTGATAGACAGATAATTTTTCCATCTATGATTCTACACCAATCAAACTCTTACATATTACCAGAACCTGACTACACAAACGACTATATCTACACACATTACAGGAAAGACACAAGTGGAAACAAGCTATGCGTAATATACATGTAGATGATATTGTTTTGATATCAGATGAGACCATGCCTCTATCCAAATGGCCTTTAGCCAGGGTTAATAAAACATAACAGGGTAGTGATGGACTAACAAGGGTGGCTTCTTTGAGAACAAGTACTTCTGATCTCAGGAGGCCAATACATAAATTAGTCTTGCTTGAGACAAGTAATAATTGAGAAAAGTTTTTTATTATTATGTCTCATCGTTTAATTTATACAAATGAAAATGTTTATTAATTCTTTGTATAAGTTTTCAATAATTAATTGTATATATATAAATTGTTTTAAATTATTAATTGTATAATTGATCTTTAAGAATTAGAGACTGTATTTATGTAATCATTGAACGATTAAGCATGTATATTCTATTTTTTTTTTAATACTTTTTATTGCAAATTTTTAAAATTTTTTTCTAAGTTGTTTCAAATTTTACTCCCTCTGCTTCGACATTCTACTTCATAGAATGGGTCGGTGGGATGTCTCGGTATATGTAATATACGTTATGGTATTGTACGCGTTTTTATATGTATGCATAATATACAATGTATCTTATTTTATACTGCGCATGAGCGCCTTTTATGTGTAACCACGGCGAAAGCCAGTTCGCTCTCAGGTGTGGCGATGTGCACACACGTTTTCAATAAAACGCTCTGGTATATATTATTTAAATAGCCGTCTCAGTTATTTTCTCCTAGTTCCGCCATAATCAATCCTTATTTGAAACAACATTCCATATACATACGTTCTAATCACTAACTATTAATAAAATAAATTATGATTTTAATATCATAACAGTAACATCATTTAAAATTTCTGTAAATAAAAGAAAATATAAATATTTTAGCTATTATTCTCCTAAAAAGTTTAAATCTGTAAAAGACAGTAAATGTTTTTTTGAAAATCGAATTTTTTGTGTGTGCATAAATCACATCATATACACTGTTAAAATTCTTTCCGGGTAATTACTATCTGGGTAGTAAATTTATACTACCGGGATAGTATGGTTACTACCTATATAGTAATTACCAGATTTTACAGTATTTGTATCAAGAGTATCAAGTATGTTGTAAAAAATATTTTTTTTCTTCCAAATCTCCTCTTTAATTTTTAAATGCGATCTTATCGAAGCCGGATTTCTTAAATTGACATGCAAGTTTGGGCGATAACTATTTCACCGATTTACTTCGAGTTTGATGAGCAGTTAAAATACCCTGCCAGCTAGCTGGCACTAAGGTTCCTCAAACAATGAGCTTAATACATCAATATGCAACTTATACCACCAATTACAACCATACAATCATATATACATTTAGCACCATGAAGCCAGCGCCCGTAATAAATTTAATTGTAAAAATAAGCAAAAAAAATTATGCCATCAATTGTGCATTTTTAAAATAAATAATTTGAGCCCTATCCCACGTTTGTGCGTCACCGAAATTTCCGAGGAAAGTCGAATACTTACTAATCAGTTTTGATAATAAAAAAATTATTAATTTTTATAGCTACAGTACCCCCGAATAGACACTAAAAAAAACGTGGTTATAATACCAAGGATATTGATTTTGATATATTTATTCTTAATGTTGAAGCTCTTGAAAGTTATAACTTACGCACTAAGATTATATGGGGCTGATGTATCTTGATCATTAAGTGATCAAAGCCGATGTTGAAGAATGGAACCTAATTAAACTTGGCACTTTTTAGATGAGTGCTGCTAGATCAAATCGCGCAGTTAGGATTTTATCATCAACCTAATCCTACAGGTCAAAATTGTGCCATGTGTTTCACATTTAGTGCAGGTTTAGTATGTTGGGAACCTACAGTAAAATGTACCTTTTTCTGTAATTTTAGCAAGTGCATCTGCTAAATATGTAGGTGATTCAGTTGATATTATTAGTATAACAAATGGCGTTGGACTCTCAGCAATAGGTTCAATTGCTGGTTTTATTAATGTTTGGTTAACATTAATAATTAATTAAAAAGAGAAGTGTCCTTTTATATTAACATTTGTGACTCTGAATTTTCCTTATTTTTCAAATTTTGTATATAAAACTGACAGTATTGATGATACTTTTAATAAATCATCTAGTTCTTATAAATTACAGCTAACTGCATTGTCAGTGGCGGATTGACCAAAAATTGAAAAAGAATATAAAAGTGGAAACAAAACAAGAATAAGTCAGGTTAATAATCAATATAGAAAGTCAAGTACTTCTGGAGTAACAATTATTATAAAAGAAAATTGATGTAAGTTTTTAAATTCCACTTTAAAGTTCACATTACATTTTCCATCAAAACAAACAAACTCTTTATTTTACGTAGACAATTTTTTATCTGATATTGAGATACAGAAGCATTTAAAATTACATTTAAAGGTACTCAAGAATTAATTCAAGTTTTCTGATTTTATTATTGGAGTTATGGCTTCAATTTTCAACAAAAAAAAATTAGTATATTGAAAAAATAACTCCGATAACCTACGTTTGTTCTAATGTGCCTTCTAGGTATAGAAACACAGGGCGCAATGTTTTTGAATAGAGTTTTTTGATAATTTTGCTGTAATCTGACAAGCTAACCAAAACACTTCTTGTTGGTCACAACTTTTGGTATTAAAATCAACATTTAAGCTCCGTAAAGCACAATTTTTTTATCCCTAATTCTCTAATTGTTATACCCAATAAATCAAATGGCCATTTTATGCCCAAAATGACTTATTTTTAAATTACTTCTAAAATTGAAATTTTTGAAGAAAATTGGCCATATAGATCACAAAAATTATCTACAAGCTCCAAATTTCCAAAAATTCTTTATTTTTCCTTTATAATTATTTTTTTATCCCTAATTCTCTAATTGTTATACCCAACAAATCAAATGGCCATTTTATGCCCAAAATGACTTATTTTTAAATTACTTCCAAAATTGAAATTTTTGAAGAAAATTGGCCATATAGATCATAAAAATTATCTACAAGCTCCAAATTTCCAAAAATTCTTTATTTTTCCTTTATAATTATTTAGGACTTGTAATTATTGAATCCCAATATTTTCTTACCCTTTCTTCAAAAGAAGCAATTAATTAGATATTTTAACTCTGCTTCCTAAATATTGCAAAAAAACCTATATCTTTGATCTATGTACAAAATAATTGAATCCAAAAAAAATTTAGCATACTTCAGTTTTCAAATTAAAAAAAAAATAAAACCAAAGAGATAAGGAAACAATAAAAGTGATCAGTAATCTGTTCAGAATTATTTTAAGTGGTTAAGATAAATTTAAAAGAAACCTTAATTTAACGGTAACTTGCTTTTTTTCCCATAGCAATTTTTTTTTTTTTTTTATACTTCCATTATTTTTTCTGTATTCAATAGCAACGGAAAAATTACTTACAATTAAAAAAGACATAAGATAAGGGGAAGGGAGGTTTCAAAAGCCCTTAAAAAATTGTGAACGTCATTTATGAAACTTCTCTACCAAATAACTTAAATTTTTTTTTTTTTAATTTTGAAACGTAAATCTTATGTCTGCATAAAAACTTTTTGTTCATAATTACATTATCAGAGGCACTTTGCAACAGCGGACGCATGCAAAAAATAGATCGCATTATAAAAATAAAATTTTAAAATTTGCTTTTTGTTTTGTTGCATGGTCCATGATAACAAAAGTCGTTTAAATATTTTTTGGAGTTATTTTTATTTTTGATTTGCATTCATTATAGATCGGATTATTATTAAATGAATCATTCATCGAATTCAAATATTTCTTAAATTATATGGTAAACAATTATGATGAGGTTTATTAAAAAGGCCTTTTTAGCCATATAATAATACACAAAAATTTAACTTTTATAATTTTCTATAAAACTTTAAATTAATAATTGTTCCAGTTTGGCACGGGAGAAATAAATCTTTGATTGTTAATTTTCATATGGACACTATTTCGCGTTATATTACAAGTTGGAAGAATTGATAATTCATCATTTTTCATATATGGTGAATTGGGTAAATTTACTGTTTGAATTTTTTTGCATAAAGTAAATTCATTGCCCTGAACATAATCTATTTGAAACTCTAATAATATTATACATTGATTTTCATTCGTAATAGCGTATGAATGATCAGATATTGGACTTTTTATTTTTTTACTTTCAAATTTACATGTATTATTCACAATCTTCAAATAAGATTTGCTTGTATCTGACAAATGAAATTGATTTCATATAAATTCTTTTGTATTCTTTGAATTTCCAAAATATCTAATAAAATTTAATTTTTTCATCACAGGTGATTTTTTGAAACAAGTTTATCGCAAAAGTCTAGGATTTCAGATCGACTTCTGGATAATAATATTCTATTTTTTAAAATCAAGAGACTTTGCTTCATATTTATGGATCTAATTATTTGCAGTTTAGCTCCCTTCGGTGCCTTGATTCTTCTTATTAGTTTCCCATTGCCAGATTCATATGGGTAACCAAAATGAGCCCAGTTTCTAACACTATCGACTAAGTGAAGTAGTTGATGCAAGTTTGAAGTCATTTTATCTTGACCATAATACTTCTCAGTATAAGCAACAAATTTTTTTAGCAAAAAATTATTAGAAAACAACTTAGAAACTAAAATTTTTAATATTTTTAATGGTACATCCACGTAAATTAAAAATTTTGCCCAAGCCATAAATTAATATTGAATAGAAAAAAAATTACCAGCAACCAAATTTTTCTATATTTTTTAATATTTTAATTTGAGTTAAAATTTTTAAAAAAATTTTTAAAGTTTTAAAGAATAAGTTAATTTAAATAAAAAAAGATTTACATTGCATATAAAAATGGCCTAATATATTTTAACTTTGATTTCACTAACTTTTATAACAATTTTTAAACAACATGCTGTACGAACTAAATATCTAAAAACTCTTTTCTTTTGTATAAAGGTCTGATTTTTAATATCGTAATTTCCTGTACATCTCACAATTTTCTAATTGAGTATAACTAGCAGGGTAAAAAACAGATATAATATTTTACATAAACTAAAAATGAATAAATACTTTTGTCCTAGCCAACATAATGTTCTGTTAGTTAAAAATTCAAAAACGTTAACTGAAATAATAGTTTCTACCATTGTACTACGAACCACGTTTTTCATGCCTCAACAACTTAAATTTTCAAAATAATTTGTTATTTCAGTGCAAATAACCACCTGTGAAGCTCGAAAAATGCATTTTAGAGACTGAGGTACTTATCATTTTTAGGGACGATCACTATATATGTAATAAGTAGATGAAATCGTGCCTTATAATTTTGCCAGGTCAAAAAAAGGTTCTTAATATTGTCTAATTTGTGGAGAAATTTTGTCCCCAAGTCATTTCGATGCCTCTAACATGCTTATACTGAAGGTATGTGTGTCTGTATGTATGTTCGAGAAACTGTACAGAGCAAATTTTAAACACAACTTGATTAAACAAAAACAAAATTGGTACATAATTTTTTGTATAGTATCTAGTTGTGCCTCCTCCAAAATGACTAAATTTCACCCCTTTGTTGTCGAGCAATCACAAAAATACTGATTTCCTTTAACAAAAAAATTGACTAATAATAGTAAATATCTGGAACAACTCGATAAATCAAAAAAAAATTCGGTACAAAATTTGTTATTTGATATCTAGATTTGCCTCCTCCAGTTTGGCTAAATTTCATTAAGTTGTTGTTGAGTTATCAGAAAAAAACTGATTTCCAATACCAAAAAAATTAACTAAAATAAGAATAAAATAGGAAATATCTGGAACAACTCAGTCAAACAAATAAAAATTAAGTTATAAAATAATAAAAATGTTTCTTACATTCATGAAAGTCATATGCCATGGTGTCAGGTTCAGCATCCCACTCGCACCTATTACCAATTTTAGCTCCGTTTCCAGAGTTTTCCATTAATACAACATTTACAGCAAACTTATAATTTTTATGTTTGTTCAAATCACCTGAATATAGTTATAAAATGAATTTGATTGTTGTAAAAATGTTAAAATATTATATTTTTATCCTAACTAAGTCAGTTATTTGTTTGATCCATTTTTCAGCTTCTTCTGCAGAGTAAACTTTTGTCGATAATGTATCAAACATAACATTATGGATTATATCTTTTGCTTTTTTTGGAATCTAGAAATTTTTAAGCATATTAAATTACTTTCAGATTAAGAAAAACCATAAATAAACCTCACCTTTCACTAACCTAACTACTACTGAAAGTCTTCTAGTTTAAATTTAAGCACGTAATTTAAAACAACTTTTTAAACTTTTTCTACTATTTTTTTAAAAACGTGGATAAAAATAATAAATAATCTTATATAAATTTTGTGATATTTAATTATTATTTTTATGCAAACTTTTTAAAAAGATGCTGTAATAAGCTTTTTTTTATTACGTACTCAAATTTAAACTAATACTTGTATTTCAGCAGTATTAGCTTTTAATTACCTACTTACGATATACATCAAGTATACATTGCTGTTAACAAATTTGTTATTATCTTTTCTCAGATAAAAACTAATATCTTAAGGCACACAGGTAGAATTTGATTTAGATAATTACTTGATTTAGGTAATGATTTTTTTCAGAATTAAGAAAGATTAATATATACTTGAAGATTCAGATATTTTATTTAAATTTAGGAACTCGAATTATATTTTATATTTTCACAGCACATTTTAGTAAAATATTACAAAGGAAAGTTGTTGCCAGTTTTCTTGATCAGTAATCTTCAGCAAACGATCTTGTTATGATGAAAAATAAATAAGAATAACCTTAACCCTATTATTTATTAGAAATATGATTTTAGCGTTCGTAATTTTTTATAAGTAATTAATTAAGTGGATTATTCACGAACGAAAGTTGTTAGCTGAAAAATATTCATTTTATTATATTACTAAACGTGGTATATACCTTTAAATACTCACATAGTTAATATCAGCATTATTGATAGAAAATTATTGAAAAATTTTTTTATCAATTTTCCAATAATTTTTTTAATCAGAATATTGGGTAATGGTGTTATAAACACTAATTAATTAAAAAAAAGTGGATTCTATAAATATTTCTCGAATTGAAAAAAGTGTCAAAGCCGGTGGGATTCGAACCCACGATTTTTTCATTTCTAGTGAAATCGCTTTAGCCCACTAAGCTACGACGCCTGGGCAAAAAAAAATTTTTCAATAATTTTCTATCAATAATGCTGATATTTACTATGTGAGTATTTAAAGGTATACCACGTATAGTAATATAATAAAATGAATATTTTTCAGCTAACAGCTTTCGTTCGTGAATAGACCACTTAATTAGTCCCCTATTATTTATATTAATTAATGCAGATAAAAAATTATTAACATGTAATAATAAATAATAGTTTTTAATTTATGAGGGTGTGGATCCCATCAAGGTTATTAGAGAGAAAATACTTAATAAATATGTGATCGTGCCTGAAATAAAAAAGCCTTAGCTTTTTTATAATTCTTTGCGATTTTTAAGCAATTTAAAATTTACAGTTTTCAAAAGAAAAGATAAAATTTTTCCATAAACATAACATTCATGAGTAAATTACGTACTCAATTCCCTTAAAAATTTAAAAATTGGAAAATAGAAAAATTTAAAAATAGCCAAATAAAAATTTTAAAATTAAAAGAGCTTCATAAAATTTGAAGTGTAGGACTAGGGTAGAAGGGGTGGTTTTCGCCACCATTAAGAAAATTTGAAATTAAACTATGGATATTTTAAAATATTATGCAAATGCATGGCTAAAAAGTGTTTAAATGTTTTTGAGAAAGATAATTATTAATTAAAATTCCGACCCTGGTAATTTCCAAAACTTATTTTTTGTAAAACCTAACCTTTAGGTCCAAAACCCTGAAAAACCGGGGTTCTCGCCACCAAGCATATTAGCGAAATGGGTCAATATTCTTGTGGCTAGATCCAATGAGTCATTAAAAAATAGATTTTTTAGACTTTTAAGGTAATTAGCGCCACATTTTAAAAGGTTAAAGTTCAAATAACGAGGGTGGCGAAAACTGTATACACTGGCGAAAACCCCCTTCTCTACCCTATATTCTACATAATTTATTTATTTAAATAGTCAAATAAACAAGATTATGCTTTGGCAATAAGCAAAACTTTATTACTTAAAAATAAATTTTATTAATTATAATTTATGTTAATATTAAATTTTATTAATTGTTTCACATCCCTTTTTATTTTTTTTTTTTATTTAATACATTATATTTTTAAATAAAATATGGAAAAAATCCATGTAAAAATAAAATATAGAAAAATGATAAAGTTTTAATAAATTTTATTGAATAAAATAAAACTAATATTAAGAAAAAGTAGCCTGGAAAAAGTTATTGCCAAAAATTAATATTGTTTATTTGTACATTTAATTAAGAAGTAATGCAAATAAAAATCAAATACTTCAAATTTTATAAAGCTCTTTTGATTTTAATATCTTTAATTGGCAATTTTTGCACTTTTAAAATAAAAATATATAAAATTTACTTATGTAAGTTATTTATGTAAAAATTACAAATTTTACATTTGTTTTCGAACAATGCAAGTTTTAAATTGCTTCAAATAAGATTTTAAAAAGAGTCTCGTGCCAAAAATGCGTTTTTTGAGTTTCAAAGATGGTTATTTGCTAGAAATTCATTGTGAAAACCATATTCAGGATAACGTTTTTTTTTTTGTAATAATTACAATAAATCAAGACCCAGTAACCCAGGTGACTAAATCAACCAGACTAAATTTTATACATGATTTCTTTTCACGATACAAATGTATAATTCAAAAATATATGATCGTTCCCAAACTGTCCGAAGGAAGTATCTAAGCCTATTAACTGTTCTAAAAATTAAAATAATTGGGTGAAAATACCTTCAGTCAGGTTGGTAAGTAATAAAATGTAACTTGGTTAAAATTTTTCTATAGTCCGGGGCAATAGAGTCTAGGCTAAACTTTCGAAATGTTAATAATACAAATCGTTCCAGAGTAAAGTTTAAAAGATAAGCCTGGTATCAAGGTCACCTTTCTGAAACGAGATTATTTTAACAATGTATTCTAAAACAGGATATTAGGCTATTCAAAAAATTTCTGAAAATTTGGGCTATCTGCCTAAATATTCTTTTATATCGTGATTATTTTATATCAATCGGCTTAAAAGATATATTAAAAATTTTAAATTATAATATAATAACTTCTAAAATAAGCATCAAAATAATAATATTTAACTAACACTCCTCTTTTAAAGTATTTCATACTTAATATAAATACAATACTTTTACCTGAAAACCTTTTTTGTAATCTCAGGAATTATATATTGTTATAATTTATTCATAGTTTTGTAATTTAATTAATAAATGAAATTTTTTTAAACCAAAAACCACTTTGATTACAGTGGTCGTTTTCATTGAAAAAATTAGAATTAATTCTAATAAGTATACAAAAGTCATCGGTAAAGTTCGGAGTCCTGCAAGGGAATATGGACAAAACCATTCTTGCTGACCTTTTGCTCGATCAGCTCGTGGGCGAAACAGACTCTAGCGTCGTCTTGCTATCCGAGCGGCTTCGTAATAGAAACCATCAATTCTGGTTCACCGATGACACAGGCCGGTGCGCTATATGGCTACCAGATAGTGCTCAAACTTCTATGTCCCAACATGGAAAAGGCAACTGCCACGTCTGGGCAAAGTGCGGTGATACAACTTTCATCAGTTGTTATTTGTCACCGAATGACACTATTAGGGTGTTCACCGCAAAGCTGGCCTCATTGGAAGAAACGATAAGGGAAGTCTCTGGCCATATCATATTTGCTGGGGACTTCAATGGCAGGGCCGTGAAATGGGGAATGCCAACCATGAACCGTAGGGGAACGTTGATCCTAGAGATGGCCGCTAGAACTGATCTGATGGTCATGAACTCTGGGAACAATCCAACCTAAGTAAGGCCAGGCTTTGGTGAATCTATCGCTGACGTCACTTTCGCCTCGGCTGGGTTGGCAGAAAGAGTGGGTGGTTGGAGGGTGATGGATGGAGCCAATGACAGCTTCCATAATTACATCACCTTCAAAGTGCGTGATAGGGTCGTTAATCGGCCCCCGTACAAAAAGCGCCCATTAGGCTGGAATGTGTCAAAGATGGACGAGGACAAATTTGTGGAATATCTTCGTGAAGAGTCTTCGTCTATCCCAGCCTGGCATGGAGGACCAACCACCCCGGTAGAGGCAGAGACTCTGGTCAAGAGGGTAATTGCTCTTCTGAGGGGAGCTTGCGATGCCTCTATTCCGCGTAAATGGCCCTGGAAGGGTAAAAGAAGCGTGTACTGGTGGAATGAAGAAATTTCGGAGCTTAGGCGGGTCTGTCACGGGGCACGCAGAAGACGGCAAAGAGCGCATGACCGCCCAGAACTGGCTACGCGCTCTGAAGAGTACAAGGAAGCCAAGCATAGGTTGGCAAAAGCCATCCGCCTTAGCAAGGCGCGCTGTCTTCGCTCGCTAAGAGATGATATCAACAGCGACCCGTGGGGCCTGGGATATAAGGTTGTCATGGGCAAAAAAAAAACAAAAAAAAAAAAAAAAAAAAAAATAACTCCGAAATAACGACTACGAACTAACTCTTTACATAAATTAATTCTTTTACAAAATATTAAAGTTTTATTAAAACTTCTTTATTTTACCAAGTTAATTTAATTACTTTAAGAGTTGATAATGATACTGGTCTCTTGAAAATAATCTCGATCTTCTTCTTTATTAACCAATGCTCAATGGCGACAACGTGACGCGTGATGATAAAACGCTGAATTTAATGAGAAACTAAACGAAAATAAATTTAAGCTACTAAGCTAGTTTGTCACTTATTATTATTAGTTGATTTTCGAACTTAATTTAGTTAACTTTAAATTAGGCTAATTTTTATTAAATTTCTGTGTGCTTAGCACATAAAAAAACAAAAAAACTTTTCTATTGATTTTTCTATCGACCAACTTGTTCGAGCTACGAAGCAAGAAGAAGGAAGAGCCGGTCGTTTACATGCGGTTCTTTTGCGCGCGCAGCCCAATATCGATCTTATGCTCGTATCTCTTTTGTGAATTTAAAATTTTAGCGTAACGCAAGTTTTTGGCCTGGAAACTTGCGTTACAAAGTAGCTTAAAATTTGCTGAAATCATACATTTTTTAATCCGATTTACGGAACTCGGATACAACTGTGGTCAAACGCTTTTGATCTTATGAATTTGTAGTAAAATTAGTAACCTGTAATAGTACTGTATACATAATGCGGCTATCATTATATTTCATATTATATATTTTATATATTTTATTGTATATATATTATATTGGGTTTTTTGGGCCTTATCTCCCCCCTTTTTAAGATCTTACTCATTAATCATAATGTTTTTTTATGCATAAAAATGTTTAAAAAATTTACAAAAGAAGTTTGCTTAGATAATAAAACTCCCACCAAAATTAAATTTTAATGTTAAATGATTTGCTTTAAATTGAAATATTGAAATTGGTCATTAAGGAACAAGACGTGATGTTATTTTTACAAATTTTTGGTTCCTCATAGAGGAACCTTTGTGATAGATGAAATTTTGATTTTTGATTTTTTGGCGTATAAGCACGTTTTGGGACCTCAGGAAGCTAAAAAACCGGTTTTTAAAAAAAGTCTGTATGTGTGTGTGTGTGTGTGTGTATGTATGTAACCGGTGAAATTTCACAACCATTATGGAATTAAGACCTAATTTTTTTTTCAAAAATTTTTTCATCAAAAAATCTCAAACTACTTTTTTTTTTTTTAATTTGGATGTAATACCTCATTTATTTCCATGAAAGTACTTATATTTAAAAGTACGATTTTTACTCGATATCTCGAATCTGATAACTAATTTTTTGAAAATTTTTTTCTCAAAATTTTTTTCACAAAAAAATACAAAAAACACTAATTTTTTTTTTCTTTTTGGACGTAGTACCTAATTTATTTCTTTGAGAGAACTAGTTTTAGAAATATCGTTTATAGTAATTTTTTGGACCTGAAACTTAATTATTTCAAAATTTTTTTCTCAAAATTAAAAAAACAAAAAAATTAAAAAATCTGTAATATTTTTTTTTTTTTAGTGTAATACTCCCTTTAATTCCATGAAAGTACTAATATTTGAAAATTTTGCAATCGGTGGTATTTAACAACCATTATGGAATTAAGATCTAATTTTTTTTTTCAAAAATTTTTTCATCAAAAGATTTCAAAATACTTTTTTTTTTTTTTAATTTAGGTTAGGTGTAATACCTCATTTATTTCCATAAAAGTACACGGTAGAGCTGCTTTGGTTGAATATTCAACCAATTGGTTGAATTTTCGAACAAAACTGGTTTAATTTTCAACCAAAAGCTAAAATACAAAATAAAAACGATGTTTTTATAGTACAGGGTAAGAAATGATCATGGCATCCATTAAAAGTGAATGAATTTTATTATATTATTGTAATTAGTAATTTTTTATGTACTACTTCTTTTGGCTCTGAAACTGAGGAATTAAAAAGGTTATTCTACGTAGAATGACAAAATGGCTACAGAATGTTAAAACGAAATAAAAAGCCTTTAATTTTCGGATAAAAGTAGCTTTAAAATTTTTTTAAGAACTAAAAAATACTAAAACTCGACGACATCCTGAAATTAGTGCATTTATTAAGTTGCTCAGTACGTTTAAAGTAAATTGGTACAGATTTTATCGCGCAATCGTGTGCATTAAAGTTTTAGATGAATTTTTTCGGTACTTTTAGTTATTAAATTATTTATTTTAATGCAAGAGATCTGATCAACACAAAATTATTCGACACATCAAAGATTCTACACAAAAAAGTTTTTCGGAATTGTTCTATACCAAAAATCGTTGTGCTAAAAAGATCAACCCAAATTTTTTTTAGTCAAAGTATGCAACACTTATTTCTTTCGTATGCTAGCATAAATAAATATCACTTAAAACAGCGTATTGAATATTTCGATTAGAAAAAATTTGTGTTGATCTTTTCGGTACAAGGATTTTCGGTGTAGAACGATTCCGCAAAACTTTCTTGTGTAGAATTATTGATTTGTCGAATAATTTTGTGTTGATCAGATCCCTTGCCTATTTTATCATGGAACATGTTCGTTAGATAGGGTATTTGAAAAAGTTTGGCTAGGAAGGGGGGTTGTGAAATGGACTTAGAATATTTTTGATTTAGGGACTTAAAATAATTTGAAGTGGAAGCCTGATCAGGCCCTGATAAGAACAAGAACTTAGAGGATTACTTTATGTTATGGACTTACGATAATTTATATTTCAGGATTTATTGTAATTTCGGTTTTTGGATTATTGTTACTGTTTAAAGTGACATCAACATGTTCCTCGATGCTCCATGCTCGTTGGTTGTGTAGTTACACAAACCGGTTATAAATTTTTTTTTTATTCGTTAGAGAAATTTATAACAGAAAACTCTAGATCAAAAAAATTAAAATCGGTCACGTAGTTTTAGAGAAATCTTAATTAGAAGGTGTAAGAACATAGTTTTCTAAATAAGAATACAAATTTTTTTTGTATATTTAAGTAGACTTATAAGTTATCAGTGATTTTTGAGCCATAAAGTTATCTTTTTGGTTTTCATACTGAACCTGTAGCTGATTTTACCCCTGCTGCTTGTCTGATTTGCTATTTTTTACCATTTTGGCACGACTAAATTTGGCATCATAAAAAATCGCGAATATTAGCAAAATTTGCTCATAATTTCTATCAGTGACCAATTCTGACATGATTTCTAACTATATTTAACAAGAAGGATTTAAAAATAAATTTTTTTTACATACTCTTGAGACATATATAAAGTAATTAATAAAAAAAAAATAATTTGATTATTAAAAAAAAAATTAGGTAAAACGACAGGAAGTTAAAGCATACAATATTAAGTTTAAAAAAATTTATCATACCATGGAGGAGAACCTCTCAGTCATTTCTTAGCTTCAGAGCCAAGAGAAGTAGTAAAAAAATTAGTAATTACAATAATATAATAAAATTCATTCACTTTTAATGGATGCCCTGATCATTTCTTACCCTGTACTATAAAAACATCGTTTTTAGTTTGTATTTTAGCTGTTGGTTGAAAATTAAACCAGTTTTGGTTGAAAATTGCAGCAGCTCTACCGTGATACTTATATTTGAATGTATGGTTTTTACTCGATATCTCAAATCTGATAATTAATTTTTTGAAAATTTTTTTTCCAAAATTTTTTTCACAAAAAAATACAAAGAATACCAAATTTTTTTTTTGTTCGGACGTAGTACCTAATTAATTTCTATGAGAGTACTAGTTTTAGAAAGCTTATTCATAGTAATTTTTTGGATCTGATACCGAATTTTTTCAAAATTTTTTTCTCAATATTAATAAAAAAAAAAAATTAAAAAATCTGTAATATTGTTTTTTTTTTAAGTGTAATACCTAGTTTATTGAAATTTTTTTCTAAAAATTTGTTAAATAAAAAACATTAAATCACAGCAACATTTTTTTTCTTTTAAAATACGGTATTTAACTTTTTTTTATGAAATACTAATATCTCAAATTATAATTTTTATTAGATAAAATAGACCATTATAAATATTTTGCTATTGTTAATGAGGAACCATAGTGCCAATCACTTGGCAGCGTTTTTTTATTGTAAAATGGTCCAAAATATTAGATTTTGTGACAGTTTCGAATGTCTCATTACATTCCTCTTCAGGCTAAAAAAATTTTTGAGAAAATGTAATAAGGTTGAAGTATACAAAAACAAACATACCTAATTTATATACAAACATATAATAGCACTTATAACTAGTCAATAAATTTTATTAAATAAAAAACAATAATAAAAATTAATTTTTTGTCAAAAATTAACAAATAAATTTTTCATGTTTAAAAATGTGTTTTAATAAGATTATACATAAGTTGTAAATTTCTTTCTTTTACTGATAAACACGTGCTATAAAAGAGCAGAAGAAACTAAACTTGGAGCAGAATAATATTAATATTATTATTATTATTATTAAACCGGCTCGGTAGCGCAGAGGTAACGCGCTCGCTTTGTAATATAGCAAAATATTATGAAGTGGGTTCGCATACAGAGCAGTGACAACTTTTTTTTCTGGAAATAAATATTTAATAAAATTAAATATTTATTTTAAGAAGGGAGAGTAGAGCTAGCTGCCGAGTCGCAGGGGGCAAGACGAAATGGAAAGTGCCATTTGCTTGCCTCCGTATGTCATGCATAGAGGGCGTTTTTCCAAGGTTTTTCGCGCCTCTTTTAAAGCGATCGTTGTGAATAACAACTCTGCGCTTTAAAGACGGAATTGTCAGCATGGCTCCTATTAAAAAGTCGGACCTTGGACCGTATTTGGCCACCCCAAACCCTAGTAAAGGCTATGAATAGATAAAGTTTGAAATGATTGTTAAAGTTCCACCTATTCCGAACATCCCTTCTAATCCCACAGTTTCACCAACAATTTGTCCATACGTCTCCAAACCTATCTAATTATTTCCATTAAAGGAAAAAGCGGTATATATCTCAATATATATATCGACTTCCGAGGGAATAAAAGCAAAAAATGCGGTTTGGACCGCTTGTGCAAATAACTGTTGGTGACCTCCGTATAAGAGGTTAAATACAGTATATAACCTATGGTTAAATAAAAGCACATACATATTATTATTATTAATCTTTATTTGCCAACTACAAAATATATATCATTCAACACACTCAATTGTCAATTATATACATATATTAAAAGTATACATGAATCAATAGATACAAATATAATATACAATATATAAGAATAAAGTTTTATGTGTACTTAAAATTAAAATTAAATAAAGAAAATTTACAATTACTAGTTAATGAAATAATACTGAATGGTTATAAAATATAATCTGTATATAATTTTGTTAAATTAAAGAAAATTTACAATAATACCAATGACTATTCAAAAGTTAATTGTTAATAGTAAATAAGTAAATAGTTAAATAGTAAATATCAATAATACACAGTCAATTACAAGATGATTAGTGCAAATGCTACCAACACTATTGTTCGTTTTCTAATCTATTAAATAAAAGTCTGATACTCTTTTTAAAATGACGATAGGATGCTAAGTCCCTTATACAGGGGCGAACGACGATAGGATGGTAAGTCCCTTATACAGTGATAGTATACTATCAGAAATAAAAATATTCATATCCAATCATTGCATATTAACTTTTATAAAAACATATTTTTTTGTAAAAATTTTTAATTTTAAAAAAGACTGTTTTAGACAACATTTTTAATTTATTAAAAGACTATTTAAAAAGGACTATTATTAAAATTTTGAAGCTAAAATTATATATGCATTTTTTTCATTAATTCTATGGAATTTTTTATTATTATTTTTAAATTGTTAGTATCTTCAGCTCTATTTATAGTATTTTTAAAATATTGGATGTTCATTCTTTCACTGAATAATCTTTTTCCTTTGTGTTTTTCACTATCTAATATTTTTACATTGTTCATATCAAATATATGATAATTGTCTTTATTATGATTAACAAGTGCAGATTTAAAATTATTATTTTTTAGGTCATTAGTATGTTCCTTTAATCTAACTTTGAATTACCTATGTTATATAGGCCAAAGTGGTAGAAAAGTAATGTTTTTATAAAAGTTAACATGCAATGATTTGATATGAATATTTTTATTTCTGATAGTATACTATTACTCTGCTCCAAGTTTAGTTTCTTTTGCTCTTTTATAGCACAAGAAAAATGTATGTGTTAATTTTTGACAAAAAATTAATTTTTATTAATTGTTTTTTATTTAATAAAATTTATTGACTAGTTGTAATTGTTATTATGTTTGTATATAAATTAGGTATGTTTGTTTTTGTAAACTTCAACTTTTATACACCATTTTTGTAAAAGATTGTGAAAAACATTTTTTCAAAAATTTTTTTAGCCTGAAGAGGAACGTAATGGAACATTCGAAACTGTCGCAAAATCTAATATTTTGGACCATTTTACAATAAAAAAAGTTTGTAAAAATAACATCATGTCTTGTTCTTTATTGACCAATTTCAATATTTCAATTTAATTAAAAATTTGAAAGGAACAAATTAATAATATTATTTATAGAATAAATGATTTGCATCCACGTGACAAGTTTTTAATATTTAGTATTTAATGATAATTTCCAATACGCTTTTAGAATCTACATTTGTAAAATTTTAAATCTATAATCTTATAAAAAATTTTAAATAAAATTCAAGAAGTCATAAAATTTTATTAAAAATTTTTAAAACTTTTTATTATTCTCATAATATGAATGGAAGAAAAATTTAATGTTTCTATATCTGAAATAAAAGAATTTCAAATGAAAGTACCTAAGGACAAATCTGATTTTGACAAAAAAAGAGAATATTTAGCTTACTGGAAGATTTGACTAACCCAACAGTGGATGGATATTGCCCAGCAAAAATTTTAGAATTATCTGGTATGTTTTTTTATAAATTACTAAATAAATATTTTGGTTTTTCTTTGATAAAAACATAAACCTTATTAACTACTGATATGTTGCATGAAAATTTTTTTTTATTTTTTTTTTATTTTTTTAATTATATTTTATCATTTTGAATGGCCGCTGATTTTATCATGCGCGTTACATTTCTTTTAATTGGTGACCGTCATATAGACCGCTAGCAAATTCGTAAAGTTCAATGCTCACATAAATATGAGAGCGAGTTAATGTTTTTCTGTTACATTTATAAAAAAATAATTAATTGTTAGTAAATTAAAAATTTTATTTTAATGATAAATAACAAAATCAATAATAAATTATTGAGTCTGTCCATATTAACAGCCCAAATATTTATTTATTATTACAATTTATTTATTTATATATTTACTCTAATATTTTAGAAAAAAAATGTCTGGGAAAATTAAGGACTAAATTAGGCAGGGACATAAAAGCACCTAGATCATACTCAGCGAGTATCCAAAAATCACAAATGGAATAAATAAAGGAATCCAAAAACACAAAGGCAAATTTTATAATATTTATTGTTGGTTCCTCATAGAGGGTAGGGTAGAACCATGTGTGGCGCTGCTTATTTCTAAGCTTTGTATTAAAAATATGGCTGTTGATAAAAATCAATTTAATAATTGTGTTCGTATAATTGTGCACAATAATAAACTGTTTAAAATAAAAATTTTATCGCTGTTCAAAAAGCGTGGGTAAACGACGGTAGAAGATTTTGATTTTTCGGGTATTAGAAAAAGGTTCCACCTCCAAGAAATTTTCTAAAATATTAAAAAATATCGTTACTTACCCCATTAGGACTATAACAAAAAATTAAGAATGGTGTATTTTTCATGCTCAAAGAACCGTACCGAGTTGCGAAAAATTCAAAATTATGTTTTGGAATCTTAAAGTAGGTTAAAAAAACATTTTTTTTAAAAAGTGATGATAATTTTTCAGCCAATGTACAGAGTAAATTAAATAAAGCCTAAAAAAGCGTGTTTTTGGGTTTTTTTTAGGTTTTTGGGGGCCTGTCGTGGCTTCATAGCGATGTTGCATGAAAAAAATATTGAAACTCGTTATATGGTTGGTTTTGTAGCCGACATTAAAATATTTAATCTTATTTTTTTATTTTTTATAATAATTAAGAACAATGGAGTTATTTTTAATTAAAAATAGGTGGGGTTGTACTGCCGTCCACATCCAAAAAAATGTTATCTGAAGTATGTACATTGTAGTAGGTGAAATGAATATTTTCGATTTTTTGGCATATAAGCACGTTTTGAGACCCCAGGAAGCTAAAAAACCGGTTTTTTAAAAAAGTCTGTTTGTGTGCGTGTTTATTTGTGTGTGTGTGTGTGTTTATCTGTAACCGGCGATATTTCTCAACCATTATTGTATTAGACCTAATTTTTTTTCAAACATATATTTATTAAAAAATCTGAAACTACATTTTTTTTTTTAATTTGGATGTAATACCTCATTTATTTCGATGAAAGTACTTATATTTCAAATAATGGTTTTTAATTGATATCTCGAATCTCATAATTAATTTGTTGAAAAATTTTTTCATAATATTTTTTGCTTAAAAAAAATTTTAAAAACACTAGTATTTTTTTTATTCTTGGATGTAGTTGTAATGCGGTGTTTTTATACACCTTTTGAATATTTTCAAATTAAAAATCGCGCTTATTTATAAAGTAATTCAAGTGTGAATTACGGCGCTAAAAAATTATGTAAAATATTTTTATAATTTTGAACAATTAAAATTTATTAAATTAAAATATATAATGATCATTTAAATTAAATTATTAATTTGTCTTATAAAATTTTCTTTATTAAGCCTTTTTCCAATGCATGCTGCCAGGCGTATGTGTGTGTATTTTTGCATACCACACTATAATAAAATAGGTAAAGCCCCTTCTCTCTCTTAAAAGTGACATTGTATTTTGGCAATATAAAACATTATTAAGTTAATTATTATTATTATATTTATTTATTATTGCTAAAATAAAGTGTTACATAGTATCTAATTTTTTGCTAAGAAAGTTTCAAGTTTCAAGTTTCCAAAATTTTCTTACAATTGCAAGAGAAAGAGAGAGGTAAATTTATGAAAATTGGATTAATTATTTATAGAGAAAAAAAACCTTTCCTGCAATTTTCTTGTGCCCACGTTGAGTGTCGATGAGTAATACGCAAATATGTGGCTTGTCTCAGATTAAATAACGCTATATAGCGTTGGTGAGTTATTTAATAACTGCACCAGATTAGAAAAACTCTATTTTCTTTTAATATTGGCTTTAGGAAACTAGGATAGAGTTAATTGGTGTTGAGATTAGTCGGTTATACCGCTTCTTGTCTGATTTATAAGCTCTCAGAAGCATTTTTTTATCACTATAAATATTTCTCTTTCGTTTATGAAATGCGATTCGCGTCTCTGGTTGTCTGGCAAAATTTTCCTTTCAATTTTTTTTTTGTTTTTAGCTATTTATTATTTGTCATTAAAAAGTTTTGTTATTCATTTTTGTGTTAAGAAAAAATGATAAAAAAAATACACACACATGTATATGTATATTGGTAATTTATTATTATTTTCTATACAAATGATTTTCACAGTCAATTTTTTCTACAGAAATACCTAAATGTTCATAAACTTTGTGATTGGTTATCTTTTGAAATACACTGGCATCGCAATCTGCAACTAGCACTTTAAAAATCAATTTATATTTTGTGCTTATTAGGAAACCAGATGTAATAATATCTGCTTCCATGCTTGTAGACGAAGTGTCACTACCCCAATTTTTAAAACAACCTTCATGGACTGGTTCTTTACCTTCTTTATGAGTTTCTTGCATGTGTCACAGTTTTTATTTCTAACTCCAGCAAATAATATTTTACCAGTTCGTAATCCAATTATTACAGCTGCACCAGCCATAGAAGTCCCATTATTTCCATAACTTCGTGTCATCCATGAACCATCGGCAATTACAATAATCATTACATAACCAGACGCTTCGTGTAACTGTCCAGCTTCTAAACCTAAACGATATTCTTCTGCACAAGCCTCTTCTACCACTACGTCATAAGCAGCTTTAAAATCTTTCATTAATTCTACACGCTTATTTTTATAAGAATTTTGAGTTATACAAGGTACGCCTGCTAGACTGAAAATTTCTTGTAGCTGACTTTTACCTATTCCAGCTGTTATAGTGGAGGCTGTAAAACTTTTATTGAATGAGTATGAATTATTATTTTTTTTTGGTTCAGTACTCAACGATTTTTCAAAATCACAAGTATTACAACGATATGTAAAAATTGTTCGAAATCCTCGGTTCACGTATCTGCCAACGTGCCTTCTTTTTTCCATACATTGTGGGTTGTTTTCCTGATGATCAATCTCATAGTTTTGTATTGATTCTAACAAATAATCGGTATCAGTTACTCTTGGACCAATTTTTATTTCATTATCTTCAAGAGGATTATTTTCGTTTTCATTTTCATCGGTATACTGTGACTCACTTAAATTATCATCATTTTGATCTTCATCAGTATGTAAATCATTTTCAGAATAAAGACTGTTTTCAAAATTAGAATGTTCATCTTCGTCACTATGTAACTCATTTTCAGAGTCGTCATGGTTTTCAAAATTATCATAATTTTCATTGTCGACCTGATTATCAGAGTTAACGAATTCTTCAAAACTTTTCTCACTTTCTAAGGAATTTTCAACTGAATTACAGGAGAGGCTACTTTTGTGTAACTCGTTATATTTTTCAGACTCATTAGACATGCAACTAATGTTAGAATGCTCAGCAGTACTTATATTTTCATTATTAACGTTAACATCAGCAAAAGTATCCGGTAAACTATTAAGACTATTGTTACTAATTAAATCGGTACTATTATTTATTAATATTTGAGCTACATGTTTCATGCAATAATGTTTCATTGCTTTTTTTATTTAAAATAGACTTACCTCCATTCTTTTTATTTTTCTCCTTTTTGTTGTCATTGTATTTTTTCCTGAGATAAATATAAAATTTAAGAATATTGTTTTATCAGATACAGTTGATGAATTTTGTGGATGTGGATATTCAAGGTTAACAACAAATTTAAGAAACGGTTAGTGAGTTTTAAAAGCTTGCTATAATTTATGGACATGATGATAGAACTTAATGAAAAAAAATGTTGTTTTATTACAATTATTAATCCCTAATATTAAAAAAAAAATTATTAGCACATTTTGATTCACAGTGGCGGCGACAGAGGGCGTGTCCCTACTCCACTCAAAATACAGGTGTGTTTGCATTATCACTGGCAAACACCAGATTTGCTCTACAGTTTTTTTGGGCGCTGAATACGAAAATCGAGGTCATTTGACAGAGAATTGGGGTTTCACCCTAAAATTGGCTACAAATACCCCCAAAAAGGGGGTGTTTTTTCTATTTTTGTATTTTCGTACTTTTAGCATCCAGGATATGCCCCTATAGGTTTTTTGGGTCGCTGATCAAGAATTTCGACTTCCTTTTTATAAAAAATAAAAATTTCACCCCTAAATTGGCTAAAACTACCCCCGAAAAGGGGGTGTTTGTGTATTTTCTAACATTTAGCATGCGGTATATGCCCATATAGGTTTTTTGTACAATATTCAACTAGTTTTAAATTTAGCTTTAAGGCTGGATCTAGAGATAAAAAGGGTAGTATATGATACTTTTAAATTGATATATTAATTATTTATTTGTATTTTTTATAGAAAAAGACAAGTTTCTAGATAATTTTGCTAATTAGAAACTAATTTGTAGTTTATTTTTCAAAACTTAAATAAGGTTAGTAGTTGTATAAAGCGGGAGGTTTGCTCCCGCATAGGGTTTTTTTGGCCTCAGGTACGGATTCTGCTCCCGCATGGGGTTTTTCACGTACCTGCACCCGCATCTGTATAAAGTTATGGCTATGAAGTTGCTGGTTAAGCGGCACGTGTAAATTTCCAGATGGTTCTATATGTTTAGCATTGTAAGTTTTACTCCCGCATACGGGAAAATTCCTGCACGTGTACTTTTTTAACTTTATGTTTGAGATCAAGAGTTCAATAATCTTTTAGTTGTACCCGCTTTTATATGCAAGTTTTACTATTGAAATACTACGTAAGCGGGATTTGAGAGATTTAGTGTTTATTTCTGCTCCCGCATGTATATTTTCAGTTTTGCAAGGTTCATTTTTTGGTCCCGCATTGGGTAAAATTCCTGAACGTGTACTTTTTCGAAAAAATTTTTTTATGTGAAACTTGAGTAACCTTTATAATTTTCAAGTTTGGACAACTAAACTCCTCTTCTTTCCCCAATACGCTGAAATGGGGAGAGTGGAAAACTTTTGTGAATTCAATGAAATCTGTCAATTTTTAGATTTCGCTATTAGCCAATCGAATAAATGCGTTTGTTTCAAATTTTATGTTAATAAATTTGGAACTTGCATATTAAAAAATTCAAGTAAGATATTATTATGAAAAAAATATTTTGAATTAATTTTTTTTTTATAATTTTTTAAGCGAAAATTGAAAATATTCACGAGGCTTCAAAGAATGAAATTAAAACACAAAATTTTAGTAAAGAAAAAATTATTTATTTATTGTATACGCTTATATTTTTATGAATAGTATTAATTACTCTTATTTCATACTTTTTATTCTCATACTTAAAACCTGCTTAAAACCTAATTTCATATATGTTAGAAATTGATACAATAAGTTCAAAAAAATTTATTATAGACTAAACGCAACCAAATCGTTATTTTTATTATTATAAAAACTCAGAACGAGTATTTTAATTTTTTTTATATATGTATAGGATTAGTATAATGCTCATCAAGACCAAAACAATAATAACACAAAAAAGAATGATTTGAAGCATATCACTGCAAGTGTTTTTTTTTCAAAAATTGTGTATCTATCTTATATTCTGCTTTTCAAGCTGTGGTACGTTGTTGAGAGATTCTGGATCCATAAAATCCCTTTCAATTAAAGTTAATATTTTGTAAATAAAAATTTTTTCGCAAATTTTCATACTTAGATATTCTTTATTTGAATTTGTACATAAAAACAAATTCTATTACTACTATACTCAGATTTATCTATTCCTGCCGTACACTGATTGTTTTATATGCATTCTTCCTCTTAAAAAAGTATGAAATAGTTAATTTTTATTTTAAATATTAATTTGCGCAAAAATAGTATTTTTAGCTGCGTAGCCTTTAGAGCCAACATTTTTCGTCGATATAATTTCGCAATAAAAACATCACCTCGTAGAATAAATATTGTAAATAAATGCGAAAACGTAAAACACTAAAATAATAAACTATTTTATTTTTTTTTTTTTTACAAAAAACTATTAATTTCTCAAAATTCTTACAGATAAATTTCATTTTTTTATTTTTTTTACAGTAACTATTTTAAATAATATTAATTTCTATTGTACTTAACTCATCGTCGATGATTAAAATGGGCTAATGATCATATTTTAATAAAATTATGCGTTTGACAAAAAATCATCAAATATAACAATAAGTTTGTTAATTTTTTTATCTTATTCTAAAAAAGTACATTTTAATTAAAGTAACAGTATCCCTATTATTTATTGGTTTTTATAATAGAAATTTAAAGAAATATTTTTGTCTACATTGAGTGATTCATGTTTAGGCAGAAAAAAATCTTGCATTAATAAAAAAGTCATTGTTAAAGCTTTTCTTAAAAAATATATTAACGAGAGTTTTAAAATATCTTAAGCGTAGGATTATTCCATCACCCTTATTCTCAAGGGTCTCTCAAACCATCTTTGAGTCTTAACCCCCAAAAAACTAACCTTAATCTTTTTTAAAAGTTACATAAAAGTTACTTAAAAGTCGCAAACATTTCTTTCTATTACGCGCGCTTTTATTGAAATTTCTACTGCTTACAATTATTTTCGACAAACCGAAGACAAAAAAATATTAAATTCGATGATTCTTTTCGCAGTAATAGGACTTATTCATCATATATACATAAATACGGCTTCTCTGATCAACTTTTTTTTAAAAGTGGGACAAGTCACGAATTCGTAAACATTATTGAATTTACGATTTAAGAATATGAAAAATCAAATGCTGAAAACTGCTTTTTTTTTAACAAATTTCAAAAACCTGTACATTAGCGAGAAGCTATCAGTTGAGACTCCGCGAAAAAGAAAAATACGATTTTTTGCTAAATAAAACGATTGAAAATTTTGAAAACTATCAACAATTGCGGAAGAAAATTCGTAAAAGCCCTTGCTGGATCGAACCAGATATCGAAGAATAGATTGGAATTGCAGAATTGTGCATCTAGGATAAATATTGAATAATATTTTTTTTAGACACTGCATTCGCAAAAAAATTTTTACTTGTAACTGTACAATTTAAAAAAATGTATTTGCAATGTATAACCGATTTATTATATCTAAAATATTTTAGAGGAAAAGAAGCATTTATTTAGAGTTTAATAAATGTAATAGTTTTTATAAACATAAAAATTTAATACAAAATTTTTTTAAAAATATGTTTGAATATGGAGTTTTGGGCCATGTTTATCAAGTAACTTCTGGCTGCAATTTAATCGTTGGATCTGAGAATCCTGTTGTTCAAATTGCCTTAAGAAACTTAAAAAATGGTATAAATAAAGTTATTTTTGAAGAAAGTGCATGGACAGATTTTTTAACTAATGTTAAAATTATTGCTTTTGCATTAATAAAAGCGATATTTATATATTCTGGGGAATACTCAGCAATATGATTTATAAAATCAGTAAAAGGTTACAATCCTAGCATCTACGTACTATAGTCTTATTTACTTAAATCATGCTGTAAATTTAATATACGATAGATTTAAGAATCATACTCAAAATAAAAAATAAAGTTTTTGAATTTATTAATTTAATAGATTGAATTAATAATAAATATTCTGCATACAATAAAAAAATTTAAATTCCGTTAAGTTTAAACAAAATTTGTTGAACTATGATATTGTTGGATCATGCTTTAGTCTGATCATCGAATCCAAGAAACTTCTCAAGCAAAAACTTCTTAAGCAAGAAAATGCAGCAAATCAGTATAAAAAATTATATATATATATATATATATATATATATATATATATATATATGTGATGTAAAATACATATCCGAAATTCCATGCCAACGTATGATAATTAACCATTATGCCTGCTTTTTTTCTTTAATTTGTCAAATATGGTATTAAGAGCATAATGCTTTAATCCAAGTAAAGAATTTACATTTGCCATTTATTTTAAGATAAAAGGAGGACGTTGCATCTAAAGTATTGAAAATTTACGTAGAATAACATTTAAAATAAAAAAGTACACATATGCTTTTTTAATTAAGTTTGATAAAGAATTATAATTCGCGATTCAGCCACGATTCTATATTATTAATTTTCAGTGCTACCAGCAAGGATTATTATATTTTTAGGCTTAATAATAAATAGCATTGAAAATTTTCGAGGTAAATTTCAAACCTGATTTTCAATCATAATTTATATTTAAATCACATTTTTTTCAAATAATTTTTTTTTTAAAGATCGATTTTTTCTTGCCTAAAATGAATTTCAAAGCTTCAGTTGTTTTTAAGTTTATAATGATTTTCAATTTCAAAGTTTTAAAAACAAAAAAAATATTTATGGCATTCCAATTTTCAAAATTTAATAATTTTTTCGTCGCTTGATTAACTCTTTCCTGAGGAATTCCCCCCCCCCCTCTCTTACCACAATTCACATAAAGCATGCTTTGTACAGTTTATTTTATTTTATTTATTTAATATATTAGTTTATTTAAAACAAAATATTTGATAAATCATTTGTAAATATGTTATATTATTATTATAGTTAATGAAAAATCATTTTAAGGTACATTAGCGGTCACAATATTTTGACGGTATACAGCCGGTCATTTTTCGTTGGAGGTTAAATAAAAAAAAAAGAACGACAACGTTGTACAATATTTGTGTAGGCGCGCTTTGATTACATGATTATTATTATTATATTATTCGTGTGTTTTAAATGGCGATGTTGTCACCTTAAAATTTTCATCGGTTTTTTTATTTCTTCTAATTAAAATATCTTTTATACGAAAACCACAATTTATTTAAAAATTGAATAGAAGTTTCTTCAACAATTAATTTACGTTGTGCTATTTTTTTTTTTAATCCATCGTTTAGTTTTGATATTGACATAGCATAAAATCTCAAACCCCTGATTTTGACTCAGCTGCTATGCTTGCAATGTATAAGGATTCAACTTTGAAGCTTTGTATCTCCTAAATGAAAACCATGGACGCTAGATGAAAGGACCCCAAGTACCGTGTTATTTAAGTGAGGCTAAATCAAATTCTTATACATGTAAAATAGGGTCTGGAAAATTGGGTCTGGCTCAATTATTTAGCCTCAGTAATTAATATAGGCATTATTTAATTAAATAAACGTAAACACTTAAATTTCAAACTACATGCACTCAAAATTATTTATCTAAGGCAAAAATATAATTTATAATACTAATTCAAATTTTCCTCAATTTATAACCTGAAATCATATTATGCTTGGGGTCCTTTCATCTAGCGTCCATGATGAAAACCACAATTTTCTTAAAAATTTTTTTATGTGTATTATTATAATATGAAGCCCCTATAAAAATTATATCGATTTCTATCGTGATCAAAATGCACGCTAATCAACCTTAAATGCTTCTTCACAGCTGTAGTACGGTCCATACACGCATACTAACAAAACACACATACATAGGGTTTTATAGAGGTTTCTTCAGAAAAGACTTTAATGTTCAAACTTTGATTTTTAAGGAACTAGAAAGATTTTTAAAAAGAAAAATTTTTTATTTAAAAAAAGTTTAGTTTAATTAAAAAAAAAAAAAAAAAAGTTCCACCAAAAACATAAAACAGGTCGACTTTACACGAAATTAAAATTTTTAACCTTTAACCCTTAACTCTTAACTCTTTTCTTATTTGAAAATAAAAGTTATGGATCAATGAAATTTATAGTTCTTTTTTTTTTGGCTTGCTGACTGATAAGATAACGTGTTTATTTTAGTTACCAATGATTATATTCTTATACATCACTTGATTTTAGAAATATTTTCCCAAAATATTAACAGTTTCAATATGACAATAAAATTCATCTTACAGCAACAGAGTTAACTTTTGTTTGGATAATAATTAATACCTTAACAAATGAAAATTAAATAATATTAAAAAAGTTGAACAGAAAATATCAAAAAAAATTTTATTTTTTAGTTTTGCAATCCGCTGCAAAATTTAATCTAACCTTATAGTATTTTGCATTAAAAATTCTGTTGCTCATTCTCGATATTAATGTGAACGATATTAATTTTTATTATTTCGTCACCGAAAAATTTCAGGCCCAATGAGAGTTCAACTCTTACATCCAGACCATTACACAGCCAACTTATAGATAATTTAAGGTTTTACGTATATTATTTTTAAACACAATAATAAGCTAAATTATTTGGAGAAAAACTGAAAAAATTATCGTTTTTATTTTAAATAAATTGTACGTGTAGGTTTCAGGAAAATAAATAAAAAATACTTTTTCGCAAACTTTTATTATGAATTCCGATGAAAATAAAGTACTTAAAATAAAGAACTTAAAAAATGTTGTGAAAAAATCAGGATAAAAATTTGTAATCAAAAACATCATCTTTTATGTTTTAAACAAATAAAAACCTGAAAAATTCAATATTTTATTATGTCTCTGAAATGGTGATTTGATTTCTTGATTTAAAATACATTTATTATTAAAAATAAACTGAAATAAACAATGAAAATTGATATTTAAGCTTTAAATAGCCATAGTTTTTCTTAGCTTTGTGATAAAGTTTATTTATTCAAGTTGCGTTTCTTGTTTCTTACCTCTGTAAGACACAAATACCAGCAACGGAAATTCAATTCTTAAATGCTGCTTAATATTACAGCAAGCAATTAGTAGGTAATTAAGTGTCAAAAATAAGAACCTATTGAACCACCAATTAATTCTTTACCAGTGTATTAAAATCAATATGTCTGACACCACAAAGTAACCTATCGTGAGCAAAAAAACAATTAATATTTTTATTTCAATAAAATACCTAATTATTGCTGGCTAATCAAAAATAAATACGACATTAATTACTCGTTTTCCAAAAAAAATTAGAACTGCTTTTTTTTACTATTATACTAAAAATTTTAAAAAATCATTTAAATATATATGTTGAAGATTGTATAAAAAACCTTAATGTTTTGTGATAAAATTTTGAAAGGTAGAACTTTGATTAGATTTAGAATTAATAAGAATTTAACCTAGACTAATTGTAAGTAATAAACGCATAACTATAAATTAGTAATAAAAAATATTGTTATCCCAGTATCTTATTATTATTAGGAGTATTTTTCATTTTAAAAATCATATTTGGAATTTAAATATGTACCTTTTTAATTAAATTAATTGTATAAAAATAAAATTTAATTTTTTCTTGCGAAAAAAAGCCAAATTTTTGCTAATATCAAAAACGACACAAAAAATACGTGAAAACAAAATATCAGGAATGATATTTTAGCCCACTAATAAATAAAAATACAAGTTTCACAAATTATGAAATACAAAATTTTACGTTAAAAATATACACAAATACAAATAAATATAATTCAAAATTTTTATGCTATGTTTAAATGGTTTAATATTTAATTGTTACTTTAAACCTTTCATTCTGAATAATACTTTAATGATGTATACTTCAGTAAATTTTTTAAGCAACGAAGATTTGAAAACCAAAATGCGATTAATCAAACGTCCTAAATTACTAGTTTCAACTTCAGGATTTAAACCAATCTTTTTAGACAAAATAAAATATAGAAACACTGTAATTTTTATTAATCACCATGGGTGATATGCTCTAGTGTGAACACGCATTACTCGCTGCCGGTATCGTCAATCAATCGTCCTAGTGATTACGCTAGTACTAAAATTTTTGCACCCATTGATACTTAATACACTATACATACATACATACATTGTTAATTAACTTAAAGTATGAAAAACTTTTGTTACAAAAATATATTACAATTACTATTTATAGATACGCAATAAAAATAAATCTTTTGCATGTTTACTTTAGCTTCTGGACACTTTGTTTGCTGTCAATTTTATGTGATTTAAATAATATAGTATTATATATTCATAATAAATAACTCTAAATTCATTGATAATAGCTAAATTTTCTCTTTGTAAAATAGAGAAAATATTATTGTAATTATGTAATATTTATTGTTGTTATTATTATAAAAATAGAATAATTTATCAAATTAATTTAAACATAGAATAATTTATCAATTAATTTATCAATTCAACTTTAAAAAAAAAAAAAAAACTGCATTTAAATTTTTAAATTGTTTGTGATAAATTTTTTAGTTAATTTTTAATACGAAAAAACCAAAACTGTTATAACTTAGGTATGCATGTTTAATATAAAAATAAGGTAAAACATATTTTTTGAAAATAAAATTTACAAATATTTCGCGATTAAATAACAATGAATATATAATACATGATTAAAATTATACGAAAAATGAAGTAAATTTTTGTAAAGGCAATTAAAAACGAGTTAGAATATAAAGAATTAAATTATCTGTAATTTTATAATCGTATAATATATGAAATCGAATTCACAAATTGATGTTTGAATCAAGAAAAAACTTAGATATTTCATGAAGTAGGAACTAAAGAATGAATTTTTGGCCATGCAAGCTAAATGACAATGCTCAATTACAGAAATGTTACCACAGCACGTTAAAAACTCATTAGGTTATTCAAAAATTACATGCGTTATTAAACCCATTATCAAAAACATTTTTAGAGAATATAGCCATGTAAATGCTGCTCTTTCTGAACCAGTATTTTCAGCGCCTAAAAAATATTAATATAATGCTGTTTATGTAGTAAGAACGATTAAAATAAAGGGGGGAGGGGTATTAAAGAAAACTCTTAACGTTAACGCTTTCATGAAACGTGCAACATACAAGATTCATCGCGTTGCTGACGTCCACGTCGTTAACGTTAACGCTTTCGTGAAACGTGACGCTGCTTTTACATATTCGTCCATAAACGCTTTTAATTTGGCTGATTATCTCGAGTCTATTCACTTGTTCCCACGTACATTTGTAAACCAATTTCTCAATTACCGATCCAGATATTCTCCACCGTTCTCACGTAAAGAATAATGAAAATCGTTATATCTAGATTTAGGATAAGGTGTTTGAAGCATAATAAATTTTGATAACTTAAATTAATAAAAAAAAATGTAATTTAATATTTTAATACTTTTTCTTTGATTATTTTTTAGCAAACCTGGTGCTGGCGTTGGTATTTAAACATTTGTTATCAATATAGCTAAACCAACGTCAACATCATAAATGACAACATAGTTGGCAACTTTGACGTTCACGTTTTCAACGTCGACGTTGTTCGTATTTACTTGTTCACATCGATATTTGCACTTTTATGTATCCGTTTGTTCAGATAAAAAGACACTTTAGTCAGTATGGAATAGACTTCAAAAAAGTTTCCTTTTTTTTTTTTGTCAAAGAGTTTTCTTTAATACCCCTCCCCCCTTTATTTTAATCGTTCTTACTACATAAACAGCATTATATTAATATTTTTTAGGCGCTGAAAATACTGGTTCAGAAAGAGCAGCATTTACATGGCTATATTCTCTAAAAATGTTTTTGATAATGGGTTTAATAACGCATGTAATTTTTGAATAACCTAATGAGTTTTTAACGTGCTGTGGTAACATTTCTGTAATTGAGCATTGTCATTTAGCTTGCATGGCCAAAAATTCATTCTTTAGTTCCTACTTCATGAAATATCTAAGTTTTTTCTTGATTCAAACATCAATTTGTGAATTCGATTTCATATATTATACGATTATAAAATTACAGATAATTTAATTCTTTATATTCTAACTCGTTTTTAATTGCCTTTACAAAAATTTACTTCATTTTTCGTATAATTTTAATCATGTATTATATATTCATTGTTATTTAATCGCGAAATATTTGTAAATTTTATTTTCAAAAAATATGTTTTACCTTATTTTTATATTAAACATGCATACCTAAGTTATAACAGTTTTGGTTTTTTCGTATTAAAAATTAACTAAAAAATTTATCACAAACAATTTAAAAATTTAAATGCAGTTTTTTTTTTTTTTTTTAAAGTTGAATTGATAAATTAATTGATAAATTATTCTATGTTTAAATTAATTTGATAAATTATTCTATTTTTATAATAATAACAACAATAAATATTACATAATTACAATAATATTTTCTCTATTTTACAAAGAGAAAATTTAGCTATTATCAATGAATTTAGAGTTATTTATTATGAATATATAATACTATATTATTTAAATCACATAAAATTGACAGCAAACAAAGTGTCCAGAAGCTAAAGTAAACATGCAAAAGATTTATTTTTATTGCGTATCTATAAATAGTAATTGTAATATATTTTTGTAACAAAAGTTTTTCATACTTTAAGTTAATTAACAATGTATGTATGTATGTATAGTGTATTAAGTATCAATGGGTGCAAAAATTTTAGTACTAGCGTAATCACTAGGACGATTGATTGACGATACCGGCAGCGAGTAATGCGTGTTCACACTAGAGCATATCACCCATGGTGATTAATAAAAATTACAGTGTTTCTATATTTTATTTTGTCTAAAAAGATTGGTTTAAATCCTGAAGTTGAAACTAGTAATTTAGGACGTTTGATTAATCGCATTTTGGTTTTCAAATCTTCGTTGCTTAAAAAATTTACTGAAGTATACATCATTAAAGTATTATTCAGAATGAAAGGTTTAAAGTAACAATTAAATATTAAACCATTTAAACATAGCATAAAAATTTTGAATTATATTTATTTGTATTTGTGTATATTTTTAACGTAAAATTTTGTATTTCATAATTTGTGAAACTTGTATTTTTATTTATTAGTGGGCTAAAATATCATTCCTGATATTTTGTTTTCACGTATTTTTTGTGTCGTTTTTGATATTAGCAAAAATTTGGCTTTTTTTCGCAAGAAAAAATTAAATTTTATTTTTATACAATTAATTTAATTAAAAAGGTACATATTTAAATTCCAAATATGATTTTTAAAATGAAAAATACTCCTAATAATAATAAGATACTGGGATAACAATATTTTTTATTACTAATTTATAGTTATGCGTTTATTACTTACAATTAGTCTAGGTTAAATTCTTATTAATTCTAAATCTAATCAAAGTTCTACCTTTCAAAATTTTATCACAAAACATTAAGGTTTTTTATACAATCTTCAACATATATATTTAAATGATTTTTTAAAATTTTTAGTATAATAGTAAAAAAAAGCAGTTCTAATTTTTTTTGGAAAACGAGTAATTAATGTCGTATTTATTTTTGATTAGCCAGCAATAATTAGGTATTTTATTGAAATAAAAATATTAATTGTTTTTTTGCTCACGATAGGTTACTTTGTGGTGTCAGACATATTGATTTTAATACACTGGTAAAGAATTAATTGGTGGTTCAATAGGTTCTTATTTTTGACACTTAATTACCTACTAATTGCTTGCTGTAATATTAAGCAGAATTTAAGAATTGAATTTCCGTTGCTGGTATTTGTGTCTTACAGAGGTAAGAAACAAGAAACGCAACTTGAATAAATAAACTTTATCACAAAGCTAAGAAAAACTATGGCTATTTAAAGCTTAAATATCAATTTTCATTGTTTATTTCAGTTTATTTTTAATAATAAATGTATTTTAAATCAAGAAATCAAATCACCATTTCAGAGACATAATAAAATATTGAATTTTTCAGGTTTTTATTTGTTTAAAACATAAAAGATGATGTTTTTGATTACAAATTTTTATCCTGATTTTTTCACAACATTTTTTAAGTTCTTTATTTTAAGTACTTTATTTTCATCGGAATTCATAATAAAAGTTTGCGAAAAAGTATTTTTTATTTATTTTCCTGAAACCTACACGTACAATTTATTTAAAATAAAAACGATAATTTTTTCAGTTTTTCTCCAAATAATTTAGCTTATTATTGTGTTTAAAAATAATATACGTAAAACCTTAAATTATCTATAAGTTGGCTGTGTAATGGTCTGGATGTAAGAGTTGAACTCTCATTGGGCCTGAAATTTTTCGGTGACGAAATAATAAAAATTAATATCGTTCACATTAATATCGAGAATGAGCAACAGAATTTTTAATGCAAAATACTATAAGGTTAGATTAAATTTTGCAGCGGATTGCAAAACTAAAAAATAAAATTTTTTTTGATATTTTCTGTTCAACTTTTTTAATATTATTTAATTTTCATTTGTTAAGGTATTAATTATTATCCAAACAAAAGTTAACTCTGTTGCTGTAAGATGAATTTTATTGTCATATTGAAACTGTTAATATTTTGGGAAAATATTTCTAAAATCAAGTGATGTATAAGAATATAATCATTGGTAACTAAAATAAACACGTTATCTTATCAGTCAGCAAGCCAAAAAAAAAAGAACTATAAATTTCATTGATCCATAACTTTTATTTTCAAATAAGAAAAGAGTTAAGAGTTAAGGGTTAAAGGTTAAAAATTTTAATTTCGTGTAAAGTCGACCTGTTTTATGTTTTTGGTGGAACTTTTTTTTTTTTTTTTTTAATTAAACTAAACTTTTTTTAAATAAAAAATTTTTCTTTTTAAAAATCTTTCTAGTTCCTTAAAAATCAAAGTTTGAACATTAAAGTCTTTTCTGAAGAAACCTCTATAAAACCCTATGTATGTGTGTTTTGTTAGTATGCGTGTATGGACCGTACTACAGCTGTGAAGAAGCATTTAAGGTTGATTAGCGTGCATTTTGATCACGATAGAAATCGATATAATTTTTATAGGGGCTTCATATTATAATAATACACATAAAAAAATTTTTAAGAAAATTGTGGTTTTCATCATGGACGCTAGATGAAAGGACCCCAAGCATAATATGATTTCAGGTTATAAATTGAGGAAAATTTGAATTAGTATTATAAATTATATTTTTGCCTTAGATAAATAATTTTGAGTGCATGTAGTTTGAAATTTAAGTGTTTACGTTTATTTAATTAAATAATGCCTATATTAATTACTGAGGCTAAATAATTGAGCCAGACCCAATTTTCCAGACCCTATTTTACATGTATAAGAATTTGATTTAGCCTCACTTAAATAACACGGTACTTGGGGTCCTTTCATCTAGCGTCCATGGTTTTCATTTAGGAGATACAAAGCTTCAAAGTTGAATCCTTATACATTGCAAGCATAGCAGCTGAGTCAAAATCAGGGGTTTGAGATTTTATGCTATGTCAATATCAAAACTAAACGATGGATTAAAAAAAAAAATAGCACAACGTAAATTAATTGTTGAAGAAACTTCTATTCAATTTTTAAATAAATTGTGGTTTTCGTATAAAAGATATTTTAATTAGAAGAAATAAAAAAACCGATGAAAATTTTAAGGTGACAACATCGCCATTTAAAACACACGAATAATATAATAATAATAATCATGTAATCAAAGCGCGCCTACACAAATATTGTACAACGTTGTCGTTCTTTTTTTTTTATTTAACCTTCAACGAAAAATGACCGGCTGTATACCGTCAAAATATTGTGACCGCTAATGTACCTTAAAATGATTTTTCATTAACTATAATAATAATATAACATATTTACAAATGATTTATCAAATATTTTGTTTTAAATAAACTAATATATTAAATAAATAAAATAAAATAAACTGTACAAAGCATGCTTTATGTGAATTGTGGTAAGAGAGGGGGGGGGGGGAATTCCTCAGGAAAGAGTTAATCAAGCGACGAAAAAATTATTAAATTTTGAAAATTGGAATGCCATAAATATTTTTTTTGTTTTTAAAACTTTGAAATTGAAAATCATTATAAACTTAAAAACAACTGAAGCTTTGCAATTCATTTTAGGCAAGAAAAAATCGATCTTTAAAAAAAAAATTATTTGAAAAAAATGTGATTTAAATATAAATTATGATTGAAAATCAGGTTTGAAATTTACCTCGAAAATTTTCAATGCTATTTATTATTAAGCCTAAAAATATAATAATCCTTGCTGGTAGCACTGAAAATTAATAATATAGAATCGTGGCTGAATCGCGAATTATAATTCTTTATCAAACTTAATTAAAAAAGCATATGTGTACTTTTTTATTTTAAATGTTATTCTACGTAAATTTTCAATACTTTAGATGCAACGTCCTCCTTTTATCTTAAAATAAATGGCAAATGTAAATTCTTTACTTGGATTAAAGCATTATGCTCTTAATACCATATTTGACAAATTAAAGAAAAAAAGCAGGCATAATGGTTAATTATCATACGTTGGCATGGAATTTCGGATATGTATTTTACATCACATATATATATATATATATATATATATATATATATATATATATAATTTTTTATACTGATTTGCTGCATTTTCTTGCTTAAGAAGTTTTTGCTTGAGAAGTTTCTTGGATTCGATGATCAGACTAAAGCATGATCCAACAATATCATAGTTCAACAAATTTTGTTTAAACTTAACGGAATTTAAATTTTTTTATTGTATGCAGAATATTTATTATTAATTCAATCTATTAAATTAATAAATTCAAAAACTTTATTTTTTATTTTGAGTATGATTCTTAAATCTATCGTATATTAAATTTACAGCATGATTTAAGTAAATAAGACTATAGTACGTAGATGCTAGGATTGTAACCTTTTACTGATTTTATAAATCATATTGCTGAGTATTCCCCAGAATATATAAATATCGCTTTTATTAATGCAAAAGCAATAATTTTAACATTAGTTAAAAAATCTGTCCATGCACTTTCTTCAAAAATAACTTTATTTATACCATTTTTTAAGTTTCTTAAGGCAATTTGAACAACAGGATTCTCAGATCCAACGATTAAATTGCAGCCAGAAGTTACTTGATAAATATGGCCCAAAACTCCATATTCAAACATATTTTTAAAAAAATTTTGTATTAAATTTTTATGTTTATAAAAACTATTACATTTATTAAACTCTAAATAAATGCTTCTTTTTCTCTAAAATATTTTAGATATAATAAATCGGTTATACATTGCAAATACATTTTTTTAAATTGTACAGTTACAAGTAAAAATTTTTTTGCGAATGCAGTGTCTAAAAAAAATATTTCTTTAGGATATTATTGATCAATAATGGAACCAAATTTTTTGTTATTAATAAAAAACAATTTTTATTGTATCAACGTTTCGATTACATTAAGTAATCCTTATCAAGATTCTACAAAAAAATTTTTTTAAAAAATTAAAAATCTATCATAAATATTATTATTAATATAAACCTTACCAAAAAAATTTATTTTTTAAACATAACCTCAAATTAACAAATCCTTAACATAATAACATTTACATAAACTTTTAACTTTTTTTAACCATAAATTCATTAAATATTTTTTAATATTTGTTTTTAATTTTACTTTCTTTTTGTGTGTGATTATTAAATTTAATTCATTTAACATTTTTTTACTAAAAATAAATGTTAAAATTTGTCATGCTTCTATTGTTTACAAAATGTCAACACACACTGTACAATTCTATATCAATAACTTATGTATAATATTTACAGCTGTTTATTATATAATATACACTAACACAAGAACACAAAGTAACTTATCATCATTTATATACACGGTGATATTATTGCATGTACTTTACATATTTTTTAATATTATTTATGGAATTTTTAAATACATATTGTAAACCATTGCAGTCACTCATTCTGTTCATTGTATTATCATGGAATTCAATATTAAACATTTCAGAAAACAATCTTTTGTTCTTGTTTCTTTCTCTATCAATTATTTTAACATTTTTAAAATCCATAGATTTGCACTTATTCTTTTTTAAATGTGAGTAAAGAGCAGATTTTTTATTACAATTTTCAACATCTTTTTCATGTTCTTTTACTCGTGTTCCAAGTTTTCTTTTGCTTTGGCCAATATATGTACAATCACAGTCATTACAATCTATTTTATAGACAATATTAGAAATTTCTTCTGTCTTACACTTATCTTTTCCCAACCTAATTAAATTATCAAACTTACTATTTAAATTATTTATTGGTAATATATCTAAGTTTTTTAGCATATTATTCAGTTCAATAGTAATATTTTTATAAAAAGGTAAGACAAACCAAGATTTTTTTCTTTTTATTTGCACCTGACTACTATTACCGTTTTCCAAGTTATTTTTGTTTGATATTAATTTCAATCTATTTTTAATATTTTTATCAATAAATCTTTCAGGATAATTATTTTTTAACAATAATTCTTTTATTAAAGATAAATTTTTTTGTTGGAATTTTTTATTAGCTAATAATATACTTTTATCCACTAAACTGTAAACAATTGCTTTTTTCTGTGATACTGGATGGTGTGATAAAAAGTTTAAATATCTTCCAGAAAAAGTTTTCTTTCTAAACCAATCAGTAATTATTTTATCACTATTGTCATTCCTTATCAATAATAAGTCTAAAAAACTAATTTCTTTATTATCATTTTCTTCCTCAATAGTAAATTGCAATTGCAAATCTATGGATTTTAAAAATGTTAAAATAATTGATAGAGAAAGAAACAAGAACAAAAGATTGTTTTCTGAAATGTTTAATATTGAATTCCATGATAATACAATGAACAGAATGAGTGACTGCAATGGTTTACAATATGTATTTAAAAATTCCATAAATAATATTAAAAAATATGTAAAGTACATGCAATAATATCACCGTGTATATAAATGATGATAAGTTACTTTGTGTTCTTGTGTTAGTGTATATTATATAATAAACAGCTGTAAATATTATACATAAGTTATTGATATAGAATTGTACAGTGTGTGTTGACATTTTGTAAACAATAGAAGCATGACAAATTTTAACATTTATTTTTAGTAAAAAAATGTTAAATGAATTAAATTTAATAATCACACACAAAAAGGAAGTAAAATTAAAAACAAATATTAAAAAATATTTAATGAATTTATGGTTAAAAAAAGTTAAAAGTTTATGTAAATGTTATTATGTTAAGGATTTGTTAATTTGAGGTTATGTTTAAAAAATAAATTTTTTTGGTAAGGTTTATATTAATAATAATATTTATGATAGATTTTTAATTTTTTAAAAAAATTTTTTTGTAGAATCTTGATAAGGATTACTTAATGTAATCGAAACGTTGATACAATAAAAATTGTTTTTTATTAATAACAAAAAATTTGGTTCCATTATTGATCAATAATATCCTAAAGAAATATTAAATTTTAAGTAAGGAACGATAAAAATTTGAAGATTTATTAAGTTATACCATTGGATCAGAAATATGGTTGTTCAAAGATTAAAGTCTCAGAGTGGAGGAGAATTAAATTCATTAGATATTATCATGACAAGGTCAACTGACCAGAATAACAATGATTACAGTGTAAGAAAAAATAATAATATATTAATTGAAAATCTATGTAAGAGCACAAACATGGGTCAATTTTATAATTTTATGAAAAATAAGTATAATGTTTTAATTTTGAATCAGCTAAAAATTATAACTAATGATAATAAAAAAATTGAAGCAGCAAGATCACATTTAAGATTTTTACTTGAGTGCAGATCTTATGACTTAATACCTAAACATTTAAAGAACATTTATAAGAAAATTGATAATTTAAAAATATACAGTAGATATGTAAATAAAAAAGTAGATATTTTTTCAAAATATATACATAAAAAACTTTTAAATTTTGAAATTAAGGATTATAATTTTCATATTAAATATTTAGAAAAGAAAATAACAGAAAATTTAAATAATTTAAAAAAAGTAATTGATGATCAGGAATTTAACATATATAAAAAATTTTTAAATGATTTGGCAACAAAGATAAAATTGAAATTAAAAAATATCAAAGATAAAAAATTTCAAGTTTTGATAATGGATAGTGGAAATGAATTCTTGATAAAGAATAAATTTAATAACAGGGAAAATGACGAAAATGATAATAATAATAATGTTAATAAATTGATAAAAACAAATGATAATTGGTTTAAAAATTTAACTGATGTTCAATTTCCTGATTATGTTATAGATACATTATCATTAGGTGAAAAGTTTAATTTCAAAGTTGATTTAAATTACAAGGATTATTTTGAATTATTAAAATCAATAGCTGTATTTTATAATAAGGATATAGATTATAGTATTGTGAGTAAAATTAAAAGAAGGGCTTTGTGCATAGTAAATAAAAATATTCATAATAAACGTCACATCAGTATAAATGATAAAATTATAAATTTTAAATTACAAAAAACAAAAAAATTTATGAATGAAAATAAGGATATATTATTTACTAGAGCAGATAAAGGTAACATAACTATTGCAATTAAGAATGAAAAATATAATGAAAAAATGGAGAAAGAGCTGAATAATACAGAAAGGTATATTAGGCTTGATGAGAATCCTAGTACAAAAGTGAAGAATTTTGTTAAAAAATTTTTGGAAAAATGGGAAAAATTAGGTGTTTTTGACTGGGATGAATCATTTAAAGATGTTACTATTAATATTGAAAATAAGACATTAGCGTATGCTTATGGTTTAATTAAAGCACACAAAGAAAAGGATGATTTTCCTGTTAGGATTGTAATATCTTGTATAAATAGTTTTATTTATGAATTTGATAAGGCTCTTTCAAAGTTTTTTAATAAATATTTTAAAAAACCAACAGCTTCATTAAAAAATAGTTATGAATTGAAATCTATTGTAGATAATATAACAGTACCTGATAATTATGAATTTATTTCGTTAGATGTTGTTGCAATGTATCCAAATCTTCCACATTATCTAATAAAAGAAGTTTTAAGTAGAAAATGGGATATAATATGTAATAAAATTTTACCTTTAACTAAAAATGAATTTTTAGAAGGTATAGATTTATTATTAAATTCAACATATTTTCAGTTTAATAATAAATACTATAAGCAAATTTTAGGTGCTCCCATAGGATATTGTACAAGTCCATGGTTTGGAGAATTAGTGTTGGAAGCTTTGGAAAAAAATGCATTAAATAAATTAAATAGTAGTAGTGCAATAAGTAATTTTGTGATAGATAATTTTAATAATCCAGTTTTTTTGTATAAAAGATATGTGGATGATTGTATACTGATGGTTGATAAAGAGAAAAAAGATATTATAGTAAGAGCTTTTAATAATTATAATAAATACCTGCAATTTACTATTGAGGAAGAAAATGATAATAAAGAAATTAGTTTTTTAGACTTATTATTGATAAGGAATGACAATAGTGATAAAATAATTACTGATTGGTTTAGAAAGAAAACTTTTTCTGGAAGATATTTAAACTTTTTATCACACCATCCAGTATCACAGAAAAAAGCAATTGTTTACAGTTTAGTGGATAAAAGTATATTATTAGCTAATAAAAAATTCCAACAAAAAAATTTATCTTTAATAAAAGAATTATTGTTAAAAAATAATTATCCTGAAAGATTTATTGATAAAAATATTAAAAATAGATTGAAATTAATATCAAACAAAAATAACTTGGAAAACGGTAATAGTAGTCAGGTGCAAATAAAAAGAAAAAAATCTTGGTTTGTCTTACCTTTTTATAAAAATATTACTATTGAACTGAATAATATGCTAAAAAACTTAGATATATTACCAATAAATAATTTAAATAGTAAGTTTGATAATTTAATTAGGTTGGGAAAAGATAAGTGTAAGACAGAAGAAATTTCTAATATTGTCTATAAAATAGATTGTAATGACTGTGATTGTACATATATTGGCCAAAGCAAAAGAAAACTTGGAACACGAGTAAAAGAACATGAAAAAGATGTTGAAAATTGTAATAAAAAATCTGCTCTTTACTCACATTTAAAAAAGAATAAGTGCAAATCTATGGATTTTAAAAATGTTAAAATAATTGATAGAGAAAGAAACAAGAACAAAAGATTGTTTTCTGAAATGTTTAATATTGAATTCCATGATAATACAATGAACAGAATGAGTGACTGCAATGGTTTACAATATGTATTTAAAAATTCCATAAATAATATTAAAAAATATGTAAAGTACATGCAATAATATCACCGTGTATATAAATGATGATAAGTTACTTTGTGTTCTTGTGTTAGTGTATATTATATAATAAACAGCTGTAAATATTATACATAAGTTATTGATATAGAATTGTACAGTGTGTGTTGACATTTTGTAAACAATAGAAGCATGACAAATTTTAACATTTATTTTTAGTAAAAAAATGTTAAATGAATTAAATTTAATAATCACACACAAAAAGAAAGTAAAATTAAAAACAAATATTAAAAAATATTTAATGAATTTATGGTTAAAAAAAGTTAAAAGTTTATGTAAATGTTATTATGTTAAGGATTTGTTAATTTGAGGTTATGTTTAAAAAATAAATTTTTTTGGTAAGGTTTATATTAATAATAATATTTATGATAGATTTTTAATTTTTTAAAAAAATTTTTTTGTAGAATCTTGATAAGGATTACTTAATGTAATCGAAACGTTGATACAATAAAAATTGTTTTTTATTAATAACAAAAAATTTGGTTCCATTATTGATCAATAATATCCTAAAGAAATATTAAATTTTAAGTAAGGAACGATAAAAATTTGAAGATTTATTATAAAAAAAATATTATTCAATATTTATCCTAGATGCACAATTCTGCAATTCCAATCTATTCTTCGATATCTGGTTCGATCCAGCAAGGGCTTTTACGAATTTTCTTCCGCAATTGTTGATAGTTTTCAAAATTTTCAATCGTTTTATTTAGCAAAAAATCGTATTTTTCTTTTTCGCGGAGTCTCAACTGATAGCTTCTCGCTAATGTACAGGTTTTTGAAATTTGTTAAAAAAAAAGCAGTTTTCAGCATTTGATTTTTCATATTCTTAAATCGTAAATTCAATAATGTTTACGAATTCGTGACTTGTCCCACTTTTAAAAAAAAGTTGATCAGAGAAGCCGTATTTATGTATATATGATGAATAAGTCCTATTACTGCGAAAAGAATCATCGAATTTAATATTTTTTTGTCTTCGGTTTGTCGAAAATAATTGTAAGCAGTAGAAATTTCAATAAAAGCGCGCGTAATAGAAAGAAATGTTTGCGACTTTTAAGTAACTTTTATGTAACTTTTAAAAAAGATTAAGGTTAGTTTTTTGGGGGTTAAGACTCAAAGATGGTTTGAGAGACCCTTGAGAATAAGGGTGATGGAATAATCCTACGCTTAAGATATTTTAAAACTCTCGTTAATATATTTTTTAAGAAAAGCTTTAACAATGACTTTTTTATTAATGCAAGATTTTTTTCTGCCTAAACATGAATCACTCAATGTAGACAAAAATATTTCTTTAAATTTCTATTATAAAAACCAATAAATAATAGGGATACTGTTACTTTAATTAAAATGTACTTTTTTAGAATAAGATAAAAAAATTAACAAACTTATTGTTATATTTGATGATTTTTCGTCAAACGCATAATTTTATTAAAATATGATCATTAGCCCATTTTTAATCATCGACGATGAGTTAAGTACAATAGAAATTAATATTATTTAAAATAGTTACTGTAAAAAAAATAAAAAAATGAAATTTATCTGTAAGAATTTTGAGAAATTAATAGTTTTTTGTAAAAAAAAAAAAAATAAAATAGTTTATTATTTTAGTGTTTTACGTTTTCGCATTTATTTACAATATTTATTCTACGAGGTGATGTTTTTATTGCGAAATTATATCGACGAAAAATGTTGGCTCTAAAGGCTACGCAGCTAAAAATACTATTTTTGCGCAAATTAATATTTAAAATAAAAATTAACTATTTCATACTTTTTTAAGAGGAAGAATGCATATAAAACAATCAGTGTACGGCAGGAATAGATAAATCTGAGTATAGTAGTAATAGAATTTGTTTTTATGTACAAATTCAAATAAAGAATATCTAAGTATGAAAATTTGCGAAAAAATTTTTATTTACAAAATATTAACTTTAATTGAAAGGGATTTTATGGATCCAGAATCTCTCAACAACGTACCACAGCTTGAAAAGCAGAATATAAGATAGATACACAATTTTTGAAAAAAAAACACTTGCAGTGATATGCTTCAAATCATTCTTTTTTGTGTTATTATTGTTTTGGTCTTGATGAGCATTATACTAATCCTATACATATATAAAAAAAATTAAAATACTCGTTCTGAGTTTTTATAATAATAAAAATAACGATTTGGTTGCGTTTAGTCTATAATAAATTTTTTTGAACTTATTGTATCAATTTCTAACATATATGAAATTAGGTTTTAAGCAGGTTTTAAGTATGAGAATAAAAAGTATGAAATAAGAGTAATTAATACTATTCATAAAAATATAAGCGTATACAATAAATAAATAATTTTTTCTTTACTAAAATTTTGTGTTTTAATTTCATTCTTTGAAGCCTCGTGAATATTTTCAATTTTCGCTTAAAAAATTATAAAAAAAAAATTAATTCAAAATATTTTTTTCATAATAATATCTTACTTGAATTTTTTAATATGCAAGTTCCAAATTTATTAACATAAAATTTGAAACAAACGCATTTATTCGATTGGCTAATAGCGAAATCTAAAAATTGACAGATTTCATTGAATTCACAAAAGTTTTCCACTCTCCCCATTTCAGCGTATTGGGGAAAGAAGAGGAGTTTAGTTGTCCAAACTTGAAAATTATAAAGGTTACTCAAGTTTCACATAAAAAAATTTTTTCGAAAAAGTACACGTTCAGGAATTTTACCCAATGCGGGAACAAAAAATGAACCTTGCAAAACTGAAAATATACATGCGGGAGCAGAAATAAACACTAAATCTCTCAAATCCCGCTTACGTAGTATTTCAATAGTAAAACTTGCATATAAAAGCGGGTACAACTAAAAGATTATTGAACTCTTGATCTCAAACATAAAGTTAAAAAAGTACACGTGCAGGAATTTTCCCGTATGCGGGAGTAAAACTTACAATGCTAAACATATAGAACCATCTGGAAATTTACACGTGCCGCTTAACCAGCAACTTCATAGCCATAACTTTATACAGATGCGGGTGCAGGTACGTGAAAAACCCCATGCGGGAGCAGAATCCGTACCTGAGGCCAAAAAAACCCTATGCGGGAGCAAACCTCCCGCTTTATACAACTACTAACCTTATTTAAGTTTTGAAAAATAAACTACAAATTAGTTTCTAATTAGCAAAATTATCTAGAAACTTGTCTTTTTCTATAAAAAATACAAATAAATAATTAATATATCAATTTAAAAGTATCATATACTACCCTTTTTATCTCTAGATCCAGCCTTAAAGCTAAATTTAAAACTAGTTGAATATTGTACAAAAAACCTATATGGGCATATACCGCATGCTAAATGTTAGAAAATACACAAACACCCCCTTTTCGGGGGTAGTTTTAGCCAATTTAGGGGTGAAATTTTTATTTTTTTTTTTTTTTTTCAAAAAAAGCAAAATTTTGTGGGCCAATTACCCTTATATTCGCAAGAGCATAAAAAAAATAAATTTTTTTTTTGTTCGTGCCATAATAATTTTAATTACGAATACAACGCACATTAGCTATTCAAAATCTATAAAATAGAACCGGAGAAATAAGTTCAACCACTTATATAACCGTTGTTCCTAGAAAAACGCGTTTAAAAATATTTTTTGCGTAAAACTCGTACACATAAATTATTTTCATTTATATATAACTTTTTGTTTTTAGCGAATTTCTTTATATCAGGTTGGGAGATAAATTTTACGATGTTTTCGAATACTTAAAAAAAAAAATAATAATAATTTATTTTTAAAAACGAAAACGAATATCCCTTGAATATGCCCTTAAACACTCAATTTTTCAGCTTGTACTAGAGAGGAAAGTATAAAGTTTACACCTAAACTACAATTTAACCTTTAAACTATAACTGTTATTATATACAAGTGAATACTCGAATTTGAATCCACATCCACAAAAAAACGTACAGTAAAGAAACTACCCAAGTTTTTGCAACAACGATACTAAATTTACTATTATAATAGTAATGTTCTTAGGAATACCTGTGAAATCTTTAAAAATGTTTTCGTAAACGTAAAATCAAGGGTAGTTTTTTTACAATGAATAAGTAAAATGGTGTAAAAATTAAGCTTGAATAAATTCATATAAGCTGTACCATAAAGTAACGTTAAAAAAAATGCTGTAATTTTATCTTTGAAATTTTAAATTTGGTTTGAATGAAGCACATATTTGCTACAAAATTTTAAATAAAGTTTGAATTTTTAACTTCCTCTAAAATTTGTATACCTCATATACTCCAGTTAATGTGCGGTATATGATCTAGGTTTTAGAACAAAAGGAAAATTTATTTACCAGGGACGAAAAGGGTTCTGGCCCGAGAGGCGTAGCACCGATGGACAATAATGCAATATTTTTTTCTGTAGATAAATTTTGAAAATAAAAATAATAATGGTTTTTTAAAATTATGGAAAGAATTCATTATTTGAAATTGACATCTCACTTAGCAATTGTTTTTATTTATTAATTAAAGGCTGCGTCTATTTGCCCAGAAATTCTGAATAAATAACCTCGAAAAAAAATTTCCTATAAAGTACTAAAAATAATAATTTTCAAAAAAAATTTAATATTTAATGCAGAGTGCAGAAAAGCAAGCAAAACAAACCTCAAGTCGAAGTTTCAAAATATTGGTTCCTCATAGAGGAACCTTTGTGATAGGTAAAATTTTGATATTCGATATTTTGGCATATAAGCACGTTTTGAGACCTCAGGAAGCTAACAAACCGGTTTTTAAAAAAAGTCTGTATGTGTGTGTGTGTGTGTGTGTGTGTGTGTGGGTAGTTTTTAGTTTATAGTTTTTATTTTTAGTTTTTACTCGATATCTCGAATCTGATACTTAATTTTTTGAAATTTTTTTTCTTCAAAATTTTCTGTATAAAAAAATTAAAAAAGAAAAATAATTTTTTTTATTTTTGGACGTACTACTTGATTTATTTCTCTGAAAGTACTAACATCTAGAATTATAGTTTTCAAAGGATTTCTCCATCTAATACGTAATTTTTCAAAATTTTTTTTTTCAAAAGTTTTTACATAAAAAAATGAAGAAAAAAAAACCATTATTTTTTTTCTTTTTGGACGTAGTACTTAATCTATTTCTATGAAAGTACTAATATCTAGAATTATCGTTTTCACTCGTTATCTGCAATCCGATTACTAATTTTTCGAAAATACTTTTTTTTTTTTAATTTTTTATATAAAAAAATTAGAAAAAAACAGTTACTTCTTTTTTTTAGTACGCAGTACTTAATTTCTTTCTATGAAAGTATTAATATCAAGAATTATCGTTTTTAAACAATTTCTCCATTTGATACGTAATTTTTCGAAATTTTTTTTTCTTTAAAATTTTTTACTTTTAAAAAATTAAAAAAACACCATAATTTTTTTGCTTTTGTTTTTTTTTTTGTAAATGTGTGAGTGCATTTAACGTAAAAAATTTCTGTAGAATAGATTTTGCGTTAATTAAACCACAGTTTTATTTAGATTAAACATGAAATATGATTTGAGGGGGTTGGTGTGCTTATGCGCGCAGGGGTCTTGCCCCCTAGTAATAAATAAAAAAACAAAAATACATATACTAAAAAAAAAAAACGCTACCAAGTGATTGGCACTATGGTTCCTCATCAACAATAGCAAAATATTTATAATGTTCTATTTTATCTAATAAAAATGATGTTTTTTTAATTTTTTTATTCGCTCAGTGCAGGTAGGCGTGGCGATGAAAAAATCTATCGAAGCGCTCATGGTGGCAGGCTCTGAACTAGCTACTCGGGGCTTTTTATATTGTTTAGCATGGAAAATAAAAAAAATACCAAGTAATTTTGAAATTTTTAATTATTTTTCCAATTTCAAGTGTCTAAAAGCATTTAAACAATAGTAGATTTTATATATACACTTAAAAATAGCAACAAGACATTTTTTTATTTTATAAAATTAATAAAAAATAAAATTATAGTACGGGTTGTCAATGCAAACAAAATCACACATAACCAAAGTAAGTTACAAAAACTATTAATATTTTAAAAATTTATTCAAATAGATTATTTTATTTTTATTAAATATTGTAAAACAAATTATTTCGTATCATTTCATATAAATTATTTGCAAAAATATTGTTTAATTACTTTATAATTACAATTTTTAATTGATTTCCATATGCTTTACATTATAAAAGCCACGAATAGAAGGAGGGGTACTGAGGGGTACCACGTGATTAAGCATAAACTTCTCCTCCTGCACTGAGCGAATATGAAAAATATTCAAAAAAAAAATTTGAAAAATTACGTATTAGATGGAAAAAATCCTTTAAAAACAATAATTCTAGATATTAGTACTTTCATAGAAATAAATTAAGTACTACATCCAAAAAGAAAAAAAATTATTGTGTTTTTTTAATTTCTTTATACAAAAAATTTTGAAAAAAAAATTTACAAAAATTACGTATCAGATGGAGAATTCCTTTAAAAACGATAATTCTAGATATTAGTACTTTCCTAGAAATAAATTAGGTATTACGTCCAAAAAGAAAAAAAATTATTGTATTTTTTAATTTTTTTATTTAAAAAATTTTGAAAACAAAAAAATCGAAAAATTACGTATCACATGAAATAATCATTTAAAAACGATAATTTTAAATATTCGTACTTTCGTAGAAAAACATTAAGTACTACATCCTAAAAAAAAAAAAAAATTGGCATTTTTTATATTTTTTGGCGGCAAAAATTTTGAGAAAAAAATTTTCAAAAAATTAAGTATCAGGTCCAAAAAATTACTTTTATAGAGGTTCTTAAAACTAGTACTTCCATGGAAGCAAATTGTGTACTACGTTCAAAGAAAAGAAAAAAATTGGTGTTTTTTGTATTTTTTTATGAAAAAAATTTTGGGAAAAAAATTTTCAAAAAATTAAGTATCAGATTCGAGATATCGAGTAAAAACCATACTTTCAAATATAAGTACTTTCGTGGAAATAAATGAGGTATTACATCCAAATTAAAAAAAAAAAAAAGTACCTCGAGCTTTTTTGGTGAAAAAAATTTTGAAAAAAAAATAAGGTCTTAATGTCGTGCTGGCTGTGAAATATCACCGGTTACAGTGCGACATACATACATACATACACACACACACACACACACACACACACACACACACAGACTTTTTTTAAAAACCGGTTTTTTAGCTTCCTGAGGTCTCAAAACGTGCTTATATACCAAAATATCGAGAATCAAAATTTCACCTATCACAAAGGTTCCTCTATGAGGAACCAAAATGTTCTATTTATATACTTATTCACGACTTTTAACTGTAAGGCACCTTAACTTGCAATCTTTACACAAATAAAAAACGTATTTAATTTGATTTCATAGCAATATTTGTATTTATTTATTTAGTAAATTAATTTTTAAATTAAGGGACATTTGAGGGTAATATGTATATTGTTTTTTGAGTAAGGATTGTGAAAAAACGGTAATTGATTTTTGAGTAAATGTTTTTTCATTATTTTAAATAAGAATTAAAATTTATAAAAAAAAATATTATTTCTATTTTTGTGACGTCACTTCCGCGTCACACCTCGCCCAAAAAAAAACATAATGATTTATCATATGATTTACCACATGGTTGGACCATATGGTAAATCATAATGATTTAGATAATGTACAAAGGTAATGTACAAATTTAGGTAATGTACCTAGGTAATGTACAAAGCTCTTTTTTTAATTTATTCTGGTCCGCCATCTTGGAGAATCGGAAAATATTTTGTGGTGAAAAAATGAAAATTATACCTTCAGGATATCAGCTTTTCCAAGGAAGGTTCATTTTCAACCCGAAGGTTTTCCAGGAGAAAACATAAATTTTTTTTTTTCAATAGGATACCTTATGGTCGGACCATATGGTAAATCATTATGATTTACAAAGTTCTTTTTTTAATTTTTTCTGGTCTGCGGTCTCGGAAAATAGGAAAATATATTGGGATGAAAAATCGAAATTTTTCATGCTTAAAAATGTTTTTCTCAACCTCAAAAACCCTCAGGTAATGTAGAAAGTTCTTTGTTTAATTTTTTCTGGTCCGCCATCTTGGAAAATCGGAAATATATTGGGGTGAGAAAATGAAAATTATACCTTCAGGATATAAGCTTTTCCAAGGAAGGTTCATTTTCATCCCGAAGGTTCTCCAGTAGAAAACATAAATTTTTTTTTTTAATAATATACCTTATGGTCGGACCATATGGTGAATCATTATGTTTTTTTTTGTGCGAGACGTGCGTAAAGAAGGCACTATACGAAATCGGTGGGCAGGATAACTCCAGTTTGGCTTATCAGAAAAAAAAAAAAAAAACAAAAAAAATTGGTAAGAGTTTAAACCAATTGCCAGGGGCTGACTTAAAAAAAATGGCGGCTGTTTAAAGTTAAAATGCAAAAAAAGGCCCAAATTTTTAGGACTAAAGTAGCTGTAAAAACTTTTTGAGGACATTTTTAAAAAAAAACTCGAAGTCAGCCCCTGAAAAATATATTTTTTTAATTATACAGCAAATATGAAAATAATTGGTGAAATAGTTAATGCGCAATCTTACCCACCATTTTTAAAAAACCTGTTTCGAGAAAAATGAGTTTAAAGTTTCAAAACAAGTTTTTTGATACTTTTAATGAAATTTTTTTTTTTTTTTTGGTTTTTCATTGAGAGCAACTCATAGCGAAAAAATCTAGACCATAAACATTAAAATCGGTCCTGTATTTTTACAGACAAGTTAAATAAAAGGTGTAAAAACGCGGTTTTTTTAAAAAAGGAATTTTTTCGGAAGGTTAATTTTTTCTTTAAATTAATTTTTTTCAGTCATTAGTGATTCCAGGCTAATAAAATAACCCATTTGCCTCCTTAAGCTTGGCTTGAAGATGATTATTTTCCTGTTTCTGATTCCATTCCCCATTTTCGGCCATTTCGGTACTGCGAAGTTTGGCTTTGTAAGCAACCGCAAAAATTCGCAAAATTTGCTGCATAATTTACATTCAAAAGTAGCTCTAACACAATTTCTAACTATTTAAAAACAGTTAGAAGTATAATGAGAGTAAAATGAATCTATTTTCTTATAATAATAAAGCTATTTGTTTAATTTCTTAAAAATGTAAGTTTGACAGCGCGCGAAAAACAGGCCAAAAAGTATACGTAGAGAGGGGATTTAAAATAACATTTTCTTTTATTATATTCTTGAGACATATATGAAGTGATGTATGCAACAACAAAAATTTTCCCTCAAATGTCCCTTAAGAAAGTTCCTTTTTCATGTTTTTTGTTCCGCTAAATTGAAAAATCGTCAAATATGCTAGGGTAAAAATATTTTCATAATTAAAAACGTTTTTCTCAACCTCGGAAATCCCCAGGAAATATAAAAAATTCCTTTTTTCATGTTTTTGTTCCGCCATCTTGGAAAATCTGAAAATATGCTAGTGTAAAAAATAAAAGATTTCAGCAATGAAAATGTTTTTCTTAACCTCAAAAACCCCCAGGCAATTTAAAAAGCTTATTTTAAAATTTTTGATAGTCCGCCATCTTGGAAAATTGGAAAATGGATCGTGGTTATTTAGGACGAAAAAATTAAAATTTTCATTCATAAAAACGATTTTCTCAGCCTCGAAAACCCCTAAGTAATGTAGAAAGTTTTTATTTTCATTTTTTTTGGTCCGAAATATTGGAAAATATGCTGGAGCCAAATAATAAAAAATTTAATTCAATAAAGACGTTTTTCTCGACCTCGAAATCCCCCAGGAAATGTAAAAAGCTTATTCTGATATGTTTTTTAATCCGCCATCTTGGAAAATTGGCAAATATTCTAGAGTGAAAAAATTAAAATTTTCATTTATAAAAACGATTTTCTCAACCTCGAAAACTCCCAGGTTATGTAGAAAGTTTATATTGTCATATATTTGGTCCGCCATATTTGAAAATTGGGAAATTGTTTTGAATAAAAAATTAAAAATTATGCCTCCATGATATCAATTTTTCCCTCGTACGGATCATTCTCATCCCGATGGTATTGTAGGAGATGAACAAAATTTCAGGTAGTTAACTCTGATTTTGGGAATTAACTCTCTGATTTAGGGAGTTATAACTCTCTGAGCCAGGGAGTATAAACTACGTGGTTATTTTTGTTAGAGAAGTATAATTATTTTTTCAGGTACGGTTTTTGAAAATCCTTTAAATTTAGGGCCGGTTTTAACCCCAAGATGGGGCTAAAAAATTTTTTATACAACATTATAATATTTTATACAACACAAGTTGCTACTTTGACGGTCGCAAAAGAATAAGATTTATAAAAACATTAGGTTACTTTTTTTTAATTAATGGGGAGTTTTCACCCCTTGGGAAGAGGGGAAGGGGGGCACAAAAATTTTGGATACAACATACGTTGTTACTGTGACAATTATTGCTAAACGAAAAGCTGAAGAAAAAAAAAATTTCATTTTTCAATTCTTTGTGGTAGTTTACAGTCACTTTCCTGCCCCTAGGGGGTGATTATTAAATTATACAATGGTTATGAAATGATAAAATATTGTAAAGTATACTTTAAAAAAAAAAAAAAAAGGAAAAAAGGTACATCGTTATTATTTAATTTTTTCTTATTTTGGGGGTAGTGCTTAGCCCCAGTAATTAGCCATAATAACCCAATTTTGATACAATTTATAAGCTCTATTTTTTGTTAATAATTCTCAAAAATTAACATTCAATTGATTATTATACTGCTGGTTCCAAAATATTGCAAAAAACCCCTTAAAAAGAGGATAGTTTTGCCCATTTATGGGTGTTTTTTATTTTCCAGCCATTTTTGACGACGGATTCGTGTTCAGAGACCCAAAAACCTATAATAGACCCTTTCTTAACACGGTTGTCGATTTCCGACCCCCCCCTCGCCCCTTATTTACTGGAGTATTTAGGTTAATAGGTGGGCTAAGATTCTCAAAAAACTTGTCCAATAGTATACTTTATACTCAAAAATAAAGTTTTGATTCATAAAAATGATCTACTTTTAAAGATTTGTTACTTTATTTAGTTTAAAAAATAACTTCAATAACCATAAATTTAAGTAGTTTAATTTTTTATGAAAAAAAACTCATGTCTTGATGGAGTTTTATTACAATATTTCAAATTTTAAGAAATTACATAATTAATCATATAATTAATTATATCATATTTAGGACCAAATAATAAAATGATTAAATTGTATGATTATTCATAAAATTTAATATGTGATTAAGTATACAGTATATAACCTGTGACAATTATTTCATGAGCGCTGTTTAATAGGCTATAATTTTGGTTGGAATTAGTATTTTTTACCGAAACTTGGCATGAATCATCAGTAGGGTTGTAAAAATGAAAGGGAAACTGCGTTTTCGAAAAAATCGCTATATATCAATTTCCGCAGCTTTTTTTTTTAAAAATCAGGATTTCCTGAATTTCCTAAGCAACCAGGGACTTCCTGAAAGCTAAGCGATCAGGATTTTCCTGGACTCTGAGCAATCAGGGCTTTCCTGAATGCTAAGCAATCAGGATTTTTCTTAATGCTTAGCAATCAGGATTTCCTGAATGCTTAGCAATAAGGATTTTCCTGAATGCTAAGCAATCAGGAATTTCCTGAATGCTTAGCAATCAGGATTTCCTGAATGATAGGCAATCAGGGATTTCTTGAATGATAAGCAATCAGGATTTTCCTGAACGCTAAGCAACCAGGATTTTCAATTATAATTATAGAAAAATTATAGCCAATCAAACAGCGCTCATGAAATAATTGTCACATTATAATAATAATAATTTTTGAGAAGCTATCAATGAAAGGTGTTTAATCTAGAAATATTATGTTTTTAACTAGATTTTTTACATCAAATACTTGATTGTTTGAAAATTTATATTTCAAAAAAATAAATAAATCACTTCAATTTTTTCTTTTTGCACGTAGTACCTACTTTTTTTGTCAAAAAAAGTTCTAATATCTAAGCTTTATTTCAATTAAATTTTTTTAAATTGTTGTCTCAAAATTTTTGTATTCAACAAATTCAAAAAACAGCATTGTTTTTTTGTGTATTTGGACGTAAGTACTAAATTCAATTCTGTAGAATTACTTATAGTTTTATAAAAATCGTTTTTACTGGAAATTTTGAATCTAATACCTAATTTGTTTTAAAATTTTTTGCATTAAAAAAATAATAAGTATACCATTATTTTTTTTCTCTTTAGACATACAGCACCTAATGTTTAGCACCTAAATTTTGTTACATGCTAGCCAGTACTCTTTTTAAAAAATTTTGTTTTTATTTTACTTGTCATATATTATAATGCCTAATGTTTTGATAATTTTTTTCTCAACATTTTTTACACTAAGAAAAAAAGTACAGAAAAAAAATAAAAACAAGCTGTAATTTTTAAATGTTCATCATATATAAGACTAATGTTGATATCCAATGTTTGGATAAGGTAACAAAATAAAATTTTAAAATGCGACAATTTTATTTATAAGAAAATAATAAACAACTAAAAAATAACAGTATATGTTATTTCATATTGTTAATTTATTTGCTTCAATTTCTAAAATGTGAGATAAAAATTATATTTATATATATTTTTCTTATTTTAACCTGCATATACCAGGCTTTTGAATATTTATATGCTATAAAAATAAATGCAAAGGAAGTTTAAACTATTTTTCTTGTAAATGTTGAATATGAAAATTCTGTATAAATTAATAAATTTTTTTGTCGATAAAGTGTATATTTTGAAATAACACTCTTTGTCTACTTCGTAACTCAACAGGTACAGATTATATGAATTTATTGAAATATACGTTTTACTTTATAATAATTAAATGTAATTCATTATGCTTAATAATGTAAATAGTTATTTAATAATTATTGAAATACAAAATTTTCTAAAATACGAATTTCTAAAATACAAAAATTTGTAGCTTTGGTACTTACAAATTAACCACTGCAACAGTTTTACGAACTTTTGGCCTTTTATTTCTATTTTTTCGCGAATTCGACATTTCACTTTTGATCAGAAAAAATAAACAAGCTCAAAGTAAAATAATTTAAGAAAAAATAAAAAACCATACAATTTTGTAAAATATTGTTAATTTTTAATTTTGTTTAATGTAAAAAGGAAACATTTATAAACAAGAATTAACACTGCATAGGTGCAAGTTGGATTTGTATAAGTGTGTGTTAGTACAGCAAAACTGGGCACCGAAATAGGAATTCGGAATCGGGAACGAAGCAGGTAGCAACAATAAGTTATAGCTTACACAACTGCGCGCAAGTACCTACTCAATTTCAGTATAACTTTTGACCAAGCAACATGTGAGTACCTGAATAAAATAAATTATTTATATTTTTTCATTTCAATAAATTTATATTAAAAATAATTTGTTCATATTAATTGTTTAAAATTTTTCCTCATTATTCAGTTTTAATGTATCATTATTTAATTTTTATTTGAGGTTAAAAATGTAAAAAATTTTAAATTTCTAATAACAATTCTACTAATTTAAGCTCTATAACTTATCTGTTAATTGTCATGTCTACATTAATTTGTCTTTTTTTTTATTTCTTTTTTCATTAAAAATTATACATATTTTTAATAATTACATTAACTGTAAATTTGATTAATGATAAGCATTAAAATTTTGATAGGGTGCTTTTGAGAGAAATAAAAAGAAGACGCCGAATATTAGATAGGGCTGCGGTTGGTCAAGCATTACCACCCGCTCCCCCAAGAGGTAGACCTCGAGCTATCAATGAACCAAAAAGAAACGCACCAGCACGTGGTGCACGACGAATGGGAAGGCTTGCGAGAGCTCATGTAGATGTTGAAATTAACGAGCAAGCTAACATAGCAGTCCGACCACAAGAACAGCAACCTAATGGTCTTGATAGAATTAATCAGCATCAGGACTTACCACCACCTCAACAACATGTTCCTCAGCCTGCAATAGTAAATCAAGTAGGTCCAGCCATAAATCAAGGACGTGGTGCCCAACAAATAGAAAGGCCTGCGAGAGCTGAAGTTGTTGCTGAAAACAACGATCAAGTTAACGTAATAGTCCAACTACAAGAACAGCAACCAAATGATCAAGATAGAATTAATCAGCATCAGGACTTACCACCACCTCAACAACATGTTCCTCAGCCTGCAATAGTAAATCAAGTAGGTCCACCCATAAATCAAGGTGCTTTGCAAAATTGGCCTAATCATATGAGACAACGAAATAGTCGTCCTGGGAACAGATTATTTACTACGAACATTAAACAGTACTTAAAAAGTACAATCAATGAGGTAAAAAAAAAGCTATTATTTAAATTCTAATTCTGATAATTGAATTTTTTTTAGGCTGTTACTAACGCCATAAATGAAAATAACAGAGTGTTTGCAGGACCGCCTTCAATCATGCCGCAGCCATTATTAATGCCGTATATGGGGTATCCACATTCGTTTTCTCACGTATCTCCACCATTCGTACCTTATCCTGCTGCTTTTCATCCACAACCTGCTCCTTATCCGTTGCCGCCCTTTAACCAACAAATTTCACCTTATGCAACGTCTTTCTCAAATCAAATTCCAAATCCCCAATACCAAAGTTCTTTAAGAATACTTCCATATATGTAAATTTCATGAATAAAAAATTATATTAAAAAAATTTTGTGTCGTTTTTATTTCAGTACCAACATTTTTAAAAATGTTTGCTAAGTTATTTTGCTAAAAAAAAATAAAAGCCTGGATTCAAATGTTAAGTAGCCATATTGTCACTTCAGCAGCCATATTGATATTATGTATTATTTTAATTTTTACATATGTGTACATCTACAAAAATTTATTCAAAGATAAACAGCTTAATAATTAATTGAACTTTAAGTGACAATTAAACAGTTGATATTTTATACATGCTATAAATAAATCTCAAAATAAATATACGCAGATACTAATTCATGGCGTGAAAATAATATCACCTATTTAAATTGTTTAAAATTTTATACAAAATAATTTTTAGATAAGTATAACGTAAGTAGTCAAAAAATTTTTAACGTCACTTCAATTATTTTTAACAGGCAGTCTAATGCGAAATTCTCTTAGTGATTTCATTTTAACTGGAAAATTGGGTATATTACCAGCGTGTATGGAAAATTGAAAAAAATGAACAAGTATTACATTTATGATATGGATAAATATTTTTTAGTAATTTGTTGGTTTACATTGAGCGATTTTACACCGACGTAGTTAACCCTGGGATAACTTAACCGTTGGTTAAATTGCTCCGAGTTTGCTCTATGGGTAACTTAACCGTGATTCCGTTTACACCGACACCGGTTAACTTTCAAAAGTTGGCAACATCGACGTATTATTTAAAATATCTTCTCACGTGTTTTGCAATTTGCAACAGCATTTGAAGAATTCGGCAAACGTAGTGTTAATCTCTGTTTTTTTCTTCTTTTATATATTAAATTTGTGTAAAATAAAATTAAAATGAATTGTAAAAACAAAAAAAAAAAAGGTCCGAAAACTGGCGAATTGATGAAACAAACTGTCTTCTCAGGTTAATGAAAGAAAATAACGTATTAGCTTTATTAGATGGGAAGAAATATAGGCCGGATGAAATTTATTCATCTTTATCATGTCAGATGGAAAATGATGGTTTCAAAAGATCAGCAGCTCAAATACAAACTAGGTTAAGAGTTTTAAAAAGTAAGTAAAAAAATAGTCATATTTTTTTTCATTTTAATAACTGAAATTTTATTTTACTTTTCTAGAAATGTTCAAAAAATCAAATTCTCTTTAAGCAAATCTGGTAGCAGTTCTCAGCTGATAGATAAATTTGTTTATTACAATGACATGAATGATTTATATGGATTGCGTCCAGGATATAATATAGAAGGCGTAGACAGTACTTTGACTGACGTTGGTGATTCTCAAAGTATCAATGATATTGATGGTAACTTTATATCTGTTGATTAATTAAATTGTTGGTCCTAAATTAAAATATCTTATTTTTTATCAATTTTTAGATGACTTGAATGGAGAGTATAATTATGAATACTTAAGCGAAGATGATGAAGAAGTAGTGAACTATCTGAAAAATACTGATCCTAGTTTCAAAAAGCTAATAGATCAAGAAGACCATAATATGGCTATAAAAAATTTAAATTTGGATGAGACATCCGAGTCTTTAACTAAAGAATCTGAAAGAAAATATGAATCAAACGATAATGAGAATTTTTGTGGAGATAAACTATTAGAGAAACCTGATTCTGCGTTCCAAGAACTTTTACAAGATAAAATAGATGGTATGGAAATAGGAAAATTCATAATGAATGATATTTCAAATTCTTTAAACAAAGAAGAAAAAAAAAAGTAAATAATGAAAAAATTTATGAAAATCTTTCAAATGAAAATAAAATCAAAGGAATAAACATACTTCAGGATATCATGGATTCTCCTAACCAAAATAAAACTATAGACAGGCCTATTAATAAAAAAAAATTAGAGATTGTTGAAGAAGGAAAAGCTTTAAAAAAGTTTAGAGAGGAAGTTGAAGAAGAAGAAAGGCTTAAGACTGAAGAAGATGCATGTGGCTTTGTTTCTAAAAACTTTAAAACTAAGCCAAAAAAGAAAAGCAGTGCTTTAATATATGCAGATATAGCAAAAAAAATGCATTAGAACTTCAAGATGCTTCGTTTTCAAGACTCAGAGAAATGTGGAAAGAGCAAAAGGAGTTTGAAGAACATAATATGGATAGATTAATAACGGCTCAACGTGACATTGCCAAAGAAAACACAAACTCTCTATTGACAGGCTTGCAGTCGATGTTCAACCCTTTTTATAATCCTATCAATAAAAATTAAAACTATTTTCAGTACAAATATATAAAATAAAAATAATAAAAATAATACTATAAAATAGTACTAATAGCAATATTTAAAAAAAATTAAAACATTTGCTTCTTAAGAACTGAAGTTTTACTGAAATAATTAAGAGTAAACTGTTTATAAAATAAGTATTTAATCCAAAATTTTTTTTTAATAGAGGATTAAATGTTTTTTTAAGATATATGTATGGAAATTTTTAGAAAAATAAGTTAGATTAACATATTGTAAATTATTTAATTTAAAAAATATGTTTTGTGATAGTATACTTATAATAATTAATTTGAAAAAGAAATTTTGTGATAGTAGCTTAGTAAAATTCTTAGCGACAGCTGTTTTTTATTAGTATCAATTAAAATAATTAATAATTTAAAGTATTCATCAGGGTTTTCATATCAAATATATATAATTGCATTTAGATTGCAAAATAGAAGTCAAGTATAAGTAAATATAAGTAATTTTAAGTGTTTTAATAATTACTAACTAATTTAGCGTATTATTTATTATTTTTATTATGATGCTAATAATGTCATTTTATATATAATCGTCAAACATTCAAATATTTTATTTTATTTATTAACCAGGAAAAATAATAGACTTTACGTGTGTAATGTTTAAAAAGTTTATTGATTACCAAGCTGCACATTATTTTTTGTTCAAAAAGAGATATCTCTGTACATATACCATATGTATGTAAATACAATTATAAAAATAAATTTTTGATTATTAAACTAAAAAATCTTTATGCTCATTTATTTTTGTTTAAATAAGGTTTTTCAAAGCATTTAAACAGAATTGCTAATATATCATATATACATTATATCATAAAATATTTCAATTATTTTCTCATATTAATAAAACATATTAGATAACAAAATTTATTGCAAATTATAGTATTCATATTAATATAACTGTCAATTTTTAAATAATTAAAAAAATAAAAAGTTACAATTTTTCAAAAATTAATATTAAAAATTTTTTGTTCAACTATTAACTGAATTTATATTATTATATGTTCTATTTTTTTTATTTTTGGATTTCAGATTTATTATTATTTACTTGTGCATTGAGCACTACTCGTACCTAAAAGTCCTTTACAGGTCTGTTTACAGGTTTGTATACAGACCTGTTTATAGATTTCGACACCTGAATATAGAAACAAAAAAATATATTTTTATATACAGATCTGTAAAAATCTTTAAAGTTCGGGTAGCTCTAAGACCAATAATATGAGTAACATTAGATCCACAGTTCACTTGACAGTTCATGAATTTTTGTTAATTAAAAGTATTAAACACTGAAATGTTAAAAAAAAGGCGTAATTGAAAATTTAAATTGTAAATGTTGAACTTAATTAATACTATTAATTAATTTTTCCATAAGTTTTGCCCTAATAGTTTTAGCATATGTAGATTCATTTCCATCAAACGAAAATGTATTTGGCTGTTCTAAATCATCATGTTCAATGGTATTATTATATGGAACTGGATCTCCTCTGGTTTCAATTATATTATTCAGAACACAACAAGCTGATATAACATAAGGTGTGTAAATATACTCCATATCGATTTGCTTTTTCAAACGTCGAAATCTATTTTTTAGTCTGCCAAAAGCCTGCTCAGCAATAACTCTTGCTTTATTAAGTTGTTTATTAAAAATCTCTTGCTGTTTTGATACATTTCCAACAAAAGCTTTTTGTAACCAGGTTAAATGTGGGTATGCAGAATCTCCAAGTATAAAAAATGGGACTTTAACTCCTTCAATGTCTTGTGTACCCTAAATTTATTTAAATTATAATTATTTTATTTTTACAACAATAGTAATTTAAAAACGTTACCTGTGGTATCAGAATATCGTGAGCTTTGAATAGTCCGGATCTCACAAAAACAACTGCATCATGGAATGATCCAGGTGTTTGACAGTTGATGTTCCGAAACCTAAAAAAATTAATTAGTAGCTTTAGGTGAATAAATTCTCTTATTATAGTATTAAAAAACATTACTAACTTAAGCTGATGATCAACAACTGCTTGAAGAACTATTGATGGCCATCCCTTGCGATTCACAAAATCTTTATATCCTTCTGAAGGAGGTGTTATAGGGATATGAGATCCATCAACAGCTCCAATAATTCTAGGTATGCCTACTTTATTTTCAAAATAATTAGAAATCTCTATACATTCTTGTATTTTGGGCATTTTAATATATTCCGGTAACAAAATTTCATTAATTGCATCAATTACATTATGTAAATGTACACAAACACTTGATGTGTGAATTCCAAACAGATTAGCAACTACTCTATATTCACAGCAACTGCTGAGATAAAACAACGTCATGGCAACTTTTTTTTCTACTGAAATTGGATCTCTGCTTTGCAAAAATGTCTCTTTTGGTTCCAAAGTATTTCTCAGTTTGTCACAAATATATAAATAAGTTGATCGAGTTACTCTAAAGTTCTCGACCCAGTCATCATTATCAAAATTTTCTAGTACATTAATCCACCAGGCATCTGAGCGAATCTTTATCCATATACTGCGGTCTTTAAAGAATAAATAAAATGGACCATTATCTAATAAATTGTCTTGATATTCTCGGGCAATCGATAATAATAAACATCTATTGTACTTCATTTTCTTATAAAAAATTCTGTTCATACAAAAAAATAAATTTTGGAGCCACTTTAAATATATTTCTAATATTATTAAAACGGTTATTGGAGCAATCATTCTGACGACTTTTATTAAAACTTAAAAACTGCACAATTCAATAAATAAATTTATTGTTGTTGACATCAGATGCATTTAAATAATACGTCGATGTTGCCAACTTTTGAAAGTTAACCGGTGTCGGTGTAAACGGAATCACGGTTAAGTTACTCATAGAGCAAACTCGGAGCAATTTAACCAACGGTTAAGTTATCCCAGGGATAACTACGTCGGTGTAAAATCGCTCATTAAAAATAAATAACAATTTTTTGATTAGGTAATTATTTAGAAAAACTTCAGATTTGAGAGAATTACTTAATTTAAATAATGAGCCAGGATTAAATAGATATAAGGTAGCACTAACAAGTATGAATTTTTCTTCTGATAAAATAAAAGCTATGCAAGTTCTTAGTAAAAAAAATTAAAGACAAAAATTTGCAAAAATAATTAGCTTATACAAAAGATGAAAATTCACCTCTAAAAGAATACAGTACAAATAACGATGCAATGAAAAACAATATTGATAATGAGGCAATAAAAAATAGTACAGATGAAAAGGATTAAAAAAGTAGTAAAGAAACAATTAATGATTGCAAAAGCAAAGAATCCGTAACAAATACTAGTAATCCTGAAAATAAAAATACTTCAGAAATTACAGATACCATTTTAAATACACAAATTCATAAACCCTAGTGTTCTCATGTAAATAAAAAAAAAAGAAATTATGAACAGATGAATAAAAAATCAATTGCTGATGAAATAGAAGATAGAGAAATAAATAGAGCATCTGAAAATTTCAAGAAACCATGTACAGAAAGTCGATATGTAAAACATCATAAAAGCATATCTAAAAAAAATAAGAAAAGTAAAAATAATAAAAAAGTATCAGCAATGTTTGAAGGAGAACGTATTTCTTTTTTAAATGGTCAACGATTAAATAATAACAAAAGTCCTGAAGTCATATCAGATGATGATAAATATGTACTAACAAAGTTATTTTCCAAAGCAGGTAAATATTTTATTATACTTTTATTCAATATTTTAACTAAAACTTGACTTACTATTTTTAGCTGCAAGCTCTACTTTTAAACAAGAATCAGTCTTATCAAATAAATCACTAATAAATAAAGAAGAAACTCTGTTAGAAAAAGCTGCTAAAGAATCAGCATTAGAAAAATTAAATTTAGTCAAAGAATCGTGTAAATGGCGACCTTGTTGGAATGATGAAACAGATAATTCTTAAAATTTAATTGTTGTGTACAGCAGAAATATGTATACGTACATTGTTAAATAATAATCAAAATCTTTATTTTTCTATTCTTTTAAGTTAATTTATACAATTATTTAAAATTTTTGCTCTCTTACTAGTTAGTAATATTTATATCGTAAAAATAAAAATTGGATACTTTAAATATTTTTATTTTTTTAATTTTTAACTCTTATTATCACTTAAGTATCTATCCTGTATTTACATTTATTATAAAATTTAAAATGACATTTAAAAAATAATTTAACATTACATTTAATTCAAAAATTTATTAACGTCTTAAATTTAAAGATTATATACATTTCTATTTACAATAGTATTTTTATGCTCAGGATTATCTTTATAAAGATCTCTGAACTGATCTTGAGATACTACAATTACATCACATACTTTAGCATATACTCCAAAATATACCTGAAGTTCAATTAAATATTAAATCAACTTTATTAAATATTTTCAAAAGTTTTGTTACTTACCGATCATCATAAGGAGTAAATTTTTTTGGACCAAGTTTTCTACTCGGTGTAAAATAACAATACCATCAGTATACCATTTTTCTAATAGAGGCAATATTTTACTTCTCCTATATTGAGGAATAAATGCGTTAACAGAATGTTTCCTTCCTGTAAAATATTTAATCAATAATTCAATGCAAGTTATTGAAAACAATTTTCCCTTTGTGTAACTGAAAAGGAATTTTTTTTAAATTTTAATAAATGCTCATAAGAACGAACATAATTCACAAAATAACAAGATTTTAATTTTACCTACGCCATTCCAACATTGTTTCCATCAATGACAATTTCTCTGAGGCCAGTTTTCTTTAATTTTGGTTCCCCATCTATATTTGCAATTTTTTCAGAACCTTGATAAATAAGTTCTCCTTTCTTTGCAATTTAAATTTTTGGTTTTGTTATACTTTTAGAAACTTTTTTTGCTTTTTCGATAGGCTTATTAACATTTGTATAAATAAATAAATTTAAGTTTGAAATATCAGCTGCGGTATCAAGAAAAATTTTGTCACTAAAAATGAATATGAAATTAAATAAACATTTTTATGCTTAAACCTTTATTCTGTAAATTTTGGAGAACTGCTTATAAAACTATTATTTTTTCATTTTTATATCTTTTAATACTTACACTTTTATCTTAGTTTTGCTTTCTTCTTTTTCATCAATGTTACTTTTATTTATTTTTTCAATAATTTTTTCTTTACCTTGCTTTTTTATTGTTTCTTTTTCTTCCTTATTTTTTATTTAATTTTCTTTTTCGTTACTTTAATTTTGTTATCAACAAATTCTAATTATTTGTATAGGGGATGGTGAATTATATTTTTTTATAAAATTTATTTTGTAAATTGTAATGCAAACAGAATAGCAGACAGAACAGCTGAGACAGAAAACAAAACAGTGCCCTCTGATGGGTACTTTGCAATATCATATAAAAATAGCATACGATAATTATCTACAACATAATTTATGAAGCATTTCAAATTTTTTTTTGACATTTTCTTTTTGTTAAAAGTTTATAAAAAAATAAGGCTAAAAAAAATAAATAATAATCCCATCAGTTTCTAAAAAATTGATTTTTTTACAAAATGAAAAAAAAATTTTTTAATTTTTTTAATATTTAGATATAGTTATGACGTCTCCGCGTCAGGACTTGAGACTTTTTGCCTTGATTTCAAAACGTGGAGACGTCACAACTTTTTATCAAATTAAAATTAAATATTATATTTTTTTTTTAATTTACAGATAAATAATTAATTTTTTTAAACGTTGACCGTGTCAGAATTTCAATTTAGCCCTTATTTTTAGCTAAAAATAGTATATTCTAAGCCTGTTCGAAATCTAACCTATGTAAGTCATTTTGGCCCTTAATTAAATAAAATTTAAATAAAACCAATAAATTTTAATTCAAAAATTTTAAGTTCTTATTATTATTTTTTTTTAAATTAATTTTTTACCAAATACAAAAAAATATTAAAAAAATAGTATCAATAGATAACCACATAATACTTACATACTCACACACAATGCGCACCGCCACTTAATTTTAATTACATATTATATTTTTTTTTTTATGAAAAATGAATTTAACAATATATTTTGATTATTTTTTTTTACACATAAAAATTAATTTTCTTTTAAAAAAAAAGTAAATATTAAATTATATCAAAAATTATTCAATCTGCATTATAGAAAATCTTAATGAGGTTATTTATTATTATATTTTAATTTTATATACATTTAACGCACAATATAGAAAAACGCAATAAATGTACGTTTTCTACCTTGACTTTAACAAAAAATCGATAATCACGTGATAATTTAACGCGAGGATGAAGAAAAAAAAATAAGCCGTGTATATTACCTAGCTTTTTGTATGCTTGGTCCCCACTCACTGCAACTAATATGGACTCCAGAAACCTTTTGAATTTGAATTTCACACGTGAACGGATGATCCCCTTTCTTCCCTGATGACGGAATACCAATCTTCATCAATTATTATTGATAATTTTTTATTGTAATTTAATAATAGAATTTCTGCGCCCTGATTTTTCTTTTTCTTTCTTCCTCGTTTTATTTTTCAAAAAATTTTTCTTCTTTTTAATAATAATTTTTGATACTCGACAGTATTTTTTAAAACAATTGAATTTTTATCGACATTTTTCGAGTAAATGATATCAAATAAATTTACAAAATCATCACACTTTTTATTAAAGCATACAAAGCGGTGATATTTGATAAATTTTTAAACTTATTTAAAAATTTAAATTTTCGCGGATTTTAATGTCGGTACAGAAGGTAGCTAGCGTTTTGATCTTAATATTTTTTTTTTGGGTGTAATACCTAATTTAATTCCATGAAAGTACTAATATCTGAAAATATTGCGACCGGCGATATTTCACAACCGTTATGAAATTAAGACCTAATTTTTTTTTCAAAAATTTTTTCACCAAAAAAGCTCTACACGGATAAAAATTCAGTTGACTAGCACGCCCAATATTTTGTCTTGAATCACAACCAGTATTTTGAGCGACATTCTCACCCAAATTAGTATGTGCACTTGACAAAAGTGATTCGCGCGCAACCTATATTATGTGGTCTATGCATGGAAATACTCGATTTGGGTTAGATTCTCGCCTAATTTTGTTTTATGTGTACTCCATATTTTACTGGTCGCACCGCATGCTATCCTTTTGGAGCGGTAGTCAACTGAATTTTTATCCGTGTAGGTACTTTTTTTTTTTAATTTGGATGTAATACCTCATTTATTTCCACGAAAGTACTCATATTTGAAAGTATAGTTTTTAGTTTATATCTCGAATCTGATACTTAATTTTTTTTTAATTTTTTCCCTAAATTTTTTTTTCACAAAAAAATACAAAAAACACCAAATTTTTTTTTCTTCTTGGATGTAGTACCTAATTTATTTCTATGAGAGTACTAGTCTTAGACAGTTCGTTTAAAGTAATTTTTTGGATCTGATACCGAATTTTTCCAAAATTTATTTCATAAAATTAAAAAAGTTTTTTTAAACTGCAATATTTTTTTTTTTTTTATGTAATACTTCATTTAATTTCATGAAAGTACTATCTTGAATAATTATTATCCAATGAATTACGTTAGATTTTATTTGAAAAAAATAGATTTAGTTAAATTCAATACATAAATTTTCTTTTAACTTTTAAAACTTAATAGAAATGAGTAAAACGGCCCTGGAAGGGTAAAAGAAGCGTGTACTGGTGGAATGAAGAAATTTCGGAGCTAAGACGGGTCTGTCACGGCACACGCAGAAGACGGCAAAGAGCGCATGGCCGCCCAGAGCTGGCTACGCGCTCTGAAGAGTACAAGGAAGCCAAGCATAGGCTGGCGAAAGCTATCCGCCTCAGCAAGGCGCGCTGTCTTCGGTCCCTAAGAGATGATGTCAACAGCGACCCGTGGGGCCTGGGATATAAGGTTGTCATGGGCAAACTTAAGTCCGGATGTGACAACACGATGGATGAAGCAACGACCAAAAGAATAGTGGATGCTCTCTTCCCGGATCATCCAAACCAACAACACCCTGCTTTGGATGTCCCGAGGGAGCAAGTTCCGCTATTTATCGAGGCGGAGATGCTTCAGGCAATTAGGTCAATGAAAAATGGGAAAGCGCCAGGACCAGACGGAATACCCGCGGAAGCCCTTAAGGCGGCTGCAAAGGTAATCCCTGGTCTCCTGCTTGGCATGTTTAACGCGTGCCTCGTGGCAGTTCCAAGGGACTGGAAAGTGGCCCGTCTGGCTCTGATAAGCAAGGGAAAGGGTGAACCAGAATCTCCATCATCTTACAGACCATTGTATATGTTAAATACCATTGGCAAGGTGATGGAGAGCATGGTCAGAGGAAGATTGCGGCAAGCAATTAGGGAAGCGGGTGACCTTAGCGACGACCAACACGGCTTTCGTGAGGGGCGTTCCACGATCGGTGCCATCGAGCAGGTCGTGAAGGTGGTTATGAGGGCCAGACAAGTGCGGCCGGATATTAAACCGGACGTCCTGCTTGTCACGTTGGATGTGAAAAACGCATTCAACTCGGCTAAGTGGGACGATATGTTGCACTCCCTCGAGCAGGTATTCAGAGTTCCGGATTATCTGAGAAATATACTCAGAGATTACCTCCGGGACCGATACCTGCGCTGGGACACGCTCGATGGCACAAGAGGTAAAGTATTAAGCGCAGGCATAGCGCAGGGTTCAGTTCTGGGTCCTGATCTGCGGAATGCCTTTTACGACGGCTTGCTAAAGATTGAGCTCCCGGATGGATGCTCCATGTTCGGATACGCGGATGACGTTGCTCTAACCATAACAGCTCGAGAGCCAGAGGACCAGCAGAATACCTTGGATGAGGCCATGCGCCTTATCAATAGCTGGATGTCGGATCACGGACTAAGACTGGCAGTCCCGAAAACGGAGATTGTCCTTCTGACCCGGAGAAGGGTTGATACCATATTCGGCATCAGCTTTGATGACGGAGGTAATCCCCTTATGATCCAGACCAAACCATCGGTCAAATATTTGGGGGTCTTCTTGGATAACAAGTTGACCTACAATAGACAATTCCAGCAGGCCTGTGAAAAGGCTGGCCGGGTGACAAAGTCCCTCTCGTGGCTAATGACGAACATCGGCGGTCCCAGATCTGAGAAGAGGAGGCTGTTGATGACGACAGTTAACTCCATCTTGCTCTACGGTGCAGAGGTGTGGGCGGACAATGTCCGCATAAAAAAGTACTGCAAGAAACTAAAGGCAGTACAGAGGCAGGGGGCACTTCGAATCGCTTGCTCGTACAAGACAGTATCAGAGCCAGCGATCCAGGTGGTGGCTCGGGTGATTCCCATCGACCTGCTTGCCTTGGAAAGGCAGGCGATCTATAACCGTGGGGAAGAAGAGCGCGACGTAGCTTCCGTTCGCGCTCGCTCCCGCACAATGGAATGTTGGCAGTATAGGTGGAATGGTGACCCGAGGGGACGTTGGACGCACCGCCTTATCATCGATTTGGAAAGCTGGATGAACCGTGATCATGGAGAGGTAGACTTCTACCTCACACAGTTCCTAACTGGTCACGGTTATTTCCGCGATATGCTTTTCAAGTGGAGCAAGGTGACATCTCCGGAATGCTTGCATTGCCCGGGCGAGCTGGATACCGCTGAGCACACCTTTTTTGGGTGTCCTCGCTTCGCTGAAGGGCGACCGCCCTTCGATGAATGGAGGCCGGAAGTAGTCGTCCCGGAAATGCTGCGCAGTGCCGCTAACTGGTACAGTGTGGCAGAGTACGTACGGGCGACACTGATTGGAAAAAAGGAGGAAGGTTTCCTCTCTTAGGAAAATCTCCTCCTTTATTGACAGGGTATGGCGAAGAAATGCCTGGGCTGCATTGTTTCCGGACCGAAGTAATACCTAAACAGGGAGTCCCGGTCCGGATTCTATGATATTGTCATAAATGCAGGAGGGTGGGGAGTTTAGTGGGTATTGTAATTCCTCAATTGTGTATATCTGGGCAACCCCAGATACAAATTTGAGGTTGAGTCCCACATAACCATACAGTACGCGTGTATGGTATGCGTAAATGCATTCTCCTCGTCCTACGAAAAAGGCCCCTTCTTGAAGGGGTCCAAAAAAAAAAAAAAAAAAAAAAAAAAAATGAGTATATGATTGCATGGTTGTAATCGGTGATATATGTGGCATATTGAAGTATTAAACTCACTGTTTGAGGAACCTATTGGAACCAAGGTTATTTTTTATGCCATGATAACATTAAAATATTCGTATTGAATTTAGCAGAATATAATCCACTTACGTGTTTTTGAAAATTGTCTTGTTTTATAGAATGTAATTTCAAATATTTTAATGCAATAATAGTATTGAAATATTAGTATTGAATTTAGCAGAATATACACCGCAAAAATATTTTCGAATATAGGGGCGGATCCAGACATTAGGCTTGGGGGGGGGGGGGGCTAGCCTATAAGATACATAAAAATTAGTACCCTGTTTTATAGAAATGTTATTATTTCAAATGTTTTTATGCAACGATAGCATTCAAATATATTTATTGAATTTAGCAAAATATACGCCACTCTAAATTTTTATCGAATAACAGCAGCCTGTTTCATAGAACAGTTGTAATTTCAATGTTTTTATGCAATGATAGCATTAAAATATTAGTATTGATTTTAGTAGTATATACAAGCTAAAAACCATTTTTTAAAAAAAGTCTGTATGTGTGTGGGTGTGTGTTTGTGTATGTGTGTAACCGGTGAAATTTCACAACCATTATGGAATTAAAACCGAATTTTTTTTTTTTTATTTTTTCATCAAAAAATCTCAAACTACTTTTTTTTTTTTTTAATTTGGATGTAATACCTCATTTATTTCCATGAAAGTACTTATATTTGAAAGTACGGTTTTTACTCGATATCTAGAATCTGATACTTAATTTTTTGAAAATTCTTTTCCCAAAATTTTTTTCACCAAAACATAAAAAAAATATATATTTGACTTGAAAAGAGTGCAAACCCCAATTATTTATAACAGAGGGTATATCCAGATCTATACGGGGTCCACGAGATGGCATGCCTCTTTTATATGGTTTAAATAGTGGTAAAAGAAAAGGGGGTTGTTTCATGCGTATTATTTTATACATAGTCCACGATGCAAAATAGTTCGTACGAGTAGTTATAGTTTTAGTAGGTATAGTTTATAGTTATAGCCAATAAACCAAATTAAAGACTAATTTTTAAATTACTTCCAAAATTGAAATTTTTGAAATAGATCACAAAAATTATCTACACGCTCCAAATTTATAAAAAATCTTTATTTTCCCTTTATAATTATTTAGGACTTGTAATTATTGAATCCCAATATTTTCTTACCCTTTCTTCAAAAGAAGCAATTAATTAGATATTTAAACTCTGCTTCCTAAATATTGCAAAAAAACCTATGTCTTTGATCTATGTACAAAATAATTTAATTTAAAAAAAATTTAGCATACTTCAGTTTCCGAATTTAAAAAAAAATAAATCCAAAGAAATAAGAAAATAACAAAAATGATCAGTAATCCGTGCAGAATTATTTTAAGTGGTTAAGATAAATTTTAAAGAAACCTTAATTTAACGGTAACTTGCTTTTTTCCCCAAAAAAATTTTTTTTTTTTTGATTTATTTTTGAAAAATAAAATTTGTTTGAAAAATTAGGTATCGGATTGGAGATAACGAGTAAAAACGATAATTCTAGATATTAGTACTTTCATGGAAAAAAAATTAGGTAGTACGTCCAAAAAAAAAAATTATGGTATTTTTTTAATTGTTTTTTGTAAAAAATTTAGAAACAAAAAATTTCGAAAAATTACGTATCAGATGGAGAAATCCTTTACAAACGATAATTCTAGATATTCGTTCTTTCGTAGGAAGAAATTAAGTACTGCGTCCTAAAATAAAAAAAAATTTGGCGTTTGTTGTATTTTTTGGCAAAAAAAATTTAAAGAAATAAAATTTTGAAAAAATTTCATAGCAGATCAAAAAATTACTATAAACGATATTTCTAAAACTTGTACTTCCACAGAAATAAATTAAGTACTATGTCCATAAAGAAAAAAAAATTGGTATTTTTTGTATTTTTTGGTAAAAAAAATTTTGAGAAAAAAATTTTTAAAAAATAAATTATATGACTCGAGATATAGAGTAAAAACGAAACTTCTAGATATTAGTACTTTCATGGAAAAAAATGAGTTACTACTTCCAAAAAGAAAAAAAATTATGGTATTTTTTTAATTATTTTATATAAAAAATTTAGAAAGAACAATTCGAAAAATTAAGTATCAGATAGAGAAATCCTTTACAAACGATAATTCTAGATACTCGTATTTTAATAGGAAAAAATTAAGTATTACGTCCTAAAATAAAAAAAATTTTGACATATTTTGTATTTTTTGGCGACAAAAATTATGAAAAAAAAAATTTGAAAAAATTAAGTATCAGGACCAAAAAATTACTATAAACGATATTCCTAAAACTAGTACTTCCACAGAAATAAATTAAGTACTGCATCCATAAAGAAAAAAAAAAATTGATATTTTTTGTATTTTTTGGTGAAAAAAATGTTGGAAAAAAAATTTTCAAAAAATTAAGTATCAGATTCCAGATATCGAGTAAAAACCGTACTTTCAAATATAAGTACTTTCATGGAAATAAATGAGGTATTACATCCAAATTAAAAAAAAAAAAAGTAGTTTGAAATTTTTTGATGAAAAAATTAAAAAAAAAATTCGGTCTTAATTCCATAATGGTTGTGAAATTTCACCGGTTACGATATGTGCTCACGCTAGTGTCTAAACTTTTGCGCCCTTGATACTTAATATATACTATGTTCGCTTCACTGAGAAAGAAAAATTTCATTTTGTGTATTGGAGCAAAAAAAGGAATATCCCAGATCGCAGTTTACCATCCTCGCCCTCGGCTTTGCATTTTTTTATTTGCTCCCTTGATTAAAAATGTACTATACTTGCGTTGGTGTCATAAAATATATCAAAATATTTCCCATCGGTAAGACAAAGAAAACCGCATAGGCATGAGAAACAAGTTAAAAAAAGAATATGGATAAATATTATAGCTAAAGGATTGTTGCATAATTTAAAAAAAAATTTAAGCGTTTATCCTTTAAAGTCGCTGGGAATCAAAGAATTGACATTTTTAGGTCGTCCAGGTACTGGAGCAATTTCTTATACACGGTTTTACCATTTAAAATTCGGTCGTTTATGTACTGGTACAAAAAACATGTCATGTTATGTATTCGTAAGGGTTCAAAATAACTATTGAAAACAAAACTTTTACCATACATAAGATTATTTATTAAATTTATTAAATATTTTAATTTTAAAGAACGAAAATCCTTAGCTGTTCATGTACTGGTACGAGTACCTTATTTATTTAGAATAAAGAAACAGATATTTAGGGAATGAGAAATCTCGAAGAAGAAAAGAGAAAGTAGAATAAAAGAGTACTGAACAGGTACAGAACGAGTAGTCTAGTATGATTCATTTCATAAGCAGTATCTGTCCGATGGTCGATGCTTATGCAATATACTAAGAAATGTTTATAATTTGACGTAAAGAACCCCACACAAACCTTATGGGATTCGGGTTACGGTGGAATTGGCTGAATTTTTGGTATGTAGTACATTTCGTCTTCCTGAGCAAAAGTCTCAATGGGCACGAAGCTCCAAAATGCTTTCTTTGTCTCCCACAAAGCTCCAAAGCTCCACAGATCCAACATTATTTACTACTGGAAAAGGTCATATTTTATTTTTTTAATGCATCTTTTGATAAATAAAAGTATATAGTCTTACGTTTTTGAGGTCGCTAAATTTAAATCTGATGTCAGAAAAATGATATTGACAGTTGACAGCTATCAACTAGCTGTCAAACGGTAATTTATAATCGGGATTTATGAAAACAGCACATATTTATATTTTTTTGTTGTCGCTGAATTCAAATCTGATGTCAGAAAAATGATATTGACAGTTGACAGCTGTCAAATAGCTGTCAAATGGTAATTTATAATCAGCATTTATAAAACCAGCACACATATATATGTTTTTGTTGTCTTTGAATTCAAACCTGATTTCAGAAAAATAATATTGACAGCTGTCAACTTCAAATATTAATTATTTGTCAGCAGATTTTAATTCAGTGACAAAAAAAGCATAAAAAAATGTGCTGATTTTTTAAATCCCGATTACTTTCTACCATTTGACAGCTAGTTGACAGCTGTCAATATCATTTTCCTGACATCAGATTTGAATTCAGCGACAAAAAAACATATATATGTGTGTTGGTTTCATAAATCCCAATTATAAATTACCATTTGACAGATATTTGACAGCTGTCAACTGTCAATATGATTTTTCTGACATCAGATTTGAATTCAGCGACAACAAAAAAATATAAATATGTGCTATTTTCATAAATCCCGATTATAAATTACCGTTTGACAGCTAGTTGATAGCTGTCAACTGTCAACATCATTTTTCTGACATCAGATTTGAATTTAGCAATCTTAAAAACGTAAAACTATATACTTTTATTTATCAAAAGATGCATTAAAATAATAAAATATTAGCTTTTCCAGTAGTAAATAATGTTGGATCTGTTGAGCTTTGGAGCTTTGTGGGAGCCAAAGAAAGCATTTTGGAGCTTCTTGCCCATTGAGGCTTTTGCTCAGGATGACGAAATGTACAACATACTAAAAATTCAGCCAATTCCGCCAAAACCCGAATCAAGGTTTTTTGATGAAAATATCTGATTAACAATTTGGCAAGAACACAATTTTTTTGGATAATCAAAGGGTGTTTTTGTTCATGAGTTAACAGAGCATTCTGAATGCGACCCCCTACCCTTAAAAAATCATCTTCAAGATAAGGATCTAGTTTTAAAATGTCTGACGATTTGTTTAAATTTAAATTATTTTTTAAAGCAACAATTTCATTTTTAAAGTTAGCTAGTTGAGTAGTATAAACCCAAAAGAGTTTAGCTCTTTTAATTTCAAAAGCGGTGACAAATTTTTTATTAATAGGATCAGAAAAGTTAAACCAAGAAAATTGAAAAATAGGGAATTTTGAGATAATTTCTTCAGAATTACTTAAATTATTTGATTTTAGTTTAAACAACAACTTTGAAACAAAACGTAAAACAAGATTTAACATAAGATATAAACGTAAAAGAAGACAGTATTTACTTTTAATAAACAAAGAAGGTCTGAATACTTAGACACTAGATCCCAAATTTTATCAATTTTTGATTTTTCTATATGTGCAACGTGAGCAGTCGCCAAATTTACTGACTTGCTCTGAAAAGCATTTTTGTCTTTAAAATCTTTGTTCATCCGATCTTTACCCTCCCACCACAAAGAAAAATTTTGCAACAGATCTGGGGATATTCCTCTTGAAGCACAGTCTGCAGGATTTTCATGAGTCCTGACGTGGCTCCAAAAAGCTTCAGGAACTTTATCGTGGATTTTCGAGCAACGATTCCTAATGAAAACCGACGACCATTTAGAAGGATGTTCTTTTAACCAGTAGAGAACATCCTGCGAATCGATGAATAAGAAAATTTCAAATGAATGCAAATCCAAAGCTCTTAATAATTTTACAGTCAATCTACTTAACAATAAAGCTGAGCAAAATTCCAATTTAGGGATTGAGTGTATAGGCTTTATTGGAGATACTTTAGATTTAGCTTGAAGTAGGCGAATTTCAGTTTTATTATTAAGAGTTGTTTTTAAATAAACACAGGATGCATATGCCATTTGAGAAGCATCACAGAAGCCAATAATTTCATATTTGGCATCAGGTATGAAGCCCAGCCAACGAGGAATGCGAATGGCATTAAGTGTGGTAACCCCTTGATACCAAGTCAACAATTCAGCACTAATAGAGATTGTTAATTTGTCATCCCATTTTACTTTTTTAATCCAAAGCTTTTGTATAAAAGCTTTACCTGTTATTAAAACCGGAGGCAAGTACCCCAATGGGTCATACAATTTAGAAATGCTAGATAACACATCTCTCTTAGTAATGTCGTTCTTGAATTGGTCAAGTTGGATATTAAAAGTAAAGTAATCTCCCTTAGGATCCCAATTAAGTCCTAACAAGGAAAAATAAGAGTTAGATGCATTTACACCAGCTTTAAGATCTTTAGGAAAATTTAACAAGACATCATTATTAGACATCCATTTGTGAAGCTCAAAGCCCCCACATTTACAAATATTGATTAGTTGTTTCTGTTTTTCAATAGCTTCTGGTAAAGAATAGCCTCCCGAAAGGGTATCATCCATGTAAGTTTCAGAAGTTAGTACTTTTGAGCCAAGGGGATATTTTTCGCCTTCATCAATAGCTAACTGCCTACACTGAAAAAAAAATCCGCTTGCCGCAAGCGGAATTATTCCGCTTGCGGCAAGCGGACAATCCGCTTACGGCAAGCGGAATTCCGCTTGTGGCTAGCGGAATTTTTTTTCTTTGCAAACAATTGCAAATGACTTGAAACGTAAAGAAAATTAAAAAAAAACATTTTTTCTTTTCTTTTTCCAAAATTTTCTCAAATCTCGTCATACCGAAATACGCATATCCCAAGTAAGCGGGAAAAAATTTTTTTTTTAATTTTCTTTACGTTTCAAGTCATTTGCAATCGTTTGACGAGAAAAAAAATTCCGCTTGCTACAAGCGGAATTCCGCTTGCGGTAAGCGGAAATCCGCTTGCGGCAAACGGAATTATTCCGCTTGCCGCAAGCGGATTTTTTTTTCAGTGTAGTGACTCTAATGGCATGATAAGGACTACTAACAACCCCATAATTAACAGTATTTAGTGAGTAAGCCTGTATCTTATCACTGCTATTTTCACGCCATAGAATCTGTTGATATTTACGATCCTCTGGGTGAATGAGGATTTGACGATACATCTGCTTGATATCACTGACAAAAACATATTGGTACTTCATCCAGTGTATCAATAATTCAGCCAAGTCGGGCAATAAATTTGTCCCTGTATGCAAGAGGCTATTTAATGATATACCATCGTAATCATTGGCTGAACCATTGAACACTGTTCGAAGTTTAGGTTTTAAAGAATTTTTTTTTAGAATGCCATGATGGGGAAGAAAATAATATAAAATAAAATCAACAATATGACCTGTTTTTTCCATATGACCTCATAATCCTTCATGAATTCAATGTACAAATTTTTTAAGATCGGATCAGCGAGAAAACGTTTTTCCATGCACAACAGCATCTTTTCAGCAATAGAAAAGGAGCCTGGAAATTTCATATTTTCAGGATCACGTTTAAAAGGCAAACGTACCATATATCTACCTTCGGGGTTTCTAGAATAAGTTCTGAGAAAATGGTCTTCGCACTCTTGCTCATCCGGATTAAGCAATTTTGAGGGCTCATCGAAGATTTCCTCTTGTCTCCAAAAACGCTCTAAATCGAAGGACAGAGTAGTTTCGGCGTCTGAAATCACCGATATGTTAGAAGCAGACTCAATGCCTGCATTACCTGAAATGACCCAGCCAAATTTAGTATTCATAGCTATCGGATCATTCAGAGCGCCTCTTCTAATCCCTTCTTCAATAATAGAAGCGTGGGTAGAGGCACTAAGTAAAATTTCGATTTGGCCTCTCTTGTCGAAATTCGGATCAGCTAATAACAGGCCAGAAATATGATCTAATTCTTTACATCCTTTACTGGCTATTGGTGAGTACGAAGATACCTTTGAAATAACGAAGGCTAAAACTTCAATTGAAAAGTCCGAAACAAAGTGAGGTTTAATATGGAGTTTAACCAATTTTTTACAAGTATAATTTTTAACGCCACCTATACCTAATATTGGCATATTAAGAGGCAAAAAGTTTAACTTCAATCTCCTAAATAACGATTCACTGATAAAGGATGCTTGAGAGCAATTATCAATGAGTGCCCTAGCGAGGAATTCAAAACCATCTTCGTTAACAACTTTAACGATTGCAGTGGACAATAAAACGTCACAAGGATTTTGACATAAATCGATAGAACGGTTACATAAATTAACAGATTGTGAAACTCCAACATTAGACGAACTTGAATCATTGTTTTTGCTTGTGGATCCCGTATCAGTTTTAGAATCCTTAGCTTTATTCTTAATTAATTTTTATTGTGTAAAGTTGTATGGTGTTTGCCTTTACAAGCATTACACCGTTTTTTTGAAGGGCATTTAAAAAAGGTATGACTGCCAAGGCAGTTAGTGCATCTTTTCAATTGCTTTATGCAATCAAACCTTTTTTCAACTGATAATTTTTTTTAATCAGTGCAATTAAAAATTAAGTGCTCACTCTAACATAAAGGGCATTGTAATTTAGAAGAATTAATTTGATTATGAAATACCTTTGCAGGAATTGTATTTACATTTGAGTTTTTGAGTGCATTATTATTAGAATTATTATTTAATTTTTCATTTAGATTTATTTTAAGTTGTTTTCTTCTAAAGATTCTAGGGTACTGACTTGAGAATCCACAAAAGAAATTAATTGGTTAAAACTTGGGGGATCTGAAGCTTTTACTACCATTGCAGCATTTGCGGCTGTCTGGGAAGTTAGCGATAAATTATTATAGTATATTAAGTATCAAGGGCGTAAAAGTTTCGACACTAGCGTGAGCACTAGCACGAGAGAAATTTTAAGAGCTGACAAAGGAGTGTTCAGACTTACTTAAATTCTTTTCAACTCAGATGAACTGGATTTAATCATAGGCTTTATTGAAAATAATGACGACATATGCGAATGAACCAACCTCTTTTTGTTTTCATATTTATCTACTAATTTTTTCCATACTATAGCAAAATTTTCAGTAGTAATCGGGTATGACTTGACAAGATTCTCGGCGTCACCCTTGAGACATGTCCTAAGATGTCTCAATTTGGTGACGTCAGGAACATTGTGTTTATCAATGACCGAAGATTGAAAGACGTCCCGGAAGGATTCCCAGTCTTTATATTCACCAGAAAATTCAGGTAAATTTATTCGAGGGAGTCTCTCACTATCATCATTATTTGTATTTCTAAAATTAAAAACATTATTATCAATCGCAGTTGAATAAAGGGAAGAGTAAGGGTGAGAATCTAAATAAAGTTGGAAGAGGCCTACATTTTTTGAGTAAGTGGATTCAGTAGCATCAAAGTGAGAATCTTTGAAATAAGGTTGCTCTGAAAGTAATGAATCGTATTCAGGATGATCGTATAAAAGAGCATCTTGAGATTCGAATTTAATCCAATTATTTTTCAATGTTTCCATCCTAACTTTACACGATTACACACTCATGCTATCACCTTCCTCTTCGAGCATTTTTAATTCTAGTAATTTTTAATTTAACTTGTTGCAGAATTATGGAAGTCATGGTCCCGGACTAACCCCAAAAAGGGAGTATTACTACGAACAGGGTATTTGCAATTTAGTACGAGCAATTGTACTAGTTTTTACAGAATAAAAAATAAGAAATTAAATTAAATTAAATTAAATTAAAACTTTAATTAAAGTTATAATTAAAATTATACAGAAATTGCAAATAACCTATCGTTAGAAGAAAACTATTATCATATTTCAAAATATTGTAAAAAAAAATATTGTATTTCAAAAAATCAATAATTTTGAGAGTCTGATTGGAGATCTGGTATAAAACTTTTTTTTCGAAAAGATGGAGTTCCGATCGAAACTCTTAAATTGAAAATTTTACATCTGCAGTTAAAAATAGCTGACTTTCGAGGTTCAGACTACATTTTCAAAAAATTAAAACGGTCATGAAATATAATTGAAAAAACAAGAAGGTATTGCAATTTATTCAGATTCAAACTTTTTTAGAGAATAATAGCTAAAAAATTTATATTTTTTTTTATTTACAGAAATTTCTAATGATGTTACTAAACCAGCTGTAGTTTATTGATCGAAACAAAGTTTTAATAAATTGTCAATTTTTGTGTGTGTGTGTATTTCATTGATCTATTAATAAAATAAAAAAATGAAGAAAATACTAAATTTTTTTATTTTTTATACACCAAATGTCCGTAAATACGCCAAAAAGCAATTTTAAGGGAAAAAAGTCGGAGCCGATGAAACATCCTGAAATATTAATAAAACGTTTGGAAACGTTTTTCTGCGGACATTTGAAACAGTTTAAAGGCTTATTTCAAAAACGTTTCTAAAATTTTGGTTGTTATGTTGTATGCTTTTTTTATGTTAAAATTAGCGTTAAATTTAATATCAGATTTGAACGTTTAATTTAGCATTAAATTTTAACGTTAAATTTAGTGTTGAATTTTAACGTTAGATTTAATGTTGAATTTTAACGTTAAATTTAATGTTAAATTTAATGTTAGAAAGAACATTAATTTGATCAAAAAATTTAGTTATGAAAAAATAGCAATGATGCTTAATTTTAGAAGCATCAGGGTAATTTCCATAATAACTACATAGTTGGATTAGCAAAATTATGAAGATTTTTTTTCTTCAATTTTGCGCGATAATTTTAACGTTAAATTTAACGTTAAATTTAACATTAAATTAACGTTAAATCTACATTAAATTAACGTTAAAGTTACCTTAAATTAACGTTAAAATTTAAATTTAATTAACGGCAAAATATTTTTTGCTCGCCAAAATTCAACCTTAAGGCTGATTCTACAAAAGCGTAAAATCGCCCCGCAACCCGCAACCGTAGACAGCAAAATTATATACAGCAAAATTTAATATAAAATATTAAATATTATAATTACTAGCAGTATTTGTATTTTGATTTTAAATAATTTAAGAATAATTCGTATAAAAATATTTATGTATCTTCTATTTTAAGAGTAGTAAAAAAGTGAAAAATCAACAAGTCGATGCATCGTGGTAGCCGAAAAAGTCCATTTAGAATTCAAAAATATGGCCGCTGACTGAACTGCTATAGCAACACACGAAGAGATGATGGCGCCAAAAATATTTCGGAGAGGACCACGTGATCGTTGTCTTCTAACGATATGATCCCTGGTATATTTCTTGCAGAGACGATGACGTCAAAAGGATTTTGGTGAAGAATCACGTGATCGCCGTCTTCTTCATAAAATTTTGATTTAATGATTGTTGAAATTCTTTTTTTTTTTATTATCTTTTCTCTTAAAATTCGCCAAGTTGAATTTTTAAAAGTTTGAAATTCGCCAAGTTGAATTTTAAAACGTTTGAAATTTGAAACGTTTGAAGCCAGGTTGAACATTGACAATTCTGCAATTGACCAAGTTGAATTCTATTTAAATTTTTTTTTATAAAGACTTGCCATGTTGAATTAATTATTGAAAAAATACGCCATGTTGAATTTTTATTCTAATTATTCTTGGAATGTATCAAAATTTTTGTGCCGCACTTTGAGATTATTAAACACTTTCACCACTTATATTGAAATTATTTGAACTTTGATAATCACCAAATATAATCAGCACTCCAAAAAAAAAAATATTGTAATTTAACTGAAACAAATTAAAAAACACTGAAGTTGTAGATATGTATCTGTTCTTGGCGTCTAAACGACCTCGTGCTTGGAGTCACGTGATCTCGTTCAAATAATAATTGCACTATATTTTTTGAAAAATATTAACAGCTCGAAGGACCAAATGTTTATGATTCCAAATATTTATCACTGGTGGTTAGAAGTGGAGAAAGGTTATAATAAATTAATAAAATTACTGCATTTTAATTACTAATTGTAAAGGATTTATTAACCGGCTCGGTAGCGCAGAGGTAACGCGCTCGCTTTGTAATATAGCAAAATATTATGAAGTGGGTTCGCATACAGAGCAGTGACAACTTTTTTTTCTGAAAATAAATATTTAATAAAATAAATATTTGTTTTAAGAAGGGAGAGTAGAGCTAGCTGCCGAGTCGCAGGGGGCAAGACGAAATGGAAAGTGCCATTTGCTTGCCTCCGTATGTCATGCATAGAGGGCGTTTTTCCAAGGTTTTTCGCGACTCTTTTAAAGCGATTGTTGTGAATAACAACTCTGCGCTTTAAAGACGGAATTGTCAGCATGGCTCCTATTAAAAAGTCGGACCTTGGACCGCATTTGGCCATCTCAAACCCTAGTAAAGGCTATGAATAGATAAAGTTTGAAATGATTGTTACAGTTCCACCTATCCTAAACATCCCTTCTAATCCCACAGTTTCACCACAATTTGTCCATACGTCTCCAAACCTATCTAATTATTTCCATTAAAGGAAAAAGCGGTATATATCTCAATATATATATCGACTTCCGAGGGAATAAAAGCAAAAAATGCGGTTTGGATCGCTTGTGCAAATAACTGTTGGTGACCTCCGTATAACGTAAGGTTCTAAGAGGTTAAATAAAGCACATACATAAAGGATTTATTATTAAAGCATGTTATGCTAAAGGCAGCCGTGCAAGCACTGAAGGTGCGTGCCGGCGTCTTCTCTCGCCCCTCTTACATATATACACTTATACTATTTACAATACATATGGGCGATTATTTCTCAACCCGGCCACCCCCCTCTGTCCAAAAATGGTGGCAACTTAAAAAGATTTTGGTTTTCTCAAATTGACTGGAAAAGGGTCTATTTTTTTATTCTCATTGGCCTTTTCAACTCTGTAAATCTACTGTGCCCATTTTAGGCACTGAACGGCGGCAGGTCGACATTTTAAAAACAGAAAAATTGAAATAAAAGTAGATTAACGGTAAGTTTTTTGAAATTTTTTTCTCTTAAAAGTTGTTATTTATTAAAACAAAGAAAATGAGACCACTTGCGTGGTAATTGGTTGATTTCTTAAAAAGTTTTGTGGGTGCTATGTAGTTTTTAAAAATGGGTAAAAAACGGCTACTTTGACTGATGATATCTCTGAACCTACATATCCAAAATAAAAAAGTTTCAGTGCAAAATGGTAGTCTTTTGATACATAATAAGTGTGCTAAATATCAACGGATTTGATTGAGCAGTTTCGGATTTAGCATTTTTAAGGGTAATTCTGAGACAAATTTTGACCCATTTTTTTAAGAGAATTAATACCCGAAAATTGCTAAATCCGAAACTATTCAATCAAATCCCCTGATATTTGGCACACTTATTATGTATCAAAAGACTACCATTTTGCACTAAAACTTTTTTAATTTGGATATGTAGGTTCAGAGATATCATCAGTCAAAGTAGCCGTTTTTACCCATTTTTAAAAGCTACATAGCACCCACAAAACTTTTTAAGAAATCAATCAATTACCATGCAAATGGTCTCATTTTGTTAGTTTTAATAAATAACAACTTTTAAGAGAGAAAAATTTCAAAAAACTTACCGTTAATCTACTTTTATTTCAATTTTTCTGTTTTTAAAATGTCGACCTGCCGCCGCTCAGTGCCTAAAATGGGCACAGTAGATTTACAGAGTTGAAAAGGCCAATGAGAATAAAAAACTAGACCCTTTTCCAGTCAATTTGAGAAAACCAAAATCATTTTAAGTTGCCACCATTTTTGGACAGAGGGGGGTGGCCGAGTTGAGAAATAATCGCTCATATATACAATGCGGAACAACTATTTTTGGTTGAAATTTTAACCAATTGGTTGAATATTAAACTAATTGGTTGAAAATTCAACCAAAAATAGTAATCTTCAACCAAAAGTATTAATTTTCAACCAATTGGTTGATTTTTCAGCAATTTGGTTGAATATTCAACCAAAATGGTTGAAAATTTATCCAAAAGCTAAAATACAAAATAAAAATGATGTAATTATAAAAATGAATTAATTTTATAATAGATTATATAATTAGTGATTTTTTAACTATTATTACTTCATTTGGCTCAAAAGCTGAGGAATGACTAATTAAATTAAAATGGAATCCAAAATTTGAAGTCTATGCTCGGAACAAAATTAACGAAGTTATGGGTATAGACTTTTACAAAAATGTTACAAAACTACTTACAAAAAAAAACTTTAGCGCGTTTTCTGAGGAATTTTTTTTTCAAGTCGGTGAGACACGTTACTCGAAAACTACTTTACCAATCCTTAAGAAATTTTGTACACTCTTTCTTTAGACAATTTAGAAGGTATTATAGTCGAGATATTTTTTTTTTTCAATTTTTTTTTATTTATAGAATTTTTTATGATTGAAAACAGGAATTCCAAAAAAAAAAAATTCATTTTTTCCGTTTTTTTGAGTTTAAACTCGCACCAAAAATTGAATAATTGAAATAAATAAAAAAACTCGACTTCACTACCTCAAGGAAGTTTTTATTGGATAATTTAAAAAAAATATTATAAATTTTAAAATAAAGTAAAATTATATATATATATTATTATTTTTAATTTTATTGACCTGAACTGGGCATAATTGTTAAATGAATCATATTAAATTAAATTGTCCTATCTTGATATGTGTATGTTTTTAAATAACATCCCTTTTTTTATTAAGAAATATCAAGCGGCAATATTATATAATTTTTAAATTTGAGCGTGCTGATCGAAACGCTGCAGGTACCTTCTGTACCTACATTAACAACCACGTATTTTTGAAAAATAATTTTTAAATGAATTTAAAAATAATATAATATTGCCGCTTGATATGTCTTAATAAAAAAAGGGATGTTATTTAAAAACATACACATATCAAGATAGGACAATTTAATTTAATATGATTCATTTAACAATTATGCCCAGTACAGGTCAATAAAATCAAAAATAATAATATATATATACTTAGAAAAATATGGGCGATTAATAGAAATAACTAAAAATTTAATATTAAAATTATATAATTTTCTATAATTATATAATTAAATCTTTAAGGTATCAAATAAAATATAAATTAACTGCATAAAAATTTTTAATACTTGACTACGTAATCGTTGGTCGCAATTTATTGTTATTTTATTACTTATATCAAAAATATTTGACATATTTTTTCATTTTTTTAAGCGGCTTATTTTAATTAAAAAAATTAACTAGAATTAAATCTTACCAATATTAAGTCCTTCGATGTTTTTTAAGTAGTAAAGAATAACATAAATTTTAAAATACTTAAGACGCATATTGATCTTTTTTGAAACAAATCTGAAATCCTGTAAATCATAATTAAAAATTTTAAACTCAGTAGTAGTCTTTTTGATAAAGAAAAAAATAGTGATTTTCAAGAAGTTTTAGATACATTTAAGAATTTTTTGGTATAAACAGTTGAGGGATATAGGGAATATTATATTAATACACTAGAGACAGAACGTACGCTATTATTCGACGCTTATTTATATAGAGGTTTGACGCCGACTTATAAAAAACTCTATATGAATAAGTGTCGGATGATGGGGTACATTCTGTCTCGTGTGTATAAAAATTTTTTATGGACTTTTAGCCTTGGAAAATATGCAAAATGCACCTGCATGCTGGAAGAATTAAAATTTTTAAAGAAATTATTATGGAGGCTAGACTCCCTCGGAAAACATATAGTATAAGTACCTGCCATCTAGCAGTTATATGTTGAATGCGAAAAACAGTGTTTGGAAAAACTAGTATCCCTCAAATATTGTATCAACTTATGCTTATTCAAGAGATACCTAATAGAGATATTACTTTGCAGTTTGGATAAGCCATAGTTGTACGCATATTTTGTGTAAATCGAGACACTAAGACATACGCATGAAAGTACTTTAGGTACATTCTACAATAGCCACATACACAAATATAGAAGTACCTATGGATAGACATATATGTGTATGGCCAACCTAATTTTAAAATCTGCCTTACCAGCAGGTAAAAAGTCTACAATAATTAATGTAGAGAAATAGAGGGCGCAGTTATCTGAAGGTTGGCCATACACAAATAAGTCTATCCATGGGGGTTATTCTCTTAAGTCAAATTTTTCTTTCTCTTCCTCTTACACAGTTTTGTCGGTAAAGCAGCGAAGTCTCGAGGAAAAATTAATGACTTTTCTGGAAAAATCGGGGGTTGATTTGCATAAGCTAATCAAAATTATAGTTTATTTAATTAATTCAAGGAAAATTAACCCCAGTTTTTTCAGGAAAAATCATTAATTGTTTCTCGAGACCTCGCTGCTTTACCGACAAAACCGTGTAAGAGGAAGATAATGAAAAATTTGAATCAAGAGAATAACCCCCATAGGTACTTCTATATTTGTGTATGTGGCTATTGTAGAATGTGCCTTAATAATTTTAGTTATTCCAGCATAGTATAGTGCATTTAATATATACTTTCCAGGGCTAACGTGGATAAATATACATTAAATCTATTTTTTGTGCAAAAAAGAGCAGTTTATACTATTTCTTGTCTTTTAAAAGATTTAAAAATGATTTTGCAATTATAAAATTGGAGCTGCTTTCGTTAAATATTTAACCAAAAAGAATTTAATATTTAACAAAAATACAAAATAAGAATGTTGTGACTATAATACAGTGTAAAAAAATGTTTTTTGCATCCATTACAAGTAAATTAATGTTATAATATATTAACCCATTAGCGGCGGCGCGACCATACCACTCACCCTCGGATTTTCGCTCAGAAAACGGGTAAAAAAATGATTTTTTTTAAACTTAAAGTATTTTTTTACTAATAACCACTTGTTTTACAATATTTTGCGGTCAGATTTTTAATATTATTGACCGTTAATTAAACATGGTGGCCCCAAAAAAGACAAAAAATCAATTATCGATACAAAATTAAAAATCTGACCCCGGAATCTCGTAAAGCAAGTCCTTTTTAGTAAAGAAGTACTTTAAGTTTAAAAAATAATTATTTTTTTACCCATTTTCTAAGGGAAATCCGAGCGTCAGTGGTATGGTCACGCCGGCGCTAAAGTGAATTTTTATGTATTAGTTCATTTAGTTTTGAAGCTGAGAAACGAATAATTAATAAGTTTATTCTTTATAGAATAATAAAACAAAGAATTTATAAAAGTACACCTTAAATTCTTTATTCATAATAGCTGCTTCTTTTTAGGTAATTATTAATATAATTTTTTAGACATAAATTGCAATAATGCTTTTATAGTATATTTACTTATAATAATCTAAATTGTGGTTACTTATAGAGGAATCAATTTTTGTAAGTGACACTTTAATATCTGATTTTTTGGTATTTAAGCACAATTGAACTGCCAGATGTAAGAACAGGTTATAAAGTTTTTATTGATTAAATATTTAAAAAAAAAAAATTCGCGAATTTCAATAATTTTAACATGGAACATGTTCATTGGATGGGGTATTTGAAAAAGTCCGGCTCAGCAGGGGGGGGGGGGGGTGAAAAAGTGACGCTTTTAGGGGGGGGGGGGGGGTCAAAAATTGACGTTTTTAGGGGGGGGGGGGTCAAAAATTGACGCTGTTAGGGGGGGGGGTCAAAAATTGACGTTTTTAGGGGGGGGTCAAAAATTGACGTTTTTAGGGGGGGGGGGTCAAAAATTGACGCTTTTAGGGGGGGGGGTCAAAAATTGACGCTTTTAGGGGGGGGGTCAAAAATTGACGTTTTTAGGGGGGGGGGGGTCAAATGGACTTAGAATATTTTCGATTCAGGGACTTTTGGTGCAGAAGTACCTAGGGACCTTTGGTGCAGAAGTACCTAGGGACTATTGGTGCAGAAGTCCCTAAAGACCTTTGGTGCAGAAGTACCTAGGAACCTTTGGTGCAGAAGTACCTAGGGAGCATTGTTGCAGAAGTACCCAGGGACTATTGGTGCAGAAGTCCCTAAAGACCTTTGGTGCAGAAGCACTTAGGAACCTTTGGTGCAGAAGTCCCTAAAGACCTTTGGTGCAGAAGTACCTAGGGAGCATTGGTGCAGAAGTACCTAGGGACCTATGGTGCAGAAGTCGCTAAAGACCTTTGGTGCAGAAGTACCTAGGAAGTTTTGGTGCAGAAGTCCCTAAAGACCTTTGGTGCAGAAGTACCTATGGAGTATTGGTGCAGAAGTACCTAGGGACCATTGGTGCAGAATTTTTAAGAATTCATTATAAAAATTAATAAAAAATAAATTCATATTCATATTATTTAAAAAACTATAATAATTTGAAAATTTAATTAATTTAGTTCATTTTGATGTCTAAGCAGCATGATTTCTATAATAAAAATCTAAATATAAATATTTGCATATAAATATTTATATTATGAACACAATAAATACTTTATTAACAATGTTATAAATGAACACGTTCCATGCTCGTTGGTTGTGTAGTTACACAAACCGGTTATAAATTTTTTTTTTTGATATCGTTACAAATATTTATTTTGGTCAGGATAGCGAAGTCAAAAATATAAAAAAATATTTTCCCTTATTGTTATTAACAAATAAATAATTTTTATTCCGATTTTTAAAACTACACAATTTGGAAAAATTTCTCGCTCTATCTCAACTAATCTGAACCAGTTTTTACTTTTTTAAAAAAACTTTTTCGCTATAATTTTTTTCATACATTATTTTCACACATAGGCGTAAAAAAAATTAATTTAAAAGAATTTCGGGTCGGAAATATTAATTAGGCAAATTTTTGTTACGATGATTTTCACTATAACCAAAACTTTAACTTAAAACCAAAAAAGTATCAAAGGAATTTTAAGTAGGAAAAAACTTGAATCGAGGGAAAAATCAAGAAACACTTCAAAATTATATATCAACAAAAATTTTTTTATTTGGAACAATAATAATCAATAAACAATTAAATTAAATAATGCGTGTTATCAAACGCGCGCGAGAAAGAAATACACAAAGCAGAGCACGTAAGGCTTGACGTGTCGTTTTTTAATATTGTCCATTTCCTTAGGTTACGCTACTGTAAGGCTTGACGTGTCGTTTTTTATTATAGTCCACTTTCTTAGGTTACGCTACTGTAAGGCTTGACGTGTCGTTTTGTGTTATAGTCTACTTCCTTAGGTTACGTTACTGTAAGGCTTGACGTGTCGTTTTTTAAAATAGTCCACTTCCCTAGGTTACGCTACTGTAAGGCTTGACGTGTCGTTTTTTAATATAGTCCACTTCCTTAGGTTACGTTAGTGTAAGGCTTGACGTGTTGTTTTTTAATATAGTCCACTTCCTTAAGTTACGCTACTGTAAGGCTTGACGTGTCGTTTTTTAATATAGTCCACTTCCTTAAGTTACGCTACTGTAAGGCTTGACATGTCGTTTTTTAATATTGTCCATTTCCTTAGGTTATGCTACTGTAAGGCTTCACGTGTCGTTTTTTATTATAGTCCACTTCTTTAGGTTACGCTACTGTAAGGCTTCACGTGTCGTTTTTTATTATAGTCCACTTCCTTAGGTTACGCTACTGTAAGGCTTGACGTGTCGTTTTGTATTATAGTCTACTTCCTTAGGTTACGTTACTGTAAGACTTAACGTGTCGTTTTTTAATATAGTCCACTTACTTAAGTTACGCTACTGTAAGGCTTGACGTGTCGTTTTTTAATATAGTCCACTTCCTTAAGTTACGCTACTGTAAGGCTTGACGTGTCGTTTTTTAATATAGTCCATTTCTTTAGGTTACGCTACTGTAAGGCTTCACGTGTCATTTTTTATTATAGTCCACTTCCTTGGGTTACGCTACTGTAAGGCTTGACGTGTCGTTTTGTATTATAGTCTACTTCCTTAGGTTACGCTACTGTAAGGCTTGACGTGTCGTTTTTCAATATATTCCACTTCCTTAGGTTACGTTACTGTAAGGCTTGACGTGTCGTTTTTTAATATAGTCCACTTCCTTAAGTTACGCTACTGTGAGGCTTGACGTGTCGTTTTTTAATATAGTCCACTTCCTTAGGTTATGTTAGTGTAAGGCTTGATTTGTCGTTTTTTAATATAGTCCACTTCCTTAAGTCACGCTACTGTAAGGCTTGACGTGTCGTTTTTTAATATAGTCCTTTTCCTTAGGTTACGCTACTGTAAGGCTTGACGTGTCGTTTTTTATTATAGTCCACTTCCTTAAGTTACGCTACTGTAAGGCTTGACGTGTCGTTTTTTAATATAGTCCATTTCCTTAGGTTACGCTACTGTAAGGCTTGACGTGTCGTTTTTTAATATAGTCCACTTACTTAAGTTACGCTACTGTTAGGCTTGACGTGTCGTTTTTTAATATAGTCCACTTCCTTAAGTTACGCTACTGTAAGGCTTGACGTGTCGTTTTTTAATATAGTCCATTTCTTTAGGTTACGCTACTGTAAGGCTTCACGTGTCATTTTTTATTATAGTCCACTTCCTTGGGTTACGCTACTGTAAGGCTTGACGTGTCGTTTTGTATTATAGTCTACTTCCTTAGGTTACGCTACTGTAAGGCTTGACGTGTCATTTTTCAATATAGTCCACTTCCTTAGGTTACGCTACTGTAAGGCTTGACGTGTCGTTTTTTATTATAGTCCACTTCCTTAGGTTACGCTACTGTAAGGCTTCACGTGTCGTTTTGTATTATAGTCTACTTCCTTAGGTTACGTTACTGTAAGGCTTGACGTGTCGTTTTTTAATATAGTCCACTTCCTTAAGTTACGCTACTGTGAGGCTTGACGTGTCGTTTTTTAATATAGTCCACTTCCTTAGGTTATGTTAGTGTAAGGCTTGATTTGTCGTTTTTTAATATAGTCCACTTCCTTAAGTCACGCTACTGTAAGGCTTGACGTGTCGTTTTTTAATATAGTCCTTTTCCTTAGGTTACGCTACTGTAAGGCTTGACGTGTCGTTTTTTATTATAGTCCACTTCCTTAAGTTACGCTACTGTAAGGCTTGACGTGTCGTTTTTTAATATAGTCCATTTCCTTAGGTTACGCTACTGTAAGGCTTGACGTGTCGTTTTTTATTATAGTCCACTTCCTTAAGTTACGCTACTGTAAGGCTTGACGTGTCGTTTTTTATTATAGTCCACTTCCTTAGGTTAGGCTACTGTAAGGCTTGACGTGTCGTTTTTTAATATAGTCTACTTCCTTAGGCTACGCTACTGTAAGGCTTGACGTGTCGTTTTTTAATATAGTCCACTTCCTTAGGTTACGTTACTGTAAGGCTTGACGTGTCGTTTTTTATTATAGTCTTTTTCCTTAGGTTACGTTACTGTAAAGCTTGACGTGTCGTTTTTTATTATAGTCCACTTCCTTATGTTACGCTACTGTAAGGCTTGACGAGTCGTTCTTTTATTATAGCCAATTTCCTTAGGTTATGTTAGTGTAATGCTTGACATGTCGTTATTTTATTATAGCCTATTTCCTTAGGTTACGCTACTGTAAGGCTTGACGTGTAGTTTTTTATTATTGTCTACTTCCTTAGGTTATGTTAGTGTAAGGCTTGACATGTCGTTTTTTTATGTTGTGGGTGATTGGTCCATGTCTAGTAAAATTGGATATTATGTTAGTGTCAAGTGAGCCTAAGAATATATAACTAAGGAAACCCCCAAATAAAAGTTACCAAAAGTTTTCTATTGTGGATAATCGTACCATTTTATTTGTTAATTAACCCTGAATATATGAATATTTAATAAAAATCCCCAGAATACTGCTAAAAATAAACAAAAGTTGCATATTGTGGGTAAATAGACCATTTTTCTAAATTATAAAAAAGATATAATTCGATTCCTGGTTTTAAATCTAGGAATTATACTTACAATAAACGAGCAATTAATTTTCATGATTTAAAACATGGAAAGAGAAGATTTTCGGGTTTCAGATCCTAGAATTTGAAAAGAAACTATAAATTCCTTGATTGAAAACCCGGGAAAAGAGTTTTTGTATTAGTCTTAACTTCCAAACAGAAAAAAAAAAATAAAACTATTTTTATAAATTTTTACCTTAACTGGTATGGGTTCCTCTACTACATGATACTTTAGCCAGGCAACTTTCTAGTCTTTCGCCGTAAATTTTTTAATTTATTCAAATTTTTTCTTGGGTTGAACACACCTTAGTACCTTTCAACCATGCTCTGCCTTGTGTATTTCTTTCTCGCACGCGTTTGATAACACGCATTGTTTAATTTAATTGTTTATTGATTATTATTGTTCCAAATAAAAAAATTTTTGTTTATAAATAATTTTGAAGTGTTTCTTGATTTTTCCCTCGATTCAAGTTTTTTCCTACTTAAAATTCCTTCGATACTTTTTTGGTTTTAAGTTAAAGTTTTGGTTATAGTGAAAATCATCGTAACAAAAATTTGCCTAATTAATATTTCCGACCCAAAATTCTTTTAAATTAATTTTTTTTACGCCCATGTGTAAGAATAATGTATGAAAAAAATTAAAGCGAAAAAATTTTTTAAAAAAAGTAAAAACTGGTTTTCATTAGTTGAGATAGAGCGAGAAATTTTTTCAAATTGGGCGGTTTTAAAAATCGGAATAACAATTAGTAATTTGTCAATAACAATAAGGGAAAATTTTTTTTTATATTTTTGACTTCGCTATCCTGACTAAAATAAATATTTGTATCGATATCCAAAAAAAAATTATTGAAATTCGCGAATTTTTTTTTTTTTTAAATATTTAATCAATAAAAACCTTATAACCTGTTCTTACATCCGGCAGTTCAATTTGAGATCTTGTGAAGCTTATAGCTTTTAAAAAAAGTTGTAATCCATAAACAATCGCCATTGTAGTTTTTACTTTTTTACACCTTACATTGGGATAGTAACCTATCTAAATGGGTTAGGATTGAAGAATTACAGGAAAATACGCAAATTATATTTTTTACTATATATAGAATTCTAGTTAGTAAATGAAAAAAAAATTCATGTTTAACCCTACTTTAATATCTTTTAGAGGGATGGTATGTAAAAACAGTTTTTAAATTTGAAATAAATCATTTTTAACCCTAGAATTCTTTTTAAAATAAAAAATAACATTTTATAACAGTTTGGTACTTAAAATTCCAGCAACGTATGATTGGTCTATAGTGGGTTAATGACAATTTTTTCCGACGTTATTAAAAAAAGTTGATTGGTTATCTGTTATCAAATAAATATCTGAAACTAATATTAAAATAAAAATCTAAAAAAAAATAATTTATTAAAGATTTATTAAATAATGGGTTATAATTACGGATAGAAGCAAGGTGTGTCTTAAATGTGGCGAAGATGGCTATTAAGAACGTGGTTCTTCCTCTGCAAGACCAGAAAGGATAAGTGCCCCACGTACCACTATCCCGGAGAGGGATGCTGCCCCAGTTACCGGGAGGCTCTTACTGTGGCAAGAAGCAGTTGTCATCGGAAATGATTAAGTTCCTCCAAGAGAACGTAAATACGGCCGGACTTGTTAGTGAATTGTTGCAACAAATTGTTTGCACAAAGGATATAAATGGTCGACGTAGCCCTAAGTATAAAAGTCAAAGAAATGAAAGTGGCGCAGCAGATGCTGAATCAAGTCATGTAATTTGAAATAAACGTCGACGATGGCGGGAATCTTGGTGATCAGTGGGATACCGGTAGGAAGCCGCTTCATTCGAGTTCGATTTTTTCGACCATTTCTCATTTTTTTCTTCTTCTAGTAGGCGTTTTTAACGAAAATCCTTCTGTATCTTTCGCTGGTGCGGAAACTTTTCACGTTGCTCTTGTAGCCTCTTTCTATTTGCTTCCTCCTGGAGCACTTTTTTCTTCCTCCTTTGCTCCCTCCTGATTTTCTCAATTATTGAGAGCTCTCCATCTTGTCTTCCCTGATCGATGTCAGATAAGTTTTTGTTCAAACGAGAGTCCTCGCTCGTCTTTTTGCCATATTTCATGACTCAAGGAAATAAGAGCAAAATCTTAGAGAAAACATTTACCCCCAAAATCTCATCTCCCCTCCACCGACGGCTAAAATAACCAAATCTATAAAAAAATAATTCCCATCAAAACGCAAAATAAAGTCTGATAAAAATGATTTTTAAGGATTGCACTGAATTTAAAATATTATTCATAAAGGTTTCATGACAAAAGATTTTTTTATAAAGTTTTCTCTTTTAATATTTATTTTTTGTTAAAGTTTAATCTTTGAGTAAGTGAGTACAAGTTAATGTTTTGTGTAGTGATACGAGTGATTAGAGCAATGATTAAAAAGTTGAAGCGCTACCAAATTAGCTATCAATGCTCTCTTCATAGGAGTATAAATATACTCTATATATATATTCTATAAGAATATTTATCCCTGAAGTGAAAATTGAACCTATAAATAATACTGTCAATATCCAATAAAAACTTATTTTTTAGGTAGTGCTAAGTTTTTTGAATATGAAAATGTATTCGTGTGGAATGAACCTAGGGTAAATATTACCAATATTACAATAAATATTGAGAATTAATGCTCAATGAAGTCAGGGCTATAGACTTCTTTTTTTTATCATAAATTAATTGATAATTGATAACGTCTGTCTCATAAGACATACATTTTATTCTATGCATGCACTATAATAAATATAGAGAATTCATGCGCAATGGAGTCAGGGCTATAGACTTTTTTTTTATCATAAATTAATAGATAATTGCTCATAAGACATACACTCTTGATTCATTAGGAATGGACCTTTTTTTTAAATTTTAGTTAACAGATTTGATGATAGGATCATATTTATTAATAGAAGAAATTATTTTATTGTTTATTTATTATAGATAAGAATAGCATCACATAAGTTAATAAATTTACAAAAAATTTATTATTCACAAAAACAATAATTTTAAAATTAAATTACTATTATTATATTTTAATGTTTATTTATAAATAAAAAAAAAAAAACTATTGTTTTTGATAGACTGGATTCTTTAATATTCATAAGTTTACTGAAATACTCGTATGCTTATAAATATTAAAAAATCCAGTCCATTCAATTTTATCCATTTCTAAAATTAAGTTTAGCGATTAAGATGATTATTAGCTGATGAATTTAAAGCTGTTTGTAGCATCTCCATCAACGATGGAGAGGATGTTTGAGAAACTGCTTGCGATGCAATTGGAAGCCCACGAGTTTGAATAAAAGAATAGTTTGGTGGTATAACTTGAGAATTTTGTTGATGAGTAAGCTGGTGTGGCTGAAAACCACTGTATTGATTTGGATTTAGTTGATTTAAAAAAGGAGGTTGGTACATTGAGGTTGACTGGTACTGTGGAGATTGATGGAATGTAGGTAATAATGGCTGGTATGGTGGAGGAGAAGGATGTATTGTAGATAATGACTGGTACGGTAGAGATGAATGTAATGAAGGTAATGCCTGGTACAGTGGAGCTGGAATTACATAATGTACCCTCTCCGCATCGACACAGGAATTTTGGAGGACTAACCTGGAAATAAGGTCTATTTCCGTGTTAGAAACTGGAAATTACTATAATTCTGTGTTACGATATAGAAACGGATTATTTCTTGGTTTAAAACTAGAAAAGAAGCAATTTCTGTGTTACGATATAGAAACGGCTTATTTCTTGGTTTTAAAACAAGAAATTAAATGTTCGAAAAGAAAAGCAAATATATTCCTTGAATGAAAACTAGAAATAAGTCGTTTCTGTTTTATAAAACATAAATTTATTGATTTCTGGTTTTCAAACTAGGAATCAGATATTAGAAAATATGTGTGATACAATTTCTTGATTCAAAACAAGAAAAATTTTTATTTTTTGAAAAAAGTTAAAAAATTATTTTTGGATGTATTTACGGGGTTTTTTGGGTGCGCTAAGCTCAAATTTAATAATAAAAATTTAAAAATCGGAACCAATGACCCTGAAACCGCCAAATTCGGTAAAAAAGTATGATTTTTAAAACTTAAAAAAAATTTTTTTTTTACATGGATTTCGGGGTTACGAATTATGCTGATCCCGAATTCCTCAGCCAAAATTGAATTAATGTAACCCAAAACCGTAAAATACGGTAAAAATATTATTTTTTACAATTCTAATGGAATATTTTTGACTGCGGTACCTAGGGTCTTGGATTATCCTAAAACCGGATGTCTCGGCCAAATTTTGAAAAAAATGGATCCCGAAACCTTAAAATTCTGTATGAATTTATTTATTTTAAATATTTTTTGTTAATTATTTTTTACTGCGGTACTTGAGGAGTTAGATTAAATTGAATTCAAATTGCTCAAAAAAGTGATCAAATTTTAAAGGATGGACCTAGAAGCCGCAAAATTCGGTTAAATTATTTTTTCCGAAAAAGTTTTGGTAAACTTTTGATAAAGTTTTGATAAACTTTTTCTTGACTACGGTGCGAATGAAAAACCTGAAATTCTTGGACAATTTACCAAATTTTAAATCGTTTGCCTAACAACCGTAAAATTCGGTAAAAATATTATTTTTTAAAATTTTAATGGATTATTTTTTACTGCAGTACTTAGAGTCTTAGATCAGGCTTAATCCGAATTTCTAGTCAAAGTTTTAAAATAATAGATCACGAAACCGTAAAATTCGGTAAAAATAAAATTATCTAAAAAAGTCTTGATCAATTTTTCTTTACTACGGTACGAACGAAGAACCCGAAATTCTTGAACAATTTACTAAAATTTTTTATCATTAAAAAATTAATAACTGAAAAATTCGGTAAAAATCTGGGGAGTTAAGACAAGCATTCTTATATCAAATTCATAAGTTTCTAATAACGGGTTCCATAAAATGGTATAGTTTTTATACCATTCATTTTTAAACTATACAATACGTTCAGCCTTACATCCAAATAACCTAAGAAAGTGGTTTATAATAAAAAACGACACGTCAATCATTGCACTAACATAACCTAATAAAGAAGTCTATACTAAAGAAACGATACGTCAAGAATTACACTAAAATCATCTAAACCTTACACTAACATAACCTAAGGAAATAAAAAAAGGAACGATTCATCATGCCTTACACTAGCGTAACCTAAGGAAAGAGACTATAATAAAAAATGAAACGTCAAGCTTTACACTAACATAACCTAAGGAAGTAGACTATAATAAAAAACAACACGTCAAACCTTACAGTAGCGTAACCTAAGGAAGTAGGTTATAATAAAAAACGACACGTCAAGCCTTACAGTAACATAACCTAAGGAAGTAGGCTATAATAATAATGACACGTCAAGCCTTACAGTAACTTAACCTAAGGAAGTATTCTATAAGAAAAATACGACACGTAAAGCATTACACTAACATAACCTAAGGAAGTAAACTGTAATGAAAAACAACACGTTAAGCCTTACACTAACATAACCTGAGGAAGTAGACTATAATAAAAAACGACACGTCAAACCTTACAGTAGCGTAACCTAAGGAAGTAGGCTATAATAAAAATGACACGTCAAGCTTTACAGTAACTTAACCTAAGGAAGTAGGTTATGATAAAAAATGACACGTCAAGACTTACATCAACACAACGTAAAATTTGGAGACAAAACTTTTCAAATAATTAAGTATCAGGTCAGTTTTTTTCGAGTTTTTTTTTGGTGATAAAAACTTTATTAAAAAATTTTTCAAATCCTTAATTACCATATCCAATAAATCTATTAAAACCGAATTTTCTGAAATTATTACTTTCATTGAAAAGTATTATGTATTACGTCCAAAAGTAATAAAAATTTAGATATTTTTTATAATTTTTGAAAGCATTAGATTAATACAAAAATTTAGCACAAGAGTTACACCAACATAACCTAATGCAATGGTATAGTCAGGGTGGACACGGAAGTGAAGTTTTAAAATTCCCTGACTTTCCAGACTATTTTTTAAAATTTTCCAGTACTTTTTTAGTGTTTCAACCAAATTTCCTGAATTTCCAGAGTTTCCTATAAACAAATTTTAGTAAATTTCAGACATTTTCTTTTTCAAAATTTAATATTAAATTTAAATAACCAACTAAGTCTGCACTCTAGTTACTAAATTTACTATATTTTCTGTATTATATATTTTTATTATACGCTACTGTAAGGCTTGACGTGTCGTTATTTTATTATAGCCTGCTTCCTTAGGTTACGCTCCTGTAAAGCTTGACGTGTCGTTTTTTATTATAACCTACTTCCTTAGGTTACGCTACTGTAAGGCTTGACGTGTCGTTCTTTATTATAGCCTACTTCCTTAGGTTACGCTACAGTAAGGCATGACGTGTCGTTATTTTATTATAGCCTGCTTCCTTAGGTTACGCTCCTGTAAAGCTTGACGTGTCGTTTTATATTATAACCTACTTCCTTAGGTTACGCTACTGTAAGGCTTGACGTGTCGTTTTTTATTATAACCTACTTCCTTAGGTTACGCTACTGTAAGGCTTGACGTGTCGTTATTTTATTATAGCCTGCTTCCTTAGGTTACGCTCCTGTAAAGCTTGACGTGTCGTTTTTTATTATAACCTACTTCCTTAGGTTACGCTACTGTAAGGCTTGACGTGTCGTTTTTTATTATAGCCTACTTCCTTAGGTTACGCTACTGTAAGGCTTGACGTGTCGTTCTTTATTATAGCCTACTTCCTTAGGTTACGCTACTGTAAGGCTTGACGTGTCGTTATTTTATTATAGCCTGCTTCCTTAGGTTACGCTCTTGTAAAGCTTGACGTGTCATTTTTTATTATAACCTACTTCCTTAGGTTACGCTACTGTAAGGCTTGACGTGTCGTTTTTTATTATAACCTACTTCCTTAGGTTACGCTACTGTAAGGCTTGACGTGTCGTTCTTTATTATAGCCTGCTTCCTTAGGTTACGCTCTTGTAAAGCTTGACGTGTCGTTTTTTATTATAACCTACTTCCTTAGGTTACGCTACTGTAAGGCTTGACGTGTCGTTTTTTATTATAACCTACTTCCTTAGGTTACGCTACTGTAAGGCTTGACGTGTCGTTCTTTATTATAGCCTACTTCCTTAGGTTACGCTACTGTAAGGCTTGACGTGTCGTTTTTTATTATAGCCTACTTCCTTAGGTTACGCTACTGTAAGGCTTGACGTGTCGTATTTTATTATAACCTACTTCCTTAGGTTATGTTAGTGTAAGGCTTGACGTGTCGTTTTTTTCTTATAGAATACTTCCTTAGGTCACGCTAGTGTAATGCTTGACGTGTCGTTTCTTTATTATACACTTCTTATTAGGTTATGTTACTGTAATGATTGACGTGTCGTTTTTTTATTATAAACCACTTTCTTAGGTTATGTGGGTGTAAGGCTCAAAGTATTGTTTTTTATACGACATCCTTAGGTTATTTGGATGTAAGGCTGAATTTATAGTATAGATTAAAAATGAATGCTAAAAAAACTATAGCATTTTATGGAACCCATTATTAGAAACTTATTAATTTGATATAAGATTGCTGATTTTTTAGATTTTTTAGATTTTTACCGGATTTATCAGTTATTAATTTTTTAATGATAAAAAATTTTAGTAAATTGTTCAAGAATTTCGGGTTCTTCATTCGTACCGTAGTAAAGAAAAATTGATCAAGACTTTTTTAGATAATATTATCTTTACCGAATTTTCCCATTTCTAGGTCCGTGATTTAAATTTAATCAAAAGATTGATTTAAAGTTTCAGAAATTTAAATTTTAGTTTTGTCTAAATCCCCAAGTACCGCAGTTAAAAATAATTAACAAAAATTTTTTAAAGTAAACATATTTTTACCGAATTTTACGGTTTCGGGATCCATTTTTTTCAAAATTTCGCCGAGACATCCGGTTTTAGGATAATCCAAGACCCTAGGTACCGCAGTCAAAAATATTCCATTAGAATTGTAAAAAATAATATTTTTACCGTATTTTACGGTTTTGGGTTACATTAATTCAATTTTGGCTGAGGAATTCGGGATCAGCATAATTCGTAACCCCGAAAGCCATGTAACAAAAAAATTTTTTTTAAGTTTTAAAAATCATACTTTTTTACCGAATTTGGCGGTTTCAGGGTCATTGGTTCCGATTTTTAAATTTTTATTATTAAATTTGAGCTTAGCGCACCCAAAAAACCCCGTAAATACATCCAAAAATAATTTTTTAACTTTTTTCAAAAAATAAAAATTTTTCTTGTTTTGAATCAAGAAATTGTATCACACATATTTTCTAATATCTGATTCCTAGTTTGAAAACCAGAAATCAATAAATTTATGTTTTATAAAACAGAAACGACTTATTTCTAGTTTTCATTCAAGGAATCGATTTGCTTTTTTTTCCGAACATTTAATTTCTTCTTTTAAAACCAAGAAATAAGTCGTTTCTGTATGGTAACACAGAAATTGCTTCTTTTCTAGTTTTGAAAAAGGAAATATAGTAATTTCCAGTTTCTAACACGGAAATAGAGCTTATTTCCAGGTTAGTCCTCCAAAATTCCTGTGTCGATGCGGAGTGGGTATCAAAGGATTCGAGGGAATATTATTTGAATTAAAATATGAAACATTTTCAAATGGTTCCACTTTTATATCCTTCTGACTATCTGTTCTTTTTATTTCATGAAGTTCTTTTTGCAAGCTATCAACCTAAAATTATTTCATAAATTTAAAATTGTAATAAGTTAATTTTCTATTTACATGCATGCTTCATACTTACTTTATTTTCTAATTCCTTTATTGTATCGTGCTTTTCTTTCTTTGATTCTGAAGTTAACAATAATAAATTTATAGTTATATTTAATTGTAATATAACTAGAATCGTTATATCCTACCTTCTTGTTGGTGATCATCATATTTTAAGTTAATAGGAGAATTGCGAATGTATGGTGATTGTTGGCCAATTGCACTTCTCCAATAACTATGACGTCCATTATATCTACCATTATATTTTTACATTTGACATTTTATTTTCAGAATCTGAAGAATCTAATATTTTTATATCTAAAATAGCGAATATTGTTATAAATAAAAAATTATCTCCTACTTTAAAATTATATATATTTTCTTACGCTCTGAGGAGCTGCTTTGTCTAGCTGCTTGTCTCGTTACCACGTTAACTGAGTTAACTCTGGACATTTTTTGATTCTTATATTTTTTTTTCCACGTCTTGACATTTATATGATCCTGACATTAAAGGAAAAAAATGTTCAAAAAAATTTGAAATATACTTAAACGCAATGTACATTAGAAGACAGAAATAAAAGTTTGCAAAAAAGAAATTGTTTCACTAATCGCTAAACATAACCTCAATAATTTAAGTTAAAAACAGTTATAGAAATTATAAACATTCAATTTAACTCATTAAGTACATGCAAAAAAAATTAAGAAATTTCTGAAAGAAAGAAATGTAATGAATTTAATTGAATGTTTATAATGTCTATAACTTTTTTTTAGTCTAATATATTAAAAAAGTTACACGTACTTTGATGATGACTGTTTTTAAGAGACTTATTATTTATGAACGCATGGAAGTGCTTACTTGCCGACAGGGTTGCCGAATAATAAGATACTTCACTATCAGCATGGCGCACATTATTATTCTGCCATCTATATAATATAAATAGTTTTTTAATGCCATACTTAATAGTTCACAGAAAATAGTGTCCTAAGTTCAAAGTTTCTATTATTTATTATATTTTAGAAATAAAAATATTTTAGATTTGACTTTATATAAGATTTTTTCAAAGACATAATAAATACCACATTTTTTCGGCTTCAATCTTCTCTTGACAGAAAAATGTTTCTTATTATTTAAAAAAATAAGATAACGTAATTATTATTTTCTTGTTTTGTTTACATACTGCAGTTTTGTATAGAAAAAACTGAATATTTTTCTCTGATTTTAGGATTCTTAATTTACAAAAGTAGTTATTGTCAGATATTTTACCTTCTATATACAAGTAAAATAACGTTTAAAAATATGAATAGCGTTAAAATTTCAACAAAAAAAAAAAAGTTTCATAGTTTGGCTACAGTTTCCACCGCCCAAAATAACATGCCTTTGTGCTGCAAGAGACTAAGAAAAGGAAATAAAAATTCCTTTTATGCTAATGATAATTTTTACGGCAGGCAATTTTTAGATGAAATTTTTTTTAACTACCCTCATCCCACGAAAACTTCAAAGACAAAAGTACGAAATAAAAAAATTTCTACTCACAATACCATCATTAGAAAACAACAATGTGAAATTTATAATAATAATTCAAAACCAGTTGAACAGAAAAAGACTAAATTTGATGCAAGTGAGGGCACCTCGGAGGGCACGTTGGTAAAAACATTGCCACTTAAAATGAGGAATCACATAAAATCAGTTTTACGGGGTAAAACACCTGAAGCATTTATCACCGAGTATTTAGGTCTAAGGATTAGTAAAGCTGACCTTCAACTTTTGGATAATTTAAACTGGCTACATGATAATGTAATAAATTATTATATTAATTTATTAATTGACCGTGGTACCAAACCAGGATTCCCAAAAGTGCATGCAATGAATTCTTTCTTTTATCCCAAACTTGTGGAAAAAGGCTTTGATTCACTTAAAAAGTGGACTAAAAAATTAGATATTTTTGATAAGGATTTGTTCTTGGTCCCAATACACATCAACAATAACCACTGGAGTTTAGCCGTTGCTGATTTTAGAAATAAATTTTTTGCATACTATGACAGTTTGGGATCAAAAAATATTAATTGTTTACATACATTACAAGAATATATTGCAGATGAATATTACCATAAACAAAATATGAAAAATTTTAATTTTAACGGTTGGCGTTACGGAGCTGTGACTAATATACCACAGCAAAAAAACGGCAGTGACTGTGGAGTTTTTATGTGTGTCTACGCAGAATACATCTGCAGCAACAAAATTTTTGATTTCTCGCAAACTGATATGCCATACTTCAGGGAAAAAATTAAATATGAAATTATTTCAAACAAAATTTTATAAAAAACATTTTTTTTCTATTCGGTAAATAATTTGATATTATTTTAATAATATTTTTTATGAATTAATATTCTTAATAACATCATATATACCAAATAAAAAAAAAAGTATTTTTTATAAAATAATTTTTTTTGCGCTAATTTAATTAAAGAGAAACTGTGTACAATTGAGCCTTCTTTACAGCAACATGATAGACTTAAATAATTTTTTAAAGGTCGATCAATTCATTTCTCTCATTTTTATTTTTCATACATTATTGATAAAATTAAAATGTCTTAATATTTAAAAATACCAATAGTTATTAAATTCAATTGAATTAGTTAATTTTTTTTTTATAAACCTTAAACGTTTACAGTATATTTATTTATATATATTTATATATATATATATATATACAATAATTACATAGCTTCAAAAAGCAGTGTTTTTTTTTTACATTGTATTATTAAGAAAATATTTTAACTTTAATTATAAAGAAAAGGTGTATGTATGAATTAATAAAAAATTTTTCAAAAAAAAAAAGTAGGTACTACTTCTTATTTTTTCATAAATTTTATTGCATACAATATATTATTGTTGACTTCTGAGTAAGTTTTGACTTATATAGCTTTAAAAACCATTTCTTTTTTTTTTTTATACATTCAAGTATATAAGAAAAGTATTTTAACTGTAATTGTAAAGAAAAGGTCTAAATATTAATATATTTAACTTTGAGTTTTGAGCCATAAAAGTTGTAGGTTGAAATTTTATGATCTAAGCTAAGGTAAAATTTAATTTAAGCAAAAGTATACTTCAAATTACTGATATATCAAATCAATAACGATATAATTATATACCGCTAACAAATAAAATAACTTAACAAATTTATAATTAATAACTATAACTATAACGACAAATCACTTATATAATTTTTTATCGTATTTATTCAAAATTAATTTTACTATAATTTTTATGTTTACTTGTGCTATAGTTAATCGATAATTTAAATTTAAAAAAGATTGTCTGTTTTATAAGCTTATAAGACAGACAATTTTTTTTTTAATTTAAATTATGCATTAAGACATACATTATCATTTATCAATAGATTTATGATTTAAAAAGTCTATTATTCATGAGGCAAGCTTGTCTGTTTTATAAAAAAAAAAATTCACATTGTTTTTTCAGATCCATTTTCAATGCGTAAATTTAGGTTATAATTAATATATATAATTAATATCATTTTTTTGAGCATTCAAATGCAGATATTATTAATTCAGAGAAACAAATAATACAAAATATTTATTTTATTTCTAGCCTCGATTTTCAAGATTATAAATGTATAGTTCTTTAGATTGAACACAAGAGAAAAATCTGAATAAAAAACAAGCTTCTTTATTGTATTAGATCTGTATATATATATACCTATTGTTCTAAATTTTTACTGGATCATATATCAAAGCATACATTTTTAATTGTGTAAGGAACTAGGAAAATTCTGGAACATAATTTAGCTAATCTTACCAGGTTCCGCCTGGTTTTAACCGGAAACAACCTGGTTTTACCGAGTTATAATCAACAAATGAGTTTAAGTTGTTAAAAAAAAGAAAATTCCCGTAAAATGAGGAAAATTCAATACAGATTATCTTAATAATATTCTTTTATCTAATGTAAAATTATTTTACTCAGCTTCACTGCTGATTTATTTTACCTGTATACTTGTTTTCTCAGAAGAAAACATTTTTGAATGTTTCGAAAAATCTAAAAATTCATAAAGTATTCATTAAATGAGCTACAAATATTCATATTCTTTTTGTATTTAACAATTTCATGCAAATAATACATGATAATAAAAATTAAAAAAAAAAAAAATAAAAAAAGTTTTTAAAATTAATATCAATCTAATATTTCAAATTTTTGTTCTAAATTTAGTTTTCAATGGTCTTAATAGGTATCTTATTGTTCCTATGTGCCAGGATGCACCCAATAATTTTCTCCGCTTGGTAATTGACAAGTTACCGTAATCGGTATAATGTTTTGAAAAGCCAAAAAGATTTTCAATTTCTGTGATCCACGGTTTATCTCCTTCTCCATTAAATTTTATGGGGAATTTCTTTCTTGCTCCTAAAAATAAAAATTATTTATATGCAAATTTTTTATCCGTAAATGAGCCATTATTATTATTTTACCCTTGAAGTAAGAGTTACTGTTACCGGTAATACAATTTATTTTTTCGAAAAGAGCGATTCTTTGACTATTATCATCTAAATATTGTTGCAATATCTTATATTCCTTTCTTATAGGAATTTCTTCTATGTTACACCAATACAACCGTTTTCTGTGCATTGCCGAGTATAAAACTGAATCGATGTATCTTGGTTTTTGACCCATAATGCTGCCATAAATTTGAATAATTTGAATTAGGTATGCAAGCATATTTAGAAAATAATTCCTTATTTAACATGGAACAAGTCTATAGGCAGGGAGTTAATCCAGATAATCCAGGTTTATAGATTTTGAATAATTTCGATTTGAGAATTATAATAATTAAGGTTTATGGATTCGTAATAAATCAGGTAAAGGGAGTTACAATATTTTCGATTTAGGAACCTTAGAATAATAAGCGTTTAGGGATTCAGAATAGTTTGGGTTTAGAATTTTAACATCTAGCAAAGCTGATTAATTACAAATTATAAAAATTGCAAATTGTATTGTAATGTTGCGTAACATTTATGCATTATACCTAGCCCTTAGCTATAATTAAACCTGCTCCATGCGTTTTGGTTGTGTTCAAACAAACCGGTTATCAGTTTTTTTTAATTTTTTTATTTATAACTTACTCATTTATTTTTTTCTTTACAACATCTTTCATAGACTTCACATTTTCAAAAAGATCATAAAGTTTTCGATCTCTGGGATTATATTTATTGATCCATTTTTTTATTTGAGCAAATTTTTCAACCAAAGCTAACGCCTCTCCTGTAATTTAATCATTAATATATTTGGTTTTATTATATGAGTCTTTCTTTGCCAAAACAGCAATGGTTGCCAGGGGGGTCGTCGGATCGGCCTAAAATTTTCCCCATGTTTTTATACCGCTAAGACAGGAAAATCCTGAAATTTTTAGCCCTCTAGGTCTTAAGCAACCCGAGTTATGGCCAATCAAACTCATTGGGTGGCTATCGATTAGCGTTGGTGTTTTTAGGAAAATTGCTAAAAAATAATAAAAAACAGCTTGAAAAAAGAATCTCAAACATTATATATGTTGGGAAACCTGCTGTAAATCCATATCTGCCTTTAGTTTTTCGGGAAAACCCCGGAAAACTCCGGAAAATGGGAAAACGTGTTTTTGGAAAAACCGAAATAACTCTTTTGCCGCCATTTTGTTTTTGAAAAATTAAAAAAAAAAAAATTTTTTTTTAAATTTTCTTCAAACGAAATCCCATTGAACTAGCCATAAAATATTTTCTGTTTCGGCCATTAAGGATGGATTTTAGTTTGTTTTAGATTATTTTTACATTCTTGATCTTTACATATGTAATAAACCATAAAGGGTTGCATAAATTGACTTTTTTTCTTTTAGAATCAAATAGCCAGGGAAAAAGTAGTTGAAAAAAAAAATGCTCATTTCGATGAAAATTAACCGAGTTATGGTCAAGTAAAGATATTGTCACAAATTACCAAGTTTATACTAATTCCAATTTTTGCGGCAAATCAGATATTACGATTTTTCTTAAAACGCATTTTCCAATTTTCCGGAATTTCCCGGAAAATTTGAGTCCGATCCGACGAACCCCCCTGGCAACCATCGCTGTTTTGGCAAAGAAAGACTCATATAAAAATTTTAAATATTTATTAATTTGTTTTACCTTCTAATCCTTGCCTTGTTGCATTTGCTCCACTTAATTGATTACACGGACTTCCTCCTAGAAGTAAATCGATTGGGCAAATTTGTTTTATATCTTCTTCGGTAATTTCTAATACATCATTTGTATTTAAATATTCTATGTTTTCACCATGATTTGCTATTGCAACCAATCGAGCTTCATGATTTATTTCACATGCATGATATTTATCAATATCATTTCCTTTTTCCTTTAATGCAACATAGCCTTAATAGTGTGTAAAAAATATGTTAATTAGAAACTATTTATTTAAAAAAAAAATAATTTTCATTTTTAGTGTTTCTGAGACAAAATAGCAATATTGATAGGTAGATCAAGTCAACGGTTCTAGCTCAAAATTTCCCCACATTTTGTTAACATAAAGATAGAAAAATCATAAAATTTTTAGAACTCTTGGTCCTAAACAGCTCCTGTTATAGCCAATAAAACTAATTTGGTGGTTCTTAACCAGAATTACCTTATTTAGGGAGGGAGGTAAAAGAATTAACGTTTTTAGGAAGGGTGGGTTAAAAAGCGACGTTTTAAGAATTGGGGTCAAAAGGTTACATTTGGGGGGAGGAGCAAAAAGTTTCGTCTTAGGGGGGAGGGGTCAAATGGACTTATATTTTTTTAAGTTAATAGTAGTAGTAACAAAGAATATAAGTTTATGCTGTTCGTATTTACATTCTTTGGTAGTAATATGTTACAGTAATACAGGGAGTACCTAGTAGAAAAAAAATACCTATAGTACCTACATGATAAAGCGAGGGTGTTAAAACTATTGTAAGTGAACACATAGAAACCAGTAATAGGTTTTTTTAATACTTATCTATGCCTAAATAAACAAAAATGACTATATACTTTTACTACATAGTTTCACTATAAAAATTTTACTACATTATTTAATTTGATTTACTTTTGCTAGTAATGGTTTTACCTATTAAAGTTTAGTCAGGGAGGTTGTAAAAACCTCATGCTATGAGATTTTCATCTTTTCCTGGCTATGAAATCTATGATAATTATCTGAAACGATTATTCGGGAACCAAATATCGCGGACCAAACACATAAAAAAAAATTAAAAATACAGATTTTTACATTTACCAGGGTGGTTTCAGGGTCTGTTAAAATGAATTACTGTTTGAAATTTGAATTTACAGACTCCCGAATAATTATTAGGGAACAAATATAGCAGACCGAAAAGATATATAAAATATAAATTAAGATTTTTTCATTTCTAAGGTGGTTTCAAGGTTGGTTAAAAGAAATTGCCGTTTGAATAATACTATAATTATCCATTTTAGTCAGCCATAAAAGATTTAAAAAAAAGGTATTTTACCGATTCAAAAATTTTTTTTGAATTTTTCAGTCGCCATATTGGATAAATCAGAAAATTTATAGGTATAGAAAAGTAAAATATCTTAATCGGGATCAGTTTTTTGACACCCATAAAAACATTCTTGAAAAAAGAATAAACTCTGTACAAAAATTTTTTTTGAATTTTCTAACCGCCTTATTGGGAAACCCATAAAATTTTCTGGATCTGAAGAATAGAATTAGCAGTTGTTTTCACCCATAAAAAAATTTAATGATTGATAAAAATTTTTTTTAATTTTCCTATCGGAAAATTCAATAGATTTTAATGCCATGAAAATCTCATGGTATGAAGTTTTTACAATATCCTTGGCTAAACTTTAATGGCTAAAACCATTATTAGCAAAAATAAATCAAATTAATTTATGCAGTAAAACTATTTAGTATAACTACAGTAAAACTATGTATCGTATACTGTAAAACTATATATTAATATTCGTTAGAGTGACCCCTTTATATCAACAAATAATTTATTTATAATTTGCAAAAAGAGCGGGTCGAAAACACTTTTGAACCCGCAACGAGATCGAAAAAAAATGCGTTTTTTTTCACGCTGAGAAAGAAAATTTCGTTTTGTTCATGGGAGCAAAAAAGAATATTCCAGATCGCTAATTAACGTGTGATCTGGGCGATTCTTTTTTTTTTTGCTCCATTGGTTAAAAATTTACTATTAAACCATGCAAGAATAATTTTAAAAATCCATTGATGTATAGTATTTTTGATTACCTGTTGCGATCCCATCATAGATGGATAACACTTTTATTTTCTTTTTTCCTTTTTTCAATTTTCGGATTCTTGGACTTATTTTTGTTTCTTTTTTTGGTATTTTCTTTTTGACTATAAATAACAAAAATATTGATTTTAGGAATAAACAAATTTTTTTTTACTTAATTAAAATAATTTAAGTAATACTTAAATAATTTAAGTCGTAATAAAATATCAAATAATATAAAAATTAATAATATAAATATTATCAAGTTTCTTAAATATTCCTTATATATTTGATTTACTATACCTTCAAATGAAATTTTATTTATCTTTTCTGCGTTATTATTTTTTTAAGGAATTTCATATAATTGGGAATTTTCAAAATTATCGCTATTGTATTTGCTTAATGTTGTGCTAACTTCCTCTGGGTACGGTATAAATTTTAAATTATTTACTATAAAATAAAAATTTTATGAAAATTTACTTTGACGTTTATAATATAAGCGTACGTGGTTACCCTACTTTTCGGGTCTGGTTGATCTCAAATTTTTTACTTCAGAGGTCTAAGGGCAAGGCTTTAAATCAGAAATTTTCCTGGCCTTACAATTCTATGGGCATTTTTTGAAAACGCTTTTTTATTAGTTCCAGGAAATAAATTCATATTTTTTAAAAAAATTATGTTATTTTTTACTACTTTTACTCTTTTTTTAACACAAAGGAAAAAAAAGCATTTATTGAATCATAAAGCCCGGGAAATTCCTGATTCAAAACCGAACCTTCAAACCTCTTAAATTTTTCGGGTTTATCCGAAAACTGACCTGACCTTAAAGAAAAAAAAATGTTCTTTCAGGTCGCAGGTTCTTGAGAAGTCGGTTAACCGCATACTCATATTTTATAATTAAAACAAATAGTCTATAAATTACAATAATTTTTTTTATGTAATGAAAACAAATTTTTTATTTCTGTACTTTTCATATGCTTATCTTCTGGATATGGAAATTTTAATAGCTACAATGATCGATAAAAATTATGAAAAAACATTTTTTGCCCTCCCGGGCGTAAAACTCGTGTGTAAAGAATTTTCTGAACTCGTTTTACGCCTCGGTGGGCAAAAAATAGTGTAAGCATCATGGGCGAAATACTTTAGACACGAGCGTGAACACATTTCACTCGTGCCTGGCTTCGCCGAGCACTCGTGCTAGTGCTCACGCTAGTGCCGAAACTTTTACGCCCTTGATACTTAATATACTATTAAGTATTAAACAACCATTTTTTTCTTTTCATTTATACCTTTATTAACTTTAATAAAGTTTTATCATTGACTCTGTGCTTCTTTTTTTGCTTACTGTTATCAAGGCAAGTGTTTGAAAAGTCATTAAAGCTTTTAACTTCGGATATTTTATCTAGCTAAAAAGTTAATTATTTAATTTTTATAAATTTTGTATAAAATTTCTAATAATTAGTCATGCAAATTATTCACCTCAGCAAACATTGAGTAACCAAACCAAATAACTAATAGATGTCCTTCTTTGAGAGATTCTCTATTTATATCAATGCTATTAATTATTATGGCTACAAGTAAAAAAGTATTATATTCTTATACATTAATTATTTTGTAAATATTTTATAATTTATTTTAAGATAAATTACCTGGGTGCCATGTTCCGTGAAATTTACCCCAAATCAAGGTACCAGCTGAATAATCAAAACTTGTAGTAGGTATTTCAGTTAAATTTATTGGGGTTTCATCCAAGCAGTATTTAGATTTTACGACTTGCAAACGCAGCTTTTTTATCCACAAATTATCTATACAATCAATTTTTTCATAATCTTCAGGAGTCAAAAATTCGTCTTCAAGAAAAAACATTTCTATTTCTTTCAAGAGCTTTTTTTTATCAAGACCACCAAGATAAAATAAATCAATAGTGTTGACCTTTTCAATGTTTAAAAAATAAAAATTTATTTTTCCAGGTAATTGAATCAAACCATCCACATTTTTCTTTGTCTCATATGTTATGGCTGAAAACCAATCATTTTTATCATTCTTACAACTGCATTTGTTAAAAATAAATGTTTAACTATTTTTAATATACTGAAATTAATTCTACATTTATGGTATTTCTCTAAAAAAATAACCACGTAGTTCTACTGCCTGACTCAGAGAGTTAAAACTCCCTAAATTCAGGGGGTTGACGGCAAGATATCAGGTTTCCCTCGGACTACTCATTTTTACCCGATTACAGAAGGAGATGACAGAAAATTCAGGGAGTAGTAATACGTGGTTATTTTTTTTAGAATTGGATACAAACCTAAATTTTCGGTTTTTGCATTTTCATGTTGACGAGAATCTTTAGCTAGTGGATGATTTAGGGAATCATCAAAATTTGAAATTTTTACATTTTCTGTAATCTGATTATCTGATTTGTATGAATTACGAATTTCTTGGCTTTCGATATTATTCAGAGAAGTAGGGTTTGATACCAGCATTGAATCATTCATTACTCCGGGATTATTTTTATTGGTATTATTATTTACATAATCTTTCTGATTTTGATCTATTTTTCTAGTATAAAAAATAGTACATTATACATTAAAATTTTAATATTTTAAAATGCACTACAAGATTGCTTCATTAAAAAAAAAAAAAAATTTAATTTTCTGGTTGGATTGGTATGAAAATTAAACCCTATTATTAATTTTCAGCAAAATTTATATCATTTTAAAATCAATTTTTTTTTTATATTAGATCAGTAATTTTTATGATAATTTTTATACTTTCTTTAATTCAACTAATTTATGACCATGAAACTGTTGGGAAAAGTTTTAAGCAGATATACTTTATACATATATATATATACATTATATATAATTTTTAAACCAAATCAAAAAAATATAAAATAAACAAAATTAAAACATGCTTTAACAATATTATCAAATGGTTGGTTACTGCCCACAAATAATAATTTAGCATCGCATTGCAATAAAATTTTATTTTTTAAATTTCTGAAACAGTTTCAATACCTTTTTTTTTGGCGTTAAACAAATTTGTAGGAAAAGCACCATTATTCACAAACTTTCTTTTCGTTCCATTTTTCATGATTTTTTCTGTAATACTACTTGCTGCAAAATGGTACGATCAAACTTTGATTTTTTCTTTAACTGTAATTCCATAATCTGTCAATACCGTCTCCCATTGTTTTTCAAAAAACCCTCTGTTAAATGGGATTCTGTAAATTCATATATTGATTAAATTACACGATTAAATATGGAAAAAATCTTGCACAGAAATGTTTAATAGAGCACAAGAAAGATATTTTGCTATAAAGGAACTTTTTAATTAACTTAAGTTACCTGTTTTTCTAAAAAATTTATACAATTTATACAAAAATTTTCTAAAAAATTTATATAAAAATATATTTTTATATTTAAAAATAATTTTCCTATCTTCTCAATGTTAATTTATTTCTTTTACCCTCCAGCCTTAGTTATTTATTAAACAATTTGACATCGCATCGGTCAGGTTACTTCATGAGTCTATTTATAACCGCAAATACATAAACCTTCCTTGACCTTGATCTACATTTTAATGATCAGCTGATGATCTTAGAGCCTCTGTATTTTTGATACACTCCGTAGTATATCATGAACCATTGCCTAATTGGATGGACAGTTTTCTTATTTGTAGTATCTTTATAGTAACTGATTATATACATTGTTTTTTATTTAAAAAAATAACACGTTGTTTGTATTATAGTTTATTAATTATTATATAGTGTTATGGATGTACATAAAACAAATGTCAAAATTCTATTAAAATATACATTATTTTGCAGATTATAACCTATTTGTTACAGTTGTTATGATTTCTATTATAATTTATATTTTATAAAAATAATAGAAAGTAACTATTTTATAATTTTTACATGCAGGAAAAATGTCTCAACTATATATTGAAAAATAGTTATTTAGTTATTTTTATTGATTAAAGCATTGTTGTGTTAAAAATGCAAATGGTCTGTTTTATATTTTTTTTTCGTTATTTAAGTAAATCTTCAATTTAATTTAATTTTAACTAGGATAATCATGATACAGTGATTCACAGATATTTTGACCAAAATTTAATGCATTAAATGACATAAGTTTTAAGTACATGAAATACATTAAAACGAATTTAACAGCAAAATATCTTAATTCTTAATTTCTTAATTTCTATGCAAAATTTTTATTTCTGATATTTTTATAATTTAGTTTATTGCTTGTAATTATTGATCACTTACTTGTGAAAAGTTGCATTTTTTAGTGTTCGGGAAGATTCCTGACACACACAACAGTAGTCAGGCATTTTATGCAACTTTGCAAAAATTTATCAATAATTTTCACAGCTTCTCAATATTTAATTTTTATTTATATATATTCTGTTTATTTCTGTAAAGCTTTATTTATTCTGCATGTGATACATACACATGAAAAAGTAATAAAAATTTTTTTTTTACATAATTTAAATTGAAATAAAAATAAAATTTTTGTTAGAATAATTTTGTTATTTATTTTAAATGCAATTTTAGACTTGGTTATGTACATATGCAAAAATAAAAAAATGTTAACAGTGAATATTGCTACAGTCATTTTATATATAGCATCTGGAATTTTTGAATAAATTAATTGATTATTACACTTAGCTCATATACTAAAAAATTGTTTCAATACGTTGCCAAGAAATAATCAATAATTTTAAAATTTCATATAATAATACATAGCGTTAGTTTTCAGTACGATAGAGACAGATATTAAAAGTAAGGTCATACGGTATGACTCATACCATGAAATGGATAGTAACCTCAATTAATTTTTAGAAATTAAAAGACTCGATGATTCAAGTATAAAGACAGAAGACAAGGCAGACAATGAGATGTACTAGTAAAATCGATCTGCTGGTTTTTGATCTTACTCAAATGAGTATTTTTTTATGTTGTAAGTAATCAAATTAAAAGGTAATTAAAATTTTATAAATGTTTCTTTTTAATTAAATGACTTTATAATGCTCGATAATTTTTAAATTTCATATAACAATTAATTTTTAGAAATTAAAAGACTCGATGATTCAAGTATAAAGACAGATGACAAGGCAGACAATGAGATGTACTAGTAAAATCGATCTGCTGGTTTTTGATCTCACTCAAATGAGTATTTTTTTATGTTGTAAGTAATCAAATTAAAAGGTAATTAAAATTTTAAAAATGTTTCTTCTTAATTAAATGACTTTACAATGCTCGATAATTTTTAAATTTCATATAATAATACATGTGATATCGAAATCTAGCAGATCGATCAACTAGTACATCTTTATATCTGTCATGTCCCCTGTTTTAATGCTGTAATCATAGAGTCTTTTAATTATTTCTAAAAATTAATTGAGCTTCTTATCCATTTCATATAGTATGACAGATCCATCATGTACTCTTAATGTCTGTCTCTATACTAAAACGTATAACTGAACCCTCCTGATACCATGAGCTTCATTTCATAGACCTTTTGGGACTAGAATATTATAAGATTAAGAGCCTTAGACTATCATTTAAAGAACACTACCATTTTGCAAGTGGCTAAGAAATATTATTTTATAACATTTAGAGGTTTGTTGTTTTGAGGATTTGCTGTAGTAGGCCTATGAAATTTATTTCTATGTATCTTAAGTGTTTTTTGAAAATTTAAAAAAAATTATACAAAGACACTCTGCCAAGAAGTGTCAGGACCTGATACATGAAACTCGTACATACCCTCCTCGATATATTTGGCAGCAAATTATATGACATTCTATTAAATTTTTAAATTTCTATTTTTTGGTTAAAATGATATAAAATTTCTTTTGTATTAAACTAATAACGTAACGTAATTCATGTAGCAGTTTTATTTATGGATGCTTCATTTTAATTTATATTACAAATACAATATAAACTATTCATTATTTTTTGGTACTAAATAAGTAGGGCTTGGCTGATGCATATCGGAAGCTTGCATTGCATTAGTATCTTGAATAACTGGTTCTTCTTTCTTTCTCTTCCAACATCCCACTGTAATGGAATAAATTTTCAACAATATAGTGCACAAATTAAACTAACACCAACTTTTTTTTATTATAAAAATATATGCTCAAATATTTACTCATATCATGATAATAAAATGAATGGTAAATTACTATTCGGAACGTAAAAATATTAACAAAAATGTTGCAGTGCAGTTATTTAAACTTATATTACTTTATTTAAAATTAGGTAAGTAAATTTTAAAGTAATTCTTACATTTACATTTCTTCTCATATTGTTGTCCTTTATAAGTTTTTAAAATGCATATTGGACGTCGATATTTACGCCTGTGTTGAGAGCCAATGATTAATTTCTAAATATAAATTTTTATTATAAATTAACAAAATAAAGAAGTTTATGATAAAAAAATTTTATATTTTGTTTTGCCTTTTGTTTAATTTTTGTACTGTACAAAAAAGTATAAGTACTCAAGAGCTCCTGCATAAGGTTATTGCATCAATAATATTGATAAATTTTAAAAAGCGGGTTTTTGCTTTATTATTTATTCTTCTAAAATGCGCGCGCATGTTTTGATAATTTTTATTATATGTTTTGACTGGTGAACTGAGTCTCCTCGCTTTTGCTTTTTAGCCTTGAGATAGAAAAGAGCTATACCAAAAGCCTTATATTTTTTGCGAATTGTAAATGTTTTTTATTTTACTGCTTTTTAATATTGTTTGAGAAATTGTGTTTTTTAGTTTTTTAGTTTATTTTTATATTTTTAAATATATAGGTAATAATTATAGTAATGGGGACAATAAAAAACAAAACAAAATCCCGTTCTAGGCGCCATTCTGCAAGAATGAAAAGGTATATGTGCTTACTTATATTATATACATTACGAATAGTTAAATTCATATATTATAGACACATTTTTGTGTTATTGCATAAACTACAAATAACATAAATAATTCATTGATATCAATACTTACCTTCATTTATTAATAAATGATATTTATTAATATAAAATTATCTGAAAATTTGAATGATATTTTTTTTGTTTGTGATATATCATTCATAATACTATATTTTTATTCACAAGATGCATCAAATAATATTAAATTAAGTATAAAAACTTATATAAATACCTGTTTAAATTATCATAAAATAGAAAATTTCAATATTTTAAATTTCTTTATCAATAGGATCGAATACTGGTGCTAAGGGTGTGCGGTTACCTGAAAGTCGGGTCGGGTACACGAAATTTCTGGTTTCTTGCTTCGAGTTGGGTCGAGCTTGGGTTATCAATGGAGGCTTTTGATTCACAAATGCAAGTGTAGAGATTTTCGGGAAGTTCCGGGCTTCACAAGAAATCTGACTTGCAAAAATTTGACAAAAAAAACAGAAAATTCGTGTACACGACCCGACTTTAGGGTAACCACACCCCTTTAATAGGTATATTAATAAATACTGTAGGAAATAAAAAGTCTCGAATGTCTGGTACCCTACAGACTTATCAAGTAAAAAAATCCCTTTTTATGTATAGCCTTCTTTCAATACTATTACCGAATTTGTTTACGTACTATTTGTAATAGCACCTAATACTATTTGAAAATCATAAAAATTTTGGACTAATCCTTTATTTATTATTATACACATACAGCCAATATTATATTGTACGGAACTATAATAAATATTATCATGGTTTTTTAGTTATTTCATGGGTTTTATGAAAAATAATTTCAATATTTAAACAAAAGAAAGAAAAATGAGGTATTTTTATTTATAAATTAGTAACATAGAATTATATCATTATTTATACACAACTACACGTGGAAAAGATCATATTCTTATAGTACTTTTAAATCCTGTAATAAGCGTGCGCATTAGCATATAATATTTTATTATTCAATTTTCACATTCTTCCACGGCTTTGAAACAAAAAAAAAGGTACAAAAACACGCTTATTCAAAAGTTAAGAATGTAATTATCGATCGCTTTCTAGGCATAGTTTTTATATTTAGGAGAGGGGATTGAACGTATATTATTAACAGCGGTGCTATGGGGTTGACGTTTTATTGTCAGAATTTAAAAGTCCTATAGAAATTTGATCTTGTTACACGTGTACCTGTATAAATAATGATAAATTCTTTATCACTAATTTATAAAAAACATACTTAGACGTGGGAAAGAATATTTACCCATCCTCTAGCATATAAATATAAATATTTTTAGGATGGCGGCTAACGCCGCCAACCTAAAAACATTTATATTTATACGCTCGAGAATGAGTAATATTCTTTCCCATGTCTAAGTATCTTCTATTATTTTTACCTTCCTATAAATTATCAGCATCTTATATAGTTATAATAATGAAATTGTAATGTTTTCCCTTAAAAAGAATATACAATTTCCATTTCAGGGGGTCGATTCAGTAATTTTATCATTTAATAACCGATATAAGATAATCGCGATATTTTCGATAGCCGGATTACAACTATGAAAAATACAAACTTTCCTAAAAACATCTTAGTTTTCCTCAGTACTGACAACTTAAGCAAATAAAAATGTTTGCTTTTTATTTTTTAATTAATTATAACCTAAAAAATCGAATACATGTTAAAAATAGTTTTTTATAGAAATTTATATTAGATTTACTATTTATTACATAAAAATAGAATATTTTAACAATGAAAACAGATTTTGCGAATTTAAATAAAAAATTATGAAAATTTTACTAAACTCTTCGGAAAATATATATTAAGGATTGAGAATCTAAATTCAGGCGTTTTTTTAAGCCTATTTCGGGTACAAAACTTATCCCTTGGGTTAAATGCTTTATGATTATTTTATGTTGATTTTTGGAATTAGCAATCAAAAAACTCAAGGATTTAAATTTTGAGTAAAAAATAACGATTTCCCTTTTCGAATAATAACTTTCTTTATAAAAATGGCACGTATTATCCGCGAAATGGGCCTAAAAATGCCTGTTTTTGGATGTTCAACCATTATATTATATATTTTTTCAAGGGTTTCAGATTATAATTGACTATAAAACTGATAATAAGTTTTTTGGCGTTAAACGACTGTCAAATTCAAAATACTATAAAAATTTAAGCTGCTAGATCAAAAGCATGTTAAGCCATATATTGTTATTGAATTAAATTTTGATTTAGCGAATTTATTTATTAGACCTACCCATTGATATCTTACCTCATACATTTAAAAAAAAAATTTACTGCACTTAAGGTAGTTTAAGTTTGTAATGTAATTGATATGTAGCAGAAACTGATGAAAGTGAGAAATTATTAAAATTTAAAAATTTTTAAATTAAAATAAACTTTTTTAGCCTTTAATTACTGACTTAACTAATTTTTAATCAGCAAAATATAGTAGTCAGTTCAACATGATTTTTTATAGAAAATTGATTTTATAGCTTAACATAAAAAGGGTAATATTATGACTTAAAGAGATGAAACTTAAATAATATAATAAAAAAAATACCTAAAGATAATATTTATAATTATAATTAAAAAAAATCCCGACTTTATTATAATACACGTTAATAACATGCATGTCTTCGTATTTAATTTTATAAAATTATATTATATATAATTTTAAGTTTTAAAAATGCATGTTATAACACATGTATTGTAGGTCATATATCCCCTTTTCGTAATCACTTTTTTTGCTGATAGGTCCATAAAATATTCCTTAAATTTTATGTTTTTTGGGTCACTGAATACGAATATGAAATCCAATTTTACCGAAAACGGTCCAGTTGCCTACTTTAGGTAATTTGTTTTGGATTTTTCGCCATTTTCTATTCTGCTCAACTATAGAACATATTAAGTAAAAACAATTATATCATATTTGTATTCAGGGAGCCAAAAAACATAAGTAACAGATAAACACGTTAAAAACCCGCAAAACATAACCTCAAAATTCCTATTGTGGGCAACTAGACCATTTTTGGTAAAAACGTATTTCATATTCATATTCAGCGATTCAAAAAAAATAAATTCTAACTATTGGAAAATTTAATGGACCTATCAGCAAAAAAAAAGAGATTTACGAAATATATAGTGTTACAATACATGTTAACGCTATCCCGGGTAACGTAACTAAAAATTTCATTATTTTAATAAAGAATTTTTAATATTCAAAGACTTTTTTTGTTATAATATTGAAAAATGAATGTCTTTTTGTGTTAGGTCAAAATTTGATTTTCTATTTTTTGGCATATAAGCACGTTTTGGGACCCCAGGAAGCTAAAAAACCGGTTTTTAAAAAAAGTCTGTGTATGTGTGTATGTGTGTGTGTGTGTACACGTACGTACGTATGTAATCGGTGATATTTCACAAACATTATGGAATTAAGACCTAATTTTTTTTTCAAAAATTTTTTCACCAAAAAAGCTCGAAGTACTTTTTTTTTTTTTAATTTGGATGTAATACCTCATTTATTTTCACGAAAGTACTTATATTTGAAAGTATGGTTTTCACATGATATCTCGAATCGGATACTTAATTTTCTGAAAATTTTTTTCACAAAAAAATACAAAAAATACAAAATTTTTTTTTTTTTTTGGACGTAGTACCTAATTTATTTCCACGGAAGTACTAGTTTTAAGAACCTTGTTTATAGTAATTTTTTGGATCTGATACTTAATTTTTTCAAATTTTTTTTTATCAAAATTCAAAAAAAAAGAAAAATAAAAAAAACTGCAATATTTTTTTTTTTTTGTGTAATACCTCATTTAATTCCATTAAAGTACTAATATCTGAAAAAATTGTAACTAGTGATATTTCAAAACCATTATCGAATTAAGACCTAATTTTTTTTTCCAAAAATTTTTTCTTCAAAAAGTCTCAATACATTTTTTTTTTTTTTAATTTGGATGTAATACCTCATTTATTTCCATGAAAGTACTTGTATTTGAAAGTATGGTTTTTACATGATATCTTGAATCGGATACTTAATTTTCTGAAAAATTTTTTCCTAAAATTTTTTTCACAAAAAAATACAAAAAATACCAATTTCTTTTTTCTTTTTGGACGTGGTATCTAATTTATATCCATGGAAGTACTAGTTTTAAGAACTTTTTTGAAAGTAATTTTTTGGATCTGATACTTAACTTTTTCAAAATTTTTTTTGTCAAAATAAAAAAAAAAGAAAAATAAAAAAAACTGCAATATTTTTTTTTTTTTGGTGTAATACCTCATTTAATTCCATTAAAGTACTAATATCTGAAAATATTATATAACCGGTGATATTTCACAAGCATTATCGAATTAAGACCTAATTTTTTTTTCCAAAAATTTTTTCATCAAAAAATCTCAATACATTTTTTTTTTATTTGGATGTAATACCTCATTTATTTCCACAAAAGTACTTATATTTGAAAATATGGTTTTTACTCGATATCTCGAATCTGATAATTAATTTTTTTAAAATTTGTTCCAATATTTTTGATCAATAAAAAAACTTTTAAAAGTTAATAGAAACTAGCTGATTGGCCTCGCGATGCTCGGCTTAACCAAATAAAAACTCTTGTGCATTAATTTTTTTATATTTTAATCATATGTAGTTGATTATAATAAATTTAATTATACGTGATTTAAATGCAATTTAATTTTATTTAAAAATGAATGAGAACAGAATTAATTTTATACTTCTAAAATTAACAAAAAAATTTTATAATTCATATTAAGAAAAAGTTACATGATTATTTATAAATATTTATAACTAATGAGGTATATTTTATAACATAAATAATTATTGATAATAAATAATAATTGAAAATAAAATATAGTGATATGCAGCTTTTTTAACAAAATTTCCAGTTTTTTTCATATTGTAGATAATTAATATTTAAATATTTTCTATTTTCATATTCATCACAACTGATATGGTAGACAATCAATATGAATTTTACTCTGGAGTGAAATATTTATTATTTTTTTTTTTCATAAATAGGACAGAAGATGTTCATTTTACTCTATAGTGAAATTTTTTGGGTTTTTTCATATAAAAAACAGTCAACAATATAGGTTGAAATTTTTTCAGTTTTTTCATATTGTAGACAATCAATATGAATTTTACAATCGAGTTAAACTTTTATAATATTTTTTATAAACTTTTATAATTTTTATAATGTTTTCATAAATAGGACAGCCGATATCCATTATACTCTATATATGGTGAAATTTTTGAGTTTTTTCATATATAAAACAACTAACATTATAGATTGAAATTTTTGCTGTTTTTTTATATTGCAGAGAATCAATATTAATTTTACTCTAGAGTGAAATATTTATGATTTTGGTTCCTCATAGAGGACCCATTGTTTTAGGTGAAATTTTAATTTCTGATTTTTTGACATATACGCACGTTTTGAGACCTCAGGATTCTAAAAAACCAGTTTTTAAAAAAATTATGTATGTGTGTGTGTGAGTGTATGTATGTATGTATGTATGTAGCACTGTCACCTGTGATATTTCACAACCATTATGACATTAAGACCTATTTTTTTTATAAAATTTTTTTCACCAAAAAATCTTCAGGTATTTTTTTTTTTTTTTAATTTGGATGTAAACTCTCATTTTTATCCATGCAAGTAAATTTTTGTAGTATTTTCATATTGTAAACAGAATTTGCTTAATAATTAAACTTGGGACAGAATGATTTAGGTATTTTCAGTAAAAAATAACTGAAAAAACTTGAATCATTATGTCTCAAGGATAATTATTCAGCATATTAGTAGTTTTAAAACGATTTATTGTTTGGAGTATTGTAATAAAGCTTGATGCAAACCTAGATATCATTACAAGCAATAAGTATCTCTTTTTATTTTAAGTTTCAAAAAATTAATGTTTTAAATTTCTTCCACCAATTTAGATCTGAAACATCTAATATATTTACTGAAATCATATTAATTTATTTAATACTTGTTCTTAAAGAAAAAAAAAATTTAATCGTTTATTAAGATTAAATGATAAAAATTTTTTGTAAAAGCTTTTTGTGATCAAAAATGCACTCAGTACCATAATACAGTAATCTACCAATATAAATAACTCGCAGGGAGTATAAATTGTGGTCAGTTTATTGAGAAGTTTGTTATTTAGTTAAAATAAAAACATTAAATGTAATGGCCTTGGCACTAGCCGGGAATGAAAAGATTGTGAATTTATATTAAAAACAAGTTATAAAAAAATAATTTAAATTCTGTGTTTTTATTAAAAGAAAATATTTTAAATTTAATTCAACCTTTTGCTATTTCTTCTTCTTCTTTAACACTAGTCACAAGTAAAGGATCTGTAACAACTGGATGAGACTGCTTTGGCTGAAATATATTTTAGTTTAAATGAAAAATGAATTTTATATTATGAAATGATTCAAATTCGTTAAATGACTTACCGTATCTGCTAAACAAGTAAAATCAACTTTCACTGATTAATATTGCATATAAACTTGGTATCAAATTTAATTGCGGATCTGTTTTATAATCTCCTTCTGCCCAGTTGCCCACTTTTTCAAAAATTAATTTAATTTTTCATATATTTTGTGATTAAGGAGATTGGTAATTAATAAGTTTCTTCAATATTTGTTCAAAAGTATGAGATGCAACTTCTAGATGAAAAACTCTACGACAATTACTGGAACATGCATCCAGCAGTTGTCAATAATTTTAAATATAATAAAATATGACGTTTGTAATATATTTGACTTTTTCATGTATGTTGTGCCTCTAAAGGAATTAACATTGCCAGGCATTAAAGTTCTGTCTGCTACATTTACCTGAAAAAAAAAACAAAAAAAATATATGATTTTCTTGAACTATAATAAAAATAAAAACAAAAAAAAATTAAGTTATTTTAAGGTTATATATAAAGAGAAAAATATAATTACTTTTTTTGAATTGGCTGATGGATGCCAAACAACGTGTACCTATTTCATCATTTTTCTTTTCTGATTATTAGCTTCATCTGATTAATTTTCGCTCTAAGTAGATAAATCATGATCATCATTTTTCATGACAATACCAAATTCAACGTTACCACGTTTGTCAATTCGATAAACGACATCCTCATAAAAATAATGGCTATCATTGTTACTATTATCAGTATTATTACTTGTAATTAGTAGGTTATTTGTTGATCTTTAAAACCTTTAAAGTTTTCAAAAATCACCCTTATAATTTTCACAAATTTATAAAAAGATAAAAACATGGACAAAAAGGCGTGCTTCACTATGAAATACTGGCACCGTGGGAAGCCATGCGAACTGCGGAGCAACTTTCTTTTGCTGCTAATGAGATTTAACCTGCCACGTACTCTGTCACGCCTACATAAACGTTTATATAAATGTACGTTGTGGTATACATGGATCTGCCTGTATGACAGAACACGCTACGCACAACAAATGCTACCCGATCTGCCTGAAATAAAATACCGTATGTTTCAGATGAACTAGATTCTGTGTAAATAAAAATAATTATAACTAGATAATTTGTCTCTCTCTCTTACTCATTATTTACTAACTTATGTCTGGCTTTCATGCGAGGATATACTATAGTTGCTCTGAAACATAAGGTATAATTTTTCAGAGCTGGTACGATGAAGTTTATAAGGCCTGTTTTTAAAAACCATTAACTTTGGTTGGCTAAAATCGGTATTAGTTTCGCGAATATTTGTGATTTTTGCATCGTTGCCAACCGTTTCTCTTACAAAACAAAAAATCACCTTATTATCTTTAGCGGTGCAATAATTTGCTAGAGTAAATTTTTTAAAATGTTTGCTAGTCGTTAGCTAGCCATTGCCCGGCTAATTATTTGTTAGCTAGTTAATTAGTTTACGAATAAATTAAGAAATAAAACATTTGTCACGGTAGCTACAGTATAAATTTTTATTTATCGAAAACTATTAAATAATGGTTTTCTGGGCCTTGAAATAAATTTTAGTCGTCGTTAGCTAGTAAAATTTCTATATTTTTTCCAGTTTTTCGACTTTGCTGCTTTTTTAAAAACAAAGATCGTTTGTGAGTGTAGAAAGTAGAGATCATTATGGCAACTAAAAATGATCGTTTCCTTGATAAAATTTGGTTTATTACATAAAAAAATGATGATTTTTCTAAACCAGTACATAATCTTCTTTTATGATAATTATGTCTGTTAGACAGGTTTTGGTGTAGCTGGCGTAGTTATGTTCAATTTCTAAAATTAGTACGTCCATAGAAAAGAATTAGGTACTACACGTCCATAAAGAATAAAAAATTTATTGTTTCTTGTATTTTTTGCTGGCAAATGTTTTGAAATAAATTAGGTATTACGTTCAAGAAAAAAAAAAATTGGCGTTTTTTGTATTTTTTAGCAGCAAAAATTTTCAAAAAAAAAATTAATTTGATAAAATTAACCCAGAAAAAACTTGTTGCAACCTCTACTGTTGTTTATTTTGAAATAAAAGAGAGACAATTCTGTTTTATCAGTTGGTATATTATATTTATAAAAGAAAAAAAAAATTTAATCAATTAAACAATGAAGAATGGACTGCCCTAGATAATCATAAAATAAAGTCAGATACAAAGTTTCATTTAATTCTATACGTTATTTTTTGAGAAAGTTGCTTTTTTCATTAATAATTTTAGGAAAAAGCAATTTACTTGGAAATTATGGAAAGCAATTTATCTAAAATTGGTAATCGAATCAATTTTACAATTATCGAGTGTCGTGGACATTTAATTTTTAAAATAATTAAATACTCGCTAATTTAATTAATAATTTTGCAAATTTTCTACCTTATCGACGCCATAATTATTATTATTATAAAACTAATCTTAACTTGTCCTTAAACAGCGCATGAAACGGGGGGCACCAGACTCACTCACATGTCAATGATGAATCCTCCTTATAATTAGTAAAAATTTTTAAATTTTAATACCGGCTTGAGACTTCTTATATTGTCATGTAGAAATTTTTTATGTTTGACAATAAATATTTTGTCTACAATAGGTATGAGTTGCGCTAAACTGAATTTCAAAAATATAAAATTTAAAAAAACATAATTTTTTAAATCAAAGTTTTGCTTTCCTTAATATTTTTCAATTTTACAATTTACAATTCATCTAAAAAAAAAAAATTGTTTATTTTTTACTTTCACTTTTTCTTACCAATTTTAACTCTAGTAGGTAGTTTTTTAAAATTGCATCAGCGCGAGCATTTAAATGAATATATATATATATTTTTTTGTTACTTTTATGGAGATTGGTCCATATAATAGTAATAATTTTATTCTTGTCAAATTATATACATAATTGTTACAAGATTGAAATAAGTTAATACAAAATTTAAAGTATAAACATAAAAATTATTTAAAGAACATGTTTTGATTTTAAATTAAAATTATATATTATGAACTTAAAATTAGGAAAAATTCTTTAGATCTATTTCTTGTATTTTCTTCAATTTTCTATTTTTTTGAATTTCTTTGCTTTTTAATTTTTCTGTTTTCAATATCTGTTGACAAAGATCACTAACAATTACATATGCTGGCACATCACTGCACTATTTTAATTTATTTCTCAAGGAATTCCTATTAAGAAATCCCTTTTTATATTTTAATGGGTTGAGGATGTGTCACCCTTTTTGCAATCGCTGGTGCTGTTTTCATGATATATCTGTTTATAATGTTTTGTATTTACTGTTTTAAATTGCTGTTCGCTTACAAATTCACTTCTTTTCATTGTAAATGATGTGATTAGAAGTTTATAAGTTACTTACTCTGTTTTAATTTCTTCTTTATGAAAATTGCTATTTTACCCTTTACTATTAAAATAAATTTTTGGGATTTAACCCTATTTTTTTTTCTTCACTATTCAATATATTTTAAGCAAAAAACGGCATTTTCATCAAGACTATTTTTAATACTGTTATCATTACCTATTATTATATCAATTGTTTGTATATTTTAAACTCTTGTGTTATAAATACTATAATTTGATCTATACAAGCCACATTTTTAACCTAACTTTTTCTCAACTTTTATCTTTCTTTTAACCTTGATTTAATTTTTATGATGGAGTTTTTCTTTTATTTTTATTTATTTAATAAATTTTATTTTGACGTTTTTGACCGATTTTTCTGGTATTTTTTAAACTTTTTCTGTAAATAATAACTATTTTTCACGGAGCTATTTTATAACGTGACTATGCGCTTTCGCGCCCATACCCTTCCTCTCTTTTAAATGATATCACTACACTGTCAAAAAAACGTTTTTTCGATTTTTTAAGGTGCTTAAGCGTTTTCGGATATCATTTAATGAAAAAATAAGTTCTACCTAAACCGCATCTAAATATAATTTGTCGTTAGACAGCGCCAAAGCGTTTTCGATTTTTGAAAATGGGCTCAGGAACGTCAAGCGGGACTAAAGCTACTAAATTTAAAAGACAACATAAAAATAAAATTTGGGGGGGCATTTCATAGTTTTTTTAGTCGCTAAAAATGATGGAATCATTTATTTTGAATTATTTTTTTAAAACAAGAGCTTATTTCAGTGGTAAAAATATCAAAAATTGGACAGTTTTTGATTTCGAAAACTTGCTGCGTAGTAAAAATGTTTAGAAATTATTTTAAAAGGGATTCTGCATACTTTTGGGTAACTAAAAACGATGAATATAGTTATTTTTATTTATTCTTGTCGGATTCAGAGTAATGGGCTAAATATTGTAGCTTCATTTAGTATTTTTTTGAGTTGATGTTGTCAATGACTGACAAACGTGCAGAGAACTTTTCTGAACCTCTAGAAAGGTAAATTAAAATATTTTTGTATTTTTCTAACTAGCACATAATTAATTGCTCAGATTTTTTTTAAGGGTACTAGTTTAGTTCAGTGTTACGACAATGTCATAAAATAAGTATCTTAGGCAATTTCTCAAATAATGCTGTCAACTTGTAGATCATTTGGGGGCATACGAACCCAATTTATAAAAACAATAAAAAATTCCTTAATATCTGAATTTAAATAATTTTTTTTTAAATACCTCAACAATATAATCAAGAATTTTTTTCAAAATACTCAAGATATTCAAGTCTTTAACGTATCTCAAGGAATCTAAGAAGAAATTTGTTTACATTTTCTACAACTAACTAAAACAAAATGCCTCCAAAACTGAGAAGCAACACCAAGAGAATCTAGTAGCAGGTCATTAATGCAAGTACATTCTATAATAGCGACATTAATTCTTTTGACCCTAACTCTCTCGATTCCAATAATCAAAATTTATTAGCTAGAATTTCTAGCTAGATATACAAGTAACTAGAAGAAAAAAATAAAGAGTTATTAGAGGAACTTAAATTCAAAGATAGGGAAAAAATTTGTAGTAATATGTTGGCCCTACAAAATAAATTATTAGGTTCATATAACCTCATCTTTTGTAGAGAATATAGACATACCCCAAGAAGAAATTGATAAATTACGACATTCTCAACTTAAAGAAGTAGCAACAAGAATAGCAGCTGATTCGCTAGTAGATTGAAACGCTACTTCATCATCAAAAACCACAGAAAATGAAGAACAGATACAAAATAAAAGGACTGAAAACATGGAAAATCATCCTCAAGCAGTCATTCAGAGTACAGGTCCATTGAAAAACAAAAGGTCAATCGGGTTTGCAATTAATGATAACCAAGATAATAAAAGGTCAACTACTTTTCAAAACCAAGCAGAAAATCAAGACTTTTCCAGTTCCCCTTACGTTCCACCTAGAGGGGGATTGGCAGCAGAAAATCAAATTTTAAGCTCAACTAGAAAAAGTCAAATACCAAGTTTGAGCCACAATAATTTCGGTACAACATATCTTACCAGGGTCAAAAGATCGGTCATTATTACAAGAGTCAGCTGACACACCAAGCCCTAATAGGCAAAAGAATAATATCATTAATATATGCGCAGCTGAAACTAATCCAATCGATGTTAATGCACTAAGAGTTCAAGTATCTGCAACTATGCAAGAATCTGTTTATTGCATAAAAGAAATTCGAACAGGTAGTGACGCAAGAGTCAGAAAGAAGGCTGAGTCTAAAAATTTTGAAGATTCAGAAAAACTAAGATATGCTGTAAGAAAATATCCACAGAAAAAAGGCAAAATTATAGAGCAAACTATAAGAGAAGCTCATATGAAAATAATATTAATAGTTCATATAATAATAATAATAATAACAGGCAGTACCTGATATCACAAAGGGGAGAGGGGCTAATTCTTTTCAGGTATTGGGGGTAAAAAAATGGAATTCACTACCCATTTCTATTCGAAACCGCCCTTCTTTAAGTCGTTTTAAAGCTGCACTTTTTAAGCACCTTCATACCAAAGAATCGAAATTGGATGGCCGAAGCCTGTTGTTGATTAATATACGCTTTATTTACTTTTTAATTGTTTACTCACTTATTATAGGTGCAATAAATTTTAGTATACTGGTTCTTTTAGTATACTGGTCCACCAGATATATACACTCTTTATCTTAGTTTTATTTTAAATTTAAATAAATTATATGTAAACTGAATATATACCAAATCATTGTTATACCCAATTATACACTATACGGTTATTATATTTTATGTACATGTATATTTTATGTATATTTTTGGTTCCTCATAGAGGAACCTTTGTGATAGGTGAAATTTTGATTTTTGATTTTTTGGCATATAAGCACGTTTTGGGACCTCAGGAAGCTAAAAAACCGGTTTTTAAAAAAAGTCTGTATGTGTGTGTGTGTGTGTGTGTGTGTGTGTGTGTGTGTGTGTGTGTGTGTGTGTGTGTGTGTATGTATGTATGTAACCAGTGAAATTTCACAACCATTATGGAATTAAGACCTAATTTTTTCATAAAAAAATCTCAAACTACTTTTTTTTTTTTTAATTTGGATGTAATACCTCATTTATTTCTACGAAAGTACTTATATTTGAAAGTATGATTTTTACTCGATATCTCGAAACGGATACTTAATTTTCTAAAAATTTTTTTTCTAAAATTTTTTTCACAAAAAAATACAAAAAATAGTAATTTTGTTTTTCTTTTTGGACGTAGTACCTAATTTATTTCTATGGAAGTACTAGTTTTAAGTATATTTTGGATCTGATACTTAATTTTTTCAACATTTTTTTTTTCAAAGTTAAAAAAATAGAAAAATAAATAAAAATGCAATATTTTTTTTTTTTTGGTGTAATACCTCATTTAATTCTATGAAAGTACTAATATCTGAAAATATTGTAACTAGTGATATTTCAAAACCATTATCGAATTAAGACCTAATTTTTTTTCCAAACATTTTTTTATAAAAAAATCTCAAACCCCCCCCCTTTTTTTTATTTTGGATGTAATACCTCATTCATTTCCATGAAAGTACTTATACTTGAAAGTATGGTTTTTACTTGATATCTCCAATCTGATACTTAATTTTTTGAAAATTTTTTTCACAAAAAAACACAAAAAATACGAAACTTATTTTTCTTTTTGGACGTAGTACCTAATTTATTTCCATGGAAGTACTAGTTTTAAGAACCTCGTTTACAGTAATTTTTTGGACCTGATACTTTTTTTTCTTCAAAATTTTTTTTCTCAAAATTAAAATAACAAAAAAATTAAAAAATCTGTAATATTTTTTTTTTTTTAGTGTAATACTTCCTTTAATTCCATGAAAGTACTAATATTTGAAAATTTTGCAATCGGTAGTATTTAACAACCATTATGGAATTAAGATCTAATTTTTTTTTCAAAAATTTTTTCATCAAGAGATTTCAAAATACTTTTTTTTTTTTTTTTTAATTTAGGTGTAATACCTCATTTATTTCCATAAAAGTACTTATATTTGAAAGTATGGTTTTTACTCGATATCTCGAATCTGATACTTAATTTTTTGAAAAATTTTTCCCAAAATTTTTGTCATAAAAAAATACAAAAAACACCAATTTTTTTTTTCTTTGAACGTAGTACATAATTTGCTTCCATGGAAGTACTAGTTTTAAGAACCTCTATAAAAGTAATTTTTTGGACCTGATACTTAATTTTTTGAAAATTTTTTTCTCAAAATTTTTGCCACCAAAAAATATAAAAAATGCCAATTTTTTTTTTTTTTTAGGATGTAGTACTTAATGTTTTTCTACGAAAGTACGAATATTTAGAATTATCGTTTTTAAATGATTATTTCATGTGATACGTAATTTTTCGATATTTTTTTTTTCAAAATTTTTTTAATAAAAAAATTTAAAAAATACAATAATTTTTTTTCTTTTTGGACGTAATACCTAATTTATTTCTAGGGAAGTTCTAATATCCAGAATCATCGTTTTTAAAGGATTTCTCCATTTAATATGTAATTTTTCGAAATTTTATTTCTTTAAAATTTTTTGTATAAAAATATTAAAAAAACACAATAATTTTTTTTCTTTTTGGACTTAGTACTTAATTTATTTATATGAAAATACTAATATCCAGAATTATGGTTTTAAAGGATTTCTCTATCTGATATGTAATTTTTTTGAAATTTTTTTTTTTTCAAAATTTTTTGTATACAAAAATTAAAAAAACACAATAATTTTTTTTCTTTTTGGATGTAGAACTTAATTTATTTCTATGAAAGTACTAATATCTAGAATTATTGTTTTTAAAGGATTTTTTCCATCTGATACGTAATTTTTCAAATTTTTTTTTTGAATATTTTTCATATAAAAAAATTGAAAAAACATCATTTTTATTAGATAAAGTAGACCATTATAAATATTTTGCTATTGTTGATGAGGAACCATAGTGCCAATCACTTGGCAGCGTTTTTTTGTATTTGGTGCAAATAAACTTTATCTTATCGTATCTTATAGTATAACTACACAAAACATTATTTTCTACACAAAAAAGAGTAAACTTTATCAAAATTTAAATATTAAAAGAGAAAATTTTGTAAAAATATCTTTTATCAATTAACAAAGGGATGAAAATAAACTTCAGCGATAATGCCAAGTCGTCAACTATCACAGTACCTACCTCTCAACCTACTTGTACCCCCATGAAACCTTTTTGAATAATATTATAAATTCAGTGCACTCCTTAAAAATTAGCTTTATCAGACTTTACCCTCTGTGGGTCCTCTGTTTTTTTGCCTACGCAATGGGATTTATAATAATACGCGTTTAGGGAATCTTAATATATAGTAAAATTGTTGGAATTAATATCGGAATGCTGTTCATAGTGTAAAATATTGATTGGGATACAGATTGGTTTGTGTAATTTTTTGATTTTTGGCCTAGAGTTCGGCCGTTATGAGGTCAATTTTAATGACATTAAATTAAATTTGGCTTAAGATTGTTGAAATCAATATTGGGATACTGTTAACAGTGTAAAAGTAAAGTATTAATTGCAATATAGATTTTAAAATTGGTGTAATTTTTTGATTTTTGGCCTAGAATTTGGCTGTTAAGAGGTCAGTTTTAATGAAATTTATTTTATTTAGGCTAATATTTATATAAATTTATTAATAAATAATAATGGTTTCTGTTCTATAAGTTTATATATTTAAAAATTATTTTTATTTTTTAAATTCGCGGTTAAATTTGAGATGGTGTATCTCTTTTTGTTACTTCGAAAATTGCTTTCTTATTATCTATATTAGGGTGATTAAAAAAAAAAGAGCTTGAAATTAGCTCTTCATGGAGTATTTTATTGTATACATGATACCAAGATACCATGGCAAATTTCAGCCCATTCGGTGACGTTTTAGAAGTTAGGGACGTAAATCTAATGTATAAAAGGTGTTTATAAAAATGTTTAGGAGCTTGATCGTCAAATTATTCCTGGTTTGGAGTTTTCAGATGTACTTCCACTTGCTATGGATAGGTAAAAAATTAATAATATTAAATAAATAAAAATAAAAACATTTAAGGTCTACTTATATAAATTTATTGGCAAAATTTTTTGTTATGTTTAAATTTTAGATCAACAAGGTTGCTCATAGAGGATAACCCAAAAAAAAATTTAAATAAATAAAAAAAAAAAAATTTTATTTTTGACCGGCAAATAAGCGATTTACCATTGTTTAAAGTTAGACTATTGTATAATGACCCTAATACTGGGATTTTTGGACATTTTTTAAAAAAATTTTAAAATGATGATAACTTGCTTATTTTTGGGTCAAAAACAAAAATTCTTTTTTTCAAATTGAGTTAATTTTTCCCTGGCTATTCCAATATTGTAGAAGAAAAATTTTTTGCTTACCCCTTAACTACTTATTGGCCAATATTGGTCCAATTATTGAACATTTTCAGAGTCCTATATATACAAACATAGGCCAACACCATCGCCCAAATTTTCAAGGGATATTTTTTAATATCAAAAAAAGCTTTCCTGAAATTTTCAGCCTTTAAAGTGCTCAGAGAAAAATTTTGCAGAAGATTAAAGTTGTTAAAAAAAAACAATATTTTAAAAAAAAGTAATATTCAATTGCTTATATCTCAGGTCCCTGATAACCTTTTTTAATGTTTAAGGTCTCATTTAAAAGTAATTTGCTAGACGCTTTAAACGATATTAATCGAAAGTATTCAGCTAATGATTATGAGTCACAATTTAAGTTCAAAAATTAGCTTTTTTCGATCAAATGAATCTTACGTTAATCAATGACATTAAAAACCAATTCCTTGAAACTTTTAAAAAATTTTTTTGGTAACAGTTGAAAGTTCAGTTCAAAAAAATGAGACCATCCAAATGTTATTTGGATTAATCCTTGATGCCCAGTAAATTCTTGAAAATTGGCTAAAAACAGCTATTTTGGGACCTTTTAGAGGCAACCCGTCCTGCGAAATAGCTGACATTTTGGCTGGCTGAGTTTTTTATTACCCCAAACCACAATTAAAAATTTGAGCCCGATCGGAGTCATAGGTGCGCACATTTTTTTATGAGAAGTAATGGATATGCCCCTATATATATGGGTAGATGTAAATGAAGTGTGGGTGACTTGTATCGTAGGGTCTTCAAAACTGCGCCAAAGTGCTTTTTTCTTAAAGTACTACCAAAAATAAGTCACCAGGCCAATTTTTAACCTCCCAACAATTTTTAACTTACATTAGCATAAAAAATTTTTTCTTTTAGGGTCCGGATAGGAAATTTCTATTTCATAATTTCATTTTTTGAGTAGCGCATACGCGAGGAATCGCTAAGATAGGCTGTTTTTTTTTTTCAAAAATCGATTTCTCAAATGCTATTAGTGAAAAATCTTCTTACCAGGCTTAAAATTATCCTTACGCCTTATATTTTTTGGCAAAAAAAAATTTCGATGAGACACTGCTTTTTGGGAGCTCTAGAACCTCTCCAGAACCCTCCAGAACCAGAATCAGTCTCTGCGTCCACCAGCCACTCTTGTCGCTGTCCCATTGTCCCTGCCATTTAATCATAGCATTGGAGTGGGCGTGGAATTGCGCTCCAATTCTAGCAGGTCAATAGGAAGGACACTAACTACCACCTAAATCACTGATAGCGTGCCGTGTGGTATGCGATGGGGATCCTAAGTGCCGCTTGCCTCTTTGTAAAGCAGATCTTCTGCTTGTATTTCTTGGTTTGGGTGGCGTCCGCCCAAACTTCCGAGCTGCATAGCAGAATAGAGTTCACCACGGACATCAGAAGTCTTCGCTTTCCTGGCCCACACCTCTGTTGACCATAAGCCTTGACAGAAAGGATGCGACCAACGCATCTTTTTCACTCGTCTTTTGAAATTGTTTCAGAAGCTCAGCTTGTTGTCAAGCAGAACTCCCAGGTACTTCACAGATGCTCTATTTCAGATCGAATGAGAACACCCCGAAGGTGATATATTTATGGTCACTACCCGTTTCGCCATCTATCACTTTCCGTTCACCGATCTTTCTAGACGCTTCTTTTATTGCGAAGGTTATATCAGGGATGGAGGATTCTCTATTCTGAACCACCAGTTTGCATCTAGTGACCTTTTCAAGTACCCATCGTCGCCTGGGGTTGGTTATAGGCTTGCTCTACTCTAAAGCCCTACCGTTAAAGTCTCCACCGAAGATTACGCTGCCGGAGACCCTGGCTTCGATGTGTCTTACCTTACATAAATTGTCTCGCCGCACGTGGCAATTGCCTCTCCCTTGTCGGGACGCTTGGACTCTGCCTCGGAGCTATATGGCACAAACATTGGTGTCATTGGAAAGCCAGCCCTGCGGGTTGTAATTGTGAGGTTGCTCGTTTAATAAAAGGAACTTATATCCTTTTCGCGAATAATCTGTTGCAATAATTCACCAGCAAGTCTGGTCGTATGAATTTTCCCGATGACACCTGCTTCTAGCCACAGCCAGAGCCTCTCGGTAACTGGGGCAGTTTCCCTGCTTTCTGCCTCTTTAGATTTCTCTATTTGGATCTCTAGTTTTTTTAGGCATAGTCGGCTTCCCGTTCCAATTCTAATGTGTTACTATACCCTTTTGGTTATTCTCGGCAGCTTTTTTCATAGTATGTCTTGAATCTGGTGAGTCCTCATCTGAAGTAAGGGGTCGTGTCCTCTTTGGTAGCTATTTTCTTACATCCTTGAATTTGTGTAATTGCACAGTCTCCATTATTTCGGCCTCATTAACTTTGCTTAATTAAGATTAACTGCTCGAGTACTTTTTCGAACTTTGAAACACCATTTTTGATTGGCATCACAACGTTCTTCTGTACCTCTGTAAAATGAGCAGTCAGCGCTTTACATTCAGTTTTTATCTGGCAATGATATTTCTCTATGGCCTCAAACGCTTTCTTTATAACCGACAGTGATTTGATTCAAGAGATTTGATTAACACTTGTCTATTTGAACATTCTCCTTCTTCCTGTCGTCGGTTATGGCCTGTATAATTTTAATACGGTCTACCCAACTTACTGTTGACTTACTGATAACCATGGTATGATAACCATGGTAAAATGGTATGTTAACAGCATTTACAATAGTTTCTGTTCCATCGCTGTTTTTGACAGCACAATTGTTTGGTGCATTAAGCACTGTAATATTTTGAAGGAAATATTTGGGAAAATTGTAGGAAAATTGGTTTTGAGGTAAAATAAATTCACACGTGATTAAAATAATAAAGTTAACTATTAAAATGCACTTATTGAATATATTATACAAATAATTAAATGTTAGATTAGTGGACTGTATAAATAAATAAAAGTAATTGAAAAGCTGGCGTTTAAGAAAATGAATTAAATAGTTTAAGCACTGAAGTTACGTTAATTATGATTTGATTGATTTGACACTCCGGGCGGTGTATGATTTGAATTGACTTATGAGCGCGACCGCCGACCACAGAATGAGAACGATTGATGCGCATGAATCGGTTTTATAGAACCGGTGAAAGTTTAACGTGAGAGAAGGGGCCCTAAAACGGGGGGCCGATAAATCAAATAATTACGATATCAAAGAAGTTAGAGTAAATGCGCGAATATTTGAAAAATATAAATAAAAATATGATTTTATAGCTATTGGCCGCAACATACCGCCCGCCTTGTTAAATCTTATTTAACAAAATAAGTTTGTGGAAAATGAAAAATGACTCGATACATTAATTGAAATTTGAACTGAATTTAACGCGTGATTCTATACAATGCAAATTTGGATTTGGTTTTACATTACTTATTCAAAATTAATTAAGTTGTAAATTTAATTAAAAGTTGAAAAAGAAAAAGAAAAAACTTAATTAATTTTTTACAAGATTAATTTAAATTCTTCATGCTGTTGAAACTGGACCGCCCGCCGTGAACTGACCCACGTCTGGAACGCCACGTTGGATGGACAGGTTTCTGAGTTGGTTGCTGTTGGAGCTGATGAGGTTGCCGCTATTGGAGCTGCTGAAGTTGCCGCTATTGGAGCTGCTGAGTTTGCTGCTATTGAAGCTGCTGAAGTTGCCGCTATTGGAGCCGCTGAAGTTGCTGCTATTGGAGCTGCTGAGGTTGCCGCTATTGGAGCTGCTGAAGTTGCCGCTATTGGAGCCGCTGAAGATGCTGCTATAGGATCCGCTGAGCTTGCTGCTATTGGAGCTGCTGAGTTGTCACTGGTGGAGCAGACTATGATGTTGCTCACCGCATGAGGAACAGGTTCGCTTGGATGGGCATTTATTTGGCTGGTGTCCAGGCCCCAGACAGTTGTAGCAAGTACCAGGATAAGATGACATCAGCTTACGTCGTTGTGGTACATCCATCTGCAGGAACTTGGAGCATTTGGACAAGTAGTGGAATTCCCCGCTGCAGAGTGGACAGCTTGGCGTAGATCGCTGGTGACTCGTGGTGTGGGCTGAGGCGTTCGACCTGTTGTTGGAATTTGAAGAGCCCTGAGTGTGGCTGGTTGAACCGCTGGAGGCTTGGGCAGCATCATGCGTTCTGGCACGGTTCTCCAGGAAGTCAATCAGCTGTTTGTGCGTGGAGAAGATGTCGTCTGCCTCCCTGAATTTTTCCCAGTCGCTGCGTGTACTGTAGTCGAGCTTGGAGACCATCAGCTGCACGAACCAGGCATCCCAATGATCGACTGGCTGGTCCAGACCACGAAGAGCCCTGATGCTTTCCTCGAAGATGTCTAGAAGTCGTGTGATGTCTCCGGTGACCTTGGCATTGACGGCAGGAGCTGAAATCAAACGTGACAGGTGCGTGCTGAGCCTGATACGTTTGTTGTCGTATCGACGTGTAAGTGTGTCCCAGGCTACTTGGAAGTTGGCGCTGGTGAGCTGAAGATTGCTGTATCGTCTGGCAGCATCACCCTGAAGAGAGGCCAAGAGATGTTGAAGCTTGACAGCTGGTGCAAGGTTGTCATCGTCGACTATCCTGGCTCTGAAAATTTCCTTGAAGGAGTCCCAGTTGTGCTGAGTCCCGTCGAAGGTTGGCAGTGGTATTTTAGGCAGCGATGTGTGAATGATGCTGGGCGCTACCGGTGGTGGAGTTGTTGGCGTTGATTCCTTGGAGATAGCGTCGTTGATTTGACTGAGAGCCTCGACGTAGCGTTCTTCGACATCTGTAAAATGATTTTTTTTAAAATACGATCTATCTTTTAGTTCTTCCTTATAATGTCGTAGTTTTCGATGCCGATCACGAAAACTTTGCCAGTATTCTTTTAGCAGTTCTTTTCTGCACATTAAAACTGCTAGTGGTTTTTTCTCTCCCCCCTTTAGATCTGAATTAACGAGAAAATCGAGGATCAAGTTCCCGTCAGTAACTTGATCTATTAAAAGAGATTCGGCATCTTCCATCTTAGTTGTAAATTAAGAAAAAAGATTTTACCTTGAAAGTGGGTTTAACTTTACCCAATGTTAAAAATTTGAGGTGCCTGAAAAGCAGCAACCGTACATGCGTCTGTGGCTGGCAGTGAAAGTAAAGTTGGCTTGCTTGTAGTTGACTTGGTGGGGAGAGAAATTGCTTTCTGTGGTAGGAGAGATGATGACGTCGTCTGTGGTAGCGTGCGCTGATTTTTGTATTGAGAGGGGAGCCTCGTTATTCGCCCTTCTCTCTTCTTGAAAATGATGATGGCGGCTTCTGCCGATTTATGAGCTCCTGATACACAGGGCCTGCCCACGTGGTTGTTTCTTGATAAAAGATGCGGTGCACTAGGTCCTGTAGTGCACTTAACCCTTTTTGCACTTGAAATTTATGAATTTTGCACAACACAAATAATTATAATGATTTGTCACTGTTTTTTTTTTTTGAAAATTTTGTCACTTGAATAAACGTTAAATGAAAATCACTTGATGAGCACTTTTTTAAATCTAGTTTTTTACGCGCAATCCTTGCTCGAATTCACACGTTTTTTCGCGATTATTGTTCTTTTTATCCGGCTCGAAGGACCATGTAATATTTTGAAGGAAATATTTGGGAAAATTGTAGGAAAATTAGTTTTGAGGTAAAATAAATTTACACGTGATTAAAATAATAAAGTTAACTATTAAAATGCACTTATTGAATATATTATACAAATAATTAAATGTTAGATTAGTGGACTGTATAAATAAATAAAAGTAATTGAAAAGCTGGCGTTTAAGAAAATGAATTAAATAGTTTAAGCACTGAAGTTACGTTAATTATGATTTGATTGATTTGACAGTCCGGGCGGTGTATGATTTGAATTGACTTATGAGCGCGACCGCCGACCACAGAATGAGAACGATTGATGCGCATGAATCGGTTTTATAGAACCGGTGAAAGTTTAACGTGAGAGAAGGGGCCCTAAAACGGGGGGCCGATAAATCAAATAATTACGATATCAAAGAAGTTAGAGTAAATGCGCGAATATTTGAAAAATATAAATAAAAATATGATTTTATAGCTATTGGCCGCAACAAGCACATAATTGCTGCTATCTTCTTGGGGAACACCATCTGCAGGAGCACCACCCAGGACGGAGTTAGATGCTAAATCTCCATGAAAAATTTTAGGCCCCCCTCAGAATCCTTGGGACCAGTACCAACCACCGAGGCTTTCACTTGATCGGAATTGGTAATCGAATTTGTCTCTTGCTGAGCAAGAGACTTATCAGCCTGAGCATATTTTTTAGATTTTGCATTTTGAAAATTAAGTAACCTGGGTGACTGGACTTAGCGCTCTTAAGAGAATACGGTTAATACTACCCTTTGGTCATTCATCGTTACATGCCCTAGGTACCAGTCCCAGGGTGACGATACTTTGTTATTATTCTTTACTTCCATCATTACTTTATTAATTAATTTTAAGGTCTTAACGATGATTAACCGAACAAATGAAATCAATTTTTGATTTATTTAACTCAACACTGATAGTTGTTCGAATTAATCTTTTTTCCTAAAATGACTTAAATTCAAATAACATGTCTGTACTTTTATTTTATTCAGTATCTTGGTAAAATTATTAAAATTTCTAAAGAATTTCTTCAGATAGATTTTTTTTCTGCTATAAGAAGCCCAGAATTACAAGATATTTTGTTTTCCCGAGAGAATGTACTTAAATTAAAAACAAATGACAGCATAAAAAAAAAATTATTCTTGAAATAAAAGCAGACAAATTTAAAAAGCCAATTATTATTATTATTATTATTATTATTAACTAGCTGTACATAAGTTTACACATATTGGTTACATATACATATGAAATATATACTACGTTATACAATATGTCCACATGGACTCGTAGTCCGAGCGTGGAACTAGCTGCTATAGCTGCAAGAATTAACAAATATTACATCTTAATATAATATAAAATATTTTGTTCTGTAAAGTTTTTATTAATTTAATGGTAACTATTTAATAGCCTCTTCTGTTTAACATATTTAGCCTCTTTATATTACTTAATCTACTTGATTTTATATAATTCTAATTATTTTTGCTTAACCATAATTTAATGTTTTGGATATTGCTTATTTTTTTACTATTATTTACTTTTATTTTTTCTTTCATATCAATAGGCAGCCTATTGAATATTGTTATTGCATTATAAAGGCTACTTTTTTGTCCCATTTTTCTTTTTTTACCTATAGGGGTTATTTTTCTAGTTCTATTTTGCTTTAGCTTGTACTTCTCTATTAAATACTGAATTTTACTTTTAATGACTGTAATATAATATAGATTTTTTACTGATAACAATTTTCTGTACTCTTCTTCGAATTCTGGTAAATGTTTGTACTTTTTGTATATGATTTTTTGTATTTTTTGTAGTACTGAGTTTAAAAGGTCTATATTGTTGTTATATGCACTGCCCCATGCCACCATGCCATACATCACAGTGGATTGTATAAGTGCATAGTATATTTGTAACGTTTGTTTGTAGTTTAGTACTCTACTCAGTTTCCGTATAATATAGGTATAAAAAGCTAAATTCTTTACTGCTTTTTTTATTTGAGTTTCCCACCTTAGATTTCAATCTATTATGATACCCAGGAACTTGCTTTCAACAACCCTTTTAATCGTGTTCATTTCAATTTCAACCTTAAACTCTTTGGGTTGCGTAGATTTATATATGGAAAAAGTGGTATATTCTGTCTTTTCTATGTTCAGTAATAGTTTGTTCGTATTTAGCCAATCATATATTCTCCCCATTTTGTGATTAGCGTCCCGTTCAACCTCTATCCAATTCTTTCCTCTACATATCACTGTTGTATCATCTGCAAACGATATGAAATCATTTTCAAATAGATACAACAGTTCATTTATGTATATAAGGAATAGTATTGGACCTAGGACTGACCCCTGTGGTACTCCTATCTCGACATTACATTCTTTACTATAACAGTCATCTATTTTTACAATTTGCTTCCGATTTACTAGGTAACTTTTAATTATATTTTTTGTCTTTCCACGTATACCAATATTTTCTAATTTACTATATAGTATGTTATGTTCAACCATATCGAATGCTTTTTGTAGGTCAAGGATTATTACCGCCATAGGGGTAGAGGTGTCTAGAGTTTCGTATATATTTTCAGTTAAGTAATCAATGGCCATACTTGTGTTGCAGCCTTCTCTAAATCCGTATTGTCTTTTTGCTAAAATTTCGTATTTTTCTAGGTAACTGACTATCCTAACCTTTACTAGTTTTTCAAATATTTTTGACAGGTTTGATAAAAGAGCTATGGGTCTATAGTTTTTACATAGGTGACTATCACCAGTTTTGAATATTGGTGTAATTATTGCAATTTTAAGGCTGTCAGGAAATACTTCAGTTTCTATAATTAAGTTAAAAATGTGAGCAATTGGTTTCGTTAAGTAGTTACTTAGGGTTTTTAGGGTTGCAACACTGATATTATCATTACCTGTTGCTTTTTTTACGTCTAGTGAATTTATGACTTTTTCGATTTCTTCAGTGCTAGTTTGTGAAAAAAATATTGTATTTTCGTTTATTTTTGGGTTGTACTCTATGTTTGTGGGTTTAATTTTAGCAGTCAGTTTTTTTGCTATGTTTGTATAGTAATTGTTGAAAGAATTTGCTATGTCCTCTTTATTTATCAAAATTTGTTGATTTTCTGTAATTAAGTCTATTTTCTCATTTTTCTTTTTTGTATTTTTATTGTAAACGTTTTCAGTGATAAATTCCCATAATTTTTTGGTATTGTTTATGTTTTCTACTTGTCTTTGTAAATTAATTTCTTTCGCTTTTTTTATCATTATTTTAAATATATATTGATATTTTACAAATCTTTTTTTCTTTGTCCCATTTGTTGGATCATCTTTCCAAACTTTATATAGTTTTTGTTTTACTTTACTAGATTTTAATATACCTTTGGTTACCCATTCATTTTTTGGTTCATTTTTACTTTTATTTTTTATTTTGACCCTTGAATCATTTTGAATTGCCATTATTTTTTTGATAAGCAAATTTGTTGCTTCATTTGCGTTCCCTATTTGGTAAATTTCCCCCCAATTTGTGTTTATAGCTGATGTTAACATTTTTTTGTAATTAAATTTGTATAATTTTTTCTTATTCTCATTTGGTATTGTATAATTTTGTATGCTGATAGCGGCCATGTAGTGATCTGTTATTTGGTTTTGAATATTATATATTACCGCATTTTTGTTTTTTGACAGTCTATAAAAAATATGGTCTATGCAAGTACCACCGTTTTTGTTTGGTCTCGTTACCGTATTTATGCCGCTTACATACTCATTTTGAAGCATGTTCGTTAAATATTCTACTGATTCTTTATCTATTTCTAATATATTTATATTTATGTCACCTATAATTATGTGATTTTTTTGACTTTTTTTATCTTTTAAGTATTTTTTAAATAATTTATTAAATTCATCTTTATTGACTTTTTGTGACCTATACATGGCAGTTATCAGCAAATTATCATTTACTTTATTATTTTTACTTTGGTTTATACTTATTTCTATTGCCTTAATTTTACCTATGTTTGTAATGTTTATTTTTGAACTTATATTATCCTTCACGTAAACAAGAACTCCATCGTTTTGATTGATATCACCCTCGCTGTAGTGGTTGACGTAGCCTTCTATTTTGTATTCAGTTATACTGTGGATTTTTCTAGTTTCAGTGCATATTATTAAGTCAGGTTTGTACTTGATTTCTATTATTTTTGTTAAAAGATTTTCGTGATTTGCATTTATGCCTCGAATGTTAGTGTGAAAAATATTGAAATTATTGTTGGTTTTTTCCATTTTATTATTATAATCTTCGATGTCTTCACATATGACTTCTGTATTGTTAGTTATATGAATTGTATTTTGTGCCATCTTACGTCGGGCTATTTATGTTAGATTTGTATCCTGTGTCGGTAATATAGTTAACTATTGATTGTGGGTATGTGTATCAGATTCGTATATACAGGTAATTTACGTGAGGTACTTCAAATTTGCACGAACTTTTAAGATGCACTATTGATTGACGATCTACCTTCCGAAGTTACTTTGTTACTATTAATGTATACTGTTTATTTGGTTTAATTTTTAAGTTTCATCTGTATAAAAGTACGTATATATATACATGTGTATACAGTAATATATACATATATATATACATATATATAAAAATATACGTTATATAAAATCTTGATATTGAAGAAATGAGAAATCTGATAAATATATATGGCGGCTGACGCGTAGTTAGAGTTTGAAATTTTTTTTTTTCAAATTACACTATTTTTTTTATGCTTTTTGTTTGTTTTGTATTGCACCTTAGTTAGTTTTATGATAAATCTTTGTTTCTTACTATTTTTTGTATTTTTTAAACAATTTATAGTGGTTTTTTTTATTTAAATTTACGGAGCGTGTATTAAATGTGTACTTCAGCCGTCGCGCACGCGTTTTAATTTTTATTAATTAATTAATTTTTAATTTTTGGTATAATAAATTACTAATCTTTTATTATTTTCAGATTTCTAAAATAATTTTCACGTTAAGGAAAATTTGGCGGTTCCATTAAAAAATTTAATGACACAAAATTAATTTGAACATGTCAGTACTTTGAAATTATTCAGTTTCTTGATAAATTTATAAAAATTTCTGATGAATTTCCCTAAATAGATTCTTAAACAAATGACAGCATAAAAAAAAAGATTATTCTTGAAATGAAAGCAGACAAATTTAAAAAGCCAATGGTATAACTTATTACTATTCTTTTATTATTTTCAGATTTTCTAAAATAATTTTCTATGATAAGAAAAATTTAGAAGTTCCAGTAAAAAATATAATGACAGAAAAAAATGTCAGGACTTTAAAAATATTCAGTTTCTTGGTAAACTTATTAAAATTTCTGATGTAATTCCCTGAATAGATTTTTGTTTTGTGTTAATAGTCAAATTTATAAGATATTATGCTGCTGATGAAGCATACTTAAAATCTATTATGCCAACTGCATAATAAAAAAATGACGACTTATTCTGTTAAGAGTAAGTCAACAATTTTCTAACAGACCATGATATCTGAAAGTACTGCTATGAACTTTCCTAAAACGAATGAAATTTAATAAATATGACAGTACTTTGCCATTATTCAGTTTCTTGATAAACTTATTAAAATTTCAGATGAATTTCCTGGAATAGATTTATATTCTGTAACGAAGCATTTTCGTTACAAATGCAAATATATATATTACATTAATATGTATATATATGTATGTGCATAAGTACAAAATAAGCCGCCCGCATATACACACAACCGACGACAACTTATACTTTTTTTTTTAAATTACAAATTATCGCCGCCTGGCCCAGGGGGGCAGTAGCCGGTGGTTAAGAAAAAGAATATTCCTACGGCGCAAGTACGTTGCACCGGAAGAACGAGAGAAGAAAAGAAAAAGAATTAGAATGCGTTCAGCTAGCAACAGGTGTTGACGCATGTAAAAAAGAAAGTTTTTCTAGTGACTCTGGATTATTTTAATTTATTAATTTTTGGAAGAAAAGTCACTTTAAGCCCTTCCGGTTAGAAATTTTTAAAATGAAAATAATTAACAAAGTCGCGACTTAAATAATAATTAAGAAGTGTCAATTATAAGACAAGATCTATAAGAAAAGGCCATTTAAAGTTAACCGACGCCGGTTCTCAGTGAAAAGCTAACAGCAGCCAGTATTCGAGGCATAGAGTGCAACTACCTTGGAAATCAATACAATAAAAGTGCGGATTTATGCACTTAATATTTAGCAGCCTGCAGTTTAGATTATTCAGCAAGAAGCCGTGCGTTATTACATCGCCGCCGCTTCCGCCGCCGTCGTCTCCAAGAGCTAGAGTATCGACGAAAAAGAACGACAAGCCGGTAAATTATACAAGTACTTCAGGATTCTATGTGTGTGTGCGCGGTTCGTTTTCTTTAATAGTGTATATAAATATTTTAAAAAGTTTGTTAATAAAATATTAAGCCTAAAGGCTATTTTTTTTAATATTAAATTAAATAAAATTACTAAGTTTTTCGTTATATTAAAATATTGGAGTTTAATCTTTATTAGTGCATGTTCATTTGTCAAATATAACCTTAGTTTAACCCCTTTATTTAGAACTCCCCCTACTTTCCGAGGAGGGGATTTTCATGTCAGAGCTAGCCGAATAACAGGTAAGAAAAGATTATTCCCCCGTATCATCATTTTTATTATGCAATAATATTACCGGCGCGTGTCAGTTAAAAGGCACTCTTCTAGAAATTGATTAACGAACACCCGCGCGCCAAAAGTAATGTTTGCAAAAATAAATTAAATTAACCTATGTATACCAATGTTATAATTCTGTTATTCATAGCCGAAAATTATTAGATTTTATGCTGCTGTTGAAGCATACTTAAATTTAAAATAATAATTTAAGCATTCTTAAACTTCTGTTTAGAGTAAGTCAACAATTTTCGAAGAGACCATGATATTTGAAAGTACTGCTATGAACTTTCCTAAAACGAATAAAATTGAATCACCATGACAGTACTTTTACTTGATTCAGTTTCTTGATAAACTTATTTTACCTAATTTCTGATTGGTCGAGAGCTGAAACAATGGCTGACATCCAGCTCTCTTAATATGCACCAAATTAATAAATTTTTAAATTCACGGTTTCCCCCCTTATGGATTATTTTTTTAATTTTTTTTTTATTTGAGTTTTTTCTTATATCGTAGCAGGGCTTTGTTTTTTAAATTTAACTTTAGACAATAATATTTTATTTACATGGTGCAATTTATATGCTATTCCTTATCTGCAACATTTTTATTTTTAAAAGTGGCTTTTTAGTCTGTAGTGTCATACTCTTTAGTATCTCTTTAGACCCAAGACCTAGTCTATGCCTCCCAGCGGCAAAAAAAAACGTTTAACGTTTGAGTTCGCATTCAAATTTTCAGCCATAAGCTTTTAAGAAGTTTTATCCGTTAACAAAAATAATGACAGAATGTAATAAAACGCCAATAGTATTAAAATTTAAAAATTTTTGAGCTAAAATCGACTTATTTTTACCTATGTCGCCGACCTAATTAATTTTTTATCAATAGAATAAAAGTGGTAATTTAACATTGCACTTACGGGAAAATTTGTTTAGGCTTTATAAAAAGTAGGGTGCTAATGACACAGATCGATTAAACTTAATAAATCTGATAAATAATTGCTTAAAGATTACATTCCCAAATAGTTTTACATACTTTATCGACTTTATTTTTGTAAATTTAATAAAAAACACACAATAACCAAAAAGCTTATTATTTTAATTACGTTTTATTAAATTGTATAATACAATGAGACTTTTTTTTGTAATATTCTTGGATTATTGATGGTTTTTTATAGTTTCTTTTTAATGAATAGCTTCCAAAATAAACTAAAAAAAAAAAATTTATGTCGGTAATCGTAATTCTTGCGAAAATGTAGAATCAGCAGATAAACGTCCTTAACCTATTAAGTCCGAAGGCTGTTTCTACGTGTCAATTTGTAAACCGCTTCAAAAAATATATGTATTATTTACTAGAAATTATAAATAAAATCATGGTCCCTTAAGTAAAAAGAGTTGCTTTTTAAGAATTCAAGGACAGATTTTCGATTTAGACTTCTGGAAAGTCAGTACAGCGGGTCAAAGTTGGCCAAAATTATAAAAAAAAAAACGTTTCGTAAAAGCCCTGATTATTATGTTACAAAAAACTATTTAATGTTTAGAATTTTTAACTTATATTTTCACCACGAGAAAAAAATTTAATTTTGGAAAATGAAAATATAATTTTAAAATTTGAGGCTTCTTTTGAGTTACGATGTCCTAATCGAATTTTTAAACATTTTTTGACCAAAAATGCGATGTGTGGACGGTTAACGTTAACCGATTTTGCCCAAACTTGGCACTGGTAATTTTTTAACCAAAAAAATCACTTGAGGCACCCAAGATAAAAATAAAAATTTTCGCTCCAGGCTAATGCGCATACTTAATGAGTTTGTAAATTGTATATAATTAAATACTCTTTATATAGCTTGTCTGAAGCAATGCCTAGAATTTCTTTTGCAAATGTTTACTTTTTAAATAATTTTATTAGGTAAGTTCATTAATAATTTCATTGATTTTTAATTTTAGAAGCTAAATTATCAAGTTATTTATAATAATAAACTTTAATCAGGCTGCAAACAACAAAGTAAAAAGTCAGATGCGCACAATTAATAAATTTTTCAATTAGAACTTTCAGAAACTAGATAAAGCAAAAGAACCGCTATGGCATTTAATTATTATTTGTTTTTAAGTACGTTTATTACCAGTAAAATCGCTTTAAAAATATTTTTTTTGGTACTTGAGGTTGGGTATAGTTTTTGATATATTTAAATAGTACTTTCCATCGATTAGTAGTTTTTTAAAACATTTTGCAAGCCTTGTAAAAAATTAAAAAGTTGAAAAGTCTAAATTGCCATGTTATTTAAATGGGAAAATTGAGGTGCTTGCAGGCACGCTTTTTTGAAAAGCAAAAGCAAAATCCTTGGAGCTCGGGACTTCTTATGACTAAAACTTCACGAAAAAATTCGGGGAGCAAAGTTTTTCCTAAAACTCCAATTTTAGGTCCACTCTAATGCACATTCATTATTCCTAATAAAATTAACTGAGCCTACTAGAAACTTATTTTTGGCAAAAAAATCTAAAACAGAAATATATTTTGGGTGAATTCAGGATCTTCAGCTGATAAAATTATAAAGAGATTACGGATTGGCCGGAATAACTTTAATATTTAATCTTAAATTTGTGTTTGTCATTTGCCATGTTAAATATTAATTTACAGATAGTGATCTCACCCCAACATCAATTTTGTGTATAAGGGGTGGAATTTTTCACTGCGGACTCTAACCTAGTGATCCGTTTTTTAGTATGTTATAGTTTTCTGTCATACCAACTTCATTTCTGTAACATTATCTCGGTATAATAGAATACCACAAAATATTAGAAAATGGAAAACAAAATTAAAGTTAGTGCTTTCAGTGAAAAAAAATTCCACCTCAGGAACCTTAAAACGGTAACTTTATGAAGGAATTAATAATTTACTAAAAATACCATAATCTTTTATCTTGAACTTGCACGAAATCAGATTTCCCAATTTTCATAATTTTGGCGTGCCAAAAAACAAAAAAAAAAAAGGAAATTCTTACATTGCCTGGGAGTTATTCAGATTTAGAAAAGCTTTCTTATTGATGAATATTTTCATTTTTTCAACCCAACATATTTTCCGATTTTCCAAGATGCAGGCCAAAAAAACATATAAAATAACTTTTTACGTTCCCTGAGGATTATTGAGGTTGATGAAAACCACTTCACTTATAAAAATTTTCATTTTTTTACTCAAAAATATTTTCCGATTTTCCAAAATGACGAACACAAAAATATAAGGACATGGAGTCCCTATCGTACTAACAATACTTTGAACCAATTAAGTAAATGCTCAAAGTAGGAAAAATTTGCGATGAAAAAGAAATGCAGGATCGTTTTCAGATCGTTTTTGATAAGACTGTCATAAAAGCTCCACAAAATAACCTGAAGTGGCCTGTTGTGGGTAACTGGCTTTTGTGCGGTAATAGCGTATACTGAAATCGTATCAGTGACTTAAAAAACATAAGTAACCGATAAAAAGTCCAAAAAAGTCCTAAGATAACATCCAAAGTTGCCTATTGTGGGCAACCAAACCTTTCGTGGTAAAAACAGATGCTGGAATCGTAATTAGCGACCCAAAAAAGTTCCCTTGAGGAAATTCTTCTTTTACTTTACAGGGTTTCGTTTTTCTTGCTTCCCTTTAAAACGGGTTTTTTTACCTTTAGGCTCAAGATTCAACCGTCAAACCTCGACCAATCGAGTCCCAGGTTACGGTAAACATATTTTTTCACAGAATACAAAATTTTTAGACCCCCCCCCCCGCTCAAATTAAAATTTTCACTACACTCTAGTATACACCTATCTTTTAATTTCCTTTTGAGTGCCTGAAGTGCTATTGTTATATATTTAACCCTTTCGGTTAAATGTTGTTTCTTGATGTTGTGTGCTTTCATCCCTTTAATTGATGTTGATGGCGATTCAGGATACTCCTGGATCCCGTGGGATGTTTTTCAAAAAAGCAGTTTAATTAAGTTACACTGTTTTTACTTATATACTTTTATCCACTTTAGCCCTGGAAAGCATACATTAAATGCACCTATACTATGCTGGAATAACTAAAATTATTAAAGCACTTTCATGCGTATGTCTGCGTGTGTCGATTTATACAAAATATGTGTATAACTATTGCTTACTGCTACTGCAAAATAATATCTCTATTATTCCATCTCTTGAATAAGCCATAGTTAGCATACAACTTGACGTATACTAGTTTTTCTAACCACTGTTCGTTTCGTTCGACATATAACCGCTAGATGGCAGGTGCTTATACTATATGTTTTCCAAGGGAGTCTAGCTTCCATGTAAAGTACTTTAAAAATTTTAGTTCTTCCAGCATGCAGGTGCATTTTGCATATTTTCCAAGGCTAAAAGTGGATAAAAAACATTAATACACACGAGACAGAATGTACCCCATCATCCGACACTTATTTATATAGAGCAAACCCCTGAACTCAACTCACTCATCTGCCCTCAGGCAGTGGTTTATAAAGTCTTTCCGGGGAAGGGTTTAAACCAGGTTGGTTGAATACATCGTTTTTGATTGGTGTTGTTAGGGATCTTTTGGTACGTTACTAAGGGTGCTTCCATAATGGCGGATAAAATAAGAATTCTTATTGGTGTTACTAAGGCACGTATGACTCTAGAGAGGAGTCGACTATAGGAACTTATATTATGGAAATCTAATAATTATGCGTAGAGTGTGTTTATACCTTGTGTGATAGGAAAAACGTGATAGTATCATTGTTTATGTGTCTAGACTTTCTTTAATAGGAAAAACGTGTTATAGCTAGGTGATATAGACATGTTAACATCTTTTAACATTTATGTGTCTAGACTATGTAATAATAATAAACTGGTGGGTTAACAAAATATGTGTCTAGACATTTTATGTGTTATATTTGAATATAAAAAAAATATACTTATTATATTATGAATGTAAAACGTGATAATATCTTTTATAATAAGGTTGAGGTAATATCTTTATTTATGTATCTAGACTTTGTAATAATAAACTAGTGGGTTAATAAAAATATGAGTCTAGACTTTTCATGTGTTATGTTATCAATGTAAAACGTGATAATATCTCTTATAATAAGGTTAGGGTAATATCTAGATTCTAGATTCATGTGTCTAGACTTTGTAATAATAAACTGGTAGGTTAATAATAAAAATATGAGTCTAGACGTAAATATCATAAAAGGTAAAGTTTCTGAAGATATTTTTGTATGCATTTGGCAAAAAATAAGGGGTATATTAGGTCCTTAATTAATGCTATATATAATCTAATTTGAATCCGCAGATATTGTGGGATTTGGGGGAGACATCCAATAGAAAATAGCGTCAGTATCGTCAAGTCCAATTAGCGGAGAAGTCTTCAATTATTTCTAAAAATCGCGAGCTCGGATCTATGAAATTAACGTTGCATAAATCTATCCAAATTTACGTCATAGCTGACTTTTGGTCTCACGCTATAGTGCTAGATCAGCATAAGCGGAAACGTACCTGATTTATCAGATGTAGGGTTTATTATTAATATCAAATGCTAAGGTATCATTTTTGACCTACCATACGTAACAATCTATGCTTGTAAAATATAATTTTGCAATTCAGTATACCTGAGAATAAAAAAAGTAAATATAAAATTATCCTTTTTTTTTTGTAAATTATATTAATTTTTTTATATGAGAAAATTTTGTTTTTTCGGATGATTTTAGTAAAATTTTATCATTCTTTGAATTTTTTTAGTCTATTTTTGAATATTTCATTATGGGATCTAGTTGAACATATGTTCTAACTATATACTTTAAAAAATTAAATCAATACAAAGATATGAAGACCAATAAGATCAAAAATGATTATTAAGAATAAAAAATATTGAGATTTAAAGCAAAAAAATGGGATTTTTCGCAAATAAAGGTGTTTTTCCTGGTTGGTTTGTTGTTTGGTCAAACTTAAATTGTTATGAAAAATAAAAAAAAACTGCTAAAAAATGGCTGCATCCATATATTTTATAGGGAAGACATATTCATAAAAATGTGGAAAAGGGAGACTGATTTTGAAAAACAAATTTTATTGCATTTCTGGGAGAAAAAACAACGTTTTAGAATGTCAGCTCAATTTAAACAGAGCAGAAATTTATTTATTTTCCCTCCAAATTTTTTTTTAAGTCATTCTAATTCACTCAATTTCATTTTAGCACTAAAGAGCCTATTTTTCTTCAGAGATCTATTTCTACTTTCGGAAAAGCAATCTTGAATCTAAATTTAATTTTAGTCTTAAACCATACAAGTCGCCATCAATACTATTTTTATTTTGTATCTCCGCAGTCAATTTACAATCATTAGCATCATCTTTTATATTAGAATTTCATTTTAATCCGAATGAGCTTATTATCTTTTGAAGCAACAATTTCACTTACTGATACTGTTTTTTCATCTGAGATCTATTTTATACCCCAAAAGTTCGATTTTTGTTATGTAGATTATTAATTTTTACATAAGAACTTAACTTTAGATTCTGATTTAAACTAACATGTTGAGGGGGATAAGGAATTAAAAAAAAATTCAAGTTATTTTATTATGAATTTGATATTTTTAATTAAAGTAACTTGAAAGTAATATATTATTTAATAGATATTTTTTATTCAAAATGAATAATTAAATCAAAAACTGACATACTAAAAATAATATTTTTTTGCTAACTAACTAATTATTTTGAAACGGATGTAGAAAAGATTTATTTTATAGTCAACTTGCCTTTATTTTAAACAAATTAATTTTTTTTCTATAAATAATTTAGTTTTTTGATAAATATTACTAGATAAGCGTCAAGAAATAAAAAAAATTAATTTTTGTTTTATAAAACGTTTTTTTTTTAGAAGAACGCAATTTTAAAAAATTTTTATATTAATAAATAGTAAATTATTCTGCAGTAAAATGATAATTAATTAATAAGTATATTAATACTAATGTAAAATAAGCATATTTTACAAAATTGATACTAGCAAAGAGCTTTTAGATACTTGCAATGTGTAGTTTACTCAACGTACTACAAGAATGTTCTTAGTTACACTGTAATACTATAGACTCTAGTTTTTTGAAAATGGAAAGTAATGGTATTATAAAAATCTTTGTTATATATTTATTCTTATAAAATGTAATTTTTGGCAATTTTTTTTTCTATCGATATCCTATTTCTTAAAAATATCCTCTACTGTAGATTTATAATTTATTTGATAAAAGCAAGAAATAAAATAAATATTTGTTATCTATCTGAACGTAAACATCAAGCGTAAATATGATTAGATCATTGCTAACAATGATAGACCGTGCGAAACATAATAATACACTGCATTTTTTGTTAATATTACTTGATAATTACTATTTGAAATATTATTAGTTGGGTATGTTAGATAAAGTATGTACTTATTTATTTAAACAACAAATATGTTATGCATAAAATATTTTATATGTATATTTACATAATAAGAATTAATTAAATGTATTTTAAAAATAATAAATTTAAATAGGCCAGCCGTGGCCGAGTGGATTAAGGCGCGCGACCTTTAGTGTATATACTATAAGTATATTCATGGGGGTCGTGGGTTCGAGTCCCCTCGATGACTTAACAGTTTTTATTTTTCAATTAATTTGAAAATTAATTGTCAAGTGAAAACTTTTAAGTTATATTGCGACTTATGGCCCAGGAACTTGTTTCCAGCATAGTATTTAAAAGAACAATCGAATACTATGAAGAAAACAAGGCTCCGCGCTATGCTAACAGAGGTTTTCTGCAGTTTCCTCTGAGCCAGGCAAATGTCAGCATAGTTCCCATAAGATCTGAAGACGGCTGCGGACGCATTTATCCCCTCATTAAAATAGAAAGCTCGCAACCATTAATCATGTAACTACTTCCTCCTGCAAAAACCCATATTAAAACAGATTAAAACAGTTTTCTGAAAGGAACGATCGGTATATTGTAACATAGACGATATACCGGCTTCCCTAAGAAATAAAAACATTAAAACAGTACAGAAGGTTGTGGATGCATGGTGTGCTTGTTGTAGTCTCTGCAAGACAATCCAAAAAGGGATTAAAGTGCGGAGGATAAACAATAATAAAAAAAAAAAAAAAAAAAAAAAAAAAATAATAAATTTAAATAACTAATTTATTATTTAAATATAATATTTTCTTGGTATATACTTTTAAGAATATTTTATTGTTTATTTCCGAATAATGTTATTTAAAGATTGCCTGAAAGTTTGCTTCATTTTAAAAGATGTAGAAAGTCGCATTGAGTCAAAACGATATTTGTTGTAACCTTTTATCAAAATAAAATCATTAATTTATTTAAGTTATTATCCCCGCCTTTACAAAGCCACTGTATACAGTCATGTATATATTAAGGGCAAGTCAGATCCCATTACCGACTTTTCATCGTTTTGCTGCAGAAAATTTCATTTTTCTCCGAATTACCGCCGATGATCAAAATTATAAAAAAAGGAAAACATTATAAAATGGTTTATAAATACAATAGTAGATTTGATGTATTATTTTGCAGATTCATATGCAAAAATTTTTGTTTGAAAAAATAAATCCAAGCAAGATCAAATTTTCCAAACAAAAATTTTACAAATAAGTCTACAAAAAAGTATTTAAAACGGTGCCAGTCGATTCGTATATGATTTTTTTATGTTTTCCTTTTGGGAGTTTTTGAAAATTTTAAGCGAATTATTTTTTATTTACAAAAGTAATGTTCATTAGTTGGTTATGACGATAAGAGTACATGACAATTTCTGGTACTGACTGCGACTTTTAGTGTCCCCCTCGATTTTATTTTCTAAACACTCACTATGAGGACACTTAAATTTTATGCAAGGATGTGTTAGTAATTATGTATAGTGTGGTCTATATATGCACTAAAATCATATGAGATTGTGTTAGTAGAGGATATGCCATACGACACTGTATATTATAAAACTAGTATAAGGAAAACGTGTAAATATTAACTCTGTGCATTAAAAAAAATTTTTATTAAATAAATAAATTCAACTTTTAAATCATTCTGAATGGTTTAGTAAAATATTTTATTCCTAAAAACTAGTATCTTTAAAAATAAGGATTTATTAAAATATGCAGCTTTTCGTATAATAATCTGTGAAATAATTTTATTATGCACCGGCTCGGTAGCGCAGAGGTAACGTGCTCGCTTTGTAATATAGCAAAATATTATGAAGTGGGTTCGCATACAGAGCAGTGACAACTTTTTTTTCTGGAAATAAATATTTAATAAAATTAAATATTTATTTTAAGAAGGGAGAGTAGAGCTAGCTGCCGAGTCGCAGGGGGCAAGACGAAATGGAAAGTGCCATTTGCTTGCTTTCGTATGTCATGCATAGAGGGCGTTTTTCCAAGGTTTTTCGCGCCTCTTTTAAAGCGATTGTTGTGAATAAAAACTCTGCGCTTTAAAGACGGAATTGTCAGCATGGCTCCTATTAAAAAGTCGGACCTTGGACCGCATTTGGCCATCCCAAACCCTAGTAAAGGCTATGAATAGATAAAGTTTGAAAAGATTGTTAAAGTTCCACCTATCCTAAACATCCCTTCTAATCCCACAGTTTCACCAACAATTTGTCCATACGTCTCCAAACCTATCTAATTATTTCCATTAAAGGAAAAAGCGGTATATATCTCAATATATATATCGACTTCCGAGGGAATAAAAGCAAAAAATGCGGTTTGGACAAAAGCAAATAAAAGCAAATAACTGTTGGTGACCTCCGTATAAGAGGTTAAATACAGTATATAACCTAAGGTTAAATAAAAGCACATACATAATTTTATTATGCGTTCTTTATTGTGTTCGAAAAAATGTTAATATTTGATATGCATATCATATTTATGTAATTATATAGATTTGTTTTAGTATTGGCATGTTCAGTTTATAAATTATTGACAAATCTTGTGTATATTTTTTTATTGTGCATGTATGTATATTTATATAAAATTTTTTGGCATTTTTTACTCTTTGCGAGTATAAAGAAGCAATGCATGCTAGATGATATATTGCTTTAAAATAAAGTATTTTAATACTTGCATAAATTAAAAAAAAATTAATTATTTATTTGGTGCATGGATTAATAAAGACTGATTTGCTTTAATAAAAATATTTTGCAAGTATTTAAAAAAAGGATCCTTATGTATTTTTTTTGCAAAATTACTTTTGTTTAATGTAGAAAAAAAAATTTTTTTATTTTCCTATTTTTAGAAAATAATAATATAAAATAAAAAAAAAAGATCAGAATAAAATTCAATAATGATCTGAAAAAAATTGCTTTTTTAGAATGCTTGATTTCTAATTTAATTGCTAAATGCAAAAATTTTACTAAATACTTTGGGAAAGACAATATTTTTTTGATTACCTTTTCAATATTTCACAAGCATGTTTTAAAAAATCAAATTTAGCGCGTAAGTTAAATTTTTTTTATTTTAGTGACCAAGTAAATACGAGTAGGCATGACTGTCGTATGTTTGACTAATCTGATCTGACTCGCCCTTAACTGTATCCAGCGCTGTATACAGTTTTTCATGGAATACAGATACCGTATACAGCATTTTTTTTTTTTAACAAAACACTAATTACCACGTAAGAAATGGTATTTGAAAGTTAATTTACAGTTGCCAACTACTAGTAATGTCAATTTGAAATCAGATTTGAAATTATCGACTTAAAAAACATAAATCTCGTCTAATCTATAAAGCTTTCTACGATATATTAGACCTCAAAAACAAAAAAGCATATTTTAAAAATTAAGCTTTAAAAGGTCTTTAAGCAAACTTGCTAAGAAAGAGCTATGAAGCTTTCAAGCTCCGTAGCAGCTAAAGTTGAGACTTTGGAGCTTTGTGTCCATGGAGATTTTTTTTCAGTAAAATAAAATCTAAAACATACAAAAGAATCAGCTTATTTTATCGAATGGCCATTTCCTATTCCTTTGTGCGGGGTCCTTTTTCTAAAAATCGCAAAATTAAAAAAAAAAGTTATTTCAGTTTTTTAAGTAATTGACCATGTTTCCCCAAATATTTTTGAGCGGGGATGAAAATTTGTTTTATTTTTTATTAGTTAAAAAAAAAATAGAAAGGGCATATTCCTCAATTTTTTTTAAATTGCTGCCAGTTGAAATTTAAGAAAAAAAAAATTTATTTTGGACGGTTTATGGTCTACCAATCAAAATGTTACACTAAAATCACTTGCAAAGGTAATTTTATCTCAAAGTATTTCGTCTAACCTGTTGAATTAGAGGTCGCAAGATTATTTTAACAGAATCGTTTTACCATGGGTGTATCAGCAAGTTGACTAAAAAGCCGCTAAAAATGTACTTTTCTTTTTTTTTGATTGTTTTATACGTCTGTCCTTAATTAAATGCTTTTTGAAAATTTTTACGACTTTATAGTTAAATAATTAAATTAATGTATTTTAAACGATCACCCTTATTAAGAGCTGAAATTTATTAATTATAAAATTATATACAAATTTACAATGTTTAACAATTATTAAAGAATTATGATATTTACCTGTAATTATCATTAAAAAAATTAATTTATTTATAACATATTTAAAGATTATTGTACATTTATTATAATTTAAAATAAAATTAAATAAATTAATTAAATGAAATTGGTCTTTACGAACAAATGATGTTAATAATTTTTAATTTTTATTGCTAAACTTCGATTTCGATTTGAGAAATATTTATTAATACAACTTTTTTCAATTAATTTGAGTTTATAATATCATTACACAATTGTTACGTATGGTAGGTCAAAATTGATATGCTTAACATCCGATATATATATAAATATTAAACCTACATCCGATATTCATATTAACGTTCCCAGACGATATAGGAACCCGCAGATGCATTTCCGCTGATGCTGACCTAGCACAATAGCGCGGGACAAAAGTCAACTGTGACATAAATTAGTAGGGATTTATAGGCGTTATAAAATGCATAAATCCCACCTCGCGATTCTTAGTAATAGTTATGGATGCCTTCGCTAATTGGACGTGACGAGACCGACGCTTTTTTGTATTGGACGTTTCCCCCAAAATCTCGCAATATGGGCAGATTCATTTTAGATTATATATTGCCCTTCAGGCGCCCAAATTGTATTCTTTAGAATCATAACCATCGTTAATTAGAGTACTAACTCTCGTTATTAAGTATCTTTTATAATTCGTTTGACTTAAAGACTTAGACAGTTTTATTATATTTACTTATAATCAATAAAGTGAAAGTTATATATCAAATCAGTTATCAGTTATTGTTGTGTAAGTGACATTTCCTTCTGTAATTAAGAACTTAGCCTCAGGTTAGGTTCATCCAGCTTAGATCGAACCCGAACTCATCTACAAATACATCAACTATAAACCAACCAAATAATAACCATACCAACTATAATAAAATACCTGGGGCAGTCAATATCCCCAGGATAAACTTATATTTCATATATTCATAATTATTTATATTTACGTATCCCTTGGATAAAACCTCAGGATACGTAACATAAAGTGGCTCCCTAAAAGGAAAGCTGGTAAGAAGGAACAGTAGCATATTTCCTATCAAGATATTATTTAATTTTTTTTTGGCAAAGAAAGAATATTGTTTTTTGAAAAAAAAAAAAGGTTACAAATCAAGATAATTTTAAAATTTTAAAACACGAAATCACTTCAATAAATAAAAGTGATAACAAAGTACTAGTAACAATAAAATATACCATCGAACTCAACGAAGAAATTGACTCTAATCAATCAAACTCTCAAGATCATTGAAAATATTTAAAGCCGTTATACTACATGATACCATCTAAAGAAATTTATCTACATCTTCGCCAAGCAGTTTCTGGAAAAATTTTTTTGCCAAGCTGTATATTGCCAAGCTGTATATTGCCAAGCTGTAGCCAAGCTGAATATTGCCAAGCTGTAGCCAAGCTGTATATTGCTAAGCCGTAGCCAAGCTGTTCATTTTTTTTATCATTGCCAAGCAGTTTCAGGACCTATTCTACAAATCATTGGAAAATATAATGGAATTCAGGACTGTTGTTATAACTACATTCTTAATGTAAGTACCTTAAAAATATTTTTATTCTATACTTAAATCTCCGAGACATTTCAAAAATTTTACAAAAAAAAAAAAAAAATTTTTTTTTAAATCTTTTTTATAAACAAATAAACAATATTCGTAAATTTTTTCGTAAAACTATTATGCCAAATTATACTTGGCGACAACCACGAGATACATTTTCCGACACTGAAACAAATTGCTCTGCATAAATTCAAACCATGGACGGCCCCAGTAATCAAATCAACCCAACTAACTTTCTTGATTTAAACAATTTAAATCTTAGACAAGGCCCTTTTGAAACCATTACTGATTTTGCGTTACGGGTAAGCTATTTTGGAGATCAATTATTGAAGCAACCAAGCCCTCCATGGAGCCCTGATTACTGGGAGCAAATAACGATGCCCCGTGTTTTTGAAATGTTTTTGAATGGGCTTCAAAAATCAGGAAAGGACTTAATTTATAAATCATCTCCATCTGAAATGACTACATCCTTGTTCCATAACATTCATGAAGAAAAAACTATAAATTATCCTAGTAGAAATAAAATTTTACTTGACAAAAAAATAATAGAAACCACTAAACCTAAAATAACTGAACCACCTCTACCTGAAAAGCCGGACATCTTGGTACAACAAAACAAAATCAACCTTACATGTGTTGTAATGCAAACTGAAACCACAAATACATTGGAAAACGTGACAGTAAAACTTAAATCACCTCCACCCAAAGAACCCAAATCCAAAATAAACGATATGTTACAGACTGAAACCAAATATATGTCGAAAAACATCATCCAAAAACAACGACCGGCTCCAAAAGCCTTGCCAGACGGTGCGGAAACCTATCAGTATAAATCAGGATTTCTGAAATTTTTCTGGATTTTAATTATTTTTGCATTTTGGAAATCTATAGACACCCTATTTAATATACCAAATATAATTGACCATTGCAACAAAAATTTTAAAAAGGAAAACTGGACAGGACCTATCAGTCAGGGTACAATTGATTGGTCATTTAAACCACCTGATTTTAAAACATTTGATATAATAAGCAAAACTAACTATAATGTAGGCTTTTGCTACTCGCTTCAGGAAAATAAATGGAAAAATAGTTCTTTTAATAAAAACTCCTATAACCAAAATGGTATAGTACCACTGTCAAAATACGTTTCACTAAATTTAAATCCCTTTAAATTATCCAGTTTTACTATCGGAGTATGTCCGCTTAAAGCCCCACCTTGGTCAAAAATTTAAAACATTTTTTAATAGATTTAATAGATTTAAAAGTCTTATTAGTTAAAATTCTTTTAAGTTAGTTATAATTCTTTATATTAGTTATAATTCTTTGAACTTAATTGGATTAGAACCTAATTTAATTACAATACACCTACGACCCTCATAATTAACCGAAAACACCGTATTTACACCCTAAATCATATCTAAAATATAACAAGTATTTTTTTCTATCAGAGCATACACAAATTTTTTAGTACAGTCTTAATCAAAAGTTTTCTTTTATCATTCCCCTCCTTAAAACCAATGAATAATATAATTTCTTTGAAAAACAATTAGCATAAAATTTTTCGTACGTTCAAAGTTTGTATTTTATTTTATCTTGTGATCCTTTTGTTATGAATGATAATAAAGTAACGTTAAATTCAAATTCATTGAAAAGTCTTTATATAGTTTTCGCTGTAATAATAACTATACCCCATGTTATTTATAATAATAATAATAATAATGAAATAAGTAATAAATAATAAATAAAACAATAATAAAAATAATAGTATATAAGTATAAAATACATGGAGAAAAAGATACAAAAATAACGAACAATAAAATGACGAAAATTATATAAAGATTGAAACAACTTAACATTCAAATACAAACTTTTAAATGTTGTGAAAAATATTATTAATAATAAACAAATGAAAACTACAAAAAGGAAATTTTTTTGAACACAATTTTTATCATGCAGATTTTTACCCTTCATAATTATCCCACTAAAATTTATTGCTAAGGTGAGCTACTAATATCTTTTTATTGGGTGTTAATTCTTTAAGTTAATAACCCTTTTATAAGGAATGGATTTTGGCCCTTAGTAGGAGTGAACGTAATTGGTTTTATTTTACCTTCCAAAAAAAAAAAAAAAAAATACTATTCACTATGAATACAAAAAAAAATAATAATAATAATAACGACTTAAGCTATATATTGACAAACGATATAAAGAAACAAATAGAAAAATATAATTTATTTATTATAAGTATGATTTGAAAAATAATAGTGTTTTTAACTATAAAAATTTTAAAGTTGATAAATCTAAAGTTCTGATAAATATAATACATATGAATAAGTATTAATGAAGTACAATATTTTATTATATTTTTTTAATCTTATCTCAAAGTTTTACGTATACGCAGAAAATTTTATATGTGTTAGTTTCAAAACGTTTATTACGGTGTTAGTAGGTTAATTCAAGTTTTTCTCAGATATCCCTCAGAGCCACCACCCATAGTTTTTTTATTTTTTTATTCACTTTAAAACTTTTTTATTTTTATTTTTTTTTTGTGTGTTAAAAATATTTGGCTATAATAAGAGATAAACTAAGTTTCATTTAAATTTTCAAAATAAATAATATTTTTTACAAAACAGGAAAAGAAAAATTATTTTTGAAATCTTTCTTCGTTGAAATACGACAAGACCAAAAGTAACTGGGTTTGGAATTTGAAATTTATGTAAAGTTTATACTAAATTGCGGTACTATTCATTAATTTTGTAAGTCAATAATCAGCTATTCTTATCTCCCTCTTTATTTCTCCCCACTTTAAACAATAAGTCCCCTTAATAAGTAATAATCTATAAGTATTTTTATATTGCAACCGCACTTTCAAAAATTTTAACACTCTACCTTACAAAAAAAAAAAAAAAAAAAAAAATAAATAAATAAATAAAAATTTTTTTTTTTCAAATATAATTTCTAAAAAAAAAAATCAGGTTCAAAATTATATTCAGATTATAAACTTTGATATTTATTTTTACCCATATATATAATTGTAATTTCTTATACTAACCAATATATTTATATTTACTATAAATCTACTATATACATATCTAATTGATAACTATTATTAGCTTACAATTATCACTTAATCAACTAATCATAAACATAATCTAAATATATCCTAACATAAATTACTTTGGATTTAACAAATACGTAATCTTTTACCGTGCCTTTATAAAAAAAAAATTTACAAAAAAAAAAAGACCACCCCTGACAACCGGATTAAATAAGTATTTTATAGAGTTTTTCTTTATATATGTATTTACATAAATTAAGTTTGCACAAATATCCTTATACAATCCTTGGAATTCTTAGATTATGAAGTTAAATTAAAAATCAACGATATAAAAAAAAATAAAACTACTACTAAATTACCATCATACATATACATTTGTGTGTATTTTTTTCTCTTTTCTCCTTAGCACAAAAATTAATAACAAAAATTTTCAAAAAAAAAAAATAAATAACTAAAGAAAAATTGAGAGAGAGAAATTTTTCCGGACAACCAGAGACGTGAATCACATTCATAATTATAGAGATAAAATTTTTATAATCTTTGTTTGTATGCGGTTTTGCCCTTGAGACTGAAATGACATAAGATTATCAAAACAGCTGATCTTAAAGACTGCATAATTGCACTTTATAAATTATACTAAATCACATGGAGTGAAAGAGGGGATAACCAACTTATTAACACATATATAATTTTTATTACAATACTACTGGAACATTCATTTTTTTTTTGCCCAACCAAGATCTCACTTCAACTTCAAAGAAACGCAAAATTAAATGTGCATTACTGTATAAATTAATACATAATTCTCATAGACGAGCAATGTTCTCAACTATGAAAATCGCTTGTACTCTAAGAATGATTAATGGAAATATTATTAAATAATAATATATATGCAAAAAAATTGGCAATCCAGAATGTATGAACAAAAAAAAAATGCTTCCGAGAGCTTATAAACCAGACGAGAAGCTGTATAACCGACTAATTATAACACCAATTAACTCTATCCTAGTTTCCTGAAGCCGATATCAAAAGAAAACAGAGCTTTTCTAAACTGGTGCTGTTATTAACTGACTCACCAACGCTGTATAGCGTTCCTTAATCTGAGACAAGCCACATATTTGCGTATATCACATCGACACTCAACTTGGGTATATGAAAATTGCAGGAAAGTTTTTTTTCTATAACAAATTAATCAAATTTTATTAAATTGGCCTCTCTCTTTCTCCTACGATTTGTAAATATCATAAGGTTTTGCAAAATTTTTTTCAAACAACCTTTTTGTCATTCCGGTATCAGGCATACACCTGTTTATAAATATTATGAAAACTATTGTTTAAAAATTTTTTATTTTTTATTGTCTTAACAACTTCATATCTCTGTTTTTCTTGCTCCATTTGACTTTCTCATTACAAAATTTTTATAAATAAATAAAATTAAAAATAAATATTTACGTACAAAAAAAATAAAGAGAGAAAGGAGAAAGGGAAGGAAAGCATGCACACACATAACGAATAATAAAAATATTAGATTCATTTTTTTTTCTCACTCATGCTTTCATTATATGGCAACATTGTAAAAATACTTTATATTCATGAATAAAATCTCGACTTAAATACAATTAGTGACGTAAAATTTGAATTTTTTTTTCTCATGCTTATTTACTTACAAAATAAAATTTTTCTATAACATATACATTTGCTCCTTCACTCATATAAAAATGTACAAGTTTTTTCCCTAAAATTCAAAAAAATATATAAATTAAATATCCAATCCGAAACCCAAATTCAAAAAATATATAAATTAAATATCCAATCCTAAACCCAAATTCAAAAAATAAATAAATTAAATATCCAATCCTGAATCCAAATTCAAAAAAATATATAAATTAAATATCCAATCCTAAACCCAAATTCAAAAAAAATATATAAATTAAATATCCAATCCTAAACCCAAATTCAAAAATACATAAATTAAAAATCCAATCCGAAACCCAAATTCAAAAAAAATAATAAATTAAAAATCCAACAACATATATATCGAACCCTGAATTCGTCAACTACAGAAATTAAAAATTTTTCTAGAACATATACATCCAATTCATTCCCCACAAAAAAAAAAAAAAAAAAAAAAAAAAAAAAAGAGAAATACCCACTCCCCACAATTACCCATTCCCCCTATACCACTATTTTTTCACCCATACCGCAAATTCATATAAACTCTATGTTTAATATACATTTTTTTTACATTACATCTTAAAAATATAAAAACTCTATATATAACATATACATTTCCCCCTATACCGCAATTTTTCACCGATACCGCAGAATTATATAAATCTTGGTAAAATATACTTCTATTCCCTACTATACCGATATTCATGACAGACATTCACTAACACAAATAAAATCTAACATAACAAAAACATAACCTAACTATCGCTCCCACACAAAATAATTATAAATTTTTATATTAAAACAATAAATTGAACTGAAACTAATTGATAAAAATAAAATAATAACAAAATCTTACCTGTTTTTCCATAATTTATAATTAAAACTCCTTAATAACAAAATATATAAAAATAATAATATATATAAAAAAATTTTTTTATAAAAATTTGCTCAATCTCCTCCTATAAAATATAAAATCTTTCATATAAATTTGCTCAATCTCCTCCTATAAATATAAAAATTTTTTTTATAATTTTGCTCAATCTCCTCCTATAAATATAAAAGTTTTTTTATAAAAATTTGCTCAATCTCCTCCTATAAATATAAAAATTTTTTATAAAAATTTGCTCAATCTCCTCCTATAAATATTATGTTTTTTATAAAAATTTGCTCAATCTCCTCCTATAAATATAAAAATTTTTTATAATTTTGCTCAATCTCCTCCTATAAAATATAAAATCTTTCATATAAATTTGCTCAATCTCCTCTTATAAATATAAAAGTTTTTTATAAAAATTTGCTCAATCTCCTCCTATAAATATAAAAATTTTTTTTATAATTTTGCTCAATCTCCTCCTATAAATATAAAAGTTTTTTTATAAAAATTTGCTCAATCTCCTCCTATAAATATAAAAATTTTTTATAAAAATTTGCTCAATCTCCTCCTATAAATATTATGTTTTTTATAAAAATTTGCTCAATCTCCTCCTATAAATATAAAAATTTTTTATAATTTTGCTCAATCTCCTCCTATAAAATATAAAATCTTTCATATAAATTTGCTCAATCTCCTCTTATAAATATAAAAGTTTTTTATAAAAATTTGCTCAATCTCCTCCTATAAATATAAAAATTTTTTATAAAAATTTGCTCAATCTCCTCCTATAAAATATAAAATCTTTCATATAAATTTGCTCAATCTCCTCCTATAAATATAAAAGTTTTTTTTATAAAAATTTGCTCAATCTCCTCCTATAAATAAAAAAATTTTTTTATAAAAATTTGCTCAATCTCCTCCTATAAAATATAAAATCTTTCATATAAATTTGCTCAATCTCCTCCTATAAATATAAAAATTTTTTTATAATTTTGCTCAATCTCCTCCTATAAATATTAAGTTTTTTATAAAAATTTGCTCAATCTCCTCCTATAAATATAAAATTTTTTTATAAAAATTTGCTCAATCTCCTCTTATAAAATATAAAATCTTTCATATAAAGGACCCCGCACCATTAGCATTGGAAAATTGCAAATGGTGCGATTTTCTCCAAACTTTGGGAATCGATAGTTCAAGAGATTTTGAAACGAAAATGTGTTATGGAAAAATCGGAAATATTCATTCCCTTTTGAGATACGGAGGCTAGAAGTGTAAAAAATTTTAAAAATTATTTTGCTGATACAGAAGACGTAAGTAAAAGATTTTGCTTGTAGGAATTACCGTATGAATCAAGATTGAATTTCAATACGTTTTATGGATCACTGATTCTAATAGTTATGTTCCTAAAAACCCAAACGTACGTGTTAGCCTTTAAAGGGCAAAAATGGCCCTTTTAAGGGATTTTAAGTACAAATCATAAATGCTTATTATTCTTACATCATAACTCAAACTATACGTTTTTTGGGTCACTGATTCCAATAATGATGGTCCTAAAAACCCAAACGTATGTGTTAGCCATTAAAGGGCAAAAATGGCCCTTTTAAGGGTTTCTAAGTACAAATTATAAATGCTTACATCATAACTCAAACTGTACGATATTATGGAGGCTAAATTCGATGATGGTCGTCGCTAAACCCAAATAGTTTATGAAGAGCTCTCAAAGGGCTACATTGCCCTTTTTAGGTCTATTTGGCTACAGAGATTTTACAAAGACAACTCTCTTAATTCTTATCATAAGTTAATATTGGTTTTTAAACTATTTTTTTTGTTTTTGGTACCATCATCTTTGAATCTAGTGATTTAACTATCGTACAGTTTAAGTAAGTAATATAGTTATTAATGGTTCACACATAGTAAGCCCTAAAAAGGGCAACTTTGCCCTATAAAGGTTTTAGAAATACTGTTAGAATTTTCAGATCGTCGTCAAGTAATTTTCCCACCCAAAAAGTGTTTATCTTGAGTTCTTTACATTGTTCTCAAGGATCTTACAAGAAAAAGACCTAAAAAGGGCAATACAGCCCTTTGAGAACTCTTTATAAACCATTTGGGTTTAGTGACGACCATAATCGAATTTATCCTACATAATATCGCACAGTTTGAGTTATGATGTAAGCATTTATGATTTGTACTTAGAAACCCTTAAACGGGCCATTTTTGCCCTTAAGGGCTAACGTATACGTTTGGGTTTTTAGGAACATCATTATTAGAATCAGTGAACCATAAAACATATTGAAATCCAATCTTGATTCAGACGGTAATCCCTACAAGAAAAACCTTTTACTTACCTCTTCTGTATCAGCAAAATAATTTAAAAAATTTTTTAAACATCTAGCCTCCGTATCTCAAAAGGAAATGAATATTTCCGATTTTTCCATAAGACATTTTCGTTTCAAAATCTCTTGAACTATCGTTTCCCAAAGTTTGAAGAAAATCGCACCATTTGCAATTTTCCAATGCTAATGGTGCGGGGTCCTTTGCTCAATCTCCTCCTATAAATATAAAATTTTTTATAAAAATTTGCTCAATCTCCTCCTATAAATATAAAATTTTTATATAAATTTGCTCAGCATATAAAAAATTGCTCAGCCTCCTCCAAAATTCTCTTTACCATAACATATACATTTATTTACTACTATACCGACATTCACATACTTATTTTATCACCTATATAATAAATTATACATTATTCAACAATTCTAAACCAAATTTAAAATTATTTCACTAAAATTGACCCCATAGCAGCCAAATTTTACGCCAAAAATTAAAATATATTAAAATTTCTTAAAATTTATAATTTTTAACCCTTTAAACTATAAAAATTTTAATTTAAAATCATGAAATTTAATTAGATTGTATGATTTTTAAAACCATTTCAATAATTTTCTTATCGATAGATAAATTTATATCATTTTTTTTAAGTCCTTAATTTATAAAATTTTAATTAAAAATCATAAGATTTACTGGAATTTTATGATTTTTTATGATTTTTAATGAAATCTTAATAAATTACATCCAAATTTTATAAAATTTTTTCATTTTTAACCTATTAAATTATATTATTTCATTTAAAAATCATTAAATTTGCTGAAATTATATTATTTTTTCAATATTTTTAATAAACTCTTATTAAATTACATTAAAATTTTATAAAATTTATCAATTTCGACCCTTTAAATTATAATTATTCATTCAAAAATCATAAAATTTACCAAAATTGTATGATTTCTTTCAATATTTTCGATAAATTCTTGCTTTATAAAATAAATTACATAAAAACTTTATAATATTTATTATTTTTAACCGTTTAAATTATAATATTTTATTCAAAAATCATAAAATTTGCTAAAATTGTATGATTTTAAAAATAAATTCAAAATTTTCTCATTAATTAATAAATTCATATTTTATAAACTATATTACACCAATAAAAAAAAAAAAAAAAAAAAAAAAATTGTCTTTTTTAACCCTATAAATTAAAAATTGCTGAATTTTTATAATTTAAAAATTAATTTATTCTTTTTTTTTCCTATCAACTGATACTTTCATTATATAAAAGCTATATTAAACCAATAACCCAAAAATATTGTTAGTCTTTTACCCTATTTAATTTTACGAAAATTGACAAAATTCTAGGCCAAAAGTCTAGAAATTATGTAGTTTTAAAAATTTAAATTCCAATCGTTTTTTTTTTTTTTTTTTATTATAATGACAAGCAAACCAATATTAATTTCTATATTTTTTTTAAAACCAAAACTAACCTTGTAAAAGCAAAATTTTAACCAAAAAAATCATAAAAATTTTTTTAAATCTAAATTTTTTATTTTATACTATTTCAAATATCACCACCTATCCCTATGTATTCGAAGTTTTGGGTATATAATGTCTCGGGGGTTTTAAAACTAATTTCTCTAGATTGATTTCAGATAACTCCAGTTTAGGAAAATCCAGCACCAATATAAACAACTTGATCATCAAAGAAGATTAATCCAAGTAACCAACTGGCACCTTCCATAAGATTTCGTTTTAAAGAATCCAAAAATTTATTATATTATTCATCATATATTTTAACTAATAATTTCTTAATATTTTATATAGATCTAAAAATTTTTAAATTATTATTTTATACTTATAATTTTTTTAGTTTACTCAACATTTTTTACAATTTATATATTATGTATAATCATAAAGCATATACCTTAAAATTATATAGAATCAATAATTATAATCGAAAGTTAATTTTTTGAACTTATATTGTATAATCTTATGTATTGACAAAGACAATGGACAGAAAATTTTAAAATTATAATTACCACCCCCTTGAAACCCTGCCTTCAGCCCCATCTCCCCCACCTGACCCAATCGGGACGATTGGAATGAACGGAGGGAGATGTTACGTATGGTAGGTCAAAATTGATATGCTTAACATCCGATATATATATAAATATTAAACCTACATCCGATATTCATATTAACGTTCCCAGACGATATAGGAACCCGCAGATGCATTTCCGCTGATGCTGACCTAGCACAATAGCGCGGGACAAAAGTCAACTGTGACATAAATTAGTAGGGATTTATAGGCGTTATAAAATGCATAAATCCCACCTCGCGATTCTTAGTAATAGTTATGGACGCCTTCGCTAATTGGACGTGACGAGACCGACGCTTTTTTGTATTGGACGTTTCCCCCAAAATCTCGCAATATGGGCAGATTCATTTTAGATTATATATTGCCCTTCAGGCGCCCAAATTGTATTCTTTAGAATCATAACCATCGTTAATTAGAGTACTAACTCTCGTTATTAAGTATCTTTTATAATTCGTTTGACTTAAAGACTTAGACAGTTTTATTATATTTACTTATAATCAATAAAGTGAAAGTTATATATCAAATCAGTTATCAGTTATTGTTGTGTAAGTGACATTTCCTTCTGTAATTAAGAACTTAGCCTCAGGTTAGGTTCATCCAGCTTAGATCGAACCCGAACTCATCTACAAATACATCAACTATAAACCAACCAAATAATAACCATACCAACTATAATAAAATACCTGGGGCAGTCAATATCCCCAGGATAAACTTATATTTCATATATTCATAATTATTTATATTTACGTATCCCTTGGATAAAACCTCAGGATACGTAACACAATATTTAGATGCAAAAAATTATTGGAAAAATTGATAAAAAATTTTTCAATAATTTTCTACAAAATGTTTGATATTTACTACGTTGAGTATGTAAATGTATACCACGTTTAGTAGTAAAAATTAAAAATTATTAACATCATTTGTTCGTAAAGACCAATTTCATTTAATTAATTATCAAAATATGACGAGCGATAAAAAAAATTAGATTTATAATTAAATTTGGCACTAGGTCTAAGAATTGCCCTCTCGAATCGAAGATTTCAAAATAAAGTCAGTGTGTTGGCCCGGACGCCGTAGCTTAATTGGCTAAAGCGTTTTCACTAGATATGAAAGAATCGTGGGTTAGAGTCCCACCGGCTCTGGCATTTTTTTCGATTTGGGAAATATTTATAAATAACACTTTTTTTCAATTAATTTGTGTTTATAATATCATTACACAATATTTAGATGCAAAAAATTATTGGGAAAATTCATAAAAAATTTTTCAATAATTTTCTGCAAAATGTTTGATATTTACAACGACGAGTATTTAAATGTATACCACGTTTAGTTGTAAGAATTAAAAATTATTAACATACATCATTTGTTCGTAAGGATTAATTTCATTTAATTAATTATCAAAATATTTCAAACGATAGAAAAAAATTAGATTTATAATTAAAATTAAATAAAGTTTGTCATTTATAAATACATGATCTTTTGTTTATGTAAATCAGCTGACTATTGTAGAAAAGAGTTGCGTGTATAAAGGCTTGTTTCTATTGCTTTTGAATGTAAAGGTGCATTTTTATTGAAAAATTTAATACAGGGATCCCTCGTTATCCACGGTTTTATTATCTGCGATTCACCGTATCCGTGGTAGGACCAAAATATCCAATCCCTTATTTTCCGCGGTTATAATTTAAAAAAAAACGTCAAGAAGTCAAAGTCAAGAAGTATTTTGTTTCAGTGTGACAATGTTCAGATTTTCGAGAATATTTATAATTTTTTCCTAACCTACATTTATTTTTTTTTCATTTTTATTTTCAAATTTATGAAATACTAGCTGATTAGCCTCGCGATGCTCGGCTTAACCAAATAAAAAATCTTGTGCATTAATTTATTTATATTTTGATCATATGTGTTTAGTTATAATAAATTTAATCATACGTGATTAAAAAACAATTAATTTTTATTTAAAAATGAATAAGAACAGAATTAATTTTATACCTATAAATTTATTAATAAAAAAAGTTTATAATACATATAAAGAAAAAGTTACATTATTATTTATAAATATTTATAACTAATAAGGTATATTTTATAACATTTATAATTATTAATAATAAATAATAATTGAAAATAGAATATTTCAAGAGCTCCCTCTTATTTTTACGTATATTTAAATTATAAATATTATTTATAAATATATTCAATTATTTGGTCTGGATAATCCTTATCCATTGTGATTTTGTGATATAGATTATTTTGTGTGATTCGGTAATCTAATATAATTTAATTACCGATATCGAATATATGCAAATCGTGATTAATCTAAATCCGGAGTACACACAGTCGCTGACTCCGCTATCGTGATTTTCATTCATTTCTATACTAAATATTCTATCAATTTATAGTGGAGTTTCCATTTATCTTTTCTTAGAATTAATCAGGTAACTATTATGGTTTGGTCAACTACATCAGGGAGTATCAATATTCGCCAAAGACGACATCAGGAATTAAGGTAAAACATCTTCTAGATAACGACCCGAAATCATCTCTTGCTCTCTCTTTAATTTTTAATATTTAGATCATTAACCCTTTTGGCATTAAAATCAAGCCTTAGCGATTTGTTTGGTTATAATTTCCGGTTTTATTAAACCAGTGGTGCTCAACTTTATTTTTTTTTTTTGTAAATAAGAATTTCTTAAATTTGGTCTACATAAATATACATTTTTACCTCCTCTCCAAATACTTTATTTTCAGAGTCTTCTGGCAACAACAACAATAAATGTAGGTCCAATATGGCTCTTGTCGTACAGAATCGTAAAGATGATATTTTACGACTTTCCGATCTAAATATTTTTAAATAAAATTATTGGTCTCATATGACCCCGGTCATATTTTTGGCTACGCTCGGCAGAATGTAACAGTAATTTTGAACATTTAACTACCACACTATCCGTTGATGTCTAAAAATAAAAAATATTGCTGCTTGAAATAAAAATAATTTTTGTTTTTCATTTAAAAATTGTTTAAAAAAATATTTTAATCATAAAATCCTATCCTATATATATATATATATATTAAAATGAAATAATCGAAAAAATTGATTATTTTTAATGTAACGTAATGACATATTGGCCCAAATAAATGGCGCAATATTTAATAAAAAATGAATCATGAGTGATTCATGTTAAGATATTTAACGGGACTCGATTACAAATCGAGAAAAGGAACAAATTCAAAAGCTTGCGTAATCTGCTAATGAGCAGTTACCACTTTCTCCAATTCTAAGAATTGGTCGAGTTCCAACCAGGTTTCTGGTTTTCGGGCGTTGTCTCTCACGTAAGCGATTGCGAAGACGCTAGCTTTCTCCATACAATGTTTAGGAGGAGAATTTGAGGATTTGTCTAATTCTCCCGTCACTATATATGCTCGCGGATTTTGAAGGATCGACACTCTTAGTTTTGGCTTTAATACGCGTAGTGCGTTAACTTATATTCAAGATGTAGCTTCATCGGGCTTCTCGTTTTGGGCCTCAAGTAGTTCAGTTCGTAATCTCGTGTGACGACAAGTTTCCCAGTAGACGCTATCCGCACATTCATTACCAAGGTTTTCGCAAATGGTTTTGGTCAAATCGCTCTAAATTAAGTATATGGGCATATCTCACCAAGTGGTTATATTGCATATATGAGGGTTTTAATAAAAATCCAGCTTTCTGTTTAAAAAAAAAATTATTGAAATTTATTCATATATATTTCTTCTCAAGCCTCAAGAAATTTTTTTTCCTAATTTCTTTAATTATTATGAAATAACAGCCTTGGAATGATTCGAAACCCTAATATTTTTATGGTAACCTTGTTAAATTTTTTAAATTTTTAACATTACAGAGGGAATGCCGTAAAACTATTTGCCTTTTTATAAATAGATTTTGATAAATTAATAATATATTTAATTTATTCACATAATTAAAACAGTTTGCTCTTTTTCTAAAAAAAATTCTGCTAGTTGAAACATTGGTAACCACATTTTCAAATAAATATGACCCAAGAAAGATTTTTAAGCCAAAAATGAATGCGGTGAACAATTTTTACTTCTAACTATTGTGAAAATTCTCTACAATGTTTCACAATTTGAAAGTGATTTGAGAAAAACTGGTGCCTCCAATAATTTAGTAGATATCGACATCAAAAAGCTCTGTTGTCGATGCGTAATTTTGGTACTAAAATCACATTTTTGAATGGCACTCGTTTAATTTTTAAAAAATCTTCGCAAAATCTTTTGTTATTTATGTAAAATATTATAAGATTTCAGTAAAAAAAACGGCATAGCTTGATTCAATGCGTTTTATGCATAAACCTCAGTTTTATATAAACTCATCGTACAATTTAGAAGCGTTGTTTACCAATAACCTAAAAATAACAAACGTGTAAGAATTACGTATATTTCATTCTTAATTCAAAAAAGATGTTTTTGATTTTAATTTAGTGCTTTAAAAAAATAAATAAAATTTTGTAGTTGTAGGTCATACTTAGTGAATCATTAAAATCTATATTTCAAGAAAATAATATACATTTTGAAAAAAATCAAAAATTCTAAAAAAATGTTCCAAAAATCATAGAAGGCACAACTAAATGATTTAATAAATTATAATAAGATAATGCGATCATATTTTAACCAGTGGCGGATTCAGAAAAGGGCATAAGGGGGTGGGGCGCTTAAGCAAAATTTTGTATGTTTTCTTATGAAATTTGTATAAAAAAACAAAATTATGAAGAAAAAAACATGCATTTTTCGGAGCTCAGGGGAGGCAATCATCCTTACCACCCCCCTTTTGATCCGCCCATGATTTTAGCAGTTACTTTAACGTTAACTATATTTTAGGCTTTATGTGAGCAATGAGTTGAAGATTCAGGAAGCTTAGCCTAGCTATACCTATAGCGCAGTCTGTAGAACATTTAATTTTTTGTTTATAAAAAAGTTGAAATTTTATCTTCTTATTATTGGTTTTTAGACAGAAATAAAATTGGGTTTTATCATGAAAAAAATTTTTAAATTCTATTTGGTTGGTTTTGTAGCTGGCTTTAAAATATTTGATACGTATTTTTTTATTTTTAATTTAAACAAAGTTCAACCCGAGAAATAATAGATTTAATTTTTGAATTAGCTAAGTGACGTCAGAAATTTATACAGAGTTATATGGAGCGTTTTTAGCAATATGGCGTCGCTACCCCCCACTACCAGTTTTTAGCGTTTTAAAATCGCTATATCTTCGTTAAAAATCATTTTTATTAAAAATAAAAAAATACGTATCTAATATTTTTTTGAATATTTTTAGAATATCCAAAAACCTGAATACCGTGAAAAAGGCCAATTTATTGTTATATACCTCTATATTTTCCAGTATTTTTGAGAACTAATTTCATCATTTAGTAATTATAACCTTAAATATATTTTTTAATTAAAGAAGTTCATTTATCAAACGCCGTAGCTTAAAATTAAGTTACGCAAAGAAAATCTTAATTTTTATTGTTTTATTAAACTTCTGTCCAAATGTCATTATTGTGCTCTCAAAAATAAAATTTATTTTATAAAATTAGAAATATAGCCACTTAGTGAGATATGCCCATATATTGTAAGACTTTATTATTTATTATATTTAATAACATTCAACTCTCGATTTAAACAAATTTGTCATATATAATTATATTCAATCTTTATTATAAATAAATTGAGCTTTTACCTATTAAATCATTCTCTTTAATTGAACTTACAACCTTTCCCGCCGTTGAGTGTCTGCATAAGACGCAAGGCTAAAATGGCCGATAAATTCGAATTTTGTGTTACATCAATCTGTATGCAAGTTTAGTAAAGTCTAGTAACATTTCAGTATTTCAATAAATTCAGTCAGTTAATGAAATAAAACAACCTCAGACGTAACATTAATATTATTCAGCACTAATTTATGAAGAGCTGTAAAGACGAGAAAATACATAAAAGTTGTTTTAAATTAATCTTTAAACAAATATCCGCAGCCGTTTTTTTTTTTTTTTAATATTCAAAAGATTTTGAGATATCAATCTCAAAAGTAAGTAGTCGAAAAAATAAAAAAATTTCATTTTTTTTCACTAAAACTGATTTTTCTCTAGATCTAAGAGGTTTTTTTTTAGACGAACTTGAGTTAAGATTAATCCTTCAAAAAAATGCTATCGATTTCCCCATTTTTTTTTTTTTTTAATTTGAGCTCTTCTCGCACAAAAAGAAACATAATGATTTACCATATGATTTACCATAAGGTATATCATTCACCAAAAATAATTTTTGCTATATTTTAGAGACATTCAGGATGAAAATGGACCCTCGTAGGAAAAGCTGATATCCTGGAGGTATAATTTTCATTTTTCACCCCAACATATTTTCCGATTTTTCAAGATAGCGGTTCAAAAAAAACAGGAAAAAACAACTTTCTACATTACCTGGGGGTTTTCGAGGTTGGACAAATTAAAAAATATATTTCATTATTTTAGTATGACACTTCTCGACCTTAACTCGTCAAATCCGTATTCTAATTTAAAGATAGGAGAGTGGTGGGTGTCAACTGAAAATTAAATTCTTTCATAGTTCTTCATATTTCTTTTCCACTTTTTCAATACATTAGCTAATCTGTATTCTCTTTATATATAGATAGATAAAAATGATAAAAATAGTAGCCTAGATTTCTTTCTTTACTCTAAACTTATAATTTTCCATCTGTAATGCAAAATTTAAGCGGGGAAGGACGCCAAACCGCAATATATAATTAATTAGGATAAGATAAAATTATAAAGTTTTCGTTAGTCGTGTAATGAGATTTAACCCAATCTTATTCCAATAAAATTTAAAGAAGTCTCAAATGACGTAGCAATTTAATTCTTCAACTTTAATCAGACCAATACATAAAATAATTTTAATTAATTATCTAAATAATGAGTCAGATTAATATCAAAAAATTAAATTAAAAAATTTATGTTTAAAAAAAATTATTATATGACTCTCACATATTTGTATATAATATAACTTATAAATTTTTCTATGTTATTGTATAGTTTATTATTTTTTTTTTTAAGCCTTTTTGAGAGATAGAAGGTAACCTTCAGCGCACCCGACTTAACTTAAAAGCCCCCAGCGCGCCTCTGCAAGCAGATCTCTCTCCACCTTTCCTCAAACAGCACCCAATCCACCAGTATCCTACGAAGGCTCGGTCCCGTGTAGACAGGAAGCTGTTTTTGGATTGGTGTTAATTTTTCACATCCACTACCCTCAAGTAGTCCCCACTCCACCGGTTCATACCCAGGTTCATGCTGGAAGCATACATGAACCCTTTGAGACCTGTATAGAGAGGTCCACGCCATGAACTATTGGTAGCTATATGGATGTATATGCAACATATTCCGTTATGGGGTTAATTCCTAGCTATGGTAAACACTAGTACCCTCGGTGTCGCAGGTGATATGGGTGGAAAGAGTCGTGGCGAATGTTATAGAAAACATCGCCTTTGAATTCGTCCACCAGTGTAATGTCAGTGTAAAGTGTTTGTGACGTGTGTGAGTGTTAGTTTGCGTGTAATGCGTGTTAACCTATAGTCTCAGGATTTCGCCTCTCCCTCGACTGGATCTCCTTTTAACGTGGCATCCTAACCACTCGCAAGCGATATAAACACATAATTTAATTTTCCTCAGAAAAAAAATCAGAGGTATCTGCCGGGGATCGAACCTCGGTTCTCCGCTTGGAAGCCCAAAGTCTTTACCACTGAGCCATCGCTTGCTCCATGTATAGTTTATTTATTTATTTATTTATTAAAAAAAAGCATGTACATTAATTTTGAAAAATTTTGATTTTTTACAGGGTTTAATTTTATTAATTTCAACTTTTATTTTCTAATAAATGTAATTCCTAATAATTATTGTATATAATTTTTCATAAAAATTTTAAAATTTTGTATTCAAAATTAAGGGGGGAAAATGTTAAGAAAATGATATATTTAAGATTATTATATGTGTGTGTAAAAGAGAGAAAGAGTAATAAGCACGCCGTCTCCGGCAACTGGCCCGGTCGGCAGTGTGCGCCTTTTCGTGTTCTAAGCAACACATAATTTTATAATAAAGGCATAATTAAGCACAATATAATTTATAATTGTTATAATTAATTATCCACCTCATCCTCATCCACCACCCCACTAATTAGTTCAATGGCAGTTCCACAATAAATTGAAATTACAACATTATATAAAACAGGACTGTATTCGAGAACATTTAAGTGGGTAATATTCTGCTAAATTCAATACTAATATTTCAATACTATCATTGCATAAAAATATTTGAAATTACAAAATTTCTATAAAAGAGGACCGTATTCGAAAACATTTAAGTAGGGTGTATATTTTACTAAACTCAATACTAATAATTCAATGCTATTATTGAATAAAAACAATTGTAATTACAACATTTATATAAAAAAGGACAGTATTCGAGAACATTTAAGTGGGGCATATTTGCTAAATTCAATACTAAAATTTTATTGCTATTATTGCTTAAAAACATTAAAAATACAAGTTTACAATAAAGAGCGTCAGTAGCTCAGAGGTAACGCGCCCGCTTCTTAACATAAAGATTGCGGGTTCGAGACCCAGTCCCGGCAAACTTTTATTTATATAAAAATAAAAAAAAAAATTCTTATATAAATGAAAATTGTCGTTGCGCGCTACTGAACTCTAGGTGGCGTGTTGATGTAGAGGGTTCTACATGGCGCCACCGTATATCATGCAGATGGGCGTTTTTTCTCCTATATGGTTTTTCGCGCCATCGTCAACCGGAATTGGTTGCATGATTCCTCAAAAAATACCGGTCCTTAACCAAGGGACAACCCATACCCTTAAAAAATGGGGCAAGTCAGTGAGTGTGTAAAAACACTCACTGGTGATGACGGCAAGGCAGACCTTCCTACATATATTCCATCCTTAATTCCCTTCTTCTCCTACAGATGGCAGCGACTACACTAAGTAATGTTCATTGAGTGTAAAGTTTTAATATTGAAAAGTATAGTCGTTGCTACACTTCCCACACAATTTGTCCACATACGTCTCCAAACCTATCTAATTATTTCCATTAAAGGAAAAAACGGTATATATCTCAATATGTATATCGACTTCCGAGGGAATAAAAGCAAAAAATGCGGTTTGGACCGCTTGTGCAAATTGTTTGGTGACCTCCGTATAACGAAAAAGTTCTAAGAGGTCAACAAATATAACCTATGGTTAATAAAAGAGCATACATACAAGTTTACAATAAAACAGGGAAAAAAATTTAAAGTGGCATTTATTTTGCTTGATTTAATCTTCTTATTTCAATGCTATAATTGGCGAATCGATCCCTGATATCACTTTTGCCTCGGCCGGGCTGGCAGGAAGAGTTGGCGGTTGGAGGATGATGGATGGAGCCAATGGCAGCGAACATAATTACATCATCTTCAAAGTGCGTGATAGGGTCGTTAATCGGCCCCCGTACAAAAAGCGCCCATTAGGCTGGAATGTGTCAAAGATGGACGAGGACAGATTTGTGGATTATCTTCGCGAAGAGTTCTCGTCTATCCCAGCCTGGCATGAAGGAACGACCACCCCGCGAGAGGCAGAGACTCTTGTCAAGAGGGTGACTGCTCTTCTGAGGGGAGCTTGCGATGCCTCTATGCCGCGTAAACGGCCCTGGAAGGGTAAAAGAAGCGTGTACTGGTGGAATGAAGAAATTGCGGAGCTAAGACGGGTCTGTCATGGTGCATGCAGAAGACGGCAAAGAGCGCATGGCCGCCCAGAGCTGGCTACGCGCTCTGAAGTGTACAAGAAAGCCAAGCATAGGTTGGCGAAAGCTATCTGCCTCAGCAAGGCGCGCTGTCTTCGGTCCCTAAGAGATGATGTCAACAGCGACCCGTGGGGCCTGGGATATAAGGTTGTCATGGGCAAATTTAAGTCCGGATGTGACAACACGATGGATGAAGCAGCGACCAAAAGAATAGTGGACGCTCTCTTCCCGGATCATCCAAACCAACAACACCCTGCTTTGGATGTCCCGAGGGAGCAAGTTCCGCTATTTATCGAGGCGGAGATGCTTCAGGCAATTAGGTCAATGAAAAATGGGAAAGCGCCAGTACCAGACGAAATACCTGCGGAAGCCCTTAAGGCAGCTGCAAAGGTAATCCCTGGTCTCCTGCTTGGTATGTTTAACGCGTGCATCGTGGCAGGCGCCTTTCCAAGGGACTGGAAAGTGGCCCGTCTGGCTCTGATAAGCAAGGGAAAGGGTGAACAAGGATCTCCATCATCTACAGACCATTGTGTATGTTAAATACCATTAGCAAGTTGATGGAGAGCATGGTTAGAGGTAGATTGCGGCAGGCAATTAGGGAAGCGGGTGACCTTAGCGACGACCAACACGGCTTTCGTAAGGGGCGTTCCACGATCGGTGCCATCGAGCAGATCGTGAAGGTGGTTATGAGGGCCAGACAAGTGCGGCCGTATATTAAACCGGACGTCCTGCTTGTCACGTTGGATGTGAAAAACGCATTCAACTCGGCAAAGTGGGACGATATGTTGCACTCCCTAGAGCAGGTATTTAGAGTTCCGGATTATATGAGAAATATACTCAGGGATTACCTCCGGGACCGATACCTGCGCTTGGACACGTTCGATGGCACAAGAGGTAAAGTATTAAGCGCAGGCATAGCGCAGGGTTCGGTTCTGGGCCTTGATCTGTGGAATGCCTTTTACGACGGCTTGCTAAAGATTGAGCTTCCGGATAGATGCTCCATGATCGGATACGCGGATGAAATTGCTCTAACCATAACAGCTCGAGAAACAGAGGACCAGCAGAATACCTTGGATGAGGGCATGCGCCTTATCAATAGCTGGATGTCGAATCACGGACTAAGACTGGCAGTTACCAAAACAGAGATTGTCCTTCTGACACGGAGAAGGGTTGATACCATATTCGGCGTCAGCTTTGATGACGGAGGTAATCCCCTATGATCCAGACCAAACCATTGGTCAAATATTTTGTGGTCTTCTTGGATAACAAGTTGACCTACAATAGAGAATTCCAGCAGGCCTATGAAAAGGCTGGCCTGGTGACAAAGTCCCTCTCGTGGCTGATGACGAACATCGGCGGTCCCAGATCAGAGAAGAGGAGGCTGTTGATGACGACAGTCAACTCTATCTTGCTCTACTGTGCAGAGGTGTGGGCGGACAATGTCCGCATAAAAAAGTACCGCAAGAAACTAAAGGCAGTACAGAGGCAGGGGGCACTTCAAATTACTTGCTCGTACAAGATAGTATCAGAGCCAGCGATCCAGGTGGTGGCTCGGGTGATTCCCATCGATCTGCTTGCCTTGGAAAGGCAGGCGATCTATAAATGTCAAGAAGAAGAGCGTGACGTAGCTTCCGTTCGCGCTCGCTCCCACACAATGGAATGCTGGCAGTATAGGTGGAATGGTGACCCGAGGGGACGTTGGACGCACCGCCTTATCATTGATTTGGAAAGCTGGGTGAACCGTGATCATGGAGAGGTAGACTTCTACCTCACACAGTTCCTAACTGGTCACGGTTATTTCCGCGATATGCTTTTCAAGTGGCGCAAGGTGACATCTCCGGAATGCTTGCATTGCCCGGGCGAGCTGGATACCGCTGAGCACACCTTTTTTAGGTGTCCTCGCTTTGCTGAAGGGCGACCGCCCTTCGCTGAATGGAGGCCGGAAGGAGTCGTACCGGAAATGCTGCGCAGTACCGCTAACTGGTACAGTGTGGCAGAGTACGTACAGGCGTTACTGATTAAAAAAAAGGAGGAAGGTTTCCTCTCGTAGGAAAATCTCCTCCTTTATTGACAGGGTATGGCGAAGAAATGCCTTGGCTGCATTGTTTCCGGACCGAAGTAATATAGAAACCGGACAGAAGTAAACAGGGAGCCCCGGTCCGGATTCTATGATATTGTCATAAATGCAGGAGGGTGGGGAGTTTAGTGGGTATTGTAATTCCTTCTCAATTGTGTATATCTGGGCAACCCCAGATACAAATTTGAGGTTGAGTCCAACATAACCATACAGTACGCGGTGTATGGTATGCGTCAATGCATTCTTTTCATCCTACGAAAAAGGCCCCTTCTTGAAGGAGCCCAAAAAAAAAAAAAAAACTTTGATGCTATAATTGCAAAAAATAATTGAAATTACAACATTTCTATAAAACAGAACAGTATTCGAGAACATTTAAGTGGGGCATATTCTGCTAAATTCAATACTAATACTTCAATGCTATCATGGCATAAAAATAATTGAAATTACAACATATCTATCAAACAGACAGTGTTCGAAAACATTTAAGAAAGGTATATTTTGCTAAATTCAAAACTAATAATTGACTGCTATCATTGCAAAAAATAATTGAAATTGCAACATTTCTATAAAACAGGACAGTAATCGAGAACATTTAAGTGAGTCATATTCTGCTAAATTCAATACTAATATTTCAATGCTATCATTGCATAATAATATTGGAAATTACAAAATTTCTATAAAACAGGACCGTATTCGAAAACATTTAAGAGGGGTATATTTTGCTAAATTTAATACTAATAATTCACTGCTATCATTGCAAAGTATAATTGAAATTACAACATTTATATAAAAAAGGACAGTATTCGAGAATAATTAAGTGGGAAATAATCTGCTAAATTCAATACTAATATTTCAATGCTATCATTGCATAAAAATAATTAAAATTACAACATTTCGTGTCTACAAAATGAAAATATTCCAAATGTTTAAATCTATATTCTTCAGTGTTTTATATACGAAAATTTTCAGTCAAAAAATCGTGTTTCTCAACCTCGAAAAACCCCAGGTAACGTAGAAAGTTGGTTTTCCTGTTTTTTAGGTCCGCCATCTTGGAAAATCGGAAAATATGTTGGGGTGAAAAATGAAAATTATACCTCCAGAATATCAGCTTTTCCTAGGAGGGTCCATTTTCATCCTGAAGGTCTCTAGGAGATAACAAAATTATTTTTGGTCAATAATATACTTTATGGTAAATCATATGGTAAATCATATGATAAATTAGATGATAAATCATTATGTTTCCTTTTGTGCTAGTTGGTTCAGAGTTACAACTGTTTGAAGCAAGAAGTTTTTAATTTAAAAACACAAAAAGTTGTCATTTTCGCCACTTGATAACTTAAAATAATTTGTATCAAAATGTAAAAACCAAATTGCTTTGTATTTATTAAGCACTTTTCTAAAAACACTTTATTTTGTTTTTTATTTAATGCATTCATTAAAGAGAAATAGCAAAAAAATGACTTAAATTCAAATATTTTGAATTTTTCGGTTTTTAATGTTTAAGACAGCTGTTGTCCAATTTCTTATTCGAAGAAATTTTTTGATTTTTTTTAATATATAAAATACCCGTCAATATAGATTGAAATTCTTGCAGTATTTTCATGATGTAAACAATCAATATAACGTTTTCTATAAAATGAAACTTTTTAAAATTTTTATTTTTCCATGCTTAAGACCGCTGTTAGTCAAATTTTTGAATTTTCGGGTTTTTCATGTTTGGGACAGCCAATATCCGTTTTCTTATTTCGTGAAATTTTTTGAGTTATTTCATATATAAAACACCCAACAATATAGATTCAAACATTTGAAATATTTTCATTTTGTAGACATGAAATGTTGTGATTTCAATTATTTTTATGCAATGATAGCATTGAAATATTAGTATTGAATTTAGCAGATTATGCCCCACTTAAATGTTCTCGAATACTGTCCTTTTTTATAGAAATCTTGTGATTTCAATTGTTTTTATGCAATAAGGGAACGTTCAAAAAAAACGTAACGCCCTTTTTCTGAAATTTCGGGTACCCCAGTACCCAGAGTAACGCTTATTTAGAAAATTGTCCGAAGACTTTTAACGGACCGTAACATTTAAAAGACTCACCCACCTACCCTATCAGCGTTACGTAATTTTTGAACTTCCCCTAAGAGCATTGAATTATTAGTATTGAATTTAGCAGAAAAAACACCACATTAAATTTTTTTCCCTGTTTTATAGTAAAGTTGTAATTTCAATGTTTTTAAGCAATGATAGCAGTTAATTATTAGTATTGAATTTAGCAAAATATACCCTTCATAAATGTTTTTGAATACTGTACTGTTTTATAGAAATTTTGTAATCTCAATTTATTTTATGCAATGATTGCACTGAAATATTAGTATTGGATGTAGCAGAATATTCATCGATTAAATGTTCTCGATACTTTCGTTTCTTATAGAAATGTTGTAATTACAATTGTTTTTATGCAATAATAGCATTGAATTATTAGTATTGAATTTAGTAAAATGTACACCCCACTTAAATGTTTTCGAATACGGTCCTCTTTTATAGAAATTTTGTAATTTAAAATATTTTTATGCAATGATAGCATTGAAATATTAGTATTGAATTTAGCAGAATATTACCCACTTAAATATTCTCGAATTCTGTCCTGTTTAATGGAAATTTTGTAATTTCAATTATTTGTTGCAATGATAGCAGTGAATTATTAGTATTGAATTTAGAAAAATACGCCCCTCTTAAATGTTTTTGAATACTGTCCTGTTTTATAGAAATGTTGTAACTTCAATTATTTTTATTTATTTATTTATTTAATATTTTCATACATGTGAAAATTTAACGGGCATGTACTACCCTTTAGAGTTGTAGATATAGAGTTTGATTGGTCTAGTTGTACTTTATTTGAACTAAAACTATATTAAAATTTAAGTTTAAAAGCTATAAATAAACATATAATAAAATAATTAAATTTTATATTATATACATTTGATTTATATTCATAAAATAAATAAACAATTGATGTACAACTTAGTTTAATTCAATAAATATAAAAAAATCTAGATCATAATGCATTATTCAATACTTTTTACTGTACATGGTTTGTAATCTAAACTTTAAAGCGTTTTAGTCGTTCAGCAGATTCTGGTCATCTTTGGAAAGACCGTTGCAAAGAAGTCTGCATCTATAGGATGGAGAGTTAAAAATATTATTATTTGTAGTTCCGATTTCTTTAAAATGTCTTTGGGATCTTAAGCTGGAATCCAATTTTCTGAGTTCAAATTTATTCTTTACATTATCGTCAACAGCCCGTCTCGATATTATGTCAGAAAAAATTAACAAGTCATTTATTAGATGATAGGATTTTATTGTCCATAAATTAGCCAAATTAGAAAGTCTAGAATAATAATTATCTGTATAGTTCATGTTTATTCCACATTTAAATGATAAATATCTTAAAAAACGTTTATTTACGTAATCAAGCTCTTTAAAGTCAACCTCAAAGTTAGGAGACCATATTACCGATCCAAACATAAAATTTGGAAGAACTAGGGTCTTGTATAGAGTGGTGTTAAATGAAAAATTTTTAGTAATACGCTTTATAAATCCCAAGGATTGCAAGGATTTTGATTTTACAGACCTTATATGTTCACGAAAACACCAACTAGAATTCACTAAGACTCCCAGATCCCTAATAGAGGAAACTCTTTCAATAATAGAACTAACAATCTTATAATTATATGCTGTATTACTGCTGCACCTAGAAACATACAATTATTTACACTTTATGCAATGATAGCATCGAAGTATTAGTATTGAATTTAGCAGAATATGCCCCACTTAAATGTTTTCGAATACTGTCCTGTTTTATAGAATGTTGTAATTTCAATTATTTTTTGCAATGATAGCAGTGAATTATTAGTATTGAATTTAGCAAAGTATACCCCATTTAAATGTTTTCAAATATTGACCTCTTTTATAGCAATTTTTTAATTTAATATATTTTTATGCAATTATAGCATTGAAATATTCAGATTGAATTAAGCAAAATAAACACCATTTTAAATTTTTTTCCCTGTTTTATTGTAAACTTGCAAATTTAATGTTATTAATCAATAATAGCATTGAAATTTTAGTATTAAATTTAGCAAATATGCCCCACTTAAATGTTCTCGAATACTGTACTTTTTTATAGAAATGTTGTGATTACAATTGTTCTTATGTCATAATAGCATTGAAATATTAGTATTGAATTAAACAAAGTATACCCCACTTAAATATTTTCAAATATTTACCTCTTATATAGAAATTTTGTAATTTCAAATATTTTTATGCAATGATAGCATTGAAATATTAGTATTAAATTTAGCAGAATATTACCCACTTAAATGTTCTCGAATACTGTCCTGTTTTATAGAAATTGTTCTTATGCAATAATAGCATTAAATTATTAGTATTGAATCGATATTGAATTTAGTAAAATATACACCCCGCTAAAATGTTTTCGAATATGGTCCTCTTTTATAGAAATTTTGTAATTTCAAATATTTTTATGCAATGATAGCATTGAAATATTAGTATTGAATTTAGCAGAATATGCCTCACTCAAATGTTTTCGAATACTGTCCTGTTTTATAGAAATGTTGTAATTTTAATGGTTTTTATGCAATAATAGCATTGAATTATTAGGCACGATCACTATATATGTAATATATAGATAAAATCGTGCCTTATAATTTTTTCAGGTCAAAAAACGAAAATTTCTTAAAATTGTCTAATTTGTGGAGAAATTTTGTCCCCAAGTCATTTCGATGCCTCTAACATGCATATATTGAAGGTATGTATTTCTGAATGTATTTTTGAGAAACTGTACAGAGCAAATTTTAAACACAACTCGATGAAACAAAAAAAAAGTTAGTACATAATTTTTTGTACAGTATCTAGTTGTGCCTCCTCCAGTATGACTAAATTTCACTTATTTGTTGTCGAGCAATCACAAAAATACTGATTTCCTTTATCAAAAAAATTAACTAATAATAGTAAATATCTGGAACAACTCGGCGAATCAAAAAAAAAAATTTGGTACAAAATTTGTTATTTGATGTCTAGTTTTGCCTCCTCCTGTATGGCTAAATTTCATTAAGTTGTTGGTGAGTTATCACAAAAAAACTGATTTCCAATACAAAAAAAAATATCTAAAATAGGAATAAATAGGAAATATCTGGAACAAATCAATCAAACAAATAAAAATTAAGTTATAAAATAGAAAAATGTTTCTTACATTCATAAAAGTCATATGCCTTGATGTCAGTTTCAGCATCCCACACGGTGCTATTACTAATTTTAGCCCCGTTTCCAGAGTTTTCCATTAATATAACATTTACAGAAAACTTTTAATTTTTATGTTTGTTCGCATCACCTGAATATAGTTCGAAACTAAATTTGATAGTTATAAAAATGCTAAATTATTATATTTTTATCCTAACTAGGTCATTTATTAGTTTCATCCATTTTTCAGCTTCTTCTGCAGAATAAACTTTTGTCAATAATGTATCAAACATAACATTATGGATTATTTCTTTTGCTTTTTTTGGCTGGAATCTAGAAATTTTTAAGCATATTAAATTATTTTAAGATTAAGAAAAACCATTAATAAACCTCACCTTTCACTCAGTTTTGCCATAAAAAGAATTCTAATGCTGAAAAATTAAAAACAAAGAAATTACGTTCTTTATATTAATTTTAAAAAAATATTAAAAATTTTTATACTTATCTGAATCAAACTTTTGTTTATTTAACTATATCCACCAAAGAATTTAAAATAAACCTGAAAAAAATAATAAAAAATTTATAAACACAGCCATTAGCCTAGCAGTCCATTAAGCAGACTATAACCTAACTACTACTGAAAGTCTTCTACTTTCAATTTAAGCGCGGAATTTAAAACAACTTTTTAAACTTTTTCTACTATTTTTTTAAAAACGTTGATAAAAATTTATAAATTTATATATAATTATTCTTTTTCAATTAATATTTAATTATTATTTTTATGCAAAATTTTTAAAACCGATGATATAATAAGTTCTTTTAAATTAAGTACTCAAATTTAAACTAATACTTGTTTTTCAGCAGTATTGGGTTTTAATTACCTTACAATAAACATTTTATTGCTGTTAACAAATTTGTTATTATCTTTTCTTAAGGCACACAGGTAGAATTTGATTTAGGTAATTAAAAAAATGTTAATATATTCTTTTTAAAGAATATGGGAAATTAAAATTTTTCTTTGATTTTTTTCAGGATTAAGAAATATTAATATATATTTGAAGATTCAGATATTTTAATCAAATTTAGAAACTCAAAGTATATTTTATATTTTCACAGCAAATTTTAATAAATTATTATAAAGGAAATTTGGTGCCAGTTTTATTGATCAGTAATCTTCAGCAAACGATCTTATTATGGTAAAAAATAAATAAGAATAATCTAAACCCTATTATTTATATTAATTAATGCAGATAAAAAATTTTTCTTTATAAGTTTTAAATATTTTTATGTAAATTCAGGTTAAAGAAAAGTTTTCAAATAATTATTTATGAATATTTTGAATAACATGTAATAATAAATAATAGTTTTCAATTTATGAGGGTGTGGATCCCATCAGTGTTATTAAAGAGAAAATACTCAATAAATATGTGATCGTGCCTGAAATAAAAAAGCCTTAGCTTTTTTATAATTCTTTGGATTTTTAGTATTGAATTTAGCAAAATATACCCCACTTAAATGTTTTCAAATATTGACCTCTTTTATGGAAATTTTGTAATTTATAATATTTTTATGCAATGATAGCATTGAAATATTAGTATTGAATTTAGCAGAATTTTCCCCACTTAAATGTTCTCGAATACTGTCATGTTTTATAGAAATTTTGTAATTTCAATTATTTTTATTCATATTGATTTTTTACAACTTTATAAATTTCCAATGTATATTTTATTTCGTTTTGTATATGAAAATATTATAAAATTTCATTCGTCTGTCTTGAACAAAAAAAATTGAAAATTTCAAAAAAAATATGATATTAAAAAAGTCATACTGTTTTTTTGCCACTTTTGAAATTTGCAATATCTATTTTATTTAATTTTATATATAAAAATATTTTAAAATATCATTCATCTGTCTTAAACTTGAAACTATAAAAATTTCCAAACAAAATATTTTATTGCAAAAGGAGTAGTAGGGTAAAACCAATGCTCCCTCACCCCAGCCTCCCCCACATCGGTAATTAATTTTACAGGTGTCTGCTAAATTGCAGGTTTCTATTGCAGGTTCCTGTTACAGAGACCTGTAAAAGTGACAGGTTGAGGCAGACCGCTTGCCGGTTATCCATCAGTTCAGGCGGAGAATAGTATAAAGAAAAAAAATTATATTGAAATTAAAAATGAATCAATTTTTTTTCTTATTCCTTTTATAAATTCTAATAGCCTCCCCTATTTTAATTTCAATTATATGAAAGTTAAAATACTTTAGGATATTGAAAGGAAACAGGTTGAATAAGATAAAATAAATTCCATTATCAAAATTTAAAATAAAATTTTTTTTATTTATAATACATTACATTGTTATTGATTGCATACAATATTTACAGTCTTTTATCATTGGAGCAACACGCTTATCTGAATGATCATGAATTCTACATCTTACACACTTAAATATATCATAATCAGTTTTATAGTGTTTAGGAAATTTTTCCCATGCAGCGTCAACATTTTCTGCTGCCAAATTTATAATGAAATCTTTAGGTAAGTTAGCTATGTCTTTAGTTTCCATCAAAGAAAGTTGTTTTAATTTACTGAAAATATCTAATGAACGTTCTAAACAAGGTTTATTTATAATTATATATTTTTCAAGCAATAAAACTTTATACACTGCACAAACCATTTTTGAATTTCTGTGATATTTACATAAGTTATCTGGAAAGTTCCATTTTTTTAAAACTCTTAAAGATGGACATTTTGTAATAGATTCCATGTCTTTGACATTATTCAAATATTTTTCTAGATATTTAACTTTTTGTAATCCTTTTACAAAAATTTTATCTGCATATGACAAAGTTGTTTTTAAAATATTTTCAACTTGATTGTATGGAATATCACCAGAGTCCCAGGACAATGTTAAATAATTTCGTTCTAACCATTTATTTTCAACTCTGCATTTTAGAGGAAGATCCCACCACTTACATGGAGGTTTAAACAAAAAAACTGATGGTTTCTCATTACTATTTAGTTTTAAGATAGCAAGTTCTTTGATTGCAAATTCATTGGAAGATAGTTTAAAAGATTGAAAGTCTACAATGAACTCCATGATTCTAGAATGGCTAAATTGTATTCAGTGATCTCCTTTATATAACTCCTCCCCACTTTTTAAACTAATTTTTTTACTTCACCACTAATTGGTTTATATTGTACTACTCTATCATGCAAAATTAAACAAAATGCAGATGTATTTGCTGGAAAATCTTCACTACTCTCAAATTCTAGTCTAACGTCTACAGGTGCATATTTCATAGATTCATTTTGTTTAGAACAATCTATAACAATTAAAGGTGTATCTGTAATAAATTTTTTGCGACTGATGAATGTTTCTAGAGGATCTTTATCATAATATGATGATTGAAATCTCGTAAACATATCATAGAGAAGAGCATATTTATTATTTTCTATATTAAGATTTAAATTTCCATGAGGGAAACTTTGAGAGTTTAAATATAGCTTTATATTTGTAATATTACAATGATCAAAATGACTCGCATTAACTTTTAGCTGATTATTTCTCCCTGTTTGAAATCCTAAAATAATAAACCTTGGTTTTTCTAATTGATTTGAAGTTTTAACTGTCCACACTGTTTTTGAGGCTCTTGGAACTGCTGGGTACTCATAAAGATCCCAAGATCTAAAACTCATTGTAATTGGAATATCTTTCTCAATAATCTTTAATAAGCTTATTTTTTTTTCATCTGATAATCTTAATGTAGGCATAAGCCATTCTAATTTTTCGATTGTAATTTTAAAAGCTTCTGCTACTCCTCCTTCTTGAATAACTGCATTGATATCACTATTTGATCGAGTAAAAATAAGTTCATGTTTTATATTAGCAATAATTTTATTATAATCTTCTGCAAATCCAAATATTATACTCAAAGGAATTAAAACATCAAAATTTCCTTTATTATCAATAATTGAATTTTCATCAAATTTCCAACCAGCATTTTCTAAATATTTTAATTGATTCACATTAAAAGATGGGTACCCTTTCATAAGAGTAGTTATACCAACATTTTTACACTTATCGATGACTTCAGCATTTAATTGATATCGAATTTCTGAGAATAAGAATGCTATGGCATTATTTACAAAAGTAGTTTTTTCAAGTGCTGCTATTCCATCCACCTTAGTTATTTTTCCCTGAATGTGTATTGAACTTTTAGAAGGGAGAAGGCATTGATCTTGATTTTGTATTGCAATATGTATTTCATCACTATTGTTAAAAGATGAGGTAGCATAAGCTTGATGAGCGTGTACTTCATAGCTTATAACAGAATCGTCAAATATGACTGGAGACCTTATATTTAATTTTTCCTCCATCCTATGCAACAAAATAAAGTACACAAAATTTTTTCTTTTATAGACGTAGTCGTAGTCCTAGACTTATTAGAAATTGTCGATTCTGAAGAGTCAATTTTTTCACTACTGGATGTCTTGAAGCTTTCAGTGCTTGAGTTCGACTGATAACTGGATGCCATTGTTTCTTATTTATATAACCTTGACCAACCTTTGTGTTGTAAACTATTCCCATTATAATACTGTTTTTATATGTAATCTAATTGATATATTTTCACCTCTGAAATTCACCAAGTCACCATCTTGATCAACAATACGCAATTCAAGATAATCTATGCTTTTTACAGAAATAGGTAAGTATATAATTTCTAATGGTCTATCAATAATTTTAAATCCTGGAGGCACAGTTGGAAAAAATTCATGAATATTATGCACTTCTCGACCGTTATCATACGCTCCCTTTGCAATATTACACTCGACTCTAAGTGAATTAACTTTCAAAACTGATACTGGAAGCTCAGATATATGTTCTTTATTTGAAGATAATTTTTGTGATTGAAATCCCAATAATTTACCAATTGAATCTTTTGGTTCAAAATTTATAATGTTATCACACTGTATAATACTTTGCAGAGTGTTATTATTAGCCTTTAAACTAAATGAAATGTCAACCAATTTTTCCTTAAGATATTTTTCAATATCCTCAACCTCGTAACTTCCTGTTGGAATGGTGATAGTTTCAAAATCAGAAACATAAAATTTATTACAATTTTCATCAATGTTTGGAATGGAGTTAAATGTTAATAATTCAATCAATCCAATTACATAATTTTTATTTTTATCAAGCTCTATAGGAGGAAAAAATCTTGACTCAAGTATAGATGATCGAGCTGATAAACTTATTATTAATGATTCACTCATGACAGTTCATATGATACTAAATAATTATATCAGAAATCACTATATTTATATCTATTATTCTAAAATATAAAGAAAAAAAAAAATTTTGACTTATTTCATTGGTGTCTAATTCAAGACTATGTCAATTATACTATTTTATAATGTTTTATTTATTAAGTTGATTAGCTAAAAATTTCAAACATAAATGTCCACAAATAAAAGTATTAAAGTCTTGATATCTTTTATGATTATATTTAATTTCGGATGATTTAAAGTATTTTATAAGATCTGTTGGAGGTTTTAGATTTCCAAAGCTGTCAAAGTATATTATATTATTTTTTCTTTTATTGTATGCAACCCAATGTGTACCAGGACCATCTTTATTATCTAAGTTTATTATTGCAGACTCATTAGTAAAAGGTCCTTTAATGGAAGAGTATTTCTCATAAAAACTCCTCTAAAATAAGGGATTTTTAAAAGTTTTGCATACTTTATAATGTCTATATTTGTTAACGCTCTTGTTGGTAAAATTATGGCGTTTTTTTTTTTCATTAGAAACATTTTGGTTATAGAGTCTTAATCCATTTCCAGCTTTATATGGCTTTAAATATAAACCTTTTCCCAAGGATACTTGCTCCATGGCTTGGTTATGCCTCTTCGATTCTTCTAACTGTTTTTTCGCTATATTAATTTCATTTATAGTTTTTGCTACACCAGTAATACCACCTACCAAACCACCCAAAGCGCTTAATCTAGCAAAAATAGGTATGAGGGGTAAAACTCCACCAGTCTTTTGTGGTAGAGGTAAGACTCTAAGTTTTTTTACTTTGTTTTTTCCACCAGCTTTTTTTACTGATTTGCGAGCTCCTTTTAAAGCTGATGCAATAACTTTATTAGCATTTTTATTTTTTATCATAGCCTTTTTAGCTGCTGCTACAATATTTCTAAATGGAACGTTACCACCATTTTTCTTTCTTTTATTTACTTGCTTTTTTTTTAATTTTGATTTTGATTTATTTTGCGAGCATCCCATTCCCATTTTTGATTTTACTTTCATAATATTAGTTACAGCTAATGCAGCTGCTTTTTCACCAATTCCAGCGTCAGTAGATTTTACACGTTCCCAAGCTTTGTTAGCTAACAGAAGATCTGCTTTGTTTCTAGCTTCAATATTATTTTGATTTTCAGAATAAGCGATGTCGTGCTCTTTACAAGCGGAATCTAATGGATTAATACCCTTGTGTCCTCGGGCAATTCGCTCTGCTAATTTTGTACCTGGGCCACAAAATCTATGGAAGTTAAATAAATTAATAAATCATTGTTTAATATTTAATTATCTAAAAATGTTCTTATTATAATAACCTATATCCTGGAAAATGTAGCTCTACTGGAAGTTTATTTATTAAACTATTTACTAAGCCAGCACCATAAGTAATCATCACTTTATAAAAGTTAATTAAAGAATGAGCATTAGACTATAAAAAGATTGAATTTAAAGACAATTATTTAATTCGTTATCAACTGCCTAGAGGGCAACATGAAGTTGCAAAGTCAAGAATTTACTCTTCCAGTAACAAATTATGATTTTGTTACTGGTGACGGTTTAATATATAGACATCATGGTAATTTACTGCCAAACACTATTCGGGGTGTAATTTGCGGGCCTTCAAATTGCGGCAAGACTAATGTATTATTAGCAATATTAGAACATGAAAATGGTTTAAGATTTGAAAATGTTTACATTTATTCTAAGTCACTTGATCAACCAAAATATGATTATTTAAAAATAGTAATAAAGGGAGATAAAGAATTAGATCTAGAACCTTTGAAAGGTTTACAATACTTTACATTTAGTGAACATGAACAAGTTATATCACCTGAAAAAATATTACCATATAGCATAATGATTTTTGATGATATAGTATTAGAAAAACAAGATAGTGTTAAGGAACTTTATACAAGAGGTAGACATAAACATGTAGATTGTTTTTACTTATGTCAATCTTATTCTGGGGTTCCTAAACAAAATGTTAGAGATAATGTAAACTTTTTGATTATATTTTCTCAAGATGAATTGAATTTAAAACATATTTATAATAATCATGTAAATACTGATATGAAATTTAATGAATTTAAAGATGTGTGTCATGAGTGTTGGAAAGATAAACATGGGTTTCTTGTGATAGACAAAGATAGTGATATAAATAATGGACGCTATAGGAAAGGCTTTCACAATTACTTTATCGATAATTAAATAGAGTTAAATTGTTTAGTTTATGATAGAGTCTTACGTTGTTAAGATGGACAAGAGAAAAACCTCAGTTACTCATCTACACTTAAATGAAAAAATTACTGCTAATAAAAATGGTGTACTTTCTAAAGAATTGAGAAATTTAATACTAAAAGGTGATGATAAAAAGTCAGAAATTAAATATTATAATTTTCATCCAGATTATATAAATTTTGAAGCAATGGTAATATTAAACATTATTTATGTAAAGTTTTATTCAAAAAAATTTAAATCTTTTAAAGACTTTAAACTTTTTTATTGTAATATTAATACTAATAAAGTGTATTTATAGAGTTAGTGAATATGCTATAAATAATAATAATAAATAGTGAATTTAGTTTAGTTCATCATGAGTTCTCAAACAGAGAATATGATTGATAAGAAAAAGGAATTATTAGAGCGGATTATAAAAGCTAGAGATTCTATAAAACGTAAACATTTTGCACTAAAATTAGGTAGAGAAACAGCACAACAAGTTATACACGAAAATCTTAAACCTATAACAAAACCATTGGAAAAAATTGAAAAGTTTGCTGAAAATTGGGAAAATCAAAATTATGATAAAAATAGTGTTTTACAATTAACGAGCAGTACTCCATTTAAAATTAAAAATAAAATTCAAGCATCTACATGGAACGATGGATTTAATACAGCTTTAAGTGACGGTAAAGATGAAGAGAATGGGAATGATATAGATAATAAGAGTGGTAATGAAGAAAATTCTTATAGTTCTTATAATTCTAATACCTCATCAACTCAAAATATAACTCCTGAAATAACTCCAGAATTAGAAATTTTAAATGTGAGCGATTATCTAGATATGTTTAAAGTTGCTAATAAAAAAACTAGCCTTGATACAAAATTTGGTGTACGAAAAATGGCAGATGGATCTTTAAAAATAGGTGATACCCAAGTGGAATTTAAAAATGATAAAATTCATTTAGGAGATTTATCTTTTCCAACCAGTACTGGTTTATTAGAATTAATTTTTAAGAAAAATCCTATTAACAATTTAATAAAACCTGAAGATATGGATAATTATAAAAAAATTATTATATCTACAAATGCTGCAAGAAAATGGTATTTACCACATGAAGCTATACATTCAAATACATCAAAAAAATTTAAAAATTATGTAAGTCAGGTTTTAAATATTTCAATGAATAAAACTGGAGAAGGAATATCAAAATTACCAAAATATATGGTCACTAGCAATAAGCCAGTTGAATATGTACATTGGGATGATCCAAATGACTTAGTTATACGTTTAAGATTACTTATATCTGAAAGACAAGCTGGAAATAATAATCATGAAAATGAAATTCATTCCATCATAGAAGAGTTACGAGAGGGAAAAATTATATATTAAGCTAAAGCTTAAAAATTTTATCATTTTTATGATGAGTGTCGATGTATTTGGACGTGTTTTAAATAAAGAATCATCTATTCGTGGTCCTCCCGGAATCGGATTTAAATTGACTGAAACTGAAGACTATGATATAGAAAATAAATTATTATGTAACATTGCTGATCCTAAAGAATTTCATCATGCTGTTAATCTCAGATCTCTTTTGGATCGCTCAATGGCAACATATGCTTCAATAAATAAAGTTGATTCAGAACTTAAGAGTATGATTAACTCTCTGAAAGAGCAAATAAGTAAATTGGAAATAAAAATCATTCAAATTCAAGAAAAAGTTAATAAAAACAGTACAATTATTAAAAATATAAATTCTGAGATTAGTGAAGAAATCGGTCCAAGAATATCTGGAATAGTAATTGATAAGAATTATGCATCAAAGAAGCTTTAGTTGAAGAATTACATAAACCGGTACGAAAAAATTTTCCAAGACGTAAAGTTGATATTCGCGCAATTGATGAAACTTGGCAAGCTGATTTAGTTGTAATGGAAGCATATTCAAAAGAAAATAAAGGTTACAAATATTTACTCACTGCAATAGATAATTTTTCTAAGTATGCATGGGCTGTACCCTTAAAACGTAAAACTGGTGAAGAAGTTGCTAAAGCATTAAATTCAATATTTAAACAAGGACGCATACCGAAAAAAATACAGGTAGACCACGGGACCGAATTTTATAACAAAACTTGTAAAGAATTATTACAAAAACATAATATTCATTTATATTCTACGTATAGCCACTTAAAAGCCTCGATCATTGAACGTCTTAATCGTACAATCAAAAATCATATGTGGAAAAGATTTAGTCTTCAAGGAAATTATAAATGGGTAGACATTTTACCTGAACTAATTTCTAAGTATAATAACACTAAACATCGTACGATTGGAATCAAACCAAAAGATGTTAATAAAAATAATGAATCCTTAATTTTGTTTAGATTTTTAAATGCTAAATGTATTAATGGTAAACCAAAATTTCGTATAGCAGACAAAGTGAGAATAAGTAAATATAAACATATTTTTGAAAAGGGTTATACCCCAAATTATACAACTGAAGTTTTTACAATTGAAAAAATAAAACCGACTTTCCCATTTACTTATAATTTAAAAGACTATCAAGATAAGTCAATCGCTGGTGGATATGAATATGAACTTCAAAAAGCTACAAATCCAGATGTTTATCTCGTTGAAAAAGTATTAAAAAAACGGGGTAATAAGCTTTTAATTAAGTGGTTAGGCTTCGATAATTCTCATAATAGTTGGATAAATAAATCTGATTTATAATTACTTTAAATTTATAAAAACTTAGAAATTATGATTTATAAATTTATTTTTCTATTTATTTATATATCAGATTTATTTAATTTATGATAATTTAATATATTTCAGGGTAATAAAATCTTATAAATAATTGTAAAATAATATTTTAATTTTAGAAAATTTATTGTATTGTTATAATAAATATAATTCATAAAACTTAATTTACAGCATTTTTAATTTTCTCAACATCCTTATGCCCATAAGGTAAAGTATCTGTTGAGTTTGGAATTAGAACTCTCTTGTCATCAAATGGACTTAAAGCTAATTTATTTTCTCTTTGCGTAACAATATTATGAAATTTAGAGCGAATAGAATATTGTTCACGATAGATTTCAGATGAGTTAAATAAACACGTCTTATAATCATTAAATTCGATTGAATTTTTTACAACATTTGATTTTACACCTTTTGCTTTTTTTACAGTATTATAATTATCAATTAAAATTGCATACATTTTACTTCGCAAACCGATAAATTCTAATATTATTCTTCCATTAACTTCATCTTTCATGACACCGACAACCTTTTCATTAAAATGTTCAATACCATATTCATTAGGTAATGGGTAGTTTGAAGTATCAAATTCTTTAGGATTTTCTCTCATAATTTGATACACATCTTCATGTTTTATTTCATAAAGTAGGCTGTCTGTGTCTGTGTACAAAAGTTTGCATTTATCCTTAAATATTTTTAACATAAAATTATAATGAAACCTATATAAAACTATTTTTGATAAATCTAATACACATAAACCAATATAAATTGGTTTATTCATATAAACTTGAGTTTTTTCCATTTCAATTGCAACACAATTCTTATTAAACACTGTCAAACTGTGAAAATTTGGTTTAGATATTAGGTCTTCTGCACCATGCCTTCCTTTCCATTTTGTAACCAATCTAACATTCACTCTGCGACGTGGATCTTCCATGGTTTTACCATATATAGTCTGTAACCAGAATCGCAAAAAAAGCTTATTGAAAAATCATAATAGATAAAAAATATTTAAAAAAAACTTAATGACTGAAAATTAACTTACATTGTTCGTTAGCTTATGAAGATTTCTCTTGGATTCATTTGTTGCCTCAATTCTTTTTTGTGTATTTAAATTAATGTAGTCTTTTAACCATTTTGATTGCTTAAACTTTAATGCGCGATGCACTTTCTTCAGCACCAATCCATTATCAATCGCTTGCTTTAAATATCTATAGTGAATTACATACTTTTCTTTTTTTTCAAGAGTTGTAAGAAGTTTTTTAAATTTTGAATTAGGTGGTTTTTCATGCACTGGACAAAAAGGTAAATCTTTATCTTTATTATGTAAAGATTGAGGATAATCAAGGTCAACTTCCAAAATGAAACCGTAATCTGAATCTTCTCCAACAAAAAAGTTTGTATTTTTGAGATTTTCAACCCACTTAAATTCACCATATGGAAGAGATTCGGCTAAACTATGGCCATATAAGTTGTTCACATCATAATAAACAATATATTTACTCTCTTCGTTTTTATTGAATTTATCTTTCATATATTTATTATTAGCTTTTGAATATCTGTTACAACACTGACTTATACCACCTCGGATACCTTTTTCAATAAAAAGAATCATATCAATATCACTCATGAGTTCAAGTTTAACTTTTGTGTATTTAAGCATACAGTCCCATGAAAATCCAGGAGTTGTATAATAATGAGCTGGATCGAGACCGTAAGTTGCCATGCAATTGTTTCGAAAGTTTTCAAATACTTCTGCCAATAATAAAACATCTACTTTAAGGTAATAATCTGAGTAGTCACCCAAAGTTCTAATATCCTCAAAAGCATTCCAAACATTTATTGCATGTTGGTATTCCTCATTACTAATATTTGATCCATTTAGAGTACTGTTAAAATTTTCAATAGAAGGTAGCTTTATTTCATCTAATTTTTCTAGTCTATCTACATATTCATATGGAAAAACTCCCTTTCTTTTCAATAAATTTAATTGATAATTTGATAAATTTTTAAATTCTTTTTTTAAAATTACTAAATCATCATTAGATAGATAAGATGAAAGTTTATCTAATGATGAATTCAAAAATCGCAAGGAATCAATGAATTTAAATGTTATGGTATTATATTTACCAAAATTATTTTTGTAAATGAAATATATTTTTCTTTTGTTAAGGGTAATAAATTTACTTGTCCATCTATACCACAAGCCACCTCTCGAATTAACAAATGCGCATCATACCCTGTTAGATTGTGAAAAACTACAGATATAGTTCTACTGTCCTTGTAGTTTACATTGCACTGCGCATGCGCAGCGCCCCTATATTTAGCTAAAATTATTAAAATATAAAATAATAAACATGTAAAAATTAATATAAATTACAATCTTAACTGCATACCTGTTAAATGATCATGATCATATACTTTTCTTCTTGCTGCATTGTCCTCAAAAGGACCTTCTTCACAAATGTGACAAACTGTTGCAGACTTATGTTTTTCCATTGTTTCATTATCTAGGTTTTCCATTTTTTTAAAAGATGTATAACATTCATTTAAGTCTCTTGCTATTTTATAAAGTCTATCTACAAACCATTCAGCAGGATTTTCACCTCTATAGCTTTCATAAATAGATTTGGTATCATCGATATTGTTTTTGAGGTAGTATCCAATACTAAATGCTTCATGTCTTTGTATAATATTTCCTTCATCACATTTTTTTAATATACTTTCAAAATCTGCATATATAATAAATGGAGCTTTTTCTTTATTTCGGAAATTTTTAAATTTTATTAACTTATACTGCTCATCTTCTGGTAGTAAAACCTTACATTTATTAATAATTGAACAGTCTTCTTCGTGTTTCTCAAGTTTTTTTATTGTTTTAAAATAATGTAAGCAAATTTGACAAAAAAATTTTTTATGACCATCTTTAGAAAGTTGAGTATTTAATAAACCAGATACATTTTTAATCCACACATAATGATAATTTTTATTTTCTTCTACTTGAGGGAAAAATTCAATTTTTTTCTTTTTTGTTAGTGTTTGATTTTCAATATCAGAAAAATTTTCATTCATTAAATCATCATTATCATCAAAATATTCATCATAGTAATCATCAAAAGTTTTATTATTTTTTTTCTGGTAATATATATCTTCATAGTAATTTTCTATTAATAATAAATTAATATGTCTCTTTTTTCTACATGATGTTATGTGAGATGTAACTACAGTATAATTATTTTTTTCTAATTCTAAAGTGTACAAATTTATTGATAAGTTATTTTTTTTTTCAAAATCTGGTATCATTATAGGTTGAAAAGGGTATGTTAAACTATCAAAATCTATGCTTCTAAATTCTTCAAAATCTTTTTCATCTTCATACTTTAAATATTCAGTTAAGCGATCAGAATTATGAATAGTTCCATATTTTTCATACACAAGTGCTGACATAATAGCCCATTTAAAACATTTATTGTCGCTATAATTTTTTACATTTATGCATGCATGTTTGCTTTTAATTTGTTGAGGTAATTCAATGTATGAAGACGCATGCAATGGAATAAATTTACTTATAATAACATTTAAAAAATCAATAGATTTCAAAGTCCAACCAGAATCTTTTAATTGAAAATCATGCATATCCTTAAGAAGTGGAGCTTCTATATGTTCTTTAAAAAACTTATTTAAATCTGTAGTAGATGATAAAGATATTGCTTTCGTGTTGAAGTATTTTATATCATCTTCATCACTTTTTACTAACGTGTACGTAGCAGCTAATATAGTATAAACTTTTAACATACCCCCTCTCTTTATCAAAATATTATGTATGATGTTAATAAAAACTTTTATGCAATCATTCAAAAATTGAAAAATATCAATATGATTAATATTTTTAATAAAACCTGATTTTATATTATTATTAAAAGCGGATTCAATGTCTATCCACTTAACTCTTTTAGATTCTCCGGTTACACTTAAACCACTCCCTATTTTATTATTTTTGTAATTAATATTATCTTTAATGTTTACAAGGTGTACTAAAGTATAAAAACACTTTCGTTTTTGAGGTCCTGTAATTGCAAGTTTATTTAAAGTTTCAATTAATTCTATTTGTAAATCAATCATTTCAATAAAGGCTTTGATTAATTCAGGATTATCATTTTCTTTAATACACTTTTGAAAACCATTTTTCATTTCGTCATGGATTTTTTGACACTTTTCAATGATATTTATATTATCCATGATAGTTTGATATATTTAAATAATTGCAAAATTTCACTAAGCTTTTAATACCACGGTTGAGTGTTTAAAAAATAATTTTTGAAATAGTTGCTTATAGAGTTAACAAAAGAAAGTATTACAACAATCGTTTTTTAGAATATGAATGAAATTTAAAGGTTAGATCCTCCTGTTATATACGATTTTTTTCAAACGCTCAGCAATACTTTTTCATCCCTACTTTTACGAATATTTTTAGTCATGCTTATAAATATAACTATAAATATAATTATATATACATATATATATATATATATATATAGTTATATATAGTTATATATAGTTATATATATAGTTATATATATGGTTATATATATATAGTTGTATAGTTATATATATATAGTTATATATATATAGTTATATATATATATATAGTTATATATAATATATATATATATATATATATATATATATATATATATATAGTTATATATTTAATTATATTTAATTATGTAAATATATACATGTATATAAATAATATATATGCAGAAGGTATACCAGATTTTGCATATGTACATAGAGTAGAGCCGGAGCAAGCCCCAGACATTTTGCCTTTTTGCAAAAATCAGTTATAAAATTAATGATTTTAAAATCATTTAAAAAATCAAAATACTAAAAAGTAAAGAAAAGTTTTACTGCGAAAAAAAATTTTCATTTCGGGAATATTTTTTACAAATACACCTCAATTTTTAAGTTAATCGGTTCGATCTATCTAAATTTCAATAATTTTTCAAAATTACAAAAGTTCAGGATTAATATTATATAATATTCTAACTATTTATGTACGTGTTCAAATGTGAAATATTAACACATGATAATAAATAGTGATTTTCTTTAAGTAATCAAAAATTAAGCTTGATTTCATTTGGATTAATAGCAAGAATAATTTTTTATAAATATATAAAAATTAATTAAAAAGAAACAAATTAAACCTGCAAATTTTTATTACATGAAGGTTATAATAATAATTATTATTATTTATTATTATTATAATAATAATACTCATAAGATTAAATTTTAAATTCGATATTTAAAAAATATTTAATCAAAAATTAATATTTGAAGGTATGAGAGCAATCTTTACGTTTTTGTGTGAAAAAACTGAAAAGTAAGGAAATTTACTATAATATTATATAATAGATTAATAGATAGTATATAAAAATGGATGATTATAAATAAAATTTATTATCCATCCATCCATTTCTTTCTATAAATGAAACTACAAACGATTCAGGAATATTTTTGCGAATTCACCTAAATTTTCAGGTTACTAAAATAATGGGTTGTTTGGTTATGTTAAGTGTTTTTTTCCTTAAGAGCAATGTTTAAATAAAATTTTTAATAAATAATTAAGTATGTGACAAAGGTAAAAAAAAGTTAACTTTCACTTAAAAATCTGAATATTAAAAAAAAAAAATTTTTAAGATTATTCACGTTTTGTTGCATTCTTGCATCATTTATTTTTTTTTTTTTAACCCAGACTATCTTCACAATGTAACCATAAAAATTCCCGTTATTATTTCCCATAAAATTTATTTAAAAAATAATAAAATGACACAAAAATGAGCAAAGACTCCAAGTTTTATTTTTATACAACTCCAGTTTTATTTTTATACTTAATAAAAATGTACATGAAAAAGAATTTTTTTTACAAGAGAAATAAATTTTGATTATTTATTGTTAAAAATTAAAAATAAAAGTTTGTTATATTTGCTGGATCATTAAAAACAGTGCTTGGTAAGGATGCTGGAGCAGGCCATGAAGTAAATGGGAACCGAGGTATGGTTAACGGTGTCATTTTCTGAGACCATGGAGTTATTGCAGGATATCGAGGCAATTAAGGCAGTGGTATTTGCGAAGTCCATGGAGGTACCACTACTGATGGTGCTGGTAAAGGTTGATACGTAGTAAATGGTTGATGCATCATCAGTGGTTGTTGGAAATTTTGCAATATCATTGATGATTTTTCATAGGGTAAAGTTGGTAATTTTTGTTGTCCCATTATTACATTTTTTAATTCAATTACAGCAGAATTTATTGCTTGTAGTTGCTACAACTAAACCGCCCGGTTATTTTTGTTATGGAAAAACTCGCAAGAGTTTAATGATTTTTCACTAAATGTACCTTTTTTAATTTTTATTCACAATTGCCAGAGAAATGGTTGGCAACGATGCAAAAATCACAAATATTTGCGAAATGAATACCGATTTTAGCCAACCACAGTTAATGGTTTTTTTAAACAAGCCTTATAAACTTCAGAGTACCAGCTCTAAAAAATTATACCCTATATTTCAGAAAGCCAATAATAAGCTAGTAAAATAAAGAGTAAGAGAGAGACAAATATAGTCATAAACATGATTGGTTACACAGTACACTATAGTTGATTTGAAACATTCGGTATTGTAATGTAATGACCCCTCCATACTATAGATTTATCCGCATTTGTTGTGTAGCGTGTTCTGTCTATACATGTATACCACATTTGATACCACAACGTAGGCGTGACAGAGTACTTGGCAGGCTAAATCTTATTAGCAGCAAAAGAAAGTATATCTGGAAGTCCACATGGCTTCTCACGGTGCCAGTATTTCATTAGTGAAGCACGTTTTTATGTTTTTATAAATTTGTTAAAATTATATAAAAGTGATTTGTGAAAATTTCAAAGGTTTTTTATACAAAAAATTTCTTCCTAATTGTTATTAAAGCAACAAATAACCTACTAATTACATGTAATAATACTGATAATAGCGATAATGATAGCCAGTATATTTATAGTGGTAATGTTGAATTTTGTATTGTTATGGAAAATGATGATCATGATTTATCTACTGAGAGCGAAAATTCATCAGATGAAGCTAATCATCAGAAAAGAAAAAAAGATGAAATATATACACGTTATTTGGCATCCATCAGGAATTGAAGAACTTACCAATTCAAAAAAAGTAATTACATTTTTCTCTTGATATATAACCTTAAAATAACTTAAATGTATACTCCAAAATTTTTCTGATGAAGAGTTATTTTTGATTATGCAAATTTTAATAGAAATGTAATTTTTTTTTGTAATTATTCATTTAAAAAATGTGGAATTTTAGAATCATTTATTTAATATATCTAGTCATATATCAAAATTTAGTATATGGTATTCAAGGTTTTGATGATACAGTTCTCTTTAAAATTAATTGGCCTGAAAAAACTTCAATTGATTTATTCGTAAGATTTTTTAAAAATAATTCATTTATTAATGTATTTTTAGCTCATATTATTTTATTACATTAAATTTACTTTAAAACTGCGACAAAACTATTATCAAAATATATTTTACAATATCAGTATTAGAAGCATCTGCTATTTTATAAACTTTATGAAAACTTATAATTTTAGGACAGTAAAAAGAAAGTGGAGTCATACTCGATAGTATCATTAGATAATAAAAAATACCAATGCTTTATTCCTGATATAACAGAATCGGAAAATTGTTTGGAAGAAAAGTATACTGGACCAAATCCAATTGAAATTTTACTTCTTTTATTCAGTCAAAATACATGTTCTTAAATAGTATGTTTTGAATCTAATTATTATTTAAAAAAAAGTTTATATTTGAATTATATTTTTATTTTCAGTTGGAATCTTATTGGACTTACGAACTTTGCCATGGAAAGTACATCAAGCAATATCATGAAAAAAAAGGAAAGGAAAAAAGTTAATGTTCAACAGTATGATTTAGAAGTACTTGGCATAGATGAAAACCCTCTCAGCTGAATATGAAAAAAAAGGAAAAAGTTCTAACAAAAAACTTGAAATTCCTGTCAATAAAATCGATGGAATGAATATGCTATATGTGGAGATTGAAATGAAATATGGAACTCATTGTGATCTTAATGATAAGCCAAGATCGACTAAAGTTTGTTATGAAAATGGCAAACAGGATATATATTCATTAAAAGAAACATCTACTTGTGAATATGAAGCAATCGTACTTACACCGATACTTTGTACTCACCCAGATTACAAGCCTGAAGATACTGGAGGAAATGAAATAACATGCACACCTATGGATGATGCTTTAAAAAAACCAAACTTGTTAAAGAATTTGGAATATAATAGTTCAAGAGCAAAACAACATAAAGTCATGGTAATACTATTTATTTTTGATTAATGGTAAATTATTTTGCAAATTAGTGTTAAATTACTAAAGAAATTTTATGAACACAATATGCTTTTTAATTTTGTTTTTCTTGTGACTTTTCAAAAGCTTGAAAAAAAAATTTTTGTTTTAACACCGAATCATATTATTCAAAAATTTTACAGTACGTAGAGCAATATTGAGTTAATTATATGTTATTTATTTTTAGGATGAGAAGCAACAAAAAGTCTATGCAATCTTCAGTGCAGAACAGGATGGACAGGTTAGAAATATTTTATAACATTAGTGGTTACAGTTTTGCATTATTATTCATTAATCATTTACAAAAAAAAAGATTTATTAAAAATTAGATAATGCAATTGCGCAAATTATTTAGGATTTGTTTTTTGAAAAAATTTTATTTTTATTCCTTAATTTCATTAACATTAAAATTTTCGCTCCTTTTATAGTCAAAGTATTTGCTAGTATATACGTTAAGTTAAAGAAAATAAGATTTTATGTTTTTAATTATTGAAAAAAAAAGTTCTAATAATTGTTTCTTTCATTAATTTTTCAATTCTCATATTCATATTTTAATTTATTTCAAAATTTCCTATCAAAACTTCTTAATTAAAAATTATATTTTAGGATGGAGTACCTTAAGTTCGTGTAGAAATTCATCAAATTGAATCAAATAACAAATTAAACATTCTTGAAGCTGGACAACCTTTGATGACTTTTTCTATTTGATTTTCAACTCTCTGCAGATTATCCAACTGCCCCACCACTTTGTCAATGAAGTTTGGACAAGTTCATCAACCTTGTTGCAAGTTATTGTGTCTATTCAAGGTTTAATTCTTTTTGCTGAACCTTATTTTAATGAAGCTGGATTTGAAAAACAAAAAGGTTCTCAACAAGGATGTGAAAATTCAAGAATGTACAATGAGATGGTTATTTTGAAAGTTATTCAATCACAATCAAAACTAGCTTTAAATTCTCCATCAGTTTTTAAAGATGCGATTTTAAAGCATTTTAAGAAAAAAGCAGGTAAATTGCTAAAAAGACTGCAACTTTGGATGGAAATTTCAGAGAAATACAATATCCAACACCCTATGTCACCAGTAACTCCAACATCTTGGAAAAACTTTCTCATTTAGGTAAAAGCAATTAGCTAAAAATAGCATACTCGTTTTAACTCTTAATTAAATTTTCAGATACTCAAGTCTTACCTGAATTCCCATTATTGCCAGCTTCTAAGGGTTTTTGCATATCTTTGAAAAATAGCTTAGCAAATTTTAAAAAGCTACTTATTCAAGAAAAAGTAGCTGAATTAGATGAAGAAATTATTAAGTAATACTAAAGATTATGATCATTTTAATAATTTCTCAAATGATAATTCAACAATAAAAGCTAATTTCACTGATTCGTTAATTGATATATCTTCACCACAACAAATCAAAACAAAAAAAGATAATAATGAAAGAAATGGTAGCTAGCCACAAGTTAAAACTAAGCGGTCAGTTTATCAAAACTTTTCTGCTGTTCGGCGATATTAAGCTTGCTATTATTCGAATTTACGAAAATTGGAATAATGCGTTTTTTGTATAGTAATAATGTACTTATTTAAAATAGTACAGTCTATTATTTAATACTGTTGCTGAGAAATGCATCATTTATTTTAAAATCTTTGTTATATTGTTATAATAGCTATTATATATTTATTTTTTTTTTTTTTCTTTTATTTTTTAGCTCTTCCATTTAAAGCTATTTTATACTCAAAATAGCAAATTGAAAATAGCAACTCAGCAATCAATACATAAGAGCCAGAAGATGCTTTAAAACAAAAAAAAAAACTAGTTAATAAGAAATATAAAATAGCAAATTGGAAAATTCAAGAGAAGAAAATGCTATATATTTAGACAAGTCAATAATAATCTTGCAATTGCTTCTTGAATCGATAAAATATGCCATCCATTTTATTGTAAAAGCTTCTTTAAAAGTTGCAAATTTTTAAATAAAAAAAAGCTAGTTATCATAGGTGCATAATTTACAATAGCTAGTACAAAATTTTTAAAATAAAGCTTAAAATCTAAAAAAAAGCAATTATTTTTGAAAAGCTAGTTATTGAAAATTTTTGATGCTTTGAAAAAGTAAAGGATTGCTTTTTGCTACAAGCTTTACTACAATTTAATTTTTATGTATTTATTAAAAAAAAAAAAAAATCATTTGCATTTATGGTAATAGCTAAACCAGGTAAATAAAAAAAAAATGGAAAATATAAAGAAAAAGCATGCTATAATTGCATGAAATCAGTATTAAGCTAGCTTTTGTTCTGATTCTTACACTAAATAATAGCTATTTTTGAGAATAGCATTTTAAAGTGAGAAAAGAACCAAAAAAAAGCAACTATTTTTTACTGCTTATTTAAAAAATGCTGTTTGGAATTTGAATGAATAAAGAATCATTTCTAAATTATGAATAATAATTGTTTTGTTTTTGATGCATGTTTTTTGAATTGTTTTGTTACGCATGATTTTATTAATAAAATAAATAAAAAATAATTTAATCTTTTGCTGATCCTGATCTAAGGCTACCGATTATTTGCGTCGTCTGCTTCTTCAGCGTGCGCACACATAAATATTCGAGTAGCCTTTCTATAATAAACGATTTTTTTTGTGGTGTAAGACCCTGATTACCCCTTAAAGTTTCGGATCTTGTATTCTTGCATAGTAATAATTTCACTCTTAGGCGCTGTCATTTCTATATTATTTGCGGGATTCATTTGCAATTTTTTTTCCATATTCTTGAATACTTTTTGAACACAAGTCAATAAAAAAAAAAAATCTATTTTTTATTTGAAAACTCAGACAAGGTACCCTTAAAGTATTACTTTAGAATCACCATTCTTACTTGATATTTTTAATTGGGTTATTAATTTTTTGAAAACATTTTCTCTCATAAAGACAAGAAGCAATAAATTTTTTGTTCTTTTTGGACGCAGTTTTTTCTATACAAGTACTCATTTTAAAAATTCAATATAACTACGCCAGCTAAACCAAAAGTTGTCTAACAGACATAATTATCATAAACGAAGATTATTTTCTGGTGTAGAAAAATATTTTTTTTATGTATGAATCAAATTTTTTCCATGAGTGGAAAAGGTGAATTTTATTTTTTCTTATTACATAATACTTTGTTATGTAAAATAGACTATTAGAAACATTTTTTTATTGCTAATGAGGAAACATAGTGCCAATTGTTTGTCAGCGTTTTTTAAATTGTTTTATACCATTATTTCATGTAAATCTTAGTCGCTAATCAAATGAGAAAATCTACTTTAAAATTTCTCGTATCTATAGTAAGGGTATAACCTCTTAAAGAATTCTATTTTTAATCTTTTTATCTCTTCTTGTATTCATTTTTATTTACAAAGGGAAGATTATTAAGGGAGCAGAGATTCTTGAAGACATTTTTAATTAATATTATTACATAATTTATTTCTATGAAAGTAATTATATCTAGAATTATTGTTTTTACTTCATTTTAGGGATTTAATATACTTAAATTTTTTTTTTTATTATTCTTTTAATATTTTTAAATAAAAAAATAAGAAATACACTCAGAAATACACCATAAATTTTCTTCTTTTTGGACGTAGTACTAAATTTATTTTTATGAATTTCAAGAATTAATGTTTTTACTAGCTAAAATTATTTAATTATTCCTATAGCTTGTATAATTATGTCTTCAAGATTTAACTACACCATAGCAACACCAAAAACTGTCTAGCAGACATAATTATCATAAAGGAAGATTATGTAATAATGTAGAAAATTTTTTTTTTTTTTAATGTAAAAATCCTAATTTTTTCCATAAGCTAACAGTATCAAGGAAAAGATCATTTTTAATTTTTTCTTATGACATTATACTTTGTTAGGTAAAATAGACCATTAAGAACATTTTGTTTTTGCTAATAAGGAACTATAGTGCCAATTACTTGGTGGCGTTTTATATTTTGTAAGGCGAGATTTCGGGAGTTTCGAGACTTTTTCGAGACGAGACGAGACAAGATTTGGACAAGGATTTAGACGGAGACGAGAGGAGACGAGACTTTTAAAAAATGAGATTTTTCGAGACCGAAGACGAGAATCTCGTCTCTCTCGTCTCACACTGCTAATCGTTTTTACTTGATATTTTAAATTTAATAATTAATTTTTTGAAAACTTTTGTTTCTCAAAACTTTTGCCACCAATAAATACTTTATAAATACTTTAAAAAAAATTTTCTTTTTAATGGACATAGTTCCTAATTTTTTTATATGGAAGTACTAATTTTAGAAATTCAACTCCTTTATTTTTTTTTTTTCGACGAAATGCCTCATTATACCTTTAGGTTATTAGTTATCCCTCGAACGGTTAATTTTCACCCAGGAAGTATCAGAAATCTGCAGATGCAGAACTTCCTAAGATCAGAGATCTCTCTTTTATGGTGTTAACTCAACGAATTATGGGAGATGAACTACGTGGTTGTTTTTGTAAGAACTGAATATCGACCATAATTTTTTTTGTTAAAAATCTTTGAAAAATATTTTCTTTAACAGGATTAAGTTGGTACAAAATTGGGGGAAGAATATTACATTAGATTTACATATTTTTTTAAAGATTTTTGTTTTTGATCCTACTGTTTGCATTTGCTTTCATTGAATTGTGGTGATTCCTAGTTTGCAGGGACGGCGCATTACTCAGTCCTGGTATATGGAATTAAAGATATCTATACAAATAAGCGGGGAGGGGGGCAGAATAATTTTTTCAAACAAAATATATTACGACCAATGGCCAGAAAAATAAAGAATGGCACAAATTGCAACTAACTTATCTTCCGAGGTAAAGCCGAGTGATTTTTTTTAATGGACAAGGGTTCTATACGATTTTCTTGCGTCGCTGGCCACGGTTGGCTAGAAACAATTTTAAATAAAATTTGAAGGTACCTCCGAGATTCCGATGAATTTTGATTGTAGGGTACCTACAGGTCCTAAAAAACTAAAAAAGAAAAAAATCCGCTCGGCGCATTTTTATTTTTGCCCAAAATAGGGCTATCTCGGTGAATATATTCAAAAAAACGTTTGAAAAAGAAATAATGAATTATAAATCTTACGATTTTAATTGTAATATACTAGAATATGAAAGAAAAGTTAAATTTATACATTTTTATGTATTTTTAACTCACCTGCGCGGACCAGGATGTAATGGATGGTCATTGAGGCTGCAAAGCTGACCTAGCTGAAAAAACTACATAAAAAACTACATATCCAGGGCAAGATGTGATTTTGTTGAGGAAAGTATACTTGACGATTTCAACTATCATTTTTCTAGACCTTATAGGGTCTCGTCACCATTTTTGGACACTTTTACTTTAGTCGAAACTGTAATTTTTTCAATTTTTTCGAATTTGATGAAAAAACTACACGGAGAAAAATATTTTGTATATTTTACAAGGTTAATTTTAGTAAAACGGGGTTAGTTTTAATTACAAAAAAAATTTGTAAATTTTACAAATTAATACAGGATAGGAGGTAAAATCTCGCAGCAGTAATTTGTGACTAATGGCAGATACTTGAAGTAACTTGAATTTTCTTAAGAAAGGTGCCCAGTACCCGATAAAACAACTTCCGATACCAGCGGAAAGGGTTGGGGGCGGGGGGGGGGGTGAAACTTAATGGGGGGGGGTTCGAAAAAAAAAACTTAACCAATCGATAAATTATCGTTTTTTATCATAAAAACATTAAATACAATTTTTCGTAAAGATGCACCCCTTCCGAGTAATAGCGCAAGGAAAAGTGTGATTTTTGCCCAAAAAATTTTAAATTTTTTAAAGTTTTTTTAATTTTACTGAAAATCTAGTAGTATTACAAAAAAAATTATATGTTATTAATTTGAAGTATTTTAGTTGAAAAATAAAGCGATTTTTTTTTTATTTTTGTACGACGAATATTAAAGGAGATATGACATGGCAAAAATGGTTGTTTAACGGAAAATTAAGAAACTGGATCCTTCTGGCGTAAATATCTGGAAAAATATTACTTTCACAAAAAAAATCATTCATATCATTTTGAAAGATGACAAAATTGGGAAAATTTTGAGACCACCTAGAACCGTTTAAAATAAGCAGAAAAAAAGTTATGGACAAAATAATTTTTTTTCCAAAATTTTTCAGTCCAATTTTTTAGTGCCATCTGGGCTGAGGTTCTTGAAAAAAAAAATCCTTCGATGAAAAGTCAGAACACTTGTTCCTAAATATGTCCAGCCATTTTTGGCCCTATGGGGTAATTATCGTTTATGTTTTGGCCTGATATAGTTGGATAAATCGTGTATTTTTTAAAGCATTTTCAGTTTTTGGCCAGCAGCGTGAACATTTTTTATTTTAAACAGCCAAATTTTTTAGCATTTATTTTGAGTTATTTATGTTTCAATTTTTTGTTATAATGTTTCATCTGTAAGCAGATTTGACCGTTTAAAATTGCCTATTTTATGTTTATGACAGTAAATGCTATTTTTTTCGGGCGAAATTAAAAAAAAATGGCCGATCCAATCGAAATTTTGCATATGACATGAAATTTTGGCGATAACCTTAGCTTTGAAATGGTTCATTGTACATCTCGTTATCATTAGCCAAAAAAAAGTTATGGCCAAAAAACCTTTTTTTTTTTAGCAATTAAATACAATTTTTATAATTAATGCAATAGGTCCCTCTATTTCTAAGTGTTATGCAAAATTTTCATACGGTACAGTATGTTCAGATGATAACTCAATAAAATGCTGTAGTCAAATTTCAAATTTTGACTTTTGACAGCTGTCAAGTAGCCGTCAAACCAAAAGTAAGTAATAAAGTAATAAAGGTACATGAGTCAAAGATTAGTGCATTTTTTTCGTAAATTTTTTGTTGTACAAGCGTCCTTCAAAAAATAACCGTTACACTGCGGTTTCTAGACCATAGACTCAGTTTTTTTCTTCTATTCTTTCTTCTCTTTCTTTCACACGCACTGCGCATGTTATTTGTAAACCAGTTTTTTTTCTAGTGCTCTATTTATTTTGCTAGAATAAAAAATCGCGTTCTTTATGCTTGCATTTAAAAATTAAAAAAAAAATTTAATAACGATTTTTTCAATTTTTTGTACATTTTTGCCTTGTTTTCACCCATCACCCCCCCCCCGGGGGGGTTGAAAGTATTGTTACTTTTATGGCTTTAAAACGAAAAGTGGCACTAATAAAATGTAATAACATTTTTTTCGTTTTTTCAATTTTACTGGTAGTTTTTACCACCCCCCCCCGGGGGGGGGAAGGAGTTGCATTAATTTCATAATAGTCAATGTACGATATAATATTTTCACATAATTGATTTTAATACAAAAAGAATAATCTGAGGTCATGTTTTTTGTATTTATTCTTATTCTGGGGGGTAGTTTTAACCCCCCTATTATTAAAACAATTTGGGTGCATAGTAGAAAAAAAAATTTTTATAAATTTTTCTGAAAAAATGGCAATTATTTGGTAATCTTAGCTTTAATTCCAAAATATTTTTAAAAAACCCCTAAAAAAGGGTAGTTTTTACTGTTTAGAGGGTGTTTCATAAAATTATGACATTAAAATCGTAATCAGTGACCCCAAAAACCCCCCGGTACCTATTTTCATGAAAATTCATTTAATATTGCCCGAGATATTAAATATTCATTTATTTTTGGCCAAAAAAACAGTTTGGCCAATTTTTACAGCGTTTTGGAGTTTTTGCTGGAAACCAAACTTGTTTTATCAGATACTTGACACCTTTCTTGACAAATTTCAAAAAATTTTAAGTTGATCTGATTAGTCACAAATTACTGCTTCATTTTACAAAAAAATTTACGTCCTATCCTGTATTAAATATGAAGTCAGAATATTGTAATTCTAACAAAAAACATGGTTATATTTACAAAATATTTGAACAGAAAATAACAAAACTTTATAATGTAAACATAACCAGCAATTTTGGTTATTTTTAACAGTTATTTTTCTCCGTGTAAGATTCAGATAAAATAAGTTATAAAAAATATTAGGGAGATAGTACCCCCAAATAAGGAGTTTTCATTGGGGGTATGAGCAAAAAAAAGGGGTTTGCTATTTTTCGGGGATGGCAACTTAAGGGATGCTAGTACTGTAATTGGGGTAAAACTTCGAATTCACGCACGCGTAACGTTGACCAAGCCAATTCACAGTAGGCTTGCATAATAATTTCACCAAGTCGAATTTATACTGTACGCGTGCGAAATAAATCGACACAAGAAATCTTTATTTTTGATATTTTGGATATTTTATCTATCAAGTAAAAATCCCCTTTAAATAGCAAACCCCCTATCTCCCAAATAAAGCTTATAACCAGGGGGGTATTATTCCCTTAAATGGGCTTACAACTATTAACATGGAACATGTTCATTGGGAGAGGTACTTGGGAAAAACTACCACTACAGTGAGGGGGGGGGGGGCGAAAAACGGATGGGTTCGGGGGGTATAATGTACTTAGAATAATTTCGTTTTAGGAACTTAGAATAATTTCGATTTAAGGACGTAGAATAATCCGGCTTTAGAGACTTGGAATAATATTGTTTGACTTTATTTAATCATTTAAAAATTTCTATTAAACATAAATATGTTCCATGCTCATTAATTGTGTTTACACAAGCCCGTTACAAATTTTTTTATCTTATTCTAAGTTTTTTCATCAAATTCGAAAAAATTGAAAATATCACAGTTTTGACTTCAGTAAAAGTGTCCAAAAAAAGATCTGAAACCCTACATGGTCTAGAAAAATGATAGACGCAACAGTCAAATACACTTTTCCTAATAAAAAACACATCTTAACCCGGGTATGTAGTTTTTTATGTAGTTTTTTCAGCTAGGTCAGCTTTGCAGCCTCAATGACCATCCATTACATCTGGGTCTGCGCAGATGAGTTAAAAATACATAAAAATGTATAAATTTAACTTTTCTTTCATATTCTAGTATATTGCAATTAAAATTGTAAGATTTATAATTCATTACTTCTTTTTCAAACGTTTTTTTGAATATATTCACCGAGATAGCCCTATTTTGGGCAAAAATAAAAAAGCGCCGAGCGGATTTTTTCCTTTTTTGTTTTTTTAGGACCTGTTATTATTGTAGGTACCCTACAATCAAAATTCATCGGAATCTCGGAGGTACCTTCAAATTTTATTTAAAATTGTTTCTAGCTAACCGTGTGGCAAGAATTAATTGGCACACAATGACCAGGAAATTGTACTTATGTTACCACTGTACAGAAAAATTTTATCTTCTTCAATATTTAATTTTTCCTTCTAATTTTATTAATTATAAAAGTAACGCCTCAAAATATAATTACAATGGGATAGTTAGTAACTAGTTGGAAAGCCGATTTGCTTCAAACTTTCAAGACAGGTTGTGGCAGTTAAAAAAATCACTCAGACTAAAATTACTCAATTTTTTAAATCGACTTAAAAATATATAAATAAAGTGAAGTTGGTTTTCTGGCTGCAATAATAAATTAAAAACAAATTAACCTGTTTTTTTGTGAAAAATAATTTAGATATAGGAAAATGAGGTATTTTATTGTACAAAAAAAACCAAATAGAGCAAAAAATACGCACTAAATCAAAATTTTAAGTTAAAACTTTTTTATTTCTAATTTTCCATGAAAAACTTTCATAGAAAGATGTTAAAATTTTTAAAAAGTATTTTTTCTTTATGAAATTTTGAATAATATTTTTAGTATCTTGTTTGGAAAAGGTATAAAAAAAACGCAAAGTCTATTTATCCAGAAATTTTTGTACGTAAAATGTACTTACACATTTACAAAAAAAGAAATATTTTGAACCCCAACTTGAGTTTGTTTTTCTTGCTTTTCTGCACTCTGCACTGAATATTAAAATTGTTTTGAATAATTAACTATTTTTTTTAGTACTTTATAAGATTTAAATATACAATTTAAAAAAAAAAAAATTAATTAGTATGATTTTTGAAAAAAAGTTTCTGAAATTTCGATATTATTAATCCAGAATTTTTGAGCAAATAGACGCAGTCTATAAAAAGATAAAAAACCCGAAAGAAACCTGAATTATAGGTTTAACGCAGCAGTAGAGTGCCTGGTTGTTTTGAAAGTTTTTTAATCATCAGTTTTCTAATGTAGGTAATTTCACATACTTTAACCATACAAAACTTAAAATGGTCTAATTTTTTAATTTTTAAGAAAAAGAAAATTTTAAAAATTATTTAAAAAATTTTTAATTAAATGTCGACATAAATATAGCCTGTAATTATAGCACCGAAAAGTGGATATAGAATACAATTATAAATTTAATTTTCTCATTTACACATGAGAGACCTTAAAAATATAAATCTATCTTTAAAATTGGGTCTACAAAAAATTCTAATCTAAATTATTTAATAATGGATGAATATTTTTTTGATGCATTTTTCTTTTTATTTATTTAAAAATAACTAAGATTCATATCCAGTCTTTTTTTTAGCTCAAAAGGATATAAAAAAAAATAATAGTTCATGATAGCAAGATAATTATTAAAGAAAAACAATTTTTGTACACATATACAGTAATACTGTTATTAAAAAACAATTTCATAAAAACTTAAATACTTATAATTCTTAATTAATTAATAAAACAATACAGTATTTAAGATTATAAATCCTATATAAAATCAATAGATGTGTTACTTCATATTAAAAAATTAAACATTACTTAATTCATTCATTAAATTTTTAAATAAACTTTTTTATAAATATTTCAAACTTTTCGTTTATTTAATAAATATGTGCTTCATATAAAGTGAACGGATTTTGAAAATTAAAAGGTTCTCTACATAGAGGACATATCTAGCCTATAAAAAGTTCATTGGGTCTTCTTGGAGTCAAATAATTTTTCTTAGCACATACTAGGTAATGACGACAAGTTGTTAACTTAACATCTGGGATATGTTGATTGCATAATCCGCAAACCAGTTCAGTGCCAAATTCATCAGTTGGTTTTTCTAATGCAGCTTTTTGAATGTCTTCTTCAAATTTTTCTAAAAAATAGTTACAATCGTTAACTATGCAAAAATTTAAATATCTATTTGTAAAATAAAAATTGTATTTTCTAAACCTTTTGCTAAAATGTATTTCGTTTCCTAACTTCGAAGACAAGGATAAATATTTTTTTTGTGAGTAATTTTAATGTGAATAAAAATTATAATTAATTCCTCTGAAAAAAATTATTAGTTTTTAATAATTATTAATTATTTAAATTATAATTATTATTATTAATATTTTAAATTATTAGTTTTTAATAATTTTTTTCTGAGGAATAAATTATAATTGTACCTCGCTTCGGCACCTACCTGAATCTGCAATTTGAATTTTTTAAAGAAATGCTGATTTACACACTATTTTGTATAATTAGACTGAGCGAAGCTCAGAGCGAAGCTAGTAAAATAATAATAATAATAATAATATAATAATAATAATAAAATAATAATCTATTAAACATATTATACCTAAAGTATAATTGAAAATTTACTGAATCACAAAAAATACGGGCATAGGAACCCGTACAGCAAATTAGTGACGAGTGATACAAAGCTTCGCTAACCTTCATTAGGATAAGGAGAGCTCACTTCCTTTAAATACTTATTCTAGAATTTTCCCTGTTAACAGTTGCCTAAGAAAATTTTAGTTACTATATCGAGTTAATAAATAATTTACCGGTAGGAATCAGAAGACGATAAAATTAACGTACAGAATTACAAATTTTTAAAAATTACTGTAATTATCGAATCATCAAACTTGAATTATGGTGGATACGTAAAAAAGATTGCGGTATTCAAATAAATTTTTTACGCAGTAAGATTTTTACTAGCCTTTGAGTTTAAAAAATTTTTTTTTTTTTAAATTAAATAAACACTTATTTCTTTAAAAATCAGGTTTCCTACAAAAAAATTTTTGTCAGTATCAATAGAAATGAAGCCTAACTTATTTTTGCGACAGTAACCTTTGCTGTCTTTTTCTTTACAATCGATCTTTCTAAATTTTAGCCTGTTCAAGTGATTCGCATTAAAAATAAACACACATATATACATAATTAGAAAATTATATTGTTTTAGTTAACTCAAAATAATGTAAAATTAAAATTTTTTACCGAAATTTATATCCAAAATTTGTTGCATCAAGAAATTTAAGGGCCTATACGAACCAAAGCTAGGTAACAAACGTTCGCTAGCCCTCCTTAGGATCTACCATTAGCCGTAGCCTCCCTTGACTACTCAATTAAAATACTCCCTAATAATAATTGTTCTAAACTTACTTAAGTGGCTATATTGAAAAACTAAATAAGAGAATAGTAAATATAAGGGAAAATATATAATGATGGCCATGAGATTTTATAATTTTTGAAAAATTATTTTAACTTGTGAACGATCGAACTAACTTACTTAAAAATTTAGGTAGACTCGAAGACAAAATCTTAAATCAAAAGAAATTCTTTTCCAAATTATAATTTAACATACTTTGCAGGTTTTTTAACTTTTTTTTTTGGTAAACAATATTCTATTCAAAAAATATTATTGGTACTAAACCGACACATTTCAGGCCTGTAATCAATCTCTACCTTAAGAAACATAATGTAAGGATCACAGCTAATTTCAAACTATGAGCATTTATACTGAGGCTTTTAATTTTACTATAATTTATAGCATCCAAAAATTTTTATCTATCTGCACCTTTTAGGCAGATATATGTACACTTAAAATAGAATCTTCACCCTGATTGATATTTTTTAAAAATTATAGCTCTTGGCAATCTTCATGCCAATCGCTAAAGTTAAGCAACGATAGAAATTCTTTTTTTTAGAAAATTTTATTAGTATATTACTGGCACTTTTCTGGCCTGTAATAAGTCTCTAACTTTAAAATTATAATGTACTGGCAATTTTCAGGCCTGTAATAAGTCTATACCTTTAAAATTATAATGTAAGGCTTACAGCTAAATTCATGCTATGAACAGTTACACTAAGGCTATTAATTTTACTGTAATTTATAGCATCCAAAAATTTTTATTTATCTGCACCTTTCAGGCAGATAAATGTACACTAAAAATAGAATCTTTACCCTGATTGATATTTTAATAAATTATAGCTCTTGGCAATGTTGATGCCAATCGCTAAAGTTGAGCAACGATAGAAATTATTTCTTTTAGAAAATTTTATTAGTATATTACTGGCACTTTTCAGGCCAGTAATAATTCTCTAATTTTAAAATCATAATGTAACACTCACAGCTAAATTCATGCTACGAACAGTTACACTAAAACTTTTAATTTTACAATAATTTATAGAATCCAAAATTTTTTATTTATCTGTACCTTTCAGGCAGATAAATGTACATTAAAATAGAATCTTCACCCTGTTAATATTTTTAATAAATTATAGCTCTTAGCAATGTTCATGCCGATTGCTAAAGTTAAGCAACGATAGAGATAATTTTTTTTAGAAAATTTTATTAGCATATTACTGGCACTTTTCAGGCCTGTAATAAGTCTCTACCTTTAAAATTATAATGTAAGGCTACCAGCTAAATTCATGCTATGAACAGTTACACTAAAGAATTTAATTTTACAATAATTTATAGCATCCAAAAATTATTATTTATCTGCACCTTTCAGGCAGATAAATGTACACTAAAAATAGTATCTTCACCCTGATTGATATTTTTAATAAATTATAGCTCTTTGCAATGTTCATGCCAATCGCTGAAGTTAAGCAACGATAGAAATTATTTTTTTTAGAAAATTTTATTAGTATATTACTGGAACTTTTCAGGCCTGTAATAAGTCTCTACCTTTAAAATTATAATGTAAGTCTCACAGCTAAATTTATGCTATGAACAGTTACACTAAAGAATTTAATTTTACAATAATTTATAGCATCCAAAAATTATTATTTATCTGCACCTTTCAGGCAGATAAATGTACACTAAAAATAGTATCTTCACCCTGAATGATATTTTTAATAAATTATAGCTCTTGGCTATGTTCATGCCAATCGCTAAAGTTAAGCAACGAAAGAAATTATTTTTTTTAGAAAATTTTGTTAGTATATTACTGGAACTTTTCAGGCCTGTAATAAGTCTCTAACTTTAAAATTATAATGTAAGGCTCACAGCTAAATTCATGCTATGACCAGTTACACTAAAGAATTTAATTTTACAATAATTTATAGCATCCAAAAATTATTATTTATCTGCACCTTTCAGGCAGATAAATGTACACTAAAAATAGAATCTTTACCCTGATTGATATTTTAATAAATTATAGCTCTTGGCAATGTTCATGCCGATTGCTAAAGTTAAGCAACGATAGAGATAATTTTTTTTAGAAAATTTTATTGGCATATTACTGACACTTTTTAGGCCTGTAATAAGTCTCTACCTTTAAAATTATAATGTAAGGCTCACAGCTTAATTCATGCTATGAACAGTTACACTAAAGAATTTAATTTTTCAATAATTTATTTTATCCAAAAATTTTAATTTATCTGCACCTTTCAGGCAGGTAAATGTACACTAAAAATAGAATCTTCACCCTGATTGATATTTTTAATAAATTATAGCTCTTGGCAATGTTCATGCCAATCGCTGAAGTTAAGCAACGATAGAAATTATTTTCTTTAGAAAATTTTATTTGTATATTACTGGAACTTTTCAGGCCTGTAATAAGTCTCTAACTTTAAAATTATAATGTAAGGCTCACAGCTAAATTCATGCTATATCAATCATATGTGTGGTAAAAAAGGATCATCCGTTATCAAGCACTTATGAAATCGGACTTCTAAGGTTATAGGTTGCAAAATTGTAATTGGACTAACACTGTACTACTAGATTATGAATCACGCCAATATTAATTTGAAAAAGAAATTAAAACCTAAGACAAAAAATTTAATTATCAAAGGCTTTTAAAACATGTTAAATTACGAGAAAAAACGTACCTGGCATTTGATGCATTGTTAACAGGCTTTTTTAAAGAATGCATTTTCAAGCTTCCAAAGTTAATAACAAATAAAGATTCATTGCCTTTATAAAATCTTCCTTAACATTTAAAAAATTTTATTAACTCCACTACAGTTTGTTCAGCAAAAACTATTAAAACTGAAGAAGATTTGATCTTGACTCTATCTCCACAAAGCTTATCTAAAGGATTTTTTTCATACGAAACATAAAATAGAACTTGATCTAGGCATTAATTTTTTATTTATAACACCATAAAATTATTTTAATTAAAATTTAATTACTAGCATCGCATAACCTCTTTATTTCTTTGTTTTTTTTTACCCGGTGCACCCAGCAGACTGCTGAGGTGATACCAACTTGTTTCCGGGTTCAATTACATATTTTCGGTAATTTTATTACCGATATATCGTTACTTTATTACCGCCGCTCTACTTACCATTCGATTTTAAAAATTTTAAAATAAAGCGTTCCTATTGGCTTAACTCATTTTTATATATATAGATATAGTTTACTACCGGTCGAGGAACTCCCTTTATAAATATGTTATGTCTAGTGTAATGCGATGTTTTTATACACCTTTTGAATAATTTCAAATTAAAACTCGCGCTTATTTATTATGTAATTCAGGTGTGAATTACGGCGCCAAAATCGATATTTTGGATCGATAAGTGGGGGTCACGTGAGTTTCAAAGAAATAACTCTCTCTCTCGTCCCTCGGATTTCGTGGAAATCGGACGAATTATGTAATCTCGCGTGCGCTCCTTTTGTCCCTGTTGATGAGATATGCTCTCCAGGTGACTTTATTATAAATCATGCATCGTATATCAGAAAGCTAAAAAACTGGTTTTTAAAAAAAGTCTGTATGTGTGTGTGTGTGTGTATGTATGCAATCGGCGATAATTCACAAACATTATGGAATTAAGACCTAATTTTTTTTTCACTACTTTTTTTTTTTATTTGGATGTAATAACTCATTTATTTCCATGAATGTACTTAAATTCGAAAGTATGATTTTTACTTGATATCTCGAATCTTATAATTAATTTTTTTGAAATTTTTTTCCCAAAATTTTCTTTACAAAAACATACAAAAAATACCAAATTTTTTTTCTTTTTGGACGTAGTACCTAATTTATTTCTATGATTGTACTAGTTTTAGAAAGTTCGTTTATAGTAACGTTTTGCATCTAATACCGAATTTTTCCAAAATTTTTTCCTCAAAATTAAAAAAACAAAAAAATTAAAAAAACTGCAATAATTTTTTTTTAGTGCAATGCCCTATTTAATTCCATTAAAGTGCTAATATCTGAAAATATATTAAATTGTGATATTTCACAATTATTATCGAATTAAGACCTAATTTTTTTTTCAAATATTTTTTCATCAAAAAATTTCAAACTATTTTTTTTTAATTTGGATGTAATACCTCATTTATTTCCATAAAGGTATTTATATTTGAAAGTATGGTTTTTACTCAATATCTCGAATCTGATAACTAATTTTTTGAAAATATTTTTCCCAAAATTTTCGTCACAAAAAAATACACAAATCACCAAATTTTTTTTCTCTTTGGACGTAGTACCTAAGTTATTTCTATGAGAGTGCTAGTTCTAGAAAGTTCATTTTTAGTAATTTTTTTAATCTGATACCGAATTTTTTCAAAATGTTTTTCTCAAAATTAAAGAAACAAAAAAATTTTTAAAACTGCAATATATTTTATTTTTTTGGGCGTAATAGTTCATTTAGTTCCATAAAAGTACTTATATTTGAAAATATGGTTTTTTACTCGATATCTTGAATCTGATAATTAATTTTTTGAAAATTTGTTCCAAATTTTTTTATCAATAAAAAAAACTTTTGTAAGTTGATAGAAATGTATGTATGAATGCATGCTTGTAATTGGTGATATCTGTGGCAAATTAAGCTCAACCGGGTATATAAATACATAAAATATAAACATAAATGTAAATATATAAATATATAAATATAAATAAATAAACTATTTACATAAATAAAATATATAGATAATTTCTAAATTTATATTTAAATGTATATATAAATTTTCATTGGCAAAGTTTTAAAATATACTTTTTAATTCGGAAATTAATAAATCAATATTTCAAAACCCGGTCTTACGCATATTCTAGGTTTTGGCAAAGTGCCCTCTCCAATTCTGTTTTTCAAAACTTAATATTTCATTACTTTAGGGTTTTGAAACTCGGAGTCTAGATGTAAACCCGGAATAACCTTGCTTTCGAGTTTTGAAACATAGAAATAGTCTGATTCAGGTTTTCATTTCTCTCTACGCTTGGAACTAACTTTCAAAATCCGGAACAACGCTAAATCCGAGTTTTGTTTTTAAAAATTTCCGAGTTTACGGCTCTGAGTGTAGTGCCAGCTAGTTGGCAGGGTATTTATATAGATTTTGATTTTTTGCTATGTAAAATATTGTAATGCATCATTTCTTCTCATAACATTTGGACTTGTAATCTTTTTTTAATATTAAAATAGTTTTGTTGATAGATTTTAAATCCAATAAAATGTGGTAAGTGAAAATGTTGTGAAAATGTATATATGTAAATAGTTTTGTGTATGTTGTTGTACTTTCTTTGTTATTTTATTTATTAGATTTATTTATTTTACCGTAACATATTGAAAGAGTGTACTATTTTTGATTTTCGAAATAAAGATTATTATTATTATTATTATTATTATTATTATTATCTGTATGTGGAGGGAGGTAAATTTTTTTGTAAAATGAAGCTGTTGTGAAAATGAATATATGTAAATAGTTGTGTTTTTGTATGTGTGTAAGCGCGCCTCATAGATCGCGGGGTCACCTGAGCTCCCACTTAAGTCACTGAACTTCGGTTATTATATAATAAAGTCATTTTCTACCTATTAATTAATGTCATTTTTTATTTTACTCACCCTTTTAAGCACAGAAGAGTAAGTAGAGGCAAGTCAGATCAACTTAAAATTTTTTGCAATTTTTCAAGTAAGGAGTAAAGTATCAGAGTAAATAAGTTTCGTTGGTTGGAGTTGGTCCAAAACGTTGTAAAAATTGGCCAAACTGTTTATTTGGCCAAAAATAAATAAATATTTATTATATTGTTTTTTTGTGTCACTGATTATGATTTTAATGTCAGAAATTTCTCAAGCACCCTGTAAATGGTAAAAACTACCCTTCTTTAGAAGTTGTATTTAAATATTTTGGAATTAAATCTAAAATCATCAAATAAATTCCATTTTTTTAGAAAATTTAATGAAGATTTTTTTTTTATTATGGCCCGAAATTGAGATATAAGGTTTAATAATAGGGGGGTTAATACTACCCACAAAATAAGAAAAAATACAAAAAACATAAATTTATTATTTTTTTTATATTTGGATAAAATATAGCAATGTGTTACGTCTAAATGTGTTTTAAATAATTTATATGTATAAGACTGAACTGAGACTTGACTATACTTATTTGTTTGCAAACTGAATTGAAACCGACGTAACGTAAGATGCAATTTACTGACCTTTTGCCTTGCGTCTTGAGCAGACACTAACGGCGGGAAGGTGTGAGTTCAATTAAATAGATGATAAAGTAATCAAAATAACACTTAATTTATTTATAGAAAGTTACAATAGAATGAATACTTAATAATATTAATTTGAATGTTATTAAAATAGATATAATTTTGTCTTACAATGTTCTTATGTAGATAAGTGAACTTGATTATTCTACTAGGATATGTGGTTGGTGGTACTGAATATTAAAACACGACACTACGAGGTTGGAGACCTGAACCAGAAGAGCGATCCTTCAAAATCCGCGAGTATATATAGTCACGGGAGAATTTGACAAATCCTCAAATTCTCCTCCTAAACTCTGCGTGGGGAGGTGTAACGGTCAGCAAAGCTGACGTGGGCCAACGCCCGAAACTCTGGTGGGAACCTGGCAAATTCCGAGAATAGGCGAAAGTTTGTGACTGCTCGTCTACAGATTTCGCAATCATGCAAAATTCGTTCCTTTCTCAATTTGCGTATAATTTTATTAATTACTTTTATATGAATCATTCCTAATTCATTTACCAATATTTGCGCCACTATTTAGGCGAAATATTCCAACTACACTTCCCTTCCTGACAGAAAAATTTGTAAAACAAATTTTGTTTATAATTTATTATTATTTTTTTTTTTTTTTTTTTTTTGTTAGCAACTATATATCATGCCAATTCTGAAGGATCTAAAAAAAAAACGAAATATATAAAAATATAAATTTAAACGTCTAGTACGACCACTCACATGGACCTTATGAATATTTATGTTGGCTCGTTTTTAAAAAAAAAATCTTTCTCTTAAAATGGCTTAAGTCTAGGGTTTCTAATTTAAAGATTTTTCTTAATTCTTATAAAAGTAAAATTATCCTAATTTTACCTTTACTAACCTTCTTTCCGCTCCTTAGACTAAAGCACTAGGTGCTTTTACAACAATAAAAAGTAAAATTATCCTAATTTTACCTTTCCTAACCTTCTCTCCGCTCCTTAAAACTAAAGCACTAGGTGCTTTTACAACAATTAAAAAGTAAAATTTTCCTAATTTTACCTTTTCTAATCTTCTCTCCGCTCCTTAAAACTAAAGCACTAGGTGCTTTTACAACTTAACTTTGAAAATAACAATTTTTATTTAATAACATTAATCCCCAAAAACTAATTATTTATGTTTAAATCGTTTTACTTTAACAATATATCGTTTAAAAATATTAATTAAACATAAATTATTCCTTATGATTATTTAAAATTCAAATTTTCCCGCTCAAAAATTTTTAAATTTTACCGCTTAAGAGCTATAGTATAATACTTTACACATATTATTAAAATTTGTATCTGTGTGTTGCTTGGTACTATACTATAGCTTCTTGTTATTTTTAGTGTAAGATCACCTCGTGGCATTTCTTTTTCTTCCGCTTTTTCCTGAAGTGATTTTATTATTTGATAAAAGAAAAACTTAACTAATGTCAAAACTATTTTTCTAAAAGTGCATCAAATTTTGTGAAGTGATAAAATTAACAAAAAAAATTATGGATTTTTCTACCAATCAAGTAAGTATTTACTATTTTCTTTTAATTCTGAAATGTACATAACCTTATTCAAAAACAACAAAAAAAAATTTTATTTTTCTCTTACATACTAAAAGGACATTTTTACACTAACTATTATTTAATTAACTATAATATTGATGCAGCTTTTTCTTTTTTATTTTAATACGGTTTTCTTACTTATAATTTTAAAACTTAACCTAAAAAAAATTTTCCATTTTGTATAGCATCTCAGCATATTCTCCGATATGCTGAGACTTTTTATACCGCAATATATATATTGATGATCTTAGAAAAAATTTTACCAATTTTTACAAAATCTCAGCATATTTTCTGATATGCTGAGACTTTTTTTTTTATATTGAAAATATATATATATTTTTGAACTTAGAAAAATTTTTACAATTTTTTACAAAATCTCAGCATATTCTCTGATATGCTGAGACTTTTTTTTATATGAAAACATATATATATTTTTGAACTTAGAAAAAAAAATTTTACAATTTTTTTTACAAAATCTCAGCATATTTTCTGATATGCTGAGACTTTTTTTTTATGAAAACATATATATATTTTTGAACTTAGAAAAAAAATTTTACAATTTTTTTACAAAATCTCAGCATATTTTCTGATATGCTGAGACTTTTTTTTATATTGAAAATATATATATATTTTTGAACTTAGAAAAATTTTTATAATTTTTTACAAAATCTCAGCATATTCTCTGATATGCTGAGACTTTTTTTTTTATATGAAAACATATATATATTTTTGAACTTAGAAAAAAAATTTTACAATTTTTTTACAAAATCTCAGCATATTTTCTGATATGCTGAGACTTTTTTTTTATAATTTTTTATATACCGAAAATATATATATATATTTACACCTATATAAGACTTATATAAAAATACTTATGTAAAAACATTTTGCCATTACAACAACATTTATATCTAATTTTCTTTCCAGCCCATACTTGAACGCTTTAGTCACCCTGAATTGTTGGTGAAACCCGGTTACAATATGGAGACCATAGCTGCTTATTTAGGGCAACCCAAGAATATGGAGGTTCAGAAAGCTTGCTGCATAAAGGTATTTATTATTTTTACTTATTTTAATTTATTATATGTATTAATTTTATTCTATTCTTGTATCTATTTTTAAATCATTCCACTTAAAATTTCCTTTTAGTTTGCAGCCTCGGTCAATGTTGATGATTTCGACCCTTCAAAGTACGAGTCCTTTTTCCAGCGAGATCATTTCCACCGGGAGTACTTTGAAGAGCGGGCTGTAGGCGGACATCAAATTTCTTTTTACCATCGCAAGGATAGTTACCGTAGTGATCGCTCTGAACTAATGGCCACTTTTCTCAACCTCAAGCTTCCCGTATCCAACTGTGGAAGTTCTGATCCTTCGAAAGATGCTAAAAAGGCTAAACGTGCCCTGGATAAACGTGCCCGGAGTAGGCGGTCCTTTTTGATGGCTCGTGACATACCTATTTCTCTGGACCTGTCTTATATGAAGTTGTTTCATAATAACACCTCCAGCGATATGCTCACCTATGGCATGAAACCAACTCCTGGTAAGTAATCAAAACTTAATTTTTCTTATCATTATTATTATTATTATTATATAATATTTATTTAATATTAATATTATTATTAGGCATGAATGCATCAATGCTCTATGTAGGTTACCCTGGTTCATCCACTGTGTGTCATATCGAGCCTGGCCAATTTTGCTCCATGAACACCCTAATACGAGGACTAAAGGCCTGGCGGATTATACCTGCTGCATTTATGGACAAGTTTATGGCCTTATATCGATCGTTTGGTCTTAGCACTTGCAGCAGGGCTGATTGTGTTCCAGGCTCTTTATGTCAATTTTGCGGCTGCTATTGGGTTGGTGCTCATGCACCCGTATTTTATTTGTCATCAGAGTTTCTTTTTGCCCATGGTATCTTCCATTACGACTTCCTTCAGTATCCGGGGGATACCATACTTGTGAACCCTACAGTAGGCCATGAAATTGTAAATTTGGATTTCTGCGTGGCCGAGGCTCGTACTCTTCTTCCCGTCATTGTTGGTGGTGGTCGTGACGAGGCTGACTGCTGTCCATGCCGTGATGAAGAATTTGGCGTTTATTGTCGACAGCGAATAGGGTTATCCAATCCCGGGATATTCATTCAAGTCGTAACTAAAAATCAATGTAAGGATAAAAAATGCAATAATGGTCTCTGTCCATCCCGTAAGGACTTAAATGCTCATATGAGGAACGTTCACGGTGCCTTCAAATGTGAAGTTTGTGAGAAACAATTTGTCAACCAGGAAAATCTTACCCGGCACAAAGCCGATATCCACGAAGGACGCACTGTAACCTGTCATCCTTGTCGAGATTCCGGTATTTAAAGGATTAGCAAGAGCCAACATCAAGTAGCTAAGAAACATTTATTAAAGTGCCAAAACTATTATGCTGAAGCCTTGCCCTTCGTCACCAATATATCTGTTTCTAACGACAAGGATAGGCGAGAATTATCTAAATTACTAGGGAAGTAAGTATATTTTAATAAACGCTGATAATAATAATAAAATTTTTTTTTTTTTAATTTTCTTTGCTAACTCCTTTTCTTTTATTCATTGCCTTCCTTTTATTGAGAAAGATATGGCGGAATGGAAACGGCTCAAAACCGTGGTTGAACAGAAATTTTCCAGACTGGATGTTTCTTAATAATAAATTTAGTTTCTCTTTTTTTTTTTTTTTTTTTGACTAAAACTACTTTATTACCAAAAATTTGAAGTTTTACCGTTAGGTATTTTGTAAGTAAAAAAATATTAAATAGAATATAGCTTTCTATTTAATTGCATCAAAAAAAAAATTTTTTTTTTTTATCATTTGCATCTAAATTTCTTCCTTGTCCTACTTTGACCCTTAACGTCATTTCAAAAAAAAAAAAAATTTATTGTCTATTTAATTGTTTTAGCTTCTTCACTTTTTCCCTTTCTAAAATTTTCTAATACTATTTGCTTATGACTTTTACCAAAATTTTGATTTCTGCCACTTACTTGTCTTCCAACTTCGGCTTTGAACAGTTCTTCTTTTTACTTCTTAACGTTAACAGAAATATAATTTTTTTTTTTACAATGGACCAACATCTCAATAGTCAACCAGGCTGCCATGTCGTGAAAATCACCAATGAAGATGAGATGAACCTTGCGGTAAATAATACTTAAAATTTTATTAACTACAACAAACTTTATAAAATTTTTTGATTTTTATAAAAAAATTAGTTTTATAACATAAATTTATATTTTCCAGTGGGAATTTGCAAACATAAGAGCTTTTTACCTGGGGGATAACCCCTTCACTTGGGTATTAAGGCAGGTTGACGACTACCAGGATGATGATGACTTCTGGTGGACTTTGGTAAGTCTTTCTTACTAAAACTAAATTTTCTCTTTTCTTTCTTCAAAATATTTCTTAAAAATTTAAATTAAAAAAAAATTTTCAGTTGTGGGACCGTGAAATACTTTGGGAACTGGGGCAGGGACGCTGGACGCCTCCTCCACCAGAACCCAACTTCCACCAGGTGACATGGAAATAGTCGATTAATTTAAAATGTTCTATTTACTTGAAAATTGACTAAATTTTGTAAAACTAAATTTTACAAGGTAATTAATAAACGTATTTATTTTACTGTAAAAAAAAAAAAAGTGTTAGATATTTATTTAATTTCCATTCTTCCGTACTCTCTCTCTCTCTCTCTCTCTTCTTTTTATTATTTCTTTTTTTTTTTTTTTTTTTTTTTTTTTTTAATTATAAAAGCTAAAATCAATTTTTATTTCCGGATCTGGTGTCATAAGTGACTGAAACAAATTGAAATTAAATTATAAATTTTACAGATTTTCTGGACCATCACTTTTCACTTAATATTATCGATATGGAGTATTTATAGCAAAATTTACTTAACTTACTAGTTTTTACTAATTTATTTAACTAAATTACTCATTTACTTCCTTATATTAGAATTTTCGTTACTCACAACTTCTGTCATATCTTGATTCTGCCTGACCTTGCTGTATCTACTCCTTTTCCTTTTACATGCATAAATCCACAAGCATATATTGCATAAAAGTGCAATTACCATGATTGATAATAAAATTTCTATATGGTACTGAAAACTGGCTGCTAGGATGTATTGAGACGTAAGTTTTGGCTTTATTTTTATTGGTACAACTGGCTGGGCTGTGGTGCCTTAAAAAATTGTTCCATTTATTTTGATTGATTTGGACTGGTATGTCGGCCACCACTAGCCCTTTTAATTCCTTTACTTGTTTGATGTCTGGGCAAGTGACTGCTGCTTTCATGGGCTGGCTGAATGAAACGATTATTCCTGATTCTGTTTGGCTTATAGTGGATTCCTCCGAGACCCTGTCTACTACGTCACAAGTTAACCTAGAATACACTAATAATTCTGTCTCACAATTTGAATTTGACTTGAAAATTGGTGGTCTTCTGAAATATTTTTTGTCATCACATTTTGGTAAGTTACTTAATTCGGATTCTGAAATAAAAAACGTTTGATTTCTGAAATGATTTATCCCCATATAGTCGTTATTGAACTTCACTTGGGTCGAGACCACTGAAGTGCCAACTTTGGAAAACAGCGCTGGACGATGAAGTTTAAAAACCTTATATGGGTTTAACTGTAGCTGTGGAATTTTTAACTTGATTACTAGAACTTCAGTGTTTACTCTTCTGATCTTCAGCTCGTGGGTAAGGTCGCAATTTTTTGTTTTAATAATATTTGGAAAACTCTCTGAAATATTTTTCCATGTTGTAGGTGAAAAGATGTCTTCAAGAATAAATTCGTTTTCCATTCTCCTCAGTATATCTAGGAAACTTTTAAACCTCTGCGTTAGTTTTACTGGTTTTTCTGCACGGTACATTTCCCGTGATATTCCTGTCCATTCATGAGTTAACTTTGAGTCTACCAGGAATCCTTTTCTTTTTATGTTGTTAGTCACCGACGTAAACTTAGTTATTTGATGGTTAAAATCTTCTAATTCTTCTAGTCCTCCCATCCAATTCCTCATTTCGGTGATAGTTTGGTTGAGTCCAGGTACTGCATTAATTTTGTTCTGATAGTACGGGTGGATATTATATATATAATTCAAATTTATTAATGAAAATATTTCCATTGATTTTTCTTGCAAATATACCCCTTGAACTTCCTCAAACAGTATGCCCGGATTTCTAATAATGTTGTAAAGTCTATATTTCCCTGGACTGTATGCCTCGCCAATCACCCCTATGAAGCACAGCATCACTACTGCCCACTTAGTCATGTCTCGTGGATTTATGTCTGGCTAAAAGAAAACAAAATTTCTCTGTTTATTCTTCTATATATGGGTGTATCCATTACTTTTCATACAAAAGTGGGCGCACGCATGTCACCGATTGGGCTCAAATTTTTAGATAATGTTTAGGGTAATAAAAAACTCACCGAGCTAAATTTTTAGCCCTCTAGAACAATATGGGGCTAAGTTATGACCTCTAAAAGGTCCAAAAAATGACCTATTTTAGCCTATTTTCCGCTATTTTCAAAATTTCGCCATTCCCTTATTTTTCAGTCAAATTACTTCCGGTTGGTCGCATTTTTTTGGTATAAGCTTCAGAATTTACCAAAAAAATTTATAAACACTTTTATCACGTAGATTTTATTTGGCGATAAAAAAGGATAGATGACTGAAACGAAAAAAAACAGGAATTTCAAATTGGTGCCAAATCTGGAAATCTTTATATAACTACTTCCTACGGGAAGAGTACTCCATGGCTTCATGTAATTTAAGCGGAGTCCTTTTTTTTAGTTTATTACCGGTAAAATCGTTTTAAAAATATTTTTTTTGGCTACTTGAGGTTGGGTATCATTTTTTATATATTTAAATAGTACTTTATATCGATTAGTAGCTTTTCAAAACATTCTGCAAGCTTTGTAAAAAATTAGAAAGCTGAAAAGTCAAAATTCCTATGTTATTTAAATGGGAAAATTGAGGTGCTTACAAGCACGTGTTTTTGCAACGCAAAAGCAAAATCCTTGGAACTGGGAACTTTTTATGACCAAAACTTCACAAAAAAACCCGGGGAGCAAAGTTTTTCCGCAAAGTCCAAAAATAGGTCCACTTTAATACACAAAATACGTGAAGAATAAGGCTTTTTTGGGAATGTATAAAAACGGATAGAAGCCAATATCATACACCAAAATTTCAGAGATTCTTTATTAATGCTTAAAGAATATTCTCTGAAATTTTTGGCCATTTTGGTTATGATAGAAAAAAGTTATAGTAATTTGAAAACGCAAAAAAACAAAATTTCCGAAAAACGACCAAACTAAAATACGCATAACTCCGGATAAAATAAGACGTTTTTAATTTTGTAGGTCGCATTCAAAAGGTCTTGAGTAGTACAAAATTTTGCGACTAACCGGAAGTAGTTATATAAAGATTTTCAGATTTGGCACCAATTTGAAATTCCTGTTTTTTTTCGTTTCAGTCATCTAACATTTTTTATCGCCAAATAAAATCTACATGATAAAAGTGTCTATAAATTTTTTTGGTAAATTCTGAAGCTTATACCAAAAAAATGCGACCAACCAGAAGTAATTTTACTGAAAAATAAGGGAATGGCGAAATTTTGAAAATAGGCTAAAATAGGTCATTTTTTGGACCTTTTGGAGGTCATAACTTGGCCCCATATTGTTCTAGAGGGCTAAAAATTTGGCATGGTGAGTTTTTTATAACCCCAAACATAATCTAAAAATTTGAGCCCAATCGGTAACATGCGTGCGCCCACTTTTGTATGAAAAGTAATGGATACACCCATATATATATAGTATTAAATTATTTTCTAAACTAAGAATAACTTTCTTAATATATTGTATTTCTAAACTTAATTTAAATAGTGCGTCCTTTAATTAACGTCCTCTCAACAAAATATGTATACATTTTTTTTTTATTATTTTTTTTTTTATTTTTCATGCACAAAATTTGCTTTATCTTTTCCTTATTGAGAAAGACGTCTATTATTATTTCTGGGAGGAGGTAATGGGGATGTTGGCCGGATGTTTTCCCCATCTACGGTTACTTCTTGTAAATTGATGTTAGATCTTCCCAGTAAAGGGTATAATTCATTTCCCGTAGGAGCCGAAGGGCTCACCACCACTTCTGGAATACCGGTGCTTATTTCTGGCTGATTGATTACCGTATTGGAGTCCTGATTTTCTCGGTTCCCGTAGTCGTTTATCTCTTGGCCTAAATGTATTAGCAGCTGCGTTAACGAATCTTAGAAAGCGGCCAGAATGTGTACTGAAAATCCGTAAATTAAATATTAATTTTTTTCTAACAAAAACCTTTTAGCCATGGCAATTAATGCTCTAGAATCATCAAATGCCATTGGTATTAAATCCTTACTTTTTGCTAAAAACCTTAATAAGACTTGCAATGTTTTAAACTCATCAAAACCTTGAACTTTTGCTTCGACGATCCTTAGTACCTTATACACAGGCCTTACCACCGAATTTTCCTTAAACCCTGATTTGTGCAAAGAGTCGTTTGTATTAAGATGAAGAATGCGTATTGTCAAACAACTCGATGTTTTTAAATCGGAGCCTGAAGGGCCTGCTTTAAGTAATGGAACTGCTTTCTGAATTACTGGACCTGCTGCAGAATTAAAAGGTATTTGCAAAGGATTTTATAAAGTTTTATTATTTTCTAAAGAAACTACAAAATTTTCGTTGGTGCTCTCCTTTGGTTCACTGGCCAATTTACTGATGCTCTGCTGAGGTTCTGGGTTCTTTTCACAGATGCTTTGCTGAGGTTCTGCGGAGGTTCTGCTACGGCTTTGCTGAGGTTCTGCGGAGGTTCTGCTGATGCTTTGCTGAGGTTCTAAAAAAGTTCTGCTGATGCTTTGCTGAGGTTCTGAAATGTTCTGCTGATGCTTTTCTGAGGTTCTGTGGTCGTTTCACTGATGCTTTGCCGAGTTTCTGCGGAGGATCTGCTGAGGTTCTGCTGAGGTTCTGTTGAGGTTCTGCTAATGATCTGAGAACTTTTTACTAAAGGATTTATTGGGTAGCAAGACGTACTACCTGTATCTTCTACTGCTTGAGTAAAAGGAAATGAAATTTTTCCAATTTCTAAACATCCTTCCTTAAAATTCAAATTGGCTTGAGTCTCCCATAAAAATATATTACCAATCAAACCATCCTGATCAATAGGAAAATTGTCGCTTACTATATGGAAAACAGATTTATAATCACCGAATTTTAAATATACTTTTCCTAAAGTTGGAACAGTTGGATCGGTAATACCGCTTAACCTAATTATGCTATTTCTATCAACATTTAAATAATTGGGCACCGTGAAGTTCTTAATTAGATTTGCATTCGCCCCCGAGTCAACTAAAAATAAATAAGGTTTTACCAGCGACTCGGATACTATGCTAACCGTTGGCGCTTGGCTGCCCTTACTAAGATGTATGTGAACTATTGGTTGGTTGTGTTCGGGGCACTCTGACTCGCGCCTGTAGTTGAGACCCCGCTGGCGTTTCCCGATGCTTGTTCACGTGCTAACCTACTATTCACATACTTTAATTTTCTGCAATCCTTTATCTTATGACCCGGTTTTTTACAGTAATAACATATTACTCTACTACGTCCTGAGAAACTGGCTGCTTGCTCCCTATTATTTTGGTTATTATTATTATTTGCAGAATTTACTTCGTTAGTTTTTTTATTGTGATTATTTAATGCCTTTCTAAAAATCTCGCAAGCTGTTGTCAAATGATCCCCTCCACAGATATCGCACTTTTCAACGGTTACTTTATCACTTCCCACTACTTTAATACTAGTTGCGATCCCTGCGTAAGAATTTCCTTGCGCATATATGCCTACTTCTCTCTCTACTACCACCGCCTCCTTGATAGTTTAGTCAAAAGTGGCAGAAGGAATTAAACGTACTCTGATATCCGGTTTTATTCCCCTCAAGAAATACTTTAATAAAACCCTATCCAAGCCAACTTCTGTATCCCTGAAATTTATATTAGAGTCCGTAACAGCTGCCTTTAAAATAATTCGTCCCAAAATTTTTACTCTATTTGAATACAACACTACCTCCTCGTTACTTTTCTGTCTAACCTGAGCCAATTCGCCGTACAGTTCGTGAACGGTTTTCAAATTTCCAAACATAAACTCAAAAAAATGAACTACTTCTTGCATGTTTAAAAAGACTTTTTCCCCCATAGCTTCAGCTGCCGCCCCAGATATTTTAGTAGCTATTAACCTAGTTAACTGGGACTCGAATTCTGCAGGAATTGACCTACGAGCTAAATTACACCCCCTTAGAAAATTTGTTAATTTATTTCTGTTTCCATCAAACTTAGGTATATAATCCAGGGCGTCTTTAATGGACAACTGCCTTATTTTCGTAAGTTCATAATTTTTTTTAAAGATAGAGCTTGGATCGGGTTCTATACCTGTATTTTTGCTATAAGATAGGTTCCCTATATTATTTAGAAAGTTTGGAGGAATCTCTGGGTACGTGGTGGGCCTTGAATGTTGGATTCCCCCCCCCATCCGCCTTCAAAGGTGGGGAAGGAATGCTTTCGCTATGTAGAGTGTGGTACATTGTCGAAGGCCAATTCTCATGACCTCGATGACGTGGGTGATTTTGAGTACTTTGACCGTAGTTTACGCTTTCGCAATCTTCTATATTGTAAATTTGCGGCGTATTTTGGTTATTTTGTAAACTATTTCTAATAATTTCCTCTTTCAAATTAAATCCTGTAGTTTTACTAACCCCTGAATTTAGCGGTGTTTCAAAATCTTTTACTAATCTACTCTCTATGTTTAGTGAATCAGATTTTACTACACTATCGTGTAAATTGAGTGCCTCAATGACCTGCTCGGGACCTAAACCTTTTTGGTTTAATTCATTTAAAACTAGACAAAATTGAGGGTCTTGCATAGTTTTTTCCAGTATTTCTTTATTTTCCACGGAACATTTTAATTTATTATATAATTTTGTAAAATCAGTCGGAATTGACTTACCACTGAATGATTGTATTTTTTCGTAAATATACTTAATATAGTCAAACGTCGTAGAGCAAATTCTATTCGAATCTACTTTAATAAAATTTCTGAAAATTTCGTTTACTCTGAAATCGGTATAAACCAAGTATGAATTTACTTCTTCCAATTTTGCTGTTATGATATCTACTAAGACTGATGGCTCAATTTGAGCATCTTTTAATTTTTTAAACAAATCAACAAAAAATTTATCTTTGAATAACGAATTCATTTTTAATAATGGAATCAACTGAGCAAGATCCGTTATTAATGCGTTTGCTTCATCACTCAATTCACACGTAAGAGGAATTGTTTTTTCACTATAATAATTTTGATACGCGGCTATTACTGCCCTGAGATCTGATTCGTTATTTATTTCTAATACACCATCCGCGTGTTCTACCAAAATCTCAAACGTTTTTAACACTATTTTATCTCCAGCTTTGAACTTCTTTTCTAAATGGTTAATTTGATTACTTGCCATTTTTAATAATAGTAATTACCAAAAACTGAATTAAAGGAATTTTAAAATTAATTAATTTAATTAGCAGATTTATTTTATACTTGAATTTTAAAAATTAAACAAAAAAAAAAAATTTTTAATTTGCAGATTACACAAAAAAAAAAAAAAAAAAAAAAATGGCATGTAATATTGTGAAAGTACTCAACGAATATTGATTCCCCACTTAATCGAACATCCAAAGGAGATTTATCTGTTTTATATATTTTAATATTTATATATATATATATAAACGTCTACGTATATTTTGAATATTTCTTAATTAAAAAAAAATTTTGATAATTTCACATATATATATATAAATATCTATACCACAAAAGAAAAAAAAAATTTTTATAATTATTAAAAATACCTTAATTTATAAAAGAATTTTATTAATAAATAAAAGTTACAACTGTCAAATAACATTCAATTCAATATTTAATTAATTAAAAGAATATTTTATTGAACTCTTATCGCGGACGAGCCCTCAAACTTGTTACGTCTAAATGTGTTTTAAATAATTTATATGTATAAGACTGAACTGAGACTTTACTATACTTATTTGTTTGCAAACTGAATTGAAACCGACGTAACGTAAGATGCAATTTACTGACCTTTTGCCTTGCGTCTTGAGCAGACACTAACGGCGGGAAGGTGTGAGTTCAATTAAATAGATGATAAAGTAATCAAAATAACACTTAATTTATTTATAGAAAGTTACAATAGAATGAATACTTAATAATATTAATTTGAATGTTATTAAAATAGATATAATTTTGTCTTACAATGTTCTTATGTAGATAAGTGAACTTGATTATTCTACTAGGATATGTGGTTGGTGGTACTGAATATTAAAACACGACACTACGAGGTTGGAGACCTGAACCAGAAGAGCGATCCTTCAAAATCCGCGAGTATATATAGTCACGGGAGAATTTGACAAATCCTCAAATTCTCCTCCTAAACTCTGCGTGGGGAGGTGTAACGGTCAGCAAAGCTGACGTGGGCCAACGCCCGAAACTCTGGTGGGAACCTGGCAAATTCCGAGAATAGGCGAAAGTTTGTGACTGCTCGTCTACAGATTTCGCAATCATGCAAAATTCGTTCCTTTCTCAATTTGCGTATAATTTTATTAATTACTTTTATATGAATCATTCCTAATTCATTTACCAATATTTGCGCCACTATTTAGGCGAAATATTCCAATACGTTACAATGTGTAGGGGATATTGTAATGATTGTAAGCCAAAAAGCTTAACAAAAAAAAAATCGTTTTCAGCTCTTATAATCCTTATTATTCTTTACCCATTTTTCGAAATTATGCTAAGTTTGGAATTAAAAATTATTTTAAGTCCCTAAATCAAAATTATTCAAAGTCCCTAAATGAAAATAATTTTCAGTTTTAAATCTGAACTTAGATTATTCTTCGTCTCTAAAAAAAAAAAATTTTCCATGAAATTAAATATTTACACGACAAATACACAAATATTTGATTTTTGTGCCTTTTTTATTATTATATTTTAGGCTTTACGGATAATCTACAGTTGAAAAAAGTCGGAGTTTGAAATTTTACAGCAGCATTTTATTGAGTTATCATCTAAACATACGGTACTGTACGAAAATTTTTCATAACGCTTAGAAATAGAGGGACCTAATGTATTAACTATAAAATTTTTTTGTAATTTATGAAAAAAAAGGATTTTTGGCCATAATTGTTTTTTGGCTTATGATAACGAGATGTACAATGAACCATTTCAAAGCTAAAGTTAATACCAAAATTTCATGTTATATGCAACATTTCAATCAGATCGGTCATTTTTCTTGAATTTTGCCCGACAAAAAAGAGCAATTACCATTATAAACATAAAATAGGCAATTTTAAACGGCCGTTTGAATCTGCTTACAGACGAAAAATTATAACAAAAACTTAAATTACAAAGAACTTGGAATAAATGCTAAAAAATTTGGCTGTTTAAAATAATGTTCACGCTGCTGACCAAAAACTGAAAATGTTTTAAAAAATAAATGCGCTAAAAAATTGGCATTAGAAATTTTAGGAAAAAAAATTATTTTGCTTATAACTTTTTTTTCTGATTATTTTAAACGGTTCTAGGTGGTCTCAAAATTTTTCCAATTTTATTATCTTGCAAAACGATAAAATAATTTTTTTTTGTGAAAGTAATATTTTTCCAGATATTTACGCCAGAACAATCCAGTTTCTTAACTTTTCACCATTTTTGCCATGTCATATTGTGTCATATTGTTATGTTCATATTGAACATAATTAATTTATTAAATAAATAAATGAATGAATATAGTATTACTACGTTTAAAATGTATGGTAAGCATATTTATTATTATACTGAGGCCAATGGCTTACATGAGATTGCTGAATAAGCATTTTTTTATAGAATGAAATATATGTACTTACTCATACTGGATACGAAGAGACCTTGAAATAAATACACATACAGAATTTAGGTATAAACTTAATTTATAAAAAATCGGTTTAAGGTATACGTCGCGAGATTTATCTTTACTGACTGTTTTTTGTTACACTTTTTATGTTCTTATATGTTAATCGTGTTTATTTAAATTATTTAAAGTATTCCAAAATATAAATATTATTATTTCCTATTTATTTATTACATAATCTTATGTTATAGATTGCGTAAACTAATAATAAGCTATGCTTTCCTAATTTATGTTATAATTTCTTAATATAATGTTATTATTTCTTAATCTAAAACATTTCCTATTTGATTAACAAGGTTAAATAGTATTTACATATTTTATTTATAAATATTCTCTTAGGTAATTGTTTATTATTTATTATTAATTATTTATAAATTATTATTGATTATGTGTCATTTTTGTTAGTTATTTCATAACAATATCTCCTTCGTAAGGGTACCTAGAGGCTCTTGTGCGCAGTGTCGAGACTTAAATAAAATTAAGTCGTGCAGATGTTTGAAATATGGAATATTTTGGAATTGGTAGAGTAGGGGCAATGTATCAGATAGTGGAGCTCTGGCTTCCTAAGAGTACAAACTTACTATTAAATAAAATATTATTTTCTAAATAAATATTGTACTTGAGTGAGTTAGCCTTACTCCTTCCTACATCCAGCCTGGTTTCCTAGTTTCTCTGATATTGGTGTTTGAAAGTATCATAAATTAGCTAGGTGGCGACCGTAAACAGTTTGGGTATTTTCTGTAACCTAACACCTTTAATATTAATCGTACGGAAAAATAAAAAATTGCTTTATTTGTCAACGAAAATACTTCATATTAGTAATATATAATTTCTTTTGTAATACTACCAGATTTCAAGTAAAATTAAAAAAACTTTAAAAAATTAAAAATTTTTTAGGCGAAAATCACACTTTTTATTGCTCTATAACTCGGAAGGGTTTCATTTTTATGAAAAATTGTATTTAATGTTTTTATGGTAAAAGACGATAATTTATTGATTGAGTGAGTTATTTTTTTTCAACCCCCCCCCCCCCCCCATTAAGTTTCACTCCCCCTCATCCCTTTTTGTAAGTATCAGAAGTTGATTACTTGGATACTGACCTTTCTTAACAAAATTCAAGTTACTTCAAGTATCTGCTACTTGCATCTAATTACTACTTCGAGATTTTACCTCCTTTCCTGTATTAGAAGACTAGCGCACAGTGGTTCAAAAAAGCAAAAAAGTGGACAAAAAAAATATCAGCTCCAGGTTTTTGGGTAAAAAAAAAGTATATTTTGGAATGTTTGCAGAAAGGGGTTTTATTTTATTGAAATGGTGGACGGAATATTAAAAAAAAATCTTAAAGTAGTTTCCTTACGTAAAAGGACTGCTCTCGATCAAAAAAACTTAATTTTTTTGTAAATTAGAAAAAAAAATTTTTTTAGGGTTATATGGTAAACCCATTTACGTCCAAGCGGACGTAAACGGAATGTAAAAAAAATAGGTTTCCTTATAGATAGAGGCTGTTAAATTATATGTTTTTAGCAAAATTTTATGCTTCTACCGAATCTGAAGTCAGATTTTACTTACAACCCTTTCAAATGCCCCAAAAATAGGTTTATAGGGTAATGGGGGTGAAATAGAGGTTAAAATAAAAATGACGGAAAAATCAGTATAAAAATAAAACAATGATAGCAAAATCATTTAAAATTACTTATTTGTGCAAAAAACTTACATTTTTTAGATTTTCAGGATATTTAATTGGAATTCAACCCTTATATTGCAACTAGGGGTAGTTTTTCCCAAAAACTTCAAATATTGTTTTTTTAGTTCCAAATCCATTCTAATAGGTAAATTTTACTCATAATTCTATTTTTTGCATTTTTTTTGAGCTAACATGCTTTTGTCAGCTTAAAAATAGGGTTAATCAGGGCTAAACGGAACTTATAGAATTTAATATTTTTATATAGGAAACTTAATTTTAGAATTTTATGCTCACAGAAGCGTTTTAGCTTATATACATATGTGTAAGTTAAGTGCGTGTGTTAGTGTGTATGTGTATACTGTTTTTTGTAAAATAATATACATTTATAATAATTTAAAAAATACTATTTTTATCATTAAAAATTAAATACGAGAAAATTTGATGAATTATTAATATAAGAATAGGAATTATTGGATGTACACACACATACAGATACATGTATTATATATGGGTGAAAATGAGAAAAATGTCATTTTATATTATGTAATACTATTATTTTTGTAATTTTCAGAAAAATATATAAAAATTTTTTATTTGAGAACATATAGTTAAAAATTGGACATATACTGAGTGGAACACAATTACCGCGGATTTTTACATTGCTAGTATATATGAATACAATGTAAATAACATTGTAGATACAAAATTCAAATTTATGCGTGTGCAAGTTAGTATTTATGTAAATAATTTCATTTGATGTTTTTATATGTTTTTTTAATCATATAACCCTAAAAAACTTTTTTTTTTAGTTTGAAAAAAAATAAATTTTTTTAAATGAGAGCAACTCTATTACGAAAGAAAACTACTTTAAGATATTTTTTTTAATATTGTGTCTACCATTACAATACAATAAAACCCCTTTCTGCAAACATTCCGAAATTTACTTTTTTCGTTATCCAAAAACCTGGAACGAATATTTTTTTCGTTTAGTTTTTTGTTATTTTGCCTGACTTTGTAGCGTTGGTACAAGTCTTCTTTACTCATTGGACTATTATTGTCAGCTGTTAGACTTAAAATGAGCCTATGGCAGAGTCAAAAAGATATAAGCTACTCGAAGCTGCTAGAAATGTTAAGAAATTTATGAGACTTTTTATAACTTAGAATAAGAGTGGACAAAACTTTATTCGAGCTTCCCCTAACAATAGAGTAGTTACCATTAACAGTCAAACAGAGTTATAAAACTAAGCTAAATATCTATCTTCTAACAACTCTCCACTAACATTTATAAATTTTAATCAGCCCCAAAATTTTCAAAAAATTTCGAGTCTACAAAGTCACACAAATCTATTCCAGTTTGCCCAACCATCGCCAAGATTTATTTTAATACAGGGCTAACACTACAAACATATCAGCCTCCACCTAGAATTACTTTAATTCAAGATCAACCTCGCACAAATTATTATTATAACTATAACTTCAGAAATAATTTTCTAAATACACCTTCTCTGACTCTTCCCACACCTTGCAATTGCAACTCATCCTTTCTCAGCCCCAGCGCAATCTCTCTCAAGCTCTTCAACCCAAAAACAAACAAACAATTCAATTCAAACCTGCTTCCCTCTTTCATCCTGAATTCTTTCTTACTCCTTCTTCTCTTCCCAACAAAAACTTCCTCTCCCCCCTCTTCACTTTTAATTTCGCCACCCGCACTTCCTATAACTTTAAACATTTCAAATATTCTGCCTACACCCACTACTATAAACTTTATAAACTCCCAATTTAGTCAGTTTGACAAATCAATCTGTAACGAAGCATTTTCGTCACAATGCACATATATATATTGCATTAATATGTATATATATATATGTGTGCATAAGTTTAAAATAAGCCGCCGCAAACACACACACACAATAGACGACGGTTAAGAAAAAGAAGATTCCTACGGCGCAAGTATGTTGCGCCGGAAGAACGAGAGAAGAAAGGAAAAAATATCAGAATGTGTGCAGCTAGCAACAGGTGCTGACGCATACGAAAAGTAGAATCGTGACTCCGGATTTTAATAATTAATTTTTATTTGTTTTAATTGGACCAAAAGTCACGTAAAGCAGTTCCGGTTCATATTCTAGTTAATTAATTATCGACCGAAATATAAATAATAAAGTTTAAGTGTACACGCGCGAAGCAATAGCAAAAAGCTTCGCGAGAATAAGTCAACACCAGCCTCTTGAAATCAGCTAAGTAGCAGCCACAAAAAGGTACAAAAGCTTTGTACGCGACGTCGTGCTACCTGCGGAATTCAGCTATTCTAAGAGAAGCCATTCGACATACGAACGCCAGTAGCCACCGACGACGACTCCAAGACAAAAGACATCTATGAGAAGATCGCCGAACGGTAATTTGAATAAGTGCTTCGGGCTCAATGTATGTGTATGCCCAGCTCGGTTCTTATACTCATGTGTACATAAATAGTGTTATATATATGGGCACGTCCAGGGAAGAACGACCAGCCGAAAAATAAAAAATGAAAAAAAATTTTTTTTTGTGTCACTTTTTACCTGAGATTTGTGAAACCGCTCCTATTTTAGACTTCCTGATGCATTATTTTGATATACGGCTGCTCCAAAGTTGGATTTTTTCATTTTTTTGATTTCAGCTACCCAGTTCAACCTAAAATAACTCTGAACCATTTAACTTTTTATATATACATATGATTGGGAAAAAGTTTTATTTTTACCTGAACTACTAAAAAAAAAAAAAAATTTTCCATTTTGACATATTCCACTTTTTTTTCTCCTCGACGGTAGCTTTCAAACATCCAGAAAATTTGTTTCGCCATGATTTTTTTCAACTTTTTTCTTCTCAAAATTCACTTCAAAGGGTCTAATTTACATCCTGAAAGTCCTGAAATGTGATAGGCAATGATCGGTCCACAATCTTAAAACTTGGTTCTTCCGTTTCCCTAAAAATCCATAAAAATGTTAAATATTAAAGCGTAAAATCATTAAAATACTAAATTTAACCTTACCAAATGTTTTCTTCTGTTAAATCTTCACTATCAGGACCACATAAACTTGTTGTAACATATCAATAGGATCATCTAACATTTCTGATGCTAAAACACCCAAGATCAGCCTCGCGTCAGCATCCAAAAATAGAAAAAAACTGAAAAAAAAAATGATTCTGGTTAAAAATAACTACAAAAATAATTATAAACTATTAAAAAAGACTGAAAAATATTTAAATTAACTTACCAAATATGTTTATAAGCAAATTAGAACTTTAGAACTCCATGCTGACAAAATCTGGAACCTGGAAAAAAAGTTAAACAAAGAGATTAATTCTTAAATTTTTAAAAAAAGTTTCATAAAAAAATTTTATACTTATCTGATCTCTATTTTCCTGGTGCAACTTCATCTTCTTGATATAAACTAGTACCTGAAAAAAATAATTAACAATAATTAACAACAATATGTGTACATTCTACCAGTTGTTTATAAAATTGAAATTGAAATTATAGCAGAAGACAAAATATTGCAATCAAAGTCTCCTCCTCATGGGAATTAAAAGAAACCAAAAAGAAACTACTTTATCATTTGTTGGTTTCATATTTTTTTTTATGCATTCCTGCATGAGGAGATTGCAATATTTTGTCTTCTGCTACAATTTCAATTTTATAAACAACTGGTAGAATGTACACATATTGTTGTTAATGATTGTTAATTATTTTTTTCAGGTACTAATTTATATCAAGCAGATGAAGTTGCACCAGGAAAATAGAGATCAGATAAGTATAAAATTTTTTTATGAAACTTTTTTTAAAAATTTAAGAATTAATCTCTTTGTATAACTTTTTTTCCAGGTTCCAGATTTTGTCAGCATGGAGTTCTAAAGTTCTAATTTGCTTATAAACATATTTGGTAAGTTAATTTAAATATTTTTCAGTCTTTTTTAATAGTTTATAATTATTTTTGTAGTTATTTTTAACCAGAATCATTTTTTTTCAGTTTTTTTCTATTTTTGGATGCTGACGCGAGGCTGATCTTGGGTGTTTTAGCATCAGAAATGTTAGATGATCCTATTGATATGTTACAACAAGTTTATGTGGTCCTGATAGTGAAGATTTAACAGAAGAAATCATTTGGTAAGGTTAAATTTAGTATTCTAATGATTTTACGCTTTAATATTTAACATTTTTATGGATTTTTAGGGAAACGGAAGAACCAAGTTTTAAGATTGTGGACCGATCATTGCCTATCACATCTCAGGACTTTCAGGATGTAAATTAGACCCTTTGAAGTGAATTTTGAGAAGAAAAAAGTTGAAAAAAATCATGGCGAAACAAATTTTCTGGATGTTTGAAAGCTACCGTCGAGGAGAAAAAAAAGTGGAATATGTCAAAATGGAAAATTTTTTTTTTTTTTTAGTAGTTCAGGTAAAAATAAAACTTTTTCCCAATCATATATATATATAAAAAGTTAAATGGTTCAGAGTTATTTTAGGTTGAACTGGGCAGCTGAAATCAAAAAAATGAAAAAATCCAACTTTGGAGCAGCCGTATATCAAAATAATGCATCAGGAAGTCTAAAATAGGAGCGGTTTCACAAATCTCAGGTAAAAAGTGACACAAAAAAAAAAATTTTTTCATTTTTTATTTTTCGGCTGGTCGTTCTTCCCTGGACGTGCCCATATATATATATATTGAAATTTAAGCCTAAGGGCAATTTTATTAATTTAATAAATGATTTAGTTAAATATTTTCAAGCATTAAAATAAGTGTAGTTTATTAATAGTGCATGTTCATAACCTAAAATTCCGCCTTATTTTTACCCCTTAATTAAGAACTCCCCCTACCTGTCGAGGAGACTGTTTCTTGTGCAAGAGCTAGCCTAGTAACAAGGTAAGAGGTCAATCCCCCGAGTTATTATTATCATTATAAGCGAATATTATAGGCACGTGTTCGCGGTTATAAGGCGCTCTATAATAAATATATTAACACTTATACACACCCCTATGATATTTGCATTAATTAATTAACCCCAAATACCCACGTTACAAATCCTTCACAATTACAATCAAGTAGTTCGCAAAATAAAACTTTGAATTCTTTCCTTATTATTTCAATTTTTTTAACTTCTAACTCGCAAATTCCTTAAACAAACAAGAAACTCTTTCACAGATTGACTTTTTAATGCTAACTCATTATGCAAACCATCGCGTTTAGACTTCAGTAGAGCTTATTTCTCTTATTTAAATGATAGTTGTAACAGAAGCTTAGCTACCCTCAAAAAGTTCACTATTGCTATTGATAATAAATCATCTGCCTGGCTAACCACTGAATTAAAACAATAAATTATGAAACTTAATAAATTATGAAACTTAATAAATTATGTTTACGTGATAAATTCGATATCAATGGCACAAACCTAGATGCTTACAAAAACTTCAAAGAAATTCTTGATAAAATAGTGGTTGAGAAAGTAGTAACATAGAGAAGACAAATTTCTTTATTTTTTTATTAAAAGTCCTCTAGTTTCTACGACAATAGTTCTTCCTTGTACTTTGAAGGTACCCAATTCAGCTCCAGAACTGTCAAAAATCACGGACTTTAATCGACCATGATATAATTGGTGTTCCTATTTAAATTATATCATCAAAAATGTAAATTTTTTCGTTTATAGATCGAGAAATTTCAAATACCTAATTAATTATAAGTTTCGTAAATAACTTGTAACCGTTCTTGTTTTTCCTTTTCGTGATTCCGGTGCTTTCCTTATGGGTAACCTACCTGAACACTAATTCTCTCGTCTTCAAAAATTACTAAATTCCTCTGTAAGGTATGTGTGTGAAGCAAGATTTTACACAAGTACCTCCCCTGATAGAATCAAACTAGGATGTTTAGTTGTCCAGCTTCGTAATAAAAACTTTATTGTCATTCATATTTACAACATCCTTAATATTGAGAAACCTTCCTATATCAAGGAAAAAGTAAGAGTCTACATTCCCACAAGAGACCTTCGACTAAAAAATCGCCCTTATTTTGTAAACTCATCTACCCGGGCGAGAATGAACCTCCGAAAGAATATGTTAAGAGTATTCCCGTACAATGATCGAGGCTCGAAAAATTTAAGAATTTAGCTCGAAAAAGTATTTTTTTAATATTCCCTGGGAACAAATGGTCAAAGATACGATGATAGTTTACATATAAAAATCATATTTTTTCTTGCTTCAAAAAGTATTAATTCTTATGTATTTGCCCTTGATTAATTTTATTTATTCATAGCTTGACGTAAAATAAGTGCTTAAAAATATCTAAAGAATACTTTTTCAATCCTTGTTTTTTGTACCGTCTGAGCATTGGAAAAATAATTTATTTGTTAGTAAAGTTATTCAAACAGACTGCGAATGTATACTTAAAAAATACTTTTTCGAAGCTCAAATTTCAGCATCGTAAGAGTACTTAAAAAATAATTTTTCTTATTCTCTGTATTTTGATTTATCATAAATTTAAGCCGCGTATCTATATTCGAAAAGTACTTATTCGGAGGTTGCATAATCATCGTTACGATATGATTTTATTTAATAAAAAACAGCGTGCCGATGATTAAATAGCTACCAAAAAGTATTATCATAATAAATATAATAAAAATATTTTTGTAATAAGTAAAAAATATTTTTAAAAAAATAATTTAAATTATTATAGTCACTATAATAATATATTAAATATAAATTTATTTTTTTTTTATTTATTATTTTTTTTTTTTCATTATTTGATGAGGATTTGAACCTGGGTCTTTCGCCTCAAATGCCAACACTTAATCCGCTGCTCCATTATGAATGCATGCAAAATAATAAAAATTTCTTATATAAAAGAGCAAAAGTAATAAATGAACTTATAAATTTTTTGTTTTAGGCCAAAAATCAGAGCAGTAAAATTATTTTAACAGTATTTATTCCGAGCAAACATTAAACGCCTTTTTCGCATCGATGCAATAATTTTTTAAGTTTTTGTTGCTCCGTACTCGTTTGAAAAAATACTTAAACAATACTTTTTCGAGGGTCGGCTGCCTGCAAAGACGTCAAACGTAAACAATAATGAAATAAACTTCCCTTACTATGTTTACAATATCTTGATGATATTAAAACGGCGATCAAAAGGATTAGAAACTAAAATAAATTTGGCACAGATTTATTAATTTTACAAGATTTTGTCAGTAATAACCAAGTCTTAAAAAGCTTCAAAAAATATTCTTTCGAAGATGATTTTACTATTTAATGAATTATAAACTCACATCCGTTTCAAAGCAGATTTTATATTCTTTTGGTATTCAATAAATATGTTTTCAAAAATTTTGTTGCCGCGAGAACCGATCCTATTTAGCGTCGATGCGATGATTTCAAAATTTCTTTTTGCTCAGTACTTGTTTGAAAAAATACTTAAACAATACTTTTTCGAGGGCCGGTAGACTGTTAAGATGTCACGCGTAGATATCAATGAAATAACCTTCTCTTATTATGTTTAGAATATTTTAAACATATTAATTAGAAACTAAAATGAATTCAGCCGAGAGTTACAATTTTGTGTTGATTAAAACAAAGACGTCAGAAGAATCAAAAATTATCCTTTCGGAGACGATTTTACTATACAATGAATATTAAACTCACATCCGTTTCAAAGCAGTTTTTATATTCTTTTAGTATTCAAAAATCATGTTTACAGTGATTCTGTTGACGCGAAAACAGATTTTGTTTTGCACCGATGCTATGATTTCTAGATTTTTTTATACTGGAAATTCGTTTGAAAGAATACCTAAATAATACTCTTTCGATGGTTGACGAGCTATTGAGTCGTCACGCTTAGGTACTTATGAGACAACCTTCCTCGAATATGATTAAAATATTTTAAGGATATTAAAACGATGATCAAAACCATTGGAAACTAAAAAAAAATTCAGCCGAGATTTATCAATTTCGCAAGTTTTTGTCAGTTATAACCCAGTCTTAAAAAGCTTCAAAAAATATCCTTTCGAAGACGATTTTAGTATTTAATGATTTTAAACTCACATCCGTTTCAAAGCAGATTTTATATTCTTTTAGTATTCAAAAATCATGTTTTCAGTGATTCTGTTGACGCGAAAACAGATTCTATTTTGCCTCAATGCGATCATTTCTATATTTTTTTAGACTGGAAACTCGTTTGAAAGAATATCTAAATCATACTCTTTCGAGGGTTGACGGGCTATTGATTTGTTACGTGTATGAAGCGATGATATAAGGTTATTTAACTATTTTTTGAGTATCAGAAGAACATTGAAACATTGTTCAAAATAATTAGAAATTTGTATGATTTTAGCTGAAATTTATTATTTTTACAATTTTTTGTCGATTAAAACCCAGTCGTAAGAAGCTTCATAAAATACTTTTTCGAAGATGATTTTACTATTAAATGAATTTTAAACTCAAAGCCGTTTTGAAGCAGATTTTATATTCTTTTAGTATTTAAAAATCATGTTTTCAGAGATTCCGTTGACACGAAACCAGATTCTATTTTGCCTCGATGCAATCATTTCTATATTTTTTTAGACTGGGAACTCGTTTGAAAGTATACTTAAAGAATACTCTTTCAAGGGTTGACGGGTTATTTATTCATCGCGTGAAGAAGACGATGATACAATATTACTTAACTATGTTTTGAGTATAAGAAGATCATTGAAACATTGCTTAAAATAATTAGTAATTTATATGATTTTAGCAGAATATTATTATTTTTACAAACTAATATTTAATCCTCGTATTCAGCTCCGTGCAGATGTATATTATTCAGATTTTATATGTTTATAAAATACTATAATGATATACTTTCGTAGCATATTTAAGGAATATTTTGGCTTTTTTCTATAAATGCGCGTTTTTAAAAATTTATTTTTACGATTAAAATTTTGACCGTAAAGTATTTATTTAGTATTTTTACTAACTTTGCTTTCGAAGTGTTTAGAAGTCTGAAACAATAGGAATATATTCGATTTCATCTATGGAAGATTCTAGAAAGAATACGCTAACATACTATGAAAAATTTACAGAAATATTTTTACTTATTAATATATCTCAGGAATATTTATTCATACCTCGTATCGGAGGATATGTGTTTTTTGAGAGCACCGAAAACACAGTATATCTGATATAAATACATCTGATAAAATAAAAATTCCGATATGTTTAAATATGTTTATATTAATTTTACGGTGCTTGCATTTTAATATCATTAGAAGACTCTTTCGGACATGAAATGGAGTTTTTTTCGCAGCACACTCGAATGGGAGTATTCAAAGAGTATTTTTTCAGCTCTGTTTTTAAAAAAATCTCCGTAGACCTTCGTAAATTCTCAACCGGGTACAAACCACACCTACAATAATTCTTCCCTTGTTATCATGATATCTTTTTGGAACTACCCCCTTGAAGAAGTCTGTTTGTCTAACTCAACTTATGTTTTTAAATCTAATTTTTAGCAGCACCTCCTTTAGATGGACAAGCGTGAATCTCACTTATCTTAATATTATTACTATTAACATTCCCCCTCCTCAATTCTTCACCTACACAATAAATTATATCTTTATCTTCTCACTTAATTATTATCCCAAAAGGTGCCTCTTTTTCCCAAAATATTTACCATTTTTTATATATTTCTTTTGTTTTTTCCAACCATAAAATCTCCTTGAAAATTGTTAATTATTATAAATTTTATTTAGAGTAATTAACTTATGTTAATCAATTGTACCTCTAAATTTTGTACAATAATCTACTTAAAAAAAAAAATAAAAAATAAAAAATAGGCGTTTAACTCTACAATAACAAGATTATGATTGTTGATAAGTAAATTTAATAAAATAGGGTTATTACTGCTCAAGGCTGCAAGAGCTTAATTTTTTTTTAAGAATGTTTTCGAGAAAAAAGTAATGGGTCTTAAAATTTTTTTATTTCATGATTTTCAAATAGGTTACAGTAATTTTTTTTTACATTGCAAGTAATGTTAAAATAATTTTAATAATTTTAACCCACTTTGCGGACAATAATCAATATATAAGAGCAGTTCGTCAATACCCAAATTCTCCCGCACAAAACTACTCATAGAGTTGTGCTAGAACCTCCTTCAGTGGTAATCTAAATTTTCATGTGGATCATAAACCTACAAATTCCCCAAAAGAGCATCCTGGAATATTAGAGGAAACTCTGCACCAGTATGATATCAAAACCCTTTTACAGATTGTTTATACATAAAAAAATAATAAGTTCCCGGTTGGAATTTTGCCCCCAGCTGCACTTCATGGGGCAGGGGGGGATAAATGTGTTTTCAATAAATAAAATTTCAATAAATGTGTTTTCAAATGTGTATGCAATACATAGATGAAATCGTGCCTTATAAGTTTGTCAGGTCAAAAAACGGAAAAGTTTCTAAATTGTCTAATTTGTGGAGAAATTTGGTCCCCAGGTCATTCCGATGCCTCTAAATGCTTATATTGCCTTGGTGTGTGTAGGGATGTATGATCGAGAAAGTGTATCCTCAAGATCTCAGAACCTACTCCATGAATCAAAAATCCCTTAGACCAAATTTTTTTAAATCAGATCTAGTTGCAGGGTTTTCAATTTCAAGTGATTTCATCAAGTCCTTGCAGAGAAATGTCCAAAAAACTGGTTTAAAATACCTAAAAATGAATTAAAAATAGTAGATTTTTGGAACAACTCGATGAATAAAAAATCCCTTAGACCAAATTTTTTAAAATCAGATCTAGTTTCATGGTTTCCAATTTCAAGTGATTTCATCGAGTCCTTGCAGAGAAATGTCCAAAAAACTGATTTCCGTTACCTAAAAATGAACTAAAAATAGTAAACTTCTGGAACAAGTTGATGAATAAAAAATCCCTTAGACCAAATTTTTTTAAATCAGATCTAGTTTCATGGATTTCAATTTCAAGTGATTTCATCAAGTCCTTGCAGATAAATGTCCAAAAAACTGATTTCCGATAATACCTAAAAATTAACTAAAATTAGTAATTTTCTAGAACAACTCGTTGAATAAAAAAGAAGCTTGGTTCAAAGCTTGTTTTACAGCATCTAGTTGTGCTTTCTTCAATTCAACTAAGCTTCATTCTGTTGTTGTCAGCTAATCACAAAAATACTGATTCCTGGTGCCAAAAAATGAACTTAAAAACCCTAAAAAAAAAGCAAATATCAGTAACAACTAGAGAAATAAAAATAAAATTTAGTACATATACACACTTAAAATATTACTTGAAAAGATAACTTAACAAATGCATTTGGAAACATCATTTTAATCATCACTTGTATAATATGTATTGCCATAAACACAATTCTAATGCTGAAAAATAAAAACAAAGAAATTACGTTCTTTACATAAATTAAAAAAAAATATTAAAACTTTTTATACTTATCTGAATCAAACTTTTGTTTATTTAACTATATCCACTCAAAGAATTAAAAACATATCTGAAAAAAATAATAACAAATTTATAAACACAGCCATTAACCTAGCGCAGTCGACTAGCAGACTAACCCTGGACTAACCTAACTATAATACTTAAAGTCTTCTAGTTTAAATTTAAGCGCGTAATTTAAAACAACTTTTTAAACTTTTTTTACTATTTTTTTAAAAACGTGGATAAAAATAATAAATAATCTTATATAAATTTGTAAATTTATATTATTTTTAATTATTATTTTTATGCAAAATTTATAAAAAGATGATACAGTAAGTTCTATTAAATTAAGTACTCAAATTGAAACTAATACTTGTTTTTCAGCAGTATTGACTTTTAATTACCTTACAATAAGCATACATTGCTGTAAACAAATTTGTTATCTTTTCTCAGATAAAAATTAATATATTAAGGCACGCAGGTAGAATTTGATTTAGGTAATTAAAAAAATGTTAATATATTATTTTTAAAGAATATGGAAAATTAAAATTATACTTTGATTTTTTTCAGAATTAAGAAAGATTAATATATATTTGAAGATTCAGATATTTTAATCAAATTTAGAAACTTAAATTTTATATTTTCTCAGCATACTTTAGTAAATTATTATATAAGAATCTTTAGAAAACGATCTTGCTATGGTGAAAAAAAAATTAGAATAATCTAAACCCTATTATTTTTATTAATGCAGATAAAAACTTTTATTTAAATAATTATTTATGAATACTGTAAATAATAAATAATAGTTTTCAATTTATGAGAATGTGGATCCCATCAAGGTTATTAAAGAGAAAATACTCAATAAATGTGATCGTGCCTGAAATAGAAAAGCCTTAGCTTTTTTATAATTCTTTGCGATTTTTTACCTATCAAAGCCCTTCAAAATGAGCCCAGTCAGAGCAAATTTGAGCCGCGGAAACTGTCAAAATTACATAAAAACCAAAAATTTTTATGGAGTTTTTTGGAGATACCAATAGGATTGTCAACTGTTTGGGAATACAATTTGCTTCTAACTTTCAAAACAGGTTGCGGTAGTTAAGAAAACATGTTTCATACCCTCAGTTAACCTGAATGGGCCTTCTGGTCCTAGAAATTAGATCCTATAGCAGGGTTATATGCTATATAAGATAGAACTTTTTAGGCTATCTTTTAAACGACGCTGCTAGATTGTAAGTAAACCAATCACCCTCGAAAACCGCATTTTTTTATCAGTAATTTTCTTACCGTTATAGTAAACCAAATACACATATTTGGCCAAAATTTAGAAATTTTTAGATTGCTGCAAAAATTGTAATTTTTGACTTAAATGGGTCTTATATATCTCAAAATTTTTGTGCAAGCTCCTAGTTTTTAATAGATTTTTTCTCGTTCGTTTTTTTTGTTGCATAGCATATAAGACCTATTAAATTACAATTTTATAGCAGCAATTTAAAAATTGGTCATTTTTGGCCAAATATGGTCATTTGGTTTTGCTGACTATAACGGTAATAGAATTACTGATAAAAAAATGCTTATTATGTTTAATTATGTATATTTTTTCTTTAATTATGTTTACGGGGATTAAAAGGTGATAAATACTGTAAAAAAAATTAGATCAATCGGAAGGTATGTGGTTTACGTACAAGCTAGCAGCGTCATTTAGAAGATAGCCTAAAAAGTCCTATCTTATATGATTATTTGATAGATAAAAATATTATTTGATAGATAAAAAACATATAAATTTTCGAGAGAGGTAAATTTTGATATATCAAAATAATTGGATTTTAAATTAAAATTTTTAATTTTAGTCTTAAGTATTTTTGAATTTAAGGGTTCCTAAAGTGGGCAAAATTATTTTGTGACTTTTTTATGTGAAAAATGTATCAAAGAAAAATCTCTTAAGACCACATAGACCTATTTTGGTACTAAGAAACTGGAGATTTTTGGCTCCTCACCTTATTTTTGGATTTGCAGGATATTCCTCATATTAAGCATAATCCATGTTAAATAACAATTAGGTATGTAGGAAAATTAATGTACAGAGAGGATATATACAACTAAAAATTATAGCTAATGTATATTTGTGTAAGTTTAGAATAAGAATATAAGTTGAATTAAAATGCAGATACATCTTCTTGTCCTGACGATTTCTTCAAATTTTGTAAACAGTTTGAATTTACTGCTTCAGATTTTTTCATTAATAATTTTTCAACATTTTTCTTGTTATATTGATAGAAATTTTCGTTATCATTCTGAGGTACATAACCATTTCTTGGTCCAAAAATTAATTGATTTATTAGTAAATCTAATGATTTAATATCATCTTGAGCGTAGTTATCATTCATGTTGAATAGTTTAAGATTTTTATTCATTTTTTGTTGCTTACTGACATCAAACATCTAAAAAAAAAAAAATAAATAAATTCAAATATTAATGTATCTAATAATAAAGGCACCATAAATATTGTAACAGCTGGGAAAGAATAAAGCTAGCTTTACCATAAGTCATAGACCAAAGGTTACCTTGCGTCCATAAAAGAAGAAATGCGTGGAAACTAAAAACAATAAGTCATTTTACAATAGTTTATTGAACCTCAACTGATATACAAGAGAGTCAGCAAGCCACCAAAATACAAGGCCAAAAACAACAAAAAGATACAGCCTGTTAAGAGATCTCTGTCGCTCAACTGGTGAGTATTGCCAAAAATTCAGTATAAATATAGCCGAAAAATCAGAACCTGGGTCAGACCATCGACACTCGTCTATCCGTTTAGTCGAACTAACGATATGATTATTCGAGCCACTTCTAACCTATACACTTTACTCTATTGAACTCTAATTTAAAGCCTGACTTGTATTAATTATTGTTCGGATATAATGTGTATTATTTATACTTTTATATTAATTCTAAAATATGGTCTGATATTCATTAAAAGTATAAGTTTTATTTGGAATAACCTATCCTTAACTATTGTCGTCTTATTGCAGTTTGCCTTATTACTAAGGGAATTTGTTGCAAGTAGTTGAATTCACTTTAAACATACAGTCATTTTGAGATCATTTTGTGATCAGTAGCGAAAGCATTAACAGTTACAATATTAAATTCATCGAATATAATACATTAAATCGAGTAGACTCTACATATTTAAAGTAATTAAAACGATAAAAAAAGAATAATTTACTTTTCAATAACCACATTTTCAAATTGAGTTATTTAAGTATAGTTTTCTTCAATTTAGAAGCAATTGTGCAAAAAATATAACTTCAAATAAAAATATTAAATAATAAGAAAAACATGCACAGTGATCTAGAAAAAAAAAGAGGAAAAAAATAATATTTGATCGAGGTTTCGACCGATTTTCATGCCGTTTGCGGCATATTACAACAACAAGCTTGTATTTTTGGAAAAAAACGACAAGAGAATTTTTTCATTTTGTTTCTACCCCCTTAGACCATAAAACCCACCCCTACTCTAGTCAAAATACGGGTTACTATAAGTTTTTTGGGTCGCTAAACACGACAATCGGGGTCATTTCATAGTGTAATTTCACCCTTAAATTTTCAAAACTACCACCAAAAAGGGGTTTTTCTTACATATTCGCACTTTGAGCGCTCAAATTTGTACAATACGGATTTTTTTTGTCACAAATCAAGAATGTTGACTTTCTTTTTCATAGTTAACTAAAATTTCACCCCTAAATTGGCTAAAACTACCCCCGAAAAGGAGGTGTTTTTGTATTTTCGTACATTTAGCATCCAGGATATGCCCATATAGGTTTTTTGGATCGCTATTCAAGAATATCGACTCCTTTTTCATAAATAATTACTGTGACCCTTAAAATAATTAAAACTACCCGTAAGAGGGGTGTTTTTGTTATTTTCGCACTTTGAGCGTCCAGGAAATACCCATATAGGTTTTTGTGTCGCTATTCAAGAATTTCGACTCTGTTATGAGTCTAATGGCTATGATTATTAGATAAATATAAATAAATACTTAGAAATTTTGTCCAGGATAGGTTATCCAAATAAGCACAATAAATTACTATTTAAAAACTAAACTTTATTAAAGACATACATAAGTACACGTCGTTGACAACTTCTGATATTTGACTCCTGGTTATTACAATTTTATTGATCTTATATACTAAATCATCTTTTACAAATATTTAAAATATCCAAAATATAAATATTATTATTTCTTAAACGATTTGTTTTATTACATAATTTTCTGTTATAATTTCATAATTTATGTTATAGTTTCTTAATTTTTATTGATCTTATATACTAAATCATCTTTTACAAATATTTAAAATATCCAAAATATAAATATTATTATTTCTTAAACGATTTGTTTTATTACATAATTTTCTGTTATAATTTCATAATTTATGTTATAGTTTCTTAATTTTATGTTATCATTTCTTAATTTAAAATATCTATTGTTTGATTAATTAGCTTAAATACTATTTATAAATTTAACTTAAAATATTTATAATTATTATCTTACGTAACTTATTATTTAATTATTAATTATTTATTTTGTTAGTTATTTCATAACACCTCCCCTCTAAGTTTCAAGATAAAACGTTAGTTTTATTTCAATCTGGTTCGGAATCCAGATAAAGTATGTTAAATATTGCTTGTTCAGCAATTTACAAATAATGAATACATATGGTATTTAAATATTTTTATGAAAGTACATTGACTTTAAACAGTTTATCTTACATTGCAAAAATTAAAACAAATTATTTTTATTTTTTTTATTATATTGTTATTCTCTAATGTATAAGCTTTATATAAATATGATTTTTAGTGACTGACAAATTTAAAAGCGTTAAAAACAAAATTTTTTTTTTTGAAACTTTGTAAGGTTCCCTTACTTTAGGTACCTTCAGGTATTCCTCCCCGCTAAGCTTTTAAGAGTTTTAAATTTTAATTTTAAACTGTCAAAAATTTAATTTCGGAAAATCAAAAAAATGAAGAAAAAAAATTTGGATACATTAGAAAAACTTATGTTCTTTAGTTATATTTTTTGTAAAATAAAAATTTTTCTTTGGAGGCGTTATGTTTTGTTTTAAAATTATATTTTAAAATTAAAATTACTTAAATTTTAATTATTTTAAAGATCAAACTATAATTAAACATGAGAAAATTTTTAAAATTTTGATACTAAGATTCAGTAAAATTACCCATTTTACTTCCTCCTCAACAAGTTTGTGAAGGGAGTTTTTTTATGATAACGTAATGAACAAATATTTGATTTCGAAAAATCAAAATAAAAATTTATCTTTAAAGATGTTTAATTTTACATTATTCTTTATGCTACAAAGAAAATTTTACTGTTTTATTGTTAGTTAATATAAAAATATAAAATATTATTAATAACAATGAATGATTCAGCAGTTTTAGTTTCTTTTGAAGTATACAAAATTTTTTATTGTTAAAAAAATTTTTAAGATAGTTCTTCTTTAATTTTTATGTGCGTTTTTATTTCCTGACCTTTAATTCATAATAATAATTCAGTGAAATGATATTTGATATTATAATATTATATATTAAGAATATTTCTGTATATTTAACTTTTAGTAATATGATTTTAGAGGATTCTAGGTTGAGGTTTTAACTTTATGGATATTTATTGTTTTGTTTTAAGGATAATTTTATAGAAATTTTTGCATAAATTATAGATTGAGTTTTGAATATGTTGAATTTTAGGATTCAAACTATTTGAGTTTTAATTATATGATTAAAACAAATGATGAAGAGAAAATTAGTTTTTGGTTTTTAATTGTTTTTTTTGAAATTCTTGAGTAATTGTAATTGTGAATTATATAGTGTTGATAGAAGAAACGTAAAGTTTTTCATAGAATATCTAATTGTTTTTATCACAGAATATATAATTATTTATCACAGTAACTATTTTTATCACAGAATATCTAACTGCGTTTTAAGTCTTGTTTTTTTTGTTCTTTTTATTTATATAAGTATAAATGCACTTGTTTACATATTTACTTATGTTTTACATACCTATTTACGTATTTATAGATTTATCTACATTTTTCTACGAATCTTCTTAGGGTGTATGCCTTGGCAGAGTGTGTACAATAAATCAAGGTATTTAAATGAATCCCAAATGTTAACTTCTTTGACTAGTAACTTTCAGGTGCACTCTGATCAGTTTTGACTGAAATTAAACTTTTGAGGAATTTATTCCCAACTGACTTATCTGGATTTTCAATTTTGTAGATTTTTGTATTTATGTCTGGAACTATGCTTTTGTGTTGTTTTTTTTTGCAAAATTTCTAAGTTTTATGAAGGAGAATGGAAAATATGGATTTAGAGAGAAAAAAAAATTATACGCTGGAAAATTATATAAGTTTGGTAAATGAGAATGGAAAATATGGAGAAAAAAAAATTATATACTTATTATCATTAATCTATCAAGTGTAAATTTTAAGTGTAAAATCCGTGTTATTAAATAAATTGTTGTTATTTTTGTAACAATTTGACTAACTTATTACTAATTTAGTAATTTATTATTATTTATATTTTTTGTTTATGTATTTAATTTATAATTTAATTGTTATGTTCTAATTTGGTAAATTTAATTGTCAAAATTTTCACTACTAAAGAGTTAAATATTTAATTTCATTTTATTTATATTTGTTTCTTTATTTTAGTGTGAATTATTCATTGCATTAATAAAATAATATTATATAAAATACTTATAAAATAATAGACCCACTTAATAAATGTTTAAACAATATTTAAAGAAAAATAATGTAGACTAAAAATGTATTGATTGAAATAATAATTGTTTTTTGTAAATAAAGAGTATTTTCCATTATTCCTTTTTTTTTAAATATTAATTTCTTTGATGTATATATCTTTAATAACTTCTTAAGTAATATCTACTTATTGTTAAAGAAATTAGTATTTCAATCAATATTTAGTATATATGTGTTGAGTAAAGTTGCCTTAAACCTGAACATTGATAACCTTTGAATTGAATTGATAATGGTTCTACATAAAAAGAAAATAAGAATTAAATGAATATTATGTAATTTTTAAGTTTTTTTTGTTTTGTAATTATTATCACCTGAAACATAAAAAATGTTTGTTAATATTTTATAATTCATAAAATTTTTGCTGAATAAGCTTTATTTTACAAATAAAAATTTATTGATTGAATTAACGAAATAATTTCCTGACTATGCGAAAATATAAATTAGTAGATTATTATCATTGAAAAAAAAAAAAAATTAAATAATATTTTGAATGTTTTGATTTGAATAATGCTTGTCGTTTATTTTTTTTTATTAATAAAAATTTTATGTACATGACAAAATTTATATGCATTTTTGTAACAAAAAAAAAAATTATTTTATATATTTATAGATTTTATACAAAATTATATCGTGAAGAGTTTAGCTTTAAACCTAATATTATGATTGACAGAAAATTTTCTGGTCATTTTCAGTAACCATAACAAAAAAATTCTATAATCGCAAATTATGTTATCAGTTACTTTCACTAACAATCAAACAAAATTTCTCTTACTTACAAATAATTTTTCAGGGTAGAGAAATGTTTGCATCTACTTTTTCTTAATTAGTTTCAACTATTTCTTCTGAAATTGGCCAAACTGCAGTTTCAATTGTCTTAGCTAATATTGAAATTTCAATACTGGCATTTTTTACGTGCACATTTCTCTGTATATTTGAGATTGGGAGAAAAGCTATTTTTTAAGCTTCTTATTTCATAGTAATTCATTTCACCATAATTCATTTTATAGTAGTTCATTTCATAGTAATTAATTTCATAATAATTCATATCATAATGTATCTGATATACCGGGGAAGTATAGTAGTTTGGACTTATAATTATTTGAATTAACATTCACTTGAAGTTAGATAATGAAGACTAAAAAACTTCAGAAATTTTTCCATTTTACTACTTAATATATATTTTATGTAAAATTCATGCCGGTATTAAGTATGCGAATCTTTAATGTAATAAATCATCAACAATTATTTTATTTATCATAGTAAAAATTATCTGTATTCAGATGTCTATATAGGCGTATTAGCCAAAAAAAAAAAAATATCTTGTAAATATTCTTATGTGATCACTCTAAGGCCTGTAGTAAATGCTAATTATTCTACGATTCACGATATTATTTAGAACATTAAAAAAAAAATTTATTTACTACTGTAATCAGCTTATGGATTTTTCTTTAATATAACACTTTAAATGCATATAAAAATTAACGTAAATTTAATGATTTTTTTTTTGCTTACGATGATAAAAGTATGTGCTTTAGTAATACTTGAAAAAAAATAAGTTCATATGTTAATTTTTTATTTTATAAGCTAATGTTAATAAAATTAAAAGTAAATAAAGAAATTATTTTTTTATTTTAAATTCGAAGATAGACAAATTATAATTGGAAATTATTTCGTTTGATTGTTTTCTTAGTGATTTTCATATAAAATGAAAGTCTTGTAAAAAAAAATTTAAAAAGCATTTAAATTAAAATTTGAATTTATATAATATTAATTATGTAATACTGCAAAATAAAGCATATTATTAAAGATGTGTAAGTATTAATATTATGTTATAAAAAATAATATAACAGAAATGCAAAATGAATAAAGGTAATGAATTATACGCATTGACTTCATATTTTAATTAATATTAGATTATTATTTATTTATTGATTAGTAAAATCACCCATGTTAATCTTATAAGGATCAGAATTAAGAATAAAAAATTCAAATAAATTCCCTTATGTAAATAAAGTTAAAGTCTATGAAACATTTAAAAATTATATACGTTATTCAAAAGTGCCATTTTTTTTAAAGTTTTCTGTTATTTTGTAAATTAAAAATTTACAGAATTCGGTTTTATGCCCTAATATTTTACAAAAGTAACATTTAGTAGTATAATTTTTATGATTTTGAAATAAGTTTTCCCTATTAAACAAAATATTATGAACAATTTTATCTTTTGCTGACTTAAGCTTATAAGCATGAAAATTCCTACAATTATCCATATTATGACCAATTTTATCACAGTATAAACAAAAATTAAAATCTTTTTGATTAATTTTATTTGATTTACTTCTTACATTCTTATTCTTTTCCATTTTAATAAAATATTAATTTGCAAAAATTAAAAATCAAATTGGGTTTAATGAAAGAAAAAAAAATTGTATTTCAAAATTTCTGGCTTTAAAAAAAAATTTACAAGTTTGATTCTAATTTTCTAAGAATAAACAAAAGAAAACCGGTATCGGAACCAATGTTATGGGTCTAATGGCTATGATTATTAGTAATAAATAGATAAATATAAATAAATAATTACAAATGTTGTCCAGGATAGGTTATCCCAATAAGCACAATAAATTATTATTTAAAAACTAAACTTTATTAAAGATGGATATAAGTACTCGTCGATGACAACTTCTGATATTTGACTCCTGGTTAATACAATTTTATTGATCTTATATATTTATGAAAATTGGATTTGGAACGTCCAGATAATTTAAATTTCTGTTGAGTTTAAAACGACCTTGCTGGACAAATTATAAGGAAAAATTAAAAAAACTTTGATTTTTACTATTGTCAATATTTCATTCTCAATCTGAGAACCTCTTCAGGACCTTTATTTTTTTAAGAAATAATTTTTTTAATTTTACAAAATATTACATTGAATTGTTTGAATTACATATATTTTACATACCATTTAAAAAACTTAACTTGAAATTTAAATATTCTTATGTTCCTATTTTTTTAAAAAATTACTTAAATTTATAAAACTTATTATTTTAAACATAAAATTCAAAATTTTATGTCTGTACACTGTCAAAACTTTTTTTAGACTAAGTAATAATATTGTTGATATCTGAGCAATGGTTATTTTTTAAAAAATTTTAAAGGATTTATTAAGAGGGGGTGTTTATTCATAGATTTTTAAGAACTATAAAATTTATACTTTACTAATGGGTTTAAATTCTTGTCGCGATATATGACACTGTTTTATTTTGAATATTGAGCGTTATTAACTTACATTTTTTTATTTTTTATTTTTTATTTTTTTCTTTTTTTTAATTGCTTTTCCATCTTATTTTATTATCGTTATGTTTTAAGAAAGGGATTTTTTTATAAGTGTATACATCCGTATTAAAAAGGTCAAAAAAATACTATGTATTTTATGTAGAATTACACATATATATATATATATACTAGCTGCCTCCGGCTCGCTTCGCTCGCCCCGGCAGCCACCATGGAGGCTGCGCCCCCCTGGACCCCTGCGGCTTTATTTTTCCAAAAATATGTTGTTTTAGGTTACTCAATATTTTGTAAAATAACCTTTTTTTACCCGAAGTATTATCTAAAATTTACTGAATCATAAATATTACGGGCATATGAACCCAGACAGATAATTAGTAATCAGCAATACAAAGCTTAGCTACCCTTCCATAGGATCCACAAGTGTGGACAACACGTTGTTTCCCTCGAATACCCATTCTAGGGTTCTGTCTGATAATAGCTATTCAAGCTTCTTTTAGTTACTTTATTCAGTTACTACATCAGTGGCTGATAAAAATTAGAAATATATATAATATTAGTCCTAATTTTTTATAATTTTCGAAAAAATATTGTATCTTTTGACAGATCGAACCGATCGCCTTGAAAATTTAGGAGGATACGTAAAAAATATACCAGAATCGAATGAAATTCTTTTTGATAAAAAAATTTTTCCTCAGTTTTTTTTTGGTTTTTTTTAAAAATTTGATAAAAATTTTTTTCTTGAAAATTCAGTTTTTTCACCATAAAAAATTTTTGTCGTTATCAATCGAAACGAAACCTAGCCTATGTTTTGACCCGTAATTTTTGCCGTCTTTTGCCGTAAACCCCGCGTCTCTAACTTATATCGCGTTCAAGTTTATCTATTTCGGACAAACAAACATACATAAGTAAAGATTTAGGAAGGATAGGATAGGATAGGATATAAATTTAAAATCCAAATTTTATGCTGAAAAATATATGTAACTCTGGAAACATCTAACCGATTTGCTGGAAAATTTAGGTGGACACGTAAAAAACAATTCTAAATCAAATAAAAACTTTTCTGATTACAAGAAAATTCCAAGTTTTTAAGTTAATTACGATTTTTTTGAAAATTAACTAAAACATAAAAAATTATCACTTTTTTGAAAAAACGTTTTTTTGACGACAAAAATTTTCTTTCGCATCAATCGAAATCCTGTATAGCCTATGTCACTTCTGCAATTTTTCCGCGTTTTTTGCCGCAAACCGCGTCTCTCTAGCTATTATCGTCTAGTCAATCCTATCAAACTAAAAAAATACTCTATCGGCATATATATATATATAGATATATATATATTTAAAATTTTATTATAAAATTTTATTTAATATGATTTCTTGAGGGGGATCAAAATTAGCAAGATCACTTTTTTTATTTAAACTTATTTGATTATTTTTTTTAATGAATAATAATTCGACATATTCTCTTTTTTTAGTGTTAGATTCTCTATGGAGAATTTTAAAATTATCCCATTCAAATTCATGGGATGTTTGTAGCTTTGCGTGGACATTACATTATAATTGCTCGGACTCTGTCCAAAATTGCTACTATGTTCACCTATTCGAGTTTCTGTAAGTCGCGCTGTTTGACCATAATATTTTTTATCGCAGTCTTTACATTCTACACAATAAACTACATTTTTTTGTTGTTTATTAGTTAGTCTATCTTTTCTTAATTTGATAAATTTATTTAATTTGAAGGGGACATGGTATATAATATCTACATTATATTTTTTAATAAAATTATGTATCTCATTGCTTATATTACAATTGCTTGGAAGCATAAATATTTTTCTATTTCTATTTTCTATATTTCTATTGTCTGAGGTTCTATTATTATCTATTAGACTAATATGTTTGACTCTATTTTTTATTTCATGATTTATGAGTTTTTTTGGATAATTATTAAGCGATAAAATTTCTTTTATGTATTTTAGATTATTATTATGGAATTGGGGGTGAGATAGCTTTATTGCTTTATCTACCAAAGATTTAATTACCCCTGTTTAATGACTTTTGGGATGGTCCGATAGATAATTTAACAATCTACCAGAATATGTTTTTTTACGATACCAGTTAGACTAAATCATCTTTTACAAATATTTAAAATATCCAAAATTTAAATATTATTATTTCTTAAACTATTTGTTTTATTACATAATTTTCTGTTATAATTTCATAATTTATGTTATAGTTTCTTAATTTTATGTTATCATTTCTTAATTTAAAATATCTATTGTTTGATTAATTAGTTTAAATACTATTTATAAATTTAACTTAAAATATTTATAATTATTATCTTACGTAACTTATTATTTAATTATTAATTATTTATTTTGTTAGTTATTTCATAACAACTTTTTTTTCATAAATAATTACTATTTTACCCTTAAAATAGATAAAAATACCCCTAGAAGGGGAGTTTTGCTGTTTTCGCACTTTGAGCATCCATATTAGGTTATTTAAAAGTTTCTGGGTCGCTATTTATATAATATTGAACTAAACATACATTAAATTAAATTTATAGATATACTAACACTTATTTAAATATATTTTCATTTATGTTGTTAATTAATTAACGCTTTTAGACCAATACATACCTTAAAACTACCCTTATTATTTGAGTTTATAGAAATAAACCACAAATTAGTTTCTAATTAGCAAAATTATCTAGATAATCGTATTTTTTTATAGAAAATACAAATAATTAATATATTGGACCTAATATGGATACTCAAAGTGCGAAAACAGCAAAACTCCTTTTAGGAGTATTTTTATCTATTTTAAGGGTAAAATAGTAATTACTTATGAAAATGGAGTCAAAATTCTTGACAAGCGAAAAAACCTTTATCGGTATTTCCTGGACCCTCAAAGTCGAAAATAACAAAAATATCCCTTTTAAGGGTAGTTTTAATCATTTTAAGGGTGAAATAGTAATTATTTATGAAAAAGGAGTCGAAATTCTTGAATATTGATCCAAAAAACATATATGGGTATTTCATGGATGCTCAAAGTTCAAAAATAACAAAAACACCCCTTTTAGGGGTAGTTTTAATTACTTCAAGGGTGAAATAGTAATTATTTATGAAAAAGGAGTCGATATTCTTGAATAGCGATCCAAAAAACCTATATGGGCATATCCTGGATGCTAAATGTACGAAAATACAAAAAAACCCGCTTTTCGGGGGCAGTTTTAGCCAATTTAGGTGTGAAATTTTAATTAAATATGAAAAGGAAGTCAAAATTCTTGATTTGTGACCAAAAACATCCGTATTGTACAAATCTGAGCACTCAAAGTGCGAATGTGGAAGAAAAACCCCTTTTTGGGGGTAGTTTTGAAAATTTAAGGGTGAAGCCCCCATTTCTTATGAAATGACCCCGATTTTCGTGTTTAGCAACCCAAAAAACTTATAGTAGAGCAAATCTGGTGTGCGCCAGTGAAACCCGTATTTTGACTATTTTGGGTTGTTTTTATGGTCTAAGGGGGGAAAAACAAAATGAAAAAATTCTCTTGTCGTTTTTTTTCAAAAATACAAGCTTTTAGTTGTAATATGCCGCAAACCGCATGAAAATCGGTCGAAACCTCGATCAAATATTATTTTTTTCCTCTTTTTTTTTTCTAGATCACTGTGCGTTGGTTTGAGTTTGAATTTTTCGAGTTTCTTATAATAGCGTTCTTCAAGTCTAAAAATAGATAGTTTGAATATTGTCAAAAATTGTTATTAATAAATATTTTATATTAGATCAAAAGGTAAAATTTAGAACTTGTACCAACTCTAAGTAAAATTTAAGGTGTTAAAAAAATGCCTAAAAATAGAAATTAAAAATGCCGATTTCGAATGTATACATTTTTATTTGTAAGTTTTGCTTTCCTAGTAGTACTTATATCAAGCAATCGTTAAAAAAGTATACAAGCATACTGTTACATATCCTGAGGTCTTATCCAAGGGATACGTAAATATAAATATAAAATATCAAATTTAAATAAGTTTATCCTGGGGATATGAGTGCTGGAAAGATGGTTAATGAGGAGAAAAATTTGTAATCTAGATATTTTAAAACGGTAAAGGGGTCATATTTTATGCGAAAGGATGTGATTTTATATTTTTATCTGAGTTTTAGAGATATTCTTTTTATTTCAATTTTTAGAACAGGTTCAGGATTTAATGAGAAAAATTTTTAGAATTTATTGTCTGTCTTTTGATAAAATATTGGCAACATAAATTTTGTATTATTTTTTTTTTGTATGGTTTTTGTGTCAAAATTTTCTGGTTTTTATGATGTTTGAGTTAAAAATATTTGTTCATTTCTAAGAAATTTTTGTATACTTCTTTAGCGAAACTGTATTTTTAAAGGCTTAAAAATAATATCTTTTTGAAATTTTTAGTTTAATTTTGTTTATAAAATGAATAATTTGTCAGTTTATAGCAAAAGGAATTTTTATTGAATTGAAAAAAAAATCATACAATTTCAGCAAATTTTATGATTTTTGGAAACATTTATATGAATAAAAGGGTTAAATATTATAAAAAATCATACAATTTCAGCAAATTTTATGATTTTTGGAAACATTTATATGAATAAAAGGGTTAAATATTATAAAAAATCATACAATTTCAGCAAATTTTATGATTTTTGCTGTAAAAATTATAAAATTATATGTGTAATGGAACAAAATAATGGTATTTTTATATTTGTTTGGAAGGGGTATGTTGTATTTTTATATTTTGCTATATAAGTATATAACATCTACCTTCCCAGGATTCCAATCGTCTCGATTGGGGTAGATTGGGGGGGGGGGGGCGGTGGAAAAAAATGGGGATGACTTTCTTTTCTTTTAATGATGTACTAGAAAAAATTTTAAAAGAATTTAATGAAAAGGAAAAAAAATAGAGTTATATTATTATATTATATTATTACTTATTATTATTAGCTTATGAACTTTATGGTACTTATGTAATAATACAAATATTGCATAAAGATTTATCTGTGAGATTTTGTGTAAAAATAAGTCATTTTATGTATATATATAATAATTAATGTTACTTGCATGTTTATTTTGGAATATGTAAGTTTTTACTGTTTTTCTTTGTATATTGTTCACATACATATGATATATGCTTAATGGTTAGTGACGGCAGTGTGGTGGTAGGTTGTTTGCACCAGTCGCATTTAGCATTTGGTCTGTTATTTTTGCGGTGGCATTCAGTTGTAATTTCAATTCTCCGAGTAAGTTTAGCTAGTGATTTTAGTCTCTTATTTTCTTCTCGGAGTTCTCTAATTTCCATTCTTTTCTTTTGGATGTCTTGTAATGCTTCTGTGAGTCTTGGAAACTGGTTATTTGTTAAGATTGTAGAATTAGTTTTTTTCAGGAACCGTATACTTTGTACTTCGGGTTTGATGTTCATCCTCGATTTTTATTATTTCAGGGGTCGGAATAATATTTTCGTTCAGATTATCTGCGAAATACACTGGTTCTGTTTTAAATTCCATTTCGTTTTCCCAATTTCCAGTTGTGTTTTTTTTTTATTTAAATTTAATTTATTTATTTAAAAATGAGTAGAGTTCACAAATTTCTAAGGAAGGGATTTTCATCGCTTAGAATTTATTGAATTTATTGGAAAAAAATCATACAATTTCGGTAAATTTTATTGAATTATTATAATTTAAACGGTTAAAATTGATAAATTTTACAAAATTTTAGTGTAATTTAATTCGAAAAACAATAATTTGTTGAATTTATTGGGAAAAAATCATACAATTTTGGCAAATTTTATTGAATTATTATAATTTAAACGGTTAAAATTGATAAATTTTATAAAATTTTGGTATAATTTAATTTATAGAACAAGAATTTATTTAAATTATTGGAAAAAATCATACAATTTCGGTAAATTTTATGATTTTTGAATGATTTTATAAAATTTTAAAGAGTTAAAGTTATAAATTTTATAAAATTTTAGTGTAATTTAATTTATAAAACAAGAATTTATTGAATTTATTGGAAAAAATCATACAATTTCGGTAAATTTTATGATTTTTGGATGAATTATTATAATTTAAACGGTTAAAATTGATACATTTTATAAAATTTTAGTGTAATTCAATTTATAAAACAAGAATTTATTAAAAACTAGCGGAAGCGCGCGAGGAATGTTCTCTGAATTGATCATCCTTAAAAATTAAGTTACTTCATCAAATTTTAAATGTTATATATTAATGAAAATTAATGAGAATTAAAATATTATTTATCAATATATAGTAAATAATATAGTAATCGAAATCTAAAATTGAAGACTCAAATATTCTAATTCAAAAATTTTAAAAAAAATATTCTATACTTTAGTAATAACATAAAATAATAATATTTTAGTGAAATTATATTAAAATGTGTATTTATTAAGTACTCCTAATACACATAAAAAATTAAAATTTTAAGATATAGCGCACTTAGAGGGGCAGATAATATTGACACTAATACCAAAAATTCAGTTTATTTATGTATCAGTTAGGAATTATCTAATGGCACGCAAAAAATCGACAGATATTAATATATAGGTAGATTTTAGTGAAATTGTATGATATTGTGTAATTATTAAGTACTCCTAATACAAATAAAAAATTAAAATTTTAAGATATAGCGCACTTAGAGGGGCAGATTATATTGACACTAATACCAAAAATTCAATTTATTTATGTATCAATTAGGACTTATCTAATGGCACGCAAAAAATCAACAGATATTAATATCTAGGTAGATTAGTCAAATTATATTAAAATGTAAATTTATTAAGTACTCCTAATACACATAAAAAATTAAAATTTTAAGATATAGCGCACTTAGAGGGGCAGATTATATTGACACTAATACCAAAAATTCAGTTTATTTATGTATCAGTTAGGACTTATCTAATGGCACGAAAAAAATCGACAGATATTAATATATAGGTATATTTTAGTGAAATTGTATGAAATTGTGTAATTATTAAGTACTCCTAATACAAATAAAAAATTAAAATTTTAAGATATAGCGCACTTAGAGGGGCAGATAATATTGACACTAATACCGAAAATTCAGTTTATTTATGTATCAGTTAGGAATTATCTAATGGCACGCAAAAAATCGACAGATGTTAATATATAGGTAGATTTAGTGAAATTATATTAAAATGTGTATTTGTTAAGTACTCCTAATACACATAAAAAATTAAAATTTTAAGATATAGCGCACTTAGAGGGACAGATTATATTGACACTAATACCAAAAATTCAGTTTATTTATGTATCAGTTAGGAATTATCTAATGGCACGAAAAAAATCGACAGATATTGATATATAGGTAGATTAGTGAAATTATATTAAAATGTGTATTTATTAAGTACTCCTAATACACATAAAAAATTAAAATTTTAAGATATAGCGCACTTAGAGGGGCAGATTATATTGACACTAACACCAAAAATTCAATTTATTTATGTATCAGTTAGGACTTATCTAATGGCACGCAAAAAATCGACAGATATTAATATATAGGTAGATTTAGTGAAATTATATTAAAATGTGTATTTGTTAAGTACTCCTAATACACATAAAAAATTAAAATTTTAAGATATAGCGCACTTAGAGGGACAGATTATATTGACACTAATACCAAAAATTCAGTTTATTTATGTATCAGTTAGGAATTATCTAATGGCACGAAAAAAATCGACAGATATTGATATATAGGTAGATTAGTGAAATTATATTAAAATGTGTATTTATTAAGTACTCCTAATACACATAAAAAATTAAAATTTTAAGATATAGCGCACTTAGAGGGGCAGATTATATTGACACTAACACCAAAAATTCAATTTATTTATGTATCAGTTAGGACTTATCTAATGGCACGCAAAAAATCGACAGATGTTAATATATAGGTAGATTTAGTGAAATTATATTAAAATGTGTATTTATTAAGTACTCCTAATACACATAAAAAATTAAAATTTTAAGATATAGCGCACTTAGAGGGGCAGATTATATTGACACTAATACCAAAAATTCAGTTTATTTATGTATCAGTTAGGACTTATCTAATGGCACGAAAAAAATCGACAGATATTAATATATAGGTAGATTTTAGTGAAATTGTATGAAATTGTGTAATTATTAAGTACTCCTAATACAAATAAAAAATTAAAATTTTAAGATATAGCGCACTTAGAGGGGCAGATTATATTGACACTAATACCAAAAATTCAATTTATTTATGTATCAATTAAGACTTATCTAATGGCACGCAAAAAATCAACAGATATTAATATATAGGTAGATAAATGAAAAAATGAAATAATTTCGGTAAATTTTATGATTTTTGAATGATTTTATAAAATTTTAAACGGTTAAAGTTATTAAATTAATTAATGGTTAATTTTATAAAATTTTAGTGTAATTTAATTCACAAAACAAGAATTTATTGAAAATATTTGAAAAAATCATACAATTTCGGCAAATTTTATGATTTTTGAATGATTTCATAAAATTTTAAAGTGTTAAAGTTATAAATTTTATAAAATTTTAGTGTAATTCAATTTATAAAACAAGAATTTATTGAAAATAAATGAAAAAATGAAATAATTTCGGTAAATTTTATGATTTTTGAATGATTTTATAAAATTTTAAAGGGTTAAAGTGATGAATTTTGCAAGATGTTGAATAATTTTAATCTAAAAGTTTAGGATTTTATCTTTTTATGAGAAAATTTTTGAATTTTTACGTGAACGTATAAGAATAAAAAAAAATGTGATGTCCTCAATAAAATATATGGCAAATTCTATTGGGAACGTGGACTTTTATGATTAGGATATCGATTGGATAAAATAAATATGATAAACTCCAAATAATAAGATATTAATCAACATTTGAAATAACGTGTTTAATTATCCAACTTGTTACAATGGCTGCTCAAATGCGAGAGAGCAAGTCTTTCTACATAATACAATAAGATGCTGGATATCTCTATGATTAGAGTTGTATCCCCACCAAGAAAACGACTAGGTTCTTAATACTAGTTACAAACTAATACATATATAGATATACTAAATAATATGATACTATGCAATGTCTTTATAACACGAGTGACCAATGTAACTTACTATGCCTAACCTAACCTTATTTGAATGTATACTCATACGTGTGGAGTTACCCACACCGTTACAAAAACTGCATTTTGTCGGCATCTATCGGAATTTTGTGCGCGTTTTCGATGGGTATTTACGTAAATAATACTTTACGTCGATTGGGGGGGACAGTGTCGATCATTATTTTCTATTTTCTTGTTGAGTGTTCCTACTTGTTTTATATAGATTTTATTAGCTGTTATTCTTCATACTGCACGAGGTTTTGTTTACATAAAGCAGATATTTTATTACAACAGAAAAATGGATACAGTTGCTGTTTTTTTTGTTGATAAGTTTATTTTATATTATTTTTTTATTTATTTTGATTTATTTAATTAATTTAAATATTTATTTTTTTTTAATTTATTGCAGTTTATGCTGTTTTATTATTTTTAATAATAATGGTGTTTGTTGGCTGGTTTTTCTGGAGGAGGTGCGTTCGTGCTAACCTTAGCGGCCAGATTTCGGAACCTTACGTTAATTTATTTACAGTTTTTTTCAGAAAGTAATAAAAATGTAAACTTTAATAATTAATTTTTGTATTTACTTTTTGTTTATTTTATTTAATACAAATATTTACTTATCAGGTACACAGACATGAATGGAAGACATGTCCGCTTAAAGCCCCACCTTGGTCAAAAATTTAATAGGATCGACCCATTTCTTAATAGATTTAATTCATTTAATAATCTTATTAGTTATAACACATTAATTATTCATCTAACCTTCATATTTGATAAATATAAAATCCAGTTATAAAATATAATAAATTGCACCTCAGTATACATTAATCCTTAAAATTTACAACATTTCTTAATTTAATTATAATAGGTTATTATTAATAAGCAGTATTAATATATTATTAATAAGTTAATTATGGTTAAATAGTTTTAGGTTTGGTCTAAATTAGTTCATTTTTATGTCGGGATGAAGTTTTTAATAAGAAAATTATATAAATTTTTAGTTTTTAGATTATATGCAGATTTTTCCATATTTGTCTAAGTATTTGGTCTTGGATGTTTAAATTTGGTCAAATAATTTAGGTTCGTTTTGAATTTGTGTATTTTTATGTCGGGAAGGTGTTTATAACTTAAATATTTGTTAAAAATACGTAGTTTGTTTCTAGTTCAAGGTTTGAAATTTTTGTCCAGATTTTTGCCATTTTGGAGGCAATATTTTCATAAATAAATGTTAAAACTAGTTTAAATGTTTTAATATTTTGGAAGTGGTTGAAACTGTGAAAATGTATTTATAATGCATGATTTTATTTTAAATTAAGTTTTTCGATTTTTGCCTAGATTTTTGGCATTATCAGGGCAATTTTCGTAAATTAATTTTAAAAATGGTCTAAATTTGTTAAAAGTAGTATTGGGAAGCGGTTGAAATTATAAGAGTATGGTTATAATGTATTATTTTATTTTAAATTAGGTTTTTCGATTTTTGCCTAGATTTTTGGTCTAGGGTGGACAAATATGATTGAAAAATTTTAGATTTGATTTAAATTAATGTATTTTTGTGTTGGGAAACGGTTTTTATTCCAAAAATTGTATAAATTTTTGATTTTTAATTTTTATGTAAGTTTGTAGATTTTAGCCTAAGTTTTTAGTCTTGGGTGGTCAAATTTAGTTATAAACAAAAAAATGGTTTTAAATAATTAGAAATGTTATCGGGAAACTGCCTAAACTATTTAATTTTGGCAAAAAGGTTCTTTTTATTTTATTTTAATTTTCTGAATTTTGGTCCAAATTTTTGGCCTTATGGGCTCAATTTTGCAAATATAATTTTGAAAATGGTTTTAAATGGTTAAAAAAATATATTTCGTTGTGTGGCTATTAATAATTATTGATTTATAACTTTTTATTATTTTAAAATTATTTCAATTTTATTTTAAAATTCGCGGTTAATTTTAAGTTGGCTGTAGTGTACCAACTTCGGATTTCTATAATGCTTCTTAGTCGGCTGCTGTATTTTTCCACGCTTTGTCGGTCTTTCTTTTGTTTGTAATATTTTATAATTTTTGAAAGTGTTTTACTATAAATTATGGAAAATCAGGTATTATTTGTTTATTTTATGAGTAGTGATTTAATTTATTTAATAATTATTGGTTTTATTGATTGAGTATGAGAAAAAAATGTAAGATTTTATGTTTTATAGAGTTTAGGTTATTTATGTTTGTTCTCCTATTCTTTCATTTGTGTATGTAAATGTCGGTATAGTAGTAGATAAATGTATATGTTACGGAAAATTTTTTTTTTTTTTTTTTTTTTTTTTTTTTTTTTTTTTTTTACTTGTAAATTTTGTGAGGAATGGTCAGTTTTTATATGTTGTGGGGACTGGGTATTTTCTTTTTTTATATTTTGTGGGGAATAATTTTATAGCATGTAGAAAGTGGTATTCTTTGCTCGTTAAATGTAATTGTAAATGAAACAGGGGAAAATGTTGGTTGGGGATGAATACTAATTACACCAAACTATATGCAGGTAAGGTACATCTGCTCAAATTACAGACAAACAAATGTCCACATCTGAGGCATAGCGTTTAGTGTGGGAAGGGGCATCCGTGCGATGTTTGTAGATGTAAAAAAAGGCCTTGCATGGGCCGGATTATTTTGTTGCATGGAATACCTTATTTTACCTTTCTTCAGCGACGATGTGATTTAGTATTTACTTTTCCTGGCTACTGTTTGTGAGGCAAGGAATATCATGCCCATGATTTTTGCTGTTAATCCCGAATTTGATTTAACATTTGGAGATTTAACTTGTGGGGATGAGTTTGGTTGGCGGGAATTATATTCTTTGGCGCTTGATATTATGTCTAAAATTATTGGGAATAACGCCATAGTGCGTTTTGTGATGATTGCGGGAAAATTATTTTGGGAGAGAGAAAACAGGATCATAGATGTGGGGAAATGGTTACTTCAGGGGAGGCTAAGGGATGCAGATGTTGTAATTACTGAATCAAATGAATTTTTGGATGAAATTGCTGTAGTAAATGATATGGTTGGGGCTTTGAGTGAAAATATTTTAACAAATAAGGTGGGTAGGGTTTTTGATGGAAATATTTTAATGAATGGTGTGAATGATGTGAATATTGATCAAAATGAGGTTTTAAATGAGGATACTTTGGTTGAAAATGCAGGGATTAATGAAATTTTAGAAGTGTATATTGGTGACAATCTAGTTTTGAGTGGAAGTACTAGTTTTGAGAATACAGAAATGAATGGGGTTTTGGATGTGGGTAATGGTCAAAATGATGTTTTGAGTGAAAATGCTGATGTAGATGATATTTTGGTAGAAAATACTGAAATAAATGGGGTTTTGGATTAGAATAATGGTCAAAATGATAATTTGAATGAAAGTAATATAGTTTCTGAGTTTTTGCCCAGTCCGGAGTTGATTGGGGAAATACCTAATATTCCAGATTCTTCTGAAACTGATTCACTTCTGGATAATGATGGTCCGGCTGGGGTGGGAACAGTTGTTGTTGGAGGATCTGTAGCTACCAACTTTAATAAACAGTTTAGGTGTGATGATTGTGGGAGGATTTTTGTGAGAAAATGTCATTTGCATAGTTGGTTGAAAATACTGAAATAAATGGGGTTTTGGATGTGAATAATGGTCAAAATGTTGTTTTGAGTGAAAATGCTGATGTAGATGATATTTTGGTAGAAAATACTGAAATAAATGGAGTTTTGGATGAGGATAATGGTCAAAATGACAATTTAAATGAAAGTAATATATAATTGTTGTTTTGTGTATCGCCCATTTTTTGATGAATAAATTCTTGTTTTATCTTTTTTTAATGACCAGTACTGGGCTATATGAAAAGAAACTTTAGAAGGTTCTTTTTATTTTTTCATAGATTTTTTTTTTATTTTTGTTAGACGTTTCGCCTATTTTATTATAGGCCTTTTCAATAACTATAACATATAATTATAAAATTGATACAAAGTAATGATAATTTAAATAAACATGATTATAAAATTTACCTATGAATAACTGTACATAAAAAATATATAAATTATTTCTATGAAATGTTTTTCTATATAACTATTATAAAATATATTTAAATTTAAATTGATTGTTCTTTAAAAAAATAACTATTAAAAATTATTGTTATACAAAGTATATATAAATTTTAAAAAAAATACATGACTATGTGTATCGCATGCTTTATGAGCAGACGACATGTAAATAATCATAAGTTGTGTATTGCTATCGCCTCTTCAGTGTGTTGATGGTGTGTATATACGACACATTCACATTATTAGTATCTTCTTTTATATTTATTGTTGGTGCATGTAGATGTATGTTTAAGCTTTCAGATACTTTTCTTTTCATATAGCCCAGTACTGGTCATTAAAAAAAGATAAAACAAGAAAGTAATATAATTTCTGAGTTTTTGCCCAGTCAGGAGTTGATTGGGGAAATACCTAATATTCCAGATTCTTCTGAAGTTGATTGAGATCTGGAGAATGATGGTACAGCTGGGGTAGGAACAGTTGTTGTTGGAGGACCTGTAGCTACCAACTTTAATAAACAGTTTAGGTGTGATGATTGTGGGGGGATTTTTTTGAGAAAATATCATTTGCATAGGCATAGTCAAAGGGTGCATTCGGGGATAAAAAATTTTCAATGTGATTATTGTTCAAGTTTATTCAAAACAAAGCAGGCTTTAAAACAGCATGAGTTGACTGATGGGGGTCAACAATTTGTATATGATACGTGTAATATGGAATTTAAGCATTCACGTAATTTACAGTCTCATAAGTTGTTGCATACTATGAAAAAATTTAGTTGTAGTTTGTGTGGGAAGGATTTCGGGCAGAAGGACAGTTTATTTAGACATAAGAAGATCCATAAAAAAAATTCTAGCCTTACTATGTCGTAAAATTTATGAGAGTGTTTAAATTGTAATATAAGAATGTTTGTATGTGTGAAAAAAAGATATGTAATAAATTTTCTAATTTTATATTTCTAGCAATAATTATTATTATCTATTTTCTTTTTGTAATGATTGTTAATAAATATAATTACTTTATTATTCATACAAGTTTAATTTGTAAATTATTTTAGTTTGTATTTTTTTTTTTTTTTTTGATGCTAAAAATTGTCTTTTGTTGGTTTCTGAGTTATAATTTTCAGGTTTTTGTGCATTGAGGTGATTTTAGTATAAAATATTTTACTTGTACGGTTCCAGGCTTAAGTATTTGAAATTTATTATTCTTTAAAAAAACTTGGTTATATTAGAATAAGTAAAGGAAAGAAAGATAGTGTTAAAAAAAATGTCTATATATAAAAAAAAAACTCTATCTCAATTTAAGTTAAATAGCCAGACTAAATGTGTTATCATTATAATTATTTAGTTTGAAATTTATGGTAACGATAATAATAGTTTATAATGTGTCTATATACAGTTTTTATTTCCTTTTCAGCATGAATCAATTATATAAATATTTAATTATATATAAATGTATGGAATATAATACTATGTAGTGAATATAAAAATATATGATTAACAATGCGGTAGCGATAAAAATTTGATACTTTCGTTTGGCTTATAAATAATTAATTGTGACTTTTTATATTTAAATTGCTTTTTATCGTTTAAGCAAAATTGCATTTAAAAAAGAAAATGTATTGGGTGGTCGTTTTATCTTTATCTATTTGATTTATTTTTAGTTTTGATTGTAATTTTATATGCAGTATATGTGTGTATTTTGCATTGTTTTATCTGATTATTAAGAGTTAAATTATACTTCAGTAAAGTTTCATTCGGTTTGCTTAAATGTTGTAATTACTGTTGTAGCGTAGTGAGCAAAATATAAAGAGAAAGTTCCGTAAAAATTTCTTTCAATACGTTAATTTATTATATACAAAAAATGAAAATATTACTAATATTATAACTATAGTTGCAGAAGGAGAAAAGAAAAAAAAGAAAAAATATTGTTTAAAATTTTCTCGTTAAAAAAGGCCTTTTTTTTGTTATAAAAAAAGCTCGGGAATATCTGACCTGGAAAAAGGTCGTTCTGTAGATTCTTGGGATAGCTGATTCGTTTCTTTTTTTTTTTGTTAATGTGATTAAATGTATAAGTTTTCGATATATATGGCATATAATACTATGTAATAAATGTGTGGAATTAAAGGTGGCTTTTGGTAGCTTTTATATTATTTTTTTATCGTTACAGGTCATATTTCTATTTATAAGATAAAAAATTTTGTGGGTGTAGGCTGTTTAATAAAAGATTATTAATACAGTTTTGTTTGTACCATTGATTCTAGTTTTTCTTAAAATTTCTCAAATCTTTCTCTCAGAATGATGCCTGGTTTTTCTTTCAAGTTATCTTATTTGAAAAGGGTAATAGCAGAAGAGAAAATTTGTTTATTGAAAGAAGATTTACGGCAGATGGAGGGCTGCCATGAGATTGAAATAGGGTGGAGAATTCATCTTCAGGAGAAACTGAAAGAAAAAGATAAATTACTGGAAGTTGAAAGAGAAAAGCAATTAATTTTAGATAAGAAACTGAAATAAAAGGAAAAGGAAAGGAGTTTGTTAGTTATGAAAAAGTGCTCCCAATAAGTTTATTTTAAAAATTTACTGGCCAAAAAGGATGAGGAGATAAAAATTTTAAGGGATGAGAAAAAGGTTATTATCTTACTACTATATATATTTGAAAATTTATTTGTGTGTCTATCTGTGTGTGTGTGTGTGCGTGTGTGTGTGTGTGTGTGTGTATTATCATCAGGGCCAAACCAGTGAACGAAATTATATAAAACCAGTGTCAAATTAAAGAAAAAATGTCCGCGAGTGACGTAGGCCATAGTTTTGCGATTCAGCTATCTTGCTTTTGAAAATATTTAATTTTTGGTGTTTTTGAACTTGATAAAATTTTTAAAAATTTTTAACAAAAAATAAAATCTTGAGACAATCGAAAAAATTTACTGTCACACTTTGTAGTATTCGATTTGGCACCAATTCTTGCATATTCTCCTAAATTTTTATTCAAAACGGAGGTATCTTTAAAATTTTATAAAATATTTTTGAAGTTAGTCGGTAAATTTTTAAAAATTTTTTTACTTTTTGTGGTATTTATAATCATCTATTTGTGGGTCTGTGTGTATATGTGTTTCATCATCATGGTCGAATCAATGTCAAAATGAAGTATCAAAATATAGAAAAAAAGTCAGCGTGTGACATAGGCCATAGTTTTGAAACTCAGTTATCGTACTTTTAAAGATATTTAATTATTACTATTTTTGGAGAAAATTATATTTTTTGAAAATTTGCTTAAAAAGTGAAATAACTTCTAAATATGATAAAATTTTAGTGTCGAAATTGGTATTACTCGATTCGGCACTATTCTATACGTATTCAGATAAATTTGTATAAAAAACGGACGCTTCTTTAAAAATGTGTAAAATTTTTTTAGAGTGTGAAATTTGATTTTTCAAAAAAAATTTTTAATAATTTGCAGTGAAATAAAAAAAATAGAAAAAAATTCAAGAAATTTTATAGATTCTTTACTATTCAGAAAACAAAAACATGATTGTTGTATCATAAATTAATTTTTTTACATTTAGTTTATCGAGATTATCATTAACGAATAATTGGGCCCTCTGAAAAACTAGATTTTCCATATCCAGGAATCAAATGTACGATTTTTTATTTAAAAATGACTTTATTATTTGAAATTTATATTGTTTACGCTACAAACTATTAGGACTATAAAGATGCCCCTCTGAAAATTATTTGATAAATTTTTATTATGTGGCCTTAAATTCTCTAGATCAAAATTACCGAAAAAATTGCATATCCAGTTAATAACACGAAGTTTAAATTATGATATCACTAGCCGGCTAACATGATTCTAACAGGTCTTGAAGTCTCTAAGTCTATAGAATATCAAAATAGTAGACGAATACTAAAATGCTAGATTCTGTTGGATTCCATAAGAAATAAATTATATGTGGGGGCGGAGCCCCCCCTCCAACTTTTGCTAGTCCTACATATATATAAATATTTAATTATGTATGTTTGTATGTCCGAACGCGATAAACTAGAACACGATAAACGCTACAGACATCGGGTTTACGGCAAAAGACGGCAAAAATTACGGGTCATAACATAGGCTAGGTTTTTTTTTGATTGATAACGACAAAAAATTTTTATTTTGAAAAAATTTTTTTATCAAAAAGAATTTCATTCAATTCGGGCATATTTTTTACGTATACATCTAAATTTTCAAGGTAATCGGTTCAATCTGTCAAAAGTTTGTTCAAAATTTTACAAAAATTATAAAAGGTTATAGGACTAATATTATATATATTTCTAATTTTTATCAGCCACTAATGTAGTAACTGAATATAGGAACTAAAAGAAGATTGAACAGCTATTATCAGGTAGAACCTTAGAATGAGTAGTCGAGGGAAATAACATTTGCTTGTGATTCTATGGAAGGGTAGCAAAGTTTTGTATTGCTGATCACTAATTAACCGTCTGGGTTCTTAAGCCCATTATTTTTATGAATAAGTGTAAATTTTAGATAACACTTTGGGTAAAAAAAGATTATCTTACAAAATATTGAGTATCCTAAAACAACATATCATTGGAAGAATCAAGTTGCAGGGGTCCAGGGGGGCGCAGCCCCCATGGCGGTTGCCGGGGCGAGAAAAGCGAGCCGGAGGCAGCTAGTATTATTATATTATTTTTTTTTTTTTTTTTTTTTTTTTTTTGGGCCCCTTCAAGAAGGGGCCTTTTTCGTAGGACGAGGAGAATGCATTTACGCATACCATACACGCGTACTGTATGGTTATGTGGGACTCAACCTCAAATTTGTATCTGGGGTTGCCCAGATATACACAATTGAGGAATTACAATACCCACTAAACTCCCCACCCTCCTGCATTTATGACAATATCATAGAATCCGGACCGGGACTCCCTGTTTAGGTATTACTTCGGTCCGGAAACAATGCAGCCCAGGCATTTCTTCGCCATACCCTGTCAATAAAGGAGGAGATTTTCCTACGAGAGGAAACCTTCCTCCTTTTTTCCAATCAGTGTCGCCCGTACGTACTCTGCCACACTGTACCAGTTAGCGGCACTGCGCAGCATTTCCGGGACGACTACTTCCGGCCTCCATTCATCGAAGGGCGGTCGCCCTTCAGCGAAGCGAGGACACCCAAAAAAGGTGTGCTCAGCGGTATCCAGCTCGCCCGGGCAATGCAAGCATTCCGGAGATGTCACCTTGCTCCACTTGAAAAGCATATCGCGGAAATAACCGTGTAGGAAATAACCAAAAAAAAAAAAAAAAAAAAATTATTATATTATTTTAATAAAAGTATCTTTCATTTTTTTAATTTAATTTTTGTTTATGTATTTGATTCTAGTGTGTTTAAATATAAAAAAAATATGGTACATGTGGCATTTAATACTGTGCATGTGCAAAATGAGGAGAAAAAAAATATTGTTAAAGGATAAAAGGTTTTGTAAAGAAGAAAGAAGATTAATTTAACAAAAAAAAATTTGAATTTTTATCTTGAGATATATTGAAACTGTAAAATGTCATGTATGTAATAAAATTTGTTTGTGTTCAACTATAAAAATGTGTCTATATTTATTTACGAAGCACGTTAGTGTTCTTATCCCTTATATAAAAAATATAAAAAAAATTTATTTTATTGTTTAAACAATTTTTTTGCCCTCTCGGGCGTAAAACTCGTGCGTTAAGAATTTTCTGTACTCGTTCTTAGCCTAGGTGGGCAAAAAATAGTGTAAGCACCATGGGCGAAATACTTTAGATACGAGCGTAAACGCATATCACTCGTGCCCGGCTTCGCCGTGCACTCGTGCTTGTTCTCACGCTAGGGCCGAAACTTTTACGCCCTTGATACTTAATATACTATTTTAAAAATTTATAAGAATAAATGTTATCTCTAAAGCATATTAAAACAAACCCCAAGCGGTGACCAGAAAAAAAAGAGGGGAAGGCACAATATGAAGAAGTTCTCTATAGTTTGAGAGTGGGGAGAA